>OX451739.1:656931710-659431710 GCA_948472305.1 Vicia faba
AATGACAAGGCTACCATCCATTGAGTAACAAAGATATCGACAACATACTTCCTACCATAATGACAATGCTACCATCCAATGGAATTACAAAAATCTCGACAACAAACTACCTTTCATAATGAAAAGGCTACCATCCATTGGAGTAAGAAAAATATCGACAACAGACTACGTTCCATAATAACAAGGCAACCATCCATTGGAGTAACAAAAATCTCAACAATAGACTACCTTCCATAATGACAAGGCTACCATCCATTGGAGTAAGAAAAAAATTAACAACAAACTACGTTCCATAATAACAAGGCTACCATCCATTGGAGTAACAAAAATCTCAACAACAGACTACCTTCCATAATAACAAGGCTACCATACATTGGAGTTACAAAAAATCTCGACAACAGACTACCTTCAATAATGACAAGGCTACCATCCATTGGAGTAACAAAAATCTCGATAACAAACTACCTTCCATAATGAAAAGGCTACCATCGATTGGTGTTACAAAAAATCTCGACAACAGACTACCTTCAATAATGACAAGGCTACCATCCATTGGAGTAACAAAAATCTCGACAACAGACTACCATCCATAATGACAAGGCTACCATCCGTTGGAGTAACGTAAATCTAAACGAAAGACAACCTTCCATAATGAAAAGGCTACCATCCATTGGAGTAATAAAAATCTCGACAATAGACTACCTTCCATAATGACAAGGCTACCATCCATTGGAGTAACAAAAATATCGATAACAGACTACCTTCCATTATGACAAGGCTACCATCTATTGGAGTAACATGAATATTGACAACAGACTACCTTCTATAATGACAAGTCTACCATCCATTGGAGTAAGAAATATCTCGACACCAGACTACCTTCTATAATGACAAGGCTACCATCCATTGAGTAAAAAAGATATCGACAACATACTTCCTACCATAATGACAATGCAACCATCCAATGGAATTACAAAAAATCTCGACAACAAACTACCTTTCATAATGAAAAGGCTATAATCCATTGGAGTAAGAAAAATATCGACAACAGACTATGTTCCATAATAACAAGGCAACCATCCATTGGAGTAACAAAAATCTCAACAATAGACTACCTTCCATAACGACAAGGCTACCATCCATTGGAGTAAGAAAAAAATCGACAACAGACTACGTTCCATAATAACAAGGCTACCATACGTTGGAGTTACAAAAAACCTCGACAATAGACTACCTTCATTAACGACAAGGCTACCATCCATCGGAGTAACAAAAATCTCGATAACAGACTACCTTCCATAATGAAAAGGCTACCATCCAGTGGAGTAACAAAAATATGAACAACAGACTACCATCCATAATGACAAGGCTACCATCCGTTGGAGTAACGTAAATATCAATGAAAGACTACCTTCCATAATGAAAAGGCTACCATCCATTAGAGTAATAAAAATCTCGACAATAGACTACCTTCCATAATGACAAGGCTACCATCCATTGGAGTAACAAAAATATCAATAACAGACTACCTTCCATTATGACAAGGCTACCATCTATTGGAGTAACATGAATATTGACAACAGACTACCTTCTATAATGACAAGTCTACCATCCATTGGAGTAAGAAATATCTAGACACCAGACTACCTTCTATAATGACAAGGCTACCATCCATTGAGTAACAAAGATATCGACAACATACTTCCTACCAAAATGACAATGCTACCATCCAATGGAATTACAAAAATCTCGACAACAAACTACCTTTCATAATGAAATGGCTACCATCCATTGGAGTAAGAAAAATATCGACAACAGACTACGTTCCATAATAACAAGGCAACCATCCATTAGAGTAAAAAAAATCTCAACAATAGACTACCTTCCATAATGACAAGGCTACCATCCATTGGAGTAAGAAAAAAATTAACAACAGACTACGTTCCATAATAACAAGGCTACCATCCATTGGAGTAACAAAAATCTCAACAACAGACTACCTTCCATAATAACAAGGCTACCATCAATTGGAGTTACAAAAAATCTCGACAACAGACTACCTTCCATAATGAAAAGGCTACCATCCATTGGAGTAACAAAAATCTCGACAATAGACTAACTTCCATAATGACAAGACTACCATCCATTAGAGTAACAAAAATCTTGACACAAGACTACCTTCCATAATGACAAGGCTACCATCTATTGAGTAATAAAGATAACGACAACAGACTATCTACCATAATGACAAGGCTACCATCCAATGGAATAACAAAAAAATCGACAATAGACTACCTTTCACAATGACAAGGCTACCATCCATTTGAGTAACAAAAATATCGACAACGGACTACGTTCCATAATAACAAGACAACCATCCATTGGAATAACAAAAATCTCAACAACAGACTACATTCCATAATGACAAGGCTACCATCCATTGGAATAATAAAAATATCGACAACATACTATGTTCCTTAATAACAAGGCTACCATCCATTGGAGTTACAAAAATCTCGACAACAGACTACCTTCCATAATGACAAGGCTACCATCCAGTGGAGTAACAAAAATATGAACAACAAACTACCATCCATAATGACAAGGCTACCATCCGTTGGAGTAACGTAAATCTAAACGAAAGACAACCTTCCATAATGAAAAGGCTACCATCCATTGGAGTAATAAAAATCTCGACAATAGACTACCTTCCATAATGACAAGGCTACCATCCATTGGAGTAACAAAAATATCGATAACATACTACCTTCCATTATGACAAGGCTACCATCTATTGGAGTAACATGAATATTGACAACAGACTACCTTCTATAATGACAAGTCTACCATCCATTGGAGTAAGAAATATCTCGACACCAGACTACCTTCAATAATGACAAGGCTACCATCCATTGAGTAACAAAGATATCGACAACATACTTCCTACCATAATGACAATGCTACCATCCAATGGAATTACAAAAATCTCGAAAACATACTACCTTTCATAATGAAAAGGCTACCATCCATTGGAGTAAGAAAAATATCGACAACAGACTACGTTCCATAATAACAAGGCAACCATCCATTGGAGTAACAAAAATCTCAACAATAGACTACCTTCCATAATGACAAGGCTACCATCCATTGGAGTAAGAAAAAAATCGACAACAGACTACGTTCCATAATAACAAGGCTACCATCCATTGGAGTAACAAAAATCTCAACAACAGACTGCCTTCCATAATAACAAGGCTACCATACATTGGAGTTACAAAAAATCTCGACAACAGACTACCTTCAATAATGACAAGGCTACCATCCATTGGAATAACAAAAATCTCGATAACAGACTACCTTCCATAATGAAAAGGCTACCATCCAGTGGAGTAACAAAAATATGAACAACAGACTACCATCCATAATTACAAGGCTACCATCCGTTGGAGTAACGTAAATCTCAACGAAAGACTACCTTCCATAATGAAAAGGCTACCATCCATTGGAGTAATAAAAATCTCGACAATAGACTACCTTCCATAATGACAAGGCTACCATCCATTGGAGTAACAAAAATATCGATAATAGACTACCTTCCATTATGACAAGGCTAACATCTATCGGAGTAACATGAATATTGACAACAGACTACCTTCTATAATGACCAGTCTACCATCCATTGGAGTAAGAAATATCTCGACACCAGACTACCTTCTATTATGACAAGGCTACCATCCATTGAGTAACAAAGATATCGACAACATACTTCCTACCATAATGACAATTCTACCATCCAATGGAATTACAAAAATCTCGACAACAAACTACCTTTCATAATGAAAAGGCTACCATCCATTGGAGTAAGAAAAATATCGACAACAGACTATGTTCCATAATAACAAGGCAACCATCCATTGGAGTTACAAAAATCTCAACAATAGACTACCTTCCATAATGACAAGGCTACCATCCATTGGAGTAAGAAAAAAATCGACAACAGACTACATTCCATAATAACAAGGCTACCATCCATTGGAGTAACAAAAATCTCAACAACAGACTACCTTCCATAATAACAAGGCTACCATACATTGGAGTTACAAAAAACCTCGACAACAGACTACCTTCAATAATGACAAGGCTACCATCCATTGGAGTAACAAAAATATCGATAACAGACTACCTTCCATAATGAAAAGGCTACCATCCAGTGGAGTAACAAAAATATGAACAACAGACTACCATCCATAATGACAAGGCTACCATCCGTTGGAGTAACGTAAATCTCAATGAAAGACTACCTTCCATAAAGAAAAGGCTACCATCCATTGGAGTAATAAAAATCTCGACAATAGACTACCTTCCATAATGACAAGGCTACCATCCATTGGAGTAAAAAAAATATCGATAACAGACTACCTTCCATTATGACAAGGCTAGCATCTATTGGAGTAACATGAATATTGACAACAGACTACCTTCTATAATGACAAGTCTACCATCCATTGGAGTAAGAAATATCTTGACACCATACTACCTTCTATAATGACAAGGCTACCATCCATTGAGTAACAAAGATATCGACAACATACTTCCTACCATAATGACAATGCTACCATCCAATGGAATTACAAAAATCTCGACAACAAACTACCTTTCATAATGAAAAGGCTACCATCCATTGGAGTAAGAAAAATATCGACAACAGACTACGTTCCATAATAACAAGGCAACCATCCATTGGAGTAACAAAAATCTCAACAATAGACTACCTTCCATAATGACAAGGCTACCATCCATTGGAGTAAGAAAAAAATTAACAACAGACTACGTTCCATAATAACAAGGCTACCATCCATTGGAGTAACAAAAATCTCAACAACAGACTACCTTCCATAATAACAAGGCTACCATACATTGGAGTTACAAAAAATCTCGACAACAGACTACCTTCAATAATGACAAGGCTACCATCCATTGGAGTAACAAAAATCTCGATAACAGACTACCTTCCATAATGAAAAGGCTACCATCCAGTGGAGTAACAAAAATCTCGACAATAGACTAACTTCCATAATGACAAGACTACCATCCATTGGAGTAACAAAAATCATGACACAAGACTACCTTCCATAATGACAAGGCTACCATCTATTGAGTAACAAAGATAACGACAACAGACTACCTACCATAATGACAACGCTACCATCCAATGGAATAACAAAAAAATCGACAATAGACTACCTTTCACAATGACAAGGCTACCATCCATTTGAGTAACAAAAATATCGACAACGGACTACGTTCCATAATAACAAGACAACCATCCATTGGAATAACAAAAATCTCAGCAACAGACTACATTCCATAATGACAAGGCTACCATCCATTGGAATAATAAAAATATCGACAACATACTATGTTCCTTAATAACAAGGCTACCATCCATTGGAGTTACAAAAATCTCGACAACAGACTACCTTCCATAATGACAAGGCTACCATCCATTGGAGTAACAAAAATATGAACAACAGACTACCATCCATAATGACAAGGCTACCATCCGTTGGAGTAACGTAAATCTAAACGAAAGACAACCTTCCATAATGAAAAGGCTACCATCCATTAGAGTAATAAAAATCTCGACAATAGACTACCTTCCATAATGACAAGGCTACCATCCATTGGAGTAACAAAAATATCGATAACAAACTACCTTCCATTATGACAAGGCTACCATCTATTGGAGTAACATGAATAATGACAACAGACTACCTTCTATAATGACAAGTCTACCATCCATTGGAGTAAGAAATATCTCGACAATAGACTACCTTCCATAATGACAAGGCTACCATCCATTGGAGTAAAAAAAATATCGATAACAGACTACCTTCCATTATGACAAGGCTAGCATCTATTGGAGTAACATGAATATTGACAACAGACTACCTTCTATAATGACAAGTCTACCATCCATTGGAGTAAGAAATATCTCGACACCATAGTACCTTCTATAATGACAAGGCTACCATCCATTGAGTAACAAAGATATCGACAACATACTTCCTACCATAATGACAATGCTACCATCCAATGGAATTACAAAAATCTCGACAACAAACTACCTTTCATAATGAAAAGGCTACCATCCATTGGAGTAAGAAAAATATCGACAACAGACTACGTTCCATAATAACAAGGCAACCATCCATTGGACTAACAAAAATCTCAACAATAGACTACCTTCCATAATGACAAGGCTACCATCCATTGGAGTAAGAAAAAAATCGACAACAGATTACGTTCCATAATAACAAGGCTACCATCCATTGGAGTAACAAAAATCTCAACAACAGACTACCTTACATAATAACAAGGCTACCATACATTGGAGTTACAAAAAATCTCGACAACAGACTACCTTCAATAATGACAAGGCTACCATCCAATGGAGTAACAAATATCTCGATAACAGACTACCTTCCATAATGAAAAGGCTACAATCCAGTGGATAAAAAAAATATGAACAACAGACTACCATCCATAATATCAAGGTTACCATTCGTTGGAGTAACGTAAATCTCAACGAAAGACTACCTTCCATAATGAAAAGGCTACCATCCATTGGAGTAATAAAAATCTCGACAATAGACTACCTTCCATAATGACAAGGCTACCATCCATTGGAGTAACAAAAATATCGATAACAGACTACCTTCCATTATGACAAGGCTACCATCTATTGGAGTAACATCAATATTGATAACATACTTACTTCTATAATGACAAGTCTACCATCCATTGGAGTAAGAAATATCTCGACACCAGACTACCTTCTATAATGACAAGGCTACCATCCATTGAGTAACAAAGATATCGACAACATACTTCTTACCATAATGACAATGCTACCATCCAATGGAATTACAAAAGTCTCGACAACAAACTACCTTTCATAATGAAAAGGCTACCATCCATTGGAGTAAGAAAAATATCGACAACAGACTACGTTCCATAATAACTAGGCAACCATCCATTGGAGTAACAGAAATCTCAACAATAGACTACCTTCCATAATGCCAAGGCTACCATCCATTGGAGTAAGAAAAAAATTGACAACAAACTACGTTCCATAATAACAAGGCTACCATCCATTGGAGTAACAAAAATCTCAACAACAGACTACCTTCCATAATAACAAGGCTACCATACATTGGAGTTACAAAAAATCTCGACAACAGACTACCTTCAATAATGACAAGGCTACCATCCATTGGAGTAACAAAAATCGCGATAACAGACTACCTTCCATAATGAAATGGCTACCATCCAGTGGAGTAACAAAAATATGAACAACAGACTACCATCCATAATGACAAGGATACCATCCGTTGGAGTAACGTAAATCTCAACGAAAGACTACCCTCCATAATTAAAAGGCTACCATCCATTGGAGTAATAAAAATCTCGACAATAGACTACCTTCCATAATGACAAGGCAACCATCCATTGGAGTAACAAAAATATCGATAACAGACTACCTTCCATTATGACAAGGCTATCATCTATTGGAGTAACATGAATATTGACAACAGACTATCTTCTATAATGACAAGTCTACCATCCATTGGAGTAAGAAATATCTCGACACCAAACTACCTTCTATAATGACAAGGCTACCATCCATTGAGTAACAAAGATATCGACAACATACTTCCTACCATAATGACAATGCTACCATCCATTGAAATTACAAAAATCTCGACAACAAACTTCCTTTCATAATGAAAAGGCTACCATCCATTGGAGTAAGAAAAATATCGACAACAGACTACGTTCCATAATAACAAGGCAACCATCCATTGGAGTAACAAAAATCTCAACAATAGACTACCTTCCACAATGACAAGGCTACCATCCATTGGAGTAAGAAAAAAATCGACAACAGACTACGTTCCATAATAACAAGGCTACCATCCATTGGAGTAACAAAAATCTCAACAACAGACTACCTTCCATAATAACAAGGCTACCATACATTGGAGTTACAAAAAATCTCGACAACAGACTACCTTCAATAATGACAAGGCTACCATCCATTGGAGTAATAAATATCTCGATAACAGACTACCTTCCATAATGAAAAGGCTACAATCCAGTGGAGTAACAAAAATATGAACAACAAACTACCATCCATAATATCAAGGTTACCATCCGTTGGAGTAACGTAAATCTCAACGAAAGACTACCTTCCATAATGAAAAGGCTACCATTCATTGGAGTAATAAAAATCTCGACAATAGACTACCTTCCATAATGACAAGGCTACCATCCATTGGAGTAACAAAAATATCGATAACAGACTACCTTCCATTATGACAAGGCTACCATCTATTGGAGTAACATGAATATTGACAACAGACTAAATTCTATAATGACAAGTCTACCATCCATTGGAGTAAGAAATATCTCGACACCAGACTACCTTCTATAATGACAAGGCTACCATCCATTGAGTAACAAAGATATCGACAACATACTTCCTACCATAATGACAATGCTACCATCCAATGGAATTACAAAAATCTCGAAAACAAACTACCTTTCATAATGAAAAGGCTACCATCCATTGGAGTAAGAAAAATATCGACAACAGACTACGTTCCATAATAACATGGCAGCCATCCATTGGAGTAACAAAAATCTCAACAATAGACTACCTTCCATAATGACAAGGCTACCATCCATTGGAGTAAGAAAAAAATCGACAACAAACTACGTTCCATAATAACAAGCCTACCATCCATTGGAGTAACAAAAATCTCAACAACAGACTACCTTCCATAATAACAAGGCTACCATACATTGGAGTTACAAAAAATCTCGACAACAGACTACTTTCAATAATGACAAGGCTACCATCCATTGGAGTAACAAAAATCGCGATAACAGACTACCTTCCATAATGAAAAGGCTACCATCCAGTGGAGTAACAATAATATGAACAACAGACTACCATCCATAATGACAAGCATACCATCCGTTGGAGTAACGTAAATCTCAACGAAAGTCTACCCTCCATAATGAAAAGGCTACCATCCATTGGAGTAATAAAAATATCGACAATAGACTAACTTCCATAATGACAAGGCTACCATCCATTGGAGTAACAAAAATATCGATAACAGACTACCTTCCATTATGACAAGGCTACCATCTATTGGAGTAACATGAATATTGACAACAGACTACCTTCTATAATGACAAGTCTACCATCCATTGGAGTAAGAAATATCTCGACACCAAACTACCTTCTATAATGACAAGGCTACCATCCATTGAGTAACAAAGATATCGACAACATACTTCCTACCATAATGATAATGCTACCATCCAATGAAATTACAAAAATCTCGACAACAAACTACCTTTCATAATGAAAAGGCTACCATCCATTGGAGTACGAAAAATATCGACAACAGACTACGTTCCATAATAACAAGGCAACCATCCATTGGAGTAACAAAAATCTCAACAATAGACTACCTTCCATAGTGACAAGGCTACCATCCATTGGAGTAAGAAAAAAATCGACAACAGACTACGTTCCATAATAACAAGGCTACCATCCATTGGAGTAATAAAAATCTCAACAACAGACTACCTTCCATAATAACAAGGCTACCATACATTGGAGTTACAAAAAATCTCGACAACAGACTACCTTCAATAATGACAAGGCTACCATCCATTGGAGTAATAAATATCTCGATAACAGACTACCTTCCATAATGAAAAGGCTACAATCCAGTGGAGTAACAAAAATATGAACAACAGACTACCATCCATAATATCAAGGTTACCATCCGTTGGAGTAACGTAAATCTCAACGAAAGACTACCTTCCATAATGAAAAGGCTACCATCCATTGGAGTAATAAAAATCTCGACAATAGACTACCTTCCATAATGACAAGGCTACAATCCATTGGAGTAACAAAAATATCGATAACAGACTACCTTCCATTATGACAAGGCTACCATCTATTGGAGTAACATGAATATTGACAACAGACTACCTTCTATAATGACAAGTCTACCATCCATTGGAGTAAGAAATATATCGACACCAGACTACCTTCTATAATGACAAGGCTACCATCCATTGAGTAACAAAGATATCGACAACATACTTCCTACCATAATGACAATGCTACCATCCAATGGAATTACAAAAATCTCGACAATAAACTACCTTTCATAATGAAAAGGCTACCATCCATTGGAGTAAGAAAAATATCGACAACAGACTACGTTCCATAATAACAAGGCAACAATCCATTGGAGTAACAAAAATCTCAACAATAGACTACCTTCCATAATGCCAAGGCTACCATCCATTGGAGTAAGAAAAAAAACGACAACAAACTACGTTCCATAATAACAAGGCTACCATCCATTGGAGTAACAAAAATCTCAACAACAGACTACCTTCCATAATAACAAGGCTACCATACATTGGAGTTACAAAAAATCTTGACAACAGACTACCTTCAATAATGACAAGGCTAACATCCATTGGAGTAACAAAAATCGCGATAACAGACTACCTTCCATAATGAAAAGGCTACCATCCAGTGGAGTAACAAAAATATGAACAACAGACTACCATCCATAATGACAAGGCTACCATCCGTTGGAGTAACGTAAATCTCAATGAAAGACTACCCTCCATAATGAAAAGGCTACCATCCATTGGAGTAATAAAAATCTCGACAATAGACTACCTTCCATAATGACAAGGCTACCATCCATTGGAGTAACAAAAATATCGATAACAGACTACCTTCCATTATGACAAGGCTACCATCTATTGGAGTAACATGAATATTGACAACAGACTACCTTCTATAATGACAAGTCTACCATCCATTGGAGTAAGAAATATCTCGACACCAAACTACCTTCTATAATGACAAGGCTACCATCCATTGAGTAACAAAGATATCGACAACATACTTCCTACCATAATGACAATGCTACCATCCAATGAAATTACAAAAATCTCGACAACAAACTACCTTTCATAATGAAAAGGCTACCATCCATTGGAGTATGAAAAATATCGACAATAGACTACGTTCCATAATAACAAGGCAACCATCCATTGGAGTAACAAAAATCTCAACAATAGACTACCTTCCATAATGACAAGGCTACCATCCATTGGAGTAAGAAAAAAATTGACAACAGACTACGTTCCATAATAACAAGGCTACCATCCATTGGAGTAACAAAAATCTCAACAACAGACTACCTTCCATAATAACAAGGCTACCATACATTGGAGTTACAAAAAATCTCGACAACAGACTACCTTCAATAATGACTAGGCTACCATCCATTGGAGTAACAAAAATATCGATAACAAACTACCTTCCATAATGAAAAGGCTACCATCCATTGGAGTAACAAAAATCTCGACAATAGACTAACTTCCATAATGACAAGACTACCATCCATTGGAGTAACAAAAATCTTGACACAAGACTACCTTCCATAATGACAAGACAACCATCTATTGAGTAACAAAGATAACGACAATAGACTACCTACCATAATGACAAGGCTACCATCCAATGGAATAATAAAAAAATCGATAATAGACTACCTTTCACAATGACAAGGCTACCATCCATTTGAGTAACAAAAATATCGACAACGGACTACGTTCCATAATAACAAGACAATCATCCATTGGAATAACAAAAATCTCAACAACAGACTACATTCCATAATGACAAGGCTACCATCCATTGTAATAATAAAAATATCGACAACATACTATGTTCCTTAATAACAAGGCTACCATCCATTGGAGTTACAAAAATCTCGACAACAGACTACCTTCCATAATGACAAGGCTACCATACAGTGGAGTAACAAAAATATGAACAACAGACTACCATCCATAATGACAAGGCTACCATCCGTTGGAGTAACGTAAATCTAAATGAAAGACTACCTTCCATAATGAAAAGGCTACCATCCATTGGAGTAATAAAAATTTCGACAATAGACTACCTTCCATAATGACAAGGCTACCATCCATTGGAGTAACAAAAATATCGATAACAGACTACCTTCCATTATGACAAGGCTACCATCAATTGGAGTAACATGAATATTGACAACAGACTACCTTCTATAATGACAAGTCTACCATCCATTGGAGTAAGAAATATCTCGACACCAGACTACCTTCTATAATGACAAGGCTACCATCCATTGAGTAACAAATATATCGACAACATACTTCCTACCATAATGACAATGGTACCATCCAATGGAATTACAAAAATCTCGAAAACAAACTACCTTTCATAATGAAAAGGCTATCATCCATTGGAGTAAGAAAAATATCGACAACAGACTACGTTCCATAATAACAAGGCAACCATCCATTGGAGTAACAAAAATCTCAACAATAGACTACCTTCCATAATGACAAGGCTACCATCCATTGCAGTAAGAAAAAAATCGACAACAGACTACGTTCCATAATAACAAGGCTACCATCCATTGGAGTAACAAAAATCTCAACAACAGACTACCTTCCATAATAACAAGGCTACCATACATTGGAGTTACAAAAAATCTCGACAACAGACTACCTTCAATAATGACAAGGCTACCATCCATTGGAGTAACAAAAATCTCGATAACAGACTACCTTCCATAATGAAAAGGCTACCATCCAGGGGAGTAACAAAAATATGAACAACAGACTACCATCCATAATGACAAGGCTACCATCCGTCGGAGTAACGTAAGTCTCAACGAAAGACTACCTTCCATAATGAAAAGGCTACCATCCATTAGAGTAATAAAAATCTCGACAATAGACTACCTTCCATAATGACAAGGCTACCATCTATTGGAGTAACAAAAATATGGATAACAGACTACCTTCCATTATGACAAGGCTACCATCCATTGGAGTAACATGAATATTGACAACACACTACCTTCTATAATGACAAGTCTACCATCCATTGGAGTAAGAAATATCTCGACACCAGACTACCTTCTATAATGACAAGGCTACCATCCATTGAGTAACAAAGATATCGACAACATACTTCCTACCATAATGACAATGCTACCATCCAATGGAATTACAAAAATCTCGACAACAAACTACCTTTCATAATGAAAAGGCTACCATCCATTGGAGTAAGAAAAATATCGACAACAGACTACGTTCCATAATAACAAGGCAACCATCCATTGGAGTAACAAAAATCTCAACAATAGACTACCTTCCATAATGACAAGGCTACCATCCATTGGAGTAAGAAAAAAATCGACAACAGACTACGTTCCATAATAACAAGGCTACCATCGATTGGAGTAACAAAAATCTCAACAACAGACTACCTTCCATAATAACAAGGCTACCATACATTGGAGTTACAAAAAATCTTGACAACAGACTACCTTCAATAATGACAAGGCTACCATCCATTGGAGTAACAAAAATCGCGATAACAGACTACCTTCCATAATGAAAAGGCTACCATCCAGTGGAGTAACAAAAATATGAACAACAGACTACCATCCATAATGACAAGGCTACCATCCGTTGGAGTAACGTAAATCTCAATGAAAGACTACCCTCCATAATGAAAAGGCTACCGTCCATTGGAGTAATAAAAATCTTGACAATAGACTACCTTCCATAATGACAAGGCTACCATCCATTGGAGTAACAAAAATATCGATAACAGACTACCTTCAATTATGACAAGGCTACCATCTATTGGA
The DNA here is from genome assembly GCA_948472305.1 of Vicia faba. Classification (NCBI taxonomy): domain Eukaryota; kingdom Viridiplantae; phylum Streptophyta; class Magnoliopsida; order Fabales; family Fabaceae; genus Vicia; species Vicia faba. The sequence goes on from OX451739.1 coordinate 656,945,540, forward strand.
GTAACATGAATATTGACAACAGACTACCTTCTATAATGACAAGTCTACCATCCATTGGAGTAAGAAATATCTCGACACCAAACTACCTTCTATAATGACAAGGTTACCATCCATTGAGTAACAAAGATATCGACAACATACTTCCTACCATAATGACAATGCTACCATCCAATGAAATTACAAAAATCTCGACAACAAACTACCTTTCATAATGAAAAGGCTACCATCCATTGGAGTATGAAAAATATCGACAATAGACTACGTTCCATAATAACAAGGCAACCATCCATTGGAGTAACAAAAATCTCAACAATAGACTACCTTCCATAATGACAAGGCTACCATCCATTGGAGTAAGAAAAAAATCGACAACAGACTACGTTCCATAATAACAAGGCTACCATCCATTGGAGTAACAAAAATCTCAACAACAGACTACCTTCCATAATAACAAGGCTACCATACATTGGAGTTACAAAAAATCTCTACAACAGACTACCTTCAATAATGACAAGGCTACCATCCATTAGAGTAACAAAAATATCGATAACAGACTACCTTCCATAATGAAAAGGCTACCATCCATTGGAGTAACAAAAATCTCGACAATAGACTAACTTCCATAATGACAAGGCTACCATCTATTGGAGTATCAAAAATCTTGACACAAGACAACCTTCCATAATGATAAGGCTACCATCTATTGAGTAACAAAGATAACGACAACAGACTACCTACCATAATGACAAGGCTAACATCCAATGGAATAACAAAAAAATCGACATTAGACTACCTTTCACAATGAAAAGGCTACCATCCATTTGAGTAACAAAAATATCGACAACGGACTACGTTCCATAATAACAAGATAACCATCCATTGGAATAACAAAAATCTCAACAACAGACTACATTCCATAATGACAAGGCTACCATCCATTGGAATAATAAAAATATCGACAACAGACTATGTTCCTTAATTACAAGGCTACCATCCATTGGAGTTACAAAAATCTCAACAATAGACTACCTTCCATAATGACAAGGCTACCATCCACTAGAGTAACAAATATATGAACAACAGACTACCATTCATAATGATAAGGCTATCATCTGTTGGAGTAACGTAAATCTCAACGAAAGACTACCTTCCATAATGAAAAGGCTTCCATCCATTGGAGTAATAAAAATCTCGACAATAGACTACCTTCCATAATGACAAGGCTACCATCCATTGGAGTAACAAAAATATCGATAACAGACTACCTTCAATTATGACAAGGCTACCATCTATTGGAGTAACATGAATATTGACAACAAACTACCTTCTATAATGACAAGTCTACCATCCATTGGAGTAAGAAATATCTGGACACCAGACTACCTTCTATAATGACAAGTCTACCATCCATTGGAGTAAGAAATATCTGGACACCAGACTACTTCCATAATGACAAGGCTACCATCCATTGAGTAACAAAGATATCGACAACATACTTCCTACCATAATGACAATGCAACCATCCAATGGAATTAAAAAAAAATCTCGACAACAAACTACCTTTCATAATGAAAAGGCTACCATCCATTGGAGTAAGAAAAATATCGACAACAGACTACGTTCCATAATAACAAGGCAACCATCCATTGGAGTAACAAAAATCTCAACAATAGACTACCTTCCATAATGACAAGGCTACCATCCATTGGAGTAAGAAAGAAATCGACAACAGACTACGTTCCATAATAACAAGGCTACCATCCATTGGAGTAACAAAAATCTCAACAACAGACTACCTTCCATAATAACAAGGCTACCATACATTGGAGTTACAAAAAATCTCGACAACAGACTACCTTCAATAATGACAAGGCTACCATCCATTGGAGTAACAAAAATATTGATAACAGACTTCCTTCCATAATGAAAAGGCTACCATCCATTGGAGTAACCAAAATTTCGACAATAGACTACCTTCCATAATGACAAGGCTACCATCTATTGAGTAATAAAGATAACGACAACAGACTACCTACCATAATGACAAGGCTACCATCCAATGAAATAACAAAAAAATCGACAATAGACTACCTTTCACAATGACAAGGATACCATCCATTTGAGTAATAAAAATATCGAAAACGGACTACGTTCCACAATAACAAGACAACCATCCATTGGAATAACAAAAATCTCAACAACAGACTACATTCCATAATTACAAGGCTACCATCCATTGGAATAATAAAAATATCAAAAACAGATCTATGTTCCTTAATAACAAGGCTACCATCCATTGGTGTTACAAAAATCTCAACAACAGACTACCTTCCAAAATGACAAGGCTACCATCCAGTGGAGTAACAAAAATATGAACAACAAACTACCATCCATAATGACAAGGCTACCAACCGTTGGAGTAACGTAAATCTCAACGAAAGTCTACCCTCCATAATGAAAAGGCTACCATCCATTGAACTAATAAAAATCTCGACAATAGACTAACTTCCATAATGACAAGGCTACCATCCATTGGAGTAACAAAAATATCGATAACAGACTACCTTCCATTATGACAAGGCTACCATCTATTGGAGTAACATGAATATTGACAACAGACTACCTTCTATAATGACAAGTCTACCATCCATTGGAGTAAGAAATATCTCGACACCAAACTACCTTCTATAATGACAAGGCTACCATCCATTGAGTAACAAAGATATCGACAACATACTTCCTACCATAATGATAATGCTACCATCCAATGAAATTACAAAAATCTCGACAACAAACTACCTTTCATAATGAAAAGGCTACCATCCATTGGAGTAAGAAAAATATCGACAACAGACTACGTTCCATAATAACAAGGCAACCATCCATTGGAGTAACAAAAATCTCAACAATAGACTACCTTCCATAGTGACAAGGCTACCATCCATTGGAGTAAGAAAAAAATCGACAACAGACTACGTTCCATAATAACAAGGCTACCATCCATTGGAGTAATAAAAATCTCAACAACAGACTACCTTCCATAATAACAAGGCTACCATACATTGGAGTTACAAAAAATCTCGACAACAGACTACCTTCAATAATGACAAGGCTACCATCCATTGGAGTAATAAATATCTCGATAACAGACTACCTTCCATAATGAAAAGGCTACAATCCAGTGGAGTAACAAAAATATGAACAACAGACTACCATCCATAATATCAAGGTTACCATCCGTTGGAGTAACGTAAATCTCAACGAAAGACTACCTTCCATAATGAAAAGGCTACCATCCATTGGAGTAATAAAAATCTCGACAATAGACTACCTTCCATAATGACAAGGCTACAATCCATTGGAGTAACAAAAATATCGATAACAGACTACCTTCCATTATGACAAGGCTACCATCTATTGGAGTAACATGAATATTGACAACAGACTACCTTCTATAATGACAAGTCTACCATCCATTGGAGTAAGAAATATATCGACACCAGACTACCTTCTATAATGACAAGGCTACCATCCATTGAGTAACAAAGATATCGACAACATACTTCCTACCATAATGACAATGCTACCATCCAATGGAATTACAAAAATCTCGACAATAAACTACCTTTCATAATGAAAAGGCTACCATCCATTGGAGTAAGAAAAATATCGACAACAGACTACGTTCCATAATAACAAGGCAACAATCCATTGGAGTAACAAAAATCTCAACAATAGACTACCTTCCATAATGCCAAGGCTACCATCCATTGGAGTAAGAAAAAAAACGACAACAAACTACGTTCCATAATAACAAGGCTACCATCCATTGGAGTATCAAAAATCTCAACAACAGACTACCTTCCATAATAACAAGGCTACCATACATTGGAGTTACAAAAAATCTTGACAACAGACTACCTTCAATAATGACAAGGCTAACATCCATTGGAGTAACAAAAATCGCGATAACAGACTACCTTCCATAATGAAAAGGCTACCATCCAGGGGAGTAACAAAAATATGAACAACAGACTACCATCCATAATGACAAGGCTACCATCCGTCGGAGTAACGTAAGTCTCAACGAAAGACTACCTTCCATAATGAAAAGGCTACCATCCATTGGAGTAATAAAAATCTCGACAATAGACTACCTTCCATAATGACAAGGCTACCATCCATTGGAGTAACAAAAATATCGATAACAGACTACCTTCCATTATGACAAGGCTACCATCTATTGGAGTAACATGAATATTGACAACAGACTACCTTCTATAATGACAAGTCTACCATCCATTGGAGTAAGAAATATCTCGACACCAGACTACCTTCTATAATGACAAGGCTACCATCCATTGAGTAACAAAGATATCGACAACATACTTCCTACCATAATGACAATGCTACCATCCAATGGAATTACAAAAATCTCGACAACAAACTACCTTTCATAATGAAAAGGCTACCATCCATTGGAGTAAGAAAAATATCGACAACAGACTACGTTCCATAATAACAAGGCAACCATCCATTGGAGTAACAAAAATCTCAACAATAGACTACCTTCCATAATGACAAGGCTACCATCCATTGGAGTAAGAAAAAAATCGACAACAGACTACGTTCCATAATAACAAGGCTACCATCGATTGGAGTAACAAAAATCTCAACAACAGACTACCTTCCATAATAACAAGGCTACCATACATTGGAGTTACAAAAAATCTTGACAACAGACTACCTTCAATAATGACAAGGCTACCATCCATTGGAGTAACAAAAATCGCGATAACAGACTACCTTCCATAATGAAAAGGCTACCATCCAGTGGAGTAACAAAAATATGAACAACAGACTACCATCCATAATGACAAGGCTACCATCCGTTGGAGTAACGTAAATCTCAATGAAAGACTACCCTCCATAATGAAAAGGCTACCGTCCATTGGAGTAATAAAAATCTTGACAATAGACTACCTTCCATAATGACAAGGCTACCATCCATTGGAGTAACAAAAATATCGATAACAGACTACCTTCAATTATGACAAGGCTACCATCTATTGGAGTAACATGAATATTGACAACAGACTACCTTCTATAATGACAAGTCTACCATCCATTGGAGTAAGAAATATCTGGACACCAGACTACTTCCATAATGACAAGGCTACCATCCATTGAGTAACAAAGATATCGACAACATACTTCCTACCATAATGACAATGCAACCATCCAATGGAATTAAAAAAAAATCTCGACAACAAACTACCTTTCATAATGAAAAGGCTACCATCCATTGGAGTAAGAAAAATATCGACAACAGACTACGTTCCATAATAACAAGGCAACCATCCATTGGAGTAACAAAAATCTCAACAATAGACTACCTTCCATAATGACAAGGCTACCATCCATTGGAGTAAGAAAGAAATCGACAACAGACTACGTTCCATAATAACAAGGCTACCATCCATTGGAGTAACAAAAATCTCAACAACAGACTACCTTCCATAATAACAAGGCTACCATACATTGGAGTTACAAAAAATCTCTACAACAGACTACCTTCAATAATGACAAGGCTACCATCCATTAGAGTAACAAAAATATCGATAACAGACTACCTTCCATAATGAAAAGGCTACCATCCATTGGAGTAACAAAAATCTCGACAATAGACTAACTTCCATAATGACAAGGCTACCATCTATTGGAGTATCAAAAATCTTGACACAAGACAACCTTCCATAATGATAAGGCTACCATCTATTGAGTAACAAAGATAACGACAACAGACTACCTACCATAATGACAAGGCTAACATCCAATGGAATAACAAAAAAATCGACAATAGACTACCTTTCACAATGACAGGGCTACCATCCATTTGAGTAACAAAAATATCGACAACGGACTACGTTCCATAATAACAAGATAACCATCCATTGGAATAACAAAAATCTCAACAACAGACTACATTCCATAATGACAAGGCTACCATCCATTGGAATAATAAAAATATCGACAACAGACTATGTTCCTTAATTACAAGGCTACCATCCATTGGAGTTACAAAAATCTCAACAATAGACTACCTTCCATAATGACAAGGCTACCATCCACTAGAGTAACAAATATATGAACAACAGACTACCATTCATAATGATAAGGCTATCATCTGTTGGAGTAACGTAAATCTCAACGAAAGACTACCTTCCATAATGAAAAGGCTTCCATCCATTGGAGTAATAAAAATCTCGACAATAGACTACCTTCCATAATGACAAGGCTACCATCCATTGGAGTAACAAAAATATCGATAACAGACTACCTTCAATTATGACAAGGCTACCATCTATTGGAGTAACATGAATATTGACAACAAACTACCTTCTATAATGACAAGTCTACCATCCATTGGAGTAAGAAATATCTGGACACCAGACTACCTTCTATAATGACAAGTCTACCATCCATTGGAGTAAGAAATATCTGGACACCAGACTACTTCCATAATGACAAGGCTACCATCCATTGAGTAACAAAGATATCGACAACATACTTCCTACCATAATGACAATGCAACCATCCAATGGAATTAAAAAAAAATCTCGACAACAAACTACCTTTCATAATGAAAAGGCTACCATCCATTGGAGTAAGAAAAATATCGACAACAGACTACGTTCCATAATAACAAGGCAACCATCCATTGGAGTAACAAAAATCTCAACAATAGACTACCTTCCATAATGACAAGGCTACCATCCATTGGAGTAAGAAAGAAATCGACAACAGACTACGTTCCATAATAACAAGGCTACCATCCATTGGAGTAACAAAAATCTCAACAACAGACTACCTTCCATAATAACAAGGCTACCATACATTGGAGTTACAAAAAATCTCGACAACAGACTACCTTCAATAATGACAAGGCTACCATCCATTGGAGTAACAAAAATATTGATAACAGACTTCCTTCCATAATGAAAAGGCTACCATCCATTGGAGTAACCAAAATTTCGACAATAGACTACCTTCCATAATGACAAGGCTACCATCTATTGAGTAATAAAGATAACGACAACAGACTACCTACCATAATGACAAGGCTACCATCCAATGAAATAACAAAAAAATCGACAATAGACTACCTTTCACAATGACAAGGATACCATCCATTTGAGTAATAAAAATATCGAAAACGGACTACGTTCCACAATAACAAGACAACCATCCATTGGAATAACAAAAATCTCAACAACAGACTACATTCCATAATGACAAGGCTACCATCCATTGGAATAATAAAAATATCAAAAACAGATCTATGTTCCTTAATAACAAGGCTACCATCCATTGGTGTTACAAAAATCTCAACAACAGACTACCTTCCAAAATGACAAGGCTACCATCCAGTGGAGTAACAAAAATATGAACAACAAACTACCATCCATAATGACAAGGCTACCAACCGTTGGAGTAACGTAAATCTCAATGAAAGACTACCTTCCATAATGAAAAGGCTACCATCCATTGGACTAATAAAAATCTCGACAATGGACTACCTTCCATAATGAAAAGGCTACCATCCATTGGAGTAACAAAAATATCGATAATGGACTACCTTCCATTATGACAAGGCTACCATCTATTGGAGTAACATGAATATTGACAACAGACTGCCTTCTATAATGACAAGTCTACCATCCATTGGAGTAAGAAATATCTGGACACCAGACTACCTTCCATAATGACAAGGCTACCATCCATTGAGTAACAAAGATATCGACAACATACTTCCTACCATAATGACAATGCTACCATCCTATGGAATTACAAAAATCTAGACAACAAACTACCTTTCATAATGAAAAGGCTACCATCCATTGGAGTAAGAAAAATATCGACAACAGACTATGTTCCATAATAACAAGGCAACCATCCATTGGAGTAACAAAAATCTCAACAATAGACTACCTTCCATAATGACAAGGCTACCATCCATTGGAGGTAGAAAAAAATTGACAACAGACTACGTTCCATAATAACAAGGCTACCATACATTGGAGTAACAAAAATCTTGACACAAGACTACCTTCCATAATGACAAGGCTACCATCCATTGAGTAACAAAGATATCGACAATAGACTACTACCATAATGAGAAGGCTACCATCCAATGGAATAACAAAAAAATCGACAATAGACTACCTTTCATAATGACAAGGCTACCATCCATTTGCGTAACAAAAATATCGACAACGAACTACGTTCCATAATAACAAGACAACCATCCATTGGAATAACAAAAATCTCAACAACAGACTACATTCCATAATGACAAGGCTACCATCCAGTGGAATAATAAAAATATCGACAACAGACTATGTTCCTTAATAACAAGGCTACCATCCATTGGAGTTACAAAAATCTCGACAATATACTACCTTCCAAAATGACAAGGCTACCATCCAGTGGAGTAACAAAAATATGAACAACAGACTACCATCCATAATGACAAGGCTACCAACCGTTGGAGTAACGTAAATCTCAATGAAAGACTACCTTCCATAATAAAAAGGCTACCATCCATTGGAGTAATAAAAATCTCGACAATAGACTACCTTCCATAATGAAAAGGCTACCATCCATTGGAGTAACAAAAATATCGATAACAGACTACCTTCCATTATGACAAGGCTACCATCTATTGGAGTAACATGAATATTGACAACAAACTACCTTCTATAATGACAAGTCTACCATCCATTGGAGTAAGAAATATCTCGACACCAGACTACCTTCCATAATGAAAAGGCTACCATCCATTAAGTAACAAAGATATCAACAACAGACTACCTACCATAATCACAAGGCTACCATCCAATGGAATTACAAAAATCACGACAACAAACTACCTTTCATATTGAAAAGGCTACCATCCATTGGAGTAAGAAAAATATCGACAACAGACTACGTTCCATAATAACAAGGCAACCATCCATTGGAGTAACAAAAATCTCAACAATAGACTACCTTCAATAATGACAAGGCTACCATCCATTGGAGTAAGAAAAAAATCGACAACAGACTATGTTCTATATTAACAAGGCTACAATCCATTGGAGTAACAAAAATCTCAACAACAGACTACCTTTCATAATAACAAGGCTACCATACATTGGAGTTACAAAAAATCTCGACAACAGACTACCTTCAATAATGACAAGGCTACCATCCATTGGAGTAACAAAAATATCGATAACAGACTACCTTCCATAATGAAAAGGCTACCATCCATTGGGGTAACAAAAATCTCGACAATAGACTAACTTCCATAATGACAAGACTACCATCCATTGGAGTAACAAAAATCTTGACACAAGACTACCTTCCATAATGACAAGGCTACCATCCATTGAGTAACAAAGATATCGACAACAGACTACCTACCATAATGACAAGTCTACCATCCAATGGAATAAAAAAAAAATTGAAAATAGACTACCTTTCATAATGACAAGGCTACCATCCATTGGAGTAACAAAAATAACGACAACGGACTACGTTCCATAATAACAAGACAACCATCCATTGGAATAACTAAAATCTCAACAACATACTACAATCCATAATGACAAGGCTACCATCCATTGGAATAACAAAAATATCGACAACAGACTATGTTCCTTAATAACAAGTCTACCATCCATTGGAGTAACAAATATCTCGACACCAGACTACCTTCCATAATGACAAGGCTACCATCCATTAAGTAACAAAGATATCGACAACATACTACCTACCATAATGACTAGGCTACTATCCAATGGAATTACAAAAATCTCGACAACAAACTACCTTTCATAATGAAAAGGCTACCATCCATTGGAGTAAGAAAAATATCGACAACAGACTACGTTCCATAATAACAAGGCAACCATCAATTGGAGTAACAAAAATCTCAACAACAAACTACCTTCCATAATGACAAGGCTACCATCCATTGGAGTAAGAAAAAAATCGACAACAGACTACGTTCCATAATAACAAGGCTACCATCCAATGGAGTAACAAAAATCTCAACAACAGACTACCTTCAATAATGACATGGCTACCATCCATTAGAGTAACAAAAATCTCGATAACAGACTACCTTCAATAATGAAAAGGCTACCATCCAATGGAATAACAAAACTCTCGTCAATAGACTACATTCCATAACGACAAGGCTACCATCCTTTGGAGTAACAAAAATTTGAACAACATACTACCTTCCATAATGACAAGGATACCACTCGTTGGAGAAACGTAAATCTCATAGAAAGCCTACCTTCCATAATGACAAGGCTACCATCGATTGGAGTAACAAAAATCTCGACAATAGACTACCTTCCGTAATGACAAGGCTACCATCCATTGGAGTAACAAAAATATTACCAACGGACTATGTTCCATAATAACAAGGCTACCATCCAATTGAATAACAAAAATCTCGACAACAGAAAAACTTATATAATGACAAGGCTACCATCCATTGGAGTAACAAAGATATCGACAACAAGGTACCTTCCATAATGACAAGGTTACCATCCAGTGGAGTATTTGAGATCTCAACGGCAGACTACCTTCCACAATGAAAAGGCTATCATCCATTGAAGTAACAAATATCTCGACAACAAACTACCTTTTTATAATGAAAAGGTTACCATCCATTGGAGTAACAAAAATCTCAAAAACAGACTACCTTCCATAATGACAAGGTTACCATACATTGGAATAATAAAACTCTCGACAACAAACTACCTTCCATAATGACAAGGCTACCATCAAATTCAATAACAAAAATCTCGACAACAGACTACCTTCCATAATGACAGAGGTACCATCCCCTGGAGTAACAAAAATATGAACAACAGACTACCATCCAAAATGACAAGGCTACCATTCGTTGGAGTAACGTAAATCTCAATGAAAGACTACCTTCCATAATGAAAATGCTACCATCCATTGGAGTAACAAAAATCTCGACAATAGACTACCTTCCATAATGACAAGGCTACGATCCATTGGAGTAACAAAAATCTCGATAACGCACTACCTTTCATAATGACAAGGCTACCGTCCATTTGAGTAACATGAATATTGACAACAGACTACCTTCCATAATGACAAGTCTACCATCCATTGGAGTAACAAAAATCTAGACACCAGACTACCTTCCATAATGACAAGGCTACCATCCATTGAGTAACAAAGATACCGACAATAGACTACCTACCATAATGACAAGGCTACCATCCAATGGAATAAAAAAAATCTCGACAACAAACTACCTTTCATAATGAAAAGGATACCATCCATTGGAGTAACAAAAATCTAAACAATAGACTACCTTCAATAATGACAAGGCTACCATCCATTGGAGTAACAAAAATATCGACAACAAACTATGTTCCATAATAACAAGGCTACCATCCATTGGAGTTACAAAAATCTCGACAACAGACTACCTTCCATAATGACAAGGCTACCATCCAGTGGAGTAACAAAAATATGAACAACAGACTACCATCCATAATGACAAGTCTACCATCCGTTGGTGTAACGTAAATTTCAATGAAAGACTACCTTCCATAATTAAAAGGCTACCATCCATTGGAGTAACAAAAATCTCGACAATAGACTACCTTCCATAATGACAAGGCTACCAGCCATTGGAATAACAAAAATCTCGATAACAAACTACCTTCCATAATGACAAGGCTACCGTCCATTGGAGTAACATGAATATTGACAACAGACTACCTTCCATAATGACAAGTATACGATCCATTGGAGTAACAAAAATCTAGACACCAGACTACCTTCCATAATGAAAAGTCTACCATCCAATGGAATAACAAAAATCTCGTCAACAGACTACATTCCATAATCACAAGGCTACCATCCTTTGGAGTAACAAAAATTTGAACAACATACTACCTTCCATAATGACAAGGCTACCACCCGTTGGAGTAACATAAATCTAAACGAAAGACTACCTTCCATAATGACAAGGCTACCATCGATTGGAGTAACAAAAATCTCGACAATATACTACCTTCCATAATGACAAGGCTACCATCTAATTGAATAACAAAAATATCGACAACGGACTATGTTCCATAATAACAAGGCTACCATCCAATTGAATAAAAAAAATCTCGACAACAGACAACCTTTCATAATGACAATGCTAGCATCCATTAGAGTAACAAAAATATAGACAACAGGGTACCTTCCATAATGACAAGGTTACCATCCAGTGGAGTATTTGAAATCTAAACGGCAGACTACCTTTCACAATGAAAAGTCTACCATCCATTGAAGTAACAAATATCTCGACAACAGACTACCTTTTTATAATTAAAAGGCTACCATCCATTGGAGTAATAAAAATCTCGACAATAGACTACCTTCCATAATGACAAGGCTATTATCCATTGGAGTAACAAAAATCTCGATAACAGAATACCTTCCATAATGACAAGGCTACCATCCATTGGAGTAACATGAATATTGACAACAGACTACCTTCCATAATGACAAGTCTACCATCCGTTGGAGTAACAAAAATCTAGACATCAGACTACCTTCTATAATGACAAGGCTACCATCCATTGAGTAACATAGATATCGACAACAGACTGCCTTTCATAATGAAAAGGATACCATCCATTGGAGTAACAATAATATCGACAACAGACTACATTCCATAATAACAAGGCTACCATCCATTGGAGTAACAAAAATCTCAACAACACACTACCTTCCATAATGACAAGGCTACCATCCATTAGAGTAACAAAAATCTCGACAATAGACTGACTTTCATAATGACAAGACTACCATCCATTGGAGTAACAAAAATATCGTCACAAGACTACCTTCCATAATGATAAGGCTACCATCCATTGAGTAACAAATATATCGACAACAAACATCCTACCATAATGACAAGGCTACCATCCAATGGAATAACAAAAATATCGAGAATAGACTACCTTTTATAATGACAAGGCTACCATCCATTGGAGTAACAAATATTTTGACAATGGACTATATTCCATAATAACAAGGCAAGCATCCATTGGAGTAACATAAATCTCAACAACAGACTACCTTCAATAATGACAAGGCTACCATCCATTGGAGTATGAAAAAAATCGAAAACAGACTACGTTCCATAATAACAAGGCTACCATCCATTGCAGTAACAAAAAATCTCAACAACAGACTACCTTCCATAATAACAAGGCTACCATACATTGGAGTTACAAAAATCTCGACAACAGACTAGCATCCATAATGACAAGGCTATCATCCATTGGAGTAACAAAAATCTCGATAACAGACTACCTTCTATAATGAAAAGGCTACCATCCAATGGAATAACAAAAATCTCGTCAATAGACTACATTCCATAATAACAGGGCTACCATCCTTTGGAGTAACAAAAATTTGAACAACATACTACCTTCCATAATTACAAGGCTACCATTGATTGGAGTAACAAAAATCTCAACAATAGACTACCTTCCATAATGACAAGGCTACCATCCATTGGAGTAACAAAAATATCGACAATGGACTATGTTCCATAATAAAAAAGCTACCATCCATTGAAGTAACAAATATCTCGACAACAGACTACCATTTTATAATGAAAAGGTTACCATCCATTGGAGTAACAAAAATCTCAACAACAGACTAGCATCCATAATGACAAGGCTACCATTCGTTGGAGTAACGTAAATATCAATGAAAGACTACCTTCCAAAATGAAAAGGCTACCATCCATTGGAGTAACAAAAATCATGACAATAGACTACCTTCCATAATGACAAAGCTACCATCCATTGGAGTAACAAAAATCTCGATAACAGACTACCTTCCATAATGACAAGGCTACCATCCATTGGAGTAACATGAATATTGACAACAGACTACCTTCCATAATGACAAGTCTACCATCCATTGGAGTAACATGAATATTAACAACATACTACCTTCCATAATGACAAGTCTACCATCCATTGGAGTAACAAAAATCTTGACACCAGACTACCTTCCATAATGACAAGGCTACCATCCAATGGAATAACAAAAATCTCAACAACAAACTACCTTTAATAATGAAAAGGCTACAATCCATTGGAGTAACAAAAATATCGACAATAGACTATGTTCCATAATAACAAGACAACCATCTATTGGAGTAACAAAAATCTCAACAACAGACTACCTTCCATAATGACAAGGCTACCATCCATTGGAGTAAGAAAAAAATTGACAACAGACTATGTTTCATAATAACAAGGCTACCATCCATTGGAGTAACAAAGATATCAACAACAGACTACCTTCCATAATAACAAGGCTACCATATATTGGAGTTACAAAAATATCGACAACAGGCTACCTTCTATAATGACAAGGCTACCATCCATTGGAGTAACAAAAATCTCTATAACAGACTACCTTCCATAATGACAAGGCTACCATCCGTTCGAGTAACGTAAATCACAACGAAAGACTACCTTCCATGATGACAAGGCTACCATCCGTTGGAGTAACAAAAATCTCGACAACGTAGTACCTTTCATAATGACAAGGCTACCATACAATTGAATAACAATGATATCAACAACAAACTACCTTCAATAATGACAATGCTAGCATCCACTAGAGTAACAAAAATATCGACAACAGGGTACCTTCCATATTGACAAGGTTACCATCCAGTGGAGTATTTGAAATCTCAACGACAGACTACCTTCCACAATGAATAACAAGGCTACCATCTACTGGAGTAATAAATATCTCGACAACAAACTACCTTTTTATAATGAAAAGGTTACCATCCATTGGAGTAACAAAAATCTCAACAACAGACTACCTTTTATAATGACAAGGTTACCATCCATTGGATTAATAAAACTCTCGACAACAAACTGCCTTCCATAATGACAAGGCTACCATCCAATGGAATAACAAAAATCTCGTCAACAAACTACCTTCCATAATGACAAGGCTACCATCCAGTGGAGTAACAAAAATCTGAATAATAGACTACCATCCATAATGACAAGGCTACCATCCGTTGGAGTAAAAAAAATCTTAATGAAAGACTACCTTCCATAATGAAAAGGCTAACATCCACTTGAGTAACAAAAATCTCAACAATAGACTACCTTCCATAATGACAAGGCTACCATCCATTGGAGTAACATGAATATTGACAACATACTACATTCCATAATGACAAGGCTACCATCCATTGAGTAACAAAGATATCAACAACAAACTACCTACCATAATGACAAGGCTACCATCCCATGGAATAAAAAAAGTCACGACAACAAACTACCTTTCATAATGAAAAGGCTACCATCCATTGGAGTAACAAAAATATCGACAGCAGACTACGTTCCATAATAACAAGGCTACCATACTTTGGAGTAACAAAAATATAAACAACAAACTACCTTCCATAATGACAAGGCTGTCATCCATTGGAGTAAGAAAAATCTCGACAACAGACTACCTTCAATAATGACAAGACTACCATCCATTGGAGTAACAAAAATCTCGACAACAGACTACCTTCCATAATGAAAAGGCTATCATCCAATGGAATAATAAAAATCTTGTCAATAGACTACCTTCCATAATGACAAGGCTACCAACCATTGGAGTAACAAAAATTTGAACAACAGACTACATTCCATAATGACAAGGCTACCATCCGTTGGAGTAGCAAAAATCTCCACAACATACTACCTTCCATAATAACAAGGCTACCATCCATTGAGTAACAAAGATATCGACAACAGACTACCTACCATAATGACAAGGCTACCATTCATTAGAGTAACATAAATATCGACAACAGACTACGTTCCATAATGACAAGGCTACCATCCCTTGGAGTAACAAAAATCTCGACAACATACTACATTCCATAATGATAAGGCTACCATCC
This sequence comes from Vicia faba, assembly GCA_948472305.1. Taxonomy (NCBI): domain Eukaryota; kingdom Viridiplantae; phylum Streptophyta; class Magnoliopsida; order Fabales; family Fabaceae; genus Vicia; species Vicia faba. The sequence continues at coordinate 656,961,582 of OX451739.1, forward strand.
ATTGGAGTAACAAAAACATCGACAACAGACTATGTTTCATAATAACAAGGCTACCATCCATTGGAGTTACAAAAATATCGACAACAGACTACCTTCCATCATGACAAGGCTACCAACCATTGGAGTAACAAAGATATCGACAACAGACTACCTTCAATAATGACAATGCTACCAGCCACTAGAGTAACAAAAATATCGACAACAGGGTACCTTCCATAATGACAAGGTTACCATCCATTGGAATAATAAAAATCTCGACAATAAACTACCTTCCATAATGACAAGGCTACCATCCAATAGAATAACACAAATCTCGTCAACATACTACCTTCCATAATGAAAAGGCTACCATCCATTGGAGTAACAAAAATCTGAACAACATACTACCTTCCATAATGACAAGCCTACCATCCGTTGGAGTAATGTAAATATCAACGAAAGACTACCTTCCATAATGAAAAGGCTACCATCCATTGGAGTAACAAAAATCTCGACAATAGACTACCTTCCATAATGAAAAGGCTACCATCCATTAGAGTAACAAAAATCTCGATAAAAGACTACCTTCCATAATGACAAGGCTACCATCAATTAGAGTAACATGAATATCGACAACAAACTACCTTCCATAATAACAAGGCTATCATCCATTGGAGTAACAAAAATATCAACAACAGACTACCTTCCATAATAACAAGGCTACCATACATTGGAGTTACGAAAATCTCGACAACAGGCTACCTTCAATAATCATAAGGCTACCATCCATTGGAGTAACAAAAATCTCGATAAAAGACTACCTTCCATAATGACAAGGCTACCATCCGTTGGAGTAACATAAATCTCAATGTAAGACTACCTTCCATAATGACCAGGCTACCATCCATTGGAGTAACAAAAATCTCGACAATAGACTACCTTTCATAATGACAAGGCTACCATCCAATTGAATAACAAATATATCGACAATAGACTACCTTCAATAATTACAATGCTAGCATCCACTAGAGTAACTAAAATATCGACAACAGGGTACCTTCCATAATGACAAGGTTACCATCCAGTGGAGTATTTGAAATCTCAACGACAGACTACCTTCCACAATTAAAAGGCTACCATCCATTGGGGTAACAAATATCTCGACAACAGACTACCTTTTTATAATGAAAAGGTTACCATCCCTTGGAGTAACAATAATCTGAATAACAGACTACCAATCATAATGACAAGCCTACCATTCGTTGGAGTAACGTAAATATCAACGAAAGACTACCTTCTATAATGAAATGGCTACCATCCATTGGAGTAACAAAAATCTCAACAATAGACTACCTTCCATAATGAAAAGGCTACCATCCATTGGAGTAACAAAAATCTCGACAACAAACTACCTTCCATAATGACAAGGCTACCATCCAATGGAATAACAAAAATCTCGTCAACAAACTACCTTCCATAATGACAAGGCTACCATCCAGTGGAGTAACAAAAATCTGAATAATAGACTACCATCCATAATGACAAGGCTACTATCCGTTGGAGTAAAAAAAATCTTAATGAAAGACTACCTTCCATAATGAAAAGGCTACCATCCACTTGAGTAACAAAAATATCAACAATAGAAAACCTTCCATAATGACAAGGCTACCATCCATTGGAGTAACATGAATATTGACAACATACTACATTCCATAATGACAAGTCTACCATCCATTGGAGTAACATAAATCTCGACAACAGACGACCTTCCATAATGACAAGGCTATCATCCATTGAGTAACAAAGATATCGACAACAAACTACCTACCATAATGACAAGGCTACCATCCCATGGAATAAAAAAAGTCACGACAATAAACTACCTTTCATAATGAAAAGGCTACCATCCATTGGAGTAACAAAAATATCGACAACAGACTACGTTCCATAATAACAAGGCTACCATCCTTTGGAATGACAAAAATCTAAACAACAGACTACCTTCCATAATGACAAGGCTATCATCAATTGGAGTAAGAAAAATCTCGACAACAAACTACCTTCAATAATGACAACAAACTACCTTCCATAATGACAAGGCTACCATCCATTGGAGTACCAAAAATTTGAACAACAGACTACCTTCCATAATGACAAGGCTACCATCCGTTGGAGTAACATAAATCTCAACGAAAGACTACCTTCCATAATGAGAAGGCTACCATCCATTGGAGTAACAAAAATCTCGACAACATACTACCTTCCATAATGACAAGGCTACCATCCCTTGGAGTAACAAAAATCTCGACAACATACTACCTTCCATAATGACAAGGCTACCATCCATTGGAGTAACAAAAATATCGACAACGGACTATGTTTCATAATAACAAGGCTACCATCCATTGGAGTTACAAAAATATCGACAACAGACTACCTTCCATAATAACAAGGCTACCATACATTGGAGTTACGAAAATCTCGACAACAGGCTACCTTCAATAATCATAAGGCTACCATCCATTGGAGTAACAAAAATCTCGATAAAAGACTACCTTCCATAATGACAAGGCTACCATCCGTTGGAGTAACATAAATCTCAATGAAAGACTACCTTCCATAATGACCAGGCTACCATCCATTGGAGTAACAAAAATCTCGACAATAGACTACCTTTCATAATGACAAGGCTACCATCCAATTGAATAACAAATATATCGACAATAGACTACCTTCAATAATTACAATGCTAGCATCCACTAGAGTAACTAAAATATCGACAACAGGGTACCTTCCATAATGACAAGGTTACCATCCAGTGGAGTATTTGAAATCTCAACGACAGACTACCTTCCACAATTAAAAGGCTACCATCCATTGGCGTAACAAATATCTCGACAACAGACTACCTTTTTATAATGAAAAGGTTACCATCCCTTGGAGTAACAATAATCTGAATAACAGACTACCAATCATAATGACAAGCCTACCATTCGTTGGAGTAACGTAAATATCAACGAAAGACTACCTTCTATAATGAAATGGCTACCATCCATTGGAGTAACAAAAATCTCAACAATAGACTACCTTCCATAATGAAAAGGCTACCATCCATTGGAGTAACAAAAATCTCGACAACAAACTACCTTCCATAATGACAAGGCTACCATCCAATGGAATAACAAAAATCTCGTCAACAAACTACCATCCATAATGACAAGGCTACCATCCAGTGGAGTAACAAAAATCTGAATAATAGACTACCATCCATAATGACAAGGCTACTATCCGTTGGAGTAAAAAAAATCTTAATGAAAGACTACCTTCCATAATGAAAAGGCTACCATCCACTTGAGTAACAAAAATATCAACAATAGACTACCTTCCATAATGACAAGGCTACCATCCATTGGAGTAACATGAATATTGACAACATACTACATTCCATAATGACAAGTCTACCATCCATTGGAGTAACATAAATCTCGACAACAGACGACCTTCCATAATGACAAGGCTATCATCCATTGAGTAACAAAGATATCGACAACAAACTACCTACCATAATGACAAGGCTACCATCCCATGGAATAAAAAAAGTCACGACAATAAACTACCTTTCATAATGAAAAGGCTACCATCCATTGGAGTAACAAAAATATCGACAACAGACTACGTTCCATAATAACAAGGCTACCATCCTTTGGAATGACAAAAATCTAAACAACAGACTACCTTCCATAATGACAAGGCTATCATCAATTGGAGTAAGAAAAATCTCGACAACAAACTACCTTCAATAATGACAACAAACTACCTTCCATAATGACAAGGCTACCATCCATTGGAGTACCAAAAATTTGAACAACAGACTACCTTCCATAATGACAAGGCTACCATCCGTTGGAGTAACATAAATCTCAACGAAAGACTACCTTCCATAATGAGAAGGCTACCATCCATTGGAGTAACAAAAATCTCGACAACATACTACCTTCCATAATGACAAGGCTACCATCCCTTGGAGTAACAAAAATCTCGACAACATACTACCTTCCATAATGACAAGGCTACCATCCATTGGAGTAACAAAAATATCGACAACGGACTATGTTTCATAATAACAAGGCTACCATCCATTGGAGTTACAAAAATATCGACAACAGACTACCTTCCATCATGACAAGGCTACCAACCATTGGAGTAACAAAGATATCGACAACAGACTACCTTCAATAATGACAATGCTACCAGCCACTAGAGTAACAAAAATATCGACAACAGGGTACCTTCCATAATGACAAGGTTACCATCCATTGGAATAATAAAAATCTCGACAACAAACTACCTTCCATAATGACAAGGCTACCATCCAATAAAATAACACAAATCTCGTCAACAGGCCACCTTCCATAATGAAAAGGCTACCATCCATTGGAGTAACAAAAATCTGAACAACATACTATCTTCCATAATGACAAGCCTACCATTCGTTGGAGTAATGTAAATATCAACGAAAGATTACCTTCCATAATGAAAAGGCTACCATCCATTGGAGTAACAAAAATCTCGACAATAGACTACCTTCCATAATGAAAAGGCTACCATCCATTGGAGTAACAAAAATCTCGATAACAGACTACCTTCCATAATGACAAGGCTACCATCAATTAGATTAACATGAATATCGACAACAAACTACCTTCCATAATAACAAGGCTATCATCCATTGGAGTAACAAAAACATCAACAACAGACTACCTTCCATAATAACAAGGCTACCATACATTGGAGTTACGAAAATCTCGACAACAGGCTACCTTCAATAATCATAAAGCTACCATCTATTGGAGTAACAAAAATCTCGAGAACAGACTACCTTCCATAATGACAAGGCTACCATCCGTTGGAGTAACGTAAATCTCAACGAAAGACTACCTTCCATAATGACAAGGCTACCATCCGTTGGAGTAACAAAAATGTTGACAACATACTACCTTCCATAATAACAAGGCTACCATCCATTGAGTAACAAAGATATCGACAACAGACTACCTACCATAATGACAAGGCTACCATCCATTAGAGTAACATAAATATCGACAACAGACTACGTTCCATAATGACAAGGCTACCATCCCTTGGAGTAACAAAAATCTCGACAACATACTACATTCCATAATGACAAGGCTACCATCCATTGGAGTAACAAAAATATCGACAACAGACTATGTTTCAAAATAACAAGGCTACCATCCATTGGAGTTACAAAAATATCGACAACAGACTACCTTCCATCATGACAAGGCTACCAACCATTGGAGTAACAAAGATATCGACAACAGACTACCTTCAATAATGACAATGCTACCAGCCACTAGAGTAACAAAAATATCGACAACAGGGTACCTTCCATAATGACAAGGTTACCATCCATTGGAATAATAAAAATCTCGACAATAAACTACCTTCCATAATGACAAGGCTACCATCCAATAGAATAACACAAATCTCGTCAACAGACTACCTTCCATAATGAAAAGGCTACCATCCATTGGAGTAACAAAAATATGAACAACATACTACCTTCCATAATGACAAGCCTACCATCCGTTGGAGTAATGTAAATATCAACGAAAGACTACCTTCCATAATGAAAAGGCTACCATCCATTGGAGTAACAAAAATCTCGACAATAGACTACCTTCCATAATGAAAAGGCTACCATCCATTAGAGTAACAAAAATCTCGATAAAAGACTACCTTCCATAATGACAAGGCTACCATCAATTAGAGTAACATGAATATCGACAACAAACTACCTTCCATAATAACAAGGCTATCATCCATTGGAGTAACAAAAATATCAACAACAGACTACCTTCCATAATAACAAGGCTACCATACATTGGAGTTACGAAAATCTCGACAACAGGCTACCTTCAATAATCATAAGGCTACCATCCATTGGAGTAACAAAAATCTCGATAACAGACTACCTTCCATAATGACAAGGCTACCATCCGTTGGAGTAACATAAATCTCAATGAAAGACTACCTTCCATAATGGCCAGGCTACCATCCATTGGAGTAACAAAAATCTCGACAATAGACTACCTTTCATAATGACAAGGCTACCATCCAATTGAATAACAAATATATCGACAATAGACTACCTTCAATAATTACAATGCTAGCATCCACTAGAGTAACAAAAATATCGACAACAGGGTACCTTCCATAAAGACAAGGTTACCATCCAGTGGAGTATTTGAAATCTCAACGACAGACTACCTTCCACAATTAAAAGGCTACCATCCATTGGCGTAACAAATATCTCGACAACAGACTACCTTTTTATAATGAAAAGGTTACCATCCCTTGGAGTAACAAAAATCTGAATAACAGACTACCAATCATAATGACAAGCCTACCATTCGTTGGAGTAACGTAAATATCAACGAAAGACTACCTTCTATAATGAAATGGCTACCATCCATTGGAGTAACAAAAATCTCAACAATAGACTACCTTCCATAATAAAAAGGCTACCATCCATTGGAGTAACAAAAATCTCGACAACAAACTACCTTCCATAATGACAAGGCTACCATCCAATGGAATAACAAAAATCTCGTCAACAAACTACCTACCATAATGACAAGGCTACCATCCAGTGGAGTAACAAAAATCTGAATAATAGACTACCATCCATAATGACAAGGCTACCATCCGTTGGAGTAAAAAAAATCTTAATGAAAGACTACCTTCCATAATGAAAAGGCTACCATCCACTTGAGTAACAAAAATATCAACAATAGACTACCTTCCATAATGACAAGGCTACCATCCATTGGAGTAACATGAATATTGACAACATACTACATTCCATAATGACAAGTCTACCATCCATTGGAGTAACATAAATCTCGACACCAGACGACCTTCCATAATGACAAGGCTACCATCCATTGAGTAACAAAGATATCGACAACAAACTACCTACCATAATGACAAGGCTACCATCCCATGGAATAAAAAAAGTCACGACAATAAACTACCTTTCATAATGAAAAGGCTACCATCCATTGGAGTAACAAAAATATCGACAACAGACTACGTTCCATAATAACAAGGCTACCATCCTTTGGAGTGACAAAAATCTAAACAACAGACTACCTTCCATAATGACAAGGCTATCATCCATTGGAGTAAGAAAAATCTCGACAACAAACTACCTTCAATAATGACAACAAAGTACCTTCCATAATGACAAGGCTACCATCCATTGGAGTACCAAAAATTTGAACAACAGACTACCTTCCATAATGACAAGGCTACCATCCGTTGGAGTAACATAAATCTCAACGAAAGACTACCTTCCATAATGAGAAGGCTACCATCCATTGGAGTAACAAAAATCTCGACAACATACTACCTTCCATAATGACAAGGCTACCATCCCTTGGAGTAACAAAAATCTCGACAACATACTACCTTCCATAATGACAAGGCTACCATCCATTGGAGTAACAAAAATATCGACAACGGACTATGTTTCATAATAACAAGGCTACCATCCATTGAAGTTACAAAAATATCGACAACAGACTACCTTCCATCATGACAAGGCTACCAACCATTGGAGTAACAAAGATATCGACAACAGACTACCTTCAATAATGACAATGCTACCAGCCACTAGAGTAACAAAAATATTGACAACAGGGTACCTTCCATAATGACAAGGTTACCATCCATTGGAATAATAAAAATCTCGACAACAAACTACCTTCCATAATGACAAGGCTACCATCCAATAAAATAACACAAATCTCGACAATAGACTACCTTCCATAATGAAAAGGCTACCATCCATTGGAGTAACAAAAATCTCGATAACAGACTACCTTCCATAATGACAAGGCTACCATCAATTAGATTAACATGAATATCGACAACAAACTACCTTCCATAATAACAAGGCTATCATCCATTGGAGTAACAAAAACAGCAACAACAGACTACCTTCCATAATAACAAGGCTACCATACATTGGAGTTACGAAAATCTCGACAACAGGCTACCTTCAATAATCATAAAGCTACCATCTATTGGAGTAACAAAAATCTCGATAACAGACTACCTTCCATAATGACAAGGCTACCATCCGTTGGAGTAACGTAAATCTCAACGAAAGACTACCTTCCATAATGACAAGGCTACCATCCGTTGGAGTAACAAAAATCTCGACAATAGACTACCTTTCATAATGACAAGGCTACCATCCAATTGAATAACAAAGATATCGACAATAGACTACCTTCAATAATGACAATGCTAGCATCCACTAGAGTAACAAAAATATCGACAACAGGGTACCTTCCATAATGACAAGGTTACCATCCGGTGGAGTATTTGAAATCTCAACGATAGACTACCTTCCATAATTAAAAGGCTACCATCCATTGGAGTAACAAATATCTCGACAACAGACTACCTTTTTATAATGAAAAGGTTACCATCCCTTCGAGTAACAAAAATCTGAATAACAGACTACCATCCATAATGACTAGCCTACCATTCGTTAGAGTAACGTAAATATCAACGAAAGACTACCTTCTATAATGAAATGGCTACCATCCATTGGAGTAACAAAAATCTCGACAATAGACTACCTTCCATAATGAAAAGGCTACCATCCATTGGAGTAAAAAAAATGTCGATTACAGACAACCTTCCATAATGACAAGGCTACCATCAATTGGAATAACATGAATATCGATAACAAACTACCTTCCATAATCACTAGTCTACCATCCATTGGAGTAACAAAAATCTCGACACCAGACTACCTTTCATAATGACAAGGCTACCATCTATTGAGTAACAATGATATCGATAACAGACTACCTACCATAATGACAAGGCTACCATCCAATGGAATAACAAAAATCTCGACAACAAACTAGATTTCATAATGACAAGGCTACCATCCATTGGAGTAACAAAAATATTGACAACAGACTACGTTCCATAATAATAAGGCTACCATCCAATGGAGTAACAAAAATCTCAACAACATATTACCTTCCATAATGACAAGGCTACCATCTAATGGAATAACAAAAATCTCGTCAACAGACTACCTTCCCTAATGACAAGGCTACCATCCATTGGAGTAACAAAAATCTCGACAACAGACTACCTTCCATAATGAAAAGGCTACCATCCAATGGAATAACAAAAATCCCGTCAATAGACTACCTTTCATAATGACAAGGCTACCATCCAATGGAATAACAAAAATCTCAACAACAAACTACCTTTCATAATGAAAAGGCTACAATCCATTGGAGTAACAAAAATATGGACAATAAACTATGTTCCATAATAACAAGGCTACCATCTATTGGAGTAACAAAAATCTCAACAACAGACTACCTTCCATAATGACAAGGCTACCATCCATTGGAGTAAGAAAAAAATCGACAACAGACTATGTTTCATAATAACAAGGCTACCATCCATTGGAGTAACAAAGATATCAACAACAAACTACCTTCCATAATAACTAGGCTACCATACATTGGAGTTACAAAAATCTCGACAACAGGCTACCTTCTATAATGACAAGGCTACCATCCATTGGAGTAACAAAAATCTCGATAATAGACTACCTTCCATAATGACAAGGCTACCATCCATTGGAGTAACGTAAATATCAACGAAAGACTACCTTCCATGATGACAAGGCTACTATCCATTGGAGTTACAAAAATATCGACAACAGACTACCTTTCATCATGACAAGGATACCAACCATTGGAGTAACAAAGATATCGACAACATACTACCTTTAATAATGACAATGCTACCAGCCACTAGAGTAACAAAAATATCGACAACAGGGTACCTTTCATAATGACAAGGTTACCATCCATTGGAATAATAAAAATCTCGACAACAAACTACCTTCCATAATGACAAGGCTATCATCCAATAGAATAACACAAATCTCGTCAACACACTACCTTCCATAATGAAAAGGCTACCATCCATTGGAGTAACAAAAATCTGAACAAAATACTACCTTCCATAATGACAAGCCTACCATCTGATGGAGTAATGTAAATATCAACGAAAGACTACCTTCCATAATGAAAAGGCTACCAACCATTGGAGTAAGAAAAATCTCGACAATAGACTACCTTCCATAATGAAAAGGCTACCATCCATTGGAGTAACAAAAATCTCGATAACAGACTACCTTCCATAATGACAAGGCTACCATCAATTAGAGTAACATAAATATCGACAACAAACTACCTTCCATAATAATAAGGCTATCATCCATTGGAGTAACAAAAATATCAACAACAGACTACCTTCCATAATAACAAGGCTACCATACATTGGAGTTACGAAAATCTCGACAACAGGCTACCTTCAATAATCATAAAGCTACCATCCATTGGAGTAACAAAAATCTCGATAATAGACTACCTTCCATAATGACAAGGCTATAATCCATTGGAGTAACGTAAATCTCAACGAAAGACTACCTTCCGTAATGACAAGGCTACCATCCATTGGAGTAACAAAAATCTCGACAATAGACTACCTTCAATAATGACAAGGCTACCATCCATTGGAGTAACAAAAATATCGACAAAAGGGTACCTTCCATAATGACAAGGTTACCATCCAGTGGAGTATTTGAAATCTCAATGATAGACTACCTTACACAATTAAAAGGCTACCATCCATTGGAGTAACAAATATCTCGACAACAGACTACCTTTTTATAATGAAAAGGTTACCATCCCTTGGAGTAACAAAAATCTGAATAACAGACTACCATCCATAATGACAAGCCTACCATTCGTTGGAGTAACGTAAATATCAACGAAAGACTACCTTCTATAATGAAATGGCTACCATCCATTGGAGTAACAAAAATCTCGAAAATATACTACCTTCCATAATGAAAAGGCTACCATCCATTGGAGTAACAAAAATCTCGATAACAGACAACCTTCCATAATGACAAGGCTACCATCAATTGGAATAACATGAATATCGACAACAGACTACCTTCCATAATCACTAGTCTACCATCCATTGGAGTAACAAAAATCTCGACACCAGACTACCTTCCATAATGAATAGGCTACCATCCATTGAGTAACAATGATATCGATAACAGACTAACTACCATAATGACAAGGCTACCATCCAATGGAATAACAAAAATCTCGACAACAAACTAGATTTCATACTGACAAGGCTACCATCCATTGGAGTAACAAAAATATTGACAACAGACTACGTTCCATAATAATAAGGCTACCATCCATTGGAGTAACAAAAATCTCAACAACATATTACCTTCCATAATGACAAGGCTACCATCTAATGGAATAACAAAAATCTCGTCAACAGACTACCTTCCCTAATGACAAGGCTACCATCCATTGGAGTAACAAAAATCTCGACAACACACTACATTCCATAATGAAACGGCTACCATCCAATGGAATAACAAAAATCTCGTCAATAGACTACCTTTCATAATGACAAGGCTACCATCCAATGGAATAACAAAAATCTCAACAACAAACTACCTTTCATAATGAAAAGGCTACAATCCATTGGAGTAACAAAAATATCGACAATAAACTATGTTCCATAATAACAAGGCTACCATCTATTGGAGTAACAAAAATCTCAACAACAGACTACCTTCCATAATGACAAGGCTACCATCCATTGGAGTAAGAAAAAAATCGACAACAGACTATGTTTAATAATAACAAGGCTACCATCCATTGGAGTAACAAAGATATCAACAACAGACTACCTTCCATAATAACTAGGCTACCATACATTGGAGTTACAAAAATCTCGACAACAGGCTACCTTCTATAATGACAAGGCTACCATCCATTGGAGTAACAAAAATATCGATAACAGACTACCTTCCATAATGACAAGGCTACCATCCATTGGAGTAACGTAAATCTCAACGAAAGACTACCTTCCATGATGACAAGGCTACCATCCATTGGAGTTACAAAAATATCGACAACAGACTACCTTCCATCATGACAAGGCTACCAACCATTGGAATAATAAAAATCTCGACAACAAACTACCTTCCATAATGACAAGGCTACCATCCAATAGAATAACACAAATCTCGTCAACAGACTACCTTCCATAATGAAAAGGCTACCATCCATTGGAGTAACAAAAATCTGAACAACATACTACCTTCCATAATGACAAGCCTACCATCTGATGGAGTAATGTAAATATAACCGAAAGACTACCTTCCATAATTTAAAGGCTACCAACCATTGGAGTAAGAAAATTCTCGACAATAGACTACCTTCCATAATGAAAAGGCTACCATCCATTGGAGTAACAAAAATCTTGATAATAGACTACCTTCCATAATGACAAGGCTACCATCAATTAGAGTAACATGAATATCGACAACAAACTACCTTCCATAATAACAAGGCTATCATCCATTGGAGTAACAAAAATATCAACAACAGACTACCTTCCATAATAACAAGGCTACCATACATTGGAGTTACGAAAATCTCGACAACAGGCTACCTTCAATAATCATAAAGCTACCATCCATTGGAGGAACAAAAATCTCGATAATAGACTACCTTCCATAATGACAAGGCTACCATCCATTGGAGTAACGTAAATCTCAACGAAAGACTACCTTCCGTAATGACAAGGCTACCATCCATTGGAGTAACAAAAATCTCGACAATAGACTACCTTCCATAATGACAAGGCTACCATTCGTTGGAGTAGCAAAAATCTCGACAATAGACTACCTTTCATAATGACAAGGCTACCATCCAATTGAATAACAAAGATATCGACAATAGACTACCTTCAATAATGACAATGCTAGCATCCACTAGAGTAACAAAAATATCGACAACAGGGTACCTTCCATAATGACAAGGTTACCATCCAGTGGAGTATTTGAAATCTCAACGATAGACTACCTTACACAATTAAAAGGCTACCATCCATTAGAGTAACAAATATCTCGACAATAGACTACCTTTTTATAATGAAAAGGTTACCATCCCTTGGAGTAACAAAAATATGAATAACAGACTACCATCCATAATGACAAGCCTACCATTTGTTGGAGTAACGTAAATATCAACGAAAGACTACCTTCTATAAAGAAATGGCTACCATCCATTGGAGTAACAAAAATCTCGACAATAGACTACCTTCCATAATGAAAAGGCTACCATCCATTGGAGTAACAAAAATCTCGATAACAGACAACCTTCCATAATGACAAGGCTACCATCAATTGGAATAACATGAATATCGACAACAGACTACCTTCCATAATCACTAGTCTACCATCCATTGGAGTAACAAAAATCTCGACACCAAACTACCTTCCTTAATGACAAGGCTACCATCCATTGAGTAACATTGATATTGATAACAGACTACCTACCATAATGACAAGGCTACCATCCAATGGAATAACAAAAATCTCGAAAACAAACTAGATTTCATAATGACAAGGCTACCATCCATTGGAGTAACAAAAATGTTGACAACAGACTACGTTCCATAATAATAAGGCTACCATCCATTGGAGTAACAAAAATCTCAACAACATATTACCTTCCATAATGACAAGGCTACCATCTAATGGAATAACAAAACTCTCGTCAACAGACTACCTTCCCTAATGACAAGGCTACCATCCATTGGAGTAACAAAAATCTCGACAACAGACTACCTTCCATAATGAAAAGGCTACCATCCAATGGAATAACAAAAATCTCGTCAATAGACTACCTTTCATAATGACAAGGCTACCATCCAATGGAATAACAAAAATCTCAACAACAAACTACCTTTCATAATGAAAAGGCTACAATCCAATTGAGTAACAAAAATATCGACAATAAACTATGTTGCATAATAACAAGGCTACCATCTATTGGAGTAACAAAAATCTCAACGAAAGACTACCTTCCATAATGACAAGGCTACCATCCATTGGAGTAAGAAAAAAATCGACAACAGACTATGTTTCATAATAACAAGGCTACCATCCATTGGAGTAACAAAGATATCAACAACAGACTACCTTCCATAATAACTAGGCTACCATACATTGGAGTTACAAAAATCTCGACAACAGGCTACCTTCTATAATGACAAGGCTACCATCCATTGGAGTAACAAAAATCTCGATAACAGACTACCTTCCATAATGACAAGGCTACCATCCATAAGAGTAACGTAAATCTCAACGAAAGACTACCTTCCATGATGACAAGGCTACCATCCATTGGAGTTACAAAAATATCGACAACTGACTACCTTCCATCATGACAAGGCTACCAACCATTGGAATAATAAAAATCTCGACAACAAACTACCTTCCATAATGAAAAGGCTACCATCCAATAGAATAACACAAATCTCGTCAACAGACTACCTTCCATAATGAAAAGGCTACCATCCATTGGAGTAACAAAAATCTGAACAACATACTACCTTCCATAATGACAAGCCTACCATCTGATGGAGTAATGTAAATATCAACGAAAGACTACCTTCCATAATGAAAAGGCTACCATCCATTGGAGTAACAAAAATCTCGACAATAGACTACCTTCCATAATGAAAAGGCTACCATCCACTGGAGTAACAAAAATCTCGATAACAGACAACCTTCCATAATGACAAGGCTACCATCAATTGGAATAACATGAATATCGACAACAGACTACCTTCCATAATCACTAGTCTACCATACATTGGAGTAAAAAAAATCTCGACAGCAGACTACCTTCCATAATGACAAGGCTACCATCCATTGAGTAACAATGATATCGATAATAGACTACCTACCATAATGACAAGGCTACCATCCAATGGAATAACAAAAATCTCGACAACAAACTAGATTTCATAATGACAAGGCTACCATCCATTGGAGTAACAAAAATATTGACAACAGACTACGTTCCATAATAATAAGGCTACCATCCATTGGAGTAAAAAAAATCTCAACAACATATTACCTTCCATAATGACAAGGCTACCATCTAATGGAATAACAAAAATCTCGTCAACAGACTACCTTCCCTAATGACAAGGCTACCATCCATTGGAGTAACAAAAATCTCGACAACAGACTACCTTCAATAATGAAAAGGCTACCATCCAATGGAATAAGAAAAATCTCGTCAATAGACTAACTTTCATAATGACAAGGCTACCATCCAATGGAATAACAAAAATCTCAACAACAAACTACCTTTCATAATGAAAAGGCTACAATCCATTGGAGTAACAAAAATATCGACAATAAACTATGTTCCATAATAACAAGGCTACCATCTATTGGAGTAACAAAATTCTCAACAACAGACTACCTTCCATAATGACAAGGCTACCATCCATTGGAGTAAGAAAAAAATCGACAACAGACTATGTTTCATAATAACAAGGCTACCATCCATTGGAGTAACAAAGATATCAACAACAGACTACCTTCCATAATAACTAGGCTACCATACATTGGAGTTACAAAAATCTCGACAACAGGCTACCTTCTATAATGACAAGGCTACCATCCATTGGAGTAACAAAAATCTCGATAACAGACTACCTTCCATAATGACAAGGCTACCATCCATTGGAGTAACGTAAATCTCAACGAAAGACTACCTTCCATGATGACAAGGCTACCATCCATTGGAGTTACAAAAATATCGACAACAGACTACCTTCCATCATGACAAGGCTACCAACCATTGGAATAATAAAAATCTCGACAACAAACTACCTTCCATAATGACAAGGCTACCATCCAATAGAATAACACAAATCTCGTCAACAGACTACCTTCCATAATGAAAAGGCTACCATCCATTGGAGTAACAAAAATCTGAACAACATACTACCTTCCATAATGACAAGCCTACCATCTGATGGAGTAATGTAAATATCAACGAAAGACTACCTTCCATAATGAAAAGGCTACCATCCATTGGAGTAACAAAAATCTCGACAATAGACTACCTTCCATAATGAAAAGGCTACCATCCATTGGAGTAACAAAAATCTCGATAATAGACTACCTTCCATAATAACAAGGCTACCATCAATTAGAGTAACATGAATATCGACAACAAACTACCTTCCATAATAACAAGGCTATCATCCATTGGAGTAACAAAAATATCAACAACAGACTACCTTCCATAATAACAAGGCTACCATACATTGGAGTTACGAAAATCTCGACAACAGGCGACCTTCAATAATCATAAGGCTACCATCCATTGGAGTAACAAAAATCTCGATAACAGACTACCTTCCATAATGACAAGGCTTCCATCTGTTGGAGTAACGTAAATCTCAACGAAAGACTACCTTCCATAATGACAAGGCTACCATCCATTGGAGTAACAAAAATCTCGACAATAGACTACCTTCCATAATGACAAGGCTACCATCCGTTGGAGTAAAAAAAATCTCGACAATAGACTACCTTTCATAATGACAAGGCTACCATCCAATTGAATAACCAAGATATCGACAATAGACTACCTTCAATAATGACAATGCTAGCATCCACTAGAGTAACAAAAATATCGACAACAGGGTACCTTCCATAATGACAAGGTTACCATCCAGTGGAGTATTTGAAATCTCAACGACAGACTACCTTCCACAATTAAAAGGCTACCATCCATTGGAGTAACAAATATCTCGACAACATACTACCTTTTTATAATGAAAAGGTTACCATCCCTTGGAGTAACAAAAATCTGAATATAAGACTACCATCCATAATGACAAGCCTACCATTCGTTGGAGTAACGTAAATATCAACGAAAGACTACCTTCTATAATGAAATGGCTACCATCCATTGGAGTAACAAAAATCTCGACAATAGACTACCTTCCATAATGAAAAGGCTACCATCCATTGGAGTAACAAAAATCTCGACAACAAACTACCTTCCAGAATGACAAGGCTACCATCCAATGGAATAACAAAAATCTCGTCAACAAACTACCTTCCATAATGACAAGGCTACCATCCAGTGGAGTAACAAAAATCTGAATAATAGACTACCATCCATAATGACAAGGCTACCATCCGTTGGAGTAAAAAAAATCTTAATGAAAGACTACCTTCCATAAAGAAAAGGCTACCATCCACTTGAGTAACAAAAATCTCAACAATAGACTACCTTCCATAATGACAAGGCTACCATCCATTGGAGTAACATGAATATTGACATCATACTACATTCCATAATGACAAGTCTACCATCCATTGGAGTAACAAAAATCTCGACACCAGACGACCTTCCATAATGACAAGGCTACCATCCATTGAGTAACAAAGATATCGACAACAAACTACCTACCATAATGACAAGGCTACCATCCCATGGAATAAAAAAAGTCACGACAACAAACTACCTTTCATAATGAAAAGGCTACCATCCATTGGAGTAACAAAAATATTGACAACAGACTACGTTCCATAATAACAAGGCTACCATCCTTTGGAGTAACAAAAATCTAAACAACAGACTACCTTCCATTATGACAAGGCTATCGTCCATTGGAGTAAGAAAAAAATCGACAACAGACTACGTTCCATAATAACAAGGCTACCTTCCATTGGAGTAACAAAAATCTCAACAACAGACTACCTTCCATAATAATAAGGTGACCATACATTGGAGTTGTAAAAATCTCGACAACAGACTACCTTCAATAATGAGAAGACTACCATCCATTGGAGTAACAAAAATCTCGACAACAGACTACCTTCCATAATGAAAAGGCTATCATCCAATGGAATAATAAAAATCTTGTCAATAGACTACCTTCCATAATGACAAGGCTACCATCCATTGGAGTACCAAAAATTGGAACAACAGACTACCTTCCATAATGACAAGGCTACCATCCGTTGGAGTAACGTAAATCTCAATGAAAGACTTCCTTCCATAATGAGAAGGCTACCATCCATTGGAGTAACAAAAAGCTCGACAACATACTACCTTCCATAATGACGAGGCTACCATCCCTTGGAGTAACAAAAATATCGACAACAGACTATGTTTCATAATAACAAGGCTACCATCCATTGGAGTTACAAAAATATCGACAACAGACTACGTTCCATCATGACAAGGCTACCAACCATTGGAGTAACAAAGATATCGACAACATACTACCTTCAATAATGACAATGCTACCAGCCACTAGAGTAACAAAAATATTGACAACAGGGTACCTTCCATAATGACAAGGTTACCATCCATTGGAATAATAAAAATCTCGACAACAAACTACCTTCCATAATGACAAGGCTACCATCGAATAAAATAACACAAATCTCGTCAACAGACTACCTTCCATAATGAAAAGGCTACCATCCATTGGAGTAACAAAAATCTGAACAACATACTATCTTCCATAATGACAAGCCTACCATTTGTTGGAGTAATGTAAATATCAACGAAAGACTACCTACCATAATGAAAAGGCTACCATCCATTGGAGTAACAAAAATATCGACAATAGACTACCTTCCATAATGAAAAGGCTACCATCCATTGGAGTAACAAAAATCTCGATAACAGACTACCTTCCATAATGACAAGGCTACCATCAATTAGAGTAACTTGAATATTAACAACAAACTACCTTCCATAATAACAAGGCTATCATCCATTTGAGTAACAAAAATATCAAAAATAGACTACCTTCCATAATAACAAGGCTACCATACATTGCTGTTACGAAAATCTCGACAACATGCTACCTTCAATAATCATAAAGCTACCATCCATTGGAGTAACAAAAATCTCGATAACAGACTACCTTCCATAATGACAAGGCTACCATCCGTCAGAGTAACGTAAATCTCAATGAAAGAATACCTTCCATAATGACAAGGCTACCATCCATTGGAGTAACAAAAATCTTGACAATAGACTACCTTCCATAATGACAAGCCTACCATCCGTTGGAGTAACAAAAATCTCGACAATAGAATACCTTTCATAATGACAAGGCTACCATCCAATTGAATAACAAAGATATCGACAATAGACTACCTTCAATAATGACAATGCTAGCATCCACTAGAGTAACAAAAATATCGACAACAGGGTACCTTCCATAATGACAAGGTTACCATCCAGTGGAGTATTTGAAATCTGAACGACAGACTACCTTCCACAATTAAAAGGCTACCATCCATTGGAGTAACAAATATCTCGACAACATACTACCTTTTTATAATGAAAAGGTTACCATCCCTTGGAGTAACAAAAATCTGAATAACAGACTACCATCCATAATGACAAGCCTACCATTCGGGTGAGTAACGTAAATATCAATGAAAGACTACCTTCTATAATGAAAAGGCTACCATCAATTGGAGCAACATGAATATCGATAACAGACTACCTTCCATAATCACTAGTCTACCATCCATTGGAGTAACAAAAATCTCGACACCAGACTACCTTCCATAATGACAAGGCTACCATCCATTGAGTAACAATGATATCGATAACAGACTACCTACCATAATGACAAGGCTACCATCCAATGGAATAACAAAAATCTCGACAACAAACTAGATTTCATAATGACAAGGCTACCGTCCATTGGAGTAACAAAAATATTGACAACAGACTACATTCCATAATAATAAGGCTACCATCCATTGGAGTAACAAAAATCTCAACAACAGACTACCTTCCATAATGAAAAGGCTACCATCCAATGGAACAACAAAAATCTCGTCAATAGACTACCTTTCATAATGACAAGGCTACCATCCAATGGAATAACAAAAATCTCAACAACAAACTACCTTTCATAATGAAAAGGCTACAATCCATTGGAGTAACAAAAATATCGACAATAGACTATGTTCCATAATAACAAGGCTACCATCTATTGGAGTAACAAAAATCTCAACAACAGACTACGTTCCATAATGACAAGGCTACCATCCATTGGAGTAAGAAAAAAATCGACAACAGACTATGTTTCATAATAACAAGGCTACCATCCATTAGAGTAACAAAGATATCAAAACAGACTACCTTCCATAATAACAAGGCTACCATACATTGGAGTTACAAAAATCTCGACAATAGGCTACCTTCTATAATGACAAGGCTACCATCCATTGGAGTAACAAAAATCTCGATAACAGACTACCTTCCATAATGACAAGGCTACCATCCATTGGAGTAACGTAAATCTCAACGAAAGACTACCTTCCATGATGACAAGGCTACCATCCATTGGAGTAACAAAAATCTCGACAACATACTACCTTTCATAATTACAAAGCTACCATACAATTGAATAACAAAGATATCGACAACAGACTACCTTCAATAATGACAATGCTAGCATCCACTAGAGTAACAAAAATATCGACAACAGGGTACCTTCCATAATGACTAGGTTATCATCCAGTGGAGTATTTGAAATCTCAATGACAGACTACCTTCCACAATGAATAACAAGGCTACCATCCATTGGAGTAACAAATATCTCGACAACAGACTACCTTTTTATAACGAAAAGGTTACCATCCATTGGAGTAACTAAAATCTCAACAACAGACTACCTTTTATAATGACAATGTTACCATCCATTGGATTAGTAAAACTCTCGACAACAAACTACCTTCCATAATGACAAGGCTACCATCCATTGGAATAACAAAAATCTCGTCAACAAACTACCTTCCATAATGACAAGGCTACCATCCAGTGGAGTAACAAAAATCTGAATAATACACTACCATCCATAATGACAAGGCTACCATTCATTGGAGTAAAAAAAATCTTAATGAAAGACTACCTTCCATAATGAAAAGGCTACCATCCACTGGAGTAACAAAAATCTCAACAATAGACTACCTTCCATAATTGCAAGGCTACCATCCATTGGAGTAACATGAATATTGACAACATACTACATTCCATAATGACAAGTCTACCATCCATTGGAGTAACAAAAATCTCGACAACAGACGACCTTCCATAATGACAAGGCTACCATCCATTGAGTAACAAAGATATCGACAACAAACTACCTACCATAATGACAAGGCTACCATCCAATGGAATAAAAAAAGTCACGACAACAAACTACCTTTCATAATGAAAAGGCTACCATCCATTGGAGTAACAAAAATATCGACAACAGACTATGTTCCATAATAACAAGGCTACCATCCTTTGGAGTAACAAAAATCTAAACAACAGACTACCTTCCATAATGACAAGGCTATCATCCATTGGAGTAAGAAAAAAATCGACAACAGACTACGTTCCATAATAACAAGGCTACCTTCCATTGGAGTAACAAAAATCTCAAAAACAGACTACCTTCCATAATAATAAGTTACCATACATTGGAGTTATAAAAATCTTGACAACAGACTACCTTCAATAATGACAAGGCAATCATCCAATAGAGTAACAAATATCTCGACAACAGACTACCTTCCCTAATGAAAAGGCTATCATCCAATGGAATAATAAAAATCTTGTCAATAGACTACCTTCCATAATGACAAGGCTACCATCCATTGGAGTAACAAAAATTTGAACAACAGACTACCTTCCATAATGACAAGGCTACCATCTGTTGGAGTAACGCAAATCTCAACGAAAGACTACCTTCCATAATGAGAAGTCTACCATCCATTGGAGTAACAAAAATCTCGACAACGTACTACCTTCCATAATAACAAGGCTACCATCCATTGAGTAACAAAGATATCGACAACAGACTACCTACCATAATGACAATGCTACCATCCAATGGAAATACAAAAATATCGACAACAGACTACCTTTCATAATGACAATGCTACCATCCATTAGAGTAACATAAATATCGACAACAGACTACGTTCCATAATGACAAGGCTACCATCCATTGGAGTAACAAAAATCTCGACAACATACTACATTCCATAATGACAAGGCTACCATCCATTGGAGTAACAAAAATATCGACAACAAACTATGTTTCATAATAACAAGGCTACCATCCATTGGAGTTACAAAAATATCGACAACAAACTACCTTCCATCATGACGAGGCTACCAACTATTGGAGTAACAAAGATATCGACAATAGACTACCTTCAATAATGACAATGCTACCAGCCACTAGAGTAAAAAAATATCGACAATAGGGTACCTTCTATAATGACAAGGTTACCATCCATTGGAGTAACAAAAATATCGACAACAGACTATGTTTCATAATAACAAGGCTACCATCCATTGGAGTTACAAAAATATCGACAACAAACTACCTTCCATCATGACAAGGCTACCAACCATTGGAGTAACAAAGATATTGACAATAGACTACCTTCGATAATGACAATGCTACCAGCCACTAGAGTAACAAAAATCTCGACAACAAACTACCTTCCATAATGACAAGGCTACCATCCATTGGAGTAACAAAAATCTGAACAACATACTACCTTCCATAATGACAAGCCTACCATCCGTTGGAGTAATGTAAATATCAACAAAAGACTACCTTCCATAATGAAAAGGCTACCATCCATTGGAGTAACAAAAATCTCAACAATAGACTACCTTCCATAATGAAATGGCTACCATCCATTGGAGTAACAAAAATCTCGATAACATACTACCTTCCATAATGACAAGGCTACCATCCGTTGGAGTAACGTAAATCTCAACGAAAGACTACCTTCCATAATGACAAGGCTACCATCCATTGGAGTAACAAAAATGTCGACAACAGACTACCTTCCATAATGACAAGGCTACCATTCGTTGGAGTAACAAAAATCTCGACAATAGACTACCTTTCATAATGACAAGGCTACCATCCAATTGAATAACAAAGATATCGACAATAGACTACCTTCAATAATGACAATGCTAGCATCCACTAGAGTAACAAAAATTACGACAACAGGGTACCTTCCATAATGACAAGGTTACCATCCAGTGGAGTATTTGAAATCTCAACGACAAACTATCTTCCATATTTAAAAGGCTATCATCCATTGGAGTAACAAATATCTCGACAACAGACTACCTTTTTATAATGAAAAGGTTACCATCCCTTGGAGTAACAAAATTCTGAATAACAGACTACCATCAATAATGACAAGCCTACCATCTGTTGGAGTAACATAAATATCAACGAAAGACTACCTTCTATAATGAAATGGCTACCATCCATTGGAGTAACAAAAATCTCGACAATAGACTACCTTCCATAATGAAAAGGCTACCATCCATTGGAGTAACTAAAATCTCGATAACAGAGAACTTTCCATAATGTCAAGGCTACCATCAATTGGAGTAACATGAATATCGATAACAGACTACCTTCCATAATCACAAGTCTACCATCCATTGGAGTAACAAAAATCTCGACACCAGACTACCTTCCATAATGACAAGGCTACCATCCATTGAGTAACAATGATATCGATAACAGACTACCTACCATAATGACAAGGCTACCATCCAATGGAATAACAAAAATCTCGACAACAAACTAGATTTCATAATGACAAGGCTACCATCCATTGGAGTAACAAAAATATTGACAACATACTACGTTCCATAATAATAAGGCTACCATCCATTGGAGTAACAAAAATCTCAACAACATATTACCTTCCATATCGACAAGACTACCATCTAATGGAATAACAAAAATCTCGTCAACAGACTACCTTCCCTAATGACAATGCTACAATCCATTGGAGTAACAAAAATCTCGACAACAGACTACCTTCCATAATGAAAAGGCTACCATCCAATGGAATAACAAAAATATCGTCAATAGACTACCTTCCATAATGACAAGGCTACCATCCATTGGAGTAACAAAAATCTGAACAACAGACTACCTTCCATAATGACAAGACTACCATCCGTTGGAGTAAGCTAAATCGCAACAAAAGACTACCTTCTATAATGACAAGGCTACCAGCCATTGAGTAACAAAGATATCGACAACAGAATACCTACCATAATTACAAGGCTACCATCCAATGGAATAACAAAAATCTCGACAATAGACTACCTTTCATAATGACAAGGCCACCATCCATTGGAGTAACATAAATATCGACAACAGACTACGTTCCATAATGACAAGGCTACCATCCATTGGAGTAACAAAAATCTCGATAACAGACTACCTTCTATAATGGCAAGGCTACCATCCATCGGAGTAACAAAAATATCGACAACAGACTACCTTCCATAATGACAAGGCTACCATCCATTGAGTAACAAAGCTATCGACAACAGACTACCTACCATAATGAAAAGGCTACCATCTAATGGAATAACAAAAATCTCGACAACAGACTACCTTTCATAATGACAAGGCTACCATTCATTTGAGTAACATAAATATCGACAACAGACTACCTACCATAATGACATGGCTACCATCCAATGGAATAACAAAAATCTCGACAACAAACTACCTTACATAATGACAAGGCTACCATCCATTGGAGTAACATAAATATCGACAACAGACTACGTTCCATAATGACAAGGCTACCATCCATTGGAGTAATAAAAATCTCAACAACAGACTACCTTCCATAATGACAAGGCTACCATCCATTGGTGTAACAAAAATATCGACAACAGACTATGTTCCATAATAACAAGGCTACTATCCATTGGAGTTACAATAAACTCGACAACAGACTACCTTCCATAATGACAAGGCTACCATCCATTGGAGTAACAAAGATATCGACAACAGACTACCTTCAATAATGACAATGTACCATCCACTAGAGTAACAAAAATATCGACAACAGGGTACCTTCCATATTGACAAGGTTACCATCCCTTGGAATAATAAAAATCTCGACAACAAACTACCTTCCATAATGAAAAGGCTACCATCCAATGGAATAACAAAAATCTCGTCAACAAACTACCGTTCATAATGATAAGGCTACCATCCATTGGAGTAACAAAAATCTGAACAACAGACTACCTTCCATATTGACAAGGCTACCATCCGTTGGAGTAACGTAAATCTCAATGAAAGACTACCTTCCATAATGAAAAGGCTACCATCCATTGGAGTAACAAAAATCTCGACAATAGACTACCTTCCATAATGATAAAACTACCATCCATTGGAGTAACAAAAATCTCAATAACAGACTACCTTCCATAATGGCAAGGCTACCATCCATTGGAGTAACATGAATATCGACAATAGACTACCTTCCATAATGACAAGTCTACCATCCATTGGAGTAACAAAAATCTCGACACCGAACTACCTTCCATAATGACAAGGCTACCACCCATTGAATAACAAAGATATCGACAACAGACTACCTTTCATAATGACAAGGCTACCATCCGTTTGAGTAATAAAAATCTCGACAACAGACTACTTTTCATAATGATAAGGCTTCCATCCAATTGAATAACAAAGATATCGACAACAGACTACCTTCAAGAATGACAATGCTAGCATCCACTAGAGTAACAAAAATATCGACAATAGGGTACCTTCCATAATGACAAGGTTACAATCCAGTGGAGTATTTAAAATCTCAATAACAGACTACCTTCCACAATGAAAAGGCTACCATCCATTGGAGTAACAAATATCTCGACAACAGACTACCTTTTTATAATGAGAAGGTTACCATCCATTGGAGTAATAAAAATCTGAACAACAGACTACCTTCCATAATGACAAGCCTACCATCCGTTGGAGTAACGTAAATATCAACGAAAGACTACCTTCTATAATGAAAAGGCTACCATCCATTGGAGTAACAAAAATCTCGACAATAGACTACCTTCCATAATGAAAAGGCTACCATCCATTGGAGTAACAAAAATCTCGATAACAGACAACCTTCCATAATGACAAGGCTACCATCAATTGGAGTAACATGAATATCGACAATAGACTACCTTCCATAATCACAAGTCTACCATCCATTGGAGTAACAAAAATCTCGACACCAGACTACCTTCCATAATGACAAGGCTACCATCCATTGAGTAACAATGATATCGATAACAGACTATCTACCATAATGACAAGGCTACCATCCAATGGAATAAAAAAAATCTTGACAACAAACTAGCTTTCATAATGACAAGGCTGCCATCCATTGGAGTAACAAAAATATTGACAACATACTATGTTCCATAATAATAAGGCTACCATCAATTGGAGTAACAAAAATCTCAACAACATACTACCGTCCATAATGACAAGGCTACCATCCAATGGAATAACAAAAATCTCGTCAACAGACTACCTTCCCTAATGACAAGGCTACCATCCATTGGAGTAACAAAAATCTCGACAACAGACTACATTCCATAATGAAAAGACTACCATCCAATGGAATAACAAAAATCTGGTCAACAGACTACCTTCCATAATGACAAGGCTACCATCCGTTGGAGTAACGTAAATCACAACAAAAGACTACCTTCGATAATGACAATGCTACCATCCATTGAGTAATAAAGATATCGACAACAGACTACCTACCATAATTGCAAGGCTACCATCCAATGGAATAAATAAAATCTCGACAATATACTACCTTCTATAATGGCAAGGCTACCATCCATTGGAGTAACAAAAATATCAACAACAAACTACCTTCCATAATGACAAGGCTACCATTCATTGAGTAATAAAGATATTGACAACAAAATACCTACCATAATGAAAAGGCTACCATCCAATGGAATAACAAAAATCTCGACAACAGACTACCTTTCATAATGACAAGACTACCATTCATTTGAGTAACATAAATATCGACAACAGACTACCTACCATAATGACAAGGCTACCATCCAATGGAATAACAACAATCTCGACAACATACTACCTTACATAATGACAAGGCTACAATCCATTGGAGTAACATAAATATCGACAACAGACTATGTTCCATAATGACAAGGCTACCATCCATTGGAGTAATAAAAATCTCGACAACAGACTACCTTCCATAATGGCAAGGCTACCATCCATTGGTGTAACAAAAATATCGACAATAGACTATGTTCCATAATAACAAGGCTACCATCCATTGGAGTTACAATAATCTCTACAGCAGACTACCTTCCATAATGACAAGGCTAACATCCATTGGAGTAATAAAATATCGATAACAGACTACCTTCAATAATGACAATGTACCATCCACTAGAGTAACAAAAATATCGACAACAGGGTACCTTCCACAATGAAAAGGCTACCATCCATTGGAGTAACAAATATCTCGACAACAGACTACCTTTTTATAATGAGAAGGTTACCATCCGTTGGAGTAATAAAAATCTGAACAACAGACTACCTTCCATAATGACAAGCCTACCATCCGTTGGAGTAACGTAAATATCAATGAAAGACTACCTTCTATAATGAAAATGCTACCATCCATTGGAGTAACAAAAATCTCGACAATAGACTAGCTTCCATAATGAAAAGGCTACCATCCATTGGAGTAACAAAAATCTCGATAAGAGACAACCTTCCATAATGACAAGGCTACCATCAATTGGAGTAACATGAATATCGACAATAGACTACCTTCCATAATCACAAGTCTACCATCCATTGGAGTAACAAAAATCTCGACACCAGACTACCTTCCATAATGACAAGGCTACCATCCATTGAGTAACAATGATATCGATAACAGACTACCTACCATAATGACAAGGCTACCATCCAATGGAATAAAAAAAATCTTGACAACAAACTAGCTTTCATAATGACAAGGCTACCATCCATTGGAGTAACAAAAATATTAACAACATACTATGTTCCATAATAATAAGGCTACCATCCATTGGAGTAACAAAAATCTCAACAACATACTACCTTCCATAATGACAAGGCTACCATCCAATGGAATAACAAAAATCTCGTCAACAGACTACCTTCCCTAATGACAAGGCTACCATCCATTGGAGTAACAAAAATCTGGACAACAGACTACATTCCATAATGAAAAGACTACCATCCAATGGAATAACAAAAATCAGGTCAACAGACTACCTTCCATAATGACAAGGCTTCCATCCATTGGAGTAACAAAAATCTGAACAACAGACTACCTTCCATAATAACAAGGCTACCATCCGTTGGAGTAACGTAAATCACAACAAAAGACTACCTTCGATAATGACAATGCTACCATCCATTGAGTAATAAAGATATCGACAACAGACTACCTACCATAATTTCAAGGCTACCATCCAATGGAATAAAAAAAATCTCGACAATATACTACCTTCTATAATGGCAAGGCTACCATCCATTGGAGTAACAAAAATATCAACAACAGACTACCTTCCATAATGACAAGGCTACCATTCATTGAGTAATAAAGATATCGACAACAAAATACCTACCATAATGAAAAGGCTACCATCCAATGGAATAACAAAAATCTCGACAACAGAATACCTTTCATAATGACAAGGCTACCATTCATTTGAGTAACATAAATATCGACAACAAACTACCTACCATAATGACAAGGCTACCATCCAATGGAATAACAACAATCTCGACAACATACTACCTTACATAATGGCAAGGCTACAATCCATTGGAGTAACATAAATATCGACAACAGACTACGTTCCATAATGACAAGGCTACCATCCATTGGAGAAATAAAAATCTCGACAACAGACTACCTTCCATAATGACAAGGCTACCATCCATTGGTGTAACAAAAATATCGACAACAGACTATGTTCCATAATAACAAGGCTACCATCCATTGGAGTTACAATAATCTCGACAGCAGACTACCTTCCATAATGACAAGGCTACCATCCATTGGAGTAATAAAATATCGATAACAGACTACCTTCAATAATGACAATGTACCATCCACTAGAGTAACAAAAATATCGACAACAGGGTACCTTCCATAATGAAAAGGCTACCATCCATTGGAGTAACAAATATCTCGACAACAGACTACCTTTTTGTAATGAGAAGGTTACCATCCATTGGAGTAATAAAAATCTGAACAACAGACTACCTTCCATAATGACAAGCCTACCATCCGTTGGAGTAACGTAAATATCAACGAAAGACTACCTTCTATAATGAAAAGGCTACCATCCATTGGAGTAACAAAAATCTCGACAATAGACTACCTTCCATAATGAAAAGGCTACCATCCATTGGAGTAACAAAAATCTCGATATCAGACAACCTTCCATAATGACAAGGCTACCATCAATTAGAGTAACATGAATATCGACAATAGACTACCTTCCATAATCACATGTCTACCATCCATTGGACTAACAAAAATCTTGACACCAGACTACCTTCCATAATGACAAGGCTACCATCCATTGAGTAACAATGATATCGATAACAGACTACCTACCATAACGACAAGGCTACCATCCAATGGAATAAATAAAATCTTGACAACAAACTAGCTTTCTTAATGACAAGGCTACCATCCATTGGAGTAACAAAAATATTGACAACAGACTATGTTCCATAATAATAAGGCTACCATCCATTGGAGTAACAAAAATCTCAACAACATACTACCTTCCATAATGACAAGGCTACCATCCAATGGAATAACAAAAATCTCGTCAACAGACTACCTTCCCTAATGACAAGGCTGCCATCCATTGGAGTAACCAAAATCTCGACAACAGACTACATTCCATAATGAAAAGACTACCATCCAATGGAATAACAAAAATCTCGTCAACAGACTACCTTCCATAATGACAAGGCTTCCATCCATTGGAGTAACAAAAATCTGAACAACAGACTACCTTCCATAATGACAAGTCTACCATCCGTTGGAGTAACGTAAATCACAACAAAAGACTACCTTCGATAATGACAAGGCTACCATCCATTGAGTAATAAAGATATCGACAACAGACTACCTACCATAATTGCAAGGCTACCATCCAATGGAATAACAAAAATCTCGACAATATACTACCTTCTATAATGGCAAGGCTACTGTAGCGATAAAAAAATGTAGCGGGGTAAATCGGAGATCGAATTATTGATTAATTCGTCTCACAAAAGCAAGAGTCGCCACCGCGCTTTATTATTTCCAAAGGAAAAGGGAAAAGAGCGAAATAAAACCCTAAATATGCAATGTAAATAAAAATACAAATACAAAGCGTTTTTGAAAAGAGATCTTATGGTTCGGGGGGTGGTTATACAATGGGAAGGTATTAGCACCCAATGCATCTATAGTACTCTATAGGAACCTTTTGAAATATCTGTTTTATTAAAATTTGTTCGCTTGACTGAAAATAAATCGTTTTGGCCGAAAAAGGATACGGACGGGGTTTTTGAAGATACGACGACCTAATGTCGAAGTTTTTGCTTAAAAGGTATAAGTCTCGAAAAGGTTGAATATTTGAAGGAAAATTAACCTAAGTTTTTAATGAATGAGAGTATTCGCTCGATCGTTTTTTGAGGACATGAAGTCAACAAAAATTAGACAATTCCCTTTGGATTGGCGCAAACAGAATAATCAAGTAAATGCGAGATATTTAAACGGAAAATTATGAGATAAATGATATACAACAAATTGAATAAGAGACTTAGTGTGAACATGCATTTTTATATGATTTTTGTTTAATATATGAAGAGAAAAATGTTTTAATTGGTTACGCATTTTAACCTAGATAAAAAAAGTAACGAGAATTAATAGAAATATTTTTTAGGTTTTATATGTTTCTATTTTTTATGTCTTTTTTTAATATAAATAAAAAGTATTATTTTTAAGAATTCTTTAAATTAAATTAAAAGTTAATGCTACTAACTTAAGTCTAATTTAAAAAAGATACTAAGATTACTAAATTAAATCCTAAGAGTTTAAATTAATAAAATTAGTCAATGATTAAAAAAATGTTTTAAGTTACATCTCTTATTTTTTATTTACTAAATTAAAACTTAAACTAATAAGATTTGGATAAAATATTAAAAATTGTTTAATTAAAACTATATGTTTATTCCTAAGAAAACTAACTAATCTAAATTAATTAAGTTAAGAAAAAGAATAGAATTAAACTAAAGAGTAAATAAAAGATGGGGTATGAATAGCAATTAGGAATGGGCTTTAGTTAAAAAGGAAATTGAGCTGGGTTGAGGGAAATGGAGCGGGTCATGGGAGGACCCAGACCCAGGAAAAGAAAGAACACAGATCCTGTACGAAAAACCTAGGAAACGTTGTGCCATGGCCGCCGCTGGAACCTCAACCATCATCTTCCTTCAATCATCAACGCCGAATCATCACATCACCTGCATCTATCTCGATCTCGCATCACAAAACTCTACTGTAATCCTCTCTGCTTCAACATTCCGTTTCATCAAACGCAAACAACATCTTCACCTCAAGAACGACAATAACACCACAAATAAAAACCAGAATGCAAGAGGAATAACGGAAACGCAGAAGAGAAAAGAAGAATCGGTGCAGAGAATAACAAATTATATGAATCAGTTTTTCTGGATTTCGCTTCATCACCAAAATCAAGATCCACCAGAGCTTGCTTCCGACAGGTAAGACAAATTCTTCCACTTCTCTTTGTTTCTCTGCATTACCTTCTTGCCTGAGTTATCGCCTATAGAAGCATTTGGTAGTGTCTTCAGTAGCAACCAAAGAGGCATCTTCCTCTACCATTAGGAGTAAAACTTTTCCGTTGTTCATTTATGACCGAGAATGAACTTATCATCGCAATTGAAACATAGTCACCGAGCTCGCCGTTCTGCTTATTGTGCTGGGAAATCCTTCGTGTAGGCATTGTAGTGGTGGTAGCGGTTAAAGGTACTTTGCTTCCTTTCTTTTTCAAATTCAGATTTTTGAATGGAATGTTTTTGTGAAATAAAGGTTTTTGTTTTTGATTTAAATCTGTAATGATGTTGAAGGTTAAATGGGTGATTACAGAAGGAGATAATGACGATGATTCGACATAGATATGAGGGAGATAATGATGTTAGAATGGTTTATGTTGGATTCGCAGAAAAAAGTGGTCGTTCACAATGATGCAAACGCGATGATGTTGTTGAAGAAGAGTTTTAACATGGTGGTTATGGAAACAGAGGTTAAAGGTATGTTATGATCTTCCTGTATATATTTTCTAGTATGAGTGGCCCTCTTAATCTTCTTTTTTATGAAAAACTCTGTGTCTGAATTGTTTCTATCGTTGCGCATGTGTTGTTTGAAGTAGAGAAGCAACCCGATGAAGATGTGGTGATGCTGCGATGAAGATGAGAATTCGGGTATAGAAGCGATGAAGATGATTGAAGTGTGATGAAAGTGCTTGAAGACTGAAGCAAAAACAGAGTGATCTGGAATTTTATTTACGATTCTTCTGCAGAATGAAGAAAGAATCAATGCAAGGTAATTTTGTTATTATATTTTTGTTAGAGTTTGTGGAAATAGGGTACGGCTGGAGCTTCAGTTGTCCGCGTCGTAGCTTCGAGGTGTTGTCGTCGAAGGTGATAAAGCCGCCGGCGAGAGCGGATCATAGAGAGATGGCCGATGTTGTGCGGATGACTTTGTTTTGTTCTTTTCATATTTCTGGAAAAAAGAAAATAAACCTTTGTACCAATTTGTTAGCATTAAGTATTATGTTGTGTTGTACCCTTTAATGAAATTTAGTTAATGGTTTTGACAGGAGGAGCTTGTGAAATTTAGATTACAGTATATGTTTATCTGGATTAGAATGGAAATGTTTGTTTTGGTTGAATTTAGAATGGTGATGATAATGGTTTGTGTTGGTATGGTTCTACTATATAAAATAAGGGAGTTAAGGATGTGGCTGGTTGTTTTAAGGTTGACGGAGGAGGTCGAGAAACTGATGAAGCGAAGATCGAGTACACTCTCGGCTAAAACCCTATTCGATTCTTATGGTAATGCACTCTATTTCACAGTTTCTCAAATCCAAATCTCGTATTTGGTTCTCAGGATTTTCCTTGTTTTCACAGCTCTTAAAGATTCAGCAACGAAATCATCATGTGAAGGAGGACTCTAACCTCAACAATAATTATGAACAAACACAATGATAATAATCATAAAGAGGAATAAGATTTACAGTGGTGTCAAAGAAAGAGAAAAGAAGCATACCGACAGAGAGGAGGATTTCTCTGGAAATTATTAAGGTATTATGTTTGATTCCTCGACCCTATCATGCTTCTGATTTCGAACATTGTGGTGTTGTGTTTGTATTGTGAGTTTTGATTTGGTTTTAGCAGGTTAATGCAGGTTTAGCAATATGCAGGTTCAGCAATATGCAGGTTTAGCAATATGCCGGTTAGCAATATGCAAGTTTAGCAATATGCAAGTTTAGCAATATGCTTGTTATGTGGTTTTTGAATGGTTTGGCAATATGTTTGAAAAATGGTTCTGATGCAGTATGCAAGTTATGCCATGGACTGTGGTTTTGAATAGTTTGATGCAGGTTATCAAACAGGTTATGTGTTTTTAAGGTTTTTGGTGGTGGAGGCCTCCCTTTTACAGGTTGTGAACTCTCCCTATATTTGAAGGGGTTTGGTAATATTATATTCGTTGCCTCCTTGATGGCTCAGGTTTGAGTATATTAATATATTTTCTGATGCTCTGCATATATGCTGCTACATATGGTTGACTTTATTCCCATTTCATGCTTAAATCAAAACCTGCAAAACTGAACCTCTTCTCTCTTCTCTCTCAAGTACATAAATGATACATAAATGTGATATCTTGTACTGCTGTCTGAAAAAGCAAACAGGCTGGAATATGATGAAAAAGGGAAACGTATATTGCTTGCATACATTGTTTAATACTGCATAATTCTTCTTTTGTCTTGCATGGGAGCCTATGTTATTCTCCTATAAGGATGCAGGTTAACGTTAGCTTTTGTCTGTGAACTTGCATATGCTGTTTTGTATGGTTTATGCAGTTTTGACCAAAATTGAATTTATGCATATTTGAAATATGCAGCGGGCTTTTTGATAAAAATGCAATTGATTTTGAAATGTGCTATTTTTTAATTGTGCATTCATTTAAAAATTCCTCTCTTTTTTTGTGAACCGGGAGAAATCCCGTGATTTGCAAAAAAGAGTAACTGATTCCGGCCGTTTGCTTTTAATGATGAACATTAAATTTATTTTCTGCATTTTAATTATTTATTCAATTCTGACTTTTCTTTTAATCGTTTTTTGCAGGTAAAATTTAAATGAGCACACAAGAGCATTGGATAGAAGATTAGAATTAGAATTTAGAAAAATAGCTTTTTATTTTACTTTAAGCATTTGTGTAATTGCCTTTATAAATATTTTGTAATAACACAATATTTAAATGACAATTGTAATAAATAGAATAAAGTGAATAAAAATTCTATTATTTCTCAATTAATTCTTTTTCTTTCCAATTATTTATTTATTGTTTATAATTCCTTAAATTATATGATGATTGAAAATCAAATCCAATCATTTAAATTTAAAATGATAAACAAATAAATAAACATCATTGATCAATTAATAACTTCAATTATTTATTTTATTATTATTTTTAATTCTTCTAAATTATAATAACTTGAAAAGTAGAATTTCAGCTATTTAAATTTAGAACAATAAATAATCAAATAAACATTGCTTGATCAATTAATATACTCCTTTTCAAATGTTTATTTCATTATTCATAAACCTTCAAATTATATAATAACGGAAAACAGGTTCCCATTATTTAAATTTAGGATAATGAATAATTAATAAACATTATTTGACCCATTAATAAACCTCTTCTCAAATATTTGTTTTGTTATTTATAAATCTTTAAATTTCATAATAATCGAAAATAAATTCCAATTATTTGAATTTAAGATAATAAATAATTAATGAACATTGTTTAAGTCTTGATCAATTAATAAATTTAGCGTTCAACAAATAAACAGCTCCCGACTCGAAAAAGTTGTGAATTTTAAACTGCTTTGAAAATTTGATAAAATATGTGAAAACCCTTGCAATGCGAATAATGCAGATGGGAGACGGTATCTTAGGTCAAAATTTGGGGTACAACAGCTGCCCCTATTTAAGTTCCTTCTATCCGGAGATATGAAGATTAAAGTCTTCGTCTCGACGAGATTGAAGGTACTTAAATACATAATTACGCAAATTTTGTCCTAAGATGCCGTCATCATGTAGTGATATGAATGCAGTGCTTGAATTCACAGAGAAAGATATTGTATGAAACAAGACAAATGTTGGAGGAATCGAACACCAACAAAACACATAGACATGAATTATACGCTACTGGGGAAACAAACTATCGACTTCAAACGACAGACTCCTGACAGCGAATAAAATCGAGGGAAACAACCTCTAACCCTAACAAAGAGAGCATCTTGCATAGGCCATAACAGATCATTGACCCAAAACAGTGAGTTCGCAACTCAAGGTTAATGATAGGCAGAGAGTATCAAATTGCTGATAACGGATTACCGATTTCTGGAGGTATCGATTCGTAACAGACTTTTCTGCTAGATTTCCAGAGGTATACTCATTAATGCTGAGGTAATGAGACTGTAGATACGAAGGTTGTTCAAATAAAGAAAACTGCCATTTGTTGTTGTCCCAAGAAAATACCAATAACATACAAGTTGCTCAAATAAAGAGGCTGCCACTTGCTGTTGTCCAAAGAAAATACCGATAATATACAAGTTGATCAAATAAAGAAGCTACCACTTGCTGTTTTCCGAAGAAAAAACCGATAACATACAAGCTGCTCAAATAAAGAAGCTACCACTTGTTGTTTTCCGAAGAAAATACCGATAACATACAAGCTGCTCAAATAAAGAGGCTACCACTTGCTGTATTCCAAAGAAAATACCGATAACATACAAGCTGCTCAAATAAAGAAGCTACCACTTGCTGTTTTCCGAAGAAAAGTAATAACATACTGGTAACTCATGAAGAGTTTGCTGCTTGTTGCTTTCAGAAAAATAAAATGACGCACTAGTAGCTCGTGAAGAACTGCTGCTCGGCGCTTTCAAAAAGAAGTAAAAATGACGCACTAGTAGCTCATGAAGAACTGCTGCTCGGCGCTTCAGAAAATAAATAACGCACTAGTAGCTCATGAAGAACTGCTGCTCGGCGCTTTCAAAAAGAAGTAAAAATGACGCACTAGTAGCTCATGAAGAACTGCTGCTCGGCGCTTCAGAAAATAAATAATGCACTAGTAGCTCATGAAGAACTGCTGCTCGGCGCTTTTAGAAAAATAAATGACGCACTAGTAGCTCGTGAAGAACTGCTGCTCGGCGCTTTCAGAAAAAGTAAATGACGCACTAGTAGCTCGTGAAGAACTGCTGCTCGGCGCTTTCAAAAGAATAAATGACGCACTAGTAGCTCATGAAGAACTGCTGCTCGGCGCTTTCAAAAGAAGTAAATGACGCACTAGTAGCTCATGAAGAACTGCTGCTCGGCGCTTTCAGAAAAGATAAAATGACGCACTAGTAGCTCATGAAGAACTGCTGCTCGGCGCTTTCAGAAAAGATAAAATGACGCACTAGTAGCTCATGAAGAACTGCTGCTCGGCGCTTTCGAAAAGATAAAATGACGCACTAGTAGCTCATGAAGAACTGCTGCTCGGCGCTTTCGAAAAGATAAAATGACGCACTAGTAGCTCATGAAGAACTGCTGCTCGGAGCTTTCGAAAAGATAAAATGACGCACTAGTAGCTCATGAAGAACTGCTGCTCGGCGCTTTCGAAGATTAACGTACAAGTTGCTTGTGAAGAGCTAACGCTTGTCGTTTTCCAACATAATTCAGAAGGAAACTGCGATGATATTGGCAGAGAATAAAATCTTCATCAAAGAGAACCCTGAATCAATCCTTCCCGAGGAGATCATATATTTTAACGTGCAAAATAAATGCACCAACCGTCTAGGTCGCAATTTCACTGGGGAAAATCAATGAGATAGCCTATGCAAGAGGCAACAACTTCATCCAGGAATAACCAGAGAGAAAACAGTCAAACAAGACTCCTCCCAATGAGAAAGTAACTCGATTGGGGAAATTATCCTATCCAGAAATGGATAAGGTAAGCTAAATCAAAAATCATCCACGAGGATTAGCTCGGTTGGGGAATTAGAAAGGAGGCGCACTTTATGCTTAAGTTGGCACTCTATTTGGAAAGATCAAATGTGCTATTTGAATAGACACAACCAAGGTGTACGAACTCAGAGACATCAACAAATACAACTGTGCGTGCATGATGCAATTGTGAATGAATGTCATGTGTATGCTGACAAAAACGACAGGGGAGATGGACAGAAGATGATAAGACATCACAGTACAACCCGATGCTCGGCTAATCTCAAAAGGAGGGGAGCATCACTGGAGATAGAAGACGAAAGCCAACAAAGGAGCAAAGTCATACTACAAAGCTCAAATCTCTTGGAGAGGAAGATATTTCAAGGTAGAAAACCCAAAGTCCGGTCTTATATCGCTGATAACCCATTGAAAGGATAACAACACGAACAAATGCTTCAGCTGGAAGGAGTCAATGCCTAGCTGGAGATACCGGGAATACCACCCTCTGATAAAGTGTGCGATACATAACACACATTCTGAAAAGTCTAGATTGCCCCTGGGACCAATTGATGCCCCAAGTTTACTGCTGATGAGCTGCATGATGCACGACGATTCTTGCGAATAACTTCACTTCTAAAATGCCCCAAGCTAAAAGGTTGATGAGGAGAAATCGTCTAACGAGGATTTTACAAAAGACCTGGCATTCACCATGCTCTGGTGTCTTCAAACTCTTAGAGAAAATCATCAAATCTCGACGTGATTGCCCCGGATTGACTGTAGTTGGCATAACAAAGTCTTCGAAATTTTTCCCCAAACGAGCAAACAAGTTGGGAAAAGTAAAAACTGGGAGAAGCAACATGTTCGTGCTTAAGGTCTTCAGCTGACATGCCCCTGGATATGGTTTTTCTTGACGTGATCCGCCAATTACTCAACATAGTTTTAAGCCTTAAAAGGGTAAACTCAACACTGGTGTTTATGTGAGCTTCCTTGATATCAAACAAATGTTTTGCAGTTAGAAAAGTTTATTATGAGAATGAAGATTCTAATGCAACAGTTATGTAAGTCTTGAAGATTTTGAAAGATATCGCACAAATTTTGCGAGTTAAAGCGCCATTTATTTTTGTATAGGAAAAACATATCATACCAACATAACTATTTAGAACATTCATCGGAGTCAGGAACACTGTCTCATTGAAATATGCTTTCAAAATAACCTTGCTTCAATTAGGACTTTTGACGGTTGTAATGTGATCCGATTCATGGGTTTTTTAGAAAAAGATTTTAAGGCTCAAAATATTTGGTGCCTACCCATTCTTCATGATGTTCTCCAACTCTATGTTCGGTTAATTCACCATGAGTGTTCATCTCTCAAAGGATTTCGTGACGGTAACATCTTCCTTGCGAATTTTGAACACTTAATCAAATTAACTGAAAACTACCCTGCCCACGGTTAAAATTCAAGGTTTTTTCGTATAGAAAAGAAACTTCTGCTTCAAAGGCTCAAAAGGGGTTAGCAAGGGATTATCTTCCTTATATCTCCGGTGTTTAGGGTTGAAACAATGCCTGTACATCATCAACAAGATCTTATTCAAAAGCAAACAACCAGAGATTTTGTGTTCTTTAGATCATCATCCTCCCTTCAATCTCTGCCTAAGCAAGAGAATGGTCAGCAAGTTGGCATCATAATGCAAAAAGAAATTTACAATTTGAAAACAAATATGAGTGAAACGAATGAATTTCTTCAAGACAAACATACTCATTGTATTAAAATAATCATTCAGACGCAAACAAGTTCTTACATGCAAACAATGTTTCGATAAATAGAAAAGCTACAAAAGCAGAAACAAGTTAATAATCTGGGAAGGCTTTCCACTTGAACTACCGAAAATATCTTCAAAACTCAAAGTCACCCTCAGTCGTGTTTACTCTTCGGCGCCCGTTTGATTTGAACTTCAAAACCAACGTCCTTGAATGACAAGATACCACTTCGGACCAACTTCTGAACCTCAATCTTCAAAGCGAAGCAACCCTCCAAGTCATGCCCACGAGCACCTTGATGAAAAGTGCAAGCCAAATCAGCTTTGTAGTTCCAATGTATCTTCTTAGGGACCTTCGGTGGAGGTCGGGTCTGAACCAAATTCCTCTGCATCAGGATAGGGAACAACTCTGTATAGGTGATTGGAATTGAATCAAACTGGGTTTTCCTCTTATTAGGAACTTGGTGATTCTGTTGATGAATAGGAGAAACATGATGATTCTGACAATGATTATTTTTTCCTATGGTTCTCTTCTGGGAAAAGTTATTATCAAACTTCTTCACACCATTAACTGAGCTACCCACCTCATATAAACATCCCTTTCCGACATCCTCTTCTAGACGCACTCCCACATTCACCTTGTCAGGAAAGTCATCAGGTGCATTAACCGTCACCTTTTCATGAGAAAAAGATTTTAGAGTTTCCGTGAAGACTTTTATCCTTGCTTCCTCCCTCCTAGAAGGATTGACTTGAGCGGAGATCAGAATTTCAACCAAACCAGTTAAGTGATCCAAACCAGCTTTCAAAATAGTCACCTCTCTGCGGAGTTCAGAAACCTCTTGCTTGATATTCTCCATTATCCTCTTAGCGCGAGTGTCGTACTAGTGAGACCAAGGGAAAAAATAAGACTCGGAAAAAGACCTTTGAAAGTGAGACAAAGAAAAAAATGTAGAATGATGTGTGGTATGCAAAAGAGAATTTTTATTTGATTTTCAAGGAACTCAAGATATTAAGTTGTAAACATCCAAATATGAAGATAATAGATGAATTTTAAATCGGCTCCAAACGTTGATCAAGTTATCGTCAAGATCAATCATCCATTTTGGTGGATTAGGGTTTTCGCCCTATCAACACCCAAGATCCATTGAGTTTGACGAAACTTGTGATGTTTACAAATAAAGACCTCCAAATTCCTTCAAAGTCAAGTGAAAAGAGTTTTATGGATGCATGAATGCATGGCGATGCAATAACCACAAGCAAGGTCAAAAACATGGGGTTTAAAGGTTCAACGTTTCAGCATGGAGTCGAGGGTAAAGCCCACCCAAAGGTATGTACTAAGGGTTTAATCACACCTGTAGAACAAGGTTCTAAGAGTTCCCGGAGTCTACATTCCTCCTTCAAATATTACCAACATCTTGATTACTCAATAATCAGCAATATTCTCAAGAGAAACTCATCCGAGCGTAGCATCGCGTAACAATTACTTCTGGATTACTCCGTTATAATCTCCGCGCTACATCTAAAAAGGCCAAGATGGGTTGGGGTTCTACGGTCCTCAACTTCTCGGGCTCCTAGGTCGAAAGTAATAATGTCTTCCCGATTACTCGGTAAACAAATATTAAGTTCAAGAGGGCCTTCCATTGAGTGGGGGATCTCATGCCTCCTTCTTCGGGATTACTCCCTCAAAGTTAACATGACTATACCGCCCGTCCTATTCCTTAAGTGTTACTTAATCCGGGTATAGGATTCGTCCTTTGCAAAAAACCCAAACACCCCAATTTAAACACATAATCAAACAAATCAAATAATAATAAAACAGATAAAACAAATTAGGCTTAACTCACTTAGGGATGGACCAGCAAGAGGTCAATCTTTCCCCAGCAGAGTCGCCAATTCTGTAGCGATAAAAAAATGTAGCGGGGTAAATCGGAGATCGAATTATTGATTAATTCGTCTAACAAAAGCAAGAGTCGCCACCGCGCTTTATTATTTCCAAAGGAAAAGGGAAAAGAGCGAAATAAAACCCTAAATATGCAATGTAAATAAAAATACAAATACAAAGCGTTTTTGAAAAGAGATCTTATGGTTCGGGGGTTGGTTATACAATGGGAAGGTATTAGCACCCAATGCATCTATAGTACTCTATAGGAACCTATTGAAATATCTGTTTTATTAAAATTTGTTCGCTTGACTGAAAATAAATCGTTTTGGCCGAAAAAGGATACGGACGGGGTTTTTGAAGATACGACGACCTAATGTCGAAGTTTTTGCTTAAAAGGTATAAGTCTCGAAAAGGTTGAATATTTGAAGGAAAATTAACCTAAGTTTTTAATGAATGAGAGTATTCGCTCGATCGTTTTTTGAGGACATGAAGTCAACAAAAATTAGACAATTCCCTTTGGATTGGCGCAAACAGAATAATCAAGTAAATGCGAGATATTTAAACAGAAAATTATGAGATAAATGATATACAACAAATTGAATAAGAGACTGAGTGTGAACATGCATTTTTATATGATTTTTGTTTAATATATGAAGAGAAAAATGTTTTAATTGGTTACGCATTTTAACCTAGATAAAAAAAGTAACGAGAATTAATAGAAATATTTTTTAGGTTTTATATGTTTCTATTTTTTATGTCTTTTTTTAATATAAATAAAAAGTATTATTTTTAAGAATTCTTTAAATTATATTAAAACTTAATGCTACTAACTTAAGTCTAATTTAAAAAAGATACTAAGATTACTAAATTAAATCCTAAGAGTTTAAATTAATAAAATTAGTCAATGATTAAAAAAATGTTTTAAGTTACATCTCTTATTTTTGATTTACTAAATTAAAACTTAAACTAATAAGATTTGGATAAAATATTAAAAATTGTTTAATTAAAACTATATGTTTATTCCTAAGAAAACTAACTAATCTAAATTAATTAAGTTAAGAAAAAGAATAGAATTAAACTAAAGAGTAAATAAAAGATGGGGTATGAATAGCAATTAGGAATGGGCTTTAGTTAAAAAGGAAATTGAGCTGGGTTGAGGGAAATGGAGCGGGTCATGGGAGGACCCAGACCCAGGAAAAGAAAGAACACAGATGCTGTACGAAAAACCTAGGAAACGTTGTGCCATGGCCGCCGCTGGAACCTCAACCATCATCTTCCTTCAATCATCAACGCCGAATCATCACATCACCTGCATCTATCTCGATCTCGCATCACAAAACTCTACTGTAATCCTCTCTGCTTCAACATTCCGTTTCATCAAATGAAAACAACATCTTCACCTCAAGAACGACAATAACACCACAAATCAAAACCAGAACGCAAGAGGAATAACGGAAACGCAGAAGAGAAAAGAAGAATCGGTGCAGAGAATAACAAATTATATGAATCAGTTTTTCTGGATTTCGCTTCATCACCAAAATCAAGATCCAGCAGAGCTTGCTTCCGACAGGTAAGACAAATTCTTCCACTTCTCTTTGTTTCTCTGCATTACCTTCTTGCCTGAGTTATCACCTATAGAAGCATTTGGTAGTGTCTTCAGTAGCAACCAAAGAGGCATCTTCCTCTACCATTAGGAGTAAAAGTTTTCCGTTGTTAATTTATGACCGAGAATGAACTTATCATCGCAATTGAAACATAGTCACCGAGCTCGCCGTTCTGCTTATTGTGCTGGGAAATCCTTCGTGTAGGCATTGTAGTGGTGGTAGCGGTTAAAGGTACTTTGCTTCCTTTCTTTTTCAAATTCATATTTTTGAATGGAATGTTTTTGTGAAATAAAAGTTTTTGTTTTTGATTTAAATCTGTAATGATGTTGAAGGTTAAATGGGTGATTACAGAAGGAGATAATGACGATGATTCGGCATAGATATGAGGGAGATAATGATGTTAGAATGGTTTATGTTGGATTCGCAGAAAAAAGTGGTCGTTCACAATGATGCAAACGCGATGATGTTGTTGAAGAAGAGTTTTAACATGGTGGTTATGGAAACAGAGGTTAAAGGTATGTTATGATCTTCCTGTATATATTTTCTAGTATGAGTGGCCCTCTTAATCTTCTTTTTTATGAAAAACTCTGTGTCTGAATTGTTTCTATCGTTGCGCATGTGTTGATTGAAGTAGAGAAGCAACCCGATGAAGATGTGGTGATGCTGCGATGAAGACGAGAATTCGGGTATAGAAGCGATGAAGATGATTGAAGTGTGATGAAAGTGCTTGAAGACTGAAGCAAAAACAGAGTGATCTGGAATTTTATTTACGATTCTTCTGCAGAATGAAGAAAGAATCAATGCAAGGTAATTTTGTTATTATATTTTTGTTAGAGTTTGTGGAAATAGGGTACGGCTGGAGCTTCAGTTGTCCGCGTCGTAGCTTCGAGGTGTTGTCGTCGAAGGTGATAAAGCCGCCGGCGAGAGCGGATCATAGAGAGATGGCCGATGTTGTGCGGATGACTTTGTTTTGTTCTTTTAATATTTCTGGAAAAAAGAAAATAAACCTCTGTACCAATTTGTTAGCATTAAGTATTATGTTGTGTTGTACCCTTTAATGAAATTTAGTTAATGGTTTTGACAGGAGGAGCTTGTGAAAGTTAGATTACAGTATATGTTTATCTGGATTAGAATGGAAATGTTTGTTTTGGTTGAATTTAGAATGGTGATGATAATGGTTTGTGTTGGTATGGTTCTACTATATAAAATAAGGGAGTTAAGGATGTGGCTGGTTGTTTTAAGGTTGACGGAGGAGGTCGAGAAACTGATGAAGCGGAGGTCGATTCTTATGGTAATGCACTCTATTTCACAGTTGCTCAAATCCAATTCTCGTATTTGGTTCTCAGGATTTTCCTTGTTTTCACAGCTCTTAAAGATTCAGCAACGAAATCATCATGTGAAGGAGGACTCTAACCTCAACAATAATTATGAACAAACACAATGATAATAATCATAAAGAGGAACAAGATTTACAGTGGTGTCAAAGAAAGAGAAAAGAAGCATACCGACAGAGAGGAGGATTTCTCTGGAAATTATTAAGGTATTATGTTTGATTCCTCGACCCTATCATGCTTCTGATTTCGAACATTGTGGTGTTGTGTTTGTATTGTGAGTTTTGATTTGGTTTTAGCAGGTTAATGCAGGTTTAGCAATATGCAGGTTCAGCAATATGCAGGTTTAGCAATATGCCGGTTAGCAATATGCAAGTTTAGCAATATGCAAGTTTAGCAATATGCTTGTTATGTGGTTTTTGAATGGTTTGGCAATATGTTTGAAAAATGGTTCTGATGCAGTATGCAAGTTATGCCATGGACTGTGGTTTTGAATAGTTTGATGCAGGTTATCAAACAGGTTATGTGTTTTTATGGTTTTTGGTGGTGGAGGCCTCCCTTTTACAGGTTGTGAACTCTCCCTATATTTGAAGGGGTTTGGTAATATTATATCCGTTGCCTACTTGATGGCTCAGGTTTGAGTATATTAATATATTTTCTGATGCTCTGCATGTATGCTGCTACATATGGTTGACTTTATTCCCATTTCATGCTTAAATCAAAACCTGCAAAACTGAACCTCTTCTCTCTTCTCTCTCAAGTACATAAATGATACATAAATGTGATATCTTGTACTGCTGTCTGAAAAAGCAAACAGGCTGGAATATGATGAAAAAGGGAAACGTATATTGCTTGCATACATTGTTTAATACTGCATAATTCTTCTTTTGTCTTGCATGGGAGCCTATGTTATTCTCCTATAAGGATGCAGGTTAACGTTAGCTTTTGTATGTGAACTTGCATATGCTGTTTTGTATGGTTTATGCAGTTTTGACCAAAATTGAATTTATGCATATTTGAAATATGCAGCGGGCTTTTTGATAAAAATGCAATTGA
Source organism: Vicia faba (assembly GCA_948472305.1). Taxonomy (NCBI): domain Eukaryota; kingdom Viridiplantae; phylum Streptophyta; class Magnoliopsida; order Fabales; family Fabaceae; genus Vicia; species Vicia faba. The sequence goes on from OX451739.1 coordinate 657,006,418, forward strand.
TTTTGAAATGTGCTATTTTTTAATTGTGCATTCATTTAAAAATTCCTCTCTTTTTTTGTGAACCGGGAGAAATCCCGTGATTTGAAAAAAAGAGTAACTGATTCCGGCCGTTTGCTTTTAATGATGAACATTAAATTTATTTTCTGCATTTTAATTATTTATTCAATTCTGACTTTTCTTTTAATCGTTTTTTGCAGGTAAAATTTAAATGAGCAGACAAGAGCATTGGATAGAAGATTAGAATTAGAATTTAGAAAAATAGCTTTTTATTTTACTTTAAGCATTTGTGTAATTGCCTTTATAAATATTTTGTAATAACACAATATTTAAATGACAATTGTAATAAATAGAATAAAGTGAATAAAAATTCTATTATTTCTCAATTAATTCTTTTTCTTTCCAATTATTTATTTATTGTTTATAATTCCTTAAATTATATGATGATTGAAAATCAAATCCAATCATTTAAATTTAAAATGATAAACAAATAAATAAACATCATTGATCAATTAATAACTTCAATTATTTATTTTATTATTATTTTTAATTCTTCTAAATTATAATAACTTGAAAAATAGAATTTCAGCTATTTAAATTTAGAACAATAAATAATCAAATAAACATTGCTTGATCAATTAATATACTCCTTTTCAAATGTTTATTTCATTATTCATAAACCTTCAAATTATATAATAACGGAAAACAGGTTCCCATTATTTAAATTTAGGATAATGAATAATTAATAAACATTATTTGACCCATTAATAAACCTCTTCTCAAATATTTGTTTTGTTATTTATAAATCTTTAAATTTCATAATAATCGAAAATAAATTCCAATTATTTGAATTTAAGATAATAAATAATTAATGAACATTGTTTAAGTCTTGACAATTAATAAATTTAGCGTTCAACAAATAAACAGCTCCCGACTCGAAAAAGTTGTGAATTTTAAACTGCTTTGAAAATTTGATAAAATATGTGAAAACCCTTGCAATGCGAATAATGCAGATGGGAGACGGTATCTTAGGTCAAAATTTGGGGTACAACAGCTACCATCCATTGGAGTAACAAAAATATCAACAACAGACTACCTTCCATAATGACAAGGCTACCATTCATTGAGTAATAAAGATATCGACAACAGAATACCTACCATAATGAAAAGGCTACCATCCAATGGAATAACAAAAATCTCGACAAAAGACTACCTTTCATAATGACAAGGCTACCATTCATTTGAGTAACATAAATATCGACAACAGACTACCTACCATAATGACAAGGCTACCATCCAATGGAATAACAACAATCTCGACAACATACTACCTTACATAATGACAAGGCTACAATCCATTGGAGTAACATAAATATCGACAACAGACTACGTTCCATAAGGACAAGGCTACCATCCATTGGAGTAATAAAAATCTCGACAACAGACTACCTTCCATAATGACAAGGCTACCATCCATTGGTGTAACAAAAATATCGACAACAGACTATGTTCCATAATAACAAGGCTACCATCCATTGGAGTTACAATAATCTCGATAGCAGACTACCTTCCATAATGACAACGCTACCATCCATTGGAATAATAAAATATCGATAACAGACTACCTTCAATAATGACAATGTACCATCCACTAGAGTAACAAAAATATCGACAACAGGGTACCTTCCATATTGACAAGGTTACCATCCCTTGGAATAATAAAAATCTCGACAACAAACTACCTTCCATAATGAAAAGGCTACCATCCAATGGAATAACAAATATCTCGTTAACAAACTACCTTTCATAATGATAAGGCTACCATCCATTGGAGTAACAAAAATCAGAACAACAGACTACCTTCCATATTTACAAGGCTACCATCCGTTGGAGTAACGTAAATCTCAATGAAAGACTACCTTCCATAATGAAAAGGCTACCATCCATTGGAGTAACAAAAATCTCAACAATAGACAACCTTCCATAATGACAAGACTACCATCCATTGGAGTAACAAAAATCTCGATAACAGACTACCTTCCATAATGACAAGGCTACCATCCATTGGAGTAACATGAATATCGACAACAGACTACCTTCCATAATGACAAGTCTACCATCCATTTGAGTAACAAAAATCTCGACACCAAACTACCTTCCATAATGACAAGGCTACCATCCATTAAGTAACAAAGATATCGACAACAGACTACCTACCATAATGACATGGCTACCATTAAATGGAATAACAAAAGTCTCAAAAACAACTATTTTTCATAATGACAAGGCTACCATCCATTGGAGTAACAAAAATATTGACAACAAAATACGTTCCATAATAACAAGGCTACCATCCATTGGAGTAACAAAAATATCAACAATAGACTACTTTCCATAATGACAAGTATACCTTCCATTGGAGTAACAAAAATATCGACAACAAACTATGTTCCTTAATAAAAAGGCTACCATCCATTAGAGTTTCAAAAATCTCGACAACAGACTACCTTCAATGATGACAACGCCTCCATCCAATGAAGTAACAAAAATCTCGACAACAGACTACCTTCCATAATGAAAAGGCTACCATCCAATGGAATAACAAAAATGTTGTCAACAGACTACATTCCATAATGACAAGGCTACCATACATTGGAGTAACAAATATTTGAACAACAAACTACCTTCCATAATGACAAGGCTACCATCCGTTGGAATAACGTAAATCTCAATGAAAGACTAACTTCCATAATGAAAAGGCTACCATCCATTGGAGTAAATAAAATCTCTACAATAGACTACCTTCCATAATGACAAGGCTACCATCCATTGGAGTACCAAAAATCTCGATCACAGACTACCTTCCATAATAACAAGGCTACCATCCAATGGAATAACAAAAATCTCAACAACAAACTAGCTTTCATAATGACAAGGCTACCATCCATTGGAGTAACAAAAATCTCGACACCGAACTACCTTCCATAATGACAAGGCTACCATCCATTGAGTAACAAAGATATCGACAACAGACTACCTACCACAATGACAAGGCTACCATTAAATTGAATAACAAAAGTCTCGAAAACAACTACCTTTCATAATGACAAGACTACCATCATATGGAGTAACAAAAATATCGACATAAGAATACGTTCCATAATAAGAAGGCTACCATCCATTAGAGTAACAAAAATATCAAAAATAGACTACTTTCCATTATGACAAGTCTACCATCCATTGGAGTAACAAAAATATCGACAACAAACTATGTTCCATAATAACCAGGCTACCATCCATTAGAGTTACAAAAATCTCGACAACAGACTACCTTCAATAATGACAAGGCTTCCATCCATTGAAGTAACCAAAATCTCGACAACAGACTACCTTTCATCATGAAAAGGCTACCATCCAATGGAATAACAAAAATGCCGTCAACAGACTACCTTCCATAATGACAAGGCTACCATCCATTGGAGTATCAAATATTTGAACAACAAACTACCTTCCATAATGACAAGGCTACCATCCGTTGGAATAACGTAAATATCAATGAAAGACTAACTTCCATAATGAAAAGGCTACCATCCATTGGAGTAACAAAAACCTCGATCACAGACTACCTTCCATAATAACAAGGCTACCATCCATTGGAGTAACATGAATATCGACAATAGACTACCTTCCATAATGACAAGTCTATCATCCATTGGAGTCACAAAAATTTTGACACCAGACTACTTTCCATAATAACAAGGCTACCATCCATTGAATAACAAAGATATCGACAACAGACTACCTTTCATAATGACAAGGCTACCATCCGTTTGAGTAACAAAAATCTTGACAACAGACTACTTTTAATAATGACAAGGCTACCTTCCAATTGAATAACAAAGATATCGACAACAGACTACCTTCAATAATGACAATGCTAGCATCCACTAGAGTAAAAAAAATATCGACAACAGGGTACCTTCCATAATGACAAGGTTACCATCCAGTGGAGTATTTGAAATCTCAACGACAGAGTACCTTCCACAATGAAAAGGCTACCATCCATTGGAGTAACAAATATCTCGACAACAGACTACCTTTTTATAATGAGAAGGTTACAATCCATTGGAGTAATAAAAATCTGAACAACTGACTACCTTCCATAATGACAAGCCTACCATTCGTTGGAGTAACGTAAATATCAACGAAAGACTACCTTCTATAATGAAAAGGATACAATCCATTGGAGTAACAAAAATCTCGACAATAGACTACCATCCATAATTAAAAGGCTACCATCCATTGGAGTAACAAAAATCTCGATAACAGACAACCTTCCATAATGACAAGGCTACCATCAATTGGAGTAACATGAATATCGACAATAGACTACCTTCCATAATCACAAGTCTACCATCCATTGGAGTAACAAAAATCTCGACACCAGACTACCTTCCATAATGACAAGGCTACCATCCATTGAGTAACAATGATATCGATAACAGACTACCTACCATAATGACAAGGCTACCATCCAATGGAATAAAAAAAATCTCGACAACAAACTAGCTTTCATAATGACAAGGCTACCATCCATTGGAGTAACAAAAATATTGACAATAGATTATGTTCCATAATAATAAGGCTACCATCCATTGGAGTAACAAAAATCTCAACAACATACTGCCTTCCAGAATGACAAGGCTACCATACAATGGAATAACAAAAATCTCGTCAACAGACTACCTTCCCTAATGACAAGGCTACCATCCATTGGAGTAACAAAAATCTCGACAACAGACTACATTCCATAATGAAAAGACTACCATCCAATGGAATAACAAAAATCTCGTCAACAGACTACCTTCCATAATGACAAGGCTTCCATCCATTGGAGTAACAAAAATCTGAACAACAGACTACCTTCCATAATGACAAGGCTACAATCCGTTGGAGTAACGTAAATCACAACAAAAGACTACCTTCGATAATGACAAGGCTACCATCCATTGAGTAATAAAGATATCGACAAAAGACTACCTACCATAATTGCAAGGCTACCATCCAATGGAATAACAAAAATCTCGACAATATACTACCTTCTATAATGGCTAGGCTACCATCCATTGGAGTAACAAAAATATCAACAACAGACTACCTTCCATAATGACAAGGCTACCATTCATTGAGTAATAAAGATATCGACAACAAAATACCTACCATAATGAAAAGGCTACCATCCAATGGAATAACAAAAATCTCGACAACATACTACCTTTCATGATGACAAGGCTACCATTCATTTGAGTAACATAAATATCGACAACAGACTACCAACCATAATGACAAGGCTACCATCCAATAGAATAACAACAATCTCGACAACATACTACCTTACATAATGACAAGGCTACCATCCAATGGAATAACAACAATCTCGACAACATACTACCTTACATAATGACAAGGCTACAATCCATTGGAGTAACATAAATATTGACAATAGACTACGTTCCATAATGACAAGGCTACCATCCATTGGAGTAATAAAAAACTCGACAACAGACTACCTTCCATAATGACAAGGCTACCATCCATTGGTGTAACAAAAATATCGACAACAGACTATGTTCCATAATAACAAGGCTACCATTCATTGGAGTTACAATAATCTCGACAGCAGACTACCTTCCATAATGACAAGGCTACCATCTATTGGAGTAATAAAATATTGATAACAGACTACCTTCAATAATGACAATGTACCATCCACTAGAGTAACAAAAATATCGACAACAGGGTACCTTCCATAATGACAAGGTTACCATCCCTTGGAATAATAAAAATCTAGACAACAAACTACCTTAAATAATGAAAAGGCTACCATCCAATGGAATAACAAAAATCTCGTCAACAGACTACCTTTCATAATGCTAAGGCTACCATCCATTGGAGTAACAAAAATCAAAACAACAGACTACCTTCCATATTGACAAGGCTACCATCCGTTGGAGTAACGTAAATCTCAATGAAAGACTACCTTCCATAATGAAAAGGCTACCATCCATCGGAGTAACAAAAATCTCAACAATGGACTACCTTCCATAGTGACAAGACTACCATCCATTGGAGTAACAAAAATCTCGATAACAGACTACGTTCCATAATGACAAGGCTACCATCCATTGGAGTAACATGAATATCGAGAACAGACTACCTTCCATAATGACAAGTCTACCATCTATTGGAGTAACAAAAATCTCGACACCGAACTACCTTCCATAATGACAAGGCTACCATTCATTGAGTAATAAAGATATCGACAACAGAATACCTACCATAATTAAAAGGCTACCATCCAATGGAATAACAAAAATCTCGACAACATACTACCTTTCATGATGACAAGGCTACCATTCATTTGAGTAACATAAATATCGACAACAGACTACCTACCATAATGACAAGGCTACCATCCAATGGAATAACAACAATCTCGACAACATACTACCTTACATAATGACAAGGCTACCATCCAATGGAATAACAACAATCTCGACAACATACTACCTTACATAATGACAAGGCTACAATCCATTGGAGTACCATAAATATCGACAATAGACTACGTTCCATAATGACAAGGCTACCATCCATTGGAGTAATAAAAAACTCGACAACAGACTACCTTCCATAATGACAAGGCTACTATCCATTGGTGTAACAAAAATATCGACAACAGACTATGTTCCATAATAACAAGGCTACCATTCATTGGAGTTACAATAATCTCGACAGCAGACTACCTTCCATAATGACAAGGCTTCCATCCATTGGAGTAATAAAATATTGATAACAGACTACCTTCAATAATGACAATGTACCATCCACTAGAGTAACAAAAATATCGACAATAGGGTACCTTCCATAATGACAAGGTTACCATCCCTTTGAATAATAAAAATCTCGACAACAAACTACCTTACATAATGAAAAGGCTACCATCCAATGGAATAACAAAAATCTCGTTAACAGACTACCTTTCATAATGATAAGGCTACCATCCATTGGAGTAACAAAAATCAAAACAATAGACTACCTTCCATATTGACAAGGCTACCATCCGTTGGAGTAACGTAAATCTCAATGAAAGACTACCTTCCATAATGAAAAGGCTACCATCCATTGGAGTAACAAAAATCTCAACAATGGACTACCTTCCATAGTGACAAGACTACCATCCATTGGAGTAACAAAAATCTCGATAACAGACTACATTCCATAATGACAAGGCTACCATCCATTGGAGTAACATGAATATCGAGAACAGACTACCTTCCATAATGACAAGTCTACCATCCATTGGAGTAACAAAAATCTCGACACCGAACTACCTTCCATAATGACAAGGCTACCATTCATTGAGTAATAAAGATATCGACAACAGAATACCTACCATAATTAAAAGGCTACCATCCAATGGAATAACAAAAATCTCGACAACATACTACCTTTCATGATGACAAGGCTACCATTCATTTGAGTAACATAAATATCGACAACAGACTACCTACCATAATGACAAGGCTACCATCCAATGGAATAACAACAATCTCGACAACATACTACCTTACATAATGACAAGGCTACCATCCAATGGAATAACAACAATCTCGACAACATACTACCTTACATAATGACAAGGCTACAATCCATTGGAGTAACATAAATATCGACAATAGACTACGTTCCATAATGACAAGGCTACCATCCATTGGAGTAATAAAAAACTCGACAACAGACTACCTTCCATAATGACAAGGCTACCATCCATTGGTGTAACAAAAATATCGACAACAGACTATGTTCCATAATAACAAGGCTACCATTCATTGGAGTTACAATAATCTCGACAGCAGACTACCTTCCATAATGACAAGGCTACCATCCATTGGAGTAATAAAATATTGATAACAGACTACCTTCAATAATGACAATGTACCATCCACTAGAGTAACAAAAATATCGACAATAGGGTACCTTCCATAATGACAAGGTTACCATCCCTTTGAATAATAAAAATCTCGACAACAAACTACCTTACATAATGAAAAGGCTACCATCCAATGGAATAACAAAAATCTCGTCAACAGACTACCTTTCATAATGATAAGGCTACCATCCATTGGAGTAACAAAAATCAAAACAACAGACTACCTTCCATATTGACAAGGCTACCATCCGTTGGAGTAACGTAAATCTCAATGAAAGACTACCTTCCATAATGAAAAGGCTACCATCCATTGGAGTAACAAAAATCTCAACAATGGACTACCTTCCATAGTGACAAGACTACCATCCATTGGAGTAACAAAAATCTCGATAACAGACTACATTCCATAATGACAAGGCTACCATCCATTGGAGTAACATGAATATCGAGAACAGACTACCTTCCATAATGACAAGTCTACCATCCATTGGAGTAACAAAAATCTCGACACCGAACTACCTTCCATAATGACAAGGCTACCATTCATTGAGTAATAAAGATATCGACAACAGAATACCTACCATAATGAAAAGGCTACCATCCAATGGAATAACAAAAATCTCGACAACATACTACCTTTCATGATGACAAGGCTACCATTCATTTGAGTAACATAAATATCGACAACAGACTACCTACCATAATGACAAGGCTACCATCCAATGGAATAACAACAATCTCGACAACATACTACCTTACATAATGAAAAGGCTACCATCCAATGGAATAATAACAATCTCGACAACATACTACCTTACATAATGACAAGGCTACAATCCATTAGAGTAACATAAATATCGACAACAGACTACGATCCATAATGACAAGGCTACCATCCATTGGAGTAATAAAAAACTCGACAACAGACTACCTTCCATAATGACAAGGCTACCATCCATTGGTGTAACAAAAATATCGACAATAGACTATGTTCCATAATAACAAGGCTACCATTCATTGGAGTTACAATAATCTCGACAGCAGACTACCTTCCATAATGACAAGGCTACCATCCATTGGAGTAATAAAATATTGCTAACAGACTACCTTCAATAATGACAATGTACCATCCACTAGAGTAACAAAAATATCGACAACAGGGTACCTTCCATAATGACAAGGTTACCATCCCTTGGAATAATAAAAATCTCGACAACAAACTACCTTACATAATGAAAAGGCTACCATCCAATGGAATAACAAAAATCTCGTCAACAGACTACCTTTCATAATGATAAGGCTACCATCCATTGGAGTAACAAAAATCAAAACAACAGACTACCTTCCATATTGACAAGGCTACCATCCGTTGGAGTAACGTAAATCTCAATGAAAGACTACCTTCCATAATGAAAAGGCTACCATCCATTGGAGTAACAAAAATCTCAACAATGAACTACCTTCCATAGTGACAAGACTACCATCCATTGGAGTAACAAAAATCTCGATAACAGACTACATTCCATAATGACAAGGCTACCATCCATTGGAGTAACATGAATATCGACAACAGACTACCTTCCATAATGACAAGTCTACCATCCATTGGAGTAACAAAAATCTCGACACCGAACTACCTTCCATAATGACAAGGCTACCATTCATTGAGTAATAAAGATATCGACAACAGAATACCTACCATAGTGAAAAGGCTACCATCCAATGGAATAACAAAAATCTCGACAACATACTACCTTTCATGATGACAAGGCTACCATTCATTTGAGTAACATAAATATCGACAACAGACTACCTACCATAATGATAAGGCTACCATCCAATGGAATAACAACAATCTCGACAACATACTACCTTACATAATGACAAGGCTACCATCCAATGGAATAACAACAATCTCGACAACATACTACCTTACATAATGACAAGGCTACAATCCATTGGAGTAACATAAATATCGACAACAGACTACGTTCCATAATGACAAGGCTACCATCCATTGGAGTAATAAAAAACTCGACAACAGACTACCTTCCATAATGACAAGGCTACCATCCATTTGTGTAACAAAAATATCGACAACAGACTATGTTCCATAATAACAAGGCTACCATTCATTGGAGTTACAATAATCTCGACAGCAGACTACCTTCCATAATGACAAGGCTACCATCCATTGGAGTAATAAAATATTGATAACAGACTACCTTCAATAATGACAATGTACCATCCACTAGGGTAACAAAAATATCGACAACAGGGTACCTTCCATAATGACAAGGTTACCATCCCTTGGAATAATAAAAATCTCGACAACAAACTACCTTACATAATGAAAAGCCTACCATCCAATGGAATAACAAAAATCTCGTCAACAGACTACCTTTCATAATGATAAGGCTACCATCCATTGGAGTAACAAAAATCAAAACAACAGACTACCTTCCATATTGACAAGGCTACCATCCGTTGGAGTAACGTAAATCTCAATGAAAGACTACCTTCCATAATGAAAAGGCTACCATCCATTGGAGTAACAAAAATCTCAACAATGGACTACCTTCCATAGTGACAAGACTACCATCCATTGGAGTAACAAAAATCTCGATAACAGACTACATTCCATAATGACAAGGCTACCATCCATTAGAGTAACATGAATATCGACAACAGACTACCTTCGATAATGACAAGTCTACCATCCATTGGAGTAACAAAAATCTCGACACCGAACTACCTTTCATAATGACAAGGCTACCATTCATTGAGTAATAAAGATATCGACAACAGAATACCTACCATAATGAAAAGGCTACCATCCAATGGAATAACAAAAATCTCGACAACATACTACCTTTCATGATGACAAGGCTACCATTCATTTGAGTAACATAAATATCGACAACAGACTACCTACCATAATGACAAGGCTACCATCCAATGGAATAACAACAATCTCGACAACATACTACCTTACATAATGACAAGGCTACCATCCAATGGAATAACAACAATCTCGATAACATACTACCTTACATAATGACAAGGCTACAATACATTGGAGTAACATAAATATCGATAACAGACTACGTTCCATAATGACAAGGCTACCATCCATTGGAGTAATAAAAAACTCGACAACAGACTACCTTCCATAATGACAAGGCTACCATCCATTGGTGTAACAAAAATATCGACAACAGACTATGTTCCATAATAACAAGGCTACCATTCATTGGAGTTACAATAATCTCGACAGCAGACTACCTTCCATAATGACAAGGCTACCATCCATTGGATTAATAAAATATTGATAACAGACTACCTTCAATAATGACAATGTACCATCCACTAGAGTAACAAAAATATCGACAACAGGGTACCTTCCATAATGACAAGGTTACCATCCCTTGGAATAATAAAAATCTCGACAACAAACTACCTTACATAATGAAAAGGCTACCATCCAATGGAATAACAAAAATCTCGTTAACAGACTACCTTTCATAATGATAAGGCTACCATCCATTGGAGTAACAAAAATCAAAACAACAGACTACCTTCCATATTGACAAGGCTACCATCCGTTGGAGTAACGTAAATCTCAATGAAAGACTACCTTCCATAATGAAAAGGCTGCCATCCATTGGAGTAACAAAAATCTCAACAATGGACTACCTTTCATAGTGACAAGACTACCATCCATTGGAGTAACAAAAATCTCGATAACAGACTACATTCCATAATGACAAGGCTACCATCCATTGGAGTAACATGAATATCGACAACAGACTACCTTCCATAATGACAAGTCTACCATCCATTGGAGTAACAAAAATCTCGACACCGAACTACCTTCCATAATGACAAGGCTACCATCCATTGAGTAACAAAGATAACGACAACAGACTACCTACCATAATGACAAGGCTACCATTAAATGGAATAACAAAAGTCTCGAAAACAACTACCTTTCATAATGACAAGGCTACCATCCATTGGAGTAACAAAAATATTGACAACATAATACATTCCATAATAACAAGGCTACCATCCATTGGAGTAACAAAAATATCAACAATAGACTACTTTCCGTAATGACAAGTATACCTTCCATTGGAGTAACAAAAATATCGACAACAAACTTTGTTCCTTAATAAAAAGGCTACCATCCATTAGAGTTACAAAAATCTCGACAACAGACTACCTTCAATGATGACAAGGCTTCCATCCAATGAAGTAACAAAAATCTCGACAACATACTACCTTCCATAATGAAAAGGCTACCATCCAATGGAATAACAAAAATGTTGTCAACAGCCTACATTCCATAATGAAAAGGCTACCATACATTGGAGTAACAAATATTTGAACAACAAACTACCTTCCATAATGACAAGGCTACCATCCGTTGGAATAACATAAATCTCAATAAAAGACTAACTTCCATAATGAAAAGGCTACCATCCATTGGAGTAACAAAAATCTCTACAATAGACTACCTTCCATAATGACAAGGCTACCATCCATTGGAGTACCAAAATTATCGATCACAGACTACTTTCCGTAATAACAAGGCTACCATCCAATTGAATAACAAAAATCTCAACAACAAACTAGCTCTCATAATGACAAGGCTACCATCCATTGGAGTAACAAAAATCTCGACACCGAACTACCTTCCATAATGACAAGGCTACCATCCATTGAGTAACAAAGATATCGACAACAGACTACCTACAATAATGACAAGGCTACCATTCAATGGAATAACAAAAGTCTCGAAAACAACTACCTTTCATAATGACAAGACTACCAGCCATTGGAGTAACAAAAATATCGACATAAGAATACGTTCCTTAATAAGAAGGCTACCATCCATTGGAGTAACAAAAATATCAAAAATAGACTACTTTCCATAATGACAAGTCTACCATCCATTGGAGTAACAAAAATAACCACAACAAACTATGTTCCATAATAACAAGGCTACCATCCATTAGAGTTACAAAAATCTCGACAACAGACTACCTTCAATAATGACAAGGCTTCCATCCATTAAAGTAACCAAAATCTCGACAACAGACTACCTTCCATAATGAAAAGGCTACCATCCAATGGAATAAAAAAAATGTCGTCAACAGACTACCTTCCATAATGACAAGGCTACCATTCATTGGAGTATCAAATATTTGAACAACAAACTACCTTCCATAATGACAAGGCTACCATCCGTTGGAATAACGTAAATCTCAATGAAAGACTAACTTCCATAATGAAAAGGCTACCATCCATTGGAGTAACAAAAATCTCGACAATAGACTACCTTTCATAATGACAAGGCTACCATCCATTGGAGTACCGAAAATCTCGATCACAGACTACCTTCCATAATAACAAGGCTACCATCCATTGGAGTAACATGAATATCGACAATAGACTACCTTCCATAATGACAAGTCTATCATCCATTGGAGTAACAAAAATTTCAAAACCAGACTACTTTCCATAATGACAAGGCTACCATCCATTGAATAACAAAGATATCGACAACAGACTACCTTTCATAATGACAAGGCTACCATCCGTTTGAGTAACAAAAATCTCGACAACAGACTACTTTTCATAATGACAAGGCTAGCTTCCAATTGAATAACAAAGATATCGACAACAGACTACCTTCAATAATGACAATGCTAGCATCCACTAGAGTAACAAAAATATCGACAACAGGGTACCTTCCATAATGACAAGGTTACCATCCAGTGGAGTATTTGAAATCTCAACGACATACTACCTTCCACAATGAAAAGGCTACCATCCATTGGAGTAACAAATATCTCGACAACAGACTACCTTTTTATAATGAGAAGGTTACCATCCATTGGAGTAATAAAAATCCGAACAACAGACTACCTTCCATAATGACAAGCCTACCATCCATTGGAGTAACGTAAATATCAACGAAAGACTACCTTCTATAATGAAAATGCTACCATCCATTGGAGTAACAAAAATCTCGACAATAGACTACCTTCCATAATGAAAAGGCTACCATCCATTGGAGTAACAAAAATCTCGATAACAGACAACCTTCCATAATGACAAGGCTACCATCAATTGGAGAAACATGAATATCGACAATAGACTACCTTCCATAATCATAAGTCTACCATCCATTGGGGTAACAAAAATCTCGACACCAGACTACCTTCCATAATGACAAGGCTACCATCCATTGAGTAAGCATGATATCGATAACAGACTACCTACCATAATGACAAGGCTACCATCCCATGGAATAAAAAAAATCTCGACAATAAACTAACTTTCATAATGACAAGGCTACCATCCATTGGAGTAACAAAAATATTGACAACAGACTATGTTCCATAATAATAAGGCTACCATCCATTGGAGTAACAAAAATCTCAACAACATACTACCTTCCATAATGACAAGGCTACCATCCAATGGAATAACAAAAATCTCGTCAACAGAATACCTTCCCTAATGACAAGGCTACCATCCATTGGAGTAACAAAAATATTGACAACAGACTACATTCCATAATGAAAAGACTATCATCCATTGGAGTAATAAAAATCTCGACAACAGACTACCTTCCATAATGACAAGGCTACCATCCATTGGTGTAACAAAAATATCGACAACAGACTATGTTCCATAATAACAAGGCTACCATTCATTGGAGTTACAAAAATCTCGACAGCAAACTACCTTCCATAATGACAAGGCCACCATCCATTGGAGTAATAAAATATTGATAACAGACTACCTTCAATAATGACAATGTACCATCCACTAGAGTAACAAAAATATCGACAACAGGGTACCTTCCATAATGACAAGGTTACCATCCCTTGGAATAATAAAAATCTCGACAACAAACTACCTTACATAATGAAAAGGCTACCATCCAATGGAATAACAAAAATCTCGTCAACAGACTACCTTTCATAATGATAAGGCTACCATCCATTGGAGTAACAAAAATCAAAACAACAGACTACCTTCCATATTGACAAGGCTACCATCCGTTGGAGTAACGTAAATCTCAATGAAAGACTAACTTCCATAATGAAAAGGCTACCATCCATTGGAGTAACAAAAATCTCAACAATGGACTACCTTCCATAGTGACAAGACTACCATCCATTGGAGTAACAAAAATATCGATAACAGACTACATTCCATAATGACAAGGCAACCATCCATTGGAGTAACATGAATATCGACAACAGACTACCTTCCATAATGACAAGTCTACCATCCATTGGAGTAACAAAAATCTCGACACCGAACTACCTTCCATAATGACAAGGCTACCATCCATTGAGTAACAAAGATAACGACAACAGACTACCTACCATAATGACAAGGCTACCATTAAATGGAATAACAAAAGTCTCGAAAACAACTACCTTTCATAATGACAAGGCTACCATCCATTGGAGTAACAAAAATATTGACAACATAATACGTTCCATAATAACAAGGCTACCATCCATTGGAGTAACAAAAATATCAACAATAGACTACTTTCCATAATGACAAGTATACCTTCCATTGGAGTAACAAAAATATCGACAACAAACTTTGTTCCTTAATAAAAAGGCTACCATCCATTAGAGTTACAAAAATCTCGACAACAGACTACCTTCAATGATGACAAGGCTTCCATCCAATGAAGTAACAAAAATCTCGACAACATACTACCTTCCATAATGAAAAGGCTACCATCCAATGGAATAACAAAAATGTTGTCAACAGACTACATTCCATAATGAAAAGGCTACCATACATTGGAGTAACAAATATTTGAACAACAAACTACCTTCCATAATGACAAGGCTACCATCCGTTGGAATAACATAAATCTCAATAAAAGACTAACTTCCATAATGAAAAGGCTACCATCCATTGGAGTAACAAAAATCTCTACAATAGACTACCTTCCATAATGACAAGGCTAACATCCATTGGAGTACCAAAATTATCGATCACAGACTACCTTCCATAATAACAAGGCTACCATCCAATGGAATAACAAAAATCTCAACAACAAACTAGCTCTCATAATGACAAGGCTACCATCCATTGGAGTAACAAAAATCTCGACACCGAACTACCTTCCATAATGACAAGGCTACCATCCATTGAGTAACAAAGATATCGACAACAGACTACCTACAATAATGACAAGGCTACCATTCAATGGAATAACATAAGTCTCGAAAACAACTACCTTTCATAATGACAAGACTACCAGCCATTGGAGTAACAAAAATATCGACATAAGAATACGTTCCTTAATAAGAAGGCTACCATCCATTGGAGTAACAAAAATATCAAAAATAGACTACTTTCCATAATGACAAGTCTACCATCCATTGGAGTAACAAAAATAACCAAAACAAACTATGTTCCATAATAACAAGGCTACCATCCATTAGAGTTACAAAAATCTCGACAACAGACTACCTTCAATAATGACAAGGCTTCCATCCATTGAAGTAACCAAAATCTCGACAACAGACTACCTTCCATAATGAAAAGGCTACCATCCAATGGAATAACAAAAATGTCGTCAACAGACTACCTTCCATAATGACAAGGCTACCATTCATTGGAGTATCAAATATTTGAACAACAAATTACCTTCCATAATGACAAGGCTACCATCCGTTGGAATAACGTAAATCTCAATGAATGACTAACTTCCATAATGAAAAGGCTACCATCCATTGGAGTAACAAAAATCTCGACAATAGACTACCTTTCATAATGACAAGGCTACCATCCATTGGAGTACCGAAAATCTCGATCACAGACTACCTTCCATAATAACAAGGCTACCATCCATTGGAGTAACATGAATATCGACAATAGACTACCTTCCATAATGACAAGTCTATCATCCATTGGAGTAACAAAAATTTCAAAACCAGACTACTTTCCATAATGACAAGGCTACCATCCATTGAATAACAAAGATATCGACAACAGACTACCTTTCATAATGACAAGGCTACCATCCGTTTGAGTAACAAAAATCTCGACAACAGACTACTTTTCATAATGACAAGGCTAGCTTCCAATTGAATAACAAAGATATCGACAACAGACTACCTTCAATAATGACAATGCTAGCATCCACTAGAGTAACAAAAATATCGACAACAGGGTACCTTCCATAATGACAAGGTTACCATCCAGTGGAGTATTTGAAATCTCAACGACATACTACCTTCCACAATGAAAAGGCTACCATCCATTGGAGTAACAAATATCTCGACAACAGACTACCTTTTTATAATGAGAAGGTTACCATCCATTGGAGTAATAAAAATCTGAACAACAGACTACCTTCCATAATGACAAGCCTACCATCCATTGGAGTAACGTAAATATCAACGAAAGACTACCTTCTATAATGAAAATGCTACCATCCATTGGAGTAACAAAAATCTCGACAATAGACTACCTTCCATAATGAAAAGGCTACCATCCATTGGAGTAACAAAAATCTCGATAACAGACAACCTTCCATAATGACAAGGCTACCATCAATTGGAGAAACATGAATATCGACAATAGACTACCTTCCATAATCATAAGTCTACCATCCATTGGGGTAACAAAAATCTCGACACCAGACTACCTTCCATAATGACAAGGCTACCATCCATTGAGTAAGCATGATATCGATAACAGACTACCTACCATAATGACAAGGCTACCATCCCATGGAATAAAAAAAATCTCGACAATAAACTAACTTTCATAATGACAAGGCTACCATCCATTGGAGTAACAAAAATATTGACAACAGACTATGTTCCATAATAATAAGGCTACCATCCATTGGAGTAACAAAAATCTCAACAACATACTACCTTCCATAATGACAAGGCTACCATCCAATGGAATAACAAAAATCTCGTCAACAGAATACCTTCCCTAATGACAAGGCTACCATCCATTGGAGTAACAAAAATATTGACAACAGACTACATTCCATAATGAAAAGACTATCATCCATTGGAGTAATAAAAATCTCGACAACAGACTACCTTCCATAATGACAAGGCTACCATCCATTGGTGTAACAAAAATATCGACAACAGACTATGTTCCATAATAACAAGGCTACCATTCATTGGAGTTACAAAAATCTCGACAGCAAACTACCTTCCATAATGACAAGGCCACCATCCATTGGAGTAATAAAATATTGATAACAGACTACCTTCAATAATGACAATGTACCATCCACTAGAGTAACAAAAATATCGACAACAGGGTACCTTCCATAATGACAAGGTTACCATTCCTTGGAATAATAAAAATCTCGACAACAAACTACCTTACATAATGAAAAGGCTACCATCCAATGGAATAACAAAAATCTCGTCAACAGACTACCTTTCATAATGATAAGGCTACCATCCATTGGAGTAACAAAAATCAAAACAACAGACTACCTTCCATATTGACAAGGCTACCATCCGTTGGAGTAACGTAAATCTCAATGAAAGACTACCTTCCATAATGAAAAGGCTACCATCCATTGGAGTAACAAAAATCTCAACAATGGACTACCTTCCATAGTGACAAGACTACCATCCATTGGAGTAACAAAAATATCGATAACAGACTACATTCCATAATGACAAGGCAACCATCCATTGGAGTAACATGAATATCGACAACAGACTACCTTCCATAATGACAAGTCTACCATCCATTGGAGTAACAAAAATCTCGACACCGAACTACCTTCCATAATGACAAGGCTACCATCCATTGAGTAACAAAGATAACGACAACAGACTACCTACCATAATGACAAGGCTACCATTAAATGGAATAACAAAAGTCTCGAAAACAACTACCTTTCATAATGACAAGGCTACCATCCATTGGAGTAACAAAAATATTGACAACATAATACGTTCCATAATAACAAGGCTACCATCCATTGGAGTAACAAAAATATCAACAATAGACTACTTTCCATAATGACAAGTATACCTTCCATTGGAGTAACAAAAATATCGACAACAAACTTTGTTCCTTAATAAAAAGGCTACCATCCATTAGAGTTACAAAAATCTCGACAACAGACTACCTTCAATGATGACAAGGCTTCCATCCAATGAAGTAACAAAAATCTCGACAACATACTACCTTCCATAATGAAAAGGCTACCATCCAATGGAATAACAAAAATGTTGTCAACAGACTACATTCCATAATGAAAAGGCTACCATACATTGGAGTAACAAATATTTGAACAACAAACTACCTTCCATAATGACAAGGCTACCATCCGTTGGAATAACATAAATCTCAATAAAAGACTAACTTCCATAATGAAAAGGCTACCATCCATTGGAGTAACAAAAATCTCTACAATAGACTACCTTCCATAATGACAAGGCTACCATCCATTGGAGTACCAAAATTATCGATCACAGACTACCTTCCATAATAACAAGGCTACCATCCAATGGAATAACAAAAATCTCAACAACAAACTAGCTCTCATAATGACAAGGCTACCATCCATTGGAGTAACAAAAATCTCGACACAGAACTACCTTCCATAATGACAAGGCTACCATCCATTGAGTAACAAAGATATCGACAACAGACTACCTACAATAATGACAAGGCTACCATTCAATGGAATAACATAAGTCTCGAAAACAACTACCTTTCATAATGACAAGACTACCAGCCATTGGAGTAACAAAAATATCGACATAAGAATACGTTCCTTAATAAGAAGGCTACCATCCATTGGAGTAACAAAAATATCAAAAATAGACTACTTTCCATAATGACAAGTCTACCATCCATTGGAGTAACAAAAATAACCAAAACAAACTATGTTCCATAATAACAAGGCTACCATCCATTAGAGTTACAAAAATCTCGACAACAGACTACCTTCAATAATGACAAGGCTTCCATCCATTGAAGTAACCAAAATCTCGACAACAGACTACCTTCCATAATGAAAAGGCTACCATCCAATGGAATAACAAAAATGTCGTCAACAGACTACCTTCCATAATGACAAGGCTACCATTCATTGGAGTATCAAATATTTGAACAACAAATTACCTTCCATAATGACAAGGCTACCATCCGTTGGAATAACGTAAATCTCAATGAATGACTAACTTCCATAATGAAAAGGCTACCATCCATTGGAGTAACAAAAATCTCGACAATAGACTACCTTTCATAATGACAAGGCTACCATCCATTGGAGTACCGAAAATCTCGATCACAGACTACCTTCCATAATAACAAGGCTACCATCCATTGGAGTAACATGAATATCGACAATAGACTACCTTCCATAATGACAAGTCTATCATCCATTGGAGTAACAAAAATTTCAAAACCAGACTACTTTCCATAATGACAAGGCTACCATCCATTGAATAACAAAGATATCGACAACAGAATACCTTTCATAATGACAAGGCTACCATCCGTTTGAGTAACAAAAATCTCAACAACAGACTACTTTTCATAATGACAAGGCTAGCTTCCAATTGAATAACAAAGATATCGACAACAGACTACCTTCAATAATGACAATGCTAGCATCCAATAGAGTAACAAAAATATCGACAACAGGGTACCTTCCATAATGACAAGGTTACCATCCAGTGGAGTATTTGAAATCTCAACGACATACTACCTTCCACAATGAAAAGGCTACCATCCATTGGAGTAACAAATATCTCGACAACAGACTACCTTTTTATAATGAGAAGGTTACCATCCATTGGAGTAATAAAAATCTGAACAACAGACTACCTTCCATAATGACAAGCCTACCATCCGTTGGAGTAACGTAAATATCAACGAAAGACTACCTTCTATAATGAAAAGGCTACCATCCATTGGAGTAACAAAAATCTCGACAATAGACTACCTTCCATAATGAAAAGGCTACCATCCATTGGAGTAACAAAAATCTCGATAACAGACAACCTTCCATAATGACAAGGCTACCATCAATTGGAGTAACATGAATATCGACAATAGACTACCTTCCATAATCACAAGTCTACCATCCATTGGGGTAACAAAAATCTCGACACCAGACTACCTTCCATAATGACAAGGCTACCATCCATTGAGTAAGCATGATATCGATAACAGACTACCTACCATAATGACAAGGCTACCATCCCATGGAATAAAAAAAATCTCGACAATAAACTAACTTTCATAATGACAAGGCTACCATCCATTGGAGTAACAAAAATATTGACAACAAACTATGTTCCATAATAATAAGGCTACCATCCATTGGAGTAACAAAAATCTCAACAACATACTACCTTCCATAATGACAAGGCTACCATCCAATGGAATAACAAAAATCTCGTCAACAGAATACCTTCCCTAATGACAAGGCTACCATCCATTGGAGTAACAAAAATATTGACAACAGACTACATTCCATAATGAAAAGACTATCATCCATTGGAGTAATAAAAATCTCGACAACAGACTACCTTCCATAATGACAAGGCTACCATCCATTGGTGTAACAAAAATATCGACAACAGACTATGTACCATAATAACAAGGCTACCATTCATTGGAGTTACAATAATCTCGACAGCAGACTACCTTCCATAATGACAAGGCTACCATCCATTGGAGTAATAAAATATTGATAACAGACTACCTTCAATAATGACAATGTACCATCCGCTAGAGTAACAAAAATATCGACAAAAGGGTACCTTCCATAATGACAAGGTTACCATCCCTTGGAATAATAAAAATCTCGACAACAAACTACCTTACATAATGAAAAGGCTACCATCCAATGGAATAACAAAAATCTCGTCAACAGACTACCTTTCATAATGATAAGGCTACCATCCGTTGGAGTAACTAAAATCTGAACAACAGACTACCTTCCATATTGACAAGGCTACCATCCGTTGGAGTAACGTAAATCTCAATGAAAGACTACCTTCCATAATGAAAAGGCTACCATCCATTGGAGTAACAAAAATCTCAACAATAGACTACCTTCCATAATGAGAAGACTACCATCCATTGGAGGAACAAAAATCTCGATAACAGACTACCTTCCATAATGACAAGGCTACCATCCATTGGAGTAACATGAATATCGACAACAGACTACCTTCCATAATGACAAGTATACCATCCATTGGAATAACAAAAATCTCGACACCGAACTAACTTCCATAATGACAAGGCTACCATCCATTGAGTAACAAAGATATCGACAACAGACTACCTAGCATAATGACAAGGCTACAATTAAATGGAATAACAAAAGTCTCGAAAACAACTACCTTTCATATTGACAAGGCTACCATCCATTGGAGTAACATAAATATTGACAACAGAATACGTTCCATAATAACAAGGCTACCATCCATTGGAGTAACAAAAATATCAAAAATAGACTACTTTCCATAATGACAAGTCTACCATCCATTGGAGTAACAAAAATATTGACAACAAACTATGTTCCATAATAACAAGGCTACCATCCATTAGAGTTACAAAAATCTCGACAACAGACTACCTTCAATAATGACAAGGCTTCCATCCATTGAAGTAACCAAAATCTCGACAACAGACTACCTTCCATAATGAAAAGGCTACCATCCTATGGAATAACAAAAATGTCGTCAACAGACTACCTTCCATAATGACAAGGCTACCATCCATTGGAGTATCAAATATTTGAACAACAAACTACCTTCCATATTGACAAGGCTACCATCCGTTGGAATAACGTAAATCTCAATGAAAGACTAACTTCCATAATGAAAAGGCTACCATCCATTAGAGTAACAAAAATCTCTACAATAGACTACCTTCCATAATGATAGGCTACCATCCATTGGAGTACCAAAAATCTCGATCACAGACTACCTTCCATAATAACAAGGCTACCATCCAATGGAATAACAAAAATCTCAACAACAAACTAGCTTTCATAATGACAAGGCTACCATCCATTGGAGTAACAAAAATCTCGACACCGAACTACCTTCCATAATGACAAGGCTACCATCCATTGAGTAACAAAGATATCGACAACAGACTACCTACCATAATGATAAGGCTACCATCCGATGGAATAACAACAATCTCGACAACATACTACCTTACATAATGACAAGGCTACAATCCATTGGAGTAACATAAATATCGACAACAGACTACCTACCATAATGACAAGGCTACCATCCAATGGAATAACAACAATTTCGACAACATACTACCTTACATAATGACCAGGTTACAATCCATTGGAGTAACATAAATATCGACAATAGACTACGTTCCATAATGACAAGGCTACCATCCATTGGAGTAATAAAAATCTCGACAACAGACTACCTTCCATAATGACAAGGCTACCATCCAATGGAATAACAAAAATCTCGACAACATACTACCTTTCATAATGACAAGGCTACAATTCATTTGAGTAACATAAATATCGACAACAGACTACCTACCATAATGACAAGGCTACCATCCAATGGAATAACAACAATCTCGACAACATACTACCTTACATAATGACAAGGCTACAATCCATTGGAGTAACATAAATATCGAGTACAGACTACGTTCCATAATGACAAGGCTACCATCCATTAGAGTAATAAAAATCTCAACAACAGACTACCTTCCATAATGACAAGGCTACCATCCATTGGAGTAACAAAAATATTGACAACAGAATACGTTCCATAATGACAAGGCTACCATCCATTGGAGTAACAAAAATATCAACAATAGACTACTTTCCATAATAACAAGTATACCTTCCATTGGAGTAACAAAAATATCGACAACAAACTATGTTCTTTAATAAAAAGGCTACCATCCATTAGAGTTACAAAAATCTCGACAACAGACTACCTTCAATGATGACAAGGCTTCCATCCAATGAAGTAACAAAAATCTCGACAACAGACTACCTTCCATAATGAAAAGGCTACCATCCAATGGAATAACAAAAATGTTGTCAACAAACTACCTTCCATATTGACAAGGCTACCATCCGTTGGAATAACGTAAATCTCAATGAAAGACTAACTTCCATAATGAAAAGGCTACCATCCATTGGAGTAACAAAAATATCGACAACAGACTACCTACCATAATGACAAGGCTACCATCCAATGGAATAACAAAAATCTCGACAACATACTACCTTACATAATGACAAGGCTACCATCCAATGGAATAACAACAATCTCGACAACATAGTACCTTACATAATGACAAGGCTACAATCCATTGGAGTAACATAAATATCGACAACAGACTACGTTCCATAATGACAAGGTTACCAGCCATTGGAGTAATAAAAATCTCGACAACAGACTACCTTCCATAATGACAAGGCTACCATCCATTGGTGTAACAAAAATATCGACAACAGACTATGTTCCATAATAACAAGACTACCATTCATTGGAGTTACAATAATATCGACAGCAGACTACCTTCCATAATGACAAGGCTACCATCCATTGGAGTAATAAAATATTGACAGCAGACTACCTTCCATAATGACAAGGCTACCATCCAATGGAATAACAACAATCTCGACAACATACTACCTTACATAATGACAAGGCTACCATCCACTAGAGTAACAAAAATATCGACAACAGGGTACCTTCCATAATGACAAGGTTACCATCCCTTGGAATAATAAAAATCTCGACAACAAACTACCTTACATAATGAAAAGGCTACGATCCAATGGAATAACAAAAATCTCGTCAACAGACTACCTTTCATAATGATAATGCTACCATCCATTGGAGTAACAAAAATCAAAACAACAGACTACCTTCCATATTGACAAGGCTACCATCCGTTGGAGTAACGTAAATCTCAATGAAAGACTACCTTCCATAATGAAAAGGCTACCATCCATTGGAGTAACAAAAATCTCAACAATAGACTACCTTCCATAATGACAAGACTACCATCCATTGGAGTAAAAAAAATCACGATAACAGACTACTTTCCATAATGACAAGGCTACCATCCATTGGAGTAACATGAATATCGACAACAGACTACCTTCCATAATGTCAAGTCTACCATCCATTGGAGTAACAAAAATCTCGACACCGAACTACCTTCCATAATGACAAGGCTACCATCCATTGAGTAACAAAGATATCGACAACAGACTACCTACCATAATGACAAGGCTACCATTAAATGGAATAACAAAAGTCTCGAAAACAACTACCTTTCATAATGACAAGGCTACCATCCATTGAAGTAACAAAAATATTGACAACATAATACGTTTCATAATAACAAGGCTACCATCCATTGGAGTAACAAAAATATCAACAATAGACTACTTTCCATAATGACAAGTATACCTTCCATTGGAGTAACAAAAATATCGACAACAAACTATGTTCCTTAATAAAAAGGCTACCATCCATTAGAGTTACAAAAATCTCGATAACAGACTACCTTCAATGATGACAAGCTTCCATCCAATGAAGTAACAAAAATATCGACAACAGACTACCTTCCATAATGGAAAGGCTACCATCCAATGGAATAACAAAAATGTTGTCAACAAACTACATTCCATAATGACAAGGCTACCATCCATTGTAGTAACAAATATTTGAAAAACAAACTACCTTCCATAATGACAAGGCTACCATCCGTTGGAGTAACGTAAATTTCAATGAAAGACTAACTTCCATAATGAAAAGGCTACCATCCATTGGAGTAACAAAAATCTCGCCAATAGACTACCTTTCATAATGAAAAGGCTACCATCCATTGGAGTACCAAAAATCTCGATCACAGACTACCTTCCATAATAACAAGGCTACCATCCATTGGAGTTACATGAATATCGACAATAGACTACCTTCCATAATGACAAGTCTATCATCCATTGGAGTAACAAAAATTTCGAAACCAGACTACTTTCCATAATGACAAGGCTACCATCCATTGAATAACAAAGATATCGACAACAGACTACCTTTCATAATGACAAGGCTACCATCCGTTTGAGTAACAAAAATCTCGACAACAGACTACTTTTCATAATGACAAGGCTACCTTCCAATTGATTAACAAAGATATCGACAACAGACTACCTTCAATAATGACAATGCTAGCATCCACTAGAGTAACAAAAATATCGACAACAGGGTACCTTCCATAATGACAAGGTTACCATCCAGTGGAGTATTTGAAATCTCAACGACATACTACCTTCCACAATGAAAAGGCTACCATCCATTGGAGTAACAAATATCTCGACAACAAACTACCTTTTTATAATGAGAAGGTTACCATCCATTGGAGTAATAAAAATCTGAACAACAGACTACCTTCCATAATGACAAGCCTACCATCCGTTGGAGTAACGTAAATATCAACGAAAGACGACCTTCTATAATGAAAAGGCTACCATCCATTGGAGTAACAAAAATCTCGACAATAGACTATCTTCCATAATGAAAAGGCTACCATCCATTGGAGTAAAAAAAATCTCGATAACAGACAACCTTCCATAATGACAAGGCTACCATCAATTGGAGTAACATGAATATCGACAATAGACTACCTTCCATAATCACAAGTCTACCATCCATTGGGGTAACAAAAATCTCGACACCAGACTACCTTCAATAATGACAAGGCTACCATCCATTGAGTAAGCATGATATCGATAACAGACTACCTACCATAATGACAAGGCTACCATCCCAAGGAATAAAAAAAATCTCGACAATAAACTAACTTTCATAATGACAAGGCTACCATCCATTGGAGTAACAAAAATATTGACAACAGACTATGTTCCATAATAATAAGGCTACCATCCATTGGAGTAACAAAAATCTCAATAACATACTACCTTCCATAATGACAAGGCTACCATCCAATGGAATAACAAAAATCTCGTCAACAGACTACCTTCCCTAATGACAAGGCTACCATCCATTGGAGTAACAAAAATATCGACAACAGACTACATTCCATAATGAAAAGACTATCATCCAATGGAATAACAAAAATCTCGTCAACAGACT
This sequence comes from Vicia faba, assembly GCA_948472305.1. Taxonomy (NCBI): domain Eukaryota; kingdom Viridiplantae; phylum Streptophyta; class Magnoliopsida; order Fabales; family Fabaceae; genus Vicia; species Vicia faba. The sequence continues at coordinate 657,033,589 of OX451739.1, forward strand.
ACCTTCCATAATGACAAGGCTTCCATCCATTGGAGTAACAAAAATCTGAACAACAGACTACCTTCCATAATAACAAGGCTACCATCCGTTGGAGTAACGTAAATCACAACAAAAGACTACCTTTGATAATGACAAGGCTACCATCCATTGAGTAATAAAGATATCGACAACAGACTACCTACCATAATTGTAAGGCTACCATCCAATGGAATAACAAAAATCTCGACAATATACTACCTTCTATAATGGCAAGGCTACCATCCATTGGAGTAACAAAAATATCAACAACAGACTACCTTCCATAATGACAAGGGTACCATTCATTGAGTAATAAAGATATCGACAACAGAATACCTACCATAATGAAAAGGCTACCATCCAATGGAATAACAAAAATCTCGACAACATACTACCTTTCATAATGACAAGGCTACCATTCATTTGAGTAACATAAATATCGACAACAGACTACCTACCATAATGACAAGGCTACCATCCAATGGAATAACAACAATCTCGACAACATACTACCTTACATAATGACAAGGCTACAATCCATTGGAGTAACATAAATATCGACAATAGACTACGTTCCATAATGACAAGGCTACCATCCATTGGAGTAATAAAAATCTTGACAACAGACTACCTTCCATAATGACAAGGCTACCATCCATTGGAGTAATAAAATATCGATAACAGACTACCTTCAATAATGACAATGTACCATCCACTAGAGTAACAAAAATATCGACAACAGGGTACCTTCCATAATGACAAGGTTACCATCCCTTGGAATAATAAAAATCTCGACAACAAACTACCTTCCATAATGAAAAGGCTACCATCCAATGGAATAACAAAAATCTCGTCAACAGACTACCTTTCATAATGATAAGGCTACGATCCATTGGAGTAACAAAAATCAAAACAACAGACTACCTTCCATATTGACAAGGCTACTATCCGTTGGAGTAACATAAATCTCAATGAAAGACTACCTTCCATAATGAAAAGGCTACCATCCATTGGAGTAACAAATATCTCAACAATAGACTACCTTCCATAGTGACAAGACTACCATCCATTGGAGTAACATGAATATCGACAACACACTACCTTCCATAATGACAAGTCTACCATCCATTGGAGTAACAAAAATCTCGACACCGAACTACCTTCCATAATGACAAGGCTACCATCCATTGAGTAACAAAGATATCGACAACAGACTACCTACCATAATGACAAGGCTACCATTAAATGGAATAACAAAAGTCTCGAAAACAACTACCTTTCATAATGACAACTCTACCATCCATTGGAGTAACATAAATATTGACAACATAATACGTTCCATAATAACAAGGCTACCATCCATTGGAGTAACAAAAATATCAACAATAGACTACTTTTCATAATGACAAGTATACCTTCCATTGAAGTAACAAAAATATCGACAACAAACTATGTTCCTTAATAAAAAGGCTACCATCCATTGGAGTAACATGAATATCGACAACAGACTACCTTCCATAATGACAAGTCTATCATCCATTGGAGTAACAAAAATTTAGACACCAGACTACTTTCCATAAGGACAAGGCTACCATCCATTGAGTCACAAAGATATCGACAACAAACTACCTACCATAATGACAAGGCTACCATCCAATGGAATAACAAAAATCTCAACAACAAACTTGCTTTCATAATGACAAGGCTACCATCCATTGGAGTAACAAAAATTTAGACACCAGACTACTTTCCATAAGGACAAGGCTACCATCCATTGTGTCACAAAGATATCGACAACAAACTACCTACCATAATGACAAGGCTACCATCCAATGGAATAACAAAAATCTCAACAACAAAATTGCTTTCATAATGACAAGGCTACCATCCAATGGAGTAACAAAAATATTGACAACAAACTACGTTCCATAATAACAAGGCTACCATCCATTGGAGTAACAAAAATCTCAACAATAGACTACCTTCCATAATGATAAGGCTACCATCCATTGGAGTAACAAAAATCTCGACGACAAACTACCTTCCATAATGAAAAGGCTACCATCCAATGAAATAACAAAAATCTCGTCAACAGACTACCTTCCATAATGACAAGGCAACCATCCATTCGAGTAACGAAAATCTGAATAATGGACAACCTTCCATAATGACTAGGCTACCATCCATTGGAATAACGTAAATCGCAAGGAAAGACTACCTTCCGTAATGACAAGGCTACGATCCATTGAGTAACATAAATATCGACAACAAACTACATTCCATAATGACAAGGCTACCATCCATTGGAGTAACAAAAATCTTGACATCAAACTACCTTCCATAATGACAAGGATACCATACATTGGAGTAACAAAAATATCGACAATGGACTACCTTCCATAATGACAAGGCTACCATACATTGGAGTAACAAAAATATCGACAACAAACTCTCTTCCATAATAACAAGGCTACCATCCATTGGAGTTACAAAAATCTCGACAACAGACTACCTTCCATAATGACCAGGCTACTATCAATTTGAGTAACAAAAATATTGACAACAGACTATGTTCCATAATAAAAAGGCTACCATCCATTTGAGTTACAAAAATCTCTACAACGGACTCTTTCAATAATGACAAGGCTACAACCCATTGGAGTAACAAAAATCTCGACAACAGACTACCATCCATAATGGAAAGGCTACCATCCAATAGAGTAACAAAAATCTCGACAACAGACTACCTTCAATAATGACAAGGCTACCATCCATTGGAGTAACAAAAATATCGACAACAGACTACCTTCCATAATGAAAAGGCTACCATCCAATGGAATAAAAATTTTTTTTATAACAAACTACCTTCCATAATGACAAGGCTAACATCCGTTGGAGTAACATAAATCTCAATGAAAGACTACCTTCCATAATGACAAGTCTACCATCCATTGGAGTAACAAAAATCTCGACAATAGACTAACTTCCATAAAGACAAGGCTACCATCCATTGGAGTAACAAAAATCTCGACAATAGACTAACTTCCATAATGACAAGGCAACCATCCATTGGAGTAACAAAAATCTCAACACCAGACTACCTTCCATAATAACAAGGATACCATCCATTGAGTTACAAAGATATCGACAACAAACTACCTACCATAATGACAAGGCTACCATCCAATGGAATAACAAAAATGTCAACAACAAACTAGCTTTCATAATGACAAGGCTACCATCCATTGGAGTAACAAAAATATTGAAACAGACTACGTTCCATAATAACAAGGCTACCATCCATTGGAGTAACAAAAATCTCAACAACAGACTACGTTCCATAATAACAAGGCTACCATCCATTGGAGTAACAAAAATATCAACAACAGACTAACTTCCATAATAATAAGGGTACCATCCATTGGAGTTACAAAAATCCCGACAACAGACTACCTTCCATAATGACAAGGCTACCATCCATTAGAGTAACAAAAATATCGACAACAGACTATGTTCCATAATAACAAGGCTACCATTCATTAGAGTTACAAAAATCTCGACAACAGACTACCTTTAATAATGACAAGGCTACCATCCATTGGAGTAACAAAAATCTCGACAACAGACTACCTTCCATAATGGAAAGGCTACCATCCAATGGAATAACAAAAATCTCGTCACAGACTACGTTCCATAACGACAAGGCTACCATCCATTGGAGTAAAATTTTTTTAACAACATACTACCTTCCATAATGAGAATGCTACCATCCACTAGAGTAACAAAAATATCGAGAACAGGGTACCATCCATAATAACAAGGCTACTATACATTGGTGTTACAAAAATCTCGACAACAGACTACCTTCAATAATGACAAGGTTACCATCCATTGGAGTAACAAAAATATTAACAACAAAATATGTTCCATTATAACAAGGCTACCATCCATTGGAGTAACAAAAATCTCAACAATAGACTACTTTCCATAATGACAATTCTACCATCCATTGGAGTAACAAAAATATCGACAACAAACTATGTTCCTTAATAACAAGGCTACCATCCATTAGAGTTACAAAAATCTCGACAACAGACTACCTTCAATGATGACAAGGCTTCCATCCATTGAAGTAACAAAAATCTCGACAACAGACTACCTTCCATAATGAAAAGGCTACCATCCAATGGAATAACAAAAATTTCGTCAACAGACTACCTTCCAAAATGACAAGGCTACCATCCATTGGAGTAACAAATATTTGAACAACAAACTACCTTCCATAATGACAAGGCTACCATCCGTTGGAACCACGTAAATATCAATGAAAGACTAACTTCCATAATGAAAAGGCTACCATCCATTGGAGTAGCAAAAATCTCGACAATAGACTACCTTCCATAATGACAAGGCTACCATCCATTGGAATACCAAAAATCTCGATCACAGACTACCTTCCATAATAACAAGGCTACCATCCATTGGAGTAACATGAATATCGACAACAAACTACCTTCCATAATGACAAGTCTATCATCCATTGGAGTAACAAAAATTTCGACTCCAGACTACTTTCCATAAGGACAAGGCTACCATCCATTGAGTCACAAAGATATCGACAACAAACTACCTACCATAATGACAAGGCTACCATCCAATGGAATAACAAAAATCTCAACAACAAACTAGCTTTCATAATGACAAGGCTACCATCCATTGGAGTAACAAAAATATCGACACCAAACTACCTTTCATAATGACAAGGCTACCATCCATTGTGTAACAAAGATATCGACAACAGACTACTTACCATAATGACAAGGCTACCATTCAATGGAATAACAAAAGTCTTGAAAACAACTACCTTTCATAATGACAAGGCTACCATCCATTGGAGTTACAAAAATATCGACAACAGAATACGTTCCATAATAAGAAGGCTACCATCCATTGGAGTAACAAAAATATCAACAAGAGACTACTTTCCATAATGACAAGTCTACCATCCATTGGAGTAACAAAAATATCGACAACAAACTATGTTCCATAATAACAAGGCTACCATCCATTAGAGTTACAAAAATATCGACAACAGACTACCTTCAATAATGACAAGGCTTCCATCTATTGGAGTAACAAAAATATCGACAACTGACTACCTTCCATAATGAAAAGGCTACCATCCAACGAAATAACGAAAATTTCGTCAACAGACTACCTTCCATAATGACAAGGCTACCATCCATTGGAGTAACAAATATTTGAACAACAAACTACCTTCCATAATGACAAGGCTACCATCCGTTGGAACCACACAAATCTCAATGAAAGACTAACTTCCATAATGAAAAGGCTACCATCCATTGGAGTAAGAAAAATCTTGACAATAGACTACCTTCCATAATGACAAGGCTACCATCCATTGGAGTACCAAAAATCTCGATCACAGACTACCTTACATTATAACAAGGCTACCATCCATTGGAGTAACATGAATATCGACAACAGACTACCTTCCATAATGACAAGTCTATCATCCATTGGAGTAACAAAAATTTCGACACCATACTACTTTCCATAATGACAAGGCTACCATCCATTGAGTCACAACGATATCGACAACAAACTACCTACCGTAATGACAAGGCTACCATCCAATGGAATAACAAAAATCTCAATAACAAACTAACTTTCATAATGACAAGGCTACCATCCATTGGAGTAACAAATATATTGACAACCAACTACGTTCCATAATAACAAGGCTACTATCCGTTGGAGTAACAAAAATCTCAACAACAGACTACCTTCCATATTGACAAGGCTACCATCCATTGGAGTAACAAAAATCTCGACGACAGACTACCTTCCATAATGGCAAGGCAACCTTCCATTCGAGTAACGAAAATCTGAATAACAGACTACCTTCCATAATGACTAGTCTACCATCCATTGGAGTAACGTAAATCGCAAGGAAATACTACCTTCCGTAATGACAAGGCTACCATCCATTGAGTAACAAAGATATCGACAACAGACTACCTACCATAATGACAAGGCTACCATTCAATGGAATAATAAAAATCTCGACAATAGACTACCTTTCATAATGAGAAGGCTACCATCCATTGGAGTAACATAAATATTGACAACAGACTATGTTCCATAATGACAAGGCTACCATCCATTGGAGTAACAAAAATCTCGACATCAGACTACCTTTCATTGGAGTAACAAAAATATCGACAGCAGACTATGTTCCATAATAACAAGGCTACAATCCATTGGAGTAACAAAAATCTCGACACCAGACTACCTTCCACAATGACAAGGCTACCATCCATTGAGTAACAAAGATATCGACAACAGACTACCTTCCATAATGACAAGGCTACTATCAATTGGAGTAACAAAAATATCGAAAATAGACTATGTTCCATAATAACAAGGCTACCATCCATTAGAGTTACAAAAATCTCTACAACGGACTACCTTCAATAATGACAAGGCTACCATCCATTGGAGTAACAAAAATCTCGACAACAGACTACCTTCCATAATGGAAAGGCTACCATCCAATGCAATAACAAAAATGTCGTCAACAGACTACCTTCCATAATGAAAAGGCTACCATCCATTGGAGTAACAAATATTTGAACAACAAACTACCTTCCATAATGACAAGGCTACCATCCGTTGGAACCACGTAAATCTCAATGAAAGACTAACTTCCATAATGAAAAGGCTACCATCCATTGGAGTAACAAAAATCTCGACAATAGACTACCTTCCATAATGACAAGGCTACCATCCATTGGAGTACCAAAAATCTCGATAACAGACTACCTTCCATAATGACAAGTCTACCATCCATTGGAGTAACATGAATATCGACAACAGACTACCTTCCATAATAACAAGTCTATCATCCATTGGAGTAACAAAAATTTCGACACCAGACTACTTTCCATAAGGACAAGGCTACCATCCATTGAGTCACAAAGATATCGACAACAAACTACCTACCATAATGACAAGGCTACCATCCAATGGAATAACAAAAATCTCAACAAAAAACTAGCTTTCATAATGACAAGGCTACCATCCATTGGAGTAACAAAAATATTGACAACAAACTACGTTCCATAATAACAAGGCTACCATCCATTGGAGTAACAAAAATCTCAACAACAGACTACCTTCCATAATGATAAGGCTACCATCTATTGGAGTAACAAAAACCTCGACGACAAACTACCTTCCATAATGAAAAGGCTACCATCCAATGAAATAACAAAAATCTCGTCAACAAACTACCTTCCATAATGATAAGGCAACCATCCATTCAAGTAACGAAAATCTGAATAATGGACTACCTTCCGTAATGACTAGGCTACCATCCATTGGAGTAATGTAAATCGCAAGGAAAGACTACCTTCCGTAATGACAAGGATACCATACATTGGAGTAACAAAAATATCGACAACGGAATACCTTCCATAATGACAAGGCTACCATACATTGGAGTTACAAAAATATCGATAACAGACTACCTTCAATAATGACAAGGCTACCATCCATTGGAGTAACAAAAATATCGACAACAAACTCTCTTCCATAATAACAAGGCTACCATCCATTGGAGTTACAATAATCTCGACAACAGACTACCTTCCATAATGACAAGGCTACTATCAATTTGAGTAACAAAAATATCGACAACAGACTACGTTCCATAATAACAAGGCTACCATCCATTTGAGTTACAAAAATCTCTACAACGGACTACCTTCAATAATGACAAGGCTACCATCCATTGGAGTAACAAAAATCTCGACAACAGACTACCATCCATAATGGAAAGGCTACCATCCAATGGAATAACAAAAATCTCGTCAACAGACTACCTTTCCATAATGACAAGGCTACCATCCATTGGAATAACAAAAATTTGAACAACATACTACCTTCCATAATGAGAATGCTACCATCCACTAGAGTAATAAAAATATCGACAACAGGGTACCTTCCATAATAACAAGGCTACCATACATTAGAGTTACAAAAATCTCGACAACAGACTACCTTCAATAATGACAAGGCTACCATCCATTGGAGTAACAAAAATATCGACAACAGACTACCTTCCATAATGAAAAGGCTACCATCAAATGGAATAACAAAAATCTTGTCAATAGACTACCTTCCATAATGACAAGGCTACCATCCACTGGAGTAACAAAATTTTTAAAAACAGACTACCTTCCATAATGACAAGGCTACCATCCGTTGGAGTAACGTAAATCTCAACGAAAGACTACCTTCCATAATGGCAAGGCTACCATCCATTGGAGTAACAAAAATCTCGACAATAGACTACCTTCCATAATGACAAGGCTACCATCCATTGGAGTTACAAAAATATCAACAACAGACTACTTCCATAATGACAACTCTATCATCAATTGGAGTAACTAAAATCTCGACAATAGACTAACTTCCATAAAGATAAGGCTACCATCCATTGGAGTAACAAAAATCTCGACAATAGACTAACTTCCATAATGACAAGGCAACCATCCATTGGAGTAACAAAAATCTCAACACCAGACTACCTTCCATAATGACAAGGCTACCATCCATTGAGTAAAAAAGATATCGACAACAGACTACCTACCATAATGACAAGGGTACCATCCAATGGAATAAAAAAAATCTCGACAACAGACAACCTTTCATAATGACAAGGCCACCATCCATTGGAGTAACATAAATATCGACAACAGACTACGTTCCATGATGACAAGGCTACCATCCATTGGACTAACAAAAATCTAGACAATAGACTACCTTCCATAATGAAAAGGCTACCATCCATTGGAGTAACAAAAATCTCGACAATAGACTACCTTCCATAATGACAAGGCTACCATACATTGGAGTAACAAAAATATCGATAACAGACTCTCTTCCAAAATAACAAGGCTACCATCCATTGGAGTAACAAATTTTTTTACAACAAACTGCCTTCCATAATGACAAGGCTACCATCCATTGGAGTAACAAAAATCTCGACAATAGACTACCTTCCAGAATGACAAGGTTACCATCCATTAGAGTAACAAAAATCTCGGTATCAGAGTACCTTCCATAATGACAAGGCTACCATCGATTGGAGTAACAAATAATATCAACCACATACTACCTTCCATAATGACAAGTCTACCATCCATTGGAGTAACAAAAATCTCGACAATAGACTAACTTCCATAAAGACAAGGCTACCATCCATTGGAGTAACATGAATATCGACAACAGATTACCTTCCATAATGAAAAGTTTCCCATCCATTGGAGTAAAAAAATTTTTGACACCAGACTACTTTCCATAATGATAAGGCTACCATCCATTGAGTCACAAAGATATCGACAACAAACTACCTACCATAATGACAAGGCTACCATCCATTGGAGTAACAAAAATCTCGACAACAGACGACCTTCCATAATGGAAAGGCTACCATGCAATGGAATAACAAAAATGTCGTCAACAGACTACCTTCCATAATGAAAAGGCTACCGTCCATTGGAGTAACAAATATTAGAACAACAAACTACCTTCCATAATGACAAGGCTACCATCCGTTGGAACCACGTAAATCTCAATGAAAGACTAACTTCCATAATGAAAAGGCTACCATCCATTGGAGTAACAAAAATCTCGACAATAGACTACCTTCCATAATGACAAGGCTACCATCCATTGGAGTACCAAAAATCTCGATAACAGACTACCTTCCATAATGACAAGTCTACCATCCATTGGAGTAACATGAATATCGACAACAGACTACCTTCCATAATGACAAGTCTATCATCCATTGGAGTAACAAAAATTTCGACACCAGACTACTTTCCATAAGGACAAGGCTACCATCCATTGAGTCACAAAGATATCGACAACAAACTACCTACCATAATGACAAGGCTACCATCCAATGGAATAACAAAAATCTCAACAAAAAACTAGCTTTCATAATGACAAGGCTACCATCCATTGGAGTAACAAAAATATTGACAACAAACTACGTTCCATAATAACAAGGCTACCATCCATTGGAGTAACAAAAATCTCAACAACAGACTACCTTCCATAATGATAAGGCTACCATCTATTGGAGTAACAAAAACCTCGACGACAAACTACCTTCCATAATGAAAAGGCTACCATCCAATGAAATAACAAAAATCTCGTCAACAAACTACCTTCCATAATGATAAGGCAACCATCCATTCAAGTAACGAAAATCTGAATAATGGACTACCTTCCGTAATGACTAGGCTACCATCCATTGGAGTAACGTAAATCGTAAGGAAAGACTACCTTCCGTAATGACAAGGATACCATACATTGGAGTAACAAAAATATCGACAACGGAATACCTTCCATAATGACAAGGCTACCATACATTGGAGTTACAAAAATATCGATAACAGACTACCTTCAATAATGACAAGGCTACCATCCATTGGAGTAACAAAAATATCGACAACAAACTCTCTTCCATAATAACAAGGCTACCATCCATTGGAGTTACAATAATCTCGACAACAGACTACCTTCCATAATGACAAGGCTACTATCAATTTGAGTAACAAAAATATCGACAACAGACTACGTTCCATAATAACAAGGCTACCATCCATTTGAGTTACAAAAATCTTTACAACGGACTACCTTCAATAATGACAAGGCTACCATCCATTGGAGTAACAAAAATCTCGACAACAGACTACCATCCATAATGGAAAGGCTACCATCCAATGGAATAACAAAAATCTCGTCAACAGACTACCTTTCCATAATGACAAGGCTACCATCCATTGGAATAACAAAAATTTGAACAACATACTACCTTCCATAATGAGAATGCTACCATCCACTAGAGTAATAAAAATATCGACAATAGGGTACCTTCCATAATAACAAGGCTACCATACATTGGAGTTACAAAAATCTCGACAACAGACTACCTTCAATAATGACAAGGCTACCATCCATTGGAGTAACAAAAATACCGACAACAGACTACCTTCCATAATGAAAAGGCTACCATCCAATGCAATAACAAAAATCATGTCAATAGACTACCTTCCATAATGATAAGGCTACCATCCACTGGAGTAACAAAATTTTTAAAAACAGACTACCTTCCATAATGACAAGGCTACCATCCGTTGGAGTAACGTAAATCTCAACGAAAGACTACCTTCCATAATGGCAAGGCTACCATCCATTGGAGTAACAAAAATCTCGACAATAGACTACCTTCCATAATGACAAGGCTACCATACATTGGAGTAACAAAAATATCGATAACAGACTCTCTTCCAAAATAACAAGGCTACCATCCATTGGAGTAACAAATTTTTTTACAACAAACTACCTTCCATAATGACAAGGCTACCATCCATTGGAGTAACAAAAATCTCGACAATAGACTACCTTCCAGAATGACAAGGTTACCATCCATTAGAGTAACAAAAATCTCAGTATCAGAGTACCTTCCATAATGACAAGGCTACCATCGATTGGAGTAACAAATAATATCAACCACATACTACCTTCCATAATGACAAGTCTACCATCCATTGGAGTAACAAAAATCTCGACAATAGACTAACTTCCATAAAGACAAGGCTACCATCCATTGGAGTAACATGAATATCGACAACAGATTACCTTCCATAATGACAAGTTTCCCATCCATTGGAGTAAAAAAATTTTTGACACCAGACTACTTTCCATAATGATAAGGCTACCATCCATTGAGTCACAAAGATATCGACAACAAACTACCTACCATAATGACAAGGCTACCATCCATTGGAGTAACAAAAATCTCGACAACAGACGACCTTCCATAATGGAAAGGCTACCATGCAATGGAATAACAAAAATATCGTCAACTGACTACCTTCCATAATTACAAGGCTACCGTCCATAGGAGTAACAAAAATTTGAACAACATACTACCTTTCATAATGAGAATGCTAACATCCACTAGAGTAACAAAAATATCAACAACAGGGTACCTTCCATAGTAACAAGGCTACCATGCATTGGAGTTACAAAAATCTCGACAACAGACTACCTTCATTAATGACAAGGCTACCATCCATTGGAGTAACAAAAATCTCGACAACAGACTACCTTCCATAATGAAAAGGCTACCATTCAATGGGATAAGGAAAATCTCGTCAATAGACTACCTTCCATAATGACAAGGCTACCATCCATTGGAGTATCAAAAATTTGAACAACAGACTACCTTCCATAATGACAAGGCTACCATCCATTGGAGTAATAAAAATTTGAACAACAGACTACCATGCATAATGACAAGGCTAACATCCGTTGGAGTAACGTACATCTCAACGAAAGACTACCTTCTATAATGACAAGGCTACCATACATTGGAGTAACAAAAATCTAGACAATAGACTACCTTCCATAATGACAAGGTTACCATCCATTCGAGTAACAAAAATCTCGGTAATAGAGTACCTTCCATAATGACAAGGCTACCATCAATTGGAGTAACAAATAAAATCAACCACATACTACCTTCCATAATGACAAGGCTACCATCCATTGGAGTAACAAAAATATTGACACCGAACTACCTTCCATAATGACAAAGCTACCATCCATTGAGTAACAATGATATCGACAACAGACTACCTACCATAATGACAAGGCTACCATTAAATGGAATAACAAAAGTCTCGAAAACAAATACCTTTCATAATGACAAGGCTACCATCCATTGGAGTAACAAAAATATTGACAACAAAATATGTTCCATAATAACAAGGCTATCATCCATTGGAGTAACAAAAATCTCAACAATAGACTACTTTCCTTAATGACAATTCTACCATCCATTGGAGTAACAAAAATATCGACAACAAACTATGTTCCTTATTAAAAGGCTACCATCCATTAGAGTTACAAAAATCTCGACAACAGACTACCTTCAATGATGACAAGGCTTCCATCCATTGAAGTAACAAAACTGTCGACAACAGACTACCATCCATAATGAAAAGGCTACCATCCAATGGAATAACAACAATTTCGTCAACAGACTTCCTTCCATAATGACAAGGCTACCATCCATTGGAGTAACAAATATTTGAACAACAAACTACCTTCCATAATGACAAGGCTACCATCCGTTGGAACCACGTAAATATCAATGAAAGACTAACTTCCATAATGAAAAGGCTACCATCCATTGGAGTAACAAAAATCTCGACAATAGACTACCTTCCATAATGACAAGGCTACCATCCATTGGAATACCAAAAATATCGATCACAAACTACCTTCCATAATAACAAGGCTACCGTCCATTGGAGTAACATGAATATCGACAACAGACTACCTTCCATAATGACAAGTCTATCATCCATTGGAGTAACAAAAATTTCGACACCAGACTACTTTCCATAAGGACAAGGCTACCATCCATTGAGTCACAAAGATATCGACAACAAACTACCTACCATAATGACAAGGCTACCATCCAATGGAATAACAAAAATCTCAACAAAAAACTAGCTTTCATAATGACAAGGCTACCATCCATTGGAGTAACAAAAATATTGACAACAAACTACGTTCCATAATAACAAGGCTACCATCCATTGGAGTAACAAAAATCTCAACAACTGACTACCTTCCATAATGATAAGGCTACCATCTATTGGAGTAACAAAAACCTCGACGACAAACTACCTTCCATAATGAAAAGGCTACCATCCAATGAAATAACAAAAATCTCGTCAACAAACTACCTTCCATAATGATAAGGCAACCATCCATTCAAGTAACGAAAATCTGAATAATGGACTACCTTCCGTAATGACTAGGCTACCATCCATTGGAGTAACGTAAATCGCAAGGAAAGACTACCTTCCGTAATGACAAGGATACCATACATTGGAGTAACAAAAATATCGACAACGGAATACCTTCCATAATGACAAGGCTACCATACATTGGAGTTACAAAAATATCGATAACAGACTACCTTCAATAATGACAAGGCTACCATCCATTGGAGTAACAAAAATATCGACAACAAACTCTCTTCCATAATAACAAGGCTACCATCCATTGGAGTTACAATAATCTCGACAACAGACTACCTTCCATAATGACAAGGCTACTATCAATTTGAGTAACAAAAATATCGACAACAGACTACGTTCCATAATAACAAGGCTACCATCCATTTGAGTTACAAAAATCTCTACAACGGACTACCTTCAATAATGACAAGGCTACCATCCATTGGAGTAACAAAAATCTCGACAACAGACTACCATCCATAATGGAAAGGCTACCATCCAATGGAATAACAAAAATCTCGTCAACAGACTACCTTTCCATAATGACAAGGCTACCATCCATTGGAATAACAAAAATTTGAACAACATACTACCTTCCATAATGAGAATGCTACCATCCACTAGAGTAATAAAAATATCGACAACAGGGTACCTTCCATAATAACAAGGCTACCATACATTGGAGTTACAAAAATCTCGACAACAGACTACCTTCAATAATGATAAGGCTACCATCCATTGGAGTAACAAAAATATCGACAACAGACTACCTTCCATAATGAAAAGGCTACCATCCAATGGAATAACAAAAATCATGTCAATAGACTACCTTCCATAATGACAAGGCTACCATCCACTGGAGTAACAAAAATTTTAAAAACAGACTACCTTCCATAATGACAAGGCTACCATCCGTTGGAGTAACGTAAATCTCAACGAAAGACTACCTTCCATAATGGCAAGGCTACCATCCATTGGAGTAACAAAAATATCGACAATAGACTACCTTCCATAATGACAAGGCTACCATACATTGGAGTAACAAAAATATCGATAACAGACTCTCTTCCAAAATAACAAGGCTACCATCCATTGGAGTAACAAATTTTTTTACAACAAACTACCTTCCATAATGACAAGGCTACCATCCATTGGAGTAACAAAAATCTCGACAATAGACTACCTTCCAGAATGACAAGGTTACCATCCATTAAAGTAACAAAAATCTCGGTATCAGAGTACCTTCCATAATGACAAGGCTACCATCGATTGGAGTAACAAATAATATCAACCACATACTACCTTCCATAATGACAAGTCTACCATCCATTGGAGTAACAAAAATCTCGACAATAGACTAACTTCCATAAAGACAAGGCTACCATCCATTGGAGTAACATGAATATCGACAACAGATTACCTTCCATAATGACAAGTTTCCCATCCATTGGAGTAAAAAAAATTTTGACACCAGACTACTTTCCATAATGATAAGGCTACCATCCATTGAGTCACAAAGATATCGACAACAAACTACCTACCATAATGACAAGGCTACCATCCATTGGAGTAACAAAAATCTCGACAACAGACGACCTTCCATAATGGAAAGGCTACCATGCAATGGAATAACAAAAATATCGTCAACTGACTACCTTCCATAATTACAAGGCTACCGTCCATAGGAGTAACAAAAATTTGAACAACATACTACCTTTCATAATGAGAATGCTAACATCCACTAGAGTAACAAAAATATCAACAACAGGGTACCTTCCATAGTAACAAGGCTACCATGCATTGGAGTTACAAAAATCTCGACAACAGACTACCTTCATTAATGACAAGGCTACCATCCATTGGAGTAACAAAAATCTCGACAACAGACTACCTTCCATAATGAAAAGGCTACCATTCAATGGGATAAGGAAAATCTCGTCAATAGACTACCTTCCATAATGACAAGGCTACCATCCATTGGAGTATCAAAAATTTGAACAACAGACTACCTTCCATAATGACAAGGCTACCATCCATTGGAGTAATAAAAATTTGAACAACAGACTACCATGCATAATGACAAGGCTAACATCCGTTGGAGTAACGTACATCTCAACGAAAGACTACCTTCTATAATGACAAGGCTACCATACATTGGAGTAACAAAAATCTAGACAATAGACTACCTTCCATAATGACAAGGTTACCATCCATTCGAGTAACAAAAATCTCGGTAATAGAGTACCTTCCATAATGACAAGGCTACCATCAATTGGAGTAACAAATAAAATCAACCACATACTACCTTCCATAATGACAAGGCTACCATCCATTGGAGTAACAAAAATATTGACACCGAACTACCTTCCATAATGACAAAGCTACCATCCATTGAGTAACAATGATATCGACAACAGACTACCTACCATAATGACAAGGCTACCATTAAATGGAATAACAAAAGTCTCGAAAACAAATACCTTTCATAATGACAAGGCTACCATCCATTGGAGTAACAAAAATATTGACAACAAAATATGTTCCATAATAACAAGGCTATCATCCATTGGAGTAACAAAAATCTCAACAATAGACTACTTTCCTTAATGACAATTCTACCATCCATTGGAGTAACAAAAATATCGACAACAAACTATGTTCCTTATTAAAAGGCTACCATCCATTAGAGTTACAAAAATCTCGACAACAGACTACCTTCAATGATGACAAGGCTTCCATCCATTGAAGTAACAAAACTCTCGACAACAGACTACCATCCATAATGAAAAGGCTACCATCCAATGGAATAACAACAATTTCGTCAACAGACTTCCTTCCATAATGACAAGGCTACCATCCATTGGAGTAACAAATATTTGAACAACAAACTACCTTCCATAATGACAAGGCTACCATCCGTTGGAACCACGTAAATATCAATGAAAGACTAACTTCCATAATGAAAAGGCTACCATCCATTGGAGTAACAAAAATCTCGACAATAGACTACCTTCCATAATGACAAGGCTACCATCCATTGGAATACCAAAAATATCGATCACAAACTACCTTCCATAATAACAAGGCTACCGTCCATTGGAGTAACATGAATATCGACAACAGACTACCTTCCATAATGACAAGTCTATCATCCATTGGAGTAACAAAAATTTCGACACCAGACTACTTTCCATAAGGACAAGGCTACCATCCATTGAGTCACAAAGATATCGACAACAAACTACCTACCATAATGACAAGGCTACCATCCAATGGAATAACAAAAATCTCAACAAAAAACTAGCTTTCATAATGACAAGGCTACCATCCATTGGAGTAACAAAAATATTGACAACAAACTACGTTCCATAATAACAAGGCTACCATCCATTGGAGTAACAAAAATCTCAACAACTGACTACCTTCCATAATGATAAGGCTACCATCTATTGGAGTAACAAAAACCTCGACGACAAACTACCTTCCATAATGAAAAGGCTACCATCCAATGAAATAACAAAAATCTCGTCAACAAACTACCTTCCATAATGATAAGGCAACCATCCATTCAAGTAACGAAAATCTGAATAATGGACTACCTTCCGTAATGACTAGGCTACCATCCATTGGAGTAACGTAAATCGCAAGGAAAGACTACCTTCCGTAATGACAAGGATACCATACATTGGAGTAACAAAAATATCGACAACGGAATACCTTCCATAATGACAAGGCTACCATACATTGGAGTTACAAAAATATCGATAACAGACTACCTTCAATAATGACAAGGCTACCATCCATTGGAGTAACAAAAATATCGACAACAAACTCTCTTCCATAATAACAAGGCTACCATCCATTGGAGTTACAATAATCTCGACAACAGACTACCTTCCATAATGACAAGGCTACTATCAATTTGAGTAACAAAAATATCGACAACAGACTACGTTCCATAATAACAAGGCTACCATCCATTTGAGTTACAAAAATCTCTACAACGGACTACCTTCAATAATGACAAGGCTACCATCCATTGGAGTAACAAAAATCTCGACAACAGACTACCATCCATAATGGAAAGGCTACCATCCAATGGAATAACAAAAATCTCGTCAACAGACTACCTTTCCATAATGACAAGGCTACCATCCATTGGAATAACAAAAATTTGAACAACATACTACCTTCCATAATGAGAATGCTACCATCCACTAGAGTAATAAAAATATCGACAACAGGGTACCTTCCATAATAACAAGGCTACCATACATTGGAGTTACAAAAATCTCGACAACAGACTACCTTCAATAATGACAAGGCTACCATCCATTGGAGTAACAAAAATATCGACAACAGACTACCTTCCATAATGAAAAGGCTACCATCCAATGGAATAACAAAAATCATGTCAATAGACTACCTTCCATAATGACAAGGCTACCATCCACTGGAGTAACAAAAATTTTAAAAACAGACTACCTTCCATAATGACAAGGCTACCATCCGTTGGAGTAACGTAAATCTCAACGAAAGACTACCTTCCATAATGGCAAGGCTACCATCCATTGGAGTAACAAAAATATCGACAATAGACTACCTTCCATAATGACAAGGCTACCATACATTGGAGTAACAAAAATATCGATAACAGACTCTCTTCCAAAATAACAAGGCTACCATCCATTGGAGTAACAAATTTTTTTACAACAAACTACCTTCCATAATGACAAGGCTACCATCCATTGGAGTAACAAAAATCTCGACAATAGACTACCTTCCAGAATGACAAGGTTACCATCCATTAAAGTAACAAAAATCTCGGTATCAGAGTACCTTCCATAATGACAAGGCTACCATCGATTGGAGTAACAAATAATATCAACCACATACTACCTTCCATAATGACAAGTCTACCATCCATTGGAGTAACAAAAATCTCGACAATAGACTAACTTCCATAAAGACAAGGCTACCATCCATTGGAGTAACATGAATATCGACAACAGATTACCTTCCATAATGACAAGTTTCCCATCCATTGGAGTAAAAAAATTTTTGACACCAGACTACTTTCCATAATGATAAGGCTACCATCCATTGAGTCACAAAGATATCGACAACAAACTACCTACCATAATGACAAGGCTACCATCCATTGGAGTAACAAAAATCTCGACAACAGACGACCTTCCATAATGGAAAGGCTACCATGCAATGGAATAACAAAAATATCGTCAACAGACTACCTTCCATAATTACAAGGCTACCGTCCATAGGAGTAACAAAAATTTGAACAACATACTACCTTTCATAATGAGAATGCTACCATCCACTAGAGTAACAAAAATATCAACAACAGGGTACCTTCCATAGTAACAAGGCTACCATGCATTGGAGTTACAAAAATCTCGACAACAGACTACCTTCAATAATGACAAGGCTACCATCCATTGGAGTAACAAAAATCTCGACAACAGACTACCTTCCATAATGAAAAGGCTACCATTCAATGGGATAAGGAAAATCTCGTCAATAGACTACCTTCCATAATGACAAGGCTACCATCCATTGGAGTATCAAAAATTTGAACAACAGACTACCTTCCATAATGACAAGGCTACCATCCATTGGAGTAATAAAAATTTGAACAACAGACTACCATGCATAATGACAAGGCTAACATCCGTTGGAGTAACGTACATCTCAACGAAAGACTACCTTCTATAATGACAAGGCTACCATACATTGGAGTAACAAAAATCTAGACAATAGACTACCTTCCATAATGACAAGGTTACCATCCATTCGAGTAACAAAAATCTCGGTAATAGAGTACCTTCCATAATGACAAGGCTACCATCGATTGGAGTAACAAATAAAATCAACCACATACTACCTTCCATAATGACAAGGCTACCATCCATTGGAGTAACAAAAATATTGACACCGAACTACCTTCCATAATGACAAGGCTACCATCCATTGAGTAACAATGATATCGACAACAGACTACCTACCATAATGACAAGGCTACCATTAAATGGAATAACAAAAGTCTTGAAAACAAATACCTTTCATAATGACAAGGCTACCATCCATTGGAGTAACAAAAATATTGACAACAAAATATGTTCCATAATAACAAGGCTATCATCCATTGGAGTAACAAAAATCTCAACAATAGACTACTTTCCTTAATGACAATTCTACCATCCATTGGAGTAACAAAAATATCGACAACAAACTATGTTCCTTAATAACAAGGCTACCATCCATTAGAGTTACAAAAATCTCGACAACAGACTACCTTCAATGATGACAAGGCTTCCATCCATTGAAGTAACAAAACTCTCGACAACAGACTACCATCCATAATGAAAAGGCTACTATCCAATGGAATAACAACAATTTCGTCAACAGACTTCCTTCCATAATGACAAGGCTACCATCCATTGGAGTAACAAATATTTGAACAACAAACTACCTTCCATAATGACAAGGCTACCATCCGTTGGAACCACGTAAATATCAATGAAAGACTAACTTCCATAATGAAAAGGCTACCATCCATTGGAGTAACAAAAATCTCGACAATAGACTACCTTCCATAATGACAAGGCTACCATCCATTGGAATACCAAAAATCTCGATCACAGACTACCTTCCATAATAACAAGGCTACCGTCCATTGGAGTAACATGAATATCGACAACAGACTACCTTCCATAATGACAAGTCTATCATCCATTGGAGTAACAAAATTTTCGACACCAGACTACTTTCCATAAGGACAAAGCTACCATCCATTGAGTCACAAAGATATCGACAACAAACTACCTACCATAATGACAAGGCTACCATCCAATGGAATAACAAAAATCTCAACAACAAACTAGCTTTCATAATGACAAGGCTACCATCCATTGGAGTAACAAAAATATCGACACCAAACTACCTTTCATAATGACAACGCTACCATCCATTGTGTAACAAAGATATCGACAACAGACTACTTACCATAATGACAAGGCTACCATTCAATGGAATAACAAAAGTCTTGAAAACAACTACCTTTCATAATGACAAGGCTACCATACATTGGAGTAACAAAAATATCGATAACAGACTCTCTTCCAAAATAACAAGGCTACCATCCATTGGAGTAACAAATTTTTTTACAACAAACTACCTTCCATAATGACAAGGCTACCATCCATTGGAGTAACAAAAATCTCGATAATAGACTACCTTCCAGAATGACAAGGTTACCATCCATTAGAGTAACAAAAATCTCGGTATCAGAGTACCTTCCATAATGACAAGGCTACCATCGATTGGAGTAACAAATAATATCAACCACATACTACCTTCCATAATGACAAGTCTACCATCCATTGGAGTAACAAAAATCTCGACAATAGACTAACTTCCATAAAGACAAGGCTACCATCCATTGGAGTAACATGAATATCGACAACAGATTACCTTCCATAATGACAAGTTTCCCATCCATTGGAGTAAAAAAATTTTTGACACCAGACTACTTTCCATAATGATAAGGCTACCATCCATTGAGTCACAAAGATATCGACAACAAACTACCTACCATAATGACAAGGCTACCATCCATTGGAGTAACAAAAATCTCGACAACAGACGACCTTCCATAATGGAAAGGCTACCATGCAATGGAATAACAAAAATATCGTCAACTGACTACCTTCCATAATTACAAGGCTACCGTCCATAGGAGTAACAAAAATTTGAACAACATACTACCTTTCATAATGAGAATGCTAACATCCACTAGAGTAACAAAAATATCAACAACAGGGTACCTTCCATAGTAACAAGGCTACCATGCATTGGAGTTACAAAAATCTCGACAACAGACTACCTTCAATAATGACAAGGCTACCATCCATTGGAGTAACAAAAATCTCGACAACAGACTACCTTCCATAATGAAAAGGCTACCATTCAATGGGATAAGGAAAATCTCGTCAATAGACTACCTTCCATAATGACAAGGCTACCATCCATTGGAGTATCAAAAATTTGAACAACAGACTACCTTCCATAATGACAAGGCTACCATCCATTGGAGTAATAAAAATTTGAACAACAGACTACCATGCATAATGACAAGGCTAACATCCGTTGGAGTAACGTACATCTCAACGAAAGACTACCTTCTATAATGACAAGGCTACCATACATTGGAGTAACAAAAATCTAGACAATAGACTACCTTCCATAATGACAAGGTTACCATCCATTCGAGTAACAAAAATCTCGGTAATAGAGTACCTTCCATAATGACAAGGCTACCATCAATTGGAGTAACAAATAAAATCAACCACATACTACCTTCCATAATGACAAGGCTACCATCCATTGGAGTAACAAAAATATTGACACCGAACTACCTTCCATAATGACAAGGCTACCATCCATTGAGTAACAATGATATCGACAACAAACTACCTACCATAATGACAAGGCTACCATTAAATGGAATAACAAAAGTCTCGAAAACAAATACCTTTCATAATGACAAGGCTACCATCCATTGGAGTAACAAAAATATTGACAACAAAATATGTTCCATAATAACAAGGCTATCATCCATTGGAGTAACAAAAATCTCAACAATAGACTACTTTCCTTAATGACAATTCTACCATCCATTGGAGTAACAAAAATATCGACAACAAACTATGTTCCTTATTAAAAGGCTACCATCCATTAGAGTTACAAAAATCTCGACAACAGACTACCTTCAATGATGACAAGGCTTCCATCCATTGAAGTAACAAAACTCTCGACAACAGACTACCATCCATAATGAAAAGGCTACCATCCAATGGAATAACAACAATTTCGTCAACAGACTTCCTTCCATAATGACAAGGCTACCATCCATTGGAGTAACAAATATTTGAACAACAAACTACCTTCCATAATGACAAGGCTACCATCCGTTGGAACCACGTAAATATCAATGAAAGACTAACTTCCATAATGAAAAGGCTACCATCCATTGGAGTAACAAAAATCTCGACAATAGACTACCTTCCATAATGACAAGGCTACCATCCATTGGAATACCAAAAATATCGATCACAAACTACCTTCCATAATAACAAGGCTACCGTCCATTGGAGTAACATGAATATCGACAACAGACTACCTTCCATAATGACAAGTCTATCATCCATTGGAGTAACAAAAATTTCGACACCAGACTACTTTCCATAAGGACAAGGCTACCATCCATTGAGTCACAAAGATATCGA
Source organism: Vicia faba (assembly GCA_948472305.1). Lineage (NCBI taxonomy): Eukaryota > Viridiplantae > Streptophyta > Magnoliopsida > Fabales > Fabaceae > Vicia > Vicia faba. The sequence goes on from OX451739.1 coordinate 657,056,831, forward strand.
CAACAAACTACCTACCATAATGACAAGGCTACCATCCAATGGAATAACAAAAATCTCAACAAAAAACTAGCTTTCATAATGACAAGGCTACCATCCATTGGAGTAACAAAAATATTGACAACAAACTACGTTCCATAATAACAAGGCTACCATCCATTGGAGTAACAAAAATCTCAACAACTGACTACCTTCCATAATGATAAGGCTACCATCTATTGGAGTAACAAAAACCTCGACGACAAACTACATTCCATAATGAAAAGGCTACCATCCAATGAAATAACAAAAATATCGTCAACAAACTACCTTCCATAATGATAAGGCAACCATCCATTCAAGTAACGAAAATCTGAATAATGGACTACCTTCCGTAATGACTAGGCTACCATCCATTGGAGTAACGTAAATCGCAAGGAAAGACTACCTTCCGTAATGACAAGGATACCATACATTGGAGTAACAAAAATATCGACAACGGAATACCTTCCATAATGACAAGGCTACCATACATTGGAGTTACAAAAATATCGATAACAGACTACCTTCAATAATGACAAGGCTACCATCCATTGGAGTAACAAAAATATCGACAACAAACTCTCTTCCATAATAACAAGGCTACCATCCATTGGAGTTACAATAATCTCGACAACAGACTACCTTCCATAATGACAAGGCTACTATCAATTTGAGTAACAAAAATATCGACAACAGACTACGTTCCATAATAACAAGGCTACCATCCATTTGAGTTACAAAAATCTCTACAACGGACTACCTTCAATAATGACAAGGCTACCATCCATTGGAGTAACAAAAATCTCGACAACAGACTACCATCCATAATGGAAAGGCTACCATCCAATGGAATAACAAAAATCTCGTCAACAGACTACCTTTCCATAATGACAAGGCTACCATCCATTGGAATAACAAAAATTTGAACAACATACTACCTTCCATAATGAGAATGCTACCATCCACTAGAGTAATAAAAATATCGACAACAGGGTACCTTCCATAATAACAAGGCTACCATACATTGGACTTACAAAAATCTCGACAACAGACTACCTTCAATAATGACAAGGCTACCATCCATTGGAGTAACAAAAATATCGACAACAGACTACCTTCCATAATGAAAAGGCTACCATCCAATGGAATAACAAAAATCATGTCAATAGACTACCTTCCATAATGACAAGGCTACCATCCACTGGAGTAACAAAAATTTTAAAAACAGACTACCTTCCATAATGACAAGGCTACCATCCGTTGGAGTAACGTAAATCTCAACGAAAGACTACCTTCCATAATGGCAAGGCTACCATCCATTGGAGTAACAAAAATATCGACAATAGACCACCTTCCATAATGACAAGGCTACCATACATTGGAGTAACAAAAATATCGATAACAGACTCTCTTCCAAAATAACAAGGCTACCATCCATTGGAGTAACAAATTTTTTTACAACAAACTACCTTCCATAATGACAAGGCTACCATCCATTGGAGTAACAAAAATCTCGACAATAGACTACCTTCCAGAATGACAAGGTTACCATCCATTAAAGTAACAAAAATCTCGGTATCAGAGTACCTTCCATAATGACAAGGCTACCATCGATTGGAGTAACAAATAATATCAACCACATACTACCTTCCATAATGACAAGTCTACCATCCATTGGAGTAACAAAAATCTCGACAATAGACAAACTTCCATAAAGACAAGGCTACCATCCATTGGAGTAACATGAATATCGACAACAGATTACCTTCCATAATGACAAGTTTCCCATCCATTGGAGTAAAAAAATTTTTGACACCAGACAACTTTCCATAATGATAAGGCTACCATCCATTGAGTCACAAAGATATCGACAACAAACTACCTACCATAATGACAAGGCTACCATCCATTGGAGTAACAAAAATCTCGACAACAGACGACCTTCCATAATGGAAAGGCTACCATGCAATGGAATAACAAAAATATCGTCAACAGACTACCTTCCATAATTACAAGGCTACCGTCCATAGGAGTAACAAAAATTTGAACAACATACTACCTTTCATAATGAGAATGCTACCATCCACTAGAGTAACAAAAATATCAACAACAGGGTACCTTCCATAGTAACAAGGCTACCATGCATTGGAGTTACAAAAATCTCGACAACAGACTACCTTCAATAATGACAAGGCTACCATCCATTGGAGTAACAAAAATCTCGACAACAGACTACCTTCCATAATGAAAAGGCTACCATTCAATGGGATAAGGAAAATCTCGTCAATAGACTACCTTCCATAATGACAAGGCTACCATCCATTGGAGTATCAAAAATTTGAACAACAGACTACCTTCCATAATGACAAGGCTACCATCCATTGGAGTAATAAAAATTTGAACAACAGACTACCATGCATAATGACAAGGCTAACATCCGTTGGAGTAACGTACATCTCAACGAAAGACTACCTTCTATAATGACAAGGCTACCATACATTGGAGTAACAAAAATCTAGACAATAGACTACCTTCCATAATGACAAGGTTACCATCCATTCGAGTAACAAAAATCTCGGTAATAGAGTACCTTCCATAATGACAAGGCTACCATCGATTGGAGTAACAAATAAAATCAACCACATACTACCTTCCATAATGACAAGGCTACCATCCATTGGAGTAACAAAAATATTGACACCGAACTACCTTCCATAATGACAAGGCTACCATCCATTGAGTAACAATGATATCGACAACAGACTACCTACCATAATGACAAGGCTACCATTAAATGGAATAACAAAAGTCTTGAAAACAAATACCTTTCATAATGACAAGGCTACCATCCATTGGAGTAACAAAAATATTGACAACAAAATATGTTCCATAATAACAAGGCTATCATCCATTGGAGTAACAAAAATCTCAACAATAGACTACTTTCCTTAATGACAATTCTACCATCCATTGGAGTAACAAAAATATCGACAACAAACTATGTTCCTTAATAACAAGGCTACCATCCATTAGAGTTACAAAAATCTCGACAACAGACTACCTTCAATGATGACAAGGCTTCCATCCATTGAAGTAACAAAACTCTCGACAACAGACTACCATCCATAATGAAAAGGCTACTATCCAATGGAATAACAACAATTTCGTCAACAGACTTCCTTCCATAATGACAAGGCTACCATCCATTGGAGTAACAAATATTTGAACAACAAACTACCTTCCATAATGACAAGGCTACCATCCGTTGGAACCACGTAAATATCAATGAAAGACTAACTTCCATAATGAAAAGGCTACCATCCATTGGAGTAACAAAAATCTCGACAATAGACTACCTTCCATAATGACAAGGCTACCATCCATTGGAATACCAAAAATCTCGATCACAGACTACCTTCCATAATAACAAGGCTACCGTCCATTGGAGTAACATGAATATCGACAACAGACTACCTTCCATAATGACAAGTCTATCATCCATTGGAGTAACAAAAATTTCGACACCAGACTACTTTCCATAAGGACAAAGCTACCATCCATTGAGTCACAAAGATATCGACAACAAACTACCTACCATAATGACAAGGCTACCATCCAATGGAATAACAAAAATCTCAACAACAAACTAGCTTTCATAATGACAAGGCTACCATCCATTGGAGTAACAAAAATATCGACACCAAACTACCTTTCATAATGACAACGCTACCATCCATTGTGTAACAAAGATATCGACAACAGACTACTTACCATAATGACAAGGCTACCATTCAATGGAATAACAAAAGTCTTGAAAACAACTACCTTTCATAATGACAAGGCTACCATCCATTGGAGTTACAAAAATATCGACAACAGAATACCTTCCATAATAAGAAGGCTACCATCCATTGGAGTAACAAAAATATCAACAAGAGACTACTTTCCATAATGACAAGTCTACCATCCATTGGAGTAACAAAAATATCGACAACAAACTATGTTCCATAATAACAAGGCTACCATCCATTAGAGTTACAAAAAAATCGACAACAGACTACCTTCAATAATGACAAGCCTTCCATCCATTGAAGTAACAAAAATCTCGACAACTGACTACCTTCCATAATGAAAATGCTACCATCCAATGAAATAACGAAAATTTCGTCAACAGACTACCTTCCATAATGACAAGGCTACCATCCATTGGAGTAACAAATATTTGAACAACAAACTACCTTCCATAATGACAAGGCTACCATCCGTTGGAACCACGTAAATCTCAATGAAAGACTAACATCCATAATGAAAAGGCTACCATCCATTGGAGTAACAAAAATCTTGACAATAGACTACCTTCCATAATGACAAGGCTACCATCCATTGGAGTACCAAAAATCTCGAACACAGACTACCTTACATAATAACAAGGCTACCATCCATTGGAGTAACATGAATATCGACAACAGACTACCTTCCATAATGACAAGTCTATCATCCATTGGAGTAACAAAAATTTCGACACCAGACTACTTTCCATAATGACAAGGCTACCATCCATTGAGTCACAACGATATCGACAACAAACTACCTACCGTAATGACAAGGCTACCATCCAATGGAATAACAAAAATCTCAACAACAAACTAGCTTTCATAATGACAAGGCTACCATCCATTGGAGTAACAAATATATTGACAACCAACTACGTTCCATAATAACAAGGCTACTATCCGTTGGAGTAACAAAAATCTCAACAACAGACTACCTTCCATATTGACAAGGCTACCATCCATTGGAGTAACAAAAATCTCGACGACAGACTACCTTCCATAATGGCAAGGCAACCTTCCATTCGAGTAACGAAAATCTGAATAACAGACTACCTTCCATAATGACTCGGCTACCATCCATTGGAGTAACGTAAATCGCAAGGAAATACCTACCTTCCGTAATGACAAGGCTACCATCCATTGAGTAACAAAGATATCGACAACAGACTACCTACCATAATGACAAGGCTACCATTCAATGGAAAAATAAAAATCTCGACAATAGACTACCTTTCATAATGAGAAGGCTACCATCCATTAGAGTAACATAAATATTGACAATAGACTATGTTCCATAATGACAAGGCTACCATCCATTGGAGTAACAAAAATCTCGACAACAGACTACCTTTTATAATGAAAAGGCTACCTTTCATTGGAGTAACAAAAATATCGACAGCAGACTATGTTCCAAATTAACAAGGCTACAACCATTGGAGTAACAAAAATCTCGACACCAGACTACCTTCCATAATGACAAGGCTACCATCCATTGAGTAACAAAGATATTGACAACAGACTACCTACCATAATGACAAGGCTGCCTTCAGTAATGACTAGGATACCATACATTGGAGTAACAAAAATCTCAACAACAGACTAACTTCCATATTGACAAGGCTACCATCCATTGGAGTAACAAAAATCTTGACAACATACTACCTTCCATAGTGACAAGGCTACCATCCATTGGAGTTACAAAAATCTCGACAACAGACTACCTTCCATAATGACAAGGCTACTATCAATTGGAGAAATAAAAATATCGAAAACAGACTATGTTCCATAATAACAAGGCTACCATCCATTAGAGTTACAAAAATCTCTACAACGGACTACCTTCAATAATGACAAGGCTACCATCCATTGGAGTAACAAAATTCTCGACAACAGACTACCTTCCATAATGGAAAGGCTACCATCTAATGGAATAACAAAAATGTCGTCAACAGACTACCTTCCATAATGAAAAGGCTACCATCCATTGGAGTAACAAATATTTGAACAACAAACTACCTTCCATAATGACAACGCTCCCATCCGTTCGAATAACGTAAATCTCAATGAAATACTAACTTCCATAATGAAAAGGCTACCATCCATAGGAGTAACAAAAATCTCGACAATACACTACCTTCCATAATAACAAGGCTACCATCCATTGGAGTACCAAAAATCTCGATAACAGACTACCTTCCATAATGACAAGTCTACCATCTATTAGAGTAAAAAAACTTTCGACACCAGACTACTTTCCATAATGACAAGGCTACCATCCATTGAGTCCCAAAGATATCGACAACAAACTACCTACCATAATGACAAGGCTACCATCCAATTGAATAACAAAAATCTCAACAACAAACTAGCTTTCATAATGACAAGGCTACCATCCATTGGAGTAACAAAAATATCGACACCGAACTACCTTCCATAATGACAAGGCTACCATCCATTGTGTAACAAAGATATCGACAACAGACTACCTACCATAATGAAAAGGCTACCATTAAATGGAATAACAAAAGTCTCGAAAACAACTACCTTTCATAATGACAAGGCTACCATCCATTGGAGTAACAAAAAAATCAACAACAAAATACGTTCCATAATAAGAAGGCTACCATCCATTGGAGTAACAAAAATATCCACAACAGACTACTTTCCATAATGACAAGTCTACCATCCATTGGAGTAACAAAAATATCGACAACAAACTATGTTCCATAATAACAAGGCTACCATCCATTAGAGTTACAAAAATCTCGACAACATACTACCTTAAATAATGACAAGGCTTCCATCCATTGAAGTAACAAAAATCTCGACAACTGACTACCTTCCATAATGAAAAGGCTACCATCCAATGGAATAACAAAAATGTCGTCAACAGACTACCTTCCATAATGACAAGGCTACCATCCACTGGAGTAACAAATATTTGAACAACAAACTACCTTCCATAATGACAAGGCTACCATCCACTGGAGTAACAAATATTTGAACAACAAACTACCTTCCATAATGACAAGGCTACCATCCGTTGCAACCACGTAAATCTCAATGAAAGACTAACTTCCATAATGAAAAGGCTACCATCCATTGGAGTAACAAAAATATCGACAATAGACTACCTTCCATAATGACAAGGCTACCATCCATTGGAGTACCAAAAATCTCGATCACAGACTACCTTCCATTATAACAAGGCTACCATCCATTGGAGTAACATGAATATCGACAACAGACTACCTTCCATAATGACAAGTCTATCATCCATTGGAGTAACAAAAATTTTGACACCAGACTACTTTCCATAAGGACAAGGCTACCATCCATTGAGTCACAAAGATATCGACAACAAACTACCTACCATAATGACAAGTCTACGATCCAATGGAATAACAAAAATCTCAACAAAAAACTAGCTTTCATAATGACAAGGCTACCATCCATTGGAGTAACAAAAATCTTGACAACAAACTACCTTCCATAATGACAAGGATACCATACATTGGAGTAACAAAAATATCGACAACGGACTACCTTCCATAATGACAAGGCTACATTACATTGGAGTAACAATAATATCGACAACAGACTCTCTTCCATAATAACAAGGCTACCATCCATTGCAGTTACAAAAATCTCGACAACAGACTACCTTCCATAATGACAAGGCTACTATCAATTGGAGTAATAAAAATATCGAAAACAGACTATGTTCCATAATAACAAGGCTACCATCCATTAGAGTTACAAAAATCTCTACAACGGACTACCTTCAATAATGACAAGGCTACCATCCATTGGAGTAACAAAAATCTCGACAACAGACTACCTTCCATAATGGAAAGGCTACCATCCAATGGAATAACAAAAATGTCGTCAACAGACTACCTTCCATAATGAAAAGGCTACCATCCATTGGAGTAACAAATATTTGAACAACAAACTACCTTCCATAATGACAACGCTCCCATCCGTTCGAATAACGTAAATCTCAATGAAATACTAACTTCCAGAATGAAAAGGCTACCATCCATAGGAGTAACAAAAATCTCGACAATACACTACCTTCCATAATGACAAGGCTACCATCCATTGGAGTACCAAAAATCTCGATAACAGACTACCTTCCATAATGACAAGTCTACCATCTATTAGAGTAAAAAAACTTTCGACACCAAACTACTTTCCATAATGACAAGGGTACCATCCATTGAGTCCCAAAGATATCGACAACAAACTACCTACCATAATGACAAGGCTACCATCCAATGGAATAACAAAAATCTCAACAACAAACTAGCTTTCATAATGACAAGGCTACCATCCATTGGAGTAACAAAAATATCGACACCGAACTACCTTCCATAATGACAAGGCTACCATCCATTGTGTAACAAAGATATCGACAACAGACTACCTACCATAATGAAAAGGCTACCATTAAATGGAATAACAAAAGTCTCGAAAACAACTACCTTTCATAATGACAAGGCTACCATCCATTGGAGTAACATAAATATCGACAACAGACTACGTTCCATGATGACAAGGCTACCATCCATTGGACAAACAAAAATCTAGACAATAGACTACCTTCCATAATGACAAGGCTACCATCCATTGGAGTAACAATAATCTCGACAATAGACTACCTTCCATAATGACAAGGCTACCATACATTGGAGTAACAAAAATATCGATAACAGAATCTCTTCCAAAATAACAAGGCTACCATCCATTGGAGTAACAAATTTTTTTACAACAAACTACCTTCCATAATGACAAGGATACCATCCGTTGGAGTAACATAAATCTCAATGAAAGACTACCTACCATAATGACAAGGCTACCATCCATTGGAGTAACAAAAATCTCGACAATAGACTACCTTCTATAAAGACAAGGTTACCATCCATTAGAGTAACAAAAATCTCGGTAACAAAGTACCTTCCATAATGACAAGGCTACCATCAATTGGAGTAACAAAAATATCAAAAACAGACTACCTTCCATAATGACAAGTCTACCATCCATTGGAGTAACAAAAATCTCGACAATAGACTAACTTCCATAAAGACAAGGCTACCATCCATTGGAGTAACAAAAATCTCAATAATAGACTAACTTCCATAATGACAAGGCAACCATCCATTGGAGTAACAAAAATCTCGTCAATAGACTACCTTCCATAAAGAACAGGCTACCGTCCATTGGAGTAACAAAAATTTAAACAACATACTACCTTCCATAATGACAAGACTACCATCCGTTTGAGTAACGTAAATCTCAACGAAAGACTACCTTCCATAATGACAAGGCTACCATCCATTGGAGTATCAAAAATCTCGACAATAGACTACCTTCCATAATGACAAGGTTACCATCGATTAGAGTAACAAAAATCTCAGTAATAGAGTACCTTCCATAATGACAAGGCTACCATCCATTGGAGTAACAAAAATATCAACAACAGACTACCTTCCTTAATGACAAGTCTACCATCCATTGGAGTAACAAAAATCTCGAAAATAGACTAACTTCCTTAAAGACAAGGCTACCATCCATTGGAGTAACAAAAATCTCGACAATAGACTAACTTCCATAATGACAAGGCAACCATCCATTGGAGTAACAAAAATCTCAACACCAGACTACCTTCCATAATGACAAGGATACCATCCATTGAGTAACAAAGATATCGACAACAGACAACCTACCATAATCACAAGGTTACCATCCAATGGAATAAAAAAATCTCGACAACAGACAACCTTTCATAATGACAAGGCAACCATCCATTGGAGTAACATAAATATCGACAACAGACTACGTTCCATGATGACAAGGCTACCATCCATTGGACTAACAAAAATCTAGACAATAGACTACCTTCCATAATGACAAGGCTACCATCCATTGGAGTAACAAAAATCTCGACAATAGACTACCTTCCATAATGACAAGGCTACCATACATTGGAGTAACAAAAATATCGACAACAGACTCTCTTCCAAAATAACAAGGCTACCATCCATTGGAGTTACAAAAATCTCGACAACAGACTACCATCCATAATGACAAGGCTACCATCGATTGGAGTAACAAAAATATCGACAACAGACTATGTTCCATAATAACAAGGCTACCATCCATTAGAGTTACAAAAATCTCGACAACAGACTACCTTCAATAATGACAAGGCTACCAACCATTGGAGTAATAAAAATATCGACAACAAACTACCTTCCATAATGAAAAGGCTACCATCCAATGGAATAACAAAAATCTCGTCAATAGACTACCTTCCATAATGACAAGGCTACCATCTATTGGAGTAACAAAATTTTTTAGAACAAACTACCTTCCATAATGACAAGGCTACCATCCATTGGAGTAACATAAATCTCAATGAAAGACTACCTTCCATAATGACAAGGCTACCATCCATCGGAGTAACAAAAATCTCGACAATAGACTACCTTCTATAATGACAAGGTTACAATCCATTAGAGTAACAAAAATCTCGGTAACAAAGTACCTTCCATAATGACAAGGCTACCATCCATTGGAGTAACAAAAATATCAAAACCAGACTACCTTCCATAATGACAAGTCTACCATCCATTAGAGTAACAAAAATCTCGACAATAGACTAACTTCCATAAAGACAATGCTACCATCCATTGGAGTAACAAAAATCTCGATAATAGACTAACTTCCATAATGACAAGGCAACCATCCATTGGAGTAACAAAAATCTCAACACCAGACTACCTTCCATAATGACAAGGATACCATCCATTGAGTCACAAAGATATCGACAACAAACTACCTACCATAATGACAAGGCTACCATCCAATGGAATAACAAAAATGTCAACAACAAACTAGCTTTTATAATGACAAGGCTACCATCCATTGGAGTAACAAAAATATTGAAACAGACTACGTTCCATAATAACAAGGCTACCATCCATTGGAGTAACAAAAATCTCAACAACAGACTACGTTCCATAATAACAAGGCTACCATCCATTGGAGTAACAAAAATCTCAATAACAGACTAACTTCCTTAATGACAAGGCTACCATCAATTGGAGTTACAAAAATCTCGACAACAGACTACCTTCCTTAATGACAAGGCTACCATCCATTAGAGTAACAAAAATATCGACAACAGACTATGTTCCATAATAACAAGGCTAACATCCATTAGAGTTACAAAAATCTCGACAACGGACTACCTTAAATAATGACAAGGCTACCATCCATTGGAGTAACAAAAATCTCGACAACAGACTACCTTCCATAATGGAAAGGCTACCATCCAATGGAATAACAAAAATCTCGTCAACAAACTACGTTCCATAATGACAAGGCTACCATCCATTGGAGTAAAAAAAGTTTGAACAACATACTACCTTCCATAATGAGAATGCTACCATCCACTAGAGTAACAAAAATATCGAGAACAGAGTACCATCCATAATAACAAGGCTACCATATATTGGAGTTACAAAAATCTCGACAACAGACTACCTTCAATAATGATAAGGTTACCATCCATTGGAGTAACAAAAATATGGACAACAGACTACCTTCCATAATGAAAAGGCTACCATCCCATGGAATAACAAAAATCTCGTCAATAGACTACCTTCCATAATGAACAGGCTACCATCCATTGGAGTAACAAAAATTTGAACAACATACTACCCTCCATAATGACAAGGCTACCATCCGTTGGAGTAACGTAAATCTCAACAAAAGACTACCTTCCATAATGACAAGGCTACCATCCATTGGAGTAACAAAAATCTCGACAATAGACTACCTTCCATAATGACAAGGTTACCATCCATTAGAGTAACAAAAATCTCGTCAACAGACTACCTTCCATAATGACAAGGCTACCATCCATTGGAGTAACAAAAATATCAACAACAGACTACCTTCCTTAAAGACAAGTCTACCATCCATTGGAGTAACAAAAATCTCGAAAATAGACTAACTTCCATAAAGACAAGGCTACCATCAATTGGAGTAACAAAAATCTCGACAATAGACTAACTTCCATAATGACAAGGCTACCATCCATTGGAGTAACAAAAATCTGAACACCAGATTACCTTCCATAATGACAAGGATACCATCCATTGAGTAACAAAGATATCGACAACAGACAACCTACCATAATGACAAGGCTACCATCCAATGGAATAAGAAAAATCTTGACAACAGACTACGTTCCATGATGACAAGGCTACCATCCATTGGAGTAACCTAAATATCGACAACAGACTACGTTCCATGATGACAAGGCTACTATCCATTGGACTAACAAAAATCTCGACAAGATACTACCTTCCATAATGACAAGGCTACCATACATTAGAGTAATAAAAATATCGACAACAGACTCTCTTCCATAATAACAAGGCTATGATCCATTGGAGTTAAAAAAATGTAGACAACAGACTACCTTCCATAATGACATGGCTACCATCAATTGGAGTAAAAAAAATATCGACAACAGACTATGTTCCATAAAAACAAGGCTACCATCCATTAGAGTGACAAAAATCTCTACAACGAACTACCTTCAATAATGACAAGGCTACCATCCATTGAAGTAACAAAAATGTCGACTACATACTACCTTCCATAATGGAAAGGCTACCATCCAATGGGATAACAAATATCTCGTCAACAGACTACCTTCCATAATGACAAGGCTACCATCCATTAGAGTAAAACAATTTGAACAACATACTACCTTCCATAATGAGAATGCTACCATCCACTAGAGTAACAAAAATATCGACAACAGGGTACCTTCCATAATAACAAGGCTACCTTACATTGGAGTTACAAAAATCTCGACAACAGACTACCTTTAATAATGACAAGGCTACCATCCATTGGAGTAACAAATATCTCGACAACAGACTACCTTCCATAATGAAAAGGCTACCATTCAATGGAATAACGAAAATCTTGTCAATAGACTACCTTCCATAACGACAAGGCTACCATCCATTGGAGTAACAAAAATTTGAACAACAGACTACCTTCCATAATGACAAGGCTACCATCCATTGGAGTAACAAAAATTTGAACGACAGACTACCTTGCATAATGACAAGGCTAACATCCGTTGGAGTAACATACATCTCAACGAAAGACTACCTTCTATAATGACAAGGCTACCATCCATTGGAGTAACAAAAATCTCGACAATAGACTACCTTTCATAATGACAAGGTTACCATCCATTAGAGTAACAAAAATCTCGTCAACAGACTACCTTCCATAATGACAAGGCTACCATCCATTGGAGTAACAAAAATATCAACAACAGACTACCTTCCTTAATGACAAGTCTACCATCCATTGGAGTAACAAAAATCTCGAAAATAGACTAACTTCCATAAAGACAAGGCTACCATCCATTGGAGTAACAAAAATCTCGACAATAGACTAACTTCCATAATGACAAGGCAACCATCCATTGGAGTAACAAAAATCTGAACACCAGATTACCTTCCATAATGACAAGGATACCATCCATTGAGTAACAAAGATATCGACAACAGACAACCTACCATAATGACAAGGCTACCATCCAATGGAATAAGAAAAATCTTGACAACAGACAACCTTTCATAATGACAAGGCTACCATCCATTGGAGTAACCTAAATATCGACAACAAGATACTACGTTCCATAATGACAAGGCTATCATACATTAGAGTAATAAAAATATCGACCACAGACTCTCTTCCATAATAACAAGGCTATGATCCATTGGAGTTACATAAATTTAGACAACAGACTACCTTCCATAATGAAAAGGCTACCATCAATTGGAGTAACAAAAATATCGACAACAGACTATGTTCCATAATAACAAGGCTACCATCCATTAGAGTGACAAAAATCTCTACAACGGACTACCTTCAATAATGACAAGGCTACCATCCATTGAAGTAACAAAAATGTCGACTACAGACTACCTTCCATAATGGAAAGGCTACCATCCAATGGAATAACAAATATCTCGTCAACAGACTACCTTCCATAATGACAAGGCTACCATCCATTGGAGTAAAAAAATTTGAACAACATACTACCTTCCATAATGAGAATGCTACCATCCTCTAGAGTAACAAAAATATCGACAACAGGGTACCTTCCATAATAACAAGGCTACCATACATTGGAGTTACAAAAATCTCGACAACAGACTACCTTCAATAATGACAAGGCTACCATCCATTGGAGTAACAAATATCTTGACAACAGACTACCTTCCATAATGAAAAGGCTACCATTCAATGGAATAACGAAAATCTCGTCAATAGACTACCTTCCATAACGACAAGGCTACCATCCATTGAAGTAACAAAAATTTGAACAACACACTACCTTCCATAATGACAAGGCTACCATCTATTGGAGTAACAAAAATTTAAACGACATACTACCTTGCATAATGACAAGGCTAACATCCGTTGGAGTAACGTACATCTCAACGAAAGACTACCTTCTATAATGACAAGGCTACCATCCATTGGAGTAACAAAAATCTCGACAATAGACTACCTTCCATAATGACAAGGTTACCATCCATTAGAGTAACAAAAATCTCGGTAACAGAGTACCTTCCATAATGACAAGGCTACCATCGATTGGAGTAACAAATAATATCAACCACATACTACCTTCTATAATGACAAGTCTACCATCCATTGGAGTAACAAAAATCTCGACAATAGACTAACTTCCATAAAGACAAGGCTACCATCCATTGGAGTAACATGAATATCGACAACAGATTACCTTCCATAATGACAAGTTTACCATCCATTGGAGTAACAAAAATTTCGACACCAGACTACTTTCCATAATGATAAGGCTACCATCCATTGAGTCACAATGATATCGACAACAAACTATCTACCATAATGACAAGGCTACCATCTAATGGAATAACAAAATTGTCAACAACAAACTAGCTTTCATAATGACAAGGCTACCATCCATTGGAGTAACAAAAATATTGAAACAGACCACGTTCCATAATAACAAGGCTACAATCCATTGGAGTAACAAAAATCTCAACAACAGGCTACGTTCCATAATAACAAGGCTACCATCCATTTGAGTGACAAAAATCTCAACATTAGACTAAGTTCCATAATAACAAGGCTACCATCCATTAGAGTTACAAAAATCTCGACAATGGACTACCTTTAATAATAACAAGGCTACCAACCATTGGAGTAACAAAAATCTCGACAACAGACTACCTTCCATAATGGAAAGGCTACCATCCAATGGAATAACAAAAATCTCGTCAACAGACTACCTTCCATAATGACAAGGCTACCATCCATTGGAGTAACAACAATATGGACAACAGACTACCTTCCATAATGAAAAGGCTACCATCCAATGGAATAACAAAAATATCGTCAATAGGCTACCTTCCATAATGAGAAGGCTACCATCCATTGGAGTAACAAAAATTGGAACAACAGACTACCTTCCATAATGACAAGGCTACAATCCGTTGGAGTAACTTAAATCTCAACGAAAGACTACCTTCCATAATGACAAGGCTTCCATCCATTGGAGTAACAAAAATATCAACAACAGACTACCATCCATAATGACAAGTCTACCATCCATTGGAGTAACAAAAATCTCGACAATAGACTAACTTCCATAAAGACAAGGCTACCATCCATTGGAGTAACAAAAATCTCGACAATAGACTAACTTCCATAATGACAAGGCAACCATCCATTGGAGTAACAAAAATCTCAACACCAGACTACCTTCCATAATGACAAGGATACCATCCATTGAGTAACAAAGGTATCGACAACAGACAACCTACAATAATGACAAGGCTACCATCCAATGGAATAAAAGAAACTCGACAACAGACAACCTTTCATAATGAGAAGGCTACCATCCATTGGAGTAACATAAATATCGACAACAGACCACGTTCCATGATGACAAGGCTACCATCCATTGGAACAACAAAAATCTCGACAACAGACTACCTTCCATAATGACAAGGCTACCATACATTGGAGTAACAAAAATATCGACAACAGACTACCTTCCATAATGGAAAGGTTACCATCCAATGGAATAACAAAAATCTCGTCAACAGACTACCTTCCATAATTACAAGGCTACCATCCATTGGAGTAACAAAATTTTGAGCAACAGACTACCTTCCATAATGACAAGGCTACCATCCATTGGAGTACCAAAAATTTGAACAACAGACTACCTTCCATAATGACAAGGCTACCATCCGTTGGAGTAACGTAAATCTCAATGAAAGACTACCTTCTATAATGACAAGGCTACCATCCATTGGAGTAACAAAAATCTCGTCAATAGACTACCTTCCATAATGACAAGGTTACCATCCATTAGAGTAACAAAAATCTCGGTAACAGAGTACCTTCCATAATGACAAGGCTACCATCCATTGGAGTAACAAAAATATCAACAACAGACTACCTTCCATAATGACAAGTCTACCATCCATTGGAGTAACAAAAATCTCGACAATAGACTAACTTCCATAAAAACAAGGCTACCATCCATTGGAGTATCAAAAATCTTGACAATAGACTAACTTCCATAATGACAAGGCAACCATCCATTGGAGTAACAAAAATCTCAACACCAGACTACCTTCCATAATGACAAGGATACCATCCATTGAGTCACAAAGATATCGACAACAAACTACCTACCATAATGACAAGGCAACAATCCAATGGAATAACAAAAATGTCAACAACAAACTAGCTTTCATAATGACAAGGCTACCATCCATTGGAGTAACAAAAATATTGAAACAGACTACGTTCCCTAATAACAAGGCTACCATCCATTGGAGTAACAAAAATCTCAACAACAGACTACGTTCCATAATAACAAGGCTACCATCCATTGGAGTAACAAAAATCTCAACAACAGACTATCTTCAATAATAACAAGGCTACCATCCATTAGAGTTACAAAAATCTCGACAACAAACTACCTTCCATAATGACTAGGCTACCATCCATTAGAGTAACAAAAATATCGACAACAGACTATGTTCCATAATAACAAGGCTACCATCCATTAGAGTTACAAAAATCTCGACAACAGACTACCTTCAATAATGACAAGGCTACCATCCATTGGAGTAACAAAAATCTCGACAACAGACTACCTTCCATAATGGAAAGGCTACCATCCAATGGAATAACAAAAATCTCGTCAACAGACTACCTTCCATAATGACAAGGCTACCATCCATTGGAGTAGCAAAACTCTCGACAACAGACTACCTTCCATAATGAAAAGGCTACCATCCAATGGAATAACGAAAATCTCGTCAATAGACTACCTTCCATAATGACAAGGCTACCATCCATTGGAGTAACAAAAATTTGAACAACAGACTACCTTCCATAATGACAAGGCTACCATCTATTGGAGTAACAAAAATTTGAACAACAGACTACCTTCCATGATGACAAGGCTACCATCCATTGGAGTAACGTAAATCTCAATGAAAGACTACCTTCTATAATGACAAGGCTACCATCCATTGGAGTAACAAAAATCTCGACAATAGACTACCTTCCATAATGACAAGGTTACCATCCATTAGAGTAACAAAAATCTCGATAACAGAGTACCTTCCATAATGACAAGGCTATCATCCATTGGAGTAACAAATAATATCAACAACAGACTACCTTCCATAATGACAAGGCTACCATCCATTGGAGTAACAAAAATCTGAACACCAGATTACCTTCCATAATGACAAGGATACCATCCATTGAGTAACAAAGATATCGACAACAGACAACCTACCATAATGACAAGGCTACCATCCAATGGAATAAGAAAAATCTTGACAACAGACAACCTTTCATAATGACAAGGCTACCATCCATTGGAGTAACCTAAATATCGACAACAAACTACGTTCCATGATGACAAGGCTACTATCCATTGGACTAACAAAAATCTCGACAAGATACTACGTTCCATAATGACAAGGCTACCATACATTAGAGTAATAAAAATATCGACCACAGACTCTCTTCCATAATAACAAGGCTATGATCCATTGGAGTTACAAAAATTTAGACAATAGACTACCTTCCATAATGACAAGGCTACTATCAATTGGAGTAACAAAAATATCGACAACAAACTATGTTCCATAATAACAAGGCTACCATCCATTAGAGTGACAAAAATCTCTACAACGGACTACCTTCAATAATGACAAGGCTACCATCCATTGAAGTAACAAAAATGTCGACTACAGACTACCTTCCATAATGGAAAGGCTACCATCCAATGGAATAACAAATATCTCGTCAACAGACTACCTTCCATAATGACAAGGCTACCATCCATTGGAGTAAAAAAATTTGAACAACATACTACCTTCCATAATGAGAATGCTACCATCCACTAGAGTAACAAAAATATCGACAACAGGGTACCTTCCATAATAACAAGGCTACCATACATTGGAGTTACAAAAATCTCGTCAATAGACTACCTTCCATAACGACAAGGCTACCATCCATTGGAGTAACAAAAATTTGAACAACAGACTACCTTCCATAATGACAAGGCTACCATCCATTGGAGTAACAAAAATTTAAACGACAGACTACCTTGCATAATGACAAGGCTAACATCCGTTGGAGTAACGTACATCTCAACGAAAGACTACCTTCTATAATGACAAGGCTACCATCCATTGGAGTAACAAAAATCTCGACAATAGACTACCTTCCATAATGACAAGGTTACCATCCATTAGAGTAAAAAAAATCTCGGTAACAGAGTACCTTCCATAATGACAAGGCTACCATCGATTGGAGTAACAAATAATATCAACCACATACTACCTTCTATAATGACAAGTCTACCATCCATTGGAGTAACAAAAATCTCGACAATAGACTAACTTCCATAAAGACAAGGCTACCATCCATTGGAGTAACATGAATATCGACAACAGATTACCTTCCATAATGACAAGTTTACCATCCATTGGAGTAACAAAAATTTCGACACCAGACTACTTTCCATAATGATAAGGCTACCATCCATTGAGTCACAAAGATATCGACAACAAACTATCTACCATAATGACAAGGCTACCATCTAATGGAATAACAAAATTGTCAACAACAAACTAGCTTTCATAATGACAAGGCTACCATCCATTGGAGTAACAAAAATATTGAAACAGACTACGTTCCATAATAACAAGGCTACAATCCATTGGAGTAACAAAAATCTCAACAACAGGCTACGTTCAATAATAACAAGGCTACCATCCATTTGAGTGACAAAAATCTCAACATTAGACTAAGTTCTATAATAACAAGGCTACCATCCATTAGAGTTACAAAAATCTCGACAATGGACTACCTTTAATAATGACAAGGCTACCAACCATTGGAGTAACAAAAATCTCGACAACAGACTACCTTCCATAATGGAAAGGCTACCATCCAATGGAATAACCAAAATCTCGTCAACAGACTACCTTCCATAATGACAAGGCTACCATCCATTGGAGTAACAACAATATGGACAACAGACTACCTTCCATAATGAAAAGGCTACCATCCAATGGAATAACAAAAATATCGTCAATAGGCTACCTTCCATAATGACAAGGCTACCATCCATTTGAGTAACAAAAATTGGAACAACAGACTACCTTCCATAATGACAAGGCTACCATCCGTTGGAGTAACTTAAATCTCAACGAAAGACTACCTTCCATAATGACAAGGCTTCCATCCATTGGAGTAACAAAAATATCAACAACAGACTACCATCCATAATGACAAGTCTACCATCCATTGGAGTAACAAAAATCTCGACAATAGACTAACTTCCATAAAGACAAGGCTACCATCCATTGGAGTAACAAAAATCTCGACAATAGACTAACTTCCATAATGACAAGGCAACCATCCATTGGAGTAACAAAAATCTCAACACCAGACTACCTTCCATAATGACAAGGATACAATCCATTGAGTAACAAAGGTATCGACAACAGACAACCTACCATAATGACAAGGCTACCATCCAATGGAATAAAAGAAACTCGACAACAGACAACCTTTCATAATGAGAAGGCTACCATCCATTGGAGTAACATAAATATCGACAACAGACCACGTTCCATGATGACAAGGCTACCATCCATTGGAACAACAAAAATCTCGACAACAGACTACCTTCCATAATGACAAGGCTACCATACATTGGAGTAACAAAAATATCGACAACAGACTACCTTCCATAATGGAAAGGCTACCATCCAATAGAATAACAAAAATCACGTCAACAGACTACCTTCCATAATTACAAGGCTACCATCCATTGGAGTAACAAAATTTTGAGCAACAGACTACCTTCCATAATGACAAGGCTACCATCCATTGGAGTACCAAAAATTTGAACAACAGACTACCTTCCATAATGACAAGGCTACCATCCGTTGGAGTAACATAAATCTCAATGAAAGACTACCTTCTATAATGACAAGGCTACCATCCATTGGAGTAACAAAAATCTCGACAATAGACTAACTTCCATAATGACAAGGCAACCATCCATTGGAGTAACAAAAATCTCAACTCTAGACTACCTTCCATAATGACAAGGATACCATCCATTGAGTCACAAAGATATCGACAACAAACTACCTACCATAATGACAAGGCAACAATCCAATGGAATAACAAAAATGTCAACAAAAAACTAGCTTTCATAATGACAAGGCTACCATCCATTGGAGTAACAAAAATATTGAAACAGACTACGTTCCCTAATAACAAGGCTACCATCCATTAGAGTAACAAAAATCTCAACAACAGACTACGTTCCATAATAACAAGGCTACCATCCATTGGAGTAACAAAAATCTCAACAACAGACTATCTTCAATAATAACAAGGCTACCATCCATTAGAGTTACAAAAATCTCGACAACAGACTACCTTCCATAATGACTAGGCTACCATCCATTAGAGTAACAAAAATATCGACAACAGACTATGTTCCATAATAACAAGGCTACCATCCATTAGAGTTACAAAAATCTCAACAACGGACTACCTTCAATAATGACAAGGCTACCATCAATTGGAGTAACTAAAATCTCGACAACAGACTACCTTCCATAATGGAAAGGCTACCATCCAATGGAATAACAAAAATCTCGTCAACAGACTACCTTCCATAATGACAAGGCTACCATCCATTGGAGTAACAAAAATCTCGACAACAGACTACCTTCCATAATGAAAAGGCTACCATCCAATGGAATAACAAAAATCTCGTCAATAGACTACCTTCCATAATGACAAGGCTACCATCCATTGGAGTAACAAAAATTTGAACAACAGACTACCTTCCATAATGACAAGGCTACCATCCATTGGAGTAACAAAAATCTCGACAATAGACTAACTTCCATAAAGATAAGGCTACCATCCATTGGAGTAACATGAATATCGACAACAGACTACCTTCCATAATGACAAGTCTACCATCCATTGGAGTAACAAAAATTTCGACACCAGACTACTTTCCATAATGACAAGCCTACCATCCATTGAGTCACAAAGATATCGACAACAAACTACCTACCATAATGACAAGGCTACCATCCAATGGAATAACAAAAATGTCAACAACAAACTAGCTTTCATAATGACAAGGCTACCATGCATTGGAGTAACAAAAATATTGAAACAAACTACGTTCCATAATAACAAGGCTAACATCCATTAGAGTAACAAAAATTTCAACAATAGACTACGTTCCATAATAACAAGGCTACCATCCATCGGAGTAACAACAATATCAACAACAGACTATCATCCATAATAACAAGGCTACCATCCATTGGAATTAAAAAAATCTCGACAACAGACTACCTTCCATAATGACATGGCTACCATCCACTAGAGTAACAAAAATATCGACAACAGACTATGTTCCATAATAACAAGGCTACCATCCATTAGAGTTACAAAAATCTCGATAATGGACTACCTTCAATAATGACCAGGCTACCATCCATTGGAGTAACAAAAATCTTGACAACAGACAACCTTCCATAATGGAAAGGCTACCATCCAATGGAATAACAAAAATCTCGTCAACAGACTACCTTCCATAATGACAGGGCTACCATCCATTGGAGTAACAAAAATCTCGACAACAGACTACCTTCCATAATGAAAAGGCTACCATCCAATGGTCTAACGAAAATCTCGTCAATAGACTACCTTCCATAATGACAAGGCTACCATACATTGGAGTAACAAAAATTTGAGCAACAAACTACCTTCCATAATGACAAGGCTACCATCCATTAGAGTACCAAAAATTTGAACAACAGACTACCTTCCATAATGACAAGGCTACCATCCGTTGGAGTAATGTAAATCTCAACAAAAGACTACCTTCTATAATGACAAGGCTACCATCCATTGGAGTAACAAAAATCTCGACAATAGACTACCTTCCATAATGACAAGGTTACCATCCATTAGAGTAACAAAAATCTCGGTAACAGAGTACCTTCCATAATGACAAGGCTACCATCCATTGGAGTAACAAAAATATCAACAACAGACTACCTTCCATAATGACAAGTCTACCATCCATTGGAGTAACAAAAATCACGACAATTGACTAACTTCCATAAAGACAAGGCTACCATCCATTGGAGTAACAAAAATCTTGACAATAAACTAACTTCCATAATGACAAGGCAACCATCCATTGGAGTAACGAAAATCTCAACACCAGGCTACCTTCCATAATGACAAGGATACCATTCATTGAGTCACAAAGATATCGACAACAAACTACCTACCATAATGACAAGGCTACCATCCAATGGAATAACAAAAATGTCAACAACAAACTAGCTTTCATAATGACAAGGCTACCATCCATTGGAGTAACAAAAATATTGAAACAGACTACGTTCCATAATAACAAGGCTACCATCCATTGGAGTAATAAAAATCTCAACAACAGACTACGTTCCATAATAACAAGGCTACCATCCATTGGAGTAACAAAAATCTCAACAACAGACTATCTTCAATATTAACAAGGCTACCATCCATTGGAGTTACAAAAATCTCGACAACAGACTACCTTCCATAATGACAAGGCTACCATCCATTAGAGTAACAAAAATATCGACAACAGACTATGTTCCATAATAACAAGGCTACCATCCATTAGAGTTACAAAAATCTCGACAACGGACTACCTTCAATAATGACAAGGCTACCATCCATTGGAGTAACAAAAATCTCGACAACAGACTACCTTCCATAATGGAAAGGCTACCATCCAATGGAATAACAAAAATCTCGTCAACAGACTACCTTCCATAATGACAAGGCTACCATCCATTGGAGTAACAAAAATATCGACAATAGACTACCTTCCATAATGAAAAGGCTACCATTCAATGGAATAACGAAAATCTCGTCAATAGACTACCTTCCATAATGACAAGGCTACCATCCATTAGAGTAACAAAAATCTCGGTAACAGAGTACCTTCCATAATGACAAGGCTACCATCCATTGGAGTAACAAAAATATCAACAACAAACTACCTTCCATAATGACAAGTCTACCATCCATTGGAGTAACAAAAATCTCTACAATAGACTAACTTCCATAAAGACAAGGCTACCATCCATTGGAGTAACAAAAATCTTGACAATAGACTAACTTCCATAATGACAAGGCAACCATCCATTGGAGTAACAAAAATCTCAACACCAGACTACCTTCCATAATGACAAGGATACCATCCATTGAGTCACAAAGATATCGACAACAAACTACCTACCATAATGACAAGGCTACCATCCAATGGAATAACAAAAATGTCAACAACAAACTAGCTTTCATAATGACAAGGCTACCATCCATTGGGTAACAAAAATATTGAAACAGGCTACATTCCATAATAACAAGGCTACCATCCATTGGAGTAACAAAAATCTCAACAACAGACTACGTTCCATAATAAAAAGGCTACCATCCATTGGAGTAACAAAAATCTCAACAACAGACTATCCTCAATATTAACAAGGCTACCATCCATTGGAGTTACAAAAATCTCGACAACAGACTACCTTCCATAATGACAAGGCTACCATCCATTAGAGTAACAAAAATATCGACAACAGACTATGTTCCATAATAACAAGGCTACCATCCATTAGAGTTACAAAAATCTCGATAACGGACTACCTTCAATAATGACAAGGCTACCATCCATTGGAGTAACAAAAATCTTGACAACAGACAACCTTCCATAATGGAAAGGCTACCATCCAATGGAATAACAAAAATCTCGTCAACAGACTACCTTCCATAATGACAGGGCTACCATCCATTGGAGTAACAAAAATCTCGACAACAGACTACCTTCCATAATGAAAAGGCTACCATCCAATGGTCTAATGAAAATCTCGTCAATAGACTACCTTCCATAATGACAAGGCTACCATACATTGGAGTAACAAAAATTTGAGCAACAAACTACCTTCCATAATGAGAAGGCTACCATCCATTGGAGTACCAAAAATTTGAACAACAGACTACCTTCCATAATGACAAGGCTACCATCCATTGGAGTTATGTAAATCTCAACAAAAGACTACCTTCTATAATGACAAGGCTACCATCCATTGGAGTAACAAAAATCTCGACAATAGACTACCTTCCATAATGACAAGGTTACCATCCATTAGAGTAACAAAAATCTCGGTAACAGAGTACCTTCCATAAAGACAAGGCTACCATCCATTGGAGTAACAAAAATATCAACAACAGACTACCTTCCATAATGACAAGTCTACCATCCATTGGAGTAACAAAAATCTCGACAATAGACTAACTTCCATAAAAACAAGGCTACCATCCATTGGAGTATCAAAAATCTTGACAATAGACTAACTTCCATAATGACAAGGCAACCATCCATTGGAGTAACAAAAATCTCAACACCAGACTACCTTCCATAATGACAAGGATACCATCCATTGAGTCACAAAGATATCGACAACAAACTACCTACCATAATGACAAGGCAACAATCCAATGGAATAACAAAAATGTCAACAACAAACTAGCTTTCATAATGACAAGGCTACCATCCATTGGAGTAACAAAAATATTGAAACAGACTACGTTCCCTAATAACAAGGCTACCATCCATTGGAGTAACAAAAATCTCAACAATAGACTACGTTCCATAATAACAAGGCTACCATCCATTGGAGTAACAAAAATCTCAACAACAGACTATCTTCCATACTAACAAGGCTACCATCCATTAGAGTTACAAAAATCTCGACAACAGACTACCTTCTAAAATGACTAGGCTACCATCCATTATAGTAACAAAAATATCGACAACAGACTATGTTCCATAATAACAAGGCTACCATCCATTAGAGTTACAAAAATCTCGACAACGGACTACCTTCAATAATGACAAGGCTACCATCCATTGGAGTAACAAAAATCTCGACAACAGACTACCTTACATAATGGAAAGGCTACCATCCAATGGAATAACAAAAATATCGTCAACAGACTACCTTCCATAATGACAAGGCTACCATCCATTGGAGTAACAAAAATCTCGACAACAGACTACCTTCCATAATGAAAAGGCTACCATCCAATGGAATAACGAAAATCTCGTCAATAGACTACCTTCCATAATGACAAGGCTACCATCCATTCGGGTAACAAAAATTTGAACAACAGACTACCTTCCATAATGACAAGGCTACCATCCTTTGGAGTAACAAAAATTTGAACAACAGACTACCTTCCATGATGACAAGGCTACCATCCATTGGAGTAACGTAAATCTCAACGAAAGACTACCTTCTATAATGACAAGGCTACCATCCATTGGAGTACCAAAAATCTCGACAATAGACTACCTTCCATAATGACAAGGTTACCATCCATTAGAGTAACAAAAATCTCGATAACAGAGTACCTTCCATAATGACAAGGCTATCATCCATTGGAGTAACAAATAATATCAACAACAGACTACCTTCCATAATGACAAGTGTGCCATCCATTGGAGTAACAAAAATCTCGACAATAGACTAACTTCCATAAAGATAAGGCTACCATCCATTGGAGTAACATGAATATCGACAACAGACTACCTTCCATAATGACAAGTCTACCATCCATTGGAGTAACAAAAATTTCGACACCAGACTACTTTCCATAATGACAAGCCTACCATCCATTGAGTCACAAAGATATCGACAACAAACTACCTACCATAATGACAAGGCTACCATCCAATGGAATAACAAAAATGTCAACAACAAACTAGCTTTCATAATGACAAGGCTACCATGCATTGGAGTAACAAAAATATTGAAACAAACTACGTTCCATAATAACAAGGCTAACATCCATTGGAGTAACAAAAATCTCAACAATAGACTATGTTCCATAATAACAAGGCTACCATCCATCGGAGTAACAAAAATCTCAACAACAGACTATCATCCATAATAACAAGGCTACCATCCATTGGAATTAAAAAAATCTCGACAACAGACTACCTTCCATAATGACATGGCTACCATCCACTAGAGTAACAAAAATATCGACAACAGACTATGTTCCATAATAACAAGGCTACCATCCATTAGAGTTACAAAAATCTCGATAACGGACTACCTTCAATAATGACAAGGCTACCATCCATTGGAGTAACAAAAATCTTGACAACAGACAACCTTCCATAATGTAAAGGCTACCATCCAATGGAATAACAAAAATCTCGTCAACAGACTACCTTCCATAATGACACGGCTACCATCCATTGGAGTAACAAAAATCTCGACAACAGACTACCTTCCATAATGAAAAGGCTACCATCCAATGGTCTAACGAAAATCTCGTCAATAGACTACCTTCCATAATGACAAGGCTACCATACATTGGAGTAACAAAAATTTGAGCAACAAACTACCTTCCATAATGACAAGGCTACCATCCATTGGAGTACCAAAAATTTGAACAACAGACTACCTTCCATAATGACAAGGCTACCATCCGTTGGAGTAATGTAAATCTCAACAAAAGACTACCTTCTATAATGACAAGGCTACCATCCATTGGAGTAACAAAAATCTCGACAATAGACTACCTTCCATAATGACAAGGTTACCATCCATTAGAGTAACAAAAATCTCGGTAACAGAGTACCTTCCATAATGACAAGGCTACCATCCATTGGAGTAACAAAAATATCAACAACAGACTACCTTCCATAATGACAAGTCTACCATCCGTTGGAGTAACAAAAATCACGACAATAGACTAACTTCCATAAAGACAAGGCTACCATCCATTGGAGTAACACAAATCTTGACAATAAACTAACTTCCATAATGACAAGGCAACCATCCATTGGAGTAACGAAAATCTCAACACCAGACTACCTTCCATAATAACAAGGATACCATTCATTGAGTCACAAAGATATCGACAACAAACTACCTACCATAATGACAAGGCTACCATCCAATGGAATAACAAAAATGTCAACAACAAACTAGCTTTCATAATGACAAGGCTACCATCCATTGGAGTAACAAAAATATTGAAACAGACTACGTTCCATAATAACAAGGCTACCATCCATTGGAGTAACAAAAATCTCAACAACAGACTACGTTCCATAATAACAAGGCAACCATCCATTGGAGTAACAAAAATCTCAACAACAGACTATCTTCAATATTAAAAAGGCTACCATCCATTGGAGTTACAAAAATCTCGACAACAGACTACCTTCCATAATGACAAGGCTACCATCCATTAGAGTAACAAAAATATCGACAACAGACTATGTTCCATAATAACAAGGCTACCATCCATTAGAGTTACAAAAATCTCGACAACGGACTACCTTCAATAATGACAAGGCTACCATCCATTGGAGTAACAAAAATCTCGACAATAGACTACCTTCCATAATGGAAAGGCTACCATCGAATGGAATAACAAAAATCTCGTCAACAGACTACCTTCCATAATGACAAGGCTACCATCCATTGGAGTAACAAAAATATCGACAATAGACTACCTTCCATAATGAAAAGGCTACCATCCAATGGAATAACGAAAATCTCGTCAATAGACTACCTTCCATAATGACAAGGCTACCATCCATTAGAGTAACAAAAATCTCGGTAACAGAGTACATTCCATAATGACAAGGCTACCATCCATTGGAGTAACAAAAATATCAACAACAAACTACCTTCCATAATGACAAGTCTACCATCCATTGGAGTAACAAAAATCTCGACAATAGACTAACTTCCATAAAGACAAGGCTACCATCCATTGGAGTAACAAAAATCTTGACAATAGACTAACTTCCATAATGACAAGGCAACCATCCATTGGAGTAACAAAAATCTCAACACCAGACTACCTTCCATAATGACAAGGATACCATCCATTGAGTCACAAAGATATCGACAACAAACTACCTACCATAATGACAAGGCTACCATCCAATGGAATAACAAAAATGTCAACAACAAACTAGCTTTCATAATGACAAGGCTACCATCCATTGGGTAACAAAAATATTGAAACAGGCTACATTCCGTAATAACAAGGCTACCATCCATTGGAGTAACAAAAATCTCAACAACAGACTACGTTCCATAATAAAAAGGCTACCATCCATTGGAGTAACAAAAATATCAACAACAGACTATCCTCAATATTAACAAGGCTACCATCCATTGGAGTTACAAAAATCTCGACAACAGACTACCTTCCATAATGACAAGGCTACCATCCATTAGAGTAACAAAAATATCGACAACAGACTATGTTCCATAATAACAAGGCTACCATCCATTAGAGTTACAAAAATCTCGACAACGGACTACCTTTAATAATGACAAGGCTACCATCCATTGGAGTAACAAAAATCTCGACAACAGACTACCTTCCATAATGGAAAGGCTACCATCCAATGGAATAACAAAAATCTCGTCAACATACTACCTTCCATAATGAAAAGGCTACCATCCATTGGAGTAACAAAAATATCGACAACAACCTACCTTCCATAATGAAAAGGCTACCATCCAATGGAATAACGAAAATCTCGTCAATAGACTACCTTCCATAATGACAAGGCTACCATCCATTGGAGTAACAAAAATTTGAACAACAGACTATCTTCCATAATGACAAGGCTACCATCCATTGGAGTAAAATAAATTTGAACAACAGACTACCTTCCAGGATGACAAGGCTACCATCCGTTGGAGTATCGTAAATCTCACCGAAAGACTACCTTCTATAATGACAAGGCTACCATCCATTGGAGTAACAAAAATCTCGATAATAGACTACCTTCCATAATGACAAGGTTACCATCCATTAGAGTAACAAAAATCTCGGTAACAGAGTACCTTCCATAATGACAAGGCTATCATCCATTGGAGTAACAAATAATATCAACAACAAACTACCTTCCATAATAACAAGTGTACCATCCATTGGAGTAACAAAAATCTCGACAATAGACTAACTTCCATAAAGATAAGGCTACCATCCATTGGAGTAACATGAATATCGACAACAGACTACCATCCATAATGACAAGTCTACCATCCATTGGAGTAACAAAAATTTCGACACTAGACTACTTTCCATAATGACAAGCCTACCATCCATTGAGTCACAAAGATATCGACAACAAACTACCTACCATAATGACAAGGATACCATCCAATGGAATAACAAAAATGTCAACAACAAACTAGATTTCATAATGACAAGGCTACCATCCATTGGAGTAACAAAAATATTGAAACAAACTACGTTCCATAATAACAAGGCTACCGTCTATTGGAGTAAGAAAAATCTCAACAATAGACTACATTCCATAATAACAAGGCTACCATCCATTGGAGTAACAAAAATCTCAACAACAAACTATCTTCCATAATAACAAGACTACCATCCATTGGAGTTAAAAAATTCTCGACAACAGACTACCTTCCATAATGACATGGCTACCATCCACTAGAGTCACAAAAATATCGACAACAGACTACGTTCTATAATAACAAGGATACCATCCATTAGAGTTACAAAAATCTCGACAACGGACTACCTTCAATAATGACAAGGCTACCATCCATTGGAGTAACAAAAATCTCGACAACAGACTACCTTCCATAATGGAAAGGCTACCATCCAATGGAATAACAAAAATCTCGTCAACAGACTACCTTCCATAATGACAAGGCTACCATCCATTGGAGTAACAAAAATCTCGACAACAGACTACCTTCCATAATGAAAAGGCTACCATCCAATGGAATAACGAAAATCTCGTCAATAGACTAACTTCCATAATGACAAGGCTACCATCCATTGGAGTAACAAAAATTTGAACAACAGACTACCTTCCATAATGACAAGGCTACCATCCATTGGAGTAACGAAAATTTGAACAACAGACTACCTTCCATGATGACAAGGCTACCATCCGTTGGAGTAACGTAAATCTCAACGAAAGACTACCTTATATAATGACAAGGCTACAATCCATTGGAGTAACAAAAATCTCGACAATAGACTACCTTCCATAATGACAAGGTTACCATCCATTAGAGTAACAAAAATCTCGGTAACAGAGTACCTTCCATAATGACAAGGCTATCATCCATTGGAGTAACAAATAATATCAACAACAGACTACCTTCCATAATGACAAGTGTACCATCCATTGGAGTAACAAAAATCTCGACAATAGACTAACTTCCATAAAGATAAGGCTACCATCCATTGGAGTAACATGAATATCGACAACAGACTACCTTCCAAAATGACAAGTCTACCATCCATTGGAGTAACAAAAATTTCGACACCAGACTACTTTCCATAATGACAAGCCTACCATCCATTGAGTCACAAAGATATCGACAACAATCTACCTACCATAATGACAAGGCTACCATCCAATGGAATAACAAAAATGTCAACAACAAACTAGCTTTCATAATGACAAGACTACCATCCATTGGAGTAACAAAAATATTGAAATGGACTACGTTCCATAATAACAAGGCTACCATCCATTTGAGTAACAAAAATCTCAATAACAGACTATGTTCCATAATAACAAGGCTACCATCCATTGGAGTAACAAAAATCTCAACAACAGACTATCTTCAATAATAACAAGTCTACCATCCATTGGAGTTACAAAAAACGCGACAACAGACTACCTTCCATAATGACAAGGCTACCATCCATTAGAGTAACAAAAATATCGACAACAGACTATGTTCCATAATAACAAGGCTACCATCCATTAGAGTTACAAAAATCTCGACAACGGACTACCTTCAATAATGACAAGGCTACCATCCATTGGAGTAACAAAAATATCGACAACAGACTACCTTCCATAATGGAAAGGCTAACATCAAATGGAATAACAAAAATCTTGTCAACAGACTACCTTCCATAAAGACAAGGCTACCATCCATTGGAGTAACAAAAATCTCGACAACAGACTACCTTCCATAATGAAAAGGCTACCATCCAATGGAATAACGAAAATCTCGTCAATAAACTAACTTCCATAATGACAAGGCTACCATCCATTGGAGTAACAAAAATTTGAACAACAGACTACCTTCCATAATGACAAGGCAACCATCCATTGGAGTAACAAAAATTTGAACAACAGACTACCTTCCATGATGACAAGGCTACCATCCGTTGGAGTAACGTAAATCTCAACGAAAGACTACCTTCTATAATGACAAGGCTACCATCCATTGGAGTAACAAAAATCTCGACAATAGACTACCTTCCATAATGACAAGGTTACCATCCATTAGAGTAACAAAAAACTTGGTAATAGAGTACCTTCCCTAATGACAAGGCTATCATCCATTGGAGTAACAAATAATATCAACAACAGACTACCTTCCATAATGACAAGTGTACCATCCATTGGAGTAACAAAAATCTCGACAATAGACTAACTTCCATAAAGATAAGGCTACCATCCATTGGAGTAACATGAATATCGACAACAGACTACCTTCCATAATGACAACTCTACCATCCATTGGAGTAACAAAAATTTCGACACCAGACTACTTTTCATAATGAAAAGCCTACCATCCATTGAGTCACAAAGATATCGACAACAAACTACCTACCATAATGACAAGGTTACCATCCAATTGAATAACAAAAATGTCAACAAAAAACAAGCTTTCATAATGACAAGGCTACCATCCATTGGAGTAACAAAAATATTGAAACAAACTACATTCCATAATAACAAGGCTACCATGCATTGGAGTAACAAAAATCTCAACAACAGACTATCTTCCATAATAACAAGGCTACCATCCATTGTAGTTAAAAAAATCTTGACAACAGGCTACCTTCCATAATGACAAGCCTACCTTCCATTAGAGTAACAAAAATATCGACAACAGACTATGTTCCATAATAACAAGGCTACCATCCATTAGAGTTACAAAAATCTCGACAACGGACTACCTTCAATAATGACAAGGCTACCATCCATTGGAGTAACAAAAATCTGGACAACAGACTACCTTCCATAATGGAAAGGCTACCATCCAATGGAATAACAAAAATCTCGTCAACATACTACCTTCTATAATGACAAGGCTACCATCCATTGGAGTAACAGAAATCTCGACAACATACTACCTTCCATAATGAAAAGGCTACCATCCAATGGAATAACGAAAATCTCGTCAATAGACTAACTTCCATAATAACAAGGCTACCATCCATTAGAGTAACAAAAATTTGAACAACAGACTACCTTCCATAATGACAAGGCTACCATCCATTGGAGTAACAAAAATTTGAACAACAGACTACCTTCCATGATGACAAGGCTACCATGCGTTGGAGTAACGTAACTCTCAACGAAAGACAACCTTCTATAATGACAAGGCTACCATCCATTGGAGTAACAAAAATCTCGACAATAGACTACCTTCCATAATGACAAGGTTACCATCCATTAGAGTAACAAAAATCTCGGTAACAGAGTACCTTCCATAATGACAAGGCTATCATCCATTGGAGTAACAAATAATATCAACAACAGACTACCTTCCATAATGACAAGTGTACCATCCATTGGAGTAACAAAAATCTCGACAATAGACTAACTTCCATAAAGATATGGCTACCATCCATTGGAGTAACATGAATATCGACAACAGACTACCTTCCATAATGACAAGTCTACCATCCATTGGAGTAACAAAAATTTCGACACCAGACTACTTTCCATAATGACAAGCCTACAATACATTGAGTCACAAAGATAACGACAACAAACTACCTACCATAATGACAAGGCTACTATCCAATGGAATAACAAAAATGTCAACAACAAACTAGCTTTCATAATGACAAGGCTACCATCCATTGGAGTAACAAAAATATCAACAACAGACTACGTTCCATAATAACAAGGCTACCTTCCATTAGAGTAACAAAAATCTCAACAACAGAATATGTTCCATAATAACAAGGCTACCATCCATTAGAGTTACAAAAATCTCGACAACGGACTACCTTCAATAATGACAAGGCTACCATCCATTGGAGTAACAAAAATCTCGACAACAGAATACCTTCCATAATAGAAAGGCTACCATCCAATGGAATAACAAAAATCTCGTCAATAGACTACCTTCCATAATGACAAGGCTACCATCCATTGGAGTAACAAAAATTTCGACAACAGACTACCTTCCATAATGAAAAGGCTACCATCCAATGGAATAATGAAAATCTCCTCAATAGACTACCTTCCATAATGACAAGGCTACCATCCATTGGAGTAACAAAAATTTGAGCAACATACTACCTTCCATAATGACAAGGCTACCATCCATTGGAGTACCAAAAATTTGAACAACAGACTACCTACCATATTGACAAGGCTACCATCCATTGGAGTAACATAAATATCGACAATAGACTACGTTCGATAATGACAAGGCTACCATCCATTGGAGTAACAAAAATCTCAACAACAGACTATCTTCCATAATAACAAGGCTACCATCCATTGTAGTTAAAAAAATCTTGACAACAGGCTACCTTCCATAATGACAAGCCTACCTTCCATTAGAGTAACAAAAATATCGACAACAGACTATGTTCCATAATAACAAGGCTACCATCCATTAGAGTTACAAAAATCTCGACAACGGACTACCTTCAATAATGACAAGGCTACCATCCATTGGAGTAACAAAAATCTGGACAACAGACTACCTTCCATAATGGAAAGGCTACCATCCAATGGAATAACAAAAATCTCGTCAACATACTACCTTCTATAATGACAAGGCTACCATCCATTGGAGTAACAGAAATCTCGACAACATACTACCTTCCATAATGAAAAGGCTACCATCCAATGGAATAACGAAAATCTCGTCAATAGACTAACTTCCATAATAACAAGGCTACCATCCATTAGAGTAACAAAAATTTGAACAACAGACTACCTTCCATAATGACAAGGCTACCATCCATTGGAGTAACAAAAATTTGAACAACAGACTACCTTCCATGATGACAAGGCTACCATGCGTTGGAGTAACGTAACTCTCAACGAAAGACAACCTTCTATAATGACAAGGCTACCATCCATTGGAGTAACAAAAATCTCGACAATAGACTACCTTCCATAATGACAAGGTTACCATCCATTAGAGTAACAAAAATCTCGGTAACAGAGTACCTTCCATAATGACAAGGCTATCATCCATTGGAGTAACAAATAATATCAACAACAGACTACCTTCCATAATGACAAGTGTACCATCCATTGGAGTAACAAAAATCTCGACAATAGACTAACTTCCATAAAGATATGGCTACCATCCATTGGAGTAACATGAATATCGACAACAGACTACCTTCCATAATGACAAGTCTACCATCCATTGGAGTAACAAAAATTTCGACACCAGACTACTTTCCATAATGACAAGCCTACAATACATTGAGTCACAAAGATAACGACAACAAACTACCTACCATAATGACAAGGCTACTATCCAATGGAATAACAAAAATGTCAACAACAAACTAGCTTTCATAATGACAAGGCTACCATCCATTGGAGTAACAAAAATATCAACAACAGACTACGTTCCATAATAACAAGGCTACCTTCCATTAGAGTAACAAAAATCTCAACAACAGAATATGTTCCATAATAACAAGGCTACCATCCATTAGAGTTACAAAAATCTCGACAACGGACTACCTTCAATAATGACAAGGCTACCATCCATTGGAGTAACAAAAATCTCGACAACAGAATACCTTCCATAATAGAAAGGCTACCATCCAATGGAATAACAAAAATCTCGTCAATAGACTACCTTCCATAATGACAAGGCTACCATCCATTGGAGTAACAAAAATTTCGACAACAGACTACCTTCCATAATGAAAAGGCTACCATCCAATGGAATAATGAAAATCTCCTCAATAGACTACCTTCCATAATGACAAGGCTACCATCCATTGGAGTAACAAAAATTTGAGCAACATACTACCTTCCATAATGACAAGGCTACCATCCATTGGAGTACCAAAAATTTGAACAACAGACTACCTACCATATTGACAAGGCTACCATCCATTGGAGTAACATAAATATCGACAATAGACTACGTTCGATAATGACAAGGCTACCATCCATTGGAGTAACAAAAATCTCGACAACAGACTACCTTCCATAACGACAAGGCTACCATCCATTGGAGTAACAAAAATATCGACAACAAACTATGTTCCATAATAACAAGGCTACCATCCATTGGAGTTACAAAAATCTCGATAACAGACTACCTTCCATAATGACAAGGCTACCATCCATTGGAGTAACAAAGATATCGACAACAAACTTCCTTTAATAATGACAATGCTACCGTCCACTAGAGTAACAAAAATATCAACAACAGGGTACCTTCCATAATGACAAGGTTACCATCCATTGGAATAATAAAATTCTCAACAAAAAACTACCTTCCGTAATCAAAAGGCTACCATCCAATGGAATTACAAAAATCTCGACAACAGACTACCTTCCATAATGACAAGGCTACCAACCATTGGAGTAACAAAGATATCAACAACAGAGTACGTTCAATAATGACAATGCTACCATCAACTAGAGTGACAAAAATATCCACAACAGGGGACCTTCCATAATGACAAGGTCACCATCCATTGTAATAATAAAAATCTAGACAACAAACTACGTTCCATAATGACAAGGCTACCATCCAATGGAATAACACAAATCTCATCAACAGATTACCTTCCATAATGACAACGCTACCATCCATTGGAGTAACAAAAATCTGAACAACAGACTACCTGCCATAGTGACAAGCCTAGCATCCGTTGGAGTAACGTAAATATCAACGAAAGACTACCTTCCATAATGAAAAGGCTACCATCCATTGGAGTAACAAAAATCTCGACAATAGACTACCTTCCATAATGAAAAGGCTACCATCCATTGGAGTAACAAAAATCTCGATAATAGACTACCTTCCATAATGATAGGTCTACCATCAATTGGAGTAACATGAATATCGACAATAGATTACCTTCCATAATCACAAGTCTACCATCCATTGGAGTAACAAAAATATCGACACTAGACTACCTTCCATAATGACTAGGCTACCATCCCATGAGTAAGAATGATATCGACAACAGACTACCTACCACATTGACAAGGCTACCATCCATTGGAGTAACATAAATATCGACAATAGACTATGTTCAATAATGACAAGGCTACCATCCATTGGAGTAACAAAAATCTCGACAACAGACTACCTTCCATAACGACAAGGCTACCATCCATTGGAGTAACAAAAATATCGACAACAGACTATGTTCCATAATAACAAGGCTACCATCCATTGGAGTTACAAAAATCTCGACAATAGACTACCTTCCATAATGACAAGGCTACCAACCATTGGAGTAACAAAGAGATCGACAACAGACTACGTTCAATAATGACAATGCTACCATCCACTAGAGTAACAAAAATATCGACAACAGGGTACCTTCCATAATGACAAGGTCACCATCCATTGGAATAATAAAAATCTCGATAACAAACTACCTTCCATAATGACAAGGCTACCATCCAATGGAATAACAAAAATGTCGACAACAGACTACCTTTCATAATGAAAAGGCTACCGTTAATTGGAGTAACATGAATATCGACAACAGACTACGTTCCATAATGACAAGGCTACCATCCATTGGAGTAACAAAAATCTCGACAATAGACTACCTTCCTTAATGAAAAGGCTACCATCCATTGGAGTAACAAAAATCTCGATAATAGACTACCTTCCATAATGACAGGTCTACCATCAATTGGAGTAACATGAATATCGACAATAGATTACCTTCCATAATCAAAAGTCTACCATCCATTGGAGTAACAAAAATATCGACACCAGACTACCTTCCATAATGACTAGGCTACCATCCCATGAGTAAGAATGATATCGACAACAGACTACCTACCATATTGACAAGGCTACCATCCATTGGAGTAACATAAATATCGACAATAGACTATGTTCAATAATGACAAGGCTACCATCCATTGGAGTAACAAAAATCTCGACAACAGACTACTTTCCATAACGACAAGGCTACCATCCATTGGAGTAACAAAAATATCGACAACAGACTATGTTCCATATAACAAGGCTACCATCCATTGGAGTTACAAAAATCTCGACAACAGACTACCTTCCATAATGACAAGGCTACCATCCATTGGAGTAACAAAGATATCGACAACAGACTACCTTCAATAATGACAATGCTACCGTCCACTAGAGTAACAAAAATATCAACAACAGGGTACCTTCCATAATGACAAGGTTACCATCCATTGGAATAATAAAATTCTTAACAAAAAACTACTTTCCGTAATTAAAAGGCTACCATCCAATGGAATAACAAAAATATCGACAACAAACTACCTTCCATAATGACAAGGCTACCAACCATTGGAGTAACAAAGATATCGACAACACACTACGTTCAATAATGACAATGCTACCATCCACTAGAGTAACAAAAATATCGACAATAGGGGACCTTCCATAATGACAAGGTCATCATCCATTTTAATAATAAAAATCTAGACAACAAACTACGTTCCATAATGACAAGGCTACCATCCAATGGAATAACACAAATCTCGTCAACAGATTACCTTCCATAATGACAACGCTACCATCCATTGGAGTAACAAAAATCTGAACAACAGACTACCTTCCATAGTGACAAGCCTAGCATCCGTTGGAGTAACGTAAATATCAACGAAAGACTACCTTCCATAATGAAAAGGCTACCATCCATTGGAGTAACAAAAATCTCGATAATAGACTACCTTCCATAATGACAGGTCTACCATCAATTGGAGTAACATGAATATCGACACCAGACTACCTTCCATAATGACTAGGCTACCATCTCGTGAGTAAGAATGATATCGACAACAGACTACCTACCATATTGACAAGGCTACCATCCATTGGAGTAACATAAATATCGACAATAGACTACGTTCGATAATGACAAGGCTACCATCCATTGGAGTAAAAAAAATCTCGACAACAGACTACCTTCCATAACGACAAGGCTACCATCCATTGGAGTAACAAAAATATCGACAACAAACTACTGACCATAATGACAAGGCTACCATCCATTGGAGTTACAAAAATATCGACAACAGACTACCTTCCTTAATGACAAGGCTACCATCCATTGGTGTAACAAAGATATCGACAACAAACTACCTTCAATAATGACAATGCTACCGTCCACTAGAGTAACAAAAATATCAACAACAGGGTACCTTCCATAATGACAAGGTTACCATCCATTGGAATATTAAAATTCTCAACAAAAAACTACCTTCCATAATCAAAAGGCTACCATCCAATGGAATAACAAAAATCTCGACAACAGACTACCTTCCATAATGACAAGGCTACCAACCAATGGAGTAACAAAGATATCAACAACAGACTATGTTCAATAAAGAAAATGATACCATCCACTAGAGTAACAAAAATATCGACAACAGGGTACCTTCCATAATGACAAGGTCACCATCCATTGTAATAATAAAAATCTAGACAACAAACTACGTTCCATAATGACAAGGCTACCATCCAATGGAATAACACAAATCTCGTCAACAGATTACCTTCCATAATGACAACGCTACCATCCATTGGAGTAAAAAAAATCTGAACAACAGACTACCTTCCATAGTGACAAGCCTAGCATCTGTTGGAGTAACGTAAATATCAACGAAAGACTACCTTCCATAATGAAAAGGCTACCATCCATTGGATTAACAAAAATCTCGACAATAGACTTACTTCCATTATGAAAAGGCTACCATCCATTGGAGTAACAAAAATCTCGATAACAAACTACCTTCCATAATGACAAGGCTACCATCAATTGGAGTAACATGAATATCGACAATAGACTACCTTCCATAATCACAAGTCTACCATCCATTGGAGTAACAAAAATATCGACACCAGACTACCTTCCATAATGACTAGGCTACTATCCCGTGAGTAAGAATGATATCGACAACAGACTACCTACCATATTGACAAGGCTACCATCCATTGGAGTAACATAAATATCAACAATAGACTACGTTCGATAATGACAAGGCTACCATCCATTGGAGTAACAAAAATCTCGACAACAGACTACCTTCCATAACGACAAGGCTACCATCCATTGGAGTAACAAAAATATCGACAACAGACTATGTTCCATAATAACAAGGCTACCATCCATTGGAGTTACAAAAATCTCGACAACAGACTACCTTCCATAATGAGAAGGATACCATCCATTGGAGTAACAAAGATATCGACAACAGACTTCCTTCAATAATGACAATGCTACCGTCCACTAGAGTAACAAAAATATCAACAACAGGGTACCTTCCATAATGACAAGGTTACCATCCATTGGAATAATAAAATTCTTAACAAAAAACTACTTTCCGTAATTAAAAGGCTACCATCCAATGGGATAACAAAAATCTCGAAAATAGACTACCTTCCATAATGACAAGGCTACCAACCATTGGAGTAACAAAGATATCGACAACAGACTACATTCAATAATGACAATGCTACCATCCACTAGAGTAACAAAAATATCGACAACCGGGTACCTTTCATAATGACAAGGTCACCAGCCATTGGAATAATAAAATTCTCAACAAAAAACTACCTTCCATAATCAAAAGGCTACCATCCAATGGAATAACAAAAATATCTACAACAGACTACCTTCCATAATGACAAGGCTACCAACGAATGGAGTAACAAAGATATCAACAACAGACTATGTTCAATAATGACAATGATACCATCCACTAGAGTAACAAAAATATCGACAACAGGGTACCTTCCATAATGACAAGGTCACCATCCATTGTAATAATAAAAATCTAGACAACAAACTACGTTCCATAATGACAAGGCTACCATCCAATGGAATAACACAAATCTCGTTAACAGATTACCTTCCATAATGACAACGCTACCATCCATTGGAGTAACAAAAATCTGAACAACAGACTACCTTCCATAGTGACAAGCCTAGCATCCGTTGGAGTAACGTAAATATCAACGAAAGACTACCTTCCATAATGAAAAGGCTACCATCCATTGGAGTAACAAAAATCTCGACAATAGACTTACGTCCATTATGAAAAGGCTACCATCCATTGGAGTAACAAAAATCTCGATAATAAACT
This sequence comes from Vicia faba, assembly GCA_948472305.1. Taxonomy (NCBI): domain Eukaryota; kingdom Viridiplantae; phylum Streptophyta; class Magnoliopsida; order Fabales; family Fabaceae; genus Vicia; species Vicia faba. The sequence goes on from OX451739.1 coordinate 657,097,814, forward strand.
ACCTTCCATAATGACAAGGCTACCATCAATTGGAGTAACATGAATATCGATAATAGACTACCTTCCATAATCACAAGTCTACCATCCATTGGAGTAACACAAATATCGACACCAGACTACCTTCCATAATGACTAGGCTACCATCCCGTGAGTAAGAATGATATCGACAACAGACTACCTACCATATTGACAAGGCTACCATCCATTGGAGTAACATAAATATCAACAATAGACTACGTTCAATAATGACAAGGCTACCATCCATTGGAATAACAAAAATCTCGACAACAGACTACCTTCCATAACGACAAGGCTACCATCCATTGGAGTAACAAAAATATCGACAACAGACTATGCTCCATAATAACAAGGCTACCGTCCATTGGAGTTACAAAAATGTCGACAACAGACTACCTTCCATAATGACAAGGATACCATCCATTGGAGTAACAAAGATATCGACAACAGACTACCTTCAATAATGACAATGCTACCGTCCACTAGAGTAACAAAAATATCAACAACAGGGTACCTTCCATAATGACAAGGTTACCATCCATTGGAATAATAAAATTCTCAACAAAAAACTACCTTCCGTAATCAAAAGGTTACCATCCAATGGAATAACAAAAATCTCGACAACAGACTACCTTCCATAATGACAAGGCTACCAACCATTGGAGTAACAAAGATATCGACAGCAGACTACGTTCAATAATGACAATGCTACCATCCACTAGAGTAATAAAAATATCGACAATAGGGTACCTTCCATAATGACAAGGTCACCATCCATTGTAATAATAAAAATCTCGACAACAAACTACGTTCCATAATGACAAGGCTACCATCCAATGGAATAACACAAATCTCGTCAACAGACTACCATCCATAATGACAACGCTGCCATCCATTGGAGTAACAAAAATCTGAACAACAGACTACCTTCCATAGTGACAAGCCTACCATCCATTGGAGTAACGTAAATATCAACGAAAGACTACCTTCCATAATGAAAAGGCTACCATCCATTAGAGTAACAAAAATCTCGACAATAGACTACCTTCCATAATGAAAAGGCTACCATCAATTGGAGTAACAAAAATCTCGATAACAGACTACCTTCCATAATGACAAGGCTACCATCAATTGGAGTAACATGAATATCGATAATAGACTACCTTCCATAATCACAAGTCTACCATCCATTGGAGTAACAAAAATATCGACACCAGACTACCTTCCATAATGACTAGGCTACCATCCATTGAGTAACAATGATATCGACAATAGACTACCTACCATATTGACAAGGCTACCATACATTGGAGTAACATAAATATCGACAATAGACTACGTTCCTTAATGAAAAGGATACCATCCATTAGAGTAACAAAAATCTCGACAACAGACTACCTTCCATAATGACAAGGCTACCATCCATTGGAGTAACAAAAATATCGACAACAAACTATGTTCCATAATAACAAGGCTACCATCCATTGGAGTTACAAAAATCTCGACAACAGACTACTTTCCATAATGACAAGGCTACCATCCATTGGAGTAACAAAGATATCGACAACAGACTTCCTTCAATAATGACAATGCTACCGTCCACTAGAGTAACAGAAATATCAACAACAGGGTATCTTCCATAATGACAAGGTAAAAATCCATTGGAATAATAAAATTCTCAACAAAAAACTACCTTCCGTAATTAAAAGGATACCATCCAATGGAATAACAAAAATCTCGACAACAAACTACCTTCCATAATGACAAGGCTACCAACCATTCGAGTAACAAAGATATCGACAACAAACTACGTTCAATAATGACAATGCTACCATCCAAAATAACAAGGTCACCATCCATTGGAATAATAAAAATCTCGATAAGAAACTACCTTCCATAATGACAAGGCTACCATCCAATGGAATAACACAAATCTCGTCAACAGACTAGCTTCCATAATGACAAGGGTACCATCCATTGGAGTAACAAAAATCTGAACAACAGACTACCTTCCATAATGACAAGCCTACCATCTGTTGGAGTAACGTAAATATCAACGAAAGACTACCTTCCATAAGGAAAAGGCTACCATCCATTGGAGTAACAAAAATCTCGACAATAGACAACCTTCCATAATGAAAAGGCTACCATCCATTGGAGTAACAAAAATCTCGATAACAGACTACCTTCCATAATGATAAGGCTACCATCAATTAGAGTAACATGAATATCGACAACAGACTACCTTCCATAATGACAAGTCTACCATCCATTGGAGTAACAAAAATATCGACACCAGACTACCTTCCATAATGACTAGGCTACCATCCATTGAGTAAGAATGCTATCGACAACAGACTACCTACCATATTGATAAGGCTACCATCCAATGGAATAACAAAAATCACGACAACAAACGAACTTTCATAATGACAAGGCCACCATCCATTGGAGTTACAAAAATATTGACAATAGACTACGTTCCATAATAACAAGGCTACCATCCATTGGAGTAACAAAAATCTCAACAATAGATTACCTTCCATAATGACAAGGCTACCATCCATTGGAGTAACGTAAATCAATAGGAAAGACTACCTTCCAAAATGACAATGCTACCATCCATTGAGTAACAAAGATATCGACAAACAGACTACCTACCATAATGACAAGGCTACCATCCAATGGAATAACAAAAATTTTGACAACAAACTACCTTTCATAATGAAAAGGCTACCGTCCATTGGAGTAACATGAATATCGACAACAGACTATGTTCCATAATGACAAGGCTACCATCCATTGGAGTAACAAAAATCTCGACACCAGACTACCTTTCATAATGACAAGGGTACCATCCATTGAGTAACAATGATATCGACAACAGACTACCGACCATAATTACAAGGGTACCATCCATTGGAGTTACAAAAATATCGACAATAGACTACCTTCCTTGTTGACAAGGCTACCATCCATTGGGGTAACAAAGATATCGACAACAGACTACCTTCAATAATGACAATGCTACCGTCCACTAGAGTAACAAAAATATCAACAACAGGGTACCTTCCATAATGACAAGGTTACCATCCATTGGAATAATAAAATTCTCAACAAAAAACTACCTTCCGTAATCAAAAGGCTACCATCCAATGGAATAACAAAAATGTTGACAACAGCCTACCTTCCATAATGACAAGGCTACCAACAATTGGAGTAACAAAGATATCGACAACAGACTACGTTCAATAATGACAATGCTACCATCCACTAGAGTAATAAAAATATCGACAATAGGGTACCTTCCATAATGACAAGGTCACGATCCATTGGAATAATAAAATTCTCGACAACAAACTACGTTCCATAATGACAAGGCTACCATCCAATGGAATAACACAAATCTCGTCAACAGACTACCATCCATAAGGACAACGCTACCATCCATTGGAGTAACAAAAATCTGAAAAACAGACTACCTTCCATAGTTACAAGCCTACCATCCGTTGGAGTAACGTAAATATCAAAGAAAGACTACCTTCCATAATGAAAAGGCTACCATCCATTGGAGTAACAAAATTCTCGACAATAGACTACCTTCCATAATGAAAAGGCTTCCATCCATTGGAGTAACAAAAATCTCATTAACAGACTACCTTCCATAATGATAAGGCTACCATCAATTGGAGTAACATGAATATCGACAACAGACTACCTTCCATAATGACAAGTCTACCATCCATTGGAGTAACAAAAATATCGACACCAGACTACCTTCCATAATGACTAGGCTACCATCCATTGAGTAAGAATGCTATCGACAACAGACTACCTACCATATTGATAAGGCTACCATCCAATGGAATAACAAAAATCACGACAACAAACTAGCTTTCATAATAACAAGGCTACCATCCATTGGAGTAACTAAAATCTCAACAATAGACTACCTTCCATAATGACAAGGCTACCATCCATTGGAGTAACAAAAATCTCGACAACAGAGTACCTTCGATAATGAAAAGGCTACCATCCAATGGAATAACAAAAATCTCGTCAACAGACTACCTTCCAAAATGATAAGGCTACCATCGATTGGAGTAACAAAAATCTCTAATAGACTACCTTCCATAATGACAAGGCTACCATCCGTTGGAGTAACGTAAATCATAACGAAAGACTACCTTCCATAATGACAAGGCTACCATCCATTGAGTAACAAAGATATCGACAACAAACTACCTACCATAATGACAAGGCTACCATCCAATGGAATAACAAAAATTTTGACAACAAACTACCTTTCATAATGAAAAGGCTACCGTCCATTGGAGTAACATGAATATCGGCAACAGACTATGTTCCATAATGACAAGGCTACCATCCATTGGAGTAACAAAAATCTCGACACCAGACTACCTTTCATAATGACAAGGGTACCATCCATTGAGTAACAATGATATCGACAACAGACTACCGACCATAATGACAAGGGTACCATCCATTGGAGTTACAAAAATATCGACAATAGACTACCTTCCTTGATGACAAGGCTACCATCCATTGGGGTAACAAAGATATCGACAACAGACTACCTTCAATAATGACAATGCTACCGTCCACTAGAGTAACAAAAATATCAACAACAGGGTACCTTCCATAATGACAAGGTTACCATCCATTGGAATAATAAAATTCTCAACAAAAAACTACCTTCCGTAATCAAAAGGCTACCATCCAATGGAATAACAAAAATGTTGACAACAGCCTACCTTCCATAATGAAAAGGCTACCATCCATTGGAGTAACAAAAATCTCGATAATAGACTACCTTCCATTATGACAACGCTACCATCAATTGGAGTAACATGAATATCGACAACAAACTACCTTCCATTATGACAAGGCTACCATCCATTGGAGTAGCAAAATTCTCGGTAACAGAGTACCTTCCATAATGACAAGGCTACCATCCATTGGATAATAAAAATTTCGACAACAGACCACCTTCCATAATGAAAAGGATACCATCCAATAGAATAACAAAAATCTCGTCAATAGACTACCTTCCATAATGACAAGGCTACCATCTATTGCAGTAACAAAAATCTGAACAACAAACTACCTTCTAAAATGACAAGGCTACCATCCGTTAGAGTAACGTAAATCTCAACGAAATACTTCCTTACATAATGACAAGGATACCATCCATTTAGTAACAAAGATATCGACAACAAACTACCTACCATAATAACAAGGCTACCATCCAATGGAATAACAAAAATATCGACAACGGACTACCTTTAATAATGACAAGGCTACCATCCATTGGAGTAACATAAATATCGACAACAAACTACGTTCCATAATGACAAGGCTACCATCCATTGGAGTAAAAAAAATCTCGACAATAGACTACCTTTGATATTGACATGGCTACCATTCATTAGAGTAACATAAATATCGACAACAGACTACGTTCCATAATGACAAGGCTACCATCCATTGGAGTAACAAAAATCTCGACAACAGACTACCTTCCATAATGACAAGCCTACCATCCATTGGAGTAACAAAAATCTGAACAACAGACTACCTTCCATAATGACAAGGCTACCATCCATTGCAGTAACAAAAATATGAACAATAGACTACCTTCTATAATGACAAGGCTACCATCCGTTAGAGTAACGTAAATCTCAATGAAATACTTCCTTCCAAAATGACAAGGCTACCATCCATTAAGTAACAAAGATATCAACAACAGACTACCTACCATAATGACATGGCTACACTTCCGATGGAATAACAAAAATCTCGACAACAGACTACCTTTAATAATGACAAGGCTACCATCCATTGGAGTAACATAAATATCGACAACAGACTATGTTCCATAATGACAAGGCTACCATTCATTCGAGTAAAAAAAATCTCGACAACAGACTACCTTCCATAATTACAAGGCTAGCGTCCGTTGGAGTAACAAAAATCTCGACACCAGATTACCTTCCATAATGACAAGGCTGCCATCCATTGGAGTAACATAAATATCGACAACAGACTACGTTACATAATGACAAGGCTACCATCCATTGGAGTAACAAAAATCTCGACAACAAACTACTTTCCATAATGACAAGGCTACCATCCATTGGAGTAACAAAAATATCGACAATAGACTATGTTCCACAATAACAAGGCTACCATCCATTAAAGTTACAAAAATATAGACAACATACTACCTTCCATAATGACAAGGATACCATCCATTGGAGTAACAAAAATTTCGACAACAGACTACCTTCCATAATGACAAGGCTACCATCCAATGGAATAACAAAAATCTTGACAATAGATTCCCTTTAATAATGACAATGCTACCATCCATTGGAGTAACATAAATATCGACAACAGACTACGTTCCATAATGACAAGGCTACCATTAATTGAAGTAAAAAAAATCTCGAAAACAGACTACCTTCCATGATGACAAGGCTACCATCCATTGATGTAACAAAAATATCGACAACAAACTATGTTCCATAATTACAAGGCTAACATCCATTGGAGTAACAAAAATCTCGACACCAGACTACCTTCCATAATGACAAGGCTACCATCCTATGGAATATCAAAAATCTCGACAACAGACTACCTTTCATAATGACAAGGCTACCATCCATTGGAGTAACATAAATATCGACAATAGACTACGTTCCATAATAACAAGGCTACCATCCATTGGAGTAAAAAAAATCTTGACAACAGAATACCTACCATAATGACAAGGCTACCATCCATTGAAGTAACAAAAATATTGACAACAGACTATGTTCCATAATTATAAGGCTAACATCCATTGGAGTAACAAAAATCTCGACACCAAACTACCTTCCATAATGACAAGGCTACCATCCAATGGAATAACAAAAATCTCAACAACAGACTACCTTTCATAATGACAAGGCTACCATCCATTGGAGTAAATAAATATCGACAACAGACTACCTTTCATAATGATAAGGCTACCATCCATTGGAGTAACATAAATATCGATAATAGACTACGTTCCATAATGACAAGGCTACAATCCATTGGAGTAACAAAAATCTGAACAACAGACTACCTTCCATAATGACAAGGCTACCATCCGTTGGAGTATCGTAAATCGCAATGAAAGACTACCTTCCATAATGACAAGGCTACCATCCATTGAGTAACAAAGATATTGACAACAGACTACCTACCATAATGACAAGGCTACCATCCAATGGAATAACAAAAATGTCGACAACAGACTACCTTTCATAATGACAAGTCTACCGTCCATCGGAGTAACATGAATATCGACAACAAACTACATTCCATAATGACAAGGCTACCATCCATTGGAGTAACAAAAATCTCAACACCAGACTACCTTTCATAATGACAAGGCTACCATCCATTGAGTAACAATGATATCGACAACAGACTACCGACCATAATGAAAAGGCGACCATCCATTGGAGTTACAAAAATCTCGACAACAGACTACCTTCCTTAATGACAAGGCTACCATCCATTGGAGTAACAAAGATATCGACAACAGACTATGTTCAATAATGAAAATGCTACCATCCACTAGAGTAAAAAAAATATCGAAAACAGGGAACCTTCCATAATTACAAGGTTACCATCCATTGGAATAATAAAAATCTCGACAACAAACTACCTTCCATAATGACAAGGCTACCATCCAATGGAATAACACAAATCTCGTCAATAGACTACCTTCCATAATGACAAGGCTACCATCCATTGGAGTAACAAAAATATCAAAAACAGACTACCTTCCATAATGACAAGCCTACAATCCATTGGAGTAACGTAAATATCAACGAAAGACTACCTTCCATAATGAAAAGGCTACCATCCATTGGAGTAACAAAAATCTCGACAATAGACTACCTTCCATAATGAAAAGGTTACCATCCATTGGAGTAATAAAAATCTCGATAATAGACTACCTTCCATTATGACAAGGCTACCATCAATTTGAGTAACATGAATATCGACAACAGACTACCTTCCATTATGACAAGGCTACCATCCATTGGAATAACAAAAATCTCGACAATAGACTACCTTCCATAATGATAAGGCTACCATCCATTGGAGTAACAAAAATCTCGGTAATAGAGTACCTTCCATAATGACAAGGCTACAATCTATTGGATAATGAAAATTTCGACAACAGACCACCTTCCATAATGAAAAGGCTACCATCCAAAATAATAACAAAAATCTCGTCAACAGACTACCTTCCATAATGAAAAGGCTACCGTCCATTGCAGTAACAAAAATCGGAACAATAGACTACCTTCTATAATGACAAGGCTACCATCCGTTAGAGTAACGTAAATCTCAACGAAATAATTCCTTCCATAATTACAAGGCTAACATCCATTGAGTAACAAAAATCTCGACACCAGACTACCTTCCATAATGACAAGGCTACCATCCAATGGAATAACAAAAATCTCGACAATGGACTACCTTTAATAATGACAAGGCTGCCATCCATTAGAGTAACATGAATATCGACAACAAACTATGTTCCATAATAACAAGGCTACCATCCATTGGAGTAAAAAAAATCTCGACAACAGAATACCTTCCATAATGACAAGGCTACCATCCATTGAAGTAACAAAAATATAGACAACAGACTATGTTCCATAATTACAAGGCTAACATCCATTGGAGTAACAAAAATCTTGACACCAGACTACCTTCCATAATGATAAGGCTACCATCCAATGGAATAACAAAAATCTCGACAACAGACTACCTTTCATAATGATAAGGCTACCATCCATTGGAGTAAATAAATATCGACAACAGACTACCTTTCATAATGATAAGGCTACCATCCATTGGAGTAACATAAATATCGACAATAGACTACGTTCCATAATGACAAGGCTACAATCCATTGGAGTAACAAAAATTTGAACAACAAACTACCTTCCATAATGACAAGGCTACCATCCGTTGGAGTATCGTAAATCGCAACGAAAGACTACCTTCCATAATGACAAGGCTACTATCCATTGAGTAACAAAGATATCGACAACAGACTACCTACCATAATGACAAGGCTACCATCCAATGGAACAAAAATGTCAACAACAGACTACCTTTCATAATGACAAGGCTACCGTCCATTGGAGTAACATGAATATCGACAACAAACTACATTCCACAATGACAAGGCTACCATCCATTGGATTAACAAAAATCTCAACACCAGACTACCTATCATAATGACAAGGCTACCATCCATTGAGTAACAATGATATCGACAACAGACTACCGACCATAATGAAAAGGCTACCATCCATTGGAGTTACAAAAATCTCGACAACAGACTACCTTCCTTAATGACAAGGCTACCATCCATTAGAGTAACAAAGATATCGACAACAGACTATGTTCAATAATGAAAATGCTACCATCCACTAGAGTAAAAAAAATATCGAAAACAGGGAACCTTCCATAATTACAAGGTTACCATCCATTGGAATAATAAAAATCTCGACAACAAACTACCTTCCATAATGACAAGGCTACCATCCAATGGAATAACACAAATCTCGTCAACAGACTACCTTCCATAATGACAAGGCTACCATCCATTGGAGTAACAAAAATATGAAAAACAGACTACCTTCCATAATGACAAGCCTACAATCCATTGGAGTAACGTAAATATCAACGAAAGACTACCTTCCATAATGAAAAGGCTACCATCCATTGGAGTAACAAAAATCTCGACAATAGACTACCTTCCATAATGAAAAGGTTACCATCCATTGGAGTAATAAAAATCTCGATAATAGACTACCTTCCATTATGACAAGGCTACCATCAATTGGAGTAACATGAATATCGACAACAGACTACCTTCCATTATGACAAGGCTACCATCCATTGGAATAACAAAAATCTCGACAATAGACTACCTTCCATAATGATAAGGCTACCATCCATTGGAGTAACAAAAATCTCGGTAATAGAGTACCTTCCATAATGACAAGGCTACAATCTATTGGATAATGAAAATTTCGACAACAGACCACCTTCCATAATGAAAAGGCTACCATCCAATAGAATAACAAAAATCTCGTCAACAGACTACCTTCCATAATGAAAAGGCTACCGTCCATTGCAGTAACAAAAATCGGAACAATAGACTACCTTCTATAATGACAAGGCTACCATCCGTTAGAGTAACGTAAATCTCAACGAAATAATTCCTTCCATAATTACAAGGCTAACATCCATTGAGTAACAAAAATCTCGACACCAGACTACCTTCCATAATGACAAGGCTACCATCCAATGGAATAACAAAAATCTCGACAATGGACTACCTTTAATAATGACAAGGCTGCCATCCATTAGAGTAACATAAATATCGACAACAAACTATGTTCCATAATAACAAGGCTACCATCCATTGGAGTAAAAAAAATCTCGACAATAGAATACCGTCCATAATGACAAGGCTACCATCCATTGAAGTAACAAAAATATAGACAACAGACTATGTTCCATAATTACAAGGCTAACATCCATTGGAGTAACAAAAATCTTGACACCAGACTACCTTCCATAATGATAAGGCTACCATTCAATGGAATAACAAAAATCTCGACAACAGACTACCTTTCATAATGACAAGGCTACCATCCATTGGAGTAAATAAATATCGACAACAGACTACCTTTCATAATGATAAGGCTACCATCCATTGGAGTAACATAAATATCGACAATAGACTACGTTCCATAATGACAAGGCTACAATCCATTGGAGTAACAAAAATCTGAACAACAAACTACCTTCCATAATGACAAGGCTACCATCCGTTGGAGTATCGTAAATCGCAACGAAAGACTACCTCCCATAATGACAAGGCTACTATCCATTGAGTAACAAAGATATCGACAACAGACTACCTACCATAATGACAAGGCTACCATCCAATGGAACAAAAATGTCGACAACAGACTACCTTTCATAATGACAAGGCTACCGTCCATTGGAGTAACATGAATATCGACAACAAACTACATTCCACAATGACAAGGCTACCATCCATTGGAGTAACAAAAATCTCAACACCAGACTACCTATCATAATGACAAGGCTACCATCCATTGAGTAACAATGATATCGACAACAGACTACCGACCATAATGAAAAGGCTACCATCCATTGGAGTTACAAAAATCTCGACAACAGACTACCTTCCTTAATGACAAGGCTACCATCCATTGGAGTAACAAAGATATCGACAACCGACTATGTTCAATAATGAAAATGCTACCATCCACTAGAGTAAAAAAAATATCGAAAACAGGGAACCTTCCATAATTACAAGGTTACCATCCATTGGAATAATAAAAATCTCGACAACAAACTACCTTCCATAATGACAAGGCTACCATCCAATGGAATAACACAAATCTCGTCAACAGACTACCTTCCATAATGACAAGGCTACCATCCATTGGAGTAACAAAAATATGAAAAACAGACTACCTTCCATAATGACAAGCCTACAATCCATTGGAGTAACATAAATATCAATGAAAGACTACCTTCCATAATGAAAAGGCCACCATCCATTGGAGTAACAAAAATCTCGACAATAGACTACCTTCCATAATGAAAAGGTTACCATCCATTGGAGTAATAAAAATCTCGATAATAGACTACCTTCCATTATGACAAGGCTACCATCAATTGGAGTAACATGAATATCGACAACAGACTACCTTCCATTATGACAAGGCTACCATCCATTGGAATAACAAAAATCTCGACAATAGACTACCTTCCATAATGATAAGGCTACCATCCATTGGAGTAACAAAAATCTCGGTAATAGAGTACCTTCCATAATGACAAGGCTACAATCTATTGGATAATAAAAATTTCGACAACAGACCACCTTCCATAATGAAAAGGCTACCATCCAATAGAATAACAAAAATCTCGTCAACAGACTACCTTCCATAATGAAAAGGCTACTGTCCATTGTAGTAACAAAAATTGGAACAATAGACTACCTTCTATAATGACAAGGCTACCATCCGTTAGAGTAACGTAAATCTCAACGAAATAATTCCTTCCATAATTACAAGGCTAACATCCATTGAGTAACAAAAATCTCGACACCAGACTACCTTCCATAATGACAAGGCTACCATCCAATGGAATAACAAAAATCTCGACAACGGACTACCTTTAATAATGACAAGGCTGCCATCCATTAGAGTAACATAAATATCGACAACAAACTATGTTCCATAATAACAAGGCTACCATCCATTGGAGTAAAAAAAATCTCGACAACAGAATACCTTCCATAATGACAAGGCTACCATCCATTGAAGTAACAAAAATATCGACAACAGACTATGTTCCATTATTACAAGGCTAACATCCATTGGAGTAACAAAAATCTCGACACCAGACTACCTTCCATAATGACAAGGCTACCATCCAATGGAATAACAAAAATCTCGACAACAAACTACCTTTCATAATGACAAGGCTACCATCCATTGGAGTAAATAAATATCGACAACAGACTACCTTTCATAATGATAAGGCTACCATCCATTGGAGTAACATAAATATCGAAAATAGACTATGTTCCATAATGACAAGGCTACAATCCATTGGAGTAACAAAAATTTGAACAACAGACTTCCTTCCATAATGAAAAGGCTACCATCCGTTGGAGTAACGTAAATCGCAACGAAAGACTACCTTCCATAATGACAAGGCTACCATCCATTGAGTAACAAAGATATCGACAACAGACTACCTACCATAATGACAAGGCTACCATCCAATGGAATAACAAAAATGTTGACAACAGACTACCTTTCATAATGACAAGGCTACCGTCCATTGGAGTAACATGAATATCGACAACAAACTACATTCCATAATGACAAGGCTACCATCCATTGTAGTAACAAAAATCTCGACACTAGACTACCTTTCATAATGACAAGGCTACCATCCATTGAGTAACAATGATATCGACAACAGACTACCGACCATAATGAAAATGCTATCATCCATTGGAGTTACAAAAATCTCAACAACAGACTACCTTCCTTAATGACAAGGCTACCATCCATTGGAGTAACAAAGTTATCGACAACAGACTACGTTCAATAATGAAAATGCTACCATCCACTAGAGTAACAAAAATATCGAAAACAGGGTACCTTCCATAATTACAAGGTTACCATCCATTGGAATAATAAAAATCTCGACAACAAACTACCTTCCATAATGACAAGGCTACCATCCAATGGAATAACACAAATCTCGTCAACAGACTACCTTCCATAATTACAAGGCTACCATTCATTGGAGTAACAAAAATCTGAAAAACAAACTACCTTCCATAATGACAAGCCTACCATCCATTGGAGTAACGTAAATATCAACGAAAGACTACCTTCCATAATGAAAGACTACCATCCATTGGAGTAACAAAAATCTCGACAATAGACTACCTTCCATAATGAAAAGGTTACCATCCATTGGAGTAATAAAAAACTCGATAATAGACTACCTTCCATTATGACAAGGCTACCATCAATTGGAGTAACATGAATATCGACAACAGACTACCTTCCATTATGACAAGGCTACCATCCATTGGAATAACAAAAATCTCGACAATAGACTTCCTTCCATAATGATAAGGCTACCATCCATTGGAGTAACAAAAATCTCGGTAACAGAGTACCTTCCATAATGACAAGGCTACCATCCATTGGATAATAAAAATTTCGATAACAGACCACCTTCCATAATGAAAATTCTATCATCCAATAGAATAATAAAAATCTCGTCAAATGACTACCTTCCATAATGACAAGGCTACCATCCATTACAGTAACAAAAATCTGATCAACAGACTACCTTCTATAATGACAAGGCTACCATCCGTTAGAGTAACGTAAATCTCAACGAAATACTTCCTTCCATAATGACAAGACTACCATCCATGGCGTAACAAAGATATCGACAACCTACTACCTACCATAATGACAAGGCTACCATCCAATGGAATAACAAAAGTCTCGACAACGGACTACCTTTAATAATGACAAGGCTACCATCCATTGGAGTAACATAAATATCGACAATAGACTATGTTCCATAATGACAAGGCTACCATCCATTGGAGTAAAAAAAATCTCGACAACAGACTACCTACCATAATGACAAGGCTACCATCCATTGAAGTAACAAAAATATCGATAACAGACTATGTTCCATAATTACAAGGCTAACATCCATTGGAGTAACAAAAATCTCAACACCAGACTACCTTCCATACTGACAAGGCTACCATCCAATGGAATAACAAAAATCTCGATAAGAGACTACCTTTCATATTGACAAGGCTACCATTCATTGGAGTAACATAAATATCGACAACAGACTACGTTCCATAATGACAAGGCTACCATCCATTGGAGTAACAAAAATCTCGACAACAGACTACCTTCCATAATGACAAGGCTACCATCCATTGGAGTAACAAAAATCTGAACAACAGACTACCTTCCATAATGACAAGGCTACCATCCGTTGGAGTAACGTAAATCTCAATGAAATACTACCTTCCATAATGACAAAGCTACCATCCATTCAAGTAAAAAAAATCTCAACAACAGACCACTTTCCATAATGACAAGGCTAGCGTCCGTTGGAATAACAAAAATCTCGACACCAGATTACCTTCCATAATGACAAGGCTACCATCCATTGGAGTAACATAAATATTGACAAAAGACTACGTTACATAATGACAAGGCTACCATCCATTGGAGTAACAAAAATCTCGACAACAAACTACTTTCCATAGTGACAAGGCTACCATCCATTGGAGTAACAAAAATATCGATAATAGACTATGTTCCACAATAACAAGGCTACCATCCATTAAAGTTATAAAAATCTCGACAACATACTACCTTCCATAATGACAAGGCTACCATCCATTGGAGTAACAAAAATCTGAAAAACAAACTACCTTCCATAATGACAAGGCTACCATCCAATGGAATAACAAAAATCTCGACAACAGACGACCTTTAATAATGACAAGGCTACCATCCATTGTAGTAACATAAATATCGACAACAGACTACGTTCCATAATGACAAGGCTACCATCCATTGGAGTAAAAAAAATCTCGACAACAGACTACCTTCCATAATGACAAGGCTACCATCCGTTGAAGTAACAAAAATGTCGACAACAGATTATGTTCCATTATTACAAGGCTAACATCCATTGGAGTAACAAAAATCTTGACACCAGATTACCTTCCATAATGACAAGGCTACCATCCAATGGAATAACAAAAATCTCGACAACAGACTACCTTTCATAATGACAAGGCTACCATCCATTGGAGTAACATAAATATCGACAACAGACTACGTTCCATAATAACAAGGCTACCATCCATTGGAGTAAAAAAAATCTCGACAACAGAATACCTTCCATGAATACAAGGCTACCATCCATTGAAGTAACAAAAATATCGACAACAGACTATGTTCCATAATTACAAGGCTACCATCCATTGGAGTAACAAAAATCTCGACACCAGACTACCTTCCATAGTGACAAGGCTACCATCCAATGGAATAAAAAAAATCTCGACAACAGACTACCTTTCATAATGACAAGTCTACCATCCATTGGAGTAAATAAATATCGACAATAGACTACCTTTCATAATGATAAGGCTAGCATCCATTGGAGTAACATAAATATCGACAATAGACTACGTACCATAATGACAAGGCTACAATCCATCGGAGTAAGAAAATTCTGAACAACAGACTACCTTCCATAATGACAAGGCTACCATCCATTGATGTAACAAAAATATCGACAACAGACTATGTTCCATAATTACAAGGCTAACATCCGTTGGAGTAACAAAAATCTCGACACCAGACTACCTTCCATAATGACAAGGCTATTATCCAATGGAATAACAAAAATCTCGACAACAGACAACCTTTCATAATGACAAGGCTACCATCCATTAGAGTAAATAAATATCGACAACAGACTAACTTTCATAATGATAAGGCTACCATCCATTGGAGTAACATAAATATCGATAATAGACTATGTTCCGTA
This sequence comes from Vicia faba, assembly GCA_948472305.1. NCBI lineage: Eukaryota > Viridiplantae > Streptophyta > Magnoliopsida > Fabales > Fabaceae > Vicia > Vicia faba. The sequence continues at coordinate 657,114,089 of OX451739.1, forward strand.
ATGACAAGGCTACAATCCATTCGAGTAACAAAAATCTGAACAACAAAGTACCTTCCATAATGACATGGCTACCATCCATTGGAGTAACAAAAATATCGACAACAGACTATGTTCCATAATGACAAGGCTACCATCCATTGGAGTAACAAAAATCTCGACAACAAGCTACCTTCCATAATGACAAGGCTACCATCCATGGGAGTAACAAAAATTTCGACAACAGACTACCTTTCATAATGACAAGGCTACCGTCCATTGGAGTAACATGAATATCGGCAACAAACTACATTCCATAATGACAAGGCTACCATCCATTGGAGTAACAAAAATCTCGACACCAGACTACCTTTCATAATGACAAGGCTACCATCCATTGAGTAACAATGATATCGACAACAGACTACCGACCATAATGAAAAGGCTACCATCCATTGGAGTTACAAAAATCTCGACAACAGACTACCTTCCTTAATGACAAGGATACCATCCATTGGAGTAACAAAGATATCGACAACAGACTACGTTCAATAATGAAAATGCTACCATCCATTAGAGTAAAAAAAATACCGAAAAGAGGGTACCTTCCATAATTTCAAGGTTACCATCCATTAGAATAATAAAAATCTCGACAACAAACTACCTTCCATAGTGACAAGGCTACCATCCAACGGAATAACACAAATCTCGTCAACAGACTAACTTCCATAATGACAAGGCTACCATCCATTGGAGTAACAAAAATCTAAAAAAATAGGCTACCTTCCATAATGACAAGCCTACCATCCATTGGAGTAACGTAAATATGAACGAAAGAATACCTTCCATAATGAAAAGGCTACCATCCATTGGAGTAACAAAAATCTCGAGAATAGACTACCTTCCATAATGAAAAGGTTACCATCCATTGGAGTAATAAAAATCTCGATAATAGACTACCTTCCATTATGACAAGGCTACCATCAATTGGAGTAACATGAATATCGACAACAGACTACCTTCCATTATGACAAGGCTACCATCCATTGGAATAACAAAAATCTCGACAATAGACTACCTTCCATAATGATAAGGCTACCATCCATTGGAGTAACAAAAATCTCGGTAACAGAGTACCTTCCATAATGACAAGGCTACCATCCATTGGATAATAAAAATTTCGACAACAGACCACCTTCCATAAGGAAAAGCCTACCTTCCAATAGAATAACAAAAATCTCGTCAACAGACTACCTTCTATAATGACAAGGCTACCATCCATTGCAGTAACAAAAATCTGAACAACAGACTACCTTCTATAATGACAAGGCTACCATCCATTACAGTAACGTAAATCTCAACGAAATACATCCTTCCATAATGACAAGGCTACCATCCATTGAGTAACAAAGATATCGATAACAAACTACCTACCATAATGACAAGGCTACCATCCAATGGAATAACAAAAATCTCGACAACGGACTACCTTTAATAATGACAAGGCTACCATCCATTGGAGTAACATAAATATCGACAACAGACTACGTTCCATAATGACAAGGCTACCATCCATTGGAGTAAAAAAAATCTAGACAACAAACTACCTTCCATAATGACAAGGCTACCATCCAATGAAGTAACAAAAATATCGACAACAGACTATGTTCCATAATTACAAGGCTAACATCCATTGGAGTAACAAAAATCTCGACACCAGACTACCTTCCATAATGACAAGGCTACCATCTCAATGGAATAACAAAAATCTCGACAGCAGACTACCTTTCATATTGATAAGGCTACCATTCATTGGAGTAACATAAATATCGACAACAGACTATGTTCCATAATGACAAGGCTACCATCCATTGGAGTAACAAAAATATCGACAGCAGACTACCTTCCATAATGACAAGGCTCTTGTCCATTAGAGTAACAAAAATCTGAACAACAGACTACCTTCCATAATGACAAGGCTACCATCCATTGCAGTAACAAAAATCTGAACAACAGACTACCTTCTATAATGACAAGGCTACCATCCGATAGAGTAACGTAAATCTCAATGAAATACTACCTTCCATAATGACAAGGCTACCATCCATTGAGTAACAAAGATATCGACAACAGACTACCTACCATAATGACATGGCTACCATCCAATGGAATAACAAAAATCTTGACAATAGACTACCTTTAATAATGACAAGGCTACCATCCATTGGAGTAACATAAATATCGACAACAGACTACGTTCCATAATGACAAGACTACCATCCATTCGAGTAAAAAAAATCTCGACAACATACCACCTTCCATAATGACAAGGCTAGCGTCCGTTGGAGTAACAAAAATATCGACACTAGATTACCTTCCATAATGACAAGTATACCATCCATTGGAGTAACATAAATATCGACAACAGACTACGTTACATAATGACAAGGCTACCATCCGTTGGAGTAACAAAAATCTCGACAACAAACTACTTTCCATAATGACAAGGCTACCATCCATTGGAGTTACAAAAATATCGACAATAGACTATGTTCCACAATAACAAGGCGACCATCCATTGGAGTTACAAAAATCTCGACAACAGACTACCTTCCATAATGACAAGGCTACCATCCATTGGAGTAACAAAAATTTCGACAACAGACTACCTTCCATAATGACAAGGCTACCATCCAATGGAAAACAAAAATCTCGACTACAGACTACCTTTCATAATGACAAGGCTACCATCGATTGGAGTAACAACAATATCGACAATTGACTATGTTCCATAATGACAAGTCTATCATCCATTGGAGTAATAAAACTCTCGACAACAGACTACCTTCCATAAAGACAAGGCTACCATCCATTGGAGTAACAAAAATATCGACAACAGTCTATGTTCCCTAATAACAACGCTATCATCAATTGGAGTATCAAAAATATCGACAACATACTACCTTCCACAATGACAAGGCTACCATCCATTGGAGTAACAAAAATTTCGACAACAGACTACCTTCCATAATGACAAGGCTACCATCCAATGGAATAACAAAAATCTCGACAACAAACTACCTTTCATAATGACAAGGCTACCATCCATTGGAGTAAATAAATATCGACGACAGACTACCTTTCATATTGATAAGGCTACCATACATTGGATTAACAAAAATTTCGAAAATAGACTACCTTCCATAATGACAAGGCTACCATCCATTGGAGTAACAAAAATATCGACAATAGACTACCTTTCATAATGATAAGGCTACCATCCATTGGAGTAACATAAATATCGACAATAGACTACGTACCATAATGACAAGGCTACAATCCATCGGAGTAAGAAAATTCTGAACAACAGACTACCTTCCATAATGACAAGGCTACCATCCATTGATGTAACAAAAATATCGACAACAGACTATGTTCCATAATTACAAGGCTAACATCCGTTGGAGTAACAAAAATCTCGACACCAGACTACCTTCCATAATGACAAGGCTATTATCCAATGGAATAACAAAAATCTCGACAACAGACAACCTTTCATAATGACAAGGCTACCATCCATTAGAGTAAATAAATATCGACAACAGACTAACTTTCATAATGATAAGGCTACCATCCATTGGAGTAACATAAATATCGATAATAGACTATGTTCCGTAATGACAAGGCTACCATCCACAAGAGTAAAAAAAATATCGAAAACAGGGTACCTTCCATAATTACAAGGTTACCATCAATTGGAATAATAAAAATCTCGACAACAAACTACCTTCCATAATGCAAGGCTACCATCCAATGGAATAACACAAATCTCGTCAACTGACTAACTTCCATAATGACAAGGCTACCATCCATTGGAGTAACAAAAATCTGAAAAACATACTACCTTCCATAATGACAAGCCTACCATCCATTGGAGTAACGTAAATATCAACGAAAGAATACCTTCCATAATGAAAAGGCTACCATCCATTGGAGTAACAACAATCTCGACAATAGACTACCTTCCATAATGAAAAGGCTACCATCCATTGGAGTAACAAAAATCTCGATAATAGACTACCTTCCTTTATGACAAGGCTACCATCAATTGGAGTAACATGAATGTCGACAACAGACTACCTTCCATTATGACAAGGCTACCATCCATTGGAATAAAAAAAATCTCGACAATAGACTACCTTCCATAATGATAAGGCTACCATCCATTGGAGTAACAAAAATCTCGGTAACAGAGTACCTTCCATAATGAGAAGGCTACCATCCATTGGATAATAAAAATTTCGACAACACACCACCTTCCATAAGGAAAAGGCTACCATCCAATAGAATAACAAAAATCTCGTCAACAGACTACCTTCCATAATGACAAGCTACCATCCATTGTAGTAACAAAACTATGAACAACATACTACCTTCTATAATGACAAGGCTACCATCCGTTAGAGTAACGTAAATCTCAACGAAATACTTCCTTCCATAATGACAAGGCTACCATCCATTGAGTAACAAAGATATCAACAACAGACTACCTACCATAATGACAAGGCTACCATCCAATGGAATAACAAAAATCTCGACAACGGACTACCTTTAATAATGACAAGGATACCATCCATTGGAGTAACATAAATATCGACAACAGACTACGTTCCATAATGACAAGGCTACCATCCATTGGAGTAACAAAAATATCAAAAACAACCTATGTTCCCTAATAACAAGACTACCATCCATTGGAATTACAAAAATATCGACAACAGACTACCTTCCATAATGACAAGGCTACCATCCATTGGAGTAACATAGACATCGACAACAGACTACCTTCAAAAAATGAAAATGCTTCCATCCACGAGAGTAAAAAAAATATCGACAACATACTACCTTCCATAATCACAAGACTACCATCCATTGGAGTAACAAAAATCTGAACAACAGACTACCTTCCATAATGACAAGGCTACCATCCATTGGAGTAACGTAAATCGCAACGAAAGACTACCTTCCATAATGTCAAGTCTACCATCCATTGAGTAACAAAGATATCGACAACAGACTATCTAACATAATGAAAAGGCTACCATCCAATGGAATAACAAAAATCTCGACAACAGACTACCTTTCATAATGACAAGGCTACCATCCATTGGAGTAACAAAAATATAGACAACAGACTATATTCCATAATGACAAGGCTACCATCGAATGGAATAAAAAAAATCTCTACAACAGACTACCTTTCATAATGACAAGGCTACCATCCATTTGAGTAACATAAATATCGACAACAGAATATATTCCATAATGACAAAGCTACCATCCATTGGAGTAACAAAAATCTCGACAATAGACTACCTTCCATAATGACAAGGCTACCATCCATTGGAGTAATAAAAATATCGACAATAGACTATGTTCCATAATAACAAGGCTACCATCCATTGGAGTATCAAAAATCTCGACACCAAAGTACCTTCCATAATTACAAGGCTATTATCCATTGAGTAACAAAGATATCGACAACAGAATATCTACCATAATGACAAGGCTACCATCCAATAGAATAACAAAAATCTCGACAATAGAACACCTTTCATAATGACAAGGCTACAATCCATTGGAGTAACATAAATATCGACAATAGAATACGTTCCATAATGACAAGGCTACCATCCATTGGAGTAACAAAACTCTCGAAAACAGACTACATTCCATAATGACAAGGCTACCATCCATTAGAGTAACAAAAATATCGTCAACAAACTATGTTCCATAATAACAAGGCTACCATCCATTGGAGTTACAAGAATCTCGACAACAGACTACCTTCAATAATGACAAGGCTACCATCCATTGGAGTAACAAAAATTTCTACAATAGACTACCTTCCATAATGACAAGGCAACCATCCATTGGAGTAACAAAACTATTGACAACAGACTATGTTCGATAATAACAAGGCTACCATCCATTGGAGTAACAAAAATATCGACACCAGACTACCTTCCATAATGACAAGGCTACCATCCATTGAGTAACAAAGATATCGACAACAGAATACCTACCATAATGACAAGGCTACCATCCAATGGAATAACAAAAATCTCGACAACAGACTACCTTTCATAATGATAAGGCTACCATCCATTGGAGTAACATAAATATCGACAACAGACTACGTTCCTTAATGACAAGGCTACCATTCATTGGAGTAAAAAAAATCTCCACAACAGACTACCTTCCGTAATGACAAGGCTACCATCCATTGGAGTAACAAAAATATCGACAACAAACTATGTTCCATAATAACAAGGGTACCATCCATTGGAGTAACAAAAATATCGACAACAGAGTACCTTCCATAATGACAAGGTTACCATCCATTGGAATAACAAAAATCTCGACAAAAACCTACCTTTCGTAATGAAAAGGCTACCATCCAATGGAATAACAAAAATCTCGTCAACAGACTACCTTCCATAATGACAAGGCTACCATCCATTGGAGTAACAAATATTTCTACAATAGACTACCTTCCATAATGACAAGGCAACCATGCATTGGAGTAACAAAAATATCGACAACAAACTATGTTCGATAATAACAAGGCTACCATCCATTGGAGTAACAAAAATATCGACAGCAGACTACCTTCCATAATGACAAGGCTACCATCCATTGAGTACTAAAGATATCGACAACAGAATACCTACCATAATGACAAGGCTACCATCCAATGGAATAACAAAAATCTCGATAACAGACTACCTTTCATAATGATAAGGCTACCATCCATTGGAGTAACATAAATATCGACAACAGACTACGTTCCATAATGACAAGGCTACCATTCATTGGAGTAACAAAAATCTCCACAACAAACTACCTTCCGTAACGACAAGGCTACCATCCATTGGAGTAACAAAAATATCGACAACAGACTATGTTCCATAATAACAAGGGTACCATCCATTGGAGTAATAAAAATATCGACAACAGAGTACCTTCCATAATGACAAGGTTACCATCCATTGGAATAACAAAAATCTCGACAAAAACCTACCTTCTGTAATGAAAAGGCTACCATCCAATGGAATAACAAAAATCTCGTCAACAGTCTACCTTCCATAATGACAAGGCTACCATCCATTGGAGTAACAAAAATTTTATCAACAGACTACCTTCCGTAATGACAAGGCTACCATCCATTGGAGTAACAAAAATATCGACAACAGACTATGTTCCATAATAACAAGGGGACCATCCATCGGAGTTACAAAAATATAGACAACAGACTACCTTCCATAATGACAAGGCTACCATCCATTGGAGTAACATAAATATCGACAACATACTACGTTCCATAATGATAAGGCTACCTGTTGTACCCCAAATTTTGACCTAAGATACCGTCTTCCATCTGCATCATTCGCATTGCAAGAGTTTTGACCATTTTTATCAAATTTTCAAAGCAGTTTAAAAATTCATAACTTTTTCGAGTCGGGAGCTGTTTATTTGTTGAACGCTAAATTTATTAACTGATCAAGACCTAAACAGTGTTCATTGCTTATTTATTATCTTAAATTCAAATAATTGGAATTTATTTTCGATTATTACGTAATTTAAAGATTTATAAATAACAAAACAAATATTTGAGAAGAGGTTTATTAATTGATCAAATAATGTTTATTAATTATTCATTATCCTAAATCTAAATAATGGGAACCGGTTTTCCGTTATTATATAATTTAAAGGTTTACGAATAATGAAATAAACATTTGAAAATGAGTATATTAATTGATCAAGCAATGTTTATTTGATTATTTATTGTTCTAAATTTAAATAGCTGAAATTCTATTTTTCAAGTTATTATAATTTAGAAGAATTAAAAATAATAATAAAATAAATAATTGAAGTTATTAATTGATCAATGATGTTTATTTATTTGTTTATCATTTTAAATTTAAATGATTGGATTTGATTTTTAATCATTATATAATTTAAGGAATTATAAACAATAAATAAATAATTGGAAAGAAAAAGAATTAATTGGGAAATAATAGAATTTTTATTCACTTTATTCTATTTATTACAATTGTTGTTTAAATACTATTGTACGAAGTATTTATAATAACCATTACATAAATGCTTAAAGTAAATAAAACTATTTTCCTAAATTCTAATTCTAATCTTCTATCCAATACTCTTCGTCTGCTCATTTAATTTTACCTGCGAAAACAATTAAAAGAAAGTCAGAATTTAATAAATAACTAAAAGGCAGAAAAAATAAATTCAATGTTCATCATTAAAAGCAGGCGGCTGGAATCAGTTTACCCTTTTTTGCAAATCACGGGATTTCTCCCGGTTCACAAAAAAAGGAGGAATTTTTGTTTCATAAATGAATGCACAGTTTAAAACATGCACAAATTCATTTTTATTTTTCAAAACTGCATATTTAAAATTAATTGCATTTTCCAAAAATCCAATGCATATTTCAAAAAAACACACAGCATACAAAGTAACAGCATATGCATAAACATGCATTGTTCAAAAGTCAACGTGAACCTATGCAACAACTTGAGAAGAGTCCAAAAAATTAGGCTCCCATGCAAGACAAAGAGTAATATGCAGCTTAAATCAATGTGTGCAAGCAAGTGTTTTCCTTTTTTCATCATCTTCCAGCCTGCTTTTTCAGAATACAGTAAAGTACATATCACATTTATATATATCATTTCTGTACTTGGGAGAGAGAGAGAAGAGTTTCAATTTTGCAGGTTTTGGCTTAAGCATGAATTGGGAATAAAGTCAACCTTGTAGCAGCATATGTAAAAAGCATCAGAAAAATATATTAATACTAAAAACCTGAGCCATCTCAAAGGGAAGCAACGGCTATTTGAAATCCCTTAAAAAAGGGAATCATAACCAGCATAACACACATCACTGCTCCTAGGCAAAAAACCATCTTCCAAACATATTGCCAAACCATACTGCATGTTTCATAACCTGCATATTCTAAAAACCTGCATGTTTAACATCCTGCATATTCTAAAACCTTAGCATGTTTCAAACATCCTGCATATTCTAAAAACCTGCATGTTTAACATCCTGCATATTCTAAAAACCTGCATGTTTCAAAGCCTACCATTCAAAAAACCAGAATCACTACAAAACTACCAAAAAAATATATTCCACTTCCACACCATAACCATCACTTGCTTAAGCATTTGCAAAAAAAACCTGCATATTGCTATCCTAAACAGAACCTACAACCATATCATTGGAAAACCATTCCCAAACAGAATCTGCATCAAACTATTCAAAACCAAAAACATTCAAAAAACTGCATATTACTATTTCATAACCTGCATATTGCATAAAACTATTTTCCAGCATATTGCAAAACCATAACTTGCATACTGTAGCAAAACCTTAGATAAACCAGTATAATCCAAAATCCAAAAAAAACATTTATTCAATATTTTCCAATCAGTTTTTTTAGACGGAGAAGAAGAGAAGAATTAGTAGCAGAAAACAAAGAGCGAGAAGTCTTCGGAGCTTACCTGACTTCGCCGGAATCGTACCGTCGGACTAGCTCCGACCATGTGAGTTTTTTTTCAGTTTTCCGCTTAAACCTTTATACCGTTGCGTTGCCTTTGTCTCACTTAATAATCCTCTCTTAATTTCCTGAAATCATAAAAAAGGGGCCATTTAATATCATTGCGAATCATCAATACATCCATCCTCTCTCTCCTTATAAAAAATCCAATTCATGGAACCAAACACTTGACCATAAAGATTTGACCAAAAAACTCTTCATTCAAAATATTCTCCTAATTTAAAATTGAATCCGAAAACTTGTAAGACTGTTCGGCGTAACAAATGGACATAGCTATCTTCTCTCCATCATCCCTCTTCTTCGAAGAACAAGATGACGTTCACACCAGCGTTGAGGAAACGCAGAGAATCAGGAAAACTTTGTCGAGAGGAAGCATCAATTTCCTGGAATGGAGTTGGTTATCCGAGAGTTTTCCTTTCATCAATTGAATGCTAATTTGCTCTGGCCTGGAACTTTTGCATTTGCAGAATGGTTAGTTCAACACAAATCATGCAAAACTGATATTACAACTTCAGATTATGATGATCAAGAGATATTGGAAAACATAGCTCACAACTGTAGTGCAAATGATTTACCTGTCATTCCTCATATTAAACATACCTGGGGAGACAAGTTTCCAAATTCTGACCCTGATTGGGACCTGATCATTGCGAGTGACATCTTATTGTATGTGAAGCAGTACCCGAATTTGATACAGACCATTACATTTCTTCTCAAAAGTTACAAACCGAGTGAGAGAAGAACTACAGTTTCGCAAACTGGGAGTGATGACACCAATGTTGCAGGAGATGTCGTGTTGCCTTGGCCAGCTTTTCTGATGAGCTGGAGACGTAGAATTGGAAAGGAAGACGAATCGATTTTCTTCAACGGTTGTGAGAAAGCTGGTCTAGAAGTAAATCATATTGGATCCCGCGTATATTGCATCAGTCTCATTGAAAATGAGGAATCAAACAAATGCTTGAAGAAAGAAGATAGTGTTCAAGTTTCCTCAGGAAGAAATGAAGTGAAACTTAAAAGTTTGTTCTATTTAGAGAGTCTTTTTTTTAAGGGTCATAGTCAGCTTCACTAGTTTATTTTGCTGCAACTAGTAACTGATAGCAATCATAACATAACCATTATGAAGTTTATTGAAAATATTTTATATCGAAAAAAGCTAAACAGAAAAGGTTAGAATAACTCACCTGACCGGAGAATCCTTCCTCGCCGAAAAACCTTCATCTTCGCCAGAAACACCATCTGTAACCGAGCCATCCCTCTTCAACCTCGTCCCAATTTCGCGTCAACTGCAATCTGTGAAACACAACGAATCGCCAAGTAACTTTCTGCAAACGCCGAAACGGCTTACTCAAAGCTTATGAGCTATCTGTTCTTTGTGATGCAGAAGTTGCTCTTATAGTCTTCTCTAGCCGCGGTCGCCTCTACGAATATGCCAATAACAGTGTGAAAGCAACATTCGAAAGGTACAAAGCACGTTCAGATTCATCTGGCACTGGATCTACTTCTGAGGCTAATGCTCAGTTTTACCAACAAGAAGCTAAATTGCGTGTTCAAATTAGTAACCTACAGAATAACAACAGGCAAATGATGGGTGAATCTCTAGGATCTATGAATGCCAAGGAGCTTAAAAATCTGGAGTCTAAATTAGAAAAAGGAATAAGTAGAATTCGTTCCAAAAAGAATGAGCTGTTATTTGCTGAAATTGAATACATGCAGATGAGGGAGAAGATCTGGAGAGTGTGAAGAAGAGAGATTGAAAGGAGGTGGCTTACGGTGGTGAGTAGACGCGATCCAGCAGCGGCGGCGGCGGCCGGTACAGCGTTCCAAGGGTTTTGTCGCTACAAGCATTTGTGTTCCTGGATCCTCCCAACCGCTCCACTTTCCCTTCAACCCAACTCAATTCCCTTTTTAGCTTAAGCCCATCCCATTTTGCTAATTCACACCCCACCTTTATTTGGTCTTTAGTTAATTCTATTTCTTTTTTAACTAATTTAGTTAATTTAGATTAATTAGTTCCTTAGGAATAACATATAGTTCCAATTAGACATTTTAATATTTTACCCAAATCTCTTAATCTAAGGTTAGGTTATTTTAATAACTTTAGTCTTTCGTATTTTAATTAGATTTTTGATTTATAAGTTTTATTTAATTTGACAAATATTTAATATTTCTAAAAAACATATGAAAGTAAAACTAAAAAAAGGACATGCTATTTTTCTTTTAATTTATTCCCCTCGTTTTGATTAAATACTAATACAAAAAAAAGACATAAAAATAATAAAAACATATAAAACATTAAAAACATTTCTATTAATTCTCATTACCTTTCATCATTAAAAATGCGTAAAAAAGTGAAAACCAATTAAACTTTTTCTTTTCGCCTATTAAACAAAAATCATATAAAAATGCATGTTCACATTTAATTGTTGCGTATCATTTTCTGTCAATTATTTCATTGTACTTGTTTGCTCTGTTTTCACCAATCCAAAGGGAATAGTCTAATTTTTTGTTGACTTCATGTCCTCAAAAAAAAAAAACGATCGAGCGAGTACCCTCATTTCATTGAAACCTAGGATAATTTTTCCAAATATCCGATTTCTCCAAAACTCACACCTTTTAAGTCAAAACTTCAACGTTAGGTTGTCGTATCTTCAAAAACCCGTCCGTATCCCTTTTCGGCCAAAACAATTTATTTTCAATCAAGCGATCAATTTTAAATAAAACAGATATTTCAAAAGGTTCCTATAGAGTACTATAGATGCATTGGGTGCTAATACCTTCCCATTGTATAACCAACCCCCGAACCATAAGATCTCTTTTCAAAAACGCTTTGTATTTTCAGTATTATTTACATTGCATATTTAGGGTTTTAGTTCGCTCTTTTCCCTTTTCCTTTGGAAACAATAAAGAGCGGTGGCGACTCTTGCTTTTGTGAGACGAATTAATCAATAATTCGATCTCCGATTTACCCCGCTACATTTTTTATCGCTACAGAATTGGCGACTCTGCTGGGGAATGATTGACCTCTTGCTGGTCCATCCCTAAGTGGGTTAAGCCTAATTTGTCTTATCTGTTTTACTATTATTTGATTTGCTTGATTATATGTTTAAATTGGGGTGTTTGGGTTTTTGCAAAGGACGAATCCTATACCCGGATTAAGTAACACTTAAGGAATAGGACGGGCGGTATAGTCATGTTAACTTTGAGGGAGTAATCCCGAAGAAGGAGGCATGAGATCCCCCACTCAATGGAAGGCCCTCTTGAACTTAATATTTGTTTACCGAGTAATCGGGAAGACGTTATTATTTTCGACCTAGGAGCCCGAGAAGTTGAGGACCGTAGAACCCCGACCCATCTTAGCCTTTTTAGGTGTAGCGCGGAGACTATAACGGAGTAATTCGGAAGTAGTTGTCACGCGATGCTACGCTCGGACGAGTTTCTCTTGAGAATATTGCTAATTATCGAGTAATCCAGACGTTGGCAATATCCGAAGGAGGAATGCAGACTCTGGGAACTCTTAGAACCTTGTTCTACAGGTGTGATTAAACCCTTAGTACATACCTTGGGGATGTTTTTACCCTTGACTCCTTGCTCGTGACGTTGAACCTTTTAACCCCATGTTTTTGACCTTGCTTGTGGTTGTTGCATCGCCATGCATTCATGCATCCATAAAACTCTTTTCACTTGACTTTGAAGGAGTTTGGAGGTCTTTCTTTGTAAACTTCACTAGTTTCGTCAAACTCAATGGATCTTGGGTGTCGATAGGGCGAAAACCCTAATCCACCAAAATGGATGATTGACCTTGACGATAACTTGATCAATGTTTGGAGCCAGTTTAAAATTCATCTGTTATCTTCATACTTGGATGTTTATAACTTGATATCTTGAGTTCCTTGAAAGTCAAATAAAATTCTCTTTTGCATATCATACATCGTTCTACATCTTTCTTTGTCTCACTTTCAAAAGTTTTTTTCCGAGTCTCATTTTTCCTTCGGTCTCACCAGTACAACACTCGCGCTAAGAGAATAATGGAGAATATCAGGCAAGAGGTTTCTGAACTCCGCAGAGAGGTGACTATTTTGAAGGCTGGTTTGGATCACTTAACTGGTTTGGTTGAAATTCTGATCTCCGCCCAAGTCGATCCTTCTGTGAGGGAGAAAGCGAGGATAAAAGTCTTCACGGAGACTCTAAAATCTTTTTCTCATGAAAAGGTGATGGTTAACGCACCTGATGACTTTCCTGACAAGGTGAATGTGGGAGTGCGTCTAGAAGAAGATGTCGGAAAGGGATGTTTATATGAAGTGGGTAGCTCAGTTAACGGTATGAAGAAGTTTAATAATGACTTTACCAAGAGGAGAACCAGAGGAAGAGATAATCATCATCAGAATCCTCACGTTCATCAACAGAATCAGCAAGTTCCTAATCAGAGGAAAACCCAGTTTGATTCAATTCCAATTACCTACACAGAGTTGTTCCCTATCCTGATGCAGAGGAATTTGGTTCAGACCCGACCTCCACCAAAGGTCCCTAAGAAGTTACATTGGAACTACAAAGCTGATTTGGCTTGTGCTTTTCATCAAGGTGCTCGTGGGCATGACTTGGAGGGTTGCTTCGCTTTGAAGATTGAGGTTCAGAAGTTGGTCAGAGGTGGTATCTTGTCGTTCAAGGACGTTGGTTTTGAAGTTCAAATCAAACAGGCGCCGAAGAGTAAACACGACTGAGGGTGACTTTGAGTTTTTGAAGATGTTTTCGGTAGTTCAAGTGGAAAGCCTTCCCAGATTATTAACTTGTTTCTGCTTTTGTAGTTTTTCTTATTTATCAAAACATTGTTTGCATGTAAGAACTTATTTGCATCTGAATGATCATTTTAATACAATGAGTATGTTTGTCTTGAAGAAATTCATTCGTTTCACTCATATTTGTTCTCAAATTTCAAATTTCTTTTGACATTATGATACCAACTTATTGCCCATTCTCTTGCCTAGGCAGAAATGGAAAGGGGGGATGATGATCTAAAGAACACAAAATCTTTGGTTGCATGCTTTTGAATAAAATCTTGTTGATGATGTACAGGCATTGTTTCAAATCCCTAAACACCGGAGATATAAGGAAGATAATCCCTTGCTAACCCCTTTTGAGCCTTTGAAGCAGAAGTTTCTTTTCTATACGAAAAACCTTGAATTTTAACCTGGGGCAGGGTAGCTTTCTGGTAATTTGATTGAGTGTTCAAAACTCGTAAGAAAGATGTTACCGTCACAAAATCCTCTTGATAGATGAACACTCAGTTCGAATTAACCAAGCATAGGGTTGGAGAACATCATGAAGAATGGGTGGGCACCAAATATTTTGAGCCTTAAAATCTTTTTCTAAAAAACCATAAATCGGACCACATTACAACCTTCAAAAGTCCTAATTGAAGCAAGGTCATTCTGAAAGCATATGAGATAGTGTTCCTGACTCCCATGAATGTTCTAAATAGTTATGTTGGTATCATATGTTTTTCCTATACGAAAATAAATGATGCTCTAACTCGCACAACTTGTGCGATATCTTTTCAAAATCTTCAAGACTTACATAACTGTTGCATTAGAGTTTTCATTCTCATTGTAAACTCTTTCTAACTGCAAAACATGCATTTGATGTCAAGGAAGCTCACATAAACACCAGTGATGAGTTTACTCTTTTGAGGCTTGAAACTTTGTTGAGTAATTGGCGGATCACGTCGAGAGAATCATATCCAGGGGCATGTTAGTTGAAGACCTTAAGCATGGACAGGTTGCTTCTCCTAGTTATTGCTTTTCCCAATTTGTTTGCTCGTCTGGGGCAAAAATTCGAAGACTTTGTTGTGCCGACTACAGTCAATCCGGGGCAATCACGTCAAGATTGGACGTTTTCCTCTACAAGTTTGAAGACACCAGAGCATGGTGAATGCCAGGTCTTTTGTAAAACCCTCGTTAGACGATTTTCTCGCCACCAACCTTTTAGCTTGGGGCATTCTAGAAGTGAAACTATTCGCAAGATTCGTCGTGCATCATGGAGCTCGTCAGCAGTAACTTGGGGCATCCATATTGGTCCCAGGGGCAATTTAGACTTGTTAGAATGTGTATTATGTATTGCACACTTTATCAGAGGGTGGTGTTCCCAGTCTCCAGCTAAGCATGACTCCTTCCAGCAGAAGATTTGTTCGTATTGTCGACGATAGAAGATGGGACTTTGGGTTGAATATTTTCCTCTCCAAAGAGATTTAAGCCTTGTAGAAGGATTTTACAGCGTTGTTGGCTTTTGTCTTCTATCTCCAGTGATGTTCCCCTCCTGTTGAGTTTAGCCGAGCGTCGGGTTGTACTGTGATGTTTCATCATCTTCTGTCCGTCTCCCCTGTCTGTTTTGTCAGCATATACATGACATTCATGACATTCATTCACACTTGCATCATGCACGCACAGTTGTATCTGTTGATGTCTTTGAATTCGTACACCTTGGTTGTGTCTTTTCAAATAACGTATTTGATCGTTCCAAATAGGGTGTCAACTTAAGCATAAAGTGCGCCTCCTTTTTAATTCCCCAACCGAGCTAATCCTCGTGGATGTTTTTTTTTTGATTTAGCTTACCTTGTCTATTTTTGGATAGGATAAATTCCCCAATCGAGTTACTTTCTCATTGGGTAGAGTCTTGTTTGATTGTTTTCTCTTTGGTTATTCCTGGATGAAGTTGTTGCCTCTTGCATAGGCTATCTCATTGATTTTCCCCAGTGAATTTGCGACCTAGACGGTTGGTGCATTTATTTTGCACGTTAAAGTATGATCTCCTCGGGAAGGATTGATTCAGGGTTCTCTTGGACGAAGATTTTATTCTCTGTCAATATCATCGCAGTTTCCTTCTGAATTATTTTGGAAGATGACCAGTGTTAGCTCTTCACGAACAACTTATACGTTACTTGTCGAAAGCGCCGAGCAGTAGTTCTTCATGAGCTACTAGTGCGTCATTTTATCTTTTCGAAAGCGCCGAGCAGTAGTTCTTCATGAGCTACTAGTGCGTCATTTTATCTTTTCGAAAGCGCCGAGCAGTAGTTCTTCATGAGCTACTAGTGCGTCATTTTATCTTTTCGAAAGTGCCGAGCAGCAGCTCTTCATGAGCTACTAGTGCGTTATTTACATCTTGTCGAAAGCGCCGAGCAGCAGTTCTTCATGAGCTACTAGTGTGTCGGTTATGACTTTGTGAAAACGCCGAGCAGCAGTTCTTCACGAGCTACTAGGGCGTCATTTATTTCGTTGGAAATCGCCGAGCAGTAGTTCTTCATGAGCTACTAGTGCGTCATTTATCTGTTTTCAAAGCGCCGAGCAGTAGTTCTTCATGAACTACTAGTGCGTCATTTACTTTTTTCTGAAAGCAACAAGCAGCAAACTCTTCATGAGTTACCAGTACATTATTACTTTTCGGGAATACAGCAAGTGGTAGCCTCTTTATTTGAGCAGCTTGTTTGTTATCGGTATTTTCTTCGGAAAACAACAAGTGGCAGCTTCTTTATTTGAGCAGCTTGTATGTTATCGGTATTTTCTTTGGAAAACAGTAAGTGGTAGCTTCTTTATTTGAGCAGCTTGTATGTTATCGGTATTTTCTTTGGACGACAGCAAGCGGCAGCCTCTTTATTTGAGCAACTTGTATGCTACCGGTATTTTCTCTGGACAACTGGCAATTTTCTTTATTTGAACAACCTTCGTATCTACAGTCTCATTACCTCAGCATTAATGAGTATATCTCTGAAAATCTAGCAAAGGAGTCTGTTACGAATCGATACCTCCAGAAGTCGGTAGTCCGTTATCAGCAATTTGATACTCTCTGTCTACCGTCGACCTTGAGTTGCGAACTCACTGTTTTGGATCAAATCTGTTATGGCCTATGCAAAATGCTCTCTTCGTTAGGGTTAGAGGTTGTTTTCCCTCGTTTTTATTCGCTGTCGGGAGTCTGTCGTTTGAAGTCGATAGCTTGTCTCCCCAGTAATGTATAATCCGAACCGCGGTGTTTTGTTGGTGTTCGATTCCCCCAACATTGTCTTGTTTCACACAATATCTTTCTCTGTGAATTCATGCACTGCATTCATATCACTGCATGATGACGGCATCATAGGACAAAATTTGCGTAGTTATGTATTTAAGTACCTTCAATCTCGTCGAAACGAAGATTTCAAATCTTCATATCTCCGGATAGAAGGAACTTAAATAGGGGCAGCTGTTGTACCCCAAATTTTGACCTAAGATACCGTCTTCCATCTGCATCATTCGCATTGCAAGAGTTTTGACCATTTTTATCAAATTTTCAAAGCAGTTTAAAAATTCATAACTTTTTCGAGTCGGGAGCTGTTTATTTGTTGAACGCTAAATTTATTAACTGATCAAGACCTAAACAGTGTTCATTGCTTATTTATTATCTTAAATTCAAATAATTGGAATTTATTTTCGATTATTACGTAATTTAAAGATTTATAAATAACAAAACAAATATTTGAGAAGAGGTTTATTAATTGATCAAATAATGTTTATTAATTATTCATTATCCTAAATCTAAATAATGGGAACCGGTTTTCCGTTATTATATAATTTAAAGGTTTACGAATAATGAAATAAACATTTGAAAATGAGTATATTAATTGATCAAGCAATGTTTATTTGATTATTTATTGTTCTAAATTTAAATAGCTGAAATTCTATTTTTCAAGTTATTATAATTTAGAAGAATTAAAAATAATAATAAAATAAATAATTGAAGTTATTAATTGATCAATGATGTTTATTTATTTGTTTATCATTTTAAATTTAAATGATTGGATTTGATTTTTAATCATTATATAATTTAAGGAATTATAAACAATAAATAAATAATTGGAAAGAAAAAGAATTAATTGGGAAATAATAGAATTTTTATTCACTTTATTCTATTTATTACAATTGTTGTTTAAATACTATTGTACGAAGTATTTATAATAACCATTACATAAATGCTTAAAGTAAATAAAACTATTTTCCTAAATTCTAATTCTAATCTTCTATCCAATACTCTTCGTCTGCTCATTTAATTTTACCTGCGAAAACAATTAAAAGAAAGTCAGAATTTAATAAATAACTAAAAGGCAGAAAAAATAAATTCAATGTTCATCATTAAAAGCAGGCGGCTGGAATCAGTTTACCCTTTTTTGCAAATCACGGGATTTCTCCCGGTTCACAAAAAAAGGAGGAATTTTTGTTTCATAAATGAATGCACAGTTTAAAACATGCACAAATTCATTTTTATTTTTCAAAACTGCATATTTAAAATTAATTGCATTTTCCAAAAATCCAATGCATATTTCAAAAAAACACACAGCATACAAAGTAACAGCATATGCATAAACATGCATTGTTCAAAAGGCAACGTGAACCTATGCAACAACTTGAGAAGAGTCCAAAAAATTAGGCTCCCATGCAAGACAAAGAGTAATATGCAGCTTAAATCAATGTGTGCAAGCAAGTGTTTTCCTTTTTTCATCATCTTCCAGCCTGCTTTTTCAGAATACAGTAAAGTACATATCACATTTATATATATCATTTCTGTACTTGGGAGAGAGAGAGAAGAGTTTCAATTTTGCAGGTTTTGGCTTAAGCATGAATTGGGAATAAAGTCAACCTTGTAGCAGCATATGTAAAAAGCATCAGAAAAATATATTAATACTAAAAACCTGAGCCATCTCAAAGGGAAGCAACGGCTATTTGAAATCCCTTAAAAAAGGGAATCATAACCAGCATAACACACATCACTGCTCCTAGGCAAAAAACCATCTTCCAAACATATTGCCAAACCATACTGCATGTTTCATAACCTGCATATTCTAAAAACCTGCATGTTTAACATCCTGCATATTCTAAAACCTTAGCATGTTTCAAACATCCTGCATATTCTAAAAACCTGCATGTTTAACATCCTGCATATTCTAAAAACCTGCATGTTTCAAAGCCTACCATTCAAAAAACCAGAATCACTACAAAACTACCAAAAAAATATATTCCACTTCCACACCATAACCATCACTTGCTTAAGCATTTGCAAAAAAAACCTGCATACTGCTATCCTAAACAGAACCTACAACCATATCATTGGAAAACCATTCCCAAACAGAATCTGCATCAAACTATTCAAAACCAAAAACATTCAAAAAACTGCATATTACTATTTCATAACCTGCATATTGCATAAAACTATTTTCCAGCATATTGCAAAACCATAACTTGCATACTGTAGCAAAACCTTAGATAAACCAGTATAATCCAAAATCCAAAAAAAACATTTATTCAATATTTTCCAATCAGTTTTTTTAGACGGAGAAGAAGAGAAGAATTAGTAGCAGAAAACAAAGAGCGAGAAGTCTTCGGAGCTTACCTGACTTCGCCGGAATCGTACCGTCGGACTAGCTCCGACCATGTGAGTTTTTTTTCAGTTTTCCGCTTAAACCTTTATACCGTTGCGTTGCCTTTGTCTCACTTAATAATCCTCTCTTAATTTCCTGAAATCATAAAAAAGGGGCCATTTAATATCATTGTGAATCATCAATACATCCATCCTCTCTCTCCTTATAAAAAATCCAATTCATGGAACCAAACACTTGACCATAAAGATTTGACCAAAAAACTCTTCATTCAAAATATTCTCCTAATTTAAAATTGAATCCGAAAACTTGTAAGACTGTTCGGCGTAACAAATGGACATAGCTATCTTCTCTCCATCATCCCTCTTCTTCGAAGAACAAGATGACGTTCACACCAGCGTTGAGGAAACGCAGAGAATCAGGAAAACTTTGTCGAGAGGAAGCATCAATTTCCTGGAATGGAGTTGGTTATCCGAGAGTTTTCCTTTCATCAATTGAATGCTAATTTGCTCTGGCCTGGAACTTTTGCATTTGCAGAATGGTTAGTTCAACACAAATCATGCAAAACTGATATTACAACTTCAGATTATGATGATCAAGAGATATTGGAAAACATAGCTCACAACTGTAGTGCAAATGATTTACCTGTCATTCCTCATATTAAACATACCTGGGGAGACAAGTTTCCAAATTCTGACCCTGATTGGGACCTGATCATTGCGAGTGACATCTTATTGTATGTGAAGCAGTACCCGAATTTGATACAGACCATTACATTTCTTCTCAAAAGTTACAAACCGAGTGAGAGAAGAACTACAGTTTCGCAAACTGGGAGTGATGACACCAATGTTGCAGGAGATGTAGTGTTGCCTTGGCCAGCTTTTCTGATGAGCTGGAGACGTAGAATTGGAAAGGAAGACGAATCGATTTTCTTCAACGGTTGTGAGAAAGCTGGTCTAGAAGTAAATCATATTGGATCCCGCGTATATTGCATCAGTCTCATTGAAAATGAGGAATCAAACAAATGCTTGAAGAAAGAAGATAGTGTTCAAGTTTCCTCAGGAAGAAATGAAGTGAAACTTAAAAGTTTGTTCTATTTAGAGAGTCTTTTTTTTAAGGGTCATAGTCAGCTTCACTAGTTTATTTTGCTGCAACTAGTAACTGATAGCAATCATAACATAACCATTATGAAGTTTATTGAAAATATTTTATATCGAAAAAAGCTAAACAGAAAAGGTTAGAATAACTCACCTGACCGGAGAATCCTTCCTCGCCGAAAAACCTTCATCTTCGCCAGAAACACCATCTGTAACCGAGCCATCCCTCTTCAACCTCGTCCCAATTTCGCGTCAACTGCAATCTGTGAAACACAACGAATCGCCAAGTAACTTTCTGCAAACGCCGAAACGGCTTACTCAAAGCTTATGAGCTATCTGTTCTTTGTGATGCAGAAGTTGCTCTTATAGTCTTCTCTAGCCGCGGTCGCCTCTACGAATATGCCAATAACAATGTGAAAGCAACATTCGAAAGGTACAAAGCACGTTCAGATTCATCTGGCACTGGATCTACTTCTGAGGCTAATGCTCAGTTTTACCAACAAGAAGCTAAATTGCGTGTTCAAATTAGTAACCTACAGAATAACAACAGGCAAATGATGGGTGAATCTCTAGGATCTATGAATGCCAAGGAGCTTAAAAATCTGGAGTCTAAATTAGAAAAAGGAATAAGTAGAATTCGTTCCAAAAAGAATGAGCTGTTATTTGCTGAAATTGAATACATGCAGATGAGGGAGAAGATCTGGAGAGTGTGAAGAAGAGAGATTGAAAGGAGGTGGCTTACGGTGGTGAGTAGACGCGATCCAGCAGCGGCGGCGGCGGCCGGTACAGCGTTCCAAGGGTTTTGTCGCTACAAGCATTTGTGTTCCTGGATCCTCCCAACCGCTCCACTTTCCCTTCAACCCAACTCAATTCCCTTTTTAGCTTAAGCCCATCCCATTTTGCTAATTCACACCCCACCTTTATTTGGTCTTTAGTTAATTCTATTTCTTTTTTAACTAATTTAGTTAATTTAGATTAATTAGTTCCTTAGGAATAACATATAGTTCCAATTAGACATTTTAATATTTTACCCAAATCTCTTAATCTAAGGTTAGGTTATTTTAATAACTTTAGTCTTTCGTATTTTAATTAGATTTTTGATTTATAAGTTTTATTTAATTTGACAAATATTTAATATTTCTAAAAAACATATGAAAGTAAAACTAAAAAAAGGATTTCTATTAAAAATATAAAACATTAAAAACATTTCTATTAATTCTCATTACCTTTCATCATTAAAAATGCGTAAAAAAGTGAAAACCAATTAAACTTTTTCTTTTCGCCTATTAAACAAAAATCATATAAAAATGCATGTTCACATTTAATTGTTGTGTATCATTTTCTGTCAATTATTTCATTGTACTTGTTTGCTCTGTTTTCACCAATCCAAAGGGAATAGTCTAATTTTTTGTTGACTTCATGTCCTCAAAAAAAAAAACGATCGAGCGAGTACCCTCATTTCATTGAAACCTAGGATAATTTTTCCAAATATCCGATTTCTCCAAAACTCACACCTTTTAAGTCAAAACTTCAACGTTAGGTTGTCGTATCTTCAAAAACCCGTCCGTATCCCTTTTCGGCCAAAACAATTTATTTTCAATCAAGCGATCAATTTTAAATAAAACAGATATTTCAAAAGGTTCCTATAGAGTACTATAGATGCATTGGGTGCTAATACCTTCCCATTGTATAACCAACCCCCGAACCATAAGATCTCTTTTCAAAAACGCTTTGTATTTTCAGTATTATTTACATTGCATATTTAGGGTTTTAGTTCGCTCTTTTCCCTTTTCCTTTGGAAACAATAAAGCGCGGTGGCGACTCTTGCTTTTGTGAGACGAATTAATCAATAATTCGATCTCCGATTTACCCCGCTACATTTTTTATCGCTACACTACCATCCATTGGAGTAACAAAAATCTCGACAACAAACTACCTTCCATAATGACAAGGCTACCATCCTTTGGAGTAACAAAAATATTGATAACAGACTATGTTCCATATTAACAAGGCAACCATCCATTGGAGTAACAAAAATCTCGACACCAGACTACCTTCCATAATGACAAGGCTACCATCCATTGAGTAACAAAGATATCGACAACAGAATGTCTACCTTATTGACAAGGCTACCATCCAATGGAATAACAAATATCTCGACAACAAACTACCTTTCATAATGACAAGGCTACCATCCATTGGAGTAACATAAATATCAACAACAGACTATGTTCCATAATGACAAGGCTACCATCCATTGGAGTAACAAAAATCTCGACAACATACTACTTTCCATAATGACAAGGCTACCATCCATTGGAGTAACAAAAATATCGACAATAGACTATGTTCCACAATAACAAGGCTACCATCCACTGGAGTAACAAAAATCTCGACAACAGAGTACCTTCGATAATGACAAGGATACCATCCATTGGAGTAATAAAAATTTGAACAACAGTCTACCTTCCATAATGACAAGGCTACCATCCGTTGGAGTAACGTAAATCGCAATGAAAGACTACCTTCCATAATGACAAGTCTACCATCCATTGAGTAACAAAGATATTGACAACAAACTACCTAACATAATGACAAGGCTACCATCCATTGGAATAACAAAAATCTCGACAAAAACCTACCTTCCGTAATGAAAAGGCTACCATCCAATGGAATAACAAAAATATCGTCAACAGACTACCTTCCATAATGACAAGGCTACCATTCATTGGAGTAACAAAAATTTGAACAACAGACTACCTTCCGTAATGACAAGGCTACCATCCATTGGAGTAACAAAAATATCGACAACAAACTATGTTCCATAATAACAAGGGTACCATCCATTGGAGTAACATAAATATCGACAACAAAATACGTTCCATAATGACAAGGCTACCATCCATTGGAGTAACAAAAATATCAAAAACAACCTATGTTCCCTAATAACAAGACTACCATCCATTGGAATTACAAAAATATCGACAACAGACTACCTTCCATAATGACAAGGCTACCATCCATTGGAGTAACATAGACATCGACAACAGACTACCTTCAAAAAATGAAAATGCTACCATCCACGAGAGTAAAAAAAATATCGACAACATACTACCTTCCATCATCACAAGACTACCATCCATTGGAGTAACAAAAATCTGAACAACAGACTACCTTCCATAATGACAAGGCTACCATCCATTGGAGTAACGTAAATCGCAACGAAAGACTACCTTCCATAATGACAAGTCTACCATCCATTGAGTAACAAAGATATCGACAACAGACTATCTAACATAATGAAAAGGCTACCATCCAATGGAATAACAAAAATCTCGACAACAGACTACCTTTCATAATGACAAGGCTACCATCCATTGGAGTAACAAAAATATAGACAACAGACTATATTCCATAATGACAAGGCTACCATCGAATGGAATAAAAAAAATCTCTACAACAGACTACCTTTCATAATGACAAGGCTACCATCCATTTGAGTAACATAAATATCGACAACAGAATATATTCCATAATGACAAAGCTACCATCCATTGGAGTAACAAAAATCTCGACAATAGACTACCTTCCATAATGACAAGGCTACCATCCATTGGAGTAATAAAAATATCGACAATAGACTATGTTCCATAATAACAAGGCTACCATCCATTGGAGTATCAAAAATCTCGACACCAAACTACCTTCCATAATGACAAGGCTACCATTCATTGGAGTAACAAAAATTTGAACAACAGACTACCTTCCGTAATGACAAGGCTACCATCCATTGGAGTAACAAAAATATCGAAAACAAACTATGTTCCATAATAACAAGGGTACCATCCATTGGAGTTACAAAGATATAGAAAACATACTACCTTTCATAATGACAAGGCTACAATCCATTGGAGTAACATAAATATCGACAACAAAATACGTTCCATAATGACAAGGCTACCATCCATTTGAGTAACAAAACTCTCGACAACAGACTACTTTCCATAATGACAAGGCTACCATCCATTAGAGTAACAAAAATATCGTAAACAGATTATGTTCCATAATAACAAGGCTACCATCCATTGGAGTTACAAGAATCTCGACAACAAACTACTTTCCATAATGATAAGGCTACCATCCATTGGAGTAACAAAAATCTCGAAAACAGACTGCCTTCCATAATGACAAGGCTACCATCCATTAGAGTAACAAAAATCTCGATAACAGACAACCTTCCATAATGACAAGGCTACCATCCATTTGAGTAAAAAAAATCTCGACAATAGACTAGCTTCCATAATGACAAGGCTACCATCCATTGGAGTAACAAAAATACGAACAACACACTACCTTTCATAGTGACAAGGCTACCACCAATTGGAGTGACATAAATCACAATGACAGACTACCTTCTATAATGACAAGGATAACATCCATTGGAGTAACAAAAATCTCGACAACAGACTACCTTCCATAGTGACAAGGCTACCATCCATTGGAATAACAAAAATCTTGACAACAGACTACCTTCCATAATGATAAGGCTACCATCCATTGGAGTAACAAAAACATCGACAACAGATTACGTTCCATAATGACAAGGCTACCATCCATTGGAGTAACAAAATTCTCGACAACAGAATGCTGTTATCAATAATGACAATGATACCATCCATTGGAGTAACAAAAATCTCGACTACAGACTACCTTCCATAATGAGAAGGCTACAATCCATTGGAGTAACAAAGATATCGATAACATACTACCTTCCATAATGACAAGGCTACCATGCATTGAAGTAATAAAAATATCTACAATAGACTATGTTCCATAATGACAAGGCTACCATCTATTGTATTAACAAAAATCCAGACAATGGACTATCTTCCATAATGACAAGGCTACCATCCATTGGAGTAACAAAAATATGAACAACAGACTACCTTCCATAGTGACAAGGCTACCATCCATTGGAGTGCCATTAATCACAACGACTAACTACGTTCCAAAATGACAAGGCTAGCATCCATCGGAGTAAAAAAAATCTCGACAATAGACTACCTTCCATAATAACAAGGCTACAATCCATTGGAGTAACAAATATATCGACAACATACTACCTTCCATAATTACAAGGCTACCATCCATTGGAGTAACAAAAATCTCAAAAACAATTTGCCTTCCATAATGACAAGGCTACCATCCATTAGAGTAACAAAAATCTCGAGAACATACAACCTTCCATAATGACAAGGCAAGCATCCATTGGAGTAACAAAAATCTCGACAACAAACTACCTTCCATAATAACAAGGCTACCATACATTGAAGTAACAAAAATTTGGACAACAGACTACCTTCCATAATGACAAGGCTATCATCCATTGGAGTAACAAAAATCTCAACAATAGACTACCTTGCATAGTGACAAGGCTACCATCCATTGGAATAACAAAAATCTCGACAACAGGCTACCTTCCATACTGATAAGGCTACCGTCCATTGGAGTAACAAAAACATCGACAACATACTACGTTCCATAATGACAAGGCTACCATCCATTGGAGTAACAAAATTCTCGACAACAAACTGCTATCCATAATGACAATGATACCATCCATTGGAGTAACAAAAATCTCAACAACATACTACCTTCCATAATGACAAGGCTACAATCCATTGGAGTAACAAAGATATCGATAACATACTACCTTCCATAATGACAAGGCTACCATCCATTGGAGTAACAAAAATATGAACAACAGACTACCTTCCATAGTGACAAGGCTACCATCCATTGGAGTGCCATAAATCACAATGACAAACTACCTTCCATAATGACAAGGCTTGCATCCATCGGAGTAACAAAAATCTAGACAACTGACTACCTTCCATAATGACAATGATACCATCCATTGGAGTAACAAAAATCTCGACTATAGACTACCTTCCATAATGACAAGGCTACAATCCATTGGAGTAACAAAAATATGAACAACAGACTACCTTCCATAGTGACAAGGCTACCATTCATTGGAGTGCCATAAATTACAACGACAAACTACCTTCCATAATGACAAGGCTAGCATCCATCGGAGTTAAAAAAATCTCGATAATAGACTACCTTCCATAATAACAAGGCTACAATCCATTGGAGTAACAAATATATTGACAACATACTACCTTCCATAATTACAAGGCTACCATCCATTGGAGTAACAAAAATCTCGAAAACAGTCTGCCTTCCATAATGACAAGGCTACCATCCATTAGAGTAACAAAAATCTCGAGAACATACAACCTTCCAAAATGACAAGGCTAGCATCCATTGGAGTAACAAAAATCTAGACAACAAACTACCTTCCATAATGACAAGGCTACCATACATTGAAGTAACAAAAATTTGGACAATAGACTACCTTCCATAATGACAAGGCTAACATCCATTGGAGTAACAAAAATCTCAACAATAGACTACCTTGCATTGTGACAAGGCTACCATCCATTGGAATAAAAAAAAAACTCGAAAACAGACTACCTTCCATACTGATAAGGCTACCGTCCATTGGAGTAACAAAAACATCGACAACAGACTACGTTCCATAATAACAAGGCTACCATCCATTGGAGTAACAAAATTCTCGACAACAAACTGCTATCCATAATGACAATGATACCATCCATCGGAGTAACAAAAATCTCGATAACAGACAACCATCCATGATGACAAGGCTACCATCCATTTGAGTAAAAAAAATATCGACAATAGACTACCTTCCATAATGACAAGGCTACCATCCATTGGAGTAACAAAAATACGAACAACAAACTACCTTCCATAGTGACGAGGCTACCACCAATTGGAGTGACATAAATCACAATGAAAGACTAACTTCTATAATGACAAGGATAACATCCATTGGAGTAACAAAAATGTCGACAACAAACTACTTTCTATAATGACAAGGCTACCATACATTGAAGTAACAAAAATTTTGACAACAGACTACCTTCCATAATGACAAGTCTAGCATCCATTAGAGTAACAAAAATCTCGACAACAGACTACCTTCCATAGTGACACGGCTACCATCCATTGGAATAACAAAAATCTCGACAACAAACTACCTTCCATAATGATAAGGCTATCATCTATTGGAGTAACAAAAACATCGACAACAGACTAGGTTCCATAATTACAAGGCTACCATCCATTGGAGTAACAAAATTCGCCACAACAAACTGCTATCCATAATGACAATGATACCATCCATTGGAGTAACAAAAATCTCAATAACATACTACCTTCATGACAAGGCTACAATCCATTGGAGTAATAAAGATATCGATAACATACTACCTTCCATAATGACAAGGCTACCATACATTGAAGTAAAAAAAATTGGACAACAGACTACCTTCCATAATGACAAGGCTAACTTCCATTGGAGTAACAAAAATCTTGACAACAGACTACCTTCCATAGTGACAAGGCTACCATCCATTGGAATAACAAAAATCTCGACAACAAACTACTTTCCATAATGATAAGGCTACCATCCATTGGAGTAACAAATATCTAGAAAACAGACTGCCTTCCATAATGACAAGGCTACCATCCATTAGAGTAACAAAAATATCGATAACAGACAACCTTCCATAATGACAAGGCTACCATCCATTGGAGTAAAAAAAATCTCGACAATAGACTACCTTCCATAATGACAAGGCTACCATCCATTGGAGTAACAAAAATACGAGCGACAAACTACCTTCCATAGTGACAAGGCTACCACCAATTGGAGTGACATAAATCACAATGACAGACTACCTTCTATAATGACTAGGATAACATCCATTGGAGTAACAAAAATCTCGACAACAAACTACCTTCTATAATGACAAGGCTACCATACATTGAAGTAACAAAAATTTGGACAACAGACTACCTTCTATAATGACAAGGCTAGCATCCATTAGAGTAACAAAAATCTCGACCACAGACTACCTTCCATAGTAACAAGGCTACCATCCATTGGAATAAAAAAATCACGACAACAGACTACCTTCCATAATGACAAGGCTACCATCCATTGGAGTAACAAAATTCTCGACAACAGACTGCTATACATAATGACAATGATACCATCCATTAGAGTAACAAAAATCTCGTCTACAGACTACCTTCCATAATGACAGGGCTATAATCCATTGGAGTAACAAAGATATCGATAACATACTACCTTCCATAATGACAAGGATACCATGCATTGAAGCAAAAAAAATATCTACAATAGCCTATGTTCCAAAATGACAAGGCTACCATCTATCGTAGTAACAAAAATCCCAACAATTGACTACCTTCCATAATGACAAGGCTATCATCCATTGGAGTAACAAAAATATGAACAACAAACTACCTTCCATAGTGACAAGGATACCATCCATTGGAGTGCCATAAATCACAATGACAAACTACCTTCCATAATGACAAGTCTTGCATCCATCGGAGTAACAAAAATCTAGACAACTGACTACCTTCCATAATAACAAGGCTATAATCCATTGGAGTAACAAAAATATCGACAACATACTACCTTCCATAATGACAAGGCTACCATCCATTGGAGTAACAAAAATCTCGAAAACTGACTGCCTTCCATAATGACAAGGCTACCATCCATTAGAGTAACAAAAATCTCGAGAACTGACAACCTTCCATAACGACAAAGCTAGCATCCATTAGAGTAACAAAAATCTCGACAACAAACTACCTTCCATAATGACAAGGCTACCGTACATTGAAGTAACAAAAATTTGGACAACAGACTACCTTCCATAATGACAAGGCTAGCATCCATTGGAGTAACAAAAATCTCGACAACAGACTACCTTCCATAGTGACAAGGCTACCATCCATTAGAATAACAAAAATCTCGACAACAGACTACCTTCCATAATGATAAGGCTACCATCCATTGGAGTAACAAAAATCTCGAAAACAGACTGCCTTCCATAATGACAAGGCTACCATCCATTAGAGTAACAAAAATCTCGATAAAAAACAACCTTCCATAATGACAAGGCTACCATCCATTGCAGTAAAAAAATCACGACAATAAACTACCTTCCATAATTACAAGGCTACCATCCATTGGAGTAACAAAAATACGAACAACAAACTACCTTCCACAGTGACAAGGCTACCACCAATTGGAGTGACATAAATCACAACGACAGACTACCTTCTATAATGACAAGGATAACATCCATTGGAGTAACAAAAATCTCGACAACAAACTACCTTCCATATTGACAAGGCTACCATACATTGAAGTAACAAAAATTTGGACAACAGACTACCTTCCATAATGACAAGGCTAGCATCCTATGGAGTAACAAAAATCTCGGCAACAGACTACCTTCCATAGTGACAAGGCTACCAACCATTGGAATAACAAAAATCTCGACAACAGACTACCTTCCATAATGATAAGGTTACCATCCATTGGAGTAACAAAAACATCAACAATAGACTACGTTCCATAATGACAAGGCTACCATCCATTGGAGTAACAAAATTCTCGATAACAAACTGCTATCTATAATGACAATGATACCATCCATTGGAGTAACAAAAATCTAAACAACAGACTACCTTCCATAATGACAAGGCTACAATTCATTGAATTAACAAAGATATCGATAACATACTACCTTCCATAATGACAAGGCTACCATGCATTGAAGTAACAAAAATATCTACAATAGACTATGTTCCATAATGACAAGGCTACCATCTATTGTAGTAACAAAAATCCTGACAATGGACTACCTTCCATAATGACAAGGCTACCATCCATTGCAGTAACAAAAATATGAACAACAGACTACCTTCCATAGTGACAAGGCTACCATCCATTGGAGTGCCACAAATCACAATGACAAACTACCTTCCATAATGACAAGGCTAGCATCCATCAGAGTAACAAAAATCTAGACTACATACTACCTTCCATAATAACAAGGCTACCATTCATTGGAGTAACAAAAATCTCGACAATAGACTACCTTCCATAATGACAAGGCTACCATCCATTGGAGTAACAAAAATCTCGAAAATAGACTGCCTTCAATAATGACAAGGCTACCATCCATTAGAGTAACAAAAATCTTGAGAACAAACAACCTTCCATAATGACAAGGCTAGCATCCATTGGAGTAACAAAAATCTCGACAACAAACTACCTTCCATAATGACAAGGCTACCATACATTGAAGTAACAAAAATTTGGACAACAAACTACCTTCCATAATGACAAGGCTACCATCCATTGGAGTAACAAAAATCTCAACAACATACTTCCTTTCACAGTGACAAGGCTACCATCCATTGGAATAACAAAAATCTTGACAATAGACTACCTTCCATAATGATAAGCCTACCATCCATTAGAGTAACAAAAACATCGACAACAGACTACGTTCCATAATGACAAGGCTACCATCCATTGGAGTATCAAAATTCTCGACAACACACTGTTATCCATAATGACAAGGCTACCATTCATTGGAGTAACAAAAGTCTCGACAATAGACTACCTTCCATAATGACAAGGCTACCATCCATTGGAGTAACAAAAATCTCGAAAACAGACTGCCTTCCATAATGACAAGGCTACCATCCATTAGAGTAACAAAAATCTCGAGAACAGACAACCTTCCATAATGACAAGGCTAAAATCCATTGGAGTAACAAAAATCTCGACAACAAACTACCTTCCATAATGAAAAGGCTACCATACATTGAATTAACAAAAATTTGGACAACAAACTACCTTCCATAATGACAAGGCTAGCATCCATTGGAGTAACAAAAATCTCGACAACAGACTTCCTTTCATAGTGACAAGGCTACCATCCATTGGAATAACAAAAATCTTGACAATAGACTACCTTCCATAATGATAAGGCTACCATCCATTAGAGTAACAAAAACATCGACAACAGACTAGGTTCCATAATGACAAGGCTACCATCCATTGGAGTATCAAAATTC
Source organism: Vicia faba (assembly GCA_948472305.1). Lineage (NCBI taxonomy): Eukaryota > Viridiplantae > Streptophyta > Magnoliopsida > Fabales > Fabaceae > Vicia > Vicia faba. Next base: position 657,146,250 of record OX451739.1, read on the forward strand.
TCGACAACACACTGCTATCTATAATGACAATGATACAATCCATTAGAGTAACAAAAATCTCGACAACATACGACCTTCTATAATGACAAGGCTACAATGCATTAGAGTAACAAAGATATCGATAACATACTACCTTCCATAATGACAAGGCTACCATCCATTGGAGTAACAAAAATTTCGACAACAGACTACCTTTTATAATTACAAGGATAGCATCCATTGGAGTAACAAAATTCTCGACAACAAACTACCTTCCTTAATGACAAGGCTACCATACATTGAAGTAACAAAAATTTGGACAACAGACTACCCTCCATAATGACAAGGCTAGCATCCATTGGAGTAACAAAAATCTCGACAACAGACTACCTTCCATAGTAACAAGGCTACCATCCATTGGAATAACAAAAATCTCGACAACAAACTACCTTCTATAATGATAAGGCTACCATGCATTGGAGTAACAAAAATATCTACAATAGACTATGTTCCATTATGACAAGGCTACCATCCATTGTAGTAACCAAAATCCCAACAAAAGACTACCTTCCATAATGACAAGGCTACAATCCATTGGAGTAACAAAGATATCGATAACATACTACCCTCCATAATGACAAGGCTACCATCCATTGGAGTAACAAAAATATCAACAACATACTACCTTCCATAATGATAATGCTACCATCCATTGGAGTAACAAAAATCTCGAAAACAGACTACCTTATATAATGACAAGGCTACCATCCATTAGAGTAACAAAAATATGAACAATAGACTACCTTCCATAGTGACAAAGCTACCATCCATTGGAGTGCCATAAATCACAAAGACAAACTACCTTCCATAACGACAAGGCTAGCATCCATCGGAGTAACAAAAATCTCTACAACAGACTACCTTTCATAATGACAAGGCTACAATCCATTGGAGTAACAAAGATATTGACAACATACTACCTTCCATAATGACAAGGCTACCATTCATTGGAGTAACAAAAATATCAACAATAGACTACCTACCATAATGACAAGGCTACCATCCATTAGAGTAACAAAAATCTCGATAAAAAACAACCTTCCATAATGACAAGGCTACCATCCATTGCAGTAAAAAAATCACGACAATAAACTACCTTCCATAATTACAAGGCTACCATCCATTGGAGTAACAAAAATACGAACAACAAACTACCTTCCACAGTGACAAGGCTACCACCAATTGGAGTGACATAAATCACAACGACAGACTACCTTCTATAATGACAAGGATAACATCCATTGGAGTAACAAAAATCTCGACAACAAACTACCTTCCATATTGACAAGGCTACCATACATTGAAGTAACAAAAATTTGGACAACAGACTACCTTCCATAATGACAAGGCTAGCATCCTATGGAGTAACAAAAATCTCGACAACAGAATACCTTCAGTAGTGACAAGGCTACCATCCATTGGAATAACAAAAATATCGAAAACAGACTACCTTCCATAATGATAAGGCTACCATCCATTGGAGTAACAAAATTCTCGACAACAGACTGCTATCCATAATGACAATGATACCATCCATTGGAGTAACAAAAATGTCGACAACAAACTACCTTCCATAATGACAAGGCTACAATCCATCGGAGTAACAAAGATATCGATAACATACTACCTTCCATAATGACAAGGCTACCATCCATTGGAGTAACAAAAATATCGACAACAGACTACCTTCCATAATGATAATGCTACCATCCATTTGAGTAACAAAAATCTCGACAACAAACTACCTTCCATAATGACAAGGCTACCATGCATTGGAGTAACAAAAATATCTACAATAGACTATGTTCCATAATGACAAGGCTACCATACATTGAGGTAACAATAATTTGGACAACAGACTACCTTCCATAATGACAAGGTTAGCATCCTATGGAGTAACAAAAATCTCGGCAACAGACTACCTTCCATAGTGACAAGGCTACCATCCATTGGAATAACAAAAATCTCGACAACAGACTACCTTCCATAATGATAAGGTTACCATCCATTGGAGTAACAAAAACATCAACAATAGACTACGTTCCATAATGACAAGGCTACCATCCATTGGAGTAACAAAATTCTCGATAACAGACTGCTATCTATAATGACAATGATACCATCCATTGGAGTAACAAAAATCTAAACAACAGACTACCTTCCATAATGACAAGGCTACAATTCATTGAATTAACAAAGATATCGATAACATACTACCTTCCATAATGACAAGGCTACCATGCATTGAAGTAACAAAAATATTTACAATAGACTATGTTCCATAATGATAAGGCTACCATCTATTGTAGTAACAAAAATCCTGACAATGGACTACCTTCCATAATGACAAGGCTACCATCCATTGCAGTAACAAAAATATGAACAACAGACTACCTTCCATAGTGACAAGGCTACCATCCATTGGAGTGCCACAAATCACAATGACAAACTACCTTCCATAATGACAAGGCTAGCATCCATCAGAGTAACAAAAATCTAGACAACATACTACCTTCCATAATAACAAGGCTACCATTTATTGGAGTAACAAAAATCTCGACAATAGACTACCTTCCATAATGACAAGGCTACCATCCATTGTAGTAACAAAAATCTCGAAAATAGACTGCCTTCAATAATGACAAGGCTACCATCCATTAGAGTAACAAAAATCTTGAGAACAGACAACCTTCCATAATGACAAGGCTAGCATCCATTGGAGTAACAAAAATCTCGACAACAAACTACCTTCCATAATGACAAGGCTACCATACATTGAAGTAACAAAAATTTGGACAACAAACTACCTTCCATAATGACAAGGCTACCATCCATTGGAGTAACAAAAATCTCAACAACATACTTCCTTTCACAGTGACAAGGCTACCATCCATTGGAATAACAAAAATCTTGACAATAGACTACCTTCCATAATGATAAGCCTACCATCCATTAGAGTAACAAAAACATCGACAACAGACTACGTTCCATAATGACAAGGCTACCATCCATTGGAGTATCAAAATTCTCGACAACACACTGTTATCCATAATGACAAGGCTACCATTCATTGGAGTAACAAAAGTCTCGACAATAGACTACCTTCCATAATGACAAGGCTACCATCCATTGGAGTAACAAAAATCTCGAAAACAGACTGCCTTCCATAATGACAAGGCTACCATCCATTAGAGTAACAAAAATCTCGAGAACAGACAACCTTCCATAATGACAAGGCTAAAATCCATTGGAGTAACAAAAATCTCGACAACAAACTACCTTCCATAATGAAAAGGCTACCATACATTGAATTAACAAAAATTTGGACAACAAACTACCTTCCATAATGACAAGGCTAGCATCCATTGGAGTAACAAAAATCTCGACAACAGACTTCCTTTCATAGTGTCAAGGCTACCATCCATTGGAATAACAAAAATCTTGACAATAGACTACCTTCCATAATGATAAGGCTACCATCCATTAGAGTAACAAAAACATCGACAACAGACTAGGTTCCATAATGACAAGGCTACCATCCATTGGAGTATCAAAATTCTCGACAACACACTGCTATCTATAATGACAATGATACAATCCATTAGAGTAACAAAAATCTCGACAACAGACGACCTTCTATAATGACAAGGCTACAATGCATTAGAGTAACAAAGATATCGATAACATACTACCTTCCATAATGACAAGGCTACCATCCATTGGAGTAACAAAAATTTCGACAACAGACTACCTTTTATAATTACAAGGATAGCATCCATTGGAGTAACAAAATTCTCGACAACAAACTACCTTCCTTAATGACAAGGCTACCATACATTGAAGTAACAAAAATTTGGACAACAGACTACCCTCCATAATGACAAGGCCAGCATCCATTGGAGTAACAAAAATCTCGACAACAGACTACCTTCCATAGTAACAAGGCTACCATCCATTGGAATAACAAAAATCTCGACAACAAACTACCTTCTATAATGATAAGGCTACCATGCATTGGAGTAACAAAAATATCTACAACAGACTATGTTCCATTATGACAAGGCTACCATCCATTGTAGTAACCAAAATCCCAACAAAAGACTACCTTCCATAATGACAAGGCTACAATCCATTGGAGTAACAAAGATATCGATAACATACTACCTTCCATAATGACAAGGCTACCATCCATTGGAGTAACAAAAATATCAACAACATACTACCTTCCATAATGATAATGCTACCATCCATTGGAGTAACAAAAATCTCGAAAACAGACTACCTTATATAATGACAAGGCTACCATCCATTAGAGTAACAAAAATATGAACAATAGACTACCTTCCATAGTGACAAAGCTACCATCCATTGGAGTGCCATAAATCACAAAGACAAACTACCTTCCATAACGACAAGGCTAGCATCCATCGGAGTAACAAAAATCTCTACAACAGACTACCTTTCATAATGACAAGGCTACAATCCATTGGAGTAACAAAGATATTGACAACATACTACCTTCCATAATGACAAGGCTACCATTCATTGGAGTAACAAAAATATCAACAATAGACTACCTACCATAATGACAAGGCTACCATCCATTGGAATAACAAAAATCTCGAAAATAGACAGCCTTGCATAATGAGAAGGCTACCATCCATTAGAGTAACAAAAATCTCGACAACAGACAACCTTCTATAATGAGAAGGCTACCATCCATTGTAGTAACCAAAATCTCGAAAATAGACTACCTTCCATAATGACAAGGCTACCATCCATTGGAGTAACAAAAATACGAACAACAAACTACCTTCCATAGTGACAAGGCTACCACCAATTATAGTGAATAAATCACAATGACAGACTACCTTCTATAATGACAAGGATAGCATCCATTGGAGTAACAAAAATCTCGACAACAGATAACCTTCCAAAATTATAAGGCTACCATCCATTGGAGTAACAAAAATCTCGACAACAGATAACCTTCCAAAATTACAAGGCTACCATCCATTGGAGTAACAAAAATATCGATAATAGACTATCTTGCATAATAACAAGGCTACCATCCTATGGAGTAACAAAAATCTCGATAAAAAACAACCTTCCATAATGAGAAGGCTACCATCCATTGGTGTAACAAAAATCTCGACAATAGACTACCTTCCATAGTGACAAGGCTACCATCCATTGGAATACCAAAAATATCGAAAACAAACTACCTTCAATAATGATAAGGCTACCATCCATTGGAGTAACAAAAACATCGACAACAAACTACATTCCATAATGACAATGCTACCATCCATTGGAGTCAAAAAATTCTTGACAACAGACTATTATCCATAATTACAAGGATACCATCTATTGGAGTAACAAAACTCTCGACAACAGACTGCTATCTATAATTACAATGATACCATCCATTGGAGTAACAAAAATCTCAACAACAGACTACCTTCCATAATGACAATTTTGCAATCCATTGGAATAATAAAGATATCGATAACATAATACCTTCCATAATGACAAGGCTTCCATCCATTGGAGTAATAAAAATATCGACAAGAAACTACCTTCTATAATGACAAGGATAACATCCATTGGAGTAACAAAAATCTCGACAACAAACTACCTTCTATAATGACAAGGCTACCATGCATTGGAGTAGCAAAAATATCTACAATAGACTATGTTCCATTATGACAAGGCTACCATCCATTGTAGTAACCAAAATCCCAACAATAGACTACCTTCCATAATGACAAGGCTACCATCCATTGGAGTAACAAAAATATGAACAATAGACTACCTTCCATAGTGACAAGGCTACCACCAATTATAGTGAATAAATCACAACGACAGAATACCTTCTATAATGACAAGGATAGCATCCATTGGAGTAACAAAAATCTCGACAACAGATAACCTTCCAAAATTATAAGGCTACCATCCATTGGAGTAACAAAAATCTTGACAACAGATAACCTTCCAAAATTACAAGGCTACCATCCATTGGAGTAACAAAAATATCGATAATAGACTACCTTGCATAATAACAAGGCTACCATCCTATGGAGTAACAAAAATCTCGAAAACAGACTACCTTCTATAATGACAAGGCTACCATCCATTAGAGTAACAAAAATCTCGATAAAAAACAACCTTCCATAATGAGAAGGCTACCATCCATTGGTGTAACAAAAATCTCGACAATAGACTACCTTCCAAAGTGACAAGGCTACCATCCATTGGAATAACAAAAATATCGAAAACAAACTACCTTCCATAATGATAAGGCTACCATCCATTGGAGTAACAAAAACATCGACAACAAACTACATTCCATAATGACAAGGCTACCATCCATTGGAGTCACAAAATTCTTGACAACAGTCTATTATCCATAATTACAAGGATACCATCTATTGGAGTAACAAAAATCTCGACAACAGACTGCTATCTATAATTACAATGATACCATCCATTGGAGTAACAAAAATCTCGACAACAGACTACCTTCCATAATGACAATTTTGCAATCCATTGGAATAATAAAGATATCGATAACATAATACCTTCCATAATGACAAGGCTTCCATCCATTGGAGTAATAAAAATATCGACAACAAACTACCTTATATAAGGACAAGGATAACATCCATTGGAGTAACAAAAATCTCGACAACGAACTACCTTCCATAATGACAAGGCTACAATGCATTGGAGTAGCAAAAATATCTACAATAGACTATGTTCCATTATGACAAGGCTACCATCCATTGTAGTAACCAAAATCCCAACAATAGACTACCTTCCATAATGACAAGGCTACCATCCATTGGAGTAACAAAAATATGAACAATAGACTACCTTCCATAGTGACAAAGCTACCATCCATTGGAGTGTCATAAATCACAAAGATAAACTACCTTCCATAATGACAAGGCTAGCATCCATCTGAGTAACAAAAATCTCAACAACAGATTACCTTTCATAATGACAAGGCTACAATCCATTGGAGTAACAAAGATATCGACAACATACTACCTTCCATAATGACAAGGCTACCATTCATTGGAGTAACAAAAATATCAACAATAGACTACCTTCCATAATGACAAGGCTACCATCCATTGGAGTAACAAAAATCTCGAAAACAGACTGCCTTCCATAATGACAAGGCTACCATCCATTAGAGTAACAAAAATCTCGACAACAGACAACCTTCCATAATGAGAAGGCTACCATCCATTGGAGTAACAAAAATCTCAACAATAGACTACCTTCCATAATGACAAGGCTACCATCCGTTAGAGTAACAAAAATACGAACAACAAACTACCTTCAATAGTGACAAGTCTACCACCAATTAGAGTGACATAAATAACAACGACAGACTACGTTATTTATAGACAAGGCTAGGATCCATTGGAGTAACAAAAATCTCGACAACAGACAACCTTCAAAAATGACAAGGCTACCATCCATTGGAGTGACAAATATCTCGACAATAGACTACCTTCCATAATGACAAGGCTACCATCCATTAGAGTAACAAAAATATCGATAATAGACTACCTTGCATAATAACAAGGCTACCATCCATTGGAGTAACAAAAATCTCGAAAATAGACTACCTTCTATAATGACAAGGCTACCATCAATTAGAGTAACAAAAATCTAGATAAAAAACAACCTTCCATAATGAGAAGGCTACCATCCATTGTTGTAACAAAAATTTCGACAACAAACTACCTTCCATAGTGACAAGGCTACCATCCATTGGAATAACAAAAATCTCGAAAACAAACTACCTTCCATAATGATAAGGCTACCATACATTGGAGTAACAAAAATCTCTACAACAGACTGCCTTTCATAATAACAAGGCTACAATCCATTGGAGTAACAAAGATATCGACAACATACTACCTTCCATAATGACAAGGCTACCATTCATTGGAGTAACAAAAATATCAACAATAGACTACCTTCCATAATGACAAGGCTACCATCTATTGGAGTAACAAAAATCTGGAAAACAGTCTGCCTTCCATAATGACAAGGCTACCATCCATTAGAGTAACAAAAATCTCGACAACAGACAACCTTCCATAATGAGAAGGCTACCATCCATTGGAGTAACAAAAATACGAATAACAAACTACCTTCCATAGTGACAAGGCTACCACCAATTAGAGTGACATAAATCACAACGACAGACTACCTTCTATAATGACAAGGCTAGCATCCATTGTAGTAACCAAAATCCAGACAATGGACTACATTTCATAATGACAAAGCTACCATCCATTAGAGTAACAAACATATGAACAACAAACTAACTTCCATAGTGACAAGGCTACCATCCATTGGAGTAACAAATATCTCGACAATAGACTACCTTCCATAATGACAAGGCTACCATCCATTGGAGTAACAAAAATATCGATAATAGACTACCTTGCATAATAACAAGGCTACCATCCATTGGAGTAACAAAAATCTCGAAAACAGACTACCTTCTATAATGACAAGGCTACCATCCATTAGAGTAACAAAAATCTCGATAAAAAACAACCTTCCATAATGAGAAGGCTACCATCCATTGGTGTAACAAAAATCTCGACAATAGACTACCTTCCATAGTGACAAGGCTACCATCCATTGGAATAACAAAAATATCGAAAATAAACTACCTTCCATAATGATAAGGCTACCATCCATTGGAGTAACAAAAACATCGACAACAAACTACATTCCATAATGACAAGGCTACCATCCATTGGGGCCCCAAAATCTTGACAACAGACTATTATCCATAATTACAAGGATACCATCTATTGAAGTAACAAAAATCTCGACAACAGACTGCTATCTATAATTACAATGATACCATCCATTGGAGTAACAAAAATCTCGACAATAGACTACCTTCTATAATGACAATTTTGCAATCCATTGTAATAATAAAGATATCGATAACATAATACCTTCCATAATGACAAGGCTACCATCCATTGGAGTAATAAAAATATCGACAACAAACTACCTTCTATAATGACAAGGATAACATCCATTGGAGTAACAAAAATCTCGACAACAAACTACCTTCCATAATGACAAGGCTACCATGCATTGGAGTAGCAAAAATATCTACAATAGACTATGTTCCATTATGACAAGGCTACCATCCATTGTAGTAACCAAAATCCCAACAATAGACTACCTTCCATAATGACAAGGCTACAATCCATTGGAGTAACAAAGATATCGATAACATACTACCTTCCATAATGACAAGGCTACCATCCATTGGAGTAACAAAAATATCGACAACAGACTACCTTCCATAATAATAATGCTACCATCCATTGGAGTAACAAAAATATCGACAACAAACTACCTTCCATAATGACAAGGCTACCATGCATTGGAGTAGCAAAAATATCTACAATAGACTATGATCCATTATGACAAGGCTACCATCCATTGTAGTAACCAAAATCCCAACAATAGACTACCTTCCATAATGAAAAGGCTACCATCCATTGGAGTAACAAAAATATGAACAATAGACTACCTTTCATAGTGACAAAGCTACCATCCATTGGAGTGCCATAAATCACAAAGATAAACTACCTTCCATAATGACAAGGCTAGCATCCATCTGAGTAACAAAAATCTCAACAACAGATTACCTTTCATAATGAGAAGGCTACAATCCATTGGAGTAACAAAGATATCGACAACATACTACCTTCCATAATGACAAGGCTACCATCCATTGGAGTAACAAAAATCTCTACAATAGACTACCTTCCATAATGACAAGGCTACCATCCGTTGGAGTAACAAAAATACGAACAACAAACTACCTTCAATAGTGACAAGTCTACCACCAATTAGAGTGACATAAATCACAACGACAGACTACGTTATTTATAGACAAGGCTAGGATCCATTGGAGTAACAAAAATCTCGACAACATACAACCTTCCAAAATGACAAGGCTACCATCCATTGGAGTAACAAATATCTCGACAATAGACTACCTTCCATAATGACAAGGCTACCCTCCATTGGAGTAACAAAAATATCGATAATAGACTACCTTGCATAATAACAAGGCTACCATCCATTGGAGTAACAAAAATCTCGAAAACAAACTACCTTCTATAATAACAAGGCTACCATCCATTAGAGTAACAAAAATCTCGATAAAAAACAACCTTCCATAATGAGAAGGCTACCATCCATTGTTGTAACAAAAATCTCGACAATAGACTACCTTCCATAGTGACAAGGCTACCATCCATTGGAATAACAAAAATCTCGAAAACAAACTACCTTCCATAATAATAAGGCTACCATACATTGGAGTAACAAAAATCTCTACAACAGGCTGCCTTTCATAATGACAAGGCTACAATCCATTGGAGTAACAAAGATATCGACAACATACTACCTTCCATAATGACAAGGCTACCATTCATTGGAGTAACAAAAATATCAACAATAGACTACCTTCCATAATGACAAAGCTACCATCTATTGGAGTAACAAAAATTTGGAAAACAGACTACCTTCCATAATGACAAGGCTACCATCCATTAGAGAAACATAAATCTCGACAACAGACAACCTTCCATAATGAGAAGGCTACCATCCATTGGAGTAACAAAAATACGAATAACAAACTACCTTCTATAGTGACAAGGCTACCACCAATTAGAGTGACATAAATCACAACGACAGACTACCTTCTATAATGACAAGGCTAGCATCCATTGGAGTAACAAAAATCTCGACAATAGACAACCTTCCAAAATGACAAGGCTACCATCCATTGGAGTAACAAATATCTCAACAATAGACTACCTTCCATAATGACAAGGCTACCATCCATTGGAGTAACAAAAATATCGATAATAGTCTACCTTGCGTAATAACAAGGCTACCATCCATTGGAGTAACCAAAATATGAACAACAGACTACCTTCCATAATGATAATGCTACCATCCATTGGAGTAACAAAAATCTCGACAACAAACTACCTTCCATAATGACAAGGCTACCATGCATTGGAGTAATAAAAATATCTACAATAGACTATCTTCCATAATGACAAAGCTACCATCCATTGTAGTAACCAAAATCCAGACAATGGACTACATTTCATAATGACAAAGCCACCATACATTGGAGTAACAAACATATGAACAACAAACTAACTTCCATAGTGACAAGGCTACCATCCATTGGAGTAACAAATATCTCGACAATAGACTACCTTCCATAATGACAAGGCTACCATCCATTGGAGTAACAAAAATATCGATAATAGACTACCTTGCATAATAACAAGGCTACCATCCATTGGAGTAACAAAAATCTCGAAAACAGACTACCTTCTATAATGACAAGGCTACCATCCATTAGAGTAACAAAAATCTCGATAAAAAACAACCTTCCATAATGAGAAGGCTACCATCCATTGGAGTAACAAAAATCTCGACAATAGACTACCTTCCATAGTGACAAGGCTACCATCCATTGGAATAACAAAAATCTCGAAAACAAACTACCTTCCATAATGATAAGGCTACCATCCATTGGAGTAACAAAAACATCGACAACAAACCTCATTCCATAATGACAAGGCTACCATCCATTGGAGTCACAAAATTCTTGACAACAGACTATTATCCATAATTACAAGGATACCATCTATTGGAGTAACAAAAATCTCGACAACAGACTGCTATCCATAATTACAATGATATCATCCATTGGAGTAACAAAAATCCTGACAACAGACTACCTTCCATAATGACAACTCTGCAATCCATTGGAATAACAAAGATATCGATAACATACTACCTTCCATAATGACAAGGCTACCATCAAATGGAGTAACAAAAAAAATCGACAACAAATTACCTTCTATAATGATAAGGATAACATCCATTGGAGTAACAAAAACCTCCACAACAAACTACCTTCCATAATGACAAGGCTACCATACATTGAGGTAACAAAAATTTGGACAACAGACTACCTTCCATAATGACAAGGTTAGCATCCTATGGAGTAACAAAAATCTCGACAACAGACTACCTTCCATAGTGACAAGGCTACCATCCATTGGAATAACAAAAATCTCGACAACAGACTACCTTCCATAATGATAAGGCAACCATCCATTGGAGTAACAAAAACATCGACAATAGACTATGTTACATAATGACAAGGCTACCATCCATTGGAGTAACAAAATTCTCGACAACAGATTGTTATCCATAATTACAATGATACCATCCATTGGAGTAACAAAAATCTAAACAACAGACTACCTTCCATAATGACAAGGCTACAATTCATTGGATTAACAAAGATATCGATAACATACTACCTTCCATAATGACAAGGCTACCATGCATTGAAGTAACAAAAATATCTACAATAGACTATGTTCCATAATGACAAGGCTACCATCTATTGTAGTAACAAAAATCCCGACAATGGGCTACCTTCCATAATGACAAGGCTACCATCAATTTCAGTAACAAAAATATGAACAACAGACTACCTTGCATAGTGACAAGGCTAACATCCATTGGAGTGCCATAAATCACAACGACAAACTACCTTCCATAATGACAAGGCTAGCATCCATCAGAGTAACAAAAATCTAGACAACGTACTACCTTCCATAATAACAAGGCTACAATCCATTGAAGTAACAAAGATATTGACAACATACTACCTTCCATAATGACAAGGCTACCATTCATTGGAGTAACAAAAATCTCGACAATAGACTACCTTCCATAATGACAAGGCTACCATCCATTGGAATAACAAAAATCTCGAAAACAAACTACCTTCCATAATAATAAGGCTACCATACATTGGAGTAACAAAAATCTCTACAACAGACTGCCTTTCATAATGACAAGGCTACAATCCATTGGAGTAACAAAGATATCGACAACATACTACCTTCCATAATGACAAGGCTACCATTCATTGGAGTAACAAAAATATCAACAATAGACTACCTTCCATAATGACAAGGCTACCATCTATTGGAGTAACAAAAATCTGGAAAACAGACTACCTTCCATAATGACAAGGCTACCATCCATTAGAGAAACAAAAATCTCGACAACAGACAACCTTCCATAATGAGAAGGCTACCATCCATTGGAGTAACAAAAATACGAATAACAAACTACCTTCTATAGTGACAAGGCTACCACCAATTAGAGTGACATAATTCACAACGACATACTACCTTCTATAATGACAAGGCTAGCATCCATTGGAGTAACAAAAATCTCGACAATAGACAACCTTCCAAAATGACAAGGCTACCATCCATTGGAGTAACAAATATCTCAACAATAGACTACCTTCCATAATGACAAGGCTACCATCCATTGGAGTAACAAAAATATCGATAATAGTCTACCTTGCGTAATAACAACGCTACCATCCATTGGAGTAACCAAAATATGAACAACAGACTACCTTCCATAATGATAATGCTACCATCCATTGGAGTAACAAAAATCTCGACAACAAACTACCTTCCATAATGACAAGGCTACCATGCATTGGAGTAATAAAAATATCTACAATAGACTATCTTCCATAATGACAAAGCTACCATCCATTGTAGTAACCAAAATCCAGACAATGGACTACATTTCATAATGACAAAGCCACCATCCATTGGAGTAACAAACATATGAACAACAAACTAACTTCCATAGTGACAAGGCTACCATCCATTGGAGTAACAAATATCTCGACAATAGACTACCTTCCATAATGACAAGGCTACCATCCATTGGAGTAACAAAAATATCGATAATAGACTACCTTGCATAATAACAAGGCTACCATCTATTGGAGTAACAAAAATCTCGAAAACAGACTACCTTCTATAATGACAAGGCTACCATCCATTAGAGTAACAAAAATCTCGATAAAAAACAACCTTCCATAATGAGAAGGCTACCATCCATTGGAGTAACAAAAATCTCGACAATAGACTACCTTCCATAGTGACAAGGCTACCATCCATTGGAATAACAAAAATCTCGAAAACAAACTACCTTCCATAATGATAAGGCTACCATCCATTGGAGTAACAAAAACATCGACAACAAACCTCATTCCATAATGACAAGGCTACCATCCATTGGAGTCACAAAATTCTTGACAACAGACTATTATCCATAATTACAAGGATACCATCTATTGGAGTAACAAAAATCTCGACAACAGACTGCTATCCATAATTACAATGATATCATCCATTGGAGTAACAAAAATCCTGACAACAGACTACCTTCCATAATGACAAGGCTACCATCAAATGGAGTAACAAAAAAAATCGACAACAAATTACCTTCTATAATGATAAGGATAACATCCATTGGAGTAACAAAAACCTCCACAACAAACTACCTTCCATAATGACAAGGCTACCATACATTGAGGTAACAAAAATTTGGACAACAGACTACCTTCCATAATGACAAGGTTAGCATCCTATGGAGTAACAAAAATCTCGACAACAGACTACCTTCCATAGTGACAAGGCTACCATCCATTGGAATAACAAAAATCTCGACAACAGACTACCTTCCATAATGATAAGGCAACCATCCATTGGAGTAACAAAAACATCGACAATAGACTATGTTACATAATGACAAGGCTACCATCCATTGGAGTAACAAAATTCTCGACAACAGATTGCTATCCATAATTACAATGATACCATCCATTGGAGTAACAAAAATCTAAACAACAGACTACCTTCCATAATGACAAGGCTACAATTCATTGGATTAACAAAGATATCGATAACATACTACCTTCCATAATGACAAGGCTACCATGCATTGAAGTAACAAAAATATCTACAATAGACTATGTTCCATAATGACAAGGCTACCATCTATTGTAGTAACAAAAATCCCGACAATGGGCTACCTTCCATAATGACAAGGCTACCATCAATTTCAGTAACAAAAATATGAACAACAGACTACCTTGCATAGTGACAAGGCTAACATCCATTGGAGTGCCATAAATCACAACGACAAACTACCTTCCATAATGACAAGGCTAGCATCCATCAGAGTAACAAAAATCTAGACAACGTACTACCTTCCATAATAACAAGGCTACAATCCATTGAAGTAACAAAGATATTGACAACATACTACCTTCCATAATGACAAGGCTACCATTCATTGGAGTAACAAAAATCTCGACAATAGACTACCTTCCATAATGACAAGGCTACCATCCATTGGAATAACAAAAATCTCGAAAACAAACTACCTTCCATAATAATAAGGCTACCATACATTGGAGTAACAAAAATCTCTACAACAGACTGCCTTTCATAATGACAAGGCTACAATCCATTGGAGTAACAAAGATATCGACAACATACTACCTTCCATAATGACAAGGCTACCATTCATTGGAGTAACAAAAATATCAACAATAGACTACCTTCCATAATGACAAGGCTACCATCTATTGGAGTAACAAAAATCTGGAAAACAGACTACCTTCCATAATGACAAGGCTACCATCCATTAGAGAAACAAAAATCTCGACAACAGACAACCTTCCATAATGAGAAGGCTACCATCCATTGGAGTAACAAAAATACGAATAACAAACTACCTTCTATAGTGACAAGGCTACCACCAATTAGAGTGACATAATTCACAACGACATACTACCTTCTATAATGACAAGGCTAGCATCCATTGGAGTAACAAAAATCTCGACAATAGACAACCTTCCAAAATGACAAGGCTACCATCCATTGGAGTAACAAATATCTCAACAATAGACTACCTTCCATAATGACAAGGCTACCATCCATTGGAGTAACAAAAATATCGATAATAGTCTACCTTGCGTAATAACAACGCTACCATCCATTGGAGTAACCAAAATATGAACAACAGACTACCTTCCATAATGATAATGCTACCATCCATTGGAGTAACAAAAATCTCGACAACAAACTACCTTCCATAATGACAAGGCTACCATGCATTGGAGTAATAAAAATATCTACAATAGACTATCTTCCATAATGACAAAGCTACCATCCATTGTAGTAACCAAAATCCAGACAATGGACTACATTTCATAATGACAAAGCCACCATCCATTGGAGTAACAAACATATGAACAACAAACTAACTTCCATAGTGACAAGGCTACCATCCATTGGAGTAACAAATATCTCGACAATAGACTACCTTCCATAATGACAAGGCTACCATCCATTGGAGTAACAAAAATATCGATAATAGACTACCTTGCATAATAACAAGGCTACCATCTATTGGAGTAACAAAAATCTCGAAAACAGACTACCTTCTATAATGACAAGGCTACCATCCATTAGAGTAACAAAAATCTCGATAAAAAACAACCTTCCATAATGAGAAGGCTACCATCCATTGGAGTAACAAAAATCTCGACAATAGACTACCTTCCATAGTGACAAGGCTACCATCCATTGGAATAACAAAAATCTCGAAAACAAACTACCTTCCATAATGATAAGGCTACAATCCATTGGAGTAACAAAAACATCGACAACAAACCTCATTCCATAATGACAAGGCTACCATCCATTGGAGTCACAAAATTCTTGACAACAGACTATTATCCATAATTACAAGGATACCATCTATTGGAGTAACAAAAATCTCGACAACAGACTGCTATCCATAATTACAATGATATCATCCATTGGAGTAACAAAAATCCTGACAACAGACTACCTTCCATAATGACAACTCTGCAATCCATTGGAATAACAAAGATATCGATAACATACTACCTTCCATAATGACAAGGCTACCATCAAATGGAGTAACAAAAAAAATCGACAACAAATTACCTTCTATAATGATAAGGATAACATCCATTGGAGTAACAAAAACCTCCACAACAAACTACCTTCCATAATGACAAGGCTACCATACATTGAGGTAACAAAAATTTGGACAACAGACTACCTTCCATAATGACAAGGTTAGCATCCTATGGAGTAACAAAAATCTCGACAACAGACTACCTTCCATAGTGACAAGGCTACCATCCATTGGAATAACAAAAATCTCGACAACAGACTACCTTCCATAATGATAAGGCTACCATCCATTGGAGTAACAAAAACATCGACAATAGACTACGTTACATAATGACAAGGCTACCATCCATTGGAGTAACAAAATTCTCGACAACAGACTGCTATCCATAATTACAATGATACCATCCATTGGAGTAACAAAAATCTAAACAACAGACTACCTTCCATAATGACAAGGCTTCAATTCATTGGATTAACAAAGATATCCATAACATACTACCTTCCATAATGACAAGGCTACCATGCATTGAAGTAACAAAAATATCTACAATAGACTATGTTCCATAATGACAAGGCTACCATCTATTGTAGTAACAAAAATCCCGACAATGGGCTACCTTCCATAATGACAAGGCTACCATCAATTTCAGTAACAAAAATATGAACAACAGACTACCTTGCATAGTGACAAGGCTACCATCCATTGGAGTGCCATAAATCACAACGACAAACTACCTTCCATAATGACAAGGCTAGCATCCATCAGAGTAACAAAAATCTAGACAACGTACTACCTTCCATAATAACAAGGCTACAATCCATTGGAGTAACAAAGATATTGACAACATACTACCTTCCATAACGACAAGGCTACCATTCATTGGAGTAACAAAAATCTCGACAATAGACTACCTTCCATAATGACAAGGCTACCATCCATTGGAGTAACAAAAATCTCGAAAATAGACTGCCTTCCATAATGACAAGGCTACCATCCATTAGAGTAACAAAAATCTCGAGAACAGACAACCTTCCATAATGACAAGGCTAGCATCCATTGGTGTAACAAAAATCTCGACAACAAACTACCTTCCATAATGACAAGGCTATTATACATTGAAGTAACAAAAATTTGGACAACAAACTACCTTCCATAATGACAAGGCTACCATCCATTGGAGTAACAAAAATCTCGACAACATACTTTATTTCACAGTGACAAGGCTACCATCCATTGGAATAACAAAAATCTTGACAACAGACTACCTTCCATAATGATAAGGCTACCATCCATTAGAGTAACAAAAACATCGACAACAGACTACGTTCCATAATGACAAGGCTACCATCCATTGGAGTATCAAAATTCTCGACAACACACTGCTATCTATAATGACAAGGCTACCATTCATTGGAGTAACAAAAGTCTCGACAATAGACTACCTTCCATAATGACAAGGCTACCATCAATTGGAGTGACAAAAATCTCGAAAACAGACTGCCTTCCATAATGACAAGGCTACCATCCATTAGAGTAACAAAAATCTCGAGAACAAACAACCTTCCATAATGACAAGGCTAGAATCCATTCGAGTAACAAAAATCTCGACAACAAACTACCTTCCAGAATGACAAGGCTACCATACATTGAAGTAACAAAAATTTGGACAACAAACTACCTTCCATAATGACAAGGCTAGCATCCATTGGAGTAATAAAAATCTCGACAACAGACTTCCTTTCATAGTGACAAGGCTACCATCCATTGGAATAAGAAAAATCTTGACAACAGACTACCTTCCATAATGATAAGGCTACCATCCATTGGAGTAACAAAAACATCGACAATAGACTACGTTCCATAATG
Source organism: Vicia faba (assembly GCA_948472305.1). Lineage (NCBI taxonomy): Eukaryota > Viridiplantae > Streptophyta > Magnoliopsida > Fabales > Fabaceae > Vicia > Vicia faba. Next base: position 657,165,096 of record OX451739.1, read on the forward strand.
ACAAGGCTACCATCCATTGGAGTATCAAAATTATCAACAACACACTGCTATCCATAATGACAATGATACCATCCATTAGAGTAACAAAAATCTCGACAACAAACGACCTTCTATAATGACAAGGCTACAATCCATTGGAGTAACAAAGATATCGATAACATACTACCTTCCATAATGACAAGGCTTCCATCCATTGGAGTAACAAAAATATCGACAACAGACTACCTTCTATAATGACAAGGATAGCATCCATTGGAATAACAAAATTCTCGACAACAGACTACCTTCTATAATGATAAGGCTACCATGCATTGGAGTAGCAAAAATATTTACAATAGACTATGTTCCATTATGAGAAGGCTACCATCCATTGTAGTAACTGAAATCCCAACAAAAGACTACCTTCCATAATGACAAGGCTACAATCCATTGGAGTAACAAAGATGTCGATAACATACTACCTTCCATAATGACAAGGCTACCATCCATTGGAGTAAGAAAAATATCAACAACAGACTACCTTCCATAATGATAATGCTACCATCCATTGGAGTAACAAAAATCTCGACAACAAACTACCTTCCATAATGACAAGGCTACCATGCATTGGAGTAGCAAAAATATCTATAATAGACTATGATCCATTATGACAAGGCTACCATCCATTGTAGTAACCAAAATCCCAACAATAGACTACCTTCCATAATGAAAAGGCTTTCATCCATTGGAGTAACAAAAATATGAACAATAGACTACCTTCCATAGTGACAAAGCTACCATCCATTGGAGTGCCATAAATCACAAAGAAAAACTACCTTCCATAATGACAAGGCTAGCATCCATCGGAGTAACAAAAATCTCTACAACAAGCTACCTTTCATGATGACAAGGCTACAATCCATTGGAGTAACAAAGATATCGACAACATACTACCTTCTATATTGACAAGGATAGCATCCATTGGAGTAACAAAAATCTCGACAACAGATAACCTTCCAAAATTACAAGGCTACCATCCATTGGAGTAACAAAAATCTCGACAATAGATAACCTTCCAAAATTACAAGGCTACCATCCATTGGAGTAACAAAAATATCAATAATAGACTACCTTGCATAATAACAAGGCTACCATCCATTGGAGTAACAAAAATCTCGAAAACAGACTACCTTCTATAATGACAAGGCTACCATCCATTAGAGTAACAAAAATCTCGATAAAAAACAACCTTCCATAATGAGAAGGCTACCATCCATTGTTGTAACAAAAATCTCGACAATAGACTACCTTCCATAGTGACAAGGCTACTATCCATTGGAATAACAAAAATCTCGAAAACAAACTACCTTCCATAATGATAAGGCTACCATCCATTGGAGTAACAAAAATCTATACAACAGACTGCCTTTCATAATGAGAAGGCTACAATCCATTGGAGTAACAAAGATATCGACAACAGACTGCTATCTATAATTACAATAATAACATCCATTGGAGTAACGAAAATCTCGACAACAGACTACCTTTCATAATGACAATTCTGCAATCCATTGGAATAATAAAGATATCGATAACATATTACCTTCCATAATGACAAGGCTACCATCCATTGGAGTAATAAAAATATCGACAACAAACTACCTTCTATAATGACAAGGATAACATCCAATGGAGTAACAAAAATCTCGACAACAAACTACCTTCCATAATGACAAGGCTACCATGCATTGGAGTAGCAAAAATATCTACAATAGACTATGTTCCATTATGACAAGGCTACCATCCATTGTAGTAACCAAAATCCCAACAATAGACTACCTTCCATAATGAAAAGGCTACCATCCATTGGAGTGCCATAAATCACAAAGATAAACTACCTTCCATAATGACAAGGCTAGCAACCATCTGAGTAACAAAAATCTCAACAACAGACTACCTTTCATAATGACAAGGCTACAATCCATTGGAGTAACATAAATCACAACGACAAACTACCTTCCATAATGACAAGGCTACCATCCATCGGAGTAACAAAAATCTCGACAATAGACTACCTTCCATAATAACAAGGCTACAATCCATTGGAGTAACAAATATATCTACAACATACTACCTTCCATAATTACAAGGCTACCACTCATTGGACTAACAAAAATATCGACAAGAGACTACTTTCCATAATGACAAGGCTACCATCCATTCGAGTAACAAAAATATCGAAAACAGACTGCCTTCCATAATGACAAGGATACCATCCATTAAATTTGAAAAATCTCAAGAACAAACAACCTTCCATAATGATAAGGCTACCATCCATTGGACTAACAAATATCTCGACAATAGACTACCATCCATAATGACAAGGCTACCATCCATTAGAGTAACAAAAATGTGAATAATAGACTACCTTCCATAGTGACAAGGCTACCATCCATTGGAGTGATAGAAATCACAACGACAGACTACCTTCCATAATGACAAGGCTACCATCCATTGGAGTAACAAAAATATCGACAATAGACTACCTTGCATAATGAAAAGGCTACCATCCATTGGAGTAACAAAAATCTCGAAAACAGACTACCTTCTATAATGACAAGGCTACCATCCATTAGAGTAACAAAAATCTCGACAACAAACAACCTTCCATAATGAGAAGGCCACCATCTATTGGAGTAACAAAAATCTCGACAATAGACTACCTTCCATAATGACAAGGCTATCATGCATTGCAGTAACAAAAATATCTACAATAGACTATGTTCCATAATGACAAGGTTACCATCCATTGTAGTAACCAAAATCCCGACAATAGACTACCTTCCATAATGAAAAGGCTACCATCCATTAGAGTAACAAAAATATAAACAACAGACTACCTTCCATAGTGACAAAGCTACCATCCATTAGAGTGCCATAAATCACAAAGACAAACTACCTTCCATAATGACAAGGCTAGCATCCATCGGAGTAACAAAAATCTCGACAACAGACTACCTTTCATAATGACAAGGCTACAATCCATTGGAGTAACAAAGACATCGACAACATACTACCTTCCATAATGACAAGGCTACCATTTATTGGAGTAACAAAAATATCAACAATAGACTACATTCCATAATTACAAGGCTACCATCCATTGGAGTAACAAAAATCTCGAAAACAGACTGCCTTCCATAATGACAAGGCTACCAACCATTAGAGTAACAAAATCGTCGACAATAAACAACCTTCCATAATGAGAAGGATACCATCCATCGGAGTAACAAAAATCTCGACAATAGACTACATTCCATAATGACAAGGCTACCATCCATTGGAGTAACAAAAATACGAACAACAAACTACCTTCCATAATGACAAGGCTACCACCAATTAAAGTGACATAAATCACAACGACAGACTACCTTATATAATGACAAGGCTACCATCCATTGGAGTAACAAATATCTCGACAATAGACTACCTTCCATAATGACAAGGCTACCATCCATTGGAGTAACAAAAATGTGAATAACAGACTACCTTCCATAGTGACAAGGCTACCATCCATTGGAGTGACAGAAATCACAATGACAAACTACCTTCCATAATTACAAGGCTACCATCCATTGGAGTAACAAAAATATCGATAATAGACTACCTTGCATAATAACAAGGCTACCATCCATGGAGTAACTAAAATTTCGAAAATAGACTACCTTCTATAATGACAAGGCTACCATCCATTAGAGTAACAAAAATCTCGAAAACAAACAACCTTCCATAATGAGAAGGCTACCATCCATTAGAGTAACAAAAATCTCGACAATAGACTACCTTCCATAGTGACAAGGGTACCATCCATTGGAGTAACAAAATATGAACAACAGACTACCTTCCATAATGATAATGCTACCATCCATTGGAGTAACAAAAATCTCGACAGCAGACTACCTTCCATAATGACAAGGCTACCATGCATTGCAGTAATAAAAATATCTATAATAGACTATGTTCCATAACGACAAAGTACCATCCATTATAGTAACCAAAATCCCGATAATGGACTACATTTCATAATGACAAAGCTACCATCCATTGGAGTTAAAAAAATATGAACAACAAACTAACTTCCATAGTTACAAGGCTACCATCCATTGGAGTGCCATAAATCACAACGACAAACTACCTTCCATAATGACAAGGCTAGCATCCATCGGAGTAACAAAAATCTCGACAATAGACTACCTTTCATAATGACAAGGCTACAATCCATTGGAGTAACAAAGATATCGACAACATACTACCTTCCATAATGACAAGGCTACCATTCATTAGAGTAACAAAAACATCGACAACAGACTACCTTCCATAATGACAAGGCTACCATCCATTCGAGTAAGAAAAATCTCGAAAAGAGTCTGCCTTCCATAATGACAAGGATACCATCCATTAAATTTGAAAAATCTCAACAACAAACAACCTTCCATAATGACAAGGCTACCATCCATTGGAGTAACAAATATCTCGACAATAGACTACATTCCATAATGACAAGGCTACCATCCATTAGAGTAACAAAAATGTGAATAACAGACTATCTTCCATAGTGACAAGGCTACCATCCATTGGAGTGATAGAAATCACAACGACAGACTACCTTCCATAATGATAAGGCTAGCATCCATCGGAGTAACAAAAATCTCGACAACAGACTACCTTTCATAATGACAAGCCTACAATCCATTGGAGTAACAAAGACATCGACAACATACTACCTTCCATAATGACAAGGCTACCATTCATTGGAGTAACAAAAATATCAACAACAGACTACATTCCACAATGACAAGGTTACCATCCATTGGAGTAAAAAAAATCTCGAAAAAAGACTGCCTTCCATAATGACAAGGCTACCATCCATTAGTGTTTTAAAATCCTCGACAATAAACAACCTTCCATAATGAGAAGGCTACCATCCATCAGAGTAACAAAAATCTCGACAATAGACTACCTTCCGTAACGACAAGGCTACCATCCATTGGAGTAACAAAAATACGAACAACAAACTACCTTCCATAAGGACAAGGCTACCACCAATTAGAGTGACATAAATCATAACGACAGACTACCTTATATAATGACAAGGCTAGCATCCATTGGAGTAACAAAAATCTCGACAATAGACAACCTTCCAAAAGGACAAGGCTACCATCCATTGGAGTAACAAATATCTCGACAATAGACTACCTTCCATAATGACAAGGCTAACATCCATTGGAGTAACAAAAATGTGAATAACAGACTACCTTCCATAGTGACAAGGCTACCATCCATTGGAGTGACAAAAATCACAATGACAGACTACCTTCCATAATGACAAGGCTACCATCCATTGGAGTAACAAAAATATCGATAATAGACTACCTTGCATAATAATAAGGCTACCATCCATTGGAGTAACAAAAATTCCGAAAACAGACTACTTTCTATAATGACAAGGCTACCATCCATTAGAGTAACAAAATTCTCGAAAACAAACAACCTTCCATAATGAGAAGGCTACCATCCATTGGAGTAACAAAAATATCGACAATAGACTACCTTCCATAGTGACAAGGCTACCATCCATTGGAGTAACAAAATATGAACAACAGACTACCTTCCATAATGATAATGCTACCATCCATTGGAGTAACAAAAATCTCGACAACAGACTACCTTCCATAATGACAAGGCTACCATGCATTGCAGTAACAAAAATATCTACAATAGACTATGTTCCATAACGACAAAGCTACCATCCATTATAGTAACCAAAATCCCGATAATGGACTACATTTCATAATGACAAAGCTACCATCCATTGGAGTAACAAAAATATGAACAACATACTAACTTCCATAGTGACAAGGCTAGCATCCATCGGAGTAACAAAAATCTCGACAACATACTACCTTCCATAATGAAAAGGCTACCATTCATTGGAGTAACAAAAATATCGACAACAGACGACCTTCCATAATGACAAGGCTACCGTCCATTGGAGTAACAAAAATCTCGAAAACAGACTGCCTTCCATAATGACAAGGATACCATCCATTAGAGTAACAAAAATCTCGATAACAGACAACCTTCCATAATGAAAAGGCTAGCATCCATTGGAGTAACAAAAATCTCGACAACAAACTACCTTCCATAATGACAATGCTACTATACATTGAATTAACAAAAATTTGGAAAACAGACTGCCTTCCATAATGACAAGGCTACCATCCATTGGAGTAACAAAATTCTCGACAACAGACTGCTATCCATAATTACAATGATACCATCCAATGGAGTAACAAAAATCTCGACAACAGCTTGCTATCCATAATTACAATGATGCCATCCATTGGAGTAACAAAAATCTCGACAACAGACTACCTTCCATAATGATAATTCTGCAATCCATTGGAGTAACAAAGATATCGATAACATACTACCTTCCATAATGACAAGGCTACCATCCATTGGAGTAACAATAATATCGACAACAGACTACCTTCTACAATGACAAGGATAGCATCCATTGGAGTAACAAAAATCTAGACAACAAACTACCTTCCATAATGACAAGGCTACCATACATTAGAGTAACAAAAATATCTACAACAGACTACCTTCCATAATAACAAGGCTACCATGCATTGCAGTAACCAAAATCCCGAAAATACACTACCTTCCATAATGACAAAGCTACCATCCATTGGAGTTACAAAAATATGAACAACAGACTAACTTCCATAGTGACAAGGCTTCCATCCATTGGAGTGCCATAAATCACAACGACAAACTACCTTCCATATTGAGAAGGCTAGCATCCATCGGAGTAACAAAAATCTCGACAATAGACTACCTTTTATAATGACAAGGCTACAATCCATTGCAGTAACAAAGATATCAACAACATAATACCTTCCATAATGACAATGCTACCACTCATTGGAGTAACAAAAATATCGACAACAGACTTACTTCGATAATGATAATGCTACCATCCATTGGAGTAACATAAATCTCGACAATAGACTTCCTTCCATAATGACAAGGCTACCATGCATTAGATTAACAAAAATATCTACAATAGATTATGTACCATAATGACAAGGCTACCATCCATTGTAGTAACCAAAATCCAGATAATAGACTACCTTCCATAATGACAAAGCTACCATCCATTGGAGTTACAAAAATATGAACAACAGACTAACTTCCATAGTGACAAGTCTACCATCCATTGGAGTGCCATAAATCACAACGACAAACTACCTTTCATAATGACAAGGCTACAATCCATTGGAGTAACAAAGATATCAACAACATACTACCTTCCATAATGACAAGGCTACCACTCATTGGAGTAACAAAAATATCGACAAGAGACTACCTTCCATAATGACAAGGCTACCATCCATTTGAGTAACAAAAATATCGAAAACATACTGCCTTCAATAATGACAAGGATACCATTCATTCGAGTAACAAAACTCTCGAAAACAGACTGCCTTCCATAATGACAAGGCTACCATCCATTAAATTTGCAAAATATCAACAACAAACAACCTTCCATAATGACAAGGCTACTATCCATTGGAGTAACAAATATCTCGACAATAGACTACCTTCCATAATGACAAGGCTACCATCCATTGGAGTAACAAAAATGTGAATAACAGACTACCTTCCATACTGACATGGCTACCATTCATTGGAGTGATAGAAATCACAAAGACAAACTACCTTCCATAATGACAAGGCTACCATCCATTGGAGTATCAAAAATATCGACAACAGACTAACTTCCATAATGACAAGGCTACCATGCATTGGAGTAACAAAAATCTCGACAGCAGACTACCTTCCATAGTGACAAGGATACCTTCCATAGGAGTAACAAAAATCTCAAAAACAGACTACATTCCATAATGACAAGGCTACCATGCATTGGAGTAACAAAAATATCTACAATAGACTATGTTCCATAATGACAAGGCTACCATCCATTGTAGTAACCAAAATCCCGACAATGGACTACATTTCATAATGACAAGGCTACCATCCATTGGAGTAACAAAAATATGAGCAACATACTAACTTCCATAGTGACAAGGCTACCATCCATTGGAGTGCCATAAATCACAACGACAAACTACCTTCCATAATGACAAGGCTAGCATCCATCGGAGTAACAAAAATCTCGACAACAGACTACCTTTCATAATGACAAGGCTACAATCCATTGGAATAACAAAGATATCGACAACATACTACCTTCCATAATGACAAGGCTACCATTCATTGGAGTAACAAAAATATCGACAATAGACTACCTTGCATAATGACAAGGCTACCGTCCATTGGAGTAACAAAAATCTCGAAAACAGACAGCCTTCCATAATGACAAGACTACCATCCATTAGAGGAACAAAAATATCGACAACAAACAACCTTCCATAATGAGAAGGCTACCATCCATTGGAGTAACAAAAATCTCGACAACAGACTACCTTCCATAATGACAAGGCTACCATCCAATGTAGTAACCAAAATCCCGACAATGGACTACATTTCATAATGACAAAGCTACCATCCATTGGAGTAACAAAAATATGAAGAACAGACTAACTTCCATAGTGACAAGGCTACCATCCATAGGAGTGCCATAAATCACAACGACAAACTACCTTCCATAATGACAAGGCTAGCATCCATCGTAGTAACAAAAATCTCGACAATAGACTACCTTTCATAATAACAAGGCTACAATCCATTGGAGTAACAAAGATATCGACAACATACTACCTTCCATAATGAAAAGGCTACCATTCATTGGAATAACAAAAATATCGACAACAGACTACCTTCCATAATGACAAGGCTACCATCAATTGGAGTAAAAAAAATCTCAACAATAGACTACCTTCCATAATGACAAGGCTACCACCAATTGGAGTAACATAAATAACAACGACATACTACCTTCTATAATGACAAGGATAGCATCCATTGGAGTAACAAACATCTCGACAACAAACTACCTTCCATATTGACAAGGCTACCATACATTGAAGTAACAAAAATTTGGACAACAAACTACCTTCCATTGTGACAAGGGTACCATCCATTGGAATAACAAAAATCTCGACTGCAGACTACCTTCCATAATGATAAGGCTACCATCCATTGGAGTAACAAAAACATCGACAACAGACTATGTTCCATAATGACAAGGCTACCATCCATTGGAGTAACAAAATTCTCGATAACAAACTGCTATCCATAGTGACAATGATACCATCCATCGGAGTAACAAAAATCTCGACAACAGACTACCTTCCATAATGACAAGGCTACAATCCATTGGAGTAACAAAGATATCGATAACATACTACCTTCCATAATGACAAGGCTACCATCCATTGGAGTAACAAAAATATTGACAACAGATTACCTTCCATAATGATAATGCTACCATCCATTGGAGTAACAAAAATATCTACAACAGACTACATTCCATAATGACAAGGCTACCATTCATTGGAGTAACAAAAATGTGAATAACAGACTACCTTTAATAGTGACAAGGCTACCATTCATTGGAGTGACAGAAATCAGAACGACAAAATACCTTCCATAATGACCAGGCTACCATCCATTGGAGTAACAAAAATATCGACAATAGACTACCGTGCATAATGACAAGGCTACCATCCATTGGAGTAACAAAAATCTCGAAAACAGACTATTTTCTATAATGACAAGGCTACCATCCATTAGAGTAACAAAAATCTCGACAACAAACAACCTTCCATAATGAGATGGCTACCATCCATTGGAGTAACAAAAATCTCGACAATAGACTACCTTTCATAATGACAAGGCTACCATCCATTGGAGTAACAAAAATATGAACAACAGACTACCTTCCATAATGATAATGCTACCATCCATTGGAGTAACAAAAATCTCGACAATAGACTACCTTCCATAATCACAAGACTACCATGCATTAGAGTAACATAAATCCCGACAGCAGACTACCTTCCATAGTGACAAGGCTACCATCCATTTGAATAACAAAAATCTCGACAACAGACTACCTTCCATAATGATAAGGCTACCATCCATAGGAGTAAAAAAAACATCGACAACAGACTACGTTCCATAATGACAAGGCTATCATCCATTGGAGTAACAAAAATCTCGAAAACAGACTACCTTCCATAATGACAAGGCTACCATCCATTAGAGTAACAAAAATCTCGACAACAAACAACCTTCCATAATGAGATGGCTACCATCCATTGGAGTAACAAAAATCTCGACAATAGACTACCTTCCATAATGACAAGGCTACCATCCAATGTAGTAACCAAAATCCCGACAATGGACTACATTTCATAATGACAAAGCTACCATCCATTGGAGTAACAAAAATATGAAGAACAGACTAACTTCCATAGTGACAAGGCTACCATCCATAGGAGTGCCATAAATCACAACGACAAACTACCTTCCATAATGACAAGGCTAGCATCCATCGTAGTAACAAAAATCTCGACAATAGACTACCTTTCATAATAACAAGGCTACAATCCATTGGAGTAACAAAGATATCGACAACATACTACCTTCCATAATGAAAAGGCTACCATTCATTGGAATAACAAAAATATCGACAACAGACTACCTTCCATAATGACAAGGCTACCATCAATTGGAGTAAAAAAAATCTCAACAATAGACTACCTTCCATAATGACAAGGCTACCACCAATTGGAGTAACATAAATAACAACGACATACTACCTTCTATAATGACAAGGATAGCATCCATTGGAGTAACAAACATCTCGACAACAAACTACCTTCCATATTGACAAGGCTACCATACATTGAAGTAACAAAAATTTGGACAACAAACTACCTTCCATTGTGACAAGGGTACCATCCATTGGAATAACAAAAATCTCGACTGCAGACTACCTTCCATAATGATAAGGCTACCATCCATTGGAGTAACAAAAACATCGACAACAGACTATGTTCCATAATGACAAGGCTACCATCCATTGGAGTAACAAAATTCTCGATAACAAACTGCTATCCATAGTGACAATGATACCATCCATCGGAGTAACAAAAATCTCGACAACAGACTACCTTCCATAATGACAAGGCTACAATCCATTGGAGTAACAAAGATATCGATAACATACTACCTTCCATAATGACAAGGCTACCATCCATTGGAGTAACAAAAATATTGACAACAGATTACCTTCCATAATGATAATGCTACCATCCATTGGAGTAACAAAAATATCTACAACAGACTACATTCCATAATGACAAGGCTACCATTCATTGGAGTAACAAAAATGTGAATAACAGACTACCTTTAATAGTGACAAGGCTACCATTCATTGGAGTGACAGAAATCACAACGACAAAATACCTTCCATAATGACCAGGCTACCATCCATTGGAGTAACAAAAATATCGACAATAGACTACCGTGCATAATGACAAGGCTACCATCCATTGGAGTAACAAAAATCTCGAAAACAGACTATTTTCTATAATGACAAGGCTACCATCCATTAGAGTAACAAAAATCTCGACAACAAACAACCTTCCATAATGAGATGGCTACCATCCATTGGAGTAACAAAAATCTCGACAATAGACTACCTTTCATAATGACAAGGCTACCATCCATTGGAGTAACAAAAATATGAACAACAGACTACCTTCCATAATGATAATGCTACCATCCATTGGAGTAACAAAAATCTCGACAATAGACTACCTTCCATAATCACAAGACTACCATGCATTAGAGTAACATAAATCCCGACAGCAGACTACCTTCCATAGTGACAAGGCTACCATCCATTTGAATAACAAAAATCTCGACAACAGACTACCTTCCATAATGATAAGGCTACCATCCATAGGAGTAAAAAAAACATCGACAACAGACTACGTTCCATAATGACAAGGCTATCATCCATTGGAGTAACAAAAATCTTGAAAACAGACTACCTTCTATAATGACAAGGCTACCATCCATTAGAGTAACAAAAATCTCGACAACAAACAACCTTCCATAATGAGATGGCTACCATCCATTGGAGTAACAAAAATCTCGACAATAGACTACCTTCCATAGTGACAAGGCTACCATCCATTGGAATAACAAAAATATTGACAATAGACTACCTTGCATAATGACAAGGCTACCATCCATTGGAGTAACAAAAATCTCGAAAACAGACTACCTTTTATAATGACAAGGCTACCATCCATTAAAGTAACAAAAATATCGACAACAAACAACCTTCTATAATGACAAGGCTACCATACATTGAAGTAAAAAAAATTTGGACAACAAACTACCTTCCTTAATGACAAGGCTACCATGCATTGGAGTAACAAAAATCTCGACAACAGACTACCTTCCATAGTGACAAGGCTACCATCCATTGGAATAACAAAAATCTCGACAACAGACTACCTTCCATAATGATAAGGCTAACATCCGTTGGGGTAACAAAAACATTGACAACAGACTACGTTCCATAATGACAAGGCTACCATCCAATGGAGTAACAAAATTCTCGACAACAAACTGCTATCCATAGTGACAATGATACCATCCATCGGACTAATAAAAATCTCGACAACAGACTACCTTCCATAATGACTAGGCTACAATCCATTGGAGTAACAAAGATATCGATAACATACAACCTTCCATAATGACAAGGCTACCATCCATTGGAGTAACAAAAATATTGACAATAGACTACCTTCCATAATGATAATGCTACCATCCATTGGAGTAACAAAACTCTCTACAACAGACTACCTTCCATAATGAGAAGGCTACCATCCATTGGAGAAACAAAAATGTGAATAACAGACTACCTTCCATAGTGACAAGGCTACCATTCATTGGAGTGACATAAATCACAACGACAAACTACCTTCCATAATGACAAGGCTACCATCCATTTGAGTAACAAATATCTCGACAATAGACTACCTTCCATAATGACAAGGTTACCATAAATTGGAGTAACAAAAATGTGAATAACAGAGTACCTTCCATAGTGACAAGGCTACCATTCATTGGAGTGACAGAAATCACAACGACAGACTACCTTCCATAATGACAAGGCTACCATCCATTGGAGTAACAAAAATATTGACAATAGACTACCTTGCATAATGACAAGGCTACCATCCATTGGAGTAACAAAAATCTCGAAAACAGACTACCTTCTATAATGACAAGGCTACCATCCATTAGAGTAACAAAAATCTCGACTACAAACAACCTTCCATAATGAGATGGCTACCATCCATTGGAGTAACAAAAATCTCGATAATAGACTACCTTTCATAATGACATGGATACCATCCATTGGAGAAACAAAAATATGAACAACAAACTACCTTCCATAATGATAATGATACCATCCATTGGAGTAACAAAAATCTCGACAACAGAGTACCATCCATAATCACAAGGCTACCATGCATTAGAGTAACAAAAATCCCGAGAGCAGACTACCATCCATAATCACAAGGCTACCATCCATTGGAATAACAAAAATCTCGACAACAGACTACCTTCCATAATGATAAGGCTACCATCCAATGGAGTAACAAAAATATCGACAACAGACTATGTTCCATAATGACAAGGCTACCATCCATTTGAGTAACAAAATTCTCGACAACAGACTTCTATCCATAATGAAAATGATACCATCCATTGTAGTAACAAATATCTCGACAACAAACTACCTTCCATAATGACAAGGCTACCATCCATTGTAGTAACCAAAATCCCGACAATAGACTACCTTCCATAATGACAAGGCTACCTTCCATTGGAGTAACAAAAATATGAACAACAGACTACCTTCCATACTAACAAAGCTACCATCCATTGGAGTGCCATAAATCACAACGACAAACTACCTTCCATAATGACAAGGCTACCATCCATCAGAGTAACAAAAATCTCGACAACAGACTACCTTTCATAATGACAAGGCTACAATCCATTGGAGTAACAAGGATATCGACAACATACTACCTTCCATAATGACAAGGCTACCATTCATTGGAGTAACAAAAATATCGACAACAGACTACCTTCCATAATGACAAGGCTACCATCCATTCGAGTAACAAAAATCACGACAACAGACTGCCTTCCATAATGACAAGGCTTCCATCTATTAAAGTTGCAAAATCTCAACAACAAACAACCTTCCATAATGATAAGGCTACCATCCATTGGAGTAACAAATATCTCGACAATAGACTACCTTCCATAATGACAAGGCTACCATCCATTCGAGTAACAAGGATATCGACAACATACTACCTTCCATAATGACAAGGCTACCATCCATTGGAGTAACAAAAATCTCGAAAACAGACTACCTTCTATAATGACAAAGCTACCATCCATTAGAGAAACAAAAATCTCGACAACAAACAACCTTCCATAAAGAGAAGGCTACCATCCATTGGAGTAACAAAAATCTCGACAATAGACTACCTTCCATAATGACAAGGCTACCATCCATTGGAGTAACAAAAATATGAACAATAGACTACCTTCCATAATGATAATGCAACCATCCATTGGAGTAACAAAAATCTCGACAACAAACTTCCTTCCATAATGACAAGGCTACCATGCATTGGAGTAAAAAAAATATCTACAATAGACTATGTTCCATAATGACAAGGCTACCATCCATTGTAGTAACCAAAATCCCGACAATGGACTACATTTCATAATGACAAAGCTACCATCCATCGGAGTAACAAAAATATGAACAACAGACTAACTTCCATAGTGACAAGGCTACCATCCATTGGAGTGCCATAAATCACAACGACAAACTACCTTCCATAATGACAAGGCTAGCATCTATCGGAGTAACAAAAATCTCGACAATAGACTACCTTTCATAATAACAAGGCTACAATCCATTGGAGTAACAAAGATATAGACAACATACTACCTTCAATAATGAAAAGGCTACCATTCATTGGAGTAACAAAAATATCGGCAATAGACTACCTTCCATAATGACAAGCCTACCGTCCATTGGACTAACAAAAATCTTGAAAACAGACTGCCTTCCATAATGACAAGGCTAACATGCATTGGAGTAACAAAAATATCTACAATAGACTATGTTCCATAATGACAAGGCTACCATCCATTATAGTAACCAAAACCCCGACAACAGACTACCTTTTATAGTGACAAAGCTACCATCCATTGGAGTGCCATAAATCATAACGACAAACTACCTTCCATAATGATAAGGCTAGCATCCATCGGAGTAACAAAAATCTCGACAACAAACTACCTTTCATAATGACAAGGCAACAATCCATTGGAGTAACAAAGATATCGACAACATACTACCTTCCATAATGACAAGGCTACCATTCGTTGGAGTAACAAAAATATCGACAACAGACTACCTTCCATATTGACAAGGCTACCATCCATTAAATTTGCAAAATCTCAACAACAAACAACCTTCCATAATGATAAGGCTACCATCCATTTTAGTAACAAATATCTCAACAATAGACTACCTTCCATAATTACAAGGCTACCATCCATTGGAGTATCAAAAATGTGAATAACATACTACCTTCCATAGTAACAAGGCTACCATTCATTGGAGTGACAAAAATCACAACGACAGACTATCTTCCATAATGACAAGGCTACTATCCATTGGAGTAACAAAAATATCGACAATAGACTACCTTGCATAATGACAAGGCTACCATCCATTGGAGTAACAAAAATCTCGAAAACAGACTACCTTCTATAATGACAAGGCTACCATCCATTAGAGTAACAAAAATCTCGACAACAAACAACCTTCCATAATGACAAGGCTACCATGCACTGGAGTAACAAAAATATCTACAATAGACTATGTTCCATAATGACAAGGCTACCATCCATTGTAGTAACCAAAATCCCGACAATGGACTACATTTCATAATGACAAAGCTACCATCCATTGGAGTAACAAAAATATGGACAACAGACTAACTTCCATAGTGACAAGGCTACCATCCATTGGAGTGCCATAAATCACAACGACAAACTACCTTCCATAATGACAAGGCTAGCATCTGTCGGAGTAACAAACATCTCGACAATAGACTACCTTTCATAATAACAAAGCTACAATCCATTGGAGTAACAAAGATATCGACAACATACTACCTTCCATAATGAAAAGGCTACCATTCATTGGAGTAACAAAAATATCGACAACAGACTACCTTCCATAATGACAAGGCTACCGTCCATTGGAGTAACAAAAATCTCGAAAATAGACTGCCTTCCATAATGACAAGGTTACCAGCCATTAGAGTAACAAAAATCTCGATCACAGACAACCTTCCATAATGACAACGCTACCATCAATTGTAGTAAAAGAAATCTAGACAATAGACTACCTTCCATAATGACAAGGCTACCATCCATTGGAGTAACAAGAATACGAACAACAAACTACCTTCCATAGTGACAAGTCTACCACCAATTGGAGTGACATAAATAACAACGAAAGACTACCTTCTATAATGACAAGGATAGCATCCATTGGAGTAGCAAAAATATCGACAACAAACTACCTTCCATAATGACAAGGCTACCATACATTTAAGTAACAAAAATTTGGACAACAAACTACCTTCCTTAATGACAAGGCTAGCATCCATTGGAGTAACAAAAATATCGACAACAGACTACCTTCCATAGTGACAAGGATACCATCCATTGGAATAATCAAAATCTCGACTACAAACTACCTTCCATAATGATAAGGCTACCATCCAACGGAGTAACAAAAACATCGACAACAGACTACGTTCCATAATGACAAGGCTACCATCCATTGGAGTAACAAAATTCTCGACAACAAACTGTTATCCATAGTAACAATGATACCATCCATTGGAGTAACAAAAATCTCGACAACAGACTACCTTCCATAATAACAAGGCTACAATCCATTGGAGTAACAAAGATATCGATAACATACTACCTTCCATAATGACAAGGCTACCGTCCATTGGAGTAACAAAAATATCGACAACAGACTACCTTCAATAATGACAAGGCTACCGTCCATTGGAGTAACAAAAATCTTGAAAACATAATGCCTTCCATAATGACAAGGCTACCATGCATTGGAGTAATAAAAATATCTACAATAGACTATGTTCCATAATGACAAGGCTACCATCCATTGTAGTAACCAAAATCCCGACAATAGACTACCTTCCATAATGACAAGGCTACCATCCATTGGAGTAACAAAAATATGAACAACAGACTACCTTTTATAGTGACAAAGCTACCATCCATTATAGTGCCATAAATCACAACGACAAACTACATTACATAATGACAAGGCTAGCATCCATCGGAGTAACAAAAATCTCGACAATAGACTACCTTTTATAATGACAAGGCTACAATCCATTGGAGTAACAAAGATATCTACAACGTACTACCTTCCATAATGACAAGGCTACCATTCATTGGGGTAACAAAAATATCAACAACAGACTACCTTCCATAATGACAAGGCTACCATCCATTAAATTTGCAAAATCTCAACAACAAACAACCTTCCATAATGACAAGGCTACCATCCATTGGAGTAACAAATATCACAACAATAGACTACCTTCCATAATGACAAGGCTACCATCCATTGGAGTAACAAAAATGTGAATAACAAACTACCTTCCATAGTGACAAGGCTACCATCCATTGGAGTGGCAGAAATCACAACGACAGACTACCTTCCATAATGACAAGGCTACCATCCATAGGAG
Source organism: Vicia faba (assembly GCA_948472305.1). Taxonomy (NCBI): domain Eukaryota; kingdom Viridiplantae; phylum Streptophyta; class Magnoliopsida; order Fabales; family Fabaceae; genus Vicia; species Vicia faba. The sequence continues at coordinate 657,183,044 of OX451739.1, forward strand.
TAACAAAAATATGAACAATAGACTACCTTTTATAGTGACAAAGCTACCATCCATTGGAGTGCCATAAATCACAACGACAAACTACCTTCCATAATGACAAGGCTAGCATCCATCAGAGTAACAAAAATCTCGACAACAGACTACCTTTCATAATGACAAGGCTACAATCCATTAAATTTGCAAAATCTCAACAACAATAAACCTTCCATAATGATAAGGCTACCATTCATTGGAGTGACAAAAATATCGACAATAGACTACCTTGCATAATGACAAGGCTACCATCCATTGGAGTAATAAAAATCTCGAAAACAGACTACCTTCTATAATGACAAGGCTACCATCCATTAGAGTAACAAAAATCTCGACAACAATCACCCTTCCATAATGACAAGGCTTCCATCCATTGGAGTAACAAAAATATCAACAATAGACTACCTTGCATAATGACAAGGCTACCTTCCATTGGAGTAAAAAAAATCTCGAAAACAGACTACCTTCTATAATGACAAGGCTACCATCCATTAGAGTAACAAAAATCTCGACAACAAACAACCTTCCATAATGAGAAGGCTACCATCCATTGGAATAACAAAAATCTCGACAATAGACTACCTTCCATAATGACAAGGCTACCATCCATTGGAGTAACAAATATATGAACAACAGACTACCTTCCATAATGATAATGCTACCATCCATTGGAGTAACATAAATCTCGACAATAGACTTCCTTCCATAATGACAAGGCTACCATGCATTGGAGTAACAAAAATATCTACAATAGACTATGTTCCATAATGACAAGGCTACCATCCATTGTAGTAACCAAAATCCTGACAATGGACTACATTTCATAATGACAAAGCTACCATCCATTGGAGTAACAAAAATATGGACAACAGACTAACTTCCATAGTGACAAGGCTACCATCCATTGGAGTGCCATAAATCACAACGACAAACTACCTTCCATAATGACAAGGCTAGCATCCGTCGGAGTAACAAAAATCTCGACAATAGACTACCTTTCATAATAACAAGGCTACAATCCATTGGAGTAACAAAGATATCAACAACATTCTACCTGCCATAATGAAAAGGCTACCATTCATTGGAGTAACAAAAATATCGACAACAGACTACCTTCCATAATGACAAGGCTACCGTCCATTGGAGTAATAAAAATCTCGAAAACAGACTGCCTTCCATAATGACAAGGCTACCAGCCATTAGAGTTACAAAAATCTCGATAACAGACAACCTTCCATAATGACAAGGCTACTATCCATTGGAGTAACAAAAACATCGACAACAGACTATGTTCCATAATGACAAGGCTACCATCCATTGGAGTAACAAAATTCTCGACAACAAACTGCTATCCATAGTGACAATGATACCATCCATCGGAGTAACAAAAATCTCGACAACAAACTACCTTCCATAATGACAAGGCTACAATCCATTGGAGTAACAAAGATATCGGTAACATACAACCTTACAAAATGACAAGGCTACCATCCATTGGAGTAACAAAAATATTGACAACAGACTACCTTCCATAATGATAATGCTACCATCCATTGGAGTAACAAAAATCCATACAACAGACTACCTTCCATAATGACAAGGCTACCATAAATTGGAGTAATAAAAATGTGAATAATAGACTACCTTCCATAGTGACAAGGCTACCATTCATTGGAGTGACAGAAGTCACAACGACAGACTACCTTCAATAATGACAAGGCTACCATCCATTGGAGTAACAAAAATATTGACAATAGACTACCTTGCGTAATGACAAGGCTACCATCCATTGGGGTAACAAAAATCTCGAAAACAGACTACCTTCTATAATGATAAGGCTACCATCCATTAGAGTAACAAAAATCTCGACAACAAACAACCTTCTATAATGAGATGGCTACCATCCATTGGAGAAACAAAAATCTCGACAATAGACTACCTTTCATAATGACAGGGCTACCATACATTGGAGTAACAAAAATATGAACAACAAACTACCTTCCATAATGATAATGATACCATCCATTGGAGTAACAAAAATCTCGACAACAGACTACCATCCATAATCACAAGGCTACCATGCATTAGAGTAACAAAAGTCTCGAGAGCAGACTACCTTCCATAGTGACAAGGCTACCATCCATTGGAATAACAAAAATCTCGACAATAGACTACCTTCCATAATGATAAGGCTACCATCCATTGGAGTAACAAAAACATTGACAACAAACTACGTTCCATAATGACAAGGCTACCATCCATTAGAGTAACAAAATTCTCGACAACAGACTGCTATCCATAATGAAAATGATACAATCCATTGGAGTAACAAAAATCTCGACTACAAACTAACTTCCATAATGACAAGGCTACAGTCCATTGGAGTAACTAAGATATCGATAACATACTACCTTCCTTAATGACAAGGCTACCATCCATTGGAGTAACAAAAATATAGACAATAGACTACCTTCGATAATGATAATGCTACCATCTATTGGAGTAACAAAAATCTCGACAACAGACTACCTTCCATAATGACAAGGCTACCATGCATTGGAGTAACAAAAATATCTACAATAGACTATGTTCCATAATGACAAGGCTACCATAAATTGGAGTAATAAAAATGTGAATAATAGACTACCTTCCATAGTGACAAGGCTACCATTCATTGGAGTAACAAAAATATGAACAATAGACTACCTTCCATACTGACAAAGCTACAATCCATTGGAGTGCCATAAATCACAACGACAAACTACCTTCCATAATGACAAGGCTACCATCCATCAGAGTAACAAAAATCTCGACAACAGATTACCTTTCATAATGACAAGGCTACAATCCATTGGAGTAACAAAGATATCGACAACATACTACCTTCCATAATGACAAGGCTACCATTCATTGGAGTAACAAAAATATCGACAACAGACTACCTTCCATAATGACAAGGCTACCATCCATTCGAGTAACAAAAATCTCGAAAACAGACTGTCTTCCATAATGACAAGGCTACCATTCATTAAATTTGCAAAATCTCAACAACAAACAACCTTCCATAATGATAAGGCTACCATCCATTGGAGTAACAAATATCTCGACAATAGACTACCTTCCATAATGACAAGGCTACCATCCATTGGAGTAACAAAAATGTGAATAAAAGACTAACTTCCATAGTGACAAGGATAACATTCATTGGCGTGACAGAAATCACAACGATAGACTACCTTCCATAATGACAAGGCTACCATCCATTGGAGTAACAAAAATATTGACAATAGACTACCTTGCATAATGACAAGGCTACCATCCATTGGAGTAACAAAAATCTCGAAAACAGACTACCTTCTATAATGACAAGGCTACCATCCATTAGAGTAACAAAAATCTCGACAACAAACAACCTTCCATTATGAGAAGGCTACCATCCATTGGAGTAACAAAAATCTCGACAATAGACTACCTTCCATAATGACAAGGCTACCATCCATTGGAGTAACAAAAATATGAACAATAGACTACCTTCCATAATGATAATGCTACCATCCATTGGAGTAACAAAAATCTCGACAACAAACTTCCTTCCATAATGACAAGGCTACCATGCATTGGAGTAACAAAAATATCTACAATAGACTATGTTCCATAATGACAAGGCTACCATCCATTGTAGTAACCAAAATCCTGACAATAGACTACCTTCCATAATGACAAGGCTACCATCCATTGGAGTAACAAAAATATGAACAACAAACTACCTTTTATAGTGACAAAGCTACCATCCATTGAAGTGCCATAAATCACAACGACAAACTACCTTCCATAATGACAAGGCTAGCATCCATCGGAGTAACAAAAATCTCGACAACAGACTACTTTTCATAATGACAAGGCTACAATCCATTGGAGTAACAAAGATATCGACAACATACTACCTTCCATAATGACAAGGCTACCATTCATTGGAGTAACAAAAATATCGACAACAGACTACCTTCCATAATTACAAGGCTACCATCCATTAAATTTGCAAAATCTCCACAACAATCAACCTTCCATAATGATAAGGCTACCATCCATTGGAGTAACAAATATCACAACAATAGACTACCTTCCATAATGACAAGGCTACCATCCATTGGAGTAACAAAAATGTGAATAACAAACTACCTTCCATAGTGACAACGCTACCATCCATTGGAGTGACAGAAATCACAACAACATACTACCTTCCATAATGACAAGGCTACCATCCATTGGAGTAACAAAAATATGAACAATAGACTACCTTTTATAGTGACAAAGCTACCATCCATTGGAGTGCCATAAATCACAACGACAAACTACCTTCCATAATGACAAGGCTAGCATCCATGGGAGTAACAAAAATCTCGACAACAGACTACCTTTCATAATGACAAGGCTACAATCCATTAAATTTGCAAAATCTCAACAACAATAAACCTTCCATAATGATAAGGCTACCATTCATTGGAGTGACAGAAATATCGACAATAGACTACCTTGCATAATGACAAGGCTACCATCCATTGGAGTAATAAAAATCTCGAAAACAGACTACCTTCTATAATGACAAGGCTACCATCCATTAGAGTAACAAAAATCTCGACAACAATCACCCTTCCATAATGACAAGGCTTCCATCCATTGGAGTAACAAAAATATCAACAATAGACTACCTTGCATAATGACAAGGCTACCTTCCATTGGAGTAAAAAAAATCTCGAAAACAGACTACCTTCTATAATGACAAGGCTACCATCCATTAGAGTAACAAAAATCTCGACAACAAACAACCTTCCATAATGAGAAGGCTACCATCCATTGGAATAACAAAAATCTCGACAATAGACTACCTTCCATAATGACAAGGCTACCATCCATTGGAGTAACAAATATATGAACAACAGACTACCTTCCATAATGATAATGCTACCATCCATTGGAGTAACATAAATCTCGACAATAGACTTCCTTCCATAATGACAAGGCTACCATGCATTGGAGTAACAAAAATATCTACAATAGACTATGTTCCATAATGACAAGGCTATCATCCATTGTAGTAACCAAAATCCTGACAATGGACTACATTTCATAATGACAAAGCTACCATCCATTGGAGTAACAAAAATATGGACAACAGACTAACTTCCATAGTGACAAGGCTACCATCCATTGGAGTGCCATAAATCACAACGACAAACTACCTTCCATAATGACAAGGCTAGCATCCGTCGGAGTAACAAAAATCTCGACAATAGACTACCTTTCATAATAACAAGGCTACAATCCATTAGAGTAACAAAGATATCAACAACATTCTACCTGCCATAATGAAAAGGCTACCATTCATTGGAGTAACAAAAATATCGACAACAGACTACCTTCCATAATGACAAGGCTACCGTCCATTGGAGTAATAAAAATCTCGAAAACAGACTGCCTTCCATAATGACAAGGCTACCAGCCATTAGAGTTACAAAAATCTCGATAACAGACAACCTTCCATAATGACAAGGCTACTATCCGTTGGAGTAACAAAAACATCGACAACAGACTATGTTCCATAATGACAAGGCTACCATCCATTGGAGTAACAAAATTCTCGACAACAAACTGCTATCCATAGTGACAATGATACCATCCATCGGAGTAACAAAAATCTCGACAACAAACTACCTTCCATAATGACAAGGCTACAATCCATTGGAGTAACAAAGATATCGGTAACATACAACCTTACAAAATGACAAGGCTACCATCCATTGGAGTAACAAAAATATTGACAACAGACTACCTTCCATAATGATAATGCTACCATCCATTGGAGTAACAAAAATCCATACAACAGACTACCTTCCATAATTAGAAGGCTACCATCCTGTGGAGTAACAAAAATGTGAATAACAGACTACCTTCCATAGTGACAAGGCTACCATTTATTGGAGTGACATAAATCACAACGACAAAGTACCTTCCATAATAACAAGGCTACCATCCATTTGAGTAACAAATATCTCGACAATAGACTACCTTCCATAATGACAAGGCTACCATAAATTGGAGTAATAAAAATGTGAATAATAGACTACCTTCCATAGTGACAAGGCTACCATTCATTGGAGTGACAGAAGTCACAACGACAGACTACCTTCAATAATGACAAGGCTACCATCCATTGGAGTAACAAAAATATTGACAATAGACTACCTTGCGTAATGACAAGGCTACCATCCATTGGGGTAACAAAAATCTCGAAAACAGACTACCTTCTATAATGATAAGGCTACCATCCATTAGAGTAACAAAAATCTCGACAACAAACAACCTTCTATAATGAGATGGCTACCATCCATTGGAGAAACAAAAATCTCGACAATAGACTACCTTTCATAATGACAGGGCTACCATACATTGGAGTAACAAAAATATGAACAACAAACTACCTTCCATAATGATAATGATACCATCCATTGGAGTAACAAAAATCTCGACAACAGACTACCATCCATAATCACAAGGCTACCATGCATTAGAGTAACAAAAGTCTCGAGAGCAGACTACCTTCCATAGTGACAAGGCTACCATCCATTGGAATAACAAAAATCTCGACAATAGACTACCTTCCATAATGATAAGGCTACCATCCATTGGAGTAACAAAAACATTGACAACAAACTACGTTCCATAATGACAAGGCTACCATCCATTAGAGTAACAAAATTCTCGACAACAGACTGCTATCCATAATGAAAATGATACAATCCATTGGAGTAACAAAAATCTCGACTACAAACTAACTTCCATAATGACAAGGCTACAGTCCATTGGAGTAACTAAGATATCGATAACATACTACCTTCCTTAATGACAAGGCTACCATCCATTGGAGTAACAAAAATATAGACAATAGACTACCTTCGATAATGATAATGCTACCATCTATTGGAGTAACAAAAATCTCGACAACAGACTACCTTCCATAATGACAAGGCTACCATGCATTGGAGTAACAAAAATATCTACAATAGACTATGTTCCATAATGACAAGGCTACCATCCATTGTAGTAACCAAAATCCCTACAATAGACTACCTTCCATAATGACAAGGCTACCTTCCATTGGAGTAACAAAAATATGAACAACAGACTACCTTCCATACTGACAAAGCTACAATCCATTGGAGTGCCATAAATCACAACGACAAACTACCTTCCATAATGACAAGGCTACCATCCATCAGAGTAACAAAAATCTCGACAACAGATTACCTTTCATAATGACAAGGCTACAATCCATTGGAGTAACAAAGATATCGACAACATACTACCTTCCATAATGACAAGGCTACCATTCATTGGAGTAACAAAAATATCGACAACAGACTACCTTCCATAATGACAAAGCTACCATCCATTCGAGTAACAAAAATCTCGAAAACAGACTGTCTTCCATAATGACAAGGCTACCATCCATTAAATTTGCAAAATCTCAACAACAAACAACCTTCCATAATGATAAGGCTACCATCCATTGGAGTAACAAATATCTCGACAATAGACTACCTTCCATAATGACAAGGCTACCATCCATTGGAGTAACAAAAATGTGAATAACAGACTAACTTCCATAGTGACAAGGATAACATTCATTGGCGTGACAGAAATCACAACGATAGACTACCTTCCATAATGACAAGGCTACCATCCATTGGAGTAACAAAAATATTGACAATAGACTACCTTGCATAATGACAAGGCTACCATCCATTGGAGTAACAAAAATCTCGAAAACAGACTACCTTCTATAATGACAAGGCTACCATCCATTAGAGTAACAAAAATCTCGACAACAAACAACCTTCCATAATGAGAATGCTACCATCCATTGGAGTAACAAAAATCTCGACAATAGACTACCTTCCATAATGACAAGGCTACCATCCCTTGGAGTAACAAAAATATTAACAATAGAATACCTTCCATAATGATAATGCTACCATCCATTGGAGTAACAAAAATCTCGACAACAAACTTCCTTCCATAATGACAAGGCTACCATGCATTGGAGTAACAAAAATATCTACAATAGACTATGTTCCATAATGACAAGGCTACCATCCATTGTAGTAACCAAAATCCTGACAATAGACTACCTTCCATAATGACAAGGCTACCATCCATTGGAGTAACAAAAATATGAACAACAGACTACCTTTTATAGTGACAAAGCTACCATCCATTGGAGTGCCATAAATCACAACGACAAACTACCTTCCATAATGACAAGGCTAGCATCCATCGGAGTAACAAAAATCTCGACAATAGACTACTTTTCATAATGACAAGGCTACAATCCATTGGAGTAACAAAGATATCGACAACATACTACCTTCCATAATGACAAGGCTATCATTCATTGGAGTAACAAAAATATCGACAACAGACTACCTTCCATAATGACAAGGCTACCATCCATTAAATTTGCAAAATCTCAACAACAATCAACCTTCCATAATGATAAGGCTACCATCCATTGGAGTAACAAATATCTCAACAATAGACTACCTTCCATAATGACAAGGCTACCATCCATTGGAGTAACAAAAATGTGAATAACAAACTACCTTCCATAGTGACAAGGCTACCATTCATTGGAGTGACAGAAATCACAACGACAGACTACCTTCCATAATGACAAGGCTACCATCCATTAGAGTAACAAAAATATGAACAACAAACTACCTTTTATAGTGACAAAGCTACCATCCATTAGAGTGCCATAAATCACAACGACAAACTACCTTCCATAATGACAAGGCTAGCATCCATCGGAGTAACAAAAATATCAACAACAGACTACTTTTCATAATGACAAGGCTACAATCCATTGGAGTAACAAAGATATCGACAACATACTACCTTCCATAATGACAAGGCTATCATTCATTGGAGTAACAAAAATATCGACAACAGACTACCTTCCATAATGACAAGGCTACCATCCATTAAATTTGCAAAATCTCAACAACAATCAACCTTCCATAATGATAAGGCTACCATCCATTGGAGTAACAAATATCTCAACAATAGACTACCTTCCATAATGACAAGGCTACCATCCATTGGAGTAACAAAAATGTGAATAACAAACTACCTTCCATAGTGACAAGGCTACCATTCATTGGAGTGACAGAAATCACAACGACAGACTACCTTCCATAATGACAAGGCTACCATCCATTAGAGTAACAAAAATATGAACAACAGACTACCTTTTATAGTGACAAAGCTACCATCCATTGGAGTGCCATAAATCACAACGACAAAATACCTTCCATAATGACAAGGCTAGCATCCATCGGAGTAACAAAAATCTCGACAACAGACTACTTTTCATAATGACAAGGCTACAATCCATTGGAGTAACAAAGATATCGACAACATACTACCTTCCATAATGACAAGGCTATCATTCATTGGAGTAACAAAAATATCGACAACAGACTACCTTCCATAATGACAAGGCTACCATCCATTAAATTTGCAAAATCTCAACAACAATCAACCTTCCATAATGATAAGGCTACCATCCATTGGAGTAACAAATATCTCAACAATAGACTACCTTCCATAATGACAAGGCTACCATCCATTATAGTAACAAAAATGTGAATAACAAACTACCTTCCATAGTGACAAGGCTACCATTCATTGGAGTGACAGAAATCACACCGACAGACTACCTTCCATAATGACAAGGCTACCATCCATTAGAGTAACAAAAATATGAACAACAGACTACCTTTTATAGTGACAAAGCTACCATCCATTGGAGTGCCATAAATCACAACGACAAACTACCTTCCATAATGACAAGGCTAGCATCCATCGGAGTAACAAAAATCTCGACAACAGACTACCTTTCATAATGACAAGGCTACAATCCATTAAATTTGCAAAATCTCAACAACAATAAACCTTCCATAATGATAAGGCTACCATTCATTGGAGTGACAGAAATATCGACAATAGACTACCTTGCATAATGACAAGGCTACCATCCATTGGAGTAATAAAAATCTCGAAAACAGATTACCTTCTATAATGACAAGGCTATCATCCATTAGAGTAACAAAAATCTCGACAACAAACAACCTTCCATAATGAGAAGGCTACCATCCATTGGAGTAACAAAAATCTCGACAATAGACTACCTTCCATAATGACAAGGCTACCATCCATTGGAGTAACAAAAATATGAACAATAGACTACCTTCCATAATGATAATGCTACCATCAATCGGAGTAACAAAAATCTCGACAACAAACTTCCTTCCATAATGACAAGGCTACCATGCATTGGAGTAACAAAAATATCTACAATAGACTATGTTCCATAATGACAAGGCTACCATCCATTGTAGTAACCAAAATCCTGACAATAGACTACCTTCCATAATGACAAGGCTACCATCCATTGGAGTAACAAAAATATGAACGACAGACTACCTTTTATAGTGACAAAGCTACCATCCATTGGAGTGCCATAAATCACAACGACAAACTACCTTCCATAATGACAACGCTAGCATCCATCGGAGTAACAAAAATCTCGACAACAGACTACTTTTTATAATGACAAGGCTACAATCCATTAGAGTAACAAAGATATCGACAACATACTACCTTCCATAATGACAAGGCTACCATTCATTGGAGTAACAAAAATATCGACAACATACTACCTTCCATAATGACAAGGCTACCATCCATTAAATTTGCAAAATCTCAACAACAATCAACCTTCCATAATGATAAGGCTACCATCCATTTGAGTAATAAATATCTCAACAATAGACTACCTTCCATAATGACAAGGCTAGCATCCATCGGAGTAACAAAAATCTCGACAACAGACTACCTTTCATAATGACAAGGCTACAATCCATTAAATTTGCAAAATCTCAGCAACAATAAACCTTCCATAATGATAAGGCTACCATTCATTGGAGTGACAGAAATATCGATAATAGACTACCTTGCATAATGACAAGGCTACCATCCATTGGAGTAATAAAAATCTCGAAAACAGACTACCTTCTATAATGACAAGGCTACCATCCATTAGAGTAACAAAAATCTCGACAACAATCACCCTTCCATAATGACAAGGCTACCATCAATTGGAGTAACAAAAATATCAACAATAGACTACCTTGCATAATGACAAGGCTACCTTCCATTGGAGTAAAAAAAATCTCGAAAACAGACAACCTTCTATAATGACAAGGCTATCATCCATTAGAGTAACAAAAATCTCGACAACAAACAACCTTCCATAATGAGAAGGCTACCATCCATTGGAAAAACAAAAATCTCGACAATAGACTACCTTCCATAATGACAAGGCTACCATCCATTGGAGTAACAAATATATGAACAACAGACTACCTTCCATAATGATAATGCTACCATCCATTGGAGTAACAAAAATCTCGACAATAGACTTCCTTCCATAATGACAAGGCTACCATGCATTGGAGTAACAAAAATATCTACAATAGACTATGTTCCATAATGACAAGGCTACCATCCATTGTAGTAACCAAAATCCTGACAATAGACTACCTTCCATAATGACAAGGCTACCATCCATTGGAGTAACAAAAATATGAACGACAGACTACCTTTTATAGTGACAAAGCTACCATCCATTGGAGTGCCATAAATCACAACGACAAACTACCTTCCATAATGACAACGCTAGCATCCATCGGAGTAACAAAAATCTCGACAACAGACTACTTTTTATAATGACAAGGCTACAATCCATTAGAGTAACAAAGATATCGACAACATACTACCTTCCATAATGACAAGGCTACCATTCATTGGAGTAACAAAAATATCGACAACATACTACCTTCCATAATGACAAGGCTACCATCCATTAAATTTGCAAAATCTCAACAACAATCAACCTTCCATAATGATAAGGCTACCATCCATTTGAGTAATAAATATCTCAACAATAGACTACCTTCCATAATGACAAGGCTAGCATCCATCGGAGTAACAAAAATCTCGACAACAGACTACCTTTCATAATGACAAGGCTACAATCCATTAAATTTGCAAAATCTCAACAACAATAAACCTTCCATAATGATAAGGCTACCATTCATTGGAGTGACAGAAATATCGACAATAGACTACCTTGCATAATGACAAGGCTACCATCCATTGGAGTAATAAAAATCTCGAAAACAGACTACCTTCTATAATGACAAGGCTACCATCCATTAGAGTAACAAAAATCTCGACAACAATCACCCTTCCATAATGACAAGGCTACCATCAATTGGAGTAACAAAAATATCAACAATAGACTACCTTGCATAATGACAAGGCTACCTTCCATTGGAGTAAAAAAAATCTCGAAAACAGACTACCTTCTATAATGACAAGGCTATCATCCATTAGAGTAACAAAAATCTCGACAACAAACAACCTTCCATAATGAGAAGGCTACCATCCATTGGAAAAACAAAAATCTCGACAATAGACTACCTTCCATAATGACAAGGCTACCATCCATTGGAGTAACAAATATATGAACAACAGACTACCTTCCATAATGATAATGCTACCATCCATTGGAGTAACAAAAATCTCGACAATAGACTTCCTTCCATAATGACAAGGCTACCATGCATTGGAGTAACAAAAATATCTACAATAGACTATGTTCCATAATGACAAGGCTACCATCCATTGTAGTAACCAAAATCCCGACAATGGACTACATTTCATAATGACAAAGCTACCATCCATTGGAGTAACAAAAATATGGACAACAGACTAACTTCCATAGTGACAAGGCTACCATCCATCGGAGTGCCATAAATCACAACGACAAACTACCTTCCATAATGACAAGGCTAGCATCCGTCGGAGTAACAAAAATCTCGACAATAGACTACCTTTCGTAATAACAAGGCTACAATCCATTGGAGTAACAAAGATATCGACAACATTCTACCTTCCATAATGAAAAGGCTACCATTCATTGGAGTAACAAAAATATCGACAACAGACTACCTTCCATAATGACAAGGCTACCGTCCATTGGAGTAACAAAAATCTCGAAAACAGACTGCCTTCCATAATGACAAGGCTACCAGCCATTAGAGTTACAAAAATCTCGATAACAGACAACCTTCCATAATGACAAGGCTACTATCCATTGGAGTAACAAAAACATCGACAACAGACTACGTTCCATAATGACAAGGCTACCATCCATTGGAGTAACAAAATTCTCGACAACAAACTGCTATCCATAGTTACAATGATACCATCCATCGGAGTAACAAAAATCTCGACAACAGACTACCTTCCATAATGACAAGGCTACAATCCATTGGAGTAATAAAGATATCGGTAACATACAACCTTACAAAATGACAAGGCTACCATCCATTGGAGTAACAAAAATATTGACAACAGACTACCTTCCATAATGATAATGCTACCATCCATTGGAGTAACAAAAATCCATACAACAGACTACCTTCCATAATGAGAAGGCTACCATCCTGTGGAGTAACAAAAATGTGAATAACAGACTACCTTCCATAGTGACAAGGCTACTATTTATTGGAGTGACATAAATCACAACGACAAAGTACCTTCCATAATAACAAGGCTACAATCCATTTGAGTAACAAATATCTCGACAATAGACTACCTTCCATAATGACAAGGCAACCATAAATTGGAGTAATAAAAATGTGAATAACAGACTACCTTCCATAGTGACAAGGCTACCATTCATTGGAGTGATAGAAATCACAACGACAGACTACCTTCCATAATGACAAGGCTACCATCCATTGGAGTAACAAAAATATTGACAATAGACTACCTTGCGTAATGAGAAGGCTACCATCCATTGGAGTAACAAAAATCTCGAAAACAGACTACCTTTTATAATGATAAGGCTACCATCCATTAGAGTAACAAAAATCTCGACAACAAACAACCTTCTATAATGAGATGGCTACCATCCATTAGAGAAACAAAAATCTCGACAAATAGACTACCCTTCATAATGACAAGGCTACCATCCATTGGAGTAACAAAAATATGATTAACAAACTACCTTCCATAATGAAAATGATACCATCCATTGGAGTAACAAAAATCTCGACAACAAACTACCATCCAAAATCACAAGGCTACCATGCATTAGAGTAACAAAAATCCCGAGAGCAGACTACCTTCCATAGTGACAAGGCTACCATCCATTGGAATAACAAAAATCTCGACAACAGACTACCTTCCATAATGATAAGGCTACCATCCATTGAAGTAACAAAAACATCGACAACAGACTATGTTCCATAATGACAAGGCTACCATCCATTAGAGTAACAAAATTCTCGACAACAGACTGCTATCCATAATGAAAATGATACCATCCATTGGAGTAACAAAAATCTCGACTACAGACTACCTTCCATAATGACAAGGCTACAGTCCATTGGAGTAACAAAGATATCGATAACATACTACCTTCCTTAATGACAAGGCTACCATCCATTGGAGTAACAAAAATATAGACAATAGACTACCATCGATAATGATAATGCTACCATCTATTGGAGTAACAAAAATCTCGACAACACACTACCTTCCATAATGACAAGGCTACCATGCATTGGAGTAACAAAAATATCTACAATAGACTATGATCCATAATGACAAGGCTACCATCCATTGTAGTAACCAAAATCCCGACAATAGACTACCTTCCATAATGACAAGGCTACCTTCCATTGGAGTAACAAAAATATGAACAACAGACTACCTTCCATACTGACAAAGCTACCATCCATTGGAGTGCCATAAATCACAACGACAAACAACTTTCCATAATGACAAGGCTACCATCCATGAGAGTAACAAAAATCTCGACAACATATTACCTTTCATAATGACAAGGCTACAATCCATTGGAGTAACAAAGATATCGACAACATACTACCTTCCATAATGACAAGGCTACCATTCATTGGAGTAACAAAAATATCGACAACAGACTACCTTCCATAATGACAAGGCTACCATCCATTAAATTTGCAAAATCTCAACAACAATCAACCTTCCATAATGAAAAGGCTACCATCCATTGGAGTAACAAATATCTCAACAATAGACTACCTTCCATAATGACAAGGCTACCATCCATTGGAGTAACAAAAATGTGAATAACAAACTACCTTCCATAGTGACAAGGCTACCATTCATTGGAGTGACAGAAATCACAACGACAGACTACCTTCGATAATGACAAGGCTACCATCCATTGGAGTAACAAAAATATGAAGAACAGACTACCTTTTATAGTGACAAAGCTACCATCCATTGGAGTGCCATAAATCACAACGATAAACTACCTTCCATAATGACAAGGCTACCATCCATTGGAGTAACAAAAATGTGAATAACAAACTACCTTCCATAGTGACAAAGCTACCATTCATTGGAGTGACAGAAATCACAACGACAAAATACCTTCCATAATGACAAGGCTACCTTCCATTGGAGTAACAAAAATATGAACAACAGACTACCTTCCATACTGACAAAGCTACCATCCATTGGAGTGCCATAAATCAAAACGACAAACTACCTTCCATAATGACAAGGCTACCATCCATCAGAGTAACAAAAATATCGACAACAGATTACCTTTCATAATGACAAGGCTACAATCCATTGGAGTAACAAAGATATCAACAACAATCAACCTTCCATAATGATAAGGCTACCATCCATTGGAGTAACAAATATCTCAACAATAGACTACGTTCCATAATGACAAGGCTACCATCCATTGGAGTAACAAAAATGTGAATAACAAACTACCTTCCATAGTGACAAGGCTACCATTCATTGGAGTGACAGAAATCACAACGACAAACTACCTTCGATAATGACAAGGCTACCATCCATTGGAGTAACAAAAATATGAACAACAGACTACCTTTTATAGTGACAAAGCTACCATCCATTGGAGTGCCATAAATCACAACGACAAACTACCTTCCATAATGACAAGGCTAGCATCCATCGGAGTAACAAAAATCTCGACAACAGACTACCTTTCATAATGACAAGGCTACAATCCATTAAATTTGCAAAATCTCAACAACAATAAACCTTCCATAATGATAAGGCTACCATTCATTGGAGTGACAGAAATATCGACAATAGACTACCTTGCATAATGACAAGGCTACCATCCATTGGAGTAATAAAAATCTCGAAAACAGACTACCTTCTATAATGACAAGGCTACCATCCATTAGAGTAACAAAAATATCGACAACAATCACCCTTCCATAATGACAAGGCTACCATCCATTGGAGTAACAAAAATATCAACAATAGACTACCTTGCATAATGACAAGGCTACCTTCCTTTGGAGTAAAAAAAATCTCGAAAACAAACTACCTTCTATAATTACAAGGCTATCATCCATTAGAGTAACAAAAATCTTGACAACAAACAACCTTCCATAATGAGAAGGCTACCATCCATTGGAAAAACAAAAATCTCGACAATAGACTACCTTCCATAATGACAAGGCTACCATCCATTGGAGTAACAAATATATGAACAACAGACTACCTTCCATAATGATAATGCTACCATCCATTGGAGTAACAAAAATCTCGACAATAGACTTCCTTCCATAATGACAAGGCTACCATGCATTGGAGTAACAAAAATATCTACAATAGACTATGTTCCATAATGACAAGGCTACCATCCATTGTAGTAACCAAAATCCCGACAATGGACTACATTTCATAATGACATAGCTACCATCCATTGGAGTAACAAAAATATGGACAACAGACTAACTTCCATAGTGACAAGGCTACCATCCATTGGAGTGCCATAAATCACAACGACAAACTACCTTCCATAATGACAAGGCTAGCATCCGTCGGAGTAACAAAAATCTCGACAATAGACTACCTTTCGTAATAACAAGGC
Organism: Vicia faba; assembly: GCA_948472305.1. Classification (NCBI taxonomy): domain Eukaryota; kingdom Viridiplantae; phylum Streptophyta; class Magnoliopsida; order Fabales; family Fabaceae; genus Vicia; species Vicia faba. Next base: position 657,200,184 of record OX451739.1, read on the forward strand.
TACAATCCATTGGAGTAACAAAGATATCGACAACATTCTACCTTCCATAATGAAAAGGCTACCATTCATTGGAGTAACAAAAATATCGACAACAGACTACCTTCCATAATTTCAAGTCTACCGTCCATTGGAGTAACAAAAATCTCGAAAACAGACTGCCTTCCATAATGACAAGGCTACCAGCCATTAGAGTTACAAAAATCTCGATAACAGACAACCTTCCATAATGACAAGGCTACTATCCATTAGAGTAACAAAAACATCGACAACAGACTACGTTCCATAATGACAAGGCTACCATCCATTGGAGTAACAAAATTCTCGACAACAAACTGCTATCCATAGTTACAATGATACCATCCATCGGAGTAACAAAAATCTCGACAACAGACTACCTTCCATAATGACAAGGCTACAATCCATTGGAGTAACAAAGATATCGGTAACATACAACCTTACAAAATGACAAGGCTACCATCCATTGGAGTAACAAAAATATTGACAACAGACTACCTTCCATAATGATAATGCTACCATCCATTGGAGTAACAAAAATCCATACAACAGACTACCTTCCATAATGAGAAGGCTACCATCCTGTGGAGTAACAAAAATGTGAATAACAGACTACCTTCCATAGTGACAAGGCTACCATTTATTGGAGTGACATAAATCACAACGACAAAGTACCTTCCATAATAACAAGGCTACAATCCATTTGAGTAACAAATATCTCGACAATAGACTACCTTCCATAATGACAAGGCAACCATAAATTGGAGTAATAAAAATGTGAATAACAGACTACCTTCCATAGTGACAAGGCTACCATTCATTGGAGTGACAGAAATCACAACGACAGACTACCTTCCATAATGACAAGGCTACCATCCATTGGAGTAACAAAAATATTGACAATAGACTACCTTGTGTAATGAGAAGGCTACCATCCATTGGAGTAACAAAAATCTCGAAAACAGACTACCTTCTATAATGATAAGGCTACCATCCATTAGAGTAACAAAAATCTCGACAACAAACAACCTTCTATAATGAGATGGCTACCATCCATTGGAGAAACAAAAATCTCGACAAATAGACTACCTTTCATAATGACAAGGCTACCATCCATTGGAGTAACAAAAATATGATTAACAAACTACCTTCCATAATGATAATGATACCATCCATTGGAGTAACAAAAATCTCGACAACAAACTACCATCCAAAATCACAAGGCTACCATGCATTAGAGTAACAAAAATCCCGAGAGCAGACTACCTTCCATAGTGACAAGGCTACCATCCATTGGAATAACAAAAATCTCGACAACAGACTACCTTCCATAATGATAAGGCTACCATCCATTGAAGTAACAAAAACATCGACAACAGACTACGTTCCATAATGACAAGGCTACCATCCATTAGAGTAACAAAATTCTCGACAACAGACTGCTATCCATAATGAAAATGATACCATCCATTGGAGTAACAAAAATCTCGACTACAGACTACCTTCCATAATGACAAGGCTACAGTCCATTGGAGTAACTAAGATATCGATAACATACTACCTTCCTTAATGACAAGGCTACCATCCATTGGAGTAACAAAAATATAGACAATAGACTACCATCGATAATGATAATGCTACCATCTATTGGAGTAACAAAAATCTCGACAACAGACTACCTTCCATAATGACAAGGCTACCATGCATTGGAGTAACAAAAATATCTACAATAGACTATGATCCATAATGACAAGGCTACCATCCATTGTAGTAACCAAAATCCCGACAATAGACTACCTTCCATAATGACAAGGCTACCTTCCATTGGAGTAACAAAAATATGAACAACAGACTACCTTCCATACTGACAAAGCTACCATCCATTGGAGTGCCATAAATCACAACGACAAACTACTTTCCATAATGACAAGGCTACCATCCATCAGAGTAACAAAAATCTCGACAACAGATTACCTTTCATAATGACAAGGCTACAATCCATTGGAGTAACAAAGATATCGACAACATACTACCTTCCATAATGACAAGGCTACCATTCATTGGAGTAACAAAAATATCGACAACAGACTACCTTCCATAATGACAAGGCTACCATCCATTAAATTTGCAAAATCTCAACAACAATCAACCTTCCATAATGATAAGGCTACCATCCATTGGAGTAACAAATATCTCAACAATAGACTACCTTCCATAATGAAAAGGCTACCATCCATTGGAGTAACAAAAATGTGAATAACAAACTACCATCCATAGTGACAAGGCTACCATTCATTGGAGTGACAGAAATCACAACGACAGACTACCTTCGATAATGACAAGGCTACCATCCATTGGAGTAACAATAATATGAACAACAGACTACCTTTTATAGTGACAAAGCTACCATCCATTGGAGTGCCATAAATCACAACGATAAACTACCTTCCATAATGACAAGGCTACCATCCATTGGAGTAACAAAAATGTGAATAACAAACTACCTTCCATAGTGACAAAGCTACCATTCATTGGAGTGACAGAAATCACAACGACAGAATACCTTCCATAATGACAAGGCTACCTTCCATTGGAGTAACAAAAATATGAACAACAGACTACCTTCCATACTGACAAAGCTACCATCCATTGGAGTGCCATAAATCACAACGACAAACTACCTTCCATAATGACAAGACTACCATCCATCAGAGTAACAAAAATCTCGACAACAGATTACCTTTCATAATGACAAGGCTACACTCCATTGGAGTAACAAAGATATCGACAACAATCAACCTTCCATAATGATAAGGCTACCATCCATTGGAGTAACAAATATCTCAACAATAGACTACCTTCCATAATGACAAGGCTACCATCCATTGGAGTAACAAAAATGTGAATAACAAACTACCTTCCATAGTGACAAGGCTACCATTCATTGGAGTGACAGAAATCACAACGACAAACTACCTTCGATAATGACAAGGCTACCATCCATTGGAGTAACAAAAATATGAACAACAGACTACCTTTTATAGTGACAAAGCTACCATCCATTGGAGTGCCATAAATCACAACGACAAACTACCTTCCATAATGACAAGGCTAGCATCCATCGGAGTAACAAAAATCTCGACAACAGACTACTTTTAATAATGACAAGGATACAATCCATTGGAGTAACAAAGATATCGACAACATACTACCTTCCATAATGACAAGGCTACCATTCATTGGAGTAACAAAAATATCGACAACAGACTACCTTCCATAATGACAAGGCTACCATCCATTAAATTTGCAAAATCTCAACAACAATCAACCTTCCATAATGATAAGGCTACCATCCATTGGAGTAACAAATATCTCAACAATAGACTACCTTCCATAATGACAAGGCTACCATCCATTGGAGTAACAAAAATGTGAATAACAAACTACCTTCCATAGTGACAAGGCTACCATTCATTGGAGTGACAGAAATCACAACGACAGACTACCTTCCATAATGACAAGGCTACCATCCATTGGAGTAACAAAAATATGAACAACAGACTACCTTTTATAGTGACAAAGCTACCATCCATCAGAGTAACAAAAATCTCGACAACAGACTACCTTTCATAATGACAAGGCTACAATCCATTAAATTTGCAAAATCTCAACAACAATCAACCTTCCATAATGATAAGGCTACCATTCATTGGAGTGACAGAAATATCGACAATAGACTACCTTGCATAATGACAAGGCTACCATCCATTGGAGTAATAAAAATCTCGAAAACAGACTACCTTCTATAATGACAAGGCTACCATCCATTAGAGTAACAAAAATCTCGACAACAATCAACCTTCCATAATGACAAGGCTACCATCCATTGGAATAACAATAATCTCGACAATAGACTACCTTCCATAATGACAAGGCTACCATCCATTGGAGTAAGAAATATATGAACAATAGACTACCTTCCATAATGATAATGCTACCATCCATTGGAGTAACAAAAATCTCGACAATAGACTTCCTTCCATATGGACAAGGCTACCATGCATTGGAGTAACAAAAATATCTACAATAGACTATGTTCCATAATGACAAGGCTACCATCCATTGTAGTAACCAAAATCCCGACAATGGACTACATTTCATAATGACAAAGCTACCATCCATTGGAGTAACAAAAATATGGACAACAGACTAACTTCCATAGTGACAAGGCTACCATCCATTGGAGTGCCATAAATCACAACGACAAACTACCTTCCATAATGACAAGGCTAGCATCCGTCGGAGTAACAAAAATCTCGACAATAGACTACCTTTCATAATAACAAGGCTACAATACATTGGAGTAACAAAGATATCGACAACATTCTACCTTCCATAATGAAAAGGCTACCATTCATTGGAGTAACAAAAATATCGACAACAGACTACCTTCCATAATGACAAGGCTACCGTCCATTGGAGTAACAAAAATCTCGAAAACAGACTGCCTTCCATAATGACAAGGCTACCAGCCATTAGAGTTACAAAAATCTCGATAACAGACAACCTTCCATAATGACAAGGCTACTATCCATTGGAGTAACAAAAACATCGACAACAGACTACGTTCCATAATGACAAGGCTACCATCCATTGGAGTAACAAAATTCTCGACAACAAACTGCTATCCATAGTGACAATGATACCATCCATCGGAGAAACAAAAATCTCGACAACAGACTACCTTCCATAATGACAAGGCTACAATCCATTGGAGTAACAAAGATATCGGTAACATAAAACCTTACAAAATGACAAGGCTACCATCCATTGGAGTAAGAAAAATATTGACAACAGACTACCTTCCATAATGATAATGCTACCATCCATTGGAGTAACAAAAATCTATACAACAGACTACCTTCCATAATGAGAAGGCTACCATCCATTGGAGTAACAAAAATGTGAATAACAGACTACCTTCCATAGTGACAAGGCTACCATTCATTGGAGTGACATAAATCACAACGACAAACTACCTTCCATAATAACAAGGCTACCATCCATTTGAGTAACAAATATCTCGACAATTGACTACCTTCCATAATGACAAGGCTACCATAAATTGGAGTAACAAAAATGTGAATAACAGACTACCTTCCATAGTGACAAGGCTACCATTCATTGGAGTGACAGAAATCACAATGACAGACTACCTTCCATAATGACAAGGCTACCATCCATTGGAGTAACAAATATCTTGACAATAGACTACCTTCCATAATGACAAGCCTACCATCCATAGGAGTAACAAAAATCTCGACAATAGACTAACTTCCATAATGATAAGGCTACCTTCCATTGGAGTAACAAAAATATGAACAACAACCTACCTTCCATAGTGACAAGGCTACCATCCATTGGAGTGACAGAAATCACAACGACAGACCACCTTCCATAATGACAAGGCTAGCATCCATTGGAGTAACAAAAATATTGACAACAAACTACCTTCCATAATGACAAGGCTACCATCCATTGAAGTAACATAAATCTCGACGACAGACTACCTTCCACAATGACAAGGCTACAATCCATTGGAGTAAAAAAAATATCGACAACATACTACCTTCCATAATGACAAGGCTACCATCCATTGGAAGAACAAAAATCTCGACAACAAACTACCTTCCATAATGACAAGGCTACCATCCATTGGAGTAACAAAAACATCGACAACAGACTATGTTCCATAATGACAAGGCTACAATCCATTGGAGTAACAAAATTCTCGACAACAGACTACCTTCCATAATGACAAGTCTACCATCTATTGGAATAACAAAAATATCGAGAACAAACTACCTTCCATAATGACAAGGCTACAATCCAATGGAGTAACAAAAATATCGACAACAAACTACATTCCATAATGACAAGGCTACCATACATTGGAGTAACAAAAATATAAAGAACATACTACCTTCTATAGTGACAAGGCTACCATCCATTGGAGTGACTGAAATCACAACGACAGACTACCTTCCATAATGACAAGGCTACCATCCATTGGAGTAACAAAAATATCGACAATGGACTACCTTCCATAATGACAAGGCTACCATCCATTGGAATAATACAAATCTCAAAAACAGACTACCTTCAATAATGACAGGGCTACCATCCATTGCAGTAACAAAAATCTCGACAATAGACTAGGTTCCAATATGATAAGGCTACCATCCATTGGAGTAACAGAAATCTCGACAATAGACTACGTTCCATAATGGCAAGGCTACCATCCATTGGAGTAACAAAAATATGAACAACAGACTATCTTCCATAGTGACAAGGCTTCAATCCCTTGTAGTAACTGAAATATGGACAACAGACTACCTTCCATAATGACAAGGCTGAAGTGGTGAAAAACACAAGAAGGGGGGTTGAATTGTAAAACTGAAATCTAAAACAATGAACACGATATTTTTATCCTGGTTCGTTTGATCTCAAACTACTCCAGTCCACCCGTCAAGGTGATTTCGCCTCTCTCCAACGAGGTCTTAATTCACTATATTCAACTGAATATTACAGACTGCTTTAACAACTGCTAAAGCCTTCTTGATTCAAACCACAACCCGGTTTGTCAAGGTAACACTTTCTTACAAAGAGATAAAACAATGTGTGTGGATGTTTTCTACAAAACTTTATCACAACTGTGATGTATACACAAATTGAAGCTTAGAAACTAGATTGCTAAACAGTAATGGAATATCAGAGTGTATGGTTTAGCAAAACTGGTAGAACGAAGATTATGGTTCAGCTTTTGTGCGTGTAGATATTTTGGAGAGCATTAACCATTTCAATCTTCAAAGCCTTGTTTATATAGCATTGGGATGATGAACGTTGGATGCAATATTCTTGATTCAATGCTAATAACAAACTTTCCTTATTGAGCAGATCTTGTCTGGAATGAAGCCGTTGGAATTAATTTGCTTTCAATGCACAGTACCATTGCTTACTTAATGCAAGTTCTGGCTTGGCTCATTCTGATTCTGCTTCGCTGCTGATGAACTATTGTGTTTCTGTATCAGAGTATTAAGCGCAGTCTTGTTCATCAGGCTTCAGCATGTACGTGAGTTGATCATCTGATTTTGACGTTCTGATGTAGCAACTCCTGATGCTGGTGTCTAAAATCAAGTTCTGATGCTGAATAGATGTGATCTTGCTTATTTCAATCAGCGTATCTGCAAGTCAGAACATAATAATTTTAGGCAGCAGATAGTTCAAACATGAAACTTATAAATACTATATCTTTTCACTTTGTTATCATCAAAACTTAAATATAGGGTAGTAGATTCAAACATTGTTCTAACAATCTCCCCCTTTTTGATGATGACAAAAACTAGATATTTTAAATGAAAATAACGTGAAAAGGTAACTGGAATATGTATCAGAATAAGAAGTAAAAGAATAAGGAGTAAGGAAATACTCCCCCTGAGTTTATTACTTACCTTTGATTATACGTGTTCTTCAGGATCAGATCTTTTTGCCTTTCTTTGAACATCAGAGTATCAGAGTCTTTGACTTATCAGAAGCTTTATGTCAGAGCAGAGCTTCAGAGCTTTTCTTGTCAGAGCTTTGCTTTGGATCAGAACTTCATATTGATCAGAGCAACTTCATATTGATCAGAGCTTCTAGTCTTCAGAGTGTCCAGGAGCTTCCTTGTGCCTGTAGACTTTAAACAAAACAGAAAAAAACATTTCAAGTAATAGAGTTAGAATGTTTGAGAATTTCTGTCTAGTTAGCCCGTTATTGATTTAAATATCATTCTTGTTCTCCCCCTTTTTGTCAGCAATCAAAAAGTGTTGGTGATGTGCTAAAACGATTAAGATCAGAAAAACTAATCATATTAAGATAGTTCAGAGTCAAAACGAGAAAATATTACAAAACATAATCAAACAGTACATCAGAAAATCAGGGAAAACAAAAAAAAGGTCATGTATGAAAAAGATTAAAGTTGAGGATGCAAGCGTGTGAACAGGCTCTCCTGCATGGCTTGAATCTTTTCAGAAGTTTCATTTTGCTTATGCACCATGCTGATAACAATGTCAATCTTGCTGTCCTGCACATCCATTCTCTCTTTCATCTTCTGATCGTTTTCATCCATCCGCTACTGCAGACGCATGTCATTCAGCCTTAGTTCTTCCAGAGTCTGCCTGTCCAAGGCAGCTTGAGAAGCATCAGAAGGAGGAGGCTTCTCAGAACTTTCAGCAACATCATCTGCTTGACTTTCAGCCTGAATGGTCTTGTCTTCTTCTGATGGTTTCACCTTTGCAGCTTGCTGTTTCTCAGACCAAGGTTCACTGTCCAGAGGGAGCACGTCCTCTTTCAGAAGCATACTTCCAACTTCATTCAGAAGTTTGCTGAAATTTTGTTGTGCCTGCTCATAGTTGATATCCTGCAACTTGAGGGCTTCAGCACGTACCCAAAGTCTGAACTGTGACCAGAGCTGATCAGAAGCAGCTGGGTCAATCATCCCAGGACAGACTTGCTTCAAAGAAGTAATCCATTGCAGCACACCTGTTTCAAAATTCAAAATACCAGAGCCAACATCTGGTTGCTTTGGTTTTGGGATGGCAATTTTGTGTTTTAGATCAGCAAGACGGTCAAGACTGGTTAAGTCAATGAAAGTCCTGCTGGGGTTTTCAGAGGTTTTTTGAGCAGCTGTTTGTTTTGGAGAAGGGGTATCAGAGTCAGATATTTCGATTGGAGTGGGTGGTGTTTTGGGAGTCTTTGGTGGTGTCGATTCTGATGAGGATGGTAACTGGGGCATGATAACAGTGGTTCCACATGGCAACTGAATTGCCAGCGGTGATGGTTGAGGTGAGTGAGGGTCAGATTGAAGTGGTGAAGGTGGATTAATTTCTGGTTGGGGAGAGGGAGGTGGAATCTCTGATTGCTCAGGGATCAGAGGTTCTTCTGAGAGTGGTTGTTGTTGTTCTGGTTGTGGAGGAGGAACATTTTGTGGTTCAGAGTTTGGTTGAGCAGAGGCCTGTTGACGCTCAATATCAGCCAGCACTTGGTCAAGTGCTGTTGTTGTTGAAATTGTTGGTTGTTTGGGTTGTTTGGTTCTAGGTCTTCTAAGTTTTAATGCCTCAGAAGGGTCTTCTTCTTGTATGGTTTCATCAATGGTAGGGATGGGAATTGATATTCTATGAGAGGTTTGAGGAGGGATAGATGCTGGAATAGTAAAAGAATTTGAAATAGGGGCAGCAGATGAAATACCTCTTTTCTTTGGAGTCTGCTGAGATGATCCTTCTGATGGCGCTTTCCTCTTCTTTGTCTTCTTCAGAGTCACTTCTGGTTGGGGTTGACGCAGATCTCTGATATTCAGCTTTGGATCTGTATCATCTGCCTTGTATGCATCTGGGTACCTGAGAAACATCTCTGGTTTGGATTCCATTTCAGAAAATATCGGAAAATCACTCAGAGGCACTCTTCTGCTGGAGATATCAGCAGTGGAAGTAGCTATGGGTTCCTTCTGAATATTTTCTATCAGCTTCATCTTTTTCAGATTCTTTGCGTTCAGAGGTTTCCCAATTGTTGGTTCAATAGTGCTCAGCTCTTGAGCTTCTATCAGATGCTCGATCAGCCTATTCTCTGTCAGAATATCTGATATCAGCCTTCCAAACGGTATCCAGTCCCTCTTGGTTCTTTCTTCTTCCCTTGTTTCTTTCACACTGGTTTTGAGATGGTTGAACAGGAAGTGAGCCAGATTGATCTTTATCTTCTGATCAATAAAGTAGATCAGAAACTGCTGATCCACATTTATATAATCAGGAGAACTTGTTGGTTTCCTGTGGTTGAAGCACCCCAGAACAATCTTAGCCCATACTCTGCAATGATCCTTCAGATCCTTAATCTTGCTGCTGGGCATCCCAAGAGTGAAAATCCTGTTAGCTACCACACCTGTATCAGCACATCTTTCAGCCATGTCCACACAACGGACGCCACCACCACTTTGACCGATTAGCTATGCAATGAGAGCTTCAGAAATCACAATCTTCTTCCCCATAACAGAGGAGATGACTAGATGTTTTAAAACTTTGGCGTGAATCCAAAATTCCTTGACCAGCGCTGGGAATGTTGGTCCAACCAACCTATCGAAATACCTTTCCCACTTTTGAGCCCTAACTTCTTCAGTTAGGTCAAAACCATTCTCCTTCAAGCTTTCAAAATCAATGATTAACTCAGAGAGCACTTCAAGGTTCTTCACCGGAGTGAGGAGAGTTCTGAGTGGCACTTGATATTGCTCAGAAGATGCTTTCTTCTGATTACCTGCAGAAACGCTACTGGAGGTTGCCATGTTCACACTAAAAGGGTTTTGAGAATGAACTGAAGAAAAAAAGTTTGCAAGGGATGAACTCAGAAATATGCAGAAAATGCTTGAGTGATAGTGAGAAAGCGTAAAGAATAAGAATGAGAGATTAATGTGCTTAAATAGAGTTTTCCAAAACTATTTTTGAAAAGATAAACGTTTTTAAGAGAGAGAAAAATCATGATTGCCATTTAAAAGCATGATTACTTTTCATTAAATGCTTGCTGATTTTGGGGGATTTGAGAAAGATACTTAAAAACGGTTACCAGACATGTGTCTCAATGCACCCAATCAGCGCTTTGCCTTCTCAGAAGCGTGCACGCGTTCTGCTTCAGAGATATGCTGATGATTGGATGACACTTGTTTGATGTAGTGATCAGCACGTCTGTTTTTGAGCTTAGACTCTCAGATCTTTAGACTTGCATCTGATACAATCTGCATGTTCTATCTTTCTGAAAGGAGATTGATCAGAAGTTCACAGTAAAATAATTACATTCTGAAAGTAAATATATGGAATTAAAACATTTTCACTCTGGACACACTTTCATGCTGTGATGTTTCAGAATGAAATTAAACCTATCTTCTGAAAGGGGTTTAGTAAAGATATCAGCCCATTGATGGTCTGTATCTATAAATTTTAAGTTCAAAATACCTTTCTGAATATAGTCCCTAATGAAGTGATGTTTTATTTCTATATGCTTAGCTCTAGAATGTAAAATAGGATTTTTACTTAAGCAAATAGCAGAAGTATTATCACAAAGTATAGGAATGTTACTCTCAAAAATCTGGAAGTCTTCAAGCTGACTTTTCATCCAGAGCATTTGTGTGCTACATCCTGCTGCTGCTATGTACTCAGCTTCTGCTGTTGATAGAGCAATTGTTGATTGCCTTTTGCTGGACCAAGAGATCAGATTTTCTCCCAGAAACTGGTAGCTTCCAGGAGTACTTTTACGTTCCACTCTGTCTCCAGCAAAATCAGCACCACAGTAGCCTACTAAGCTGTAATCACTAGATTTTCTATAAAACAAACCCAGATTAGTAGTACCTTTCAGATACTTGAAAATTCGCTTAACAGCTGTTAAGTGAGATTCTCTAAGATCTGATTGGAATCTAGCACAGATACAAACACTGAATAATATGTCAGGTCTTGAAGCAGTCAGATAGAGGAGAGAACCAATCATACCTCTGTAGACTTTCTGTTCTACACTTTTGCTTACCTCTTCTCTTTCCAGAATGCACGTGGGATGCATTGGAATCTTTGATGGCTTACATTCTGAGAGGTCAAATTTCTTCAGAAGATCTCTGATGTATTTGCTCTGATGAATGTAAGTTCCTTCTGGAGTTTGATTGATCTGAACTCCTAGAAAGAATTTCAGTTCCCCCATGAGGCTCATCTCAAATTTTGCCTGCATACACTTAGCAAATTTTCTTCCAAGAGAACGATTAGTAGAACCAAAAATGATATCATCAACATAGATTTGACAGACTAAGATGTCACTCTTAACTGATTTACAGAATAGAGTAGTGTCCACTTTCCCTCTGGTGAATTCATTTTCAAGCAGAAAGTTACTTAGCCTTTCATACCAAGCTCTGGGAGCTTGTTTCAGACCATACAGTGACTTCTTTAGTTTGAAAACATGTTCTAGATGTTTTGTATTTTCAAAACCTGGGGGTTGGTGAACATAAACTTCTTCTTCTATATAACCATTTAAGAATGCACTTTTGATATCCATCTGATACAGAGTGATGCCTCTATTAACAGCAAATGAAATTAAAAGTCTGATAGATTCTAACCTGGCGACTGGGGCAAAGGTTTCTGTATAGTCTATCCCCTCTTGCTGACTATAACCTTGTGCAACCAGTCGTGCCTTGTTTCTGATGACTTCACCTTGTTCATTTAGCTTGTTTCTGAACACCCATCTTGTTCCAATGACGTTGAATCCTTTTGGTCTGGGAACGAGATCCCATACGTCGTTTCTGGTGAATTGATTCAGCTCTTCTTGCATTGCCAGAATCCAGTCATTATCCAGAAGTGCTTCATCAATAGAAGAAGGTTCAATCAGAGACACCAGTCCCATAAGAGTTTCTTCGGAGTTTCTGAAGCTTGCTCTTGTTCTGATTGGATCTTCCTTTCTTCCTAGGATAGTCTCTTCTGGGTGATCCAAGCTGCTTCTGGGTAATCTCTTCTGAGGTTGATCAGCAGCTGTTGTAGGATTTCTAGCAGTGCTCCTTTCAGACGTTGAAGGAATGTCTGTGTTGAGAGCTTCTGATGACTTGTCTTCAGAACCTGCAAATTCAATTTCTATACCTGCAAAAATTTCATTCTGCTTTGACTTTTCAGAGTCAAGCTTATCATCAAAACGAACACTGATTGATTCTTCCACAATCTGTGTTTCTGTATTGTATACTCTGTACCCTCTTGAGCGTTCAGAGTATCCTTACATAATACACTTCTGTGCCTTAGAGTCAAACTTGTTCAAATAATTCTTTGTATTTAATATAAAGCAAGTACATCCAAATGGATGAAAATATGAAATGTTGGGCTTTCTGTTCTTCCACAATTCATATGGAGTCTTTTCCAGAATAGGTCTTATTGAGATTCTATTCTGAATGTAGCACGCTGTGTTTATTGCCTCTGCCCAGAAAGTCTTAGCAACGTTTGTCTCATTGATCATGGTTCTGGCCATTTCTTGCAATGTTCTGTTCTTTCGTTCTACAACTCCATTTTGTTGGGGAGTTCTAGGACAAGAGAAATCATGCAGAATGCCTCTGTCATTAAAGAATGACTCAAAATCTTTATTTTCAAATTCTCCACCATGATCACTTCTGACTTTAACGATTCTAAGATCCTTTTCATTCTGAACTTGGTTACAGAAAGTAACAAACACAGAGTGTGACTCGTCCTTGTGTCTTAAGAACTTTACCCATGTCCATCTGCTATAGTTATCTACGATTACTAACCCATACTTCTTACCACTGACTGAAGCAGTTTTAACTGGTCCAAATAAGTCAATGTGCAGAAGTTCTAATGGCTTAGAGGTAGAAACAACATTTTTGGATTTAAAGGAAGGTTTTGCAAATTTGCCTTTCTGACATGCTTCACACAGAGCATCTGAATTGAACTTCAAATTAGGAAGTCCTCTGACCAGATTGAGTTTGTTAATCTGAGATATTCTTCTCATACTAACATGCCCCAATCTTCTGTGCCAGATCCACTGCTCGTTGTTAACAGACAGAAGACATTTTACATTCTGACTCTTTAGTTCAGAAAGTTTGATTTTGTAAATGTTGTTTTTCCTCTTTCCATTAAACAGGATAGTCCCATCTTTCTGACTAACAGCTTTACATGATTTTTGATTAAAGATTATATCATAACCGTTATCACTTAATTGACTTATGGATAACAGATTATGCATCAATCCATCTACTAGCAGGACATTATTAATAGAGGGAAGATTTCCATTACCTACAGTTCCAGAGCCAATTATCTTTCCCCTCTGATTGCCTCCAAAGCCAACGTGGCCTCCAGGCTTAAGTTCCAGGCTTTGGAACATATGCCTTCTTCCCGTCATGTGTCGTGAGCAGCCAGAGTCCAGGTACCATGACTGGTGTTTCTGACTAGCTGCTAAAGATATCTGCAACATGTATTATTTTGTCCTTAGGTACCCAGATTTTCTTGGGTCCTGATTTGTTAGTTTTACCAAAACTCTGGTTGAATTTTGGTTTCACAGAGTGCTTACTGCTAGTATATTTGATATCATGTGTGTGACCATACACAAAGTGTGAATTTAGAGGAGTGTGTTTAATGGTTAAGTCCATGACATTCTTTGGTGTAGGAACCTTACCTTGGTATCCTATTCCTTTCCTGCCGTTTCTGCTAACTCCATAGATCATTGAAGCCATTCTGCTTCTATCTATGCTTTTAGCTAGGAACTTCTGGAAACTGTGATCATACTCCTTGATGATCTCATCAGCGTTGCTGGGAGTTTCAGAAATTGGTTCCTTCTGAGAGTTTTGTAAAGTGTTTTCTAATTTTGAAATCTTATTTCTCAGCTCAGAATTTTCCAATTTGAGACTCTCAGACTTATTAGAGTCAGATTCAAGATTCCTTTTCAGGTCTCTGAATTTAGCTCTAATTTGCTGATAACGTTCCAGAATCTCATTAAGGCTTTCAGCAAGTTCAGCCTTTGTAAAGTTAACAGCGAAGTTAGGAAATACCTCTTCTGTGTCTAATTCTGAGTCTGATTCAGAAGCTTCACTATCTTCTGAAATGTTTGCCATGAGAGCTATGTTTGCCTTTTCATCATCTGATTCTGAGTCAGCTTCAGACGAGTCAGAGTCATCCCATGTAGCCATGAGACTTTTCTTCTTCTCTCTTCCAAACTTCTTTTTGGGCTTTTCCCTCTGAAGCTTTGGGCAGTCAGTCTTGTAGTGTCCTTGCTCATTGCACTCATAGAAGATGATGTCTTTGGTGTTTGGCTTCTTGCTACTGGAGGAGCCTTCAGATCTTCTGTATCTAGAGGAAGAATCTGTCCTTCTGTATCTGGAAGAAGACTCGTTCTGATCAGATCTTCTGGGATTCCTGAACTTCCTTTGTCTTTGCTTCCACAGTTGATTTACTCTTCTGGAGAGAAGGGAAAGTTCGTCTTCTTCTGATGAGGATCCATCAGATGTTTCTTCAACTGCCTGCAAAACTTTAGACTCAAATTTTTTGTTAGATTTTAATGCTAGAGGCTTACCTTGCTTCTGAGGCTCATCAGCTTCTAGCTCTATCTCATGACTTCTGAGGGAGCTGATAAGTTCCTCCAGAGTGATTTTGTTGAGATCTTTAGCTAGCTTCAGAGCAGTAACCATAGGCCTCCACTGCTTGGGTAGACTTCTGATTATTTTCTTGACATGGTCAGCAGTAGAGTATCCTTTGTCCAGAACTTTGAGACCAGCTACCAGAATCTGGAACCTAGAGAACATAGTTTCAATGGATTCAGATTCTTCCATTTTGAACGCCTCATACTTCTGAATGAGCGCCAGAGCTTTTGTTTCTTTGACCTGAACGTTGCCCTCATGCGTCATTCTGAGAGAATCAAAGATATTTTTTGCTGTGTCTCTGTTGGAGATCTTTTCATACTCAGTATAGGAGATGGCACTGAGGAGGATGGTTCTGGCCTTGTGGTGATTCTTGAAGTCACGCTTTTGTTGATCAGACATTGATTTTCTATCAATCTTCTGACCACTTGCATTCACAGGGTGCGTGTATCCATCTGTCACCATATCCCACAAATCAGCATCATGTGCTAGAAAGAAGCTTTCAATTCTGTCTTTCCAGTAATCAAAGTTTTCTCCATCAAAGACTGGAGGTTTGCCACTGAATCTGTCTCTGTCCTCATTGTTGTCATTGCTGATGTGAGAATTGTTTCCTGCCATTGTGTTTTTCTGACGCTGGATCTTGTACTGACACGGTTAAGTGTTTTAGCTCAGAACCAGGCGCTCTGATACCAATTGAAGTGGTGAAAAACACAAGAAGGGGGGTTGAATTGTAAAACTGAAATCTAAAACAATGAACACGATATTTTTATCCTGGTTCGTTTGATCTCAAACTACTCCAGTCCACCCGTCAAGGTGATTTCGCCTCTCTCCAACGAGGTCTTAATTCACTATATTCAACTGAATATTACAGACTGCTTTAACAACTGCTAAAGCCTTCTTGATTCAAACCACAACCCGGTTTGTCAAGGTAACACTTTCTTACAAAGAGATAAAACAATGTGTGTGGATGTTTTCTACAAAACTTTATCACAACTGTGATGTATACACAAATTGAAGCTTAGAAACTAGATTGCTAAACAGTAATGGAATATCAGAGTGTATGGTTTAGCAAAACTGGTAGAACGAAGATTATGGTTCAGCTTTTGTGCGTGTAGAGATTTTGGAGAGCATTAACCATTTCAATCTTCAAAGCCTTATTTATATAGCATTGGGATGATGAACGTTGGATGCAATATTCTTGATTCAATGCTAATAACAAACTTTCCTTATTGAGCAGATCTTGTCTGGAATGAAGCCGTTGGAATTAATTTGCTTTCAATGCACAGTACCGTTGCTTACTTAATGCAACTTCTGGCTTGGCTAATTCTGATTCTGCTTCGCTGCTGATGAACTATTGTGTTTCTGTATCAGAGTATTAAGCGCAGTCTTGTTCATCAGGCTTCAGCATGTACGTGAGTTGATCATCTGATTTTGACGTTCTGATGTAGCAACTTCTGATGCTGGTGTCTGAAATCAAGTTCTGATGCTGAATAGATGTGATCTTGCTTATTTCAATCAGCGTATCTGCAAGTCAGAAAATAATATATCTTTTCATTTTGTTATCATCAAAACTTAAATATAGGGTAGTAGATTCAAACATTGTTCTAACAAAGGCTACAATCCATTTGATTAACAAAAATATCGACAACAAACTACCTTCCATAATGACAAGGCTACTATCCATTGGAGTAAAAAAAATATGAAGAACATACTACCTTCCATAGTGACAAGGCTACCATCCATTGGAGTGACTGAAATCACAACGATAAACTACCATCCATAATGACAAGGCTACCATCCATTGGAGTAACAAAAATATCGACAACAGACTACCTTCCATAATGACAAGGCTACCATCCATTGGAATAACAAAGTTCTCGAAAACAGACTACCTTCCATAATGACAAGGCTACCATCCATTAGAGTATCAAAAATTTCGACAACAGACAACCTTCCATAATGACAAGGATACCATCCATTGGAGTAACAAAAATCTCGACAATAGACTACCTTCCATAATGACAAGGCTACCATCCATTGCAGTAACAAAAATATGAACAACAGACTACCTTCCATAGTGACAAGGCTACCATGCATTGGAGTAACAAAAATATCTACAATAGACTACATTCCATAATGATAAGGCTACCATCCATTAAAGTAACCGAAATATCGACAACAGACTACCTTCCATAATGACAAGGCAACCATCCGTTGTAGAAACAAAAAACTCGACAATAGACAACATTCCATAATGACAAGACTACCATCCATTAGAGTAACAAAAGTCTCAACAATAGACAACCTTCCATAATGACAAGGATACCATTAATTGGAGTAACAAATATCTCGACAATAGACTACCTTCCATAATGACAAGCCTACCATCCATAGGAGTAACAAAAATCTCGACAATAGACTACCTTCCATAATGACAAGGTTACCTTCCATTGGAGTAACAAAAATATGAACAAAAGACTACCTTCCATAGTGACAAGGCTACCATCCATTGGAGTGACATAAATAACAACGACAGACCACCTTCCATAATGACAAGGCTAGCATCCATTGGAGTAACAAAAATCACAACGACAGAGCACCTTCCATAATGGCAAGGCTAGCATCCATTGGACTAACAAAAATCTCGACAACAAACTACCTTCCATAATGACAAGGCTACCATCCATTGAAGTAACATAAATCTCGATGGCAGACTACCTTTCACAATGACAAGGCTAAAATCCATTGGAGTAACAACAATATCGACAACATACTACCTTCCATAATGACAAGGCTACCATCCATTGGAGTAACAAAAATATCGACAACAGACTACCTTCCATAATGATAAGGCTACCATCCATTGGAATAACAAAGTTCTCGAAAATAGACTACCTTCCATAATGACAAGGCTACCATCCATTAGAGTATCAAAAATTTCAACAACAGACAACCTTCCATAATGACAAGGCTACCATCCATTGGAGTAATAAAAATCTCGACAATAGACTACCTTCCATAATGACAAGGCTACCATCCATTGCAGTATCAAAAATATGAACAACAGACTACCTTCCATAGTGACAAGGCTACCATGCATTGGAGTAACAAAAATATCTACAATAGACTACATTCCATAATGACAAGGCTACCATCCATTAAAGTAACCGAAATATCGACAACAGACTACCTTCCATAATGACAAGGCTACCATCCGTTGTAGTAACAAAAAACTCGATAACACAGACAACATTCCATAATGACAAGGCTACCATCCATTAGAGTAACAAAAGTCTCAACAATAGACAACCTTCCATAATGACAAGGATACCATCAATTGGAGTAACAAATATCTCGACAATAGACTACCTTCCATAATGACAAGCCTACCATCCATAGGAGTAACAAAAATCTCGACAATAGACTACCTTCCATAATGACAAGGTTACCTTCCATTAGAGTAACAAAAATATGAACAACAGACTACCTTCCATAGTGACAAGGCTACCATCCATTGGAGTGACAGAAATAACAACGACAGACAACCTTCCATAATGACAAGGCTAGCATCCATTGGAGTAACAAAAATCACAACGACAGAGCACCTTCCATAATGACAAGGCTAGCATCCATTGGACTAACACAAATCTCGACAACAAACTACCTTCCATAATGACAAGGCTACCATCCATTGAAGTAACATAAATCTCGATGACAGACTACCTTTCACAATGACAAGGCTACAATCCATTGGAGTAACAACAATATCGACAACATACTACCTTCCATAATGACAAGGCTACCATCCATTGGAATAACAAAAATCTCGACAACAAACTACCTTCCATAATTACAAGGCTACCATCCATTGGAGTAACAAAAATGTCGACAACATACTATGTTCCATAATGACAAGGCTACAATCCATTGGAGTAACAAAATTCTCGACAACAGACTACCTTCCATAATGACAAGTCAACCATCTATTGGAATAACAAAAATATCGAGAACAGACTACCTTCCGTAATGACAAGGCTACAATCCATAGGAGTAACAAAAATATCGACAACAAACTACCTTCCATAATGACAAGGCTATCATCCATTGGAGTAACAAAAATATAAAGAACATACTACCTTCCATAGTGACAAGGCTACCATCCATTGGAGTGACTGAAATCACAACGACAGACTACCTTCCATAATGACAAGGCTACCATCCATTGGAGTAACAAAAATATCGACAATGGACTACCTTCCATAATGACAAGGCTACCATCCATTGGAATAATACAAATCTCGAAAACAGACTACCTTCAATAATGACAGGGCTACCATCCATTGCAGTAACAAAAATCTCGACAATAGACTAGGTTCCAATATGATAAGGCTGCCATCCATTGGAGTAACAAAAATCTCGACAATAGACTACGTTCCATAATGGCAAGGCTACCATCCATTGGAGTAACAAAAATATGAACAACAGACTACCTTCCATAATGACAAGGCTTCAATCCCTTGTAGTAACTGAAATATCGACAACAGACTACCTTCCATAATGACAAGGCTACAATCCATTTGAGTAACAAAAATATCGACAACAAACTACCTTCCATAATGACAAAGCTACTATCCATTGGAGTAACAAAAATATGAAGAACATACTACCTTCCATAGTGACAAGGCTACCATCCATTGGAGTGACTGAAATCACAACGATAAACTACCATCCATAATGACAAGGCTACCATCCATTGGAGTAACAAAAATATCGACAACAGACTACCTTCCATAATGACAAGGCTACCATCCATTGGAATAACAAAGTTCTCGAAAACAGACTACCTTCCATAATGACAAGCCTACCATCCATAGGAGTAACAAAAATCTCGACAATAGACTACCTTCCATAATGACAAGGTTACCTTCCATTGGAGTAACAAAAATATGAACAACAGACTACCTTCCATAGTGACAAGGCTACCATCCATTGGAGTGACAGAAATAACAACGACAGACCACCTTCCATAATGACAAGGCTAGCATCCATTGGAGTAACAAAAATCACAACGACAGAGCACCTTCCATAATGGCAAGGCTAGCATCCATTGGACTAACAAAAATCTAGACAACAAACTACCTTCCATAATGACAAGGCTACCATCCATTGAAGTAACATAAATCTCGATGGCAGACTACCTTTCACAATGACAAGGCTACAATCCATTGGAGTAACAACAATATCGACAACATACTACCTTCCATAATGACAAGGCTACCATCCATTGGAGTAACAAAAATATCGACAACAGACTACCTTCCATAATGACAAGGCTACCATCCATTGGAATAACAAAGTTCTCGAAAACAGACTACCTTCCATAGTGACAAGGCTACCATCCATTAGAGTATCGAAAATTTCGACAACAGACAACCTTCCATAATGACAAGGCTACCATCCATTGGAGTAACAAAAATCTCGACAATAGACTACCTTCCATAATGACAAGGCTACCATCCATTGCAGTAACAAAAATATGAACAACAGACTACCTTCCATAGTGACAAGGCTACCATGCATTGGAGTAACAAAAATATCTACAATAGACTACATTCCATAATGACAAGGCTACCATACATTGGAGTAACAAAAATATAAAGAACATACTACCTTCTATAGTGACAAGGCTACCATCCATTGGAGTGACTGAAATCACAACGACAGACTACCTTCCATAATGACAAGGCTACCATCCATTGGAGTAACAAAAATATCGACAATGGACTACCTTCCATAATGATAAGGCTACCATCCATTGGAATAATACAAATCTCGAAAACAGACTACCTTCAATAATGACAGGGCTACCATCCATTGCACTAACAAAAATCTCGACAATAGACTAGGTTCCAATATGATAAGGCTACCATCCATTGGAGTAACAGAAATCTCGACAATAGACTACGTTCCATAATGGCAAGGCTACCATCCATTGGAGAAACAAAAATATGAACAATAGACTAACTTCCATAGTGACAAGGCTTCAATCCCTTGTAGTAACTGAAATATCGACAACAGACTACCTTCCATAATGACAAGGCTACAATCCATCTGAGTAACAAAAATATCGACAACAAACTACATTCCATAATGACAATGCTACTATCCATTGGAGTAACAAAAATATGAAGAACATACTACCTTCCATAGTGACAAGGCTACCATCCATTGGAGTGACTGAAATCACAACGATAAACTACCATCCATAATGACAAGGCTACCATCCATTGGAGTAACAAAAATATCGACAACAGACTACCTTCCATAATGACAAGGCTACCATCCATTGGAATAACAAAGTTCTCGAAAATAGACTACCTTCCATAATGACAAGCTACCATCCATTAGAGTATCAAAAATTTTGACAACAGACAACCTTCCATAATGACAAGGCTACCATCCATTGGAGTAACAAAAATCTCGACAATAGACTACCTTCCATAATGACAAGGCTACCATCCATTGCAGTAACAAAAATATGAACAACAGACTCCCTTCCATAGTGACAAGGCTACCATGCATTGGAGTAACAAAAATATCTACAATAGACTACATTCCATAATGACAAGGCTACCATACATTGGAGTAACAAAAATATAAAGAACATACTAACTTCTATAGTGACAAGGCTACCATCCATTGGAGTGACTGAAATCACAACGACAGACTACCTTCTATAATGACAAGGCTACCATCCATTGGAGTAACAAAAATATCGACAATGGACTACCTTCCATAATGACAAGGCTACCATCCATTGGAATAATACAAATCTCGAAAATAGACTACCTTCAATAATGACAGGGCTACCATCCATTGCAGTAACAAAAATCTCGACAATAGACTAGGTTCCAATATGATAAGGCTACCATCCATTGGAGTAACAGAAATCTCGACAATAGACTACGTTCCATAATGGCAAGGCTACCATCCATTGGAGTAACAAAAATATGAACAACAGACTACCTTCCATAGTGACAAGGCTTCAATCCCTTGTAGTAAGTGAAATATCGACAACAGACTACCTTCCATAATGACAAGGCTACAATCCATTTGAGTAACAAAAATATCGACAACAAACTACCTTCCATAATGACAAGGCTACTATCCATTGGAGTAACAAAAATATGAAGAACATACTACCTTCCATAGTGACAAGGCTACCATCCATTGGAGTGACTGAAATCACAACGATAAACTACCATCCATAATGACAAGGCTACCATCCATTGGAGTAACAAAAATATCGACAACAGACTACCTTCCATAATGACAAGGCTACCATCCATTGGAATAACAAAGTTCTCGAAAACAGACTACCTTCCATAATGACAAGTCTACCATCCATTAGAGTATCAAAAATTTCGACAACAGACAACCTTCCATAATGACAAGGCTACCATCCATTGGAGTAACAAAAATCTCGACAATAGACTACCTTCCTTAATGACAAGGCTACCATCCATTGCAGTAAAAAAAATATGAACAATAGACTACCTTCCATAGTGACAAGGCTACCATGCATTGGAGTAACAAAAATATCTACAATAGACTACATTCCATAATGACAAGGCTACCATCCATTAAAGTAACCGAAATATCGACAACAGACTACCTTCCATAATGACAAGGCTACCATCCGTTGTAGTAACAAAAAACTCGATAACACAGACAACATTCCATAATGACAAGGCTACCATCCATTAGAGTAACAAAAGTCTCAACAATAGACAACCTTCCATAATGACAAGGATACCATCAATTGGAGTAACAAATATTTCGACAATAGACTACCTTCCATAATGACAAGCCTACCATCCATAAGAGTAACAAAAATCTCGACAATAGACTACCTTCCATAATGACAAGGTTACCTTCCATTGGAGTAACAAAAATATGAACAACAGACTACCTTCCATAGTGACAAGGCTACCATCCATTGGAGTGACAGAAATAACAACGACAGACAACCTTCCATAATGACAAGGCTAGCATCCATTGGAGTAACAAAAATCACAACGACAGAGCACCTTCCATAATGACAAGGCTAGCATCCATTGGACTAACACAAATCTCGACAACAAACTACCTTCCATAATGACAAGGCTACAATCCATTGGAGTAACAACAATATCGACAACATACTACCTTCCATAATGACAAGGCTACCATCCATTGGAATAACAAAAATCTCGACAATAAACTACCTTCCATAATTACAAGGTTACCATCCATTAGAGTAACAAAAATGTCGACAACATACTATGTTCCATAATGACAAGGCTACAATCCATTGGAGTAACAAAATTCTCGACAACAGACTACCTTCCATAATGACAAGTCAACCATCTATTGGAATAACAAAAATATTGAGAACAGACTACCTTTCGTAATGACAAGGCTACAATCCATAGGAGTAACAAAAATATCGACAACAAACTACCTTCCATAATGTCAAGGCTACCATCCATTGGAGTAACAAAAATATAAAGAACATACTACCTTCCATAGTGACAAGGCTACCATCCATTGGAGTGACTGAAATCACAATGAGAGACTACCTTCTATAATGACAAGGCTACCATCCATTGGAGTAACAAAAATATCGACAATAGACTACCTTCCATAATGACAAGGCTACCATCCATTGGAATAATAAAAATCTCAAAAACAGACTACCTTCAATAATGACAGGGCTACCATCCGTTAGAGTATCAAAAATCTTGACAACAGACAACCTTCCATAATGAGAAGGCTACCATCCATTGGAGTAACAAAAATCTCGACAACAGACTACCTTCCCTAATGACAAGGCTACAATCCATTGGAGTAACAAAAATATGAACAACAGACTACCTTCAATAGTGACAACGCTATCCATGCATGGGAGTAACAAAAATATCTACAATAGACTAGGTTCCATTATGATAAGGCTACCATCCATTGGAGTAACAAAAAACTCGACAATAGACTACGTTCCATAATGACAAGGCTACCATCCATTGGAGTAACAAAAATATGAACAACAGACTACCTTCCATAGTGACAAGGCTACCATGCATTGGAGTAACAAAAATATCTATAATAGACTACGTTCCATAATGACAAGGCTACCATCCCTTGTAGTAACTGAAATATCGACAATAGACTACCTTCCATAATGAAAAGGCTACAATCCATTGGAGTAACAAAAATATCGACAACAAACTACCTTCGATAATGACAAGGCTAGCATCCATTGGAGTAACAAAAATATGAAGAACATACTACCTTCCATAGTGACAAGGCTACCATCCATTGGAGTGACTGAAATCACAACGACAGACTACCTTCCATAATGACTAGGCTACCATCCATTGTAGTAACAAAAAACTCGAAAACAGACAACATTCCGTAATGTCAAGGCTACCATCCATTAGAGTAACAAAAGTCTCAACAATAGACAACCTTCCATAATTACAAGGATACCATCAATTGGAGTAACAAATATCTCGACAATAGACTACCTTCCATAATGACAAGCCTACCATCCATAGGAGTAACAAAAATCTCGACAATAGACTACCTTCCATGATGACAAGGTTACCTACCATTGGAGTAACAAAAATATGAACAACAGACTACCTTCCATAGTGACAAGGTTACCATCCATTGGAGTGACAGAAATAACAACGACAGACCAACTTCCATAATGACAAGGCTAGCATCCATTGGAGTAACAAAAATCACAACGACAGAGCACCTTCCATAATGACAAGGCTAGCATCCATAGGACTAACAAAAATCTCGACAACAAACTACCTTCCATTTTGACAAGGCTACCATCCATTAAAGTAACATAAATCTCGACGACAGACTACCTTTCACAATGACAAGGCTACAATCCATTGGAGTAACAAAAATATCAACAACATACTACCTTCCATAATGACAAGGCTACCATCCATTGGAATAACAAAAATCTCGACAACAAACTACCTTCCATAATTACAAGGCTACAATCCATTGGAGTAACAAAAATATCGACAATAGACTACCTTCCATAATGACAAGGCTACCATTCATTCGAATAACAAAATTCTCGAAAACGGACTACCTTCCATGATGACAAGGCTACCAACCATTAGAGTATTAAAAATCTCAACAACAGACAACCTTCCATAATGAGAAGGCTACCATCCATTGGAGTAACATAAATATCGACAGCAGACTACCTTCCATAATGACAAGGCTACCATTCATTGGAGTAACAAAAATATAAAGAACATACTACCTTCCATAGTGACAAGGCTACCATCCATTGGAGTGACTGAAATCACAACGAAAGACTACCTTCCATAATGACAAGGCTACCATCCATTGAAGTAACAAAAATATCGACAACAGACTACCTTCCATAATGACAAGGCTACCATCCATTGGAATAACAAAATTCTCAAAAACAGACTACCTTCCATAATGACAAGGCTACCATCCATTAGAGTATCAAAAATCTCGACAACAGACAACCTTCCATAATGAGAAGGCTACCATCCATTGGAGTAACAAAAATATCTACAATAGACTACGTTCCATAATGAGAAGGCTACCATCCCTTGTAGTAACTGAAATATCGACAACAGACTACCTTCCATAACGACAAGGCTACAATCCATTGGAGTAACAAAAATATCGACAACAAACTACCTTCCATAATGACAAGGCTACCATCCATTGGAGTAACAAAAATATGAAGAACATACTACCTTCCATAGTGACAAGGCTACCATCCATTGGAGTGACTGAAATCACAATGACAGAGTACCTTCCATAATGACAAGGCTACCATCCATTGGAGTAACAAAAATATCGACAATAGACTACCTTCCATAATGACAAGGCTACCATCCATTGGAATAATAAAAATCTCGAAAACATACTACCTTTAATAATGACAGGGCTACCATCCATTAGAGTATCAAAAATCTTTACAACAGACTTCCTTCCATAATGAGAAGGCTACCATCCATTGGAGTAACAAAAATCTCGACAATAGACTACCTTCCATAATGACAAGGCTACCATCCAATGGAGTAATCGAAATATCGACAACAGACTACCTTCCATAATGACAAGGCTACCATCCATTGTAGTAACAAAAATCACGACAACAAACTACATTCCATAATGACAAGGCTACCATCCATTAGAGTAACCAAAATCTCGACAATAGACAACCTTCCATAATGACAAGGATACCATCCATTGGAGTAACAAATATCTCGACAATAGACTACCTTCCATAATGACAAGGCTACCATCCATAGGAGTAACAAAAATCTCGACAATAGACTACCTTCCATAATGACAAGGCTACCTTCCATTGTAGTAACAAAAATATGAACAACAAACTACCTTCCATAGTGACAAGGCTAGCATCCATTGGAGTGACAGAAATCACAACGACATACCACCTTCCATAATGACAAGGCTACCATCCATTGGAGTAAAAAAAATATGGAGAACATACTACCTTCCATAGTGACAAGGCTACCATCCATTGGAGTGACTGAAATCACAACGATAGACTACCTTCCATAATGACAAGGCTACCATCTATTGGAGTAACAAAAATATCGACAACAGACTACCTTCCATAATGACAAGGCTACCATCCATTGGAATAACAAAAATCTCGAAAACATACTACCTTCCATAATGACATGGCTACCATCCATTAGAGTATCAAGAATCTCGACAACAGACAACCTTCCATAATGAGAAGGCTACCATCCATTGGACTAACAAAAATCTCGACAATAGACTACCTTCCAGAATGACAAGGCTACCATCCATTGCAGTAACAAAAATATGAACATTAGGCTACCTTCCATAGTGACAAGGCTACCATGCATTGGAGTAACAAAAATATCTACAATAGACTGCGTTCCATAATGACAAGGCTACCATCCATTGTAGTAACAAAAATCTCGACAATAGACTACCTTCCAAAATGACATGGCTACCATCCATTGGAGTAACAAAAATATGAACAAGAGACTGCCTTCCATAGTGCCAAGGCTACCATACATTGGAGTAACAAAAATATATACAATAGACTACATTCCATAATGACAAGGCTACCATCCATTGAAGTAACCGAAATATCGACAACAGACTACCTTCCATAATGACAAGGCTACCATCCATTGTAGTAACAAAAATCTCGACAACAGACTACATTCCATAATGACAAGGCTACCATCCATTAGAGTAACAAAAATCTCGACAATAGACAACCATCCATAATGACAAGGATACCATCCATTGGAGTAACAAATATCTTGACAATAGACTACCTTCCATAATGACAAGGCTACCATCCATAGGAGTAACAAAAATCTCGACAATAGACTACCTTCCATAGTGACAAGGCTACCATTCATTGGAGTGACAAAAATCACAACGACAGACCACCTTCCATAATGACAGGGCTACCATCCATTAGAGTATAAAAAATTTTGACAACAGACAACCTTCCATAATGAGAAGGCTACCATCCATTGGAGTAACAAAAATCTCGACAATAGACTACCTTCCATAATGACAAGGCTACCATCCAATGGAGTAGCCGAAATATCGACAACAAACTACCTTCCATAATGACAAGGCTACCATCCATTGTAGTAACAAAAATCACGACAACAGACTACATTCCATAATGACAAGGCTACCATCCATTAGAGTAACAAAAATCTCGACAATAGACAACCTTCCATAATGATAAGGATACCATCCATTGGAGTAACAAATATCTCGACAATAGACTACCTTCTATAATGACAAGGCTACCATCCATAGGAGTAACAAAAATCTCGACAATAGACTACCTTCCATAATGACAAGGCTACCTTCCATTGGAGTAACAAAAATATGAACAACAAACTACCTTCCATAGTGACAAGGCTACCATCCATTGGAGTGACAGAAATCACAACGACATACCACCTTCCATAATGACAAGGCTACCATCCATTAGAGTAAAAAAAATATGGAGAACATATTACCTTCCATAGTGACAAGGCTGCCATCCATTGGAGTAACAAAAATCTCGAAAACAGACTACCTTCCATAATGACAAGGCTACCATCCATTAGAGTATCAAAAATCTCGACAACAGACAACCTTCCATAATGAGAAGGCTACCATCCATTGGACTAATAAAAATCTTGACAATAGACTACCTTCCAGAATGACAAGGCTACCATCCATTGGAGTAATAAAAATATGAACAACAGGCTACCTTCCATAGTGACAAGGCTACCATGCATTGGAGTAACAAAAATATCTACAATAGACTGCGTTCCATAATGACAAGGCTACCATCCATTGGAGTAACAAAAATCTCGACAATAGACTACCTTCCATAATGACAAGGCTACCATCCATTGGAGTAACAAAAATATGAACAACAGACTGCCTTCCATAGTGACAAGGCTACCATTCATTGGAGTAACAAAAATATATACAATAGACTACATTCCATAATGACAAGGCTACCATCCGTTGAAGTAACCGAAATATCGACAACAGACTACCTTCCATAATGACAAGGCTACCATCCATTGTTGTAACAAAAATCTCGACAACATACTACATTCCATAATGACAAGGCTACCATCCATTAGAGTAACAAAAATCTCGACAATAGACAACCTTCCATAATGACAAGGATACCATCCATTGGAGTAACAAATATCTTGGCAATAGACTACCTTCCATATTGACAAGGCTACCATCCATAAGATTAACAAAAATCTCGACAATAGACTACCTTCCATAATGACAAGGCTACCTTCCATTGGAGTAAGAAAAATATGATCAACAGACTACCTTCCATAGTGACAAGGCTACCATCCATTGGAGTGACAAAAATCACAACGACAGACCACCTTCGATAATGAAAAGGCTAGCGTCCATTGGAGTAACAAAAATCTCGACAACAAACTACCTTCCATAATGACAAGGCTACCATCCATTGAAGTAACATAAATCTCGACGACAGACTATCTTCCACAATGACAAGGCTACGATCCATTGGAGTAACAAAAATATCGACAACATACTACCTTCCATAATGACAAGGCCACCATCCATTGGAATAACAAAAATCTCGACAACAAACTACCTTCCATAATGACAAGGCTACCATCCATTGGAGTAACAAAAACATCGACAACATACTATGTTTCATAATGGCAAGGCGACAATCCATTTGAGTAACAAAATTCTCGTCAATAGACTACCTTCCATAATGATAAGTCTACCATCTATTGGAATAACAAAAATCTTGAGAACAGACTACCTTCCATAGTGACAAGTCTACCATCTATTAGAATAACAAAAATATTGAGAACATACTACCTTCCATAATGACAAGGCTACCATCCATTGGAGTAACAAAAATATAAAGAACATACTACCTTCCTTAATGACAAGGCTACCATCCATTGGAGTGACTGAAATCACAATGACAGACTACCTTCCATAATGACAAGGCTACCATCCATTGGAGTAACAAAAATATCGATAATAGACTACCTTCCATAATGACAAGGCTACCATCCATTGTAATAATAAAAATCTCGAAAACAGACTACCTTCAATAATCACAGGGCTACCATCCATTAGAGTATCAAAAATCTCGACAACAGACAACCTTCAATAATGAGAAGGCTACCATCCATTTTAGTAACAAAAATCTCGACAATAGACTACCTTCCATAATGACAAGGCTACCATCCATTAGAGTAACAAAAGTCTCGACAATAGACAACCTTCCATAATGACAAGGATACCATCCATTGGAGTAACAAATATCTTGGCAATAGACTACCTTCCATAATGACAAGGCTACCATCCATAAGATTAACAAAAATCTCGACAATAGACTACCTTCCATAATGACAAGGCTACCTTCCATTGGAGTAAGAAAAATATGATCAACAGACTACCTTCCATAGTGACAAGGCTACCATCCATTGGAGTGACAAAAATCACAACGACAGACCACCTTCCATAATGAAAAGTCTAGCGTCCATTGGAGTAACAAAAATCTCGACAACAAACTACCTTCCATAATGACAAGGCTACCATCCATTGAAGTAACATAAATCTCGACGACAGACTATCTTCCACAATGACAAGGCTACAATCCATTGGAGTAACAAAAATATCGACAACATACTACCTTCCATAATGACAAGGCTACCATCCATTGGAATAACAAAAATCTCGACAACAAACTACCTTCCATAATGACAAGGCTACCATCCATTGGAGTAACAAAAACATCGACAACATACTATGTTTCATAATGACAAGGCGACAATCCATTGGAGTAACAAAATTCTCGTCAACAGACTACCTTCCATAATGACAAGGCTACCATCCATTGGAGTAACAAAAATATAAAGAACATACTACCTTCCTTAATGACAAGGCTACCATCCATTGGAGTGACTGAAATCACAACGACAGACTACCTTCCATAATGACAAGGCTACCATCCATTGGAGTAACAAAAATATCGACAATAGACTACCTTCCATAATGACAACGCTACCATCCATTGGAATAATAAAAATCTCGAAAACAGACTACCTTCAATAATCACAGGGCTCTCATCCATTAGAGTATCAAAAATCTCGACAACAGACAACCTTCAATAATGAGAAGGCTACCATCCATTTTAGTAACAAAAATCTTGACAATAGACTACCTTCCATAATGACAAGGCTACCATCCATTGGAGTAACAAAAATATGAACAACAAACTACCTTCAATAGTGACAAGGCTACCATGCATTGGAATAACAAAAATATCTACAATAGACTAGGTTCCATTATGATAAGGCTACCATCCATTGGAGTAACAAAAATCTCGACAATAGACTACATTCCATAATGACAAGGCTACCATCCATTGAAGTAATAAAAATATGAACAACAGACTACCTTCCATAGTGACAAGGCTACCATGCATTGGAGTAACAAAAATATCAACAATAGACAACCTTCCATAATGACAAGGATACCATCCATTGGAGTAACAAATATCTCGACAATAGACTACCTTCCATAATGACAAGTCTA
This sequence comes from Vicia faba, assembly GCA_948472305.1. Taxonomy (NCBI): domain Eukaryota; kingdom Viridiplantae; phylum Streptophyta; class Magnoliopsida; order Fabales; family Fabaceae; genus Vicia; species Vicia faba. The sequence goes on from OX451739.1 coordinate 657,231,574, forward strand.
CCATCCATAGGAGTAAAAAAAATCTCGACAATAGACTACCTTCCATAATGACAAGGCTACCTTCCATTGGAGTAACAACAATATAAAGAACATACTACCTTCCTTAATGACAAGGCTACCATCCATTGGAGTGACTGAAATCACAACGACAGACTACCTTCCATAATGACAAGGCTACCATCCATTGGAGTAACAAAAATATCGACAATAGACTACCTTCCATAATGAAAAGGCTACCATCCATTGGAATAATAAAAATCTCGAAAACAGACTACCTTCAATAATCACAGGGCTACCATCCATTAGAGTATCAAAAATCTCGACAACAGACAACCTTCCATAATGAGAAGGCTACCATCCATTTTAGTAACAAAAATCTCGACAATAGACTACCTTCCATAATGACAAGGCTACCATCCATTGGAGTAACAAAAATATGAACAACAGACTACCTTCAATAGTGACAAGGCTACCATGCATTGGAATAACAAAAATATCTACAATAGACTAGGTTCCATTATGATAAGGCTACCATCCATTGGAGTAACAAAACTCTCGACAATAGACTATGTTCCATAATGACAAGGCTACCATCCATTGGAGTAATAAAAATATGAACAACAGACTACCTTCCATAGTGACAAGGCTACCATGCATTGGAGTAACAAAAGTATCTACAATAGACTGCGTTCCATAATGACAAGGCTACCATCCATTGGAGTAACAAAAATCTCGACAATAGACTACCTTCCAAAATTACAAGGCTACCATCCATTGGAGTAACAAAAATATGAACAACAGACTGCCTTCCATAGTGACAAGGCTACCATACATTGGAGTAACAGAAATATATACAATAGACTACATTCCATAATGACAAGGCTACCATCCATTGAAGTAACCGAAATATCGACAACAGACTACCTTCCATAATGACAAGGCTACCATCCATTGTAGTAACAAAAATCTCGACAACAGACTACATTCCATAATGAGAAGGCTACCATCCATTAGAGTAACAAAAATCTCGACAATAGACAACCTTCCATAATGACAAGGATACCATCCATTGGAGTAACAAATATCTTGACAATAGACTACCTTCCATAATGACAAGGCTACCATCCATAGGAGTAACAAAAATCTCGACAATAGACTACCTTCCATAGTGACAAGGCTACCATCCATTGGAGTGACAAAAATCACAACGACAGACCACCTTCCATAATGACAGGGCTACCATCCATTAGAGTATCAAAAATCTTGACAACAGACAACCTTCCATAATGAGAAGGCTACCATCCATTGGAGTAACAAAAATCTCGACAATAGACTACCTTCCATAATGACAAGGCTACCATCCAATGGAGTAACCGAAATATCGACAACAGACTACCTTCCATAATGACAAGGCTTCCATCCATTGTAGTAACAAAAATCACGACAACAGACTACATTCCATAATGACAAGGCTACCATCCATTAGAGTAACAAAAATCTCGACAATAGACAACCTTCCATAATGATAAGGATACCATCCATTGGAGTAACAAATATCTCGACAATAGACTACCTTCCATAATGACAAGGCTACCATCCATAGGAGTAACAAAAATCTCGACAATAGACTACCTTCCATAATGACAAGGCTACCTTCCATTGGAGTAACAAAAATATGAACAACAAACTACCTTCCATAGTGACAAGGCTATCATCCATTGGAGTGACAGAAATCACAACGACATACCACCTTCCATAATGACAAGGCTACCATCCATTGGAGTAAAAAAAATATGGAGAACATACTACCTTCCATAGTGACAAGGCTACCATCCATTGGAGTGACTGAAATCACAACGATAGACTACCTTCCATAATGACAAGGCTACCATCTATTGGAGTAACAAAAATATCGACAACAGACTACCTTCCATAATGACAAGGCTACCATCCATTGGAGTAACAAAAATCTCGAAAACAGACTACCTTCCATACTGACAAGGCTACCATCCATTAGAGTATCAAAAATCTCGATAACAGACAACCTTCCATAATGAGAAGGCTACCATCCATTGGACTAACAAAAATCTCGACAATAGACTACCTTCCAGAATGACAAGGCTACCATCCATTGCAGTAACAAAAATATGAACAACAGGCTACCTTCCATAGTGACAAGGCTACCATGCATTGGAGTAACAAAAATATCTACAATAGACTGCGTTCCATAATGACAAGGCTACCATCCATTGGAGTAACAAAAATCTCGACAATAGACTACCTTCCATAATGACAAGGCTACCATCCATTGGAGTAACAAAAATATGAACAACATACTGCCTTCCATAGTGACAAGGCTACCATACATTGGAGTAACAAAAATATATACAATAGACTACATTCCATAATGACAAGGCTACCATCCATTGAAGTAACCGAAATATCGACAACAGACTACCTTCCATAATGACAAGGCTACCATCCATTGTTGTAAAATAAATCTCGACAACAGACTACATTCAATAATGACAAGGCTACCATCCATTAGAGTAACAAAAATCTCGACAATAGACAACCTTCCATAATGACAAGGATACCATCCATTGGAGTAACAAATATCTTGGCAATAGACTACCTTCCATAATGACAAGGCTACCATCCATAAGATTAACAAAAATCTCGACAATAGACTACCTTCCATAATGACAAGGCTACCTTCCATTGGAGTAAGAAAAATATGATCAACAAACTACCTTCCATAGTGACAAGGGTACCATCCATTGGAGTGACAAATATCACAATGACAGACCACCTTCCATAATGACAAGGCTAGCGTCCATTGGAGTAACAAAAATCCCGACAACAAACTACCTTCCATAATGACAAGGCTACCATCCATTGAAGTAACATAAATCTCGACGACAGACTATCTTCCACAATGACAAGGCTACAATCCATTGGAGTAACAAAAATATCGACAACATACTACCTTCTATAATGACAAGGCTACCATCCATTGGAATAACAAAAATCTCGACAACAAACTACCTTCCATAATGACAAGGCTACCATCCATTGGAGTAACAAAAACATCGACAACATACTAGGTTTCATAATGACAAGGCGACAATCCATTGGAGTAACAAAATTCTCGTCAACAGACTACCTTCCATAATGACAAGTCTACCATCTATTGGAATAACAAAAATATAAAGAACATACTACCTTCCTTAATGACAAGGCTACCATCCATTGGAGTGACTGAAATCACAACGACAGTCTACCTTCCATAATGACAAGGCTACCATCCATTGGAGTAACAAAAATATCGACAATAGACTACCTTCCATAATGACAAGGATACCATCCATTGGAATAATAAAAATCTCGAAAACATACTACCTTCAATAATCACAGGGCTACCATCCATTGGAATAACAAAAATATCTACAATAGACTAGGTTCTATTATGATAAGGCTACCATCCATTGGAGTAACAAAAATCTCGACAATAGACTATGTTCCATAATGACAAGGCTACCATCCATTGGAGTAATAAAAATATGAACAACAGACTACCTTCCATAGTGACAAGGCTACCATGCATTGGAGTAACAAAAATATCAACAATAGACAACCTTCCATAATGACAAGGATACCATCCAATGGAGTAACAAATATCTCGACAATAGACTACCTTCCATAATGACAAGTCTACCATCCATAGGAGTAAAACAAATCTCGACAATAGACTACCTTCCATAATGACAAGGCTACCTTCCATTGGAGTAACAAAAATATGAACAACAAACTACCTTCCATAGTGACAAGGCTACCATCCATTGGAGTAACAAAAACGTCGACAACAGACTATGTTCCATAATGACAAGGCTACAATCCATTGGAGTAACAAAATTCTCGACATCAGACTACCTTCCATAATGACAAGTCTACCAACTATTGGAATAACAAAAATCTCGAGAACAGACTACCTTCCATAATGACAAGGCTACAATCCATTGGAGTAACAAAAATATCGACAACAAACTACCTTCCATAATGACAAGGCTACCATCCATTGGAGTAACAAAAATATAAAGAACATACTACCTTCCATAGTGACAAGGCTACCATCCATTGGAGTGACTGAAATCACAACGACAGACTACCTTCCATAATTACAAGGCTACCATCCATTGGAGTAACAAAAATATCGACAATAGACTACCTTCCATAATGACAAGGCTACCATCCATTGGAATAATAAAAATCTCGAAAACAGACTACCTTCATTAATGACAGGGCTACCATCCATTAGAGTATCAAAAATCTCGACAAGAGACAACCTTCCATAATGAGAAGGCTACCATCCATTGGAGTAACAAAAATCTCGACAACAGACTACCTTCCATAATGACAAGGCTACCATCCATTGGAGTAACAAAAATATGAACAACAGACTACCTTCCATAGTGACAAGGCTACCATGCATTGGAGTAATAAAAATATCAACAATAGACAACCTTCCATAATGACAAGGATACCATCCATTGGAGTAACAAATATCTCGAAAATAGACTACCTTCCATAATGACAAGTCTACCATCCATAGGAGTAAAAAAAATCTCGACAATAGAATAGGTTCAATTATGAAAAGGCTACCATCCATTGGAGTAATAAAAATATGAACAACAGACTACCTTCCGTAGTGACAAGGCTACCATCCATTGGAGTGACAGAAATCACAACGACATACCACCTTCCATAATGACAAGGCTAGCATCCATTGGAGTAACAAAAATCTTGACAACAAACTACCTTCCATAATGACAAGGCTACCATCCATTGAAGTAACATAAATCTCGACGACAGACTACCTTCCATAATGTCAAGGCTACAATCCATTGGGTAACAAAAATATCGACAACATACTACCTTCCATAATGACAAGGCTTCCATCCATTGGAATAACAAAAATCTCGACAACAAACTACCTTCCATAATGACAAGGCTACCATCCATTGGAGTAATAAAAACGTCGACAACAAACTATGTTCCATAATGACAAGGCTACAATCAATTGAAGTAAAAAAATTATCGACAGCAGACTACCTTCCATAATGACAAGTCTACCATCTATTGGAATAACAAAACTCTCGAGAACAAACTACCTTTTCATAATGACAAGGCTACAATCCATTGGAGTAACAAAAATATCGACAAAAAACTACCTTCCATAATGACAAGGCTAACATCCATTGGAGTAACAAATATATAAAGAACATACTACCTTCCATATTGACAAGGCTACCATCCATTGGAGTGACTGAAATCACAACGACAGACTACCTTGCATAATGACAAGGCTACCATCCATTGGAGTAATAAAAATATCGACAATAGACTACCTTCCATAATGACAAGGCTACCATCCATTGGAATAATAAAAATCTCGAAAACAGACTACCTTCAATAATCACATGGCTACCATCCATTAGAGTATCAAAAATCTCGACAACAGACTACCTTCCATAATGACAAGGCTACCATCCATTGGAGTAACAAAAATATGAACAACAGACTACCTTCAATAGTGACAAGGCTACCATGCAATGGAGTAACAAAAATCTCTACAATAGACTAGGTTCTATTATGATAAGGCTACCATCCATTGGAATAAAAAAAATCTGGACAATAGACTATGTTCCATAATGACAAGGCTACCATCCATGGGAGTAATAAAAATATGAACAGCAGACTACCTTCCATAGTGACAAGGCTACCATCCATTGGAGTGACAGAAAGCACAACGACATACCACCTTCCATAATGACAAGGCTAGCATCCATTGGAGTAACAAAAATCTCGAAAACAAACTACCTTCCATAATGACAAGGCTACCATCCATTGAAGTAACATAAATCTCGACGACAGACTACCTTCCACAATGACAAGGCTACAATCCATTGGAGTAACAAAAATATCGACAACATACTACCTTCCATAATGACAAGGCTACCATCCATTGGAATAACAAAAATCTCGACAACAAACTACCTTCCATAATGACAAGCCTACCATCCATTGGAGTAACAAAAACATCGACAACAGACTATGTTCCATAATGACAAGGCTACAATCCATTGAAGTAAAAAAATTCTCGACAGCAGACTACCTTCCATAATGACAAGTCTACCATCTATTGGAATAACAAAAATCTCGAGAACAGACTACCTTCCATAATGACAAGGCTACAATCCATTGGAGTAACAAAAATATCGACAACAAACTACCTTCCATAATGACAAGGCTACCATCCATTGGAGTAACAAAAATATAAAGAACATACTACCTTCCATAGTGACAAGGCTACCATCCATTGGAGTGACTGAAATCACAACGACAGACTACCTTCCATAATGACAAGGCTACCATCCATTGGAGTAACAAAAATTTCGACAATAGACTACCTTCCATAATGACAAGGCTACCATCCACTGGAATAATAAAAATCTCGAAAACAGACTACCTTCAATAATGACATGGGTACCATCCATTAGAGTATCAAAAATCTCGACAACAGACAACCTTCCATAATGAGAAGGCTACCATCCATTGGAGTAACAAAAATCTCGACAACAGCCTACCTTCCATAATGACAAGGCTACCATCCATTGGAGTAACAAAAATATGAACAACAAACTTCCTTCAATATCGACAAGGCTACCATGCATTGGAGTAACAAAAATATCTACAATAGACTAGGTTCCATTATGATAAGGCTACCATCCATTGGAGTAACAAAAATCTTGACAATAGACTACGTTCCATAATGACAAGGCTACCATCAGTTGGAGTAATAAAAATATGAACAACAGACTTCCTTCCATAGTGACAAGGCTACCATGCATTGGAGTAACAAAAATATCTACAATAGACAACCTTCCATAATGACAAGGACACCATCCATTGGAGTAACAAATATCTCGATAATAGACTACCTTCCATAATGACAAGGCTACCATCCATTGGAGTAACAAAAATATGAAAAACAAACTACCTTCCATAGTGACAAGGCTACCATCCATTGGAGTGACAGAAATCACAACGACAGAGCACCTTCCATAATGACAAGGCTAGCATCCATTGGAGTAACAAAAATCTCGACAACAAACTACCTTCCATAATGACAAGGCTACCATCCATTGAAGTAACATAAATCTCGACGACAGACTACCTTCCATAATGACAAAGCTACAATCCATTGGAGTAACAAAAATATCGAAAACATACTACCTTCCATAATGACAAGGCTACCATCCATTGGAATAACAAAAATCTCGACAACAAACTACCTTCCATAATGACAAGGCTACCATCCATTGGAGTAACAAAAACGTCGACAACAGACTATGTTCCATAATGACAAGGCTACAATCCATTAGAGTAACAAAATTCTCGACAGCAGACTACCTTCCATAATGACAAGGCTACCATCTATTGGAAAAACAAAAATCTCGAGAACAGATTACTTCCATAATGACAAGGCTACAATCCATTGGAGTAACAAAAATAACGACAACAAACTACCTTCCATAATGACAAGGCTACAATCCATTGGAGTAACAAAAATATAAAGAACATACTACCTTCCATAGTGACAAGGCTACCATCCATTTGTGTGACTGAAATCACAACGACAGAGTACCTTCCATAATGACAAGGCTACCATCCATTGGAGTAACAAAAATATCGACAATAGACTACCTTCCATAATGACAAGGCTACCATCCATTGTAATAATAAAAATCTCGAAAACAGACTACCTTCAATAATGACAGGGCTACCATCCATTAGAGTATCAAAAATCTCGACAACATACAACCTTCTATAATGAGAAGGCTACCATCCATTGGAGTAACAAAAATCTCGACAACAGACTACCTTCCATAATGACAAGGCTACCATCCATTGGAGTAACAAAAATATGAACAACAAACTACCTTCAATAGTGACAAGGCTACCATGCATTGGAGTAACAAAAATGTCTATAATAGACTAGGTTCCATTATGATAAGGCTACCATCCATTGGAGTAACAAAAATCTCGACAATAGACTACGTTCCATAATGACAAGGCTACCATCCATTGGAGTAATAAAAATATGAACAACAGAATACCTTCCATAGTGACAAGGCTACCATACATTGAAGTAACAAAAATATCTACAATAGACTACGTTCCATAATGACAAGGCTACCATCCATTGTAGTAACAAAAATCTCGACAATAGACTACCTTCCCTAATGACAAGGCTACCATCCATTAGAGTAACAAAAATCTCGACAATAGACAATTTTCCATAATGACAAGGCTACCATCCATTGGTGTAACAAATATCTCGACAAATAGACTACCTTCCATAATGACAAGGCTACCATCCATTAGAGTAACAAACATCTCGACAATAGACTACCTTCCATAATGAAAAGGCTACCTTCCATTAGAGTAACAAAAATATGAACAACAAACTACCTTCCATAGTGACAAGGCTACCATCCATTGGAGTGACAGAAATGACAACGACATACCACCTTCCATAATGACAAGGCTAGCATCCATTGGAGTAACAAAAATCTCGACAACAAACAACATTCCATAATGACAAGGCTACCATCCATTGAAGTAACAAAAATATCGACGACAGACTACCTTCCATAATGACAAAGCTACAATCCATTGGAGTAAAAAAAATATCGACAACAAACTACCTTCCATAATGACAAGGCTACCATCCATTGGAGTATCAAAAATCTCGGCAACAGACTACCTTCCATAATGACAAAGCTATCATCTATTGGAATAACAAATATCTCGAGAACCGACTACCTTCCATAATGACAAGGCTACCATCCAATGGAATGACAAAAATCTCGAAAACATTCTACCTTCCATAATGAGAAGTCTACCATCAATTGGAGTAACAAAAATCTCGAAAAAAGACTACCTTCCATAATGACAAGGATACCATCTATTGGAATAACAAAAATCTCGAGACCAGACTACCTTCCATAATGACAAAGCTACCATCCATTGTAGTAACAAAAATCTCGACAATAGACTACCTTCCATAATAACAAGGCTACCCTCCATTAGAGTAACAAAAATCTCGACAACAGACAACCTTCCATGATGACAAGACTACCATCCATTGGAGTAACAAAAATATCGACAATAGACTGCCTTCCATAATGACAAGGCTACCATCCCTTGGAGTAACAAAAATATCGACAATAGACTACCTTCCATAATGTCAAGGCTACCATCCATTGGAATAATAAAAATCTTGAAAACAGACTACCTTCAATAATGACAGGGCTACCATCCATTAGAGTATCAAAAATCTTGACAACAAACAACCTTCCATAATGACAAGGCTAACATCCATTGGAGTAACAAAAATCTCGACAACAAACTACCTTATATAATGACAAGGGTACCATCCATTGAAGTAACAAAAATATCGACGACATACTACCTTCCATAATGACAAGGCTACCATCCATTGGAATAACAAAAATATCGACAAAAAACTACCTTCCATTATGATAAGGCTACCATCTATTGAAGTAACAAATACATCGACAATAGACTATGTTCCATAATGATAAGGCTACAATCCATTGGAGTAACAAAATTCTCGACAACAGACTACCTCCCATAATGACAAGGATACTATCCATTAGAGTAAAAAAAATCTCGGCAACAGACTACCTTCCATAATGACAAGGCTAGCATCTATTGGAATAATAAAAATCTCGAGAACAGACTACCTTCCATAATGACAAGGCTACAATCCATTGGAGTAACAAAAATATCGTTAACAAACTACCTTCCATAATGACAAGGCTACCATCCATTGGAATAACAAAAATCTCGACAATAGACTACCTTCCATAATGACAAGGCTACCATCCATTGGAGTAACAAAAATATCGACAATAGACTACCTTCCATAATGACAAGGCTACCATCCATTGGAATAATAAAAATCTTGAAAACAGACTACCTTCAATAATGACAGGGCTCCCATCCATTAGAGTATCAAAAATCTTGACAACAAACAACCTTCCATAATGACAAGGCTAACATCCATTGGAGTAACAAAAATCTCGACAACAAACTACCTTATATAATGACAAGGGTACCATCCATTGAAGTAACAAAAATATCGACAACATACTACCTTCCATAATGACAAGGCTACCATCCATTGGAATAACAAAAATATCGACAAAAAACTACCTTCCATTATGATAAGGCTACCATCTATTGGAGTAACAAAAACATCGACAATAGACTATGTTCCATAATGATAAGGCTACAATCCATTGGAGTAACAAAATTCTCGACAACAGACTACCTCCCATAATGACAAGGATACTATCCATTAGAGCAAAAAAAATCTCGGCAACAGACTACCTTCCATAATGACAAGGCTAGCAACTATTGGAATAATAAAAATCTCGAGAATAGACTACCTTCCATAATGACAAGGCTACAATCCATTGGAGTAACAAAAATATCGACAACAAACTACCTTCCATAATGACAAGGCTACCATCCATTGGAGTAACAAAAATATGAAGAACATACTACCTTCCATAGTGACAAGGCTGCCATCCATTAGAGTGACTGAAATCACAACGACAGACTACCTTCCATAATGACAAGGCTACCATCCATTGGAGTAACAAAAATATCGACAACAGACTACCTTCCATAATGACAAGGCTACCATCCATTGGAATAATAAAAATCTCGAAAACGGACTACCTTCAATAATGACAGGGCTACCATCCATTAGAGTATCAAAAATCTTGACAACAGACAACCTTCCATAATGACAAGGCTAACATCCATTGGAGTAGCAAAAATCTCGACAACAAACTACCTTATATAATGACAAGGGTACCATCCATTGAAGTAACAAAAATATCGACAACATACTACCTTCCATAATGACAAGGCTACCATCTATTAGAATAACAAAAATATCGACAAAAAACTACCTTCCATTATGATAAGGCTACCATCTATTGGAGTAACAAAAACATCGACAATAGACTATGTTCCATAATGATAAGGCTACAATCCATTGGAGTAACAAAATTCTCGTCAACAGACTACCTCCCATAATGACAAGGATACTATCCATTAGAGTAAAAAAAATCTCGGCAACAGACTACCTTCCACAATGACAAGGCTAGCATCTATTGGAGTAACAAAAATATGAAGAACATACTACCTTCCATAGTGACAAGGCTGCCATCCATTGGAGTGACTGAAATCACAACGACAGACTACCTTCCATAATGACAAGGCTACCATCCATTAGAGTATCAAAAATCTCGACAACAGACAACCTTCAATAATAAGAAGGCTACCATCCATTGGAGTAACAAAAATCTCGACAACAGAATACCTTCCATAATGACAAGGCTACCATCTATTGGAGTAACAAAAATATGAACAACATACTACCTTCCATAGTGACAAGGCTACCATGCATTGGATTAACAAAAATATGAACAACAAACTACCTTCCATATTGACAAGGCTACCATCCATTGGAGTGACAAAAATGACAACGACAGACCACCTTCCATAATGACAAGGCTAGCATCCATTGGAGTAACAAAAATCTCGACAATAAACTACATTCCATAATGACAAGGCTACCATCCATTGAAGTAACAAAAATCTCGACGACAGACTACCTTCCATAATGACAAGGCTACAATCCATTGGAGTAACAAAAATATCGACAACAGACTACCTTCCAAAATAACAAGGCTACCATCCATTGGAATAACAAAAATCTCGACAACAAACTACCTTCCATAATGACAAGGCTACCATCCATTGGAGTAACAAAAATCTCGACAATAGACTACCTTCCATAATGACAAGGCTACCATCCAATGGAATGAGAAAAATCTCGAAAACATTCTACCTTCCATAATGATAAGTCTACCATCAATTGGAGTAACAAAAATCTCCACAACAGACTACCTTCCATAATGACAAGGATACCATCTATTGGAATAACAAAAATCTCGAGAAAAGACTACCTTCCATAATGACAAGGCTACCATCCAATGTAGTAACAAAAAGCTCGACAATAGACTACCTTCCATAATACCAAGGCTACCATCCATTAGAGTAACAAAAATCTCGACAACATACAACCTTCCATAATGACAAGGATACCATCCATTGGAGTAACAAAAATCTCGACAATAGACTACCTTCCATAATGACAAGGCTACCTTGCATTGGAGTAAAAAAATATGAACAACAAACTACCTTCCATAGTGACAAGGCTACCATCTATTGGAGTGACAAAAATCACAAAGACAGACTACCTTCCATAATGACAAGGCTAACATCCTTTGGAGTAACAAAAATCTCGACAACAAACTACCTTCCATAATGACAAGGATACAATCCATTGAAGTAACAAAAACATCGACAACATACTACCTTCCATACTGACAAGGCTACCATCCATTTGAATAACAAAATTATTGACCACAAACTACCTTCCATAATGACAAGGCTACCATCCATTGGAGTAACAAAAACGTCGACAATAGACTATGTTACATAATGATAAGGATACAATCCATTGGAGTAACAAAATTCTCGACAACAGACTACCTCCCATAATGACAAGGCTACCATCCATTGGAGTAACAAAAATATGAAGAACATACTACCTTCCATAGTGACAAGGCTACCATCCATTGGAGTGACTGAAATCACAACGACAAACTACATTCCATAATGATAAGGCTACCATCCATAACAAAAATATCGATAATAGACTACCTTCCATAATGACAAGGCTAACATCCATTGGAATAATAAAAATCTCGAAAATAGACTACCTTCCATAATGACAAGGCAACCATCGATTAGAGTATTAAAAATTTCGACAACAGACAACCTTCCATAATGAGAAGGCTACCATCCATTGGAGTAACAAAAATCATGACAACAGACTACCTTCCATAATGACAAGGCTACCATCTAATGGAGTAACAAAATTATCGACAACAGACTATGTTCTATAATGAAAAGGCTACAATCCATTGGAGTAACAAAATTCTCGATAACAGACTACCTTCCATAATGACAAGGCTACAATCCATTGGAGTAACAAAAATATCGACAACAAACTACCTTCCATAATGACAAGGCTACCATCCATTGGAGTATCAAAAATATGAAGAACATACTACCTTTCATAGTGACAAGGCTACCATCCATTGGAGTGACTGAAATCACAATGACAGACTACCTTCCATAATTACAAGGCTACCAACCATTGGAGTAACAAAAATATCCACAACAAACTACCTTCCATAATGACAAGGCTACCATCCATTGGAATAATAAAAATCTCGAAAGCAGACTCCCTTCAATAATGACATGGGTACCATCCATTAGAGTATCAAAAATCTCGACAACAGACAACCTTCCATAATGAGAAGGCTACCATCCATTGGAGTAACAAAAATCTCGACAACAGCCTACCTTCCATAATGACAAGGCTACCATCCATTGGAGTAACAAAAATATGAACAACAAACTTCCTTCAATATCGACAAGGCTACCATGCATTGGAGTAACAAAAATATCTACAATAGACTAGGTTCCATTATGATAAGGCTACCATCCATTGGAGTAACAAAAATCTCGACAATAGACTACGTTCCATAATGACAAGGCTACCATCAGTTGGAGTAATAAAAATATGAACAACAGACTACCTTCCATAGTGACAAGGCTACCATGCATTGGAGTAACAAAAATATCTACAATAGACAACCTTCCATAATGACAAGGACACCATCCATTGGAGTAACAAATATCTCGATAATAGACTACCTTCAATAATGACAAGGCTACCATCCATTGGAGTAACAAAAATATGAACAACAAACTACCTTCCATAGTGACAAGGCTACCATCCATTGGAGTGACAGAAATCACAACGACATAGCACCTTCCATAATGACAAGGCTAGCATCCATTGGAGTAACAAAAATCTTGACAACAAACTACCTTCCATAATGACAAGGCTACCATCCATTGAAGTAATATAAATCTCGACGACAGACTACCTTCCATAATGACAAAGCTACAATCCATTGGAGTAACAAAAATATCGAAAACATACTACCTTCCATAATGACAAGGCTACCATCCATTGGAATAACAAAAATCTCGACAACAAACTACCTTCCATAATGACAAGGCTACCATCCATTGGAGTAACAAAAACGTCGACAACAGACTATGTTCCATAATGACAAGGCTACAATCCATTAGAGTAACAAAATTCTCGACAGTAGACTACCTTCCATAATGACAAGGCTACCATCTATTGGAAAAACAAAAATCTCGAGAACAGACTACTTCCATAATGACAAGGCTACAATCCATTGGAGTAACAAATATATCGACAACAAACTACCTTCCATAATGACAAGGCTACCATCCATTGGAGTAACAAAAATATAAAGAACATACTACCTTCCATAGTGACAAGGCTACCATCCATTTGTGTGACTGAAATCACAACGACAAAGTACCTTCCATAATGACAAGGCTACCATCCATTGGAGTAACAAAAATATCGACAATAGACTACCTTCCATAATGACAAGGCTACCATCCATTGTAATAATAAAAATCTCGAAAACAGACTACCTTCAATAATGACAGGGCTACCATCCATTAGAGTAACAAAAATATCGACGACAGACTACCTTCCATAATGACAAAGCTACAATCCATTGGAGTAAAAAAAATATCGACAACAAACTACCTTCCATAATGACAAGGCTACCATCCATTGGAGTATCAAAAATCTCGGCAACAGACTACCTTCCATAATGACAAAGCTACCATCTATTGGAATAACAAATATTTCGAGAACCGACTACCTTCCATAAGGACAAGGCTACCATCCAATGGAATGACAAAAATCTCGAAAACATTCTACCTTCCATAATGAGAAGTCTACCATCAATTGGAGTAACAAAAATCTCGAAAAAAGACTACCTTCCATAATGACAAGGATACCATCTATTGGAATAACAAAAATCTCGAGACCAGACTACCTTCCATAATGACAAAGATACCATCCATTGTAGTAACAAAAATCTCGACAATAGACTACCTTCCATAATAACAAGGCTGCCATCCATTAGAGTAACAAAAATATCGACAACAGACAACCTTCCATGATGACAAGACTACCATCCATTGGAGTAACAAAAATATCGACAATAGACTGCCTTCCATAATGACAAGGCTACCATCCCTTGGAGTAACAAAAATATCGACAATAGACTACCTTCCATAATGACAAGGCTACCATCCATTGGAATAATAAAAATCTTGAAAACAGACTACCTTCAATAATGACAGGGCTACCATCCATTAGAGTATCAAAAATCTTGACAACAAACAACCTTCCATAATGACAAGGCTAACATCCATTGGAGTAACAAAAATCTCGACAACAAACTACCTTATATAATGACAAGGGTACCATCCATTGAAGTAACAAAAATATCGACAACATACTACCTTCCATAATGACAAGGCTACCATCCATTGGAATAACAAAAATATCGACAAAAAACTACCTTCCATTATGATAAGGCTACCATCTATTGGAGTAACAAAAACATCGACAATAGACTATGTTCCATAATGATAAGGCTACAATCCATTGGAGTAACAAAATTCTCGACAACAGACTACCTCCCATAATGACAAGGATACTATCCATTAGAGCAAAAAAAATCTCGGCAACAGACTACCTTCCATAATGACAAGGCTAGCATCTATTGGAATAATAAAAATCTCGAGAATAGACTACCTTCCATAATGACAAGGCTACAATCCATTGGAGTAACAAAAATATCGACGACAAACAACCTTCCATAATGACAAGGCTACCATCCATTGGAGTAACAAAAATATAAAGAACATACTACCTTCCATAGTGACAAGGTTGCCATCCATTGGAGTGACTGAAATCACAACGACAGACTACCTTCCATAATGAAAAGGCTACCATCCATTGGAGTAACAAAAATATCGACAACAGACTACCTTCCATAATGACAAGGCTACCATCCATTGGAATAATAAAAATCTCGAAAACAGACTACCTTCAATAATGACAGGGCTACCATCCATTAGAGTATCAAAAATCTTGACAACAGACAACCTTCCATAATGACAAGGCTAACATCCATTGGAGTAACAAAAATCTCGACAACAAACTACCTTATATAATGGCAAGGGTACCAACCATTGAAGTAACAAAAATATCGACAACATACTACCTTCCATAATGACAAGGCTACCATCTATTAGAATAACAAAAATATCGACAAAAAACTACCTTCCATTATGATAAGGCTACCATCTATTGGAGTAACAAAAACATCTACAATAGACTATGTTCCATAATGATAAGGCTACAATCCATTGGAGTAACAAAATTCTCGTCAACAGACTACCTCCCATAATGACAAGGATACTATCCATTAGAGTAAAAAAAATCTCGGCAACAGACTACCTTCCACAATGACAACGCTAGCATCTATTGGAATAATAAAAATCTCGAGAACAGACTACCTTCCATAATGACAAGGCTACAATCCATTGGAGTAACAAAAATATCGACAACAAACTACCTTCCATAATGACAAGGCTACCATCCATTGGAGTAACAAAAATATGAAGAACATACTACCTTCCATAGTGACAAGGCTGCCATCCATTGGAGTGACTGAAATCACAACGACAGACTACCTTCCATAATGACAAGGCTACCATCCATTAGAGTATCAAAAATCTCGACAACAAACAACCTTCCATAATAAGAAGGCTACCATCCATTGGAGTAACAAAAATCTCGACAACAGAATACCTTCCATAATGACAAGGCTACCATCTATTGGAGTAACAAAAATATGAACAACATACTACCTTCCATAGTGACAAGGCTACCATGCATTGGATTAACAAAAATATGAACAACAGACTACCTTCCATAGTGACAAGGCTACCATCCATTGGAGTGACAAAAATGACAACGACAGACCACCTTCCATAATGACAAGGCTAGCATCCATTGGAGTAACAAAAATCTCGACAACAAACTACATTCCATAATGACAAGGCTACCATCCATTGAAGTAACAAAAATCTCGACGACATACTACCTTCCATAATGACAAGGCTACAATCCATTGGAGTAACAAAAATATCGACAACAGACTACCTTCCAAAATAACAAGGCTACCATCCATTGGAATAACAAAAATCTCGACAACAAACTACCTTTCATAATGACAAGGCTACCATCCATTGGAGTAACAAAAATCTCGACAACAGACTACCTTCCATAATGACAAGGCTACCATCCAATGGAATGCGAAAAATCTCGAAAACATTCTACCTTCCATAATGATATGTCTACCATCAATTGGAGTAACAAAAATCTCCACAACAGACTACCTTCCATAATTACAAGGATACCATCTATTGGAATAACAAAAATCTCGAGAAAAGACTACCTTCCATAATGACAAGGCTACCATCCAATGTAGTAACAAAAATCTCGACAATAGACTACCTTCCATAATACCAAGGCTACCATCCATTAGAGTAACAAAAATCTCGACAACATACAACCTTCCATAATGACAAGGATACCATCCATTGGAGTAACAAAAATCTCGACAATAGACTACCTTCCATAATGACAAGGCTACCTTGCATTAGAGTAAAAAAATATGAACAACAAACTACCTTCCATAGTGACAAGGCTACCATCTATTGGAGTGACAAAAATCACAAAGACAGACTACCTTCCATAATGACAAGGCTAACATCCTTTGGAGTATCAAAAATCTCGACAACAAACTACCTTCCATAATGACAAGGATACAATCCATTGAAGTAACAAAAACATCGACAACATACTACCTTCCATACTGACAAGGCTACCATCCATTTGAATAACAAAATTATTGACCACAAACTACCTTCCATAATGACAAGGCTACCATCCATTGGAGTAACAAAAACGTCGACAATAGACTATGTTACATAATGATAAGGATACAATCCATTGGAGTAACAAAATTCTCGACAACAGACTACCTCCCATAATGAAAAGGCTACCATCCATTGGAGTAACAAAAATATGAAGAACATACTACCTTCCATAGTGACAAGGCTACCATCCATTGGAGTGACTGAAATCACAACGACAAACTACATTCCATAATGACAAGGCTACCATCCATAACAAAAATATCGACAATAGACTACCTTCCATAATGACAAGGCTAACATCCATTGGAATAATAAAAATCTCGAAAATAGACTACCTTCCATAATGATAAGGCAACCATCGATTAGAGTATTAAAAATTTCGACAACAGACAACCTTCCATAATGAGAAGGCTACCATCCATTGGAGTAACAAAAATCATGACAACAGACTACCTTCCATAATGACAAGGCTACCATCTAATGGAGTAACAAAATTATCGACAACAGACTATGTTCTATAATGACAAGGCTACAATCCATTGGAGTAACAAAATTCTCGATAACAGACTACCTTCCATAATGACAAGGCTACAATCCATTGGAGTAACAAAAATATCGACAACAAACTACCTTCCATAATGACAAGGCTACCATCCATTGGAGTATCAAAAATATGAAGAACATACTACCTTTCATAGTGACAAGGCTACCATCCATTGGAGTGACTGAAATCACAACGACAGACTACCTTCCATAATTACAAGGCTACCAACCATTGGAGTAACAAAAATATCGACAACAGACTACCTTCCATAATGACAAGGCTACCATCCATTGGAATAATAAAAATCTCGAAAGCAGACTCCCTTCCATAATGACAAGGCTACCATCCATTAGAGTATCAAAAATATCGACAACAGACAAACTTCCATAATGAGAAGGCTACCATCCATTGGAGTAACAAAAATCTCGACAACAGACTACCTTCCATAATGACAAGGCTACCATCTATTGGGGTTACAAAAATATGAACAACATACTACCTTCCATAGTGACAAGGGTACCATGCATTGGAGTAACAAAAATATCTACAATAGACTACGTTCCATAATGATAAAGCTACCATCCATTGGAGTAACAAAAATCTCAACAATAGACTACCTTCCATAATGACAAGGCTTCCATCCATTGGAGTAACAAAAATATGAACAACAGACAACCTTCCATAGTGACATGGCTACCATGCATTAGAGTAACAAAAATATTTACAATAGACTACGTTCCATAATACAAGGCTACCATCCCTTGTAGTAACCGAAATATCGACAACATACTACCTTCCATAATGACAAGGCTACCATCCATTGTAGTAACAAAAATCTCGACAACAGACTACCTTCCATAATGACAAGGCTACCAACCATTAGAGAAACAAAAATCTCGACAATAGACTACCTTACATAATGACAAGGCTACCTTCCATTGGAGTAACAAAAATATGAACAACATACTACCTTCCATAGTGACAAGGATACCATCCATTGGAGTGACATAAATGACAACGACATACCACCTTCCATAATGACAAGGCTAGCATCCATTGGAGTAACAAAAATCTCGACAACAAACTACGTTCCATAATGACAAGGCTACCATCCATTGAAGTAACAAAAATCTCGATGAGAGACTACCTTCCATAATGACAAGACTACAATCCATTGGAGAAACAAAAATATCGACAACACACTACCTTCCATAATGACAAGGCTACCATCCATTGGAATAACAAAAATCTCGACAACAAACTACCTTCCATAATGACAAACCTATCATCCATTGGAGTAATAAAAACGTCGACAACAGACTATGTTCCATAATGACAAGGCTACAATCCATTTGAGTAACAAAATTCTTGACAACATACTACCTCCCATATTGACAAGGATACCATCCATTGGAGTAACAAAAATCTCAACAACAGACTACCTTCTATAATGACAAGGTTGCCATCTATTGGAATAACAAATATCTCGAGAACAGACTACCTTCCATAATGACAAGGCTACCATCCATTGGAATGACGAAAATCTCGAAAACATTCTACCTTCCATAATGATAAGTCTACCATCCATTGGAGTAATAAAAATCTCGACAACAAACTACCTTCCATAATGACAAGGATACCATCTATTGGAATAACAAAAATCTCGAGAACAGACTACCTTCCATAATGACAAGGCTACCTTCCATTGGAGTAACTAAAATATGAACAACAGACTACTTTCCATAGTGACAAGGCTACCATCCATTGGAGTGACAGAAATCACAACGACAAACCAACTTCCATAATGACAAGGATAGCATCCATTGGAGTAACAAAAATCTCGACAACAAACTACCTTCCATAATGACAAGGCTACAATCCATTGAAGTAACATAAATCTCGATGACAGACTACCTTCAATAATGACAAGGCTACAATCATTTAGAGTAATAAAAATATCGACAACATACTACCTTCCATAATGACAAGGCTACCATCCATTAGAATAACAAAATTCTCGACAACAGACTACCTCCCATAATGACAAGGATACCATCCATTGGAGTGACAAAAATCTCGGCAACAGACTACCTTCCATAATGACAAGGCTACCATCTATTGGAATAACAAAAATCTCGAGAAAAGACTACCTTCCATAATGACTAGGCTACAATCCATTGGAGTAACAAAAATATAGACAACAAAATACCTTCCATAATGACAAGGATGCCATCCATTGGAGTAACAAAAACATCCACAACAGACTACAATCCATTGAAGTAACAAAATTCTCGACAACAGACTACCTTCCATAATGACAACGATACCATCCATTGGAGTAACAATAATCTCGGCCACAGACTACCTTCCATAATGACAAGGCTACCATCTATTGGAATAAGAAAAATCTCGAGAACAGACTACCTTCCATAATGACAAGGTTACAATCCAATGGAATGACAAAAATCTCGACAACATTCTACCTTACATAAGTATAAGTCTATCATCTATTGGAGTAACAAAAATCTCGACAACAGACTACCTTCAATAATGACAAGGCTACCATCCATTGTAGTAACAAAAATCTCGACAATAAACAACCTTCCCTAATTACAAGGCTACCATCCATTGGAGTAACAAAAATCTCATCAACAAACTACCATCCATAATGACAAGGGTACCATTCATTGGAGTAACAAAAATCTTGAAAATAGACTACCTTCCATAATGACAAGGCTACCATCCATTAGAGTAACAAAAATCTCGACAAGAGACAACCTTCCATAATGACAAGGATACCATCCATTAGAGTAACAAATATCTCGACAATAAACTACCTTCCATAATGACAACGCTACCATCCATTGGAGTAACAAAAATATAAAGAACATACTACCTGTCATAGTGACAAGGCTACCATCCATTGGAGTTACAGAAATATGAACAGCAGACTACCTTCCATAGTGACAAGGCTACCATGCATTGGAGTAACAAAAATATCTACAATAGACTATGTTCGATAATGACAAGGCTACCATCCATTGTACTAACCGAAATATCGACAACAGGCTACCTTCCATAATGACAAGGCTTTCATCCATTGTAGTAACAAAAATCTCGACAACAGACTACATTCCATAACGACAAGGGTACCATCCATTAGAGTAACAAAATTCTAGACAATAGACAATCTTCCATAATGACAAGGCTACCATCCATTGGAGTAACAAATATCTCGACAATAGACTACCTTCCATAATGACAAGGCTACCATCCATTGGAGTAACAAAAATATCTACAATAGACTACGTTCCATAATGATAAGGCTACAATCCATTGTAGTAATCAAAATATCGACAACAGACTACCTTCCATAATGACAAGGCTACCATCCATTGTAGTAACTAAAATCTCGACAACATACTACATTCCATAATGACAAGGATACCATCCATTAGAGTAACAAAAATATCGACAATAGACTACCTTCCATAATGACAAGGCTACCATCCATTGGAGTAACAAATATCTCGAGAATAGATTACCTTCCATAATGACAACGCTACTATCCATTGGAGTAACAAAAATATAAAGAACAAACTACCTGTCATAGTGACAAGGCTACCATCCATTGGAGTGGCAGAAATATGAACAACAGACTACCTTCCATAGTGACAAGGCTACCATGCATTGGAGTAACAAAAATATCTACAATAGACTATGTTCCATAATGACAAGGCTACCATCCATTGTAGTAACCGAAATATCGTCAACAAACTACCTTCCATAATAACAAGGCATCCATCCCTTGTAGTAACAAAAATCTCGACAACAGACTACATTCCATAATCACAAGGCTACCATCCATTAGAGTAACAAAAATATAGACAATAGACAATCTTCCATAATGACAAGGCTACCATCTATTGGAGTAACAAAAATATCCACAATAGAATACCTTCCATAATGACAAGGCTACCATCCATTGGAATAATAAAAATCTCGAAAACAGACTACCTTCCATAATGACAAGGCTACCGTCCATTAGAGTATCAAAAATCTCGACAACAGATAACCTTCCATAATGAGAAGGATACCATCCATTGGAGTAACAAAAATCTCGACAACAGACTACCTTCCGTAATGACAAGGCTACCATCCATTCGAGTAACAAATATATGAACAACAGACTACCTTCCATAATGACAGGGCTACCATGCATTGGAGTAACAAAAATATCTACAATAGACTACGTTCCATAATGATAAGGCTACCATCCATAGGGGTAACAAAAATCTCGAAAATAGACTACCTTCCATAATGACAAGGCTACCATCCATTGGAGTTACAAAAATGTGAACAACAGACTACCTTCCATAGTGACAAGGCTACCATGCATTGGAGTAACAAAAATAATTACAATAGACTACGTTCCATAATGACAAGGCTACCATCCCTTGTAGTAACCGAAATATCGACAACAGACTACCTTCCATAATGACAAGGCTACCATCCATTATAGTAACAAAAATCTCGACAACAGACTACCTTCCATAATGACAAGGCTACCATCCATTAGAGTAACAAATATCTCGACAATAGACAACCTTCTAAAATGACAAGGCTACCATCCATTGGAGTAACAAATATCTCGACAATAGACAACCTTCCATAATGACAAGGCTACCATCCATTGGAGTAACAAATAACTCGACAATAGACTACCTTCCAAAATGACAAGGCTACCATCCATTAGAGTAACAAAAATCTCGACAATAGACTACCTTCGATAATGACAAGGCTACCTTCCATTGGAGTAACAAAAACATGACCAACAGACTACCTTCCATACTGACAAGGCTACCATCCATAGGAGTGACAGAGATGACAACGACATACCACCTTCTATAATGACAAGGCTAGCATCCATTGGAGTAACAAAAATATCGACAACAAATTACATTCCATAATGACGAGGCTACCATCCATTGGAGTAACAAATATCTCGACAATAGACTACCTTCCATAATGACAAGGCTACCATCCATTAGAGTAACAAAAATCTCGACAACAGACCACCTTCTATAATGACAAGGCTAGCATCCATTGGAGTAACAAAAATATCGACAACAAACTACATTCCATAATGACGAGGCTACCATCCATTGGAGTAACAAATATCTCGACAATAGACTACCTTCCATAATGACAAGGCTACCATCCATTATAGTAACAAAAATCTCGACAATAGACTACCTTCCATAATGACAAGGCTACCATCCATTGGAGTAACAAAATTCTCGACAACATAATACCTCCCATAATGACAAGGATACCATCCATTGGAGTAACAAAAATCTCGGCAACAGACTACCTTCCATAATGACAAGGCTACCATCTATTGGAATAACAAATATCTCGAGAACAGAATACCTTCCATAATGACAAGGCTACAATCCAATGGAATGACAAAAATCACGAAAACATTCTACCTTGCATAATGATAAGTCTACCATCCATTGGAGTAACAAAAATCTCGCCAACAGACTACCTTCTATAATGAAAAGCATACCATCTATTGGAATACGAAAAATCTCGAGAACAGACTACCTTCCATAATGACAAGGCTACCATCCATTTTAGTAACAAAAATATCTACAATAGAATACCTTCCATAATAACAAGGCTACCATCCATTAGACTAACAAAAATCTCGACAACAGACAACCTTCCATAATGACAAGGCTACCATCCATTGGAGTAACAAAAATCTCGACAGCAAATTACCTTCCATAATGACAAGGCTACCATCCATTGGAGTAACAAAAATCTCGACAGCAAATTACCTTCCATAATAACAAGGCTACCATTTATTGGAATAACAAAAATCTCGACAACAAACTACCTTCCATAATGACAAGGCTACCATCCATTAAAGTAAAAAAATTATCGATGACAAACTATGTTCTATAATGACAAGGCTACAATCCATTAAAGATAGAAAATTCTCGACAACATACTACCTTCCATAATGACAAGGATACCATCCATTGGAGTAACAAAAATCTCGGCAACAGACTACCTTCCATAATGACAAGGCTACCATGCATTGGAGTAACAAAAATATCTACAATAGACTACGTTCCATAATGACAAGGCCACCATCCCTTGTAGTAACCGAAATATCAACAACAGACTACCTTCCATAATGACAACGCTACCATCAATTATAGTAACAAAAATCTCGACAACAGACTACCTTCTATAATGACAAGGCTACCATCCATTAGAGTAACAAAAATCTCGACAATAGACAACCTTCCATAATGACAAGGCTACCATCCATTGGAGTAACAAATATCTCGACAATAGATTACCTTCCATAATTACAAGGCTACCCTCCATTAGAGTAACAAAAATCTAGACAATAGACTACCTTCCATAATGACAAGGCTACCTTCCATTGGAGTAACAAAAATATGAACAACAGACTACCTTCCATAGTGACAAGGATACCATCCATTGGAGTGACAAAAATCTCGACAAAAGACTACCTTCCATAACGATAAGGCTACCATCCATTTGAATAACAAAAATATCGACAACAAACTACCTTCCATAATGACAAGGATGCCATCCATTGGAGTAACAAAAACATCGACATCCGACTATGTTCCATAATGACAAGGCTACAATCCATTGGAGTAACAAAATTCTCGACAACAGACTACCTTCCATAATTAAAAGCATACCATCTATTGGAATACCAAAAATCTCGAGAACAGACTACCTTCCATAATGACAAGGCTACCATCCATTGTAGTAACAAAAATATCGACAATAGACTACCTTCCATAATAACAAGGCTACCTTCCATTAGACTAACAAAAATCTCGACAACAGACAACCTTCCATAATGACAAGGCTACAATCCATTGGAATAACAAAAATCTCGAGAATAGACTGCCTTCCATAATGACAAGGCTACCATACATTGTAGTAACAAAAATCTCGACAATAGACTACCTTCCATAATAACAAGGCTACCATTCATTAGAGTAACAAAAATCTCGACAATAGACAACCTTCCATAATGACAAGGCTACCATCCATTGGAGTAACAAAAATCTCGACAACAGACTACCTTCCATAGTGACAAGGCTACCATCCATTGGAGTGATAGAAATCACAAAGACAGACTACGTTCCATAATGACAAGGCTAGCATCCATTGGAGTAACAAAAATCTCAACAACAAACAACCTTCCATAATGACAAGGCTACCATCTATTGGAATAACAAATATCTCGAGAACAAACTACCTTCCATAATGACAAGGCTACAATCCAATGGAATGACAAAAATCTAAAAAACATTCTACCTTCCATAATGATAAGTCTACCATCCATTGGAGCAACAAAAATATCGACAAAAAACTAACTTCCATAATGACAAGGCTACCATCCATTGAAGTAACAAAAATATCGACTACGGACTACCTTCCATAATGACAAGGCTACCATGCATTGGAATAACAAAATTCTCGATACCAGACTACCTTCCATAATGACAAGGATACCATCCATTGGAGTAACAAAAATCTCGGCAATAGACTAACTTCAATAATGACAAGGCTACCATCTATGTGAATAACAAAAATCTCGAGAACTGACTACCTTCCATAATGACAAGGCTACCATCCAATGGAATGACAAAAATCTCAACAACATTCTACCTTCCATAATTATAAGTTTACCATCCATTGGAGTAACAAAAATCTCGGCAACAGACTACCTTCCATAATGACAAGGCTACCATCTATTGGAATAACAAATATCTCGAGAACAGACTACCTTCCATAATGACAAGGCTACCATCCAATGGAATGACAAAAATCTCGAAAACATTCTACCTTCCATAATGATAAGGCTACCATCCATTGGAGTAACAAAAATCTTGATAACAAACTACCTTCCATAATGACAAGCATACCATCTATTAGAATAACAAAAATCTCGAGAATAGACTGCCTTCCATAATGACAAGGCTACCATACATTGTAGTAACAAAAATCTCGACAATAGACTACCTTCCGTAATAACAAGGCTACCATTCATTAGAGTAACAAAAATCTCGACAACAGACAACCTTCCATAATGACAAGGCTACCATCCATTGGAGTAACAAAAATCTCGACAATAGACTTCCTTCCATAATGAAAAGGCTACCTTCCATTGGAGTAACAAAAATATGAACAACAAACTACCTTCTATAGTGACAAGGCTACCATCCATTGGAGTGATAGAAATCACAAAGACAGACTATGTTCCATAATGACAAGGCTAGCATCCATTGGAGTAACAAAAATCTCAACAACAAACAACCTTCCATAATGACAAGGCTACCATCTATTGGAATAACAAATATCTCGAGAACAAACTACCTTCCATAATGACAAGGCTACAATCCAATGGAATGACAAAAATCTAAAAAACATTCTACCTTCAATAATGATAAGTCTACCATCCATTGGAGCAACAAAAATATCGACAAAAAACTAACTTCCATAATGACAAGGCTACCATCCATTGAAGTAACAAAAATATCGACTACGGACTACCTTCCATAATGACAAGGCTACCATTCATTGGAATAACAAAAATCTCGACAACAAACTACCTTCCATAATGACAAGGCTACCATCCATTGGAGTAACAAAATTATCGACAACAAACTATATTCTATAATGACAACGCTACAATCCATTGGAGTAACAAAATTCTCGATAACAAACTACCTTCCATAATGACAAGGATACCATCCATTGGAGTAACAAAAATCTCGGCAATAGACTACCTTCAATAATGACAAGGCTACCATCTATGTGAATAACAAAAATCTCGAGAACTGACTACCTTCCATAATGACAAGGCTACCATCCAATGGAATGACAAAAATCTCAACAACATTCTACCTTCCATAATGATAAGTTTACCATCCATTGGAGTAACAAAAATCTCGGCAACAGACTACCTTCCATAATGACAAGGCTACCATCTATTGGAATAACAAATATCTCGAGAACAGACTACCTTCCATAATGACAAGGCTACCATCCAATGGAATGACAAAAATCTCGAAAACATTCTACCTTCCATAATGATAAGGCTACCATCCATTGGAGTAACAAAAATCTCGATAACAAACTACCTTCCATAATGACAAGCATACCATCTATTAGAATAACAAAAATCTCGAGAATAGACTGCCTTCCATCATGACAAGGCTACCATACATTGTAGTAACAAAAATCTCGATAATAGACTACCTTCCATAATAACAAGGCTACCATTCATTAGAGTAACAAAAATCTCGACAACAGACAACCTTCCATAATGACAAGGCTACCATCCATTGGAGTAACAAAAATCTCGACAATAGACTTCCTTCCATAATGAAAAGGCTACCTTCCATTGGAGTAACAAAAATATGAACAACAAACTACCTTCCATAGTGACAAGGCTACCATCCATTGGAGTGATAGAAATCACAAAGAAAGACTATGTTCCATAATGACAAGGCTAGCATCCATTGAAGTAACAAAAATCTCGACAACAAACAACCTTCCATAATGACAAGGCTACCATCTATTGGAATAACAAACATCTCGAGAACAGACTACCTTCCATAATGACAAGGCTACAATCCAATGGAATGACAAAAATCTCGAAAACATTCTACCTTCCATAATGATAAGTCTACCATCCATTGGAGCAACAAAAATCTCGACAACAAACTAACTTCCATAATGACAAGGCTACCATCCATTGAAGTAACAAAAATATCGACTAGAGACTACCTTCCATAATGACAAGACTACCATTCATTGGAATAACAAAAATATCGACAACAAACTACCTTCCATAATGACAAGGCTAACATCCATTGGAGTAACAAAATTATCAACAACAAACTATATTCTATAATGACAAGGCTACAATCCATTGGAGTAACAAAATTCTCGACAACAGACTACCTTCCATAATGACAACGATACCATCCATTGGAGTAACAAAAATCTCGGCAATAGACTACCTTCCATAATGACAAGGATACCATCTATGTGAATAACAAAAATCTCGAGAACAGACTACCTTCCATAATGACAAGGCTACCATCCAATGGAATGAAAAAAATCTCAACAACATTCTACCTTCAATAATGATAAGTCTACCATCCATTGGAGTAACAAAAATCTCGACAATAGACTACCTTCCATAATGACAATGCTATCATCCATTGGAATAACAAAAATATCGACAACAAACTACCTTCCATAATGACAAGGCTACCATCCATTGGAGCGACAGAAATCACAACGATAGACTACCTTCCATAATGACAAGGTTACCATCCATTGGAGTAACAAAGATCTCGACAACAGACTACCTTCCATAATGACAAGGCTACCATCCATTGGAGTAACAAAAATATGAAGAACAGACTACCTTCCATAGTGATAAGGCTACCATCCATTGGAGTGACAGAAATCACAACGAAAGACTACCTTCCATAATGACAAGGCTACCATCCATTGGAGTAACAAAAATATCGACAACAGAGTACCTTCCATAATGACAAGGCTACCATCCATTAGAGTAACATAAATCTCGACAACAGAAAACCTTCCATAATTAGAAGGATACCATCCATTGGAATAACAAAAATCAAGACAATAGACTACCTTCCATAATGACAAGGCTACCATCCATTGGAGTAACAAAAATATGAACAATAGACTTCCTTCCATAGTGACAAGGCTACCATGCATTGGAGTAACAAAAATATCTACAATAGACTACGTCCCATAATGACAAGGATTCCATCCATTAGACTAACAAAAATCTCGAGAACAGACAACCTTCCATAATGACAAGGCTACCATCCATTGGAATAACAAAAATCTCGATAATAGACTACCTTCCATAATGATAAGGCTACCTTCAATTGGAGTAACAAAAATATGAACAACAAACTACCTTCCATAGTGACGAGGCTATCATCCATTGGAGTGATAGAAATCACAAAGACAAACTATCTTCCATAATGACAAGGCTAGCATCCATTGGAGTAACAAAAATCTCGACAACAAACTACCTTCCATAATGACAAGGTTACCATCCATTGAAGTAACAAAAATATCGACTATGAAATACCTTCCATAATGACCAGGATACCATCCATTGGAGTAACAAAAATCTCGAAAACAGACTACCTTCCATAATGACAAGGCTACCATCCATTAGAGTAACATAAATCTCGACAACAGACAACCTTCCATAATGACAAGGCTATCATCCATTGGAGTAACAAAAATATGAACAATAGACTACCTTCCATAGTGACAAGGCTACCATGCATTGGAGTAACAAAAATATCTACAATAGACTATGTTCCATAATGACAAGGCTACCATCCATTAGACTAACAAAAATCTCGTTAACAAACAACATTCCATAATGACAAGGCTACCATCCATTGGAGTTACGAAAATCTCGAAAATAGACTACCTTCCATAATGACAAGGCTACCTTCCATTGGAGTAACAAAAATATGAACAACAAACTACCTTCCATAGTGACAAGGCTATCATCCATTTTAGTGATAGAAATCACAAAGACATACTATCTTCCATAATGACAAGGCTAGCATCCATTGGAGTAACAAATATCTCAACAACAAACTACCTTCCATAATAACAAGGATACCATCCATTGGAGTAACAAAATTATCGAAGACAAACTATGTTCTATAATGACAAGGCTACAATCCATTGGAGTAAAAAAAATCGCGGCAACAGACTACCTTCCATAATGACAAGGCTACCATCAATTGTAGTAAGAAAAATCTCGACAACAGACTACCTTCCATAATGACAAGGCTACCATCCATTAGAGTAACAAAAATCTCGACAATAGACAACCTTCCATAATGACAAGGCTACCATCCATTGGAGTAACAAATATCTCGACAATAGACTACCTTCCATAATGACAAGGCTAACATCCATTAGAGTAACAAAAATCTCGACAACAAACTACATTCCATAATGACAAGGATACCATCCATTGGAGTAACAAAATTATCGACGACAAACTATATTCTATAATGACAAGGCTACAATCCATTGGACTAATAAAATTCACGACAACAAACTACCTTCCATAATGACAAGACTACCATCCATTGGAGTAACAAATATATCTACAATAGACTAAGTTCCATAATGACAAGGCTACCATCCCTTGTAGTAACCGAAATATCGACAACAGACTACCTTCCATAATGACAAGGCTACCATCCATTGTAGTAACAAAAATCTCGACAACAGACTACCTTCCATAATGACAAGTCTACCATCCATTAGAGTAACAAAAATCTCGACAATAGACAACCTTCCATAATGACAACGCTACCATCCATTGGAGTAACAAATATCTCAACCATAGACTACCTTCCATAATGACAAGGCTACCATCCATTAGAGTAACAAAAATCTAGACAATAGACTACCTTCCATAATGACAAGGCTACCTTCCATTGGAGTAACAAAAATATGAACAACAGACTACCTTCCATAGTGACAAGGATACCATCCATTGGAGTGACAGAAATGACAACGACAGACCACCTTCAATAATGATAAGGCTAGCATCCATTGGAGTAACAAAAATCTCGACAACAAACTACATTCCATAATGACAAGGCTACCATCCATTGGAGTAACAAATATCTTGACAATGGACTACCTTCGATAATAACAAGGCTACCATCCATTAGAGTAACAAAAATCTAGACAATAGACTACCTTCCATAATGACAAGTCTACAATCCATTGGAGTAGCAAAAATATCGACAACAGACTACCTTCAATAATGATAAGGCTACCATCCATTGGAATAACAAAAATCTCGACAACAAACTACCTTCCATAATGACTAGGCTACCATCCATTGGAGTAACAAAAACGTCGACAACAGACTACATTCCATAATGACAAGGCTACCATCTATTGGAAGAGCGAATATCTCGAGAACAAACTACCTTCCATAATGACAAGAATACCATCCAAAGGAATGACAAAAATCTAGAAAACATTCTACCTTCCATAATGATAAGTCTACCATCCATTGGAGTAACAAAAATCTCGACAATAGACTACCTTCCATAATGACAAGCATACCATCTATTGGAATAACAAAAATCTTGAGAACATACCACCTTCCATAATGACAAGGCTACCATACATTGTAGTAACAAAAATCTCGACAATACACTACCTTCCATAATAACAAGGCTATTATCCATTAGAGTAACAAAAATTTCGACAACAGACAACCTTCCATGATGACAAGGCTACCATCCATTGGAGTAACAAAAATCTCGACAATAGACTACCTTCCATAATGACAAGGCTACCTTCCATTGGAGTAACAAAAATATGAACAACAAACTACCTTCCATAGTGACAAGGCTACCATCCATTGGAGTGATAGAAATCACAAAGTTAGACTATCTTCCATAATGACAAGGCTAGCATCCATTGGAGTAACAAAAATCTCGACAACAAACTACCTTCCATAATGACAAGGCTACCATCCATTGAAGTAACAAAAATATTGACTACGGACTACCTTCCATAATGACAAGGCTACCATCCATTGGAGTAACAAAATTATCGACAACAAACTATGTTCTATAATGACAAGGCTACAATCGATTGGAGTAACAAAATTCTCGACAACAGACTACCTTCCATAATGACAAGGATACCATCCATTGGAGTAACAAAAATCTCGGCAATAAACTACCTTCCATAATGACAAGGCTACCATCTATGTGAATAACAAAAATCTCGAGAACATACTACCTTCCATAATGACAAGGCTACCATCCAATGGAATGAAAAAAATCTCGACAACATTCTACCTTCCATAATGATAAGTCTACCATCCATTGGAGTTACAAAGATCTCGACAACAGACTACCTTCCATAATGACAAGGCTACCATCCATTGGAGTAACAAAAATATGAAGAACAGACTACCTTCCATAGTGACAAGGCTACCATCCATTGGAGTGACATAAATCACAATGAAAGACTACCTTCCATAATGACAAGGCTACCATCCATTGGAGTAACAAAAATATCGACAACAAACTACCTTCCATAATGAAAAGGCTACCTTCCATTGGAGTAACAAAAATATGAACAACAAACTACCTTACATAGTGACAAGGCTACCATCAATTGGAGTGATAGAAATCACAAAGACAAACTACGTTCCATAATGACAAGGCTAGCATCCATTGGAGTAACCAAAATCTCGACAACAAACAACCTTCCATAATGACAAGGCTACAATCTATTGTAATAACAAATATCTCGAGAACAGACTACCTTCCATAATGAGAAGGCTACAATCCAATGGAATGACAAAAATCTCGAAAACATTCTACCTTCCATAATGATAAGTCTACTATCCATTGGAGCAACAAAAATATCGACAACAAACTAACTTCCATAATGACAAGGCTACAATCCATTGAAGTAACAAAAATATCGACTACGGACTACCTTCCATAATGACAAGGCTACCATTTATTGGAATAACAAAAATCTCGACGACAAACTACCTTCCATAATGACAAGGCTACCATCCATTGGAGTAACAAAATTATCGACAACAAACTATATTCTATAATGACAAGGCTACAATCCATTGGAGTAACAAAATTCTCGACAACAGACTACCTTCCATAATGACAAGGATACCATCCATTGGAGTAACAAAAATCTCGGCAATAGACTACCTTCCATAATGACAAGGCTACCATCTATGTGAATAACAAAAATCTCGAGAACAGACTACCTTCCATAATGACAAGGCTACCATCCAATGGAATGACAAAAATCTCAACAACATTCTACCTTCCATAATGATAAGTCTACCATCCATTGGAGTATCAAAAATCTCGGCAACAAACTACCTTCCATGATGACAAGGCTACCATCTATTGGAATAACAAATATCTCGAGAAAAGACTACCTTCCATAATGACAAGTCTACCATCCAATGGAATGACAAAATTCTCGAAAACATTCTACCTTCCATAATGATAAGTCTACCATCCATTGGAGTAACAAAAATCTCGATAACAGACTACCTTCCATAATGACAAGCATACCATCTATTGGAATAACAAAAATCTCGAGAATAGACTTCCTTCCATAATGACAAGGCTACCATACATTGTAATAAAAAAAACATTGACATTAGACTACCTTCAATAATAACAAGGATACCATTCATTAGAGTAACAAAAATCTCGACAACTGACAACCTTCCAAAATGACAAGGCTACTATCCATTGGAGTAACAAAAATCTCGACAATAGACTACCTTCCATAATGAAAAGGCTACCTTCCATTGGAGTAACAAAAATATGAACAACAAACTACCTTCCATAGTGACAAGGCTACCATCCATTGGAGTGATAGAAATCACAAAGACAGACTATGTTCCATAATGACAAGGCTAGTATCCATTGGAGTAACAAAAATATCGACAACAAACAACCTTCCATAATGACAAGGCTACCATCTATTGGAATAAAATATATCTCGAGAACAGACTACCTTCCATAATGACAAGGCTACAATCCAATGGAATTACAAAAATCTCGAAAACATTCTACCTTCCATAATGATAAGTCTACCATCCATTGGAGCAACAAAAATCTCGACAACAAACTAACTTCCATAATGACAAGGCTACCATCCATTGAAGTAACAAAAATATCGACTACGGACTACCTTCCATAATGACAAGGCTACCATTCATTGGAATAACAAAAATCTCGACAACAAACTACCTTCCATATAGATAAGGCTACCATCCATTGGAGTAACAAAATTATCGACAACAAACTATATTCTATAATGACAAGGCTACAATCCATTGGAGTAACAAAATTCTCGACAACAGACTACCTTCCATAATGACAAGGATACCATCCATTGGAGTAACAAAAATCTCGGCAATAGACTACCTTCCATAATGACAAGGCTACCATCTATGTGAATAACAAAAATCTCGAGAACAGACTACCTTCCATAATGACAAGGCTACCATCCAATGGAATTACAAAAATCTCAACAACATTCTACCTTCCATAATGATAAGTCTACCATCCATTGGAGTAACAAAAATGTCGGCAACAGACTACCTTCCATAATGACAAGGCTACCCTCTATTGGAATAACAAATATCTCGAGAAAAGACTACCTTCCATAATGACAAGTCTACCATCCAATGGAATGACAAAATTCTCGTAAACATTCTACCTTCCATAATGATAAGGCTACCATCCATTGGAGCGACAGAAATCATAACGATAGACTACCTTCCATAATGACAAGGTTACCATCCATTGGAGTAACAAAGATCTCGACAACAAACTACCTTCCATAATGACAAGGCTACCATCCATTGGAGTAACAAAAATATGAAGAACAGACTACCTTACATAGTAACAAGGCTACCATCCATTGGAGGTACAGAAATCACAACGAAAGACTACCTTCCATAATGACAAGGCTACCATCCATTGGAGTAACAAAAATATCGACAACAGACTACCTTCCATAATGACAAGGATACCATCCATTGGAGTAACAAAAATCTCGAAAATAGACTACCTTCCATAATGACAAGGCTACCATCCATTAGAGTAACATAAATCTCGACAACAGACAACCTTCCATAATTAGAAGGATACCATCCATTGGAATAACAAAAATCTTGCAATAGACTACCTTCCATAATGACAAGGCTATCATCCATTGGAGTAACAAAAATATGAACAATAGACTACCTTCCATAGTGACAAGGCTACCATGCATTGGATTAACAAAAATATCTATAATAGACTGCGTTCCATAATGACAAGGCTACCATCCATTAGACTAACAAAAATCTCGACAACAGACAACCTTCCATAATGACAAGGCTACCATCCATTGGAGTAACAAAAATCTCGACAATAGACTACCTTCCATAATGACAAGGCTACCTTCCATTGGAGTAACAAAAATATGAACAACAAACTACCTTCCATAGTGACAAGGCTATCATCCACTGGAGTGATAGAAATCACAAAGACATACTATCTTCCATAATGATAAGGCTAGCATCCAACGGAGTAACAAAAATCTCGACAACAAACTACCTTCCATAATGACAAGGATACCATCCATTGGAGTAACAAAATTATCGACGAGAAACTATGTTCTATAATGACAAGGCTACAATCCATTGGAGTAACAAAAATCTCGGCAACAGACTACCTTCCATAATGACAAGGCTACCATGCATTGGAGTAACAAAAATATCTACAATAGAATATGTTCCATAATGACAAGGCTACAATCCATTGGAATAACAAAAATCTCGAGAATAGACTGCCTTCCATAATGACAAGGCTACCATACATTGTAGTAAGAAAAATCTCGACAACAGACTACCTTCCATAATGACAAGGCTGCCATCCATTAGAGTAACAAAAATCTCGACAATAGACAACCTTCCATAATAACAAGGCTACCATCCATTGGAGTAACAAAAATCTCGACAACAGACTACCTTCCATAGTGACAAGGCTACCATCCATTGGAGTGATAGAAATCACAAAGACAGACTACGTTCCATAATGACAAGGCTAGCATCCATTGGAGTAACAAAAATCTCAACAACAAACAACCTTCCATAATGACAAGGCTACCATCTATTGGAATAACAAATATCTCGAGAACAAACTACCTTCCATAATGACAAGGCTACAATCCAATGGAATGACAAAAATCTAAAAAACATTCTACCTTCCATAATGATAAGTCTACCATCCATTGGAGCAACAAAAATATCGACAAAAAACTAACTTCCATAATGACAAGGCTACCATCCATTGAAGTAACAAAAATATCGACTACGGACTACCTTCCATAATGACAAGGCTACCATGCATTGGAATAACAAAATTCTCGATACCAGACTACCTTCCATAATGACAAGGATACCATCCATTGGAGTAACAAAAATCTCGGCAATAGACTAACTTCAATAATGACAAGGCTACCATCTATGTGAATAACAAAAATCTCGAGAACTGACTACCTTCCATAATGACAAGGCTACCATCCAATGGAATGACAAAAATCTCAACAACATTCTACCTTCCATAATTATAAGTTTACCATCCATTGGAGTAACAAAAATCTCGGCAACAGACTACCTTCCATAATGACAAGGCTACCATCTATTGGAATAACAAATATCTCGAGAACAGACTACCTTCCATAATGACAAGGCTACCATCCAATGGAATGACAAAAATCTCGAAAACATTCTACCTTCCATAATGATAAGGCTACCATCCATTGGAGTAACAAAAATCTTGATAACAAACTACCTTCCATAATGACAAGCATACCATCTATTAGAATAACAAAAATCTCGAGAATAGACTGCCTTCCATAATGACAAGGCTACCATACATTGTAGTAACAAAAATCTCGACAATAGACTACCTTCCGTAATAACAAGGCTACCATTCATTAGAGTAACAAAAATCTCGACAACAGACAACCTTCCATAATGACAAGGCTACCATCCATTGGAGTAACAAAAATCTCGACAATAGACTTCCTTCCATAATGAAAAGGCTACCTTCCATTGGAGTAACAAAAATATGAACAACAAACTACCTTCTATAGTGACAAGGCTACCATCCATTGGAGTGATAGAAATCACAAAGACAGACTATGTTCCATAATGACAAGGCTAGCATCCATTGGAGTAACAAAAATCTCAACAACAAACAACCTTCCATAATGACAAGGCTACCATCTATTGGAATAACAAATATCTCGAGAACAAACTACCTTCCATAATGACAAGGCTACAATCCAATGGAATGACAAAAATCTAAAAAACATTCTACCTTCAATAATGATAAGTCTACCATCCATTGGAGCAACAAAAATATCGACAAAAAACTAACTTCCATAATGACAAGGCTACCATCCATTGAAGTAACAAAAATATCGACTACGGACTACCTTCCATAATGACAAGGCTACCATTCATTGGAATAACAAAAATCTCGACAACAAACTACCTTCCATAATGACAAGGCTACCATCCATTGGAGTAACAAAATTATCGACAACAAACTATATTCTATAATGACAACGCTACAATCCATTGGAGTAACAAAATTCTCGATAACAAACTACCTTCCATAATGACAAGGATACCATCCATTGGAGTAACAAAAATCTCGGCAATAGACTACCTTCAATAATGACAAGGCTACCATCTATGTGAATAACAAAAATCTCGAGAACTGACTACCTTCCATAATGACAAGGCTACCATCCAATGGAATGACAAAAATCTCAACAACATTCTACCTTCCATAATGATAAGTTTACCATCCATTGGAGTAACAAAAATCTCGGCAACAGACTACCTTCCATAATGACAAGGCTACCATCTATTGGAATAACAAATATCTCGAGAACAGACTACCTTCCATAATGACAAGGCTACCATCCAATGGAATGACAAAAATCTCGAAAACATTCTACCTTCCATAATGATAAGGCTACCATCCATTGGAGTAACAAAAATCTCGATAACAAACTACCTTCCATAATGACAAGCATACCATCTATTAGAATAACAAAAATCTCGAGAATAGACTGCCTTCCATCATGACAAGGCTACCATACATTGTAGTAACAAAAATCTCGATAATAGACTACCTTCCATAATAACAAGGCTACCATTCATTAGAGTAACAAAAATCTCGACAACAGACAACCTTCCATAATGACAAGGCTACCATCCATTGGAGTAACAAAAATCTCGACAATAGACTTCCTTCCATAATGAAAAGGCTACCTTCCATTGGAGTAACAAAAATATGAACAACAAACTACCTTCCATAGTGACAAGGCTACCATCCATTGGAGTGATAGAAATCACAAAGAAAGACTATGTTCCATAATGACAAGGCTAGCATCCATTGAAGTAACAAAAATCTCGACAACAAACAACCTTCCATAATGACAAGGCTACCATCTATTGGAATAACAAACATCTCGAGAACAGACTACCTTCCATAATGACAAGGCTACAATCCAATGGAATGACAAAAATCTCGAAAACATTCTACCTTCCATAATGATAAGTCTACCATCCATTGGAGCAACAAAAATCTCGACAACAAACTAACTTCCATAATGACAAGGCTACCATCCATTGAAGTAACAAAAATATCGACTAGAGACTACCTTCCATAATGACAAGACTACCATTCATTGGAATAACAAAAATATCGACAACAAACTACCTTCCATAATGACAAGGCTAACATCCATTGGAGTAACAAAATTATCAACAACAAACTATATTCTATAATGACAAGGCTACAATCCATTGGAGTAACAAAATTCTCGACAACAGACTACCTTCCATAATGACAACGATACCATCCATTGGAGTAACAAAAATCTCGGCAATAGACTACCTTCCATAATGACAAGGATACCATCTATGTGAATAACAAAAATCTCGAGAACAGACTACCTTCCATAATGAAAAGGCTACCATCCAATGGAATGAAAAAAATCTCAACAACATTCTACCTTCAATAATGATAAGTCTACCATCCATTGGAGTAACAAAAATCTCGACAATAGACTACCTTCCATAATGACAATGCTATCATCCATTGGAATAACAAAAATATCGACAACAAACTACCTTCCATAATGACAAGGCTACCATCCATTGGAGCGACAGAAATCACAACGATAGACTACCTTCCATAATGACAAGGTTACCATCCATTGGAGTAACAAAGATCTCGACAACAGACTACCTTCCATAATGACAAGGCTACCATCCATTGGAGTAACAAAAATATGAAGAACAGACTACCTTCCATAGTGATAAGGCTACCATCCATTGGAGTGACAGAAATCACAACGAAAGACTACCTTCCATAATGACAAGGCTACCATCCATTGGAGTAACAAAAATATCGACAACAGAGTACCTTCCATAATGACAAGGCTACCATCCATTAGAGTAACATAAATCTCGACAACAGAAAACCTTCCATAATTAGAAGGATACCATCCATTGGAATAACAAAAATCAAGACAATAGACTACCTTCCATAATGACAAGGCTACCATCCATTGGAGTAACAAAAATATGAACAATAGACTTCCTTCCATAGTGACAAGGCTACCATGCATTGGAGTAACAAAAATATCTACAATAGACTACGTCCCATAATGACAAGGATTCCATCCATTAGACTAACAAAAATCTCGAGAACAGACAACCTTCCATAATGACAAGGCTACCATCCATTGGAATAACAAAAATCTCGATAATAGACTACCTTCCATAATGATAAGGCTACCTTCAATTGGAGTAACAAAAATATGAACAACAAACTACCTTCCATAGTGACGAGGCTATCATCCATTGGAGTGATAGAAATCACAAAGACAAACTATCTTCCATAATGACAAGGCTAGCATCCATTGGAGTAACAAAAATCTCGACAACAAACTACCTTCCATAATGACAAGGTTACCATCCATTGAAGTAACAAAAATATCGACTATGAACTACCTTCCATAATGACCAGGATACCATCCATTGGAGTAACAAAAATCTCGAAAACAGACTACCTTCCATAATGACAAGGCTACCATCCATTAGAGTAACATAAATCTCGACAACAGACAACCTTCCATAATGACAAGGCTATCATCCATTGGAGTAACAAAAATATGAACAATAGACTACCTTCCATAGTGACAAGGCTACCATGCATTGGAGTAACAAAAATATCTACAATAGACTATGTTCCATAATGACAAGGCTACCATCCATTAGACTAACAAAAATCTCGTTAACAAACAACATTCCATAATGACAAGGCTACCATCCATTGGAGTTACGAAAATCTCGAAAATAGACTACCTTCCATAATGACAAGGCTACCTTCCATTGGAGTAACAAAAATATGAACAACAAACTACCTTCCATAGTGACAAGGCTATCATCCATTTTAGTGATAGAAATCACAAAGACATACTATCTTCCATAATGACAAGGCTACCATCCATTGGAGTAACAAATATCTCAACAACAAACTACCTTCCATAATAACAAGGATACCATCCATTGGAGTAACAAAATTATCGAAGACAAACTATGTTCTATAATGACAAGGCTACAATCCATTGGAGTAAAAAAAATCGCGGCAACAGACTACCTTCCATAATGACAAGGCTACCATCAATTGTAGTAAGAAAAATCTCGACAACAGACTACCTTCCATAATGACAAGGCTACCATCCATTAGAGTAACAAAAATCTCGACAATAGACAACCTTCCATAATGACAAGGCTACCATCCATTGGAGTAACAAATATCTCGACAATAGACTACCTTCCATAATGACAAGGCTAACATCCATTAGAGTAACAAAAATCTCGACAACAAACTACATTCCATAATGACAAGGATACCATCCATTGGAGTAACAAAATTATCGACGACAAACTATATTCTATAATGACAAGGCTACAATCCATTGGACTAATAAAATTCACGACAACAAACTACCTTCCATAATGACAAGGCTACCATCCATTGGAGTAACAAATATATCTACAATAGACTAAGTTCCATAATGACAAGGCTACCATCCCTTGTAGTAACCGAAATATCGACAACAGACTACCTTCCATAATGACAAGGCTACCATCCATTGTAGTAACAAAAATCTCGACAACAGACTACCTTCCATAATGACAAGTCTACCATCCATTAGAGTAACAAAAATCTCGACAATAGACAACCTTCCATAATGACAACGCTACCATCCATTGGAGTAACAAATATCTCAACCATAGACTACCTTCCATAATGACAAGGCTACCATCCATTAGAGTAACAAAAATCTAGACAATAGACTACCTTCCATAATGACAAGGCTACCTTCCATTGGAGTAACAAAAATATGAACAACAGACTACCTTCCATAGTGACAAGGATACCATCCATTGGAGTGACAGAAATGACAACGACAGACCACCTTCAATAATGATAAGGCTAGCATCCATTGGAGTAACAAAAATCTCGACAACAAACTACATTCCATAATGACAAGGCTACCATCCATTGGAGTAACAAATATCTTGACAATGGACTACCTTCGATAATAACAAGGCTACCATCCATTAGAGTAACAAAAATCTAGACAATAGACTACCTTCCATAATGACAAGTCTACAATCCATTGGAGTAGCAAAAATATCGACAACAGACTACCTTCAATAATGATAAGGCTACCATCCATTGGAATAACAAAAATCTCGACAACAAACTACCTTCCATAATGACTAGGCTACCATCCATTGGAGTAACAAAAACGTCGACAACAGACTACATTCCATAATGACAAGGCTACCATCTATTGGAAGAGCGAATATCTCGAGAACAAACTACCTTCCATAATGACAAGAATACCATCCAAAGGAATGACAAAAATCTAGAAAACATTCTACCTTCCATAATGATAAGTCTACCATCCATTGGAGTAACAAAAATCTCGACAATAGACTACCTTCCATAATGACAAGCATACCATCTATTGGAATAACAAAAATCTTGAGAACATACCACCTTCCATAATGACAAGGCTACCATACATTGTAGTAACAAAAATCTCGACAATACACTACCTTCCATAATAACAAGGCTATTATCCATTAGAGTAACAAAAATTTCGACAACAGACAACCTTCCATGATGACAAGGCTACCATCCATTGGAGTAACAAAAATCTCGACAATAGACTACCTTCCATAATGACAAGGCTACCTTCCATTGGAGTAACAAAAATATGAACAACAAACTACCTTCCATAGTGACAAGGCTACCATCCATTGGAGTGATAGAAATCACAAAGTTAGACTATCTTCCATAATGACAAGGCTAGCATCCATTGGAGTAACAAAAATCTCGACAACAAACTACCTTCCATAATGACAAGGCTACCATCCATTGAAGTAACAAAAATATTGACTACGGACTACCTTCCATAATGACAAGGCTACCATCCATTGGAGTAACAAAATTATCGACAACAAACTATGTTCTATAATGACAAGGCTACAATCGATTGGAGTAACAAAATTCTCGACAACAGACTACCTTCCATAATGACAAGGATACCATCCATTGGAGTAACAAAAATCTCGGCAATAAACTACCTTCCATAATGACAAGGCTACCATCTATGTGAATAACAAAAATCTCGAGAACATACTACCTTCCATAATGACAAGGCTACCATCCAATGGAATGAAAAAAATCTCGACAACATTCTACCTTCCATAATGATAAGTCTACCATCCATTGGAGTTACAAAGATCTCGACAACAGACTACCTTCCATAATGACAAGGCTACCATCCATTGGAGTAACAAAAATATGAAGAACAGACTACCTTCCATAGTGACAAGGCTACCATCCATTGGAGTGACATAAATCACAATGAAAGACTACATTCCATAATGACAAGGCTACCATCCATTGGAGTAACAAAAATATCGACAACAAACTACCTTCCATAATGAAAAGGCTACCTTCCATTGGAGTAACAAAAATATGAACAACAAACTACCTTACATAGTGACAAGGCTACCATCAATTGGAGTGATAGAAATCACAAAGACAAACTACGTTCCATAATGACAAGGCTAGCATCCATTGGAGTAACCAAAATCTCGACAACAAACAACCTTCCATAATGACAAGGCTACAATCTATTGTAATAACAAATATCTCGAGAACAGACTACCTTCCATAATGAGAAGGCTACAATCCAATGGAATGACAAAAATCTCGAAAACATTCTACCTTCCATAATGATAAGTCTACCATCCATTGGAGCAACAAAAATATCGACAACAAACTAACTTCCATAATGACAAGGCTACAATCCATTGAAGTAACAAAAATATCGACTACGGACTACCTTCCATAATGACAAGGCTACCATTTATTGGAATAACAAAAATCTCGACGACAAACTACCTTCCATAATGACAAGGCTACCATCCATTGGAGTAACAAAATTATCGACAACAAACTATATTCTATAATGACAAGGCTACAATCCATTGGAGTAACAAAATTCTCGACAACAGACTACCTTCCATAATGACAA
The DNA here is from genome assembly GCA_948472305.1 of Vicia faba. NCBI lineage: Eukaryota > Viridiplantae > Streptophyta > Magnoliopsida > Fabales > Fabaceae > Vicia > Vicia faba. Next base: position 657,275,663 of record OX451739.1, read on the forward strand.
GGATACCATCCATTGGAGTAACAAAAATCTCGGCAATAGACTACCTTCCATAATGACAAGGCTACCATCTATGTGAATAACAAAAATCTCGAGAACAGACTACCTTCCATAATGACAAGGCTACCATCCAATGGAATGACAAAAATCTCAACAACATTCTACCTTCCATAATGATAAGTCTACCATCCATTGGAGTATCAAAAATCTCGGCAACAAACTACCTTCCATAATGACAAGGCTACCATCTATTGGAATGACAAATATCTCGAGAAAAGACTACCTTCCATAATGACAAGTCTACCATCCAATGGAATGACAAAATTCTCGAAAACATTCTACCTTCCATAATGATAAGTCTACCATCCATTGGAGTAACAAAAATCTCGATAACAGACTACCTTCCATAATGACAAGCATACCATCTATTGGAATAACAAAAATCTCGAGAATAGACTTCCTTCCATAATGACAAGGCTACCATACATTGTAATAAAAAAAACATTGACATTAGACTACCTTCAATAATAACAAGGATACCATTCATTAGAGTAACAAAAATCTCGACAACTGACAACCTTCCAAAATGACAAGGCTACTATCCATTGGAGTAACAAAAATCTCGACAATAGACTACCTTCCATAATGAAAAGGCTACCTTCCATTGGAGTAACAAAAATATGAACAACAAACTACCTTCCATAGTGACAAGGCTACCATCCATTGGAGTGATAGAAATCACAAAGACAGACTATGTTCCATAATGACAAGGCTAGCATCCATTGGAGTAACAAAAATATCGACAACAAACAACCTTCCATAATGACAAGGCTACCATCTATTGGAATAAAATATATCTCGAGAACAGACTACCTTCCATAATGACAAGGCTACAATCCAATGGAATTACAAAAATCTCGAAAACATTCTACCTTCCATAATGATAAGTCTACCATCCATTGGAGCAACAAAAATCTCGACAACAAACTAACTTCCATAATGACAAGGCTACCATCCATTGAAGTAACAAAAATATCGACTACGGACTACCTTCCATAATGACAAGGCTACCATTCATTGGAATAACAAAAATCTCGACAACAAACTACCTTCCATATAGATAAGGCTACCATCCATTGGAGTAACAAAATTATCGACAACAAACTATATTCTATAATGACAAGGCTACAATCCATTGGAGTAACAAAATTCTCGACAACAGACTACCTTCCATAATGACAAGGATACCATCCATTGGAGTAACAAAAATCTCGGCAATAGACTACCTTCCATAATGACAAGGCTACCATCTATGTGAATAACAAAAATCTCGAGAACAGACTACCTTCCATAATGACAAGGCTACCATCCAATGGAATTACAAAAATCTCAACAACATTCTACCTTCCATAATGATAAGTCTACCATCCATTGGAGTAACAAAAATGTCGGCAACAGACTACCTTCCATAATGACAAGGCTACCCTCTATTGGAATAACAAATATCTCGAGAAAAGACTACCTTCCATAATGACAAGTCTACCATCCAATGGAATGACAAAATTCTCGTAAACATTCTACCTTCCATAATGATAAGGCTACCATCCATTGGAGCGACAGAAATCATAACGATAGACTACCTTCCATAATGACAAGGTTACCATCCATTGGAGTAACAAAGATCTCGACAACAAACTACCTTCCATAATGACAAGGCTACCATCCATTGGAGTAACAAAAATATGAAGAACAGACTACCTTCCATAGTAACAAGGCTACCATCCATTGGAGGTACAGAAATCACAACGAAAGACTACCTTCCATAATGACAAGGCTACCATCCATTGGAGTAACAAAAATATCGACAACAGACTACCTTCCATAATGACAAGGATACCATCCATTGGAGTAACAAAAATCTCGAAAATAGACTACCTTCCATAATGACAAGGCTACCATCCATTAGAGTAACATAAATCTCGACAACAGACAACCTTCCATAATTAGAAGGATACCATCCATTGGAATAACAAAAATCTTGCAATAGACTACCTTCCATAATGACAAGGCTATCATCCATTGGAGTAACAAAAATATGAACAATAGACTACCTTCCATAGTGACAAGGCTACCATGCATTGGATTAACAAAAATATCTATAATAGACTGCGTTCCATAATGACAAGGCTACCATCCATTAGACTAACAAAAATCTCGACAACAGACAACCTTCCATAATGACAAGGCTACCATCCATTGGAGTAACAAAAATCTCGACAATAGACTACCTTCCATAATGACAAGGCTACCTTCCATTGGAGTAACAAAAATATGAACAACAAACTACCTTCCATAGTGACAAGGCTATCATCCACTGGAGTGATAGAAATCACAAAGACATACTATCTTCCATAATGATAAGGCTAGCATCCATCGGAGTAACAAAAATCTCGACAACAAACTACCTTCCATAATGACAAGGATACCATCCATTGGAGTAACAAAATTATCGACGAGAAACTATGTTCTATAATGACAAGGCTACAATCCATTGGAGTAACAAAAATCTCGGCAACAGACTACCTTCCATAATGACAAGGCTACCATGCATTGGAGTAACAAAAATATCTACAATAGAATATGTTCCATAATGACAAGGCTACCATCCCTTGTAGTAACTGAAATATCGACAACAGACTACCTTCCATAATGACAAGGCTACCATCCATTGTAGTAAGAAAAATCTCGACAACAGACTACCTTCCATAATGACAAGGCTGCCATCCATTAGAGTAACAAAAATCTCGACAATAGACAACCTTCCATAATAACAAGGCTACCATCCATTGGAGTAACAAATATCTCGACAATAGACTACCTTCCATAATGACAAGGCTAACATCCATTAGAGTAACAAAAATCTCGACAACAAACTACATTCCATAATGATAAGGATACCATCCATTGGAGTAACAAAATTATCGATGACAAACTATGTTCTATAATGACAAGGCTACAATCCATTGGAGTAATAAAATTCTCGACAACAAACTACCTTCCATAATGACAAGGATACCATCCATTGGAGTAATAAAAATCTCAGAAACAGACTACCTTCCATAATGACAAGGCTACCATGCATTGGAGTAACAAATATATCTACAATAGGCTAAGTTCCATAATGACAAGGCTACCATCCCTTGTAGTAACCGAAATATCGACAACAGACTACCTTCCATAATGACAAGGCTACCATCCATTGTAGTAACAAAAATCTCGACAACAGACTACCTTCCATAATGACAAGGCTACCATCCATTAGAGTAACAAAAATCTCGACAATAGACAACCATCCATAATGACAACGCTACCATCCATTGGAGTAACAAATATCTCAACCATAGACTACCTTCCATAATGACAAGGCTACCATCCATTGGAGTAACAAAAATCTAGACAATAGACTACCTTCCATAATGACAAGGCTACCTTCCATTGGAGTAACAAAAATATGAACAACAGACTACCTTCCATAGTGACAAGGATACAATCCATTGGAGTCACAGAAATGACAACGACAAACCACCTTCCATAATGACAAGGCTAGCATCCATTGGAGTAACAAAAATCTCGACAACAAACTACATTCAATAATGACAAGGCTACCATCCATTGGAGTAACAAATATCTCGACAATGGACTACCTTCCATAATGACAAGGCTACCATCCATTAGAGTAACAAAAATCTCGACAATAGACTACCTTCCATAATGACAAGTCTACAATCCATTGGAGTAACAAAAATATCGACAACAGACTACCTTCCATAATGATAAGGCTACCATCCATTGGAATAACAAAAATCTCGACAACAAACTACCTTCCATAATGACAAGGCTACCATACATTGTAATAACAAAAACATCGACAATAGACTACCTTCAATAATAACAAGGCTACCATTCATTAGAGTAACAAAAATCTCGACAATAGACAACCTTCCAAAATGACAAGGCTACTATCCATTGGAGTAACAAAAATCTCGACAATAGACTACCTTCCATAATGAAAAGGCTACCTTCCATTGGAGTAACAAAAATATGAACAACAAACTACCTTCCATAGTGACAAGTCTACCATCCATTGGAGTGATAGAAATCACAAAGACAGACTATGTTCCATAATGACAAGGCTAGCATCCATTGGAGTAACAAAAATATCGACAACAAACAACCTTCCATAATGACAAGGCTACCATCTATTGGAATAAAAAATATCTCGAGAACAGACAACCTTCCATAATGACAAGGCTACAATCCAATGGAATTACAAAAATCTCGAAAACATTCTACCTTCCATAATGATAAATCTACCATCCATTGGAGCAACAAAAATCTCGACAACAAACTAACTTCCATAATGACAAGGCTACCATCCATTGAAGTAACAAAAATATCCACCACGGACTACCTTCCATAATGACAAGGCTACCATTCATTGGAATAACAAAAATCTCGACAACAAACTACCTTCATAATGATAAGGCTACCATCCATTGGAGTAACAAAATTATCAACAACAAACTATATTCTATAATGACAAGGCTACAATCCATTGGAGTAACAAAATTCTCGACAACAGACTACCTTCCATAATGACAAGGATACCATCCATTGGAGTAACAAAAATCTCGGCAATAGACTACCTTCCATAATGACAAGGATACCATCTATGTGAATAACAAAAATCTCGAGAACAGACTACCTTCCATAATGACAAGGCTACCATCCAATGGAATGACAAAAATCTCAACAACATTCTACCTTCCATAATGATAAGTCTACCATCCATTGGAGTAACAAAAATCTCGACAACAGACTACCTTCCATAATGACAATGCTACCATCCATTGGAATAACAAAAATATCGACAACAGACTACCTTCCATAATGACAATGCTACCATCCATTGGAATAACAAAAATATCGACAAGAAACTACCTTCCATAATGACAAGGCTACCATCCATTGGAGCGACAGAAATCACAACGATAGACTACCTTCCATAATGACAAGGTTACCATCCATTGGAGTAATAAAGATCTCAACAACAGACTACCTTCCATAATGACAAGGCTACCATCCATTGGAGTAACAAAAATATGAAGAACAGACTACCTTCCATAGTGACAAGGCTACCATCCATTGGAGTGACAGAAATCACAACGAAAGACTACCTTCCATAATGACAAGGCTACCATCCATTGGAGTATCAAAAATATCGACAACAGACTACCTTCCATAATGACAAGGATACCATCCATTGGAGTAACAAAAATCTTGAAAATAGACTACCTTCCATAATGACAAGGCTACCATCCATTAGAGTAACATAAATCTCGACAACAGACAACCTTCCCTAATTAGAAGGATACCATCCATTGGAATAACAAAAATCTTGACAATAGACTACCTTTCATAATGACAAGGCTATCATCCATTGGAGTAACAAAAATATGAACAATAGACTACCTTCCATAGTGACAAGGCTACCATGCATTGGATTAACAAAAATATCTACAATAGACTACGTTCCATAATGACAAGGCTACCATCCATTAGACTAACAAAAATCTCGACAACAGACAACCTTTCATAATGACAAGGCTACCATCCATTGGAGTAACAAAAATCTCGACAATAGACTTCCTTCCATAATGACAAGGCTACCTTCCATTGGAGTAACAAAAATATGAACAACAAACTACCTTCCATAGTGACTAGGCTATCATCCACTGGAGTGATAGAAATCACAAAGACATACTATCTTCCATAATGACAAGGCTAGCATCCATCGGAGTAACAAAAATCTCGGCAACAAACTACCTTCCATAATGACAAGGATACCATCCATTGGAGTAACAAAATTATCGACGACAAACTATGTTCTATAATGACAAGGCTACAATCCATTGGAGTAACAAAAATCTCGGCAACAGACTACCTTCCATAATGACAAGGCTACCATGCATTAGAGTAACAAAAATATCTACAATAGAATATGTTCCATAATGACAAGGCTACCATCCCTTGTAGTAACCGAAATATCGACAACAGACTACCTTCCATAATGACAAGGCTACCATCCATTGTAGTAAGAAAAATCTCGACAACAGACTACCTTCCATAATGACAAGGCTACCATCCATTAGAGTAACAAAAATCTCGACAATAGACAACCTTCCATAATGACAAGGCTACCATCCATTGGAGTAAAAATATCTCGACAATAGACTACCTTCCATAATGACAAGGCTAACATCCATTAGAGTAACAAAAATCTCGACAACAAACAACATTCCATAATGACAAGGATACCATCCATTGGAGTAACAAAATTATCGACGACAAACTATGTTCTATAATGACAAGGCTACAATCCATTGGAGTAATAAAATTCTCGACAACAAACTACCTTCCATAATGACAAGGATACCATCCATTGGAGTAATAAAAATCTCAGAAACAGACTACCTTCCATAATGACAAGGCTACCATGCATTGGAGTAACAAATATATCTACAATAGGCTAAGTTCCATAATGACAAGGCTACCATCCCTTGTAGTAACCGAAATATCGACAACAGACTACCTTCCATAATGACAAGGCTACCATCCATTGTAGTAACAAAAATCTCGACAACAGACTACCTTCCATTATGACAAGGCTACCATCCATTAGAGTAACAAAAATCTCGACAATAGACAACCATCCATAATGACAACGCTACCAACCGTTGGAGTAACAAATATCTCAACCATAGACTACCTTCCATAATGACAAGGCTACCATCCATTGGAGTAACAAAAATCTAGACAATAGACTACCTTCCATAATGACAAGGCTACCTTCCATTGGAGTAACAAAAATATGAACAACAGACTACCTTCCATAGTGACAAGGATACAATCCATTGGAGTCACAGAAATGACAACGACAAACCACCTTCCATAATGACAAGGCTAGCATCCATTGGAGTAACAAAAATCTCGACAACAAACTACATTCAATAATGACAAGGCTACCATCCATTGGAGTAACAAATATCTCGACAATGGACTACCTTCCATAATGACAAGGCTACCATCCATTAGAGTAACAAAAATCTCGACAATAGACTACCTTCCATAATGACAAGTCTACAATCCATTGGAGTAACAAAAATATCGACAACAGACTACCTTCCATAATGATAAGGCTACCATCCATTGGAATAACAAAAATCTCGACAACAAACTACCTTCCATATTGACAAGGCTACCATACATTGTAATAACAAAAACATCGACAATAGACTACCTTCAATAATAACAAGGCTACCATTCATTAGAGTAACAAAAATCTCGACAATAGACAACCTTCCAAAATGACAAGGCTACTATCCATTGGAGTAACAAAAATCTCGACAATAGACTACCTTCCATAATGAAAAGGCTACCTTCCATTGGAGTAACAAAAATATGAACAACAAACTACCTTCCATAGTGACAAGGCTACCATCCATTGGAGTGATAGAAATCACAAAGACAGACTATGTTCCATAATGACAAGGCTAGCATCCATTGGAGTAACAAAAATATCGACAACAAACAACCTTCCATAATGACAAGGCTACCATCTATTGGAATAAAAAATATCTCGAGAACAGACAACCTTCCATAATGACAAGGCTACAATCCAATGGAATTACAAAAATCTCGAAAACATTCTACCTTCCATAATTACAAGGATACCATCCATTGGAGTGACAAAAATATCGACAATAGACTACCTTCCGTAATGACAAGGCTACCATCCATTGGAGTAACAAAATCTCGATAACATACTACCTTTCATTATGACATGGCTACTATCCATTGGAGTAACAAAAATATTGACAACAAACTAAGTTCCATAATGATAAGGCTACCATCCATTGGAGTAACAAAAATATCGATAACAGACTACCTTCCATAACGAAAAGGCTACCATCCATTGGAGTAATGAAAATATCAACAAGAGACTACTTTCCATAATGACAAGGCTACCATCCATTGGAGTAACAAAAAACTCGCCAACAGACTACCTTCCATAATGACAAGGCTACCATACATTGGAGTGACAAAAATCTTGACAATAGACTATCTTTCATAATGACAAGGCTACCATCCATTGGAGTAATGCAAATATAAACAAGAGACTACCTTCTACAATGACAAGGCTACCATGCATAGGAGTAATGAAAATATCAACAATAGACTACCTTCCATAATGACAAGGCTACCATCCATTGGAGTAATAAAAAGCTCGCCAATAGACTACCTTCCATAATTACAAGGATACCATCCATTGGAGTAATGAAAATATCAACAAGAGACTACTTTCCATAATGACAAGGCTACCATCCATTGGAGTAACAAAAAACTCGCCAACAGACTACCTTCCATAATGACAAGGCTACCATCCATTGGAGTGACAAAAATCTCGACAATAGACTACCTTCCATAATGATAAGGCTACCATCCATTGGAGTAACAAAAATATCGATAACAGACTACCTTCCATAACGAAAAGGCTACCATCCATTGGAGTAATGAAAATATCAACAAGAGACTACCTTCCATAATGACAAGGCTACCATCCATTGAAGTAACAAAAATATCCACCACGGACTACCTTCCATAATGACAAGGCTACCATTTATTGGAATAACAAAAATCTCGACAACAAACTACCTTTCAAAATGATAAGGCTACCATCCATTGGAGTAACAAAATTATCAACAACAAACTATATTCTATAATGACAAGGCTACAATCCATTGGAGTAACAAAATTCTCGACAACAGACTACCTTCCATAATGACAAGGATACCATCCATTGGAGTAACAAAAATCTCGGCAATAGACTACCTTCCATAATGATAAGTCTACCATCCATTGGAGTAACAAAAATCTCGACAACAGACTACCTTCCATAATGACAATGCTACCATCCATTGGAATAACAAAAATATCGACAACAGACTACCTTCCATAATGACAAGGCTATCATCCATTGGAGTAACAAAAATATGAACAATAGACTACCTTCCATAGTGACAAGGCTACCATGCATTGGATTAACAAAAATATCTACAATAGACTACGTTCCATAATGACAAGGCTACCATCCATTAGACTAACAAAAATCTCGACAACAGACAACCTTCCATAATGACAAAGCTACCATCCATTGGAGTAACAAAAATCTCGACAATAGACTACCTTCCATAATGACAAGGCTACCTTCCATTGGAGTAACAAAAATATGAACAACAAACTACCTTCCATAGTGACTAGGCTATCATCCACTGGAGTGATAGAAATCACAAAGACATACTATCTTCCATAATGACAAGGCTAGCATCCATCGGAGTAACAAAAATCTCGACAACAAACTACCTTCCATAATGACAAGGATACCATCCATTGGAGTAACAAAATTATCGACGACAAAATATGTTCTATAATGACAAGGCTACAATCCATTGGAGTAACAAAAATCTCGGCAACAGACTACCTTCCATAATGACAAGGCTACCATGCATTGGAGTAACAAAAATATCTACAATAGAATATGTTCTATAATGACAAGGCTACCATCCCTTGTAGTAACCGAAATATCGACAACAGACTACCTTCCATAATGACAAGGCTACCATCCATTGTAGTAAGAAAAATCTCGACAACAGATTACCTCCCATAATGACAAGGCTACCATCCATTAGAGTAACAAAAATCTCGACAATAGACAACCTTCCATAATGACAAGGCTACCATCCATTGGAGTAACAAATATCTCGACAATAGACTACCTTCCATAATGACAAGGCTAACATCCATTAGAGTAACAAAAATCTCGACAACAAACTACATTCCATAATGACAAGGATACCATCTATTGGAATAAAAAATATCTCGAGAACAGACTACCTTCCATAATGACATGGCTACAATCCAATGGAATGACAAAAATCTCGAAAACATTCTACCTTCCATAATGATAAGTCTACCATCCATTGGAGTAACAAAAATCTCGACAACAAACTAACTTCCATAATGACAAGGCTACCATCCATTGAAGTAACAAAAATATCGACTATGGACTACCTTCCATAATGACAAGGCTACCATCCATTGGAGTAACAATATTATCGACAACAAACTATGTTCTATAATGACAAGGCTACAATCCATTGGAGTAACAAAATTCTCGACAACAGACTACCTTCCATAATGACAAGGATACCATCCATTGGAGTAACAAAAAGCTCGGCAACAAACTACCTTCCATAATGACAAGGCTACCATCTATGTCAATAACAAAAATCTCGAGAACAAACTACATTCCATAATGACAAGGCTACCATCCAATGGAATGACAAAAATCTCGACAACATTCTACCTTCCATAATGATAAGTCTACCATCCATTGGAGTAACAAAAATCTCGACAACAGACTACCTTCCATAATGACAAGGCTACCATCCATTAGAGTAACAAAAATCTCGACAATAGACAACCTTCCATAATGACAACGCTACCATCCATTGGAGTAACAAATATCTCAACAATAGACTACCTTCCATAATAACAAGGCTACCATCCATTTGAGTAACAAAAATCTAGACAATAGACTACCTTCCATAATGACAAGGCTACCTTCCATTGGAGTAACAAAAATACGAACAACAGACTACCTTCCATAGTGAAAAGGATACCATCCATTGGAGTGACAGAAATGACAACGACATACCACCTTCCATAATGACAAGGCTAGCATCCATTGGAGTAACAAAAATCTCGACAACAAACTACATTCCATAATGACAAGGCTACCATCCATTAGAGTAACAAATATCTCGACAATGGACTACCTTCCATAATGACAAGGCTACCATCCATTAGAGTCACAAAAATCTCGACAATAGACTACCTTCCATAATGACAAGTCTACAATCCGTTGGAGTAACAAAAATATCGACAACAGACTACCTTCCATAATGGACAGGCTACCATCCATTGGTGTAACAAAAACGTCGACAACTAACTACCTTCCATAATGACAAGGGTACAATCCATTGGAGTAACAAAATTCTCGACAACATACTACCTCCCATAATGACAAGGATACCATCCAATAGAGTAACAAAAATCTCGGCAACAGACTACCTTCCATAATGACAAGGCTACCATCTATGTGAATAACAAAAATCTCGAGAACAGACTACCTTCCATAATGACAAGGCTATTATCCAATGGAATGACAAAAATCTCGACAACATTCTACCTTCCATAATGATAAGTCTACCATCCATTGGAGTAACAAAAATCTCTACAATAGACTACCTTCCATAATGACAAGCATACCATCTATTGGAATAACAAAAATCTTGAGAACATACCACCTTCCATAATGACAAGGCTACCATACATTGTAGTAACGAAAATCTCGACAATACACTACCTTCCATAATAACAAGGCTATTATCCATTAGAGTAACAAAAATTTCGACAACAGACAACCTTCCATGATGACAAGGCTACCATCCATTGGAGTAACAATAATCTCGACAATAGACTACCTTCCATAATGACAAGGCTACCTTCCATTGGAGTAACAAAAATATGAACAACAAACTACCTTCCATAGTGACAAGGCTACCATTCATTAGAGTGATAGAAATCACAAAGTTAGACTATCTTCCATAATGACAAGGCTAGCATCCATTGGAGTAACAAAAATCTCGACAACAAACTACCTTCCATAATGACAAGGCTACCATCCATTGAAGTAACCAAAATATTGACTACGGACTACCTTCCATAATGACAAGGCTACTATCCATTGGAGTAACAAAATTATAGACAACAGACTACCTTCCATAATGACAAGGATACCATCCATTGGAGTAACAAAAATCTCGGCAATAAACTACCTTCCATAATGACAAGGCTACCATCTATGTGAATAACAAAAATCTCGAAAACAGACTACCTTCCATAATGACAAGGCTACCATCCAATGGAATGACAAAAATCTCGACAACATTCTACCTTCCATAATGATAAGTCTACCATCCATTGGAGTAAAAAAATTCTCGACAACAGACTACCTTCCATAATGACAATGCTACCATCCATTGGAATAACAAAAATCTCGACAACAAACTACCTTCCATAATGACAAGGCTACCATCCATTGGAGCGACATAAATCACAACGCTAGACTACCTTCCATAATGACAAGGTTACCATCCATTGGAGTAACAAAGATCTCGACAACAGACTACCTTCCATAATGACAAGGCTACCATCCATTGGAGTAACAAAAATATTAAGAATAGACTACCTTCCATAGTGACAAGGCCACCATCCATTAGAGTGACATAAATCACAATGAAAGACTACCTTAAATAATGACAAGGCTACCATCCATTGGAGTAACAAAAATATCGAAAACAGACTACCTTCCATAATGACAAGGATACCATCCATTGGAGTAACAAAAATCTCGAAAACAGACTACCTTCCATAATGACAAGGAGTCAATCCATTAGAGTAACATAAATCTGGACAATAGACAACCTTCCATAATTAGAAGGACACCATCCATTGGAATAACAAAAATCTAGACAATAGACTACCTTCCATAATGACAAGGCTACCATCCATTTGAGTAACAAAAATATGAACAACAAACTACCTTCCATAGTGACAAGGCTATCATCCATTGGAATGATAGAAATCACAAAGACAGACTATCTTCCATAATGACAAGGCTAGCATCCATTGGAGTAACAAAAATCTCGAGAATATACTACTTTCCATAATGACAAGGCTACCATACATTGTAGTAACAAAAATCTCGACAATAGACTACCTTCCATAATAACAAGGCTACCATCCATTAGAGTAACAAAAATCTCGACAACAGACAACCTTCCATAATGACAAGGCTACCATCCATTGGAGTAACAAAAATCTCGACAATAGACTACCTTCCATAATGACAAGGCTACCTTCCATTGGAGAACAAAAATATGAACAACAAACTACCTTCCATAGTGACAAGGCTACAATCCATTGGAGTTATAGAAATCATAAAGACAGAGTATCTTCCATAATGACAAGGCTAGCATCCATTGGGGTAACAAAAATCTCGACAACAAACTACCTTCCATAATGACAAGGCTACCATCTATTGGAATATAAAATATCTCGAGAACAGACTACCTTCCATAATGACATGGCTACAATCCAATGGAATGACAAAAATCTCGAAAACATTCTACCTTCCATAATGATAAGTCTACCATCCATTGGAGTAACAAAAATCTCGACAACAAACTAACTTCCATAATGACAACGCTACCATCCATTGAAGTAAAAAAAATATCGACTACGGACTACCTTCCATAATGACAAGGCTACCATCCATTGGAGTAACAATATTATCGACAACAAACTATGTTCTATAATGACAAGGCTACAATCCATTGGAGTAACAAAATTCTCGACAACAGACTACCTTCCATAATGACATGGATACCATCCATTGGAGTAACAAAAATCTCGGCAACAAACTACCTTCCATAATGACAAGGCTACCATCTATGTGAATAACAAAAATCTCGAGAACAAACTACCTTCCATAATGACAAGGCTACCATCCAATGGAATGACAAAAATCTCGACAACATTTTACCTTCCATAATGATAACTCTACCATCCATTAGAGTAACAAAAATCTCGACAACAGACTACCTTCCATAATGACAAGGCTACCATCCATTTGAGTAACAAAAATATGGACAATAGACTACCTTCCATAATGACAAGGCTACCTTCCATTGGAGTAACAAAAATACGAACAACAGACTACCTTCCATAGTGACAAGGATACCATCCATTGGAGTGACAGAAATGACAACGACATACCACCTTCCATAATGACAAGGCTAGCATCCATTGGAGTAACAAAAATCTCGACAACAAACTACATTCCATAATGACAAGGCTACCATCCATTAGAGTAACAAATATCTCGACAATGGACTACCTTCCATAATGACAAGGCTACCTTCCATTAGAGTAACAAAAATCTCGACAATAGACTACCTTCCATAATGACAAGTCTACAATCCGTTGGAGTAACAGAAATATCGACAACAGACTACCTTCCATAATGACAAGGCTACCATCCATTGGAATAACAAAAATGTCGACAATAAACTACCTTCCATAATGACAAGTCTACCATCCATTGGAGTAACAAAAACGTCAACAACAGACTATGTTCCATAATGACAAGGCTACAATCCATTGGAGTAACAAAATTCTTGACAACATACTACCTCCCATAATGACAAGGATACCATCCATTGGAGTAACAAAAATCTCGGCAACAGACTACCTTCCATAATGACAAGGCTACCATCTATGTGAATAACAAATATCTCGAGAACAGACTACCTTCCATAATGACAAGTCTATTATCCAATGGAATGAAAAAAATCTCGACAACATTCTACCTTCCATAATGATAAGTCTACCATCCATTGGAGTAACAAAAATCTCTACAATAGACTACCTTCCATAATGACAAGCCTACCATCTATTGGAATAACAAAAATCTTGAGAACATACCACCTTCCATAATGACAAGGCTACCATACATTGTAGTAACAAAAATCTCGACAATACACTACCTTCCATAATAACAAGGCTACTATCCACTAGAGTAACAAAAATTTCGACAACAGACAACCTTCCATGATGACAAGGCTACCATCCATTGGAGTAACAAAAATCTCGACAATAGACTACCTTCCATAATAACAAGGCTACCTTCCATTGGAGTAACAAAAATATGAACAACAAACTACCTTCCATATTGACAAGGCTACCATTCATTAGAGTGATAGAAATCACAAAGTTAGACTATCTTCCATAATGACAAGGCTAGCATCCATTGGAGTAACAAAAATCTCGACAACAAACTACCTTCCATAATGACAAGCCTACCATCCATTGAAGTAACAAAAATATTGACTACGGACTACCTTCCATAATGACAAGGCTACCATCCATTGGAGTAACAAAATTATCGACAACAAACTATGTTCTATAATGACAAGGCTACAATCCATTGGAGTAACAAAATTCTCGACAACAGACTACCTTCCATAATGACAAGGATACCATCCATTGGAGTAACAAAAATCTCGCCAATAAACTACCTTCCATAATGACAAGGCTACCATCTATGTGAATAACAAAAAACTCGAGAACAAACTACCTTCCATAATGACAAGGCTACCATCCAATGGAATGACAAAAATCTCGACAACATTCTACCTTCCATAATGATTAGTCTACCATCCATTGGAGTAACAAAAATCTCGACAATAGGCTACCTTCCATAATGACAATGCTACCATCCATTGGAATAACAATAATATGGACAACAAACTACCTTCCATAATGACAAGGCTACCATCCATTGGAGCGACATAAATCACAATGATAGACTACCTTCCATAATGACAAGGTTACCATCCATTGGAGTAACAATGATCTCGACAATAGACTACCTTCCATAATGACAAGGCTACCATCCATTGGAGTAACAAAAATATGAAGAACAGACTACCTTCCATAATGACAAGGCTACCATCCATTGGAGTGACATAAATCATAACGAAAGACTACCTTCCATAATGACAAGGCTACCATGCATTGGAGTAAAAAAAATATCGAAAATAGAATACCTTCCATAATGACAAGGATACCATCCATTGGAGTAACAAAATTCTCGAAAACAGACTACCTTCCATAATGACAAGGCTACCATCCATTAGAGTAACATAAATCTCGACAACAGACAACTTTCCATAATTAGAAGGATACCATCCATTGGAATAACAAAAATCTAGACAATATACTACCTTCCATAATGACAAGGTTACCATCCATTTGAGTAACAAAAATATGAACAATAGACTACCTTCCATAGCGACAAGGCTACCATGCATTGGAGTAACAAAAATATCTACAATAGACTACGTTCCATAATGACAAGGATACCATCCATTAGACTAACAAAAATCTCGACAACAGACAACCTTCCATAATGACAAGGCTACCATCCATTGGAGTAACAAAAATCTCGATAATAGACTACCTTCCATAATGACAAGGCTACCTTCCATTGGAGTAACAAAAATATTGACAATTGACTACCTTCCATAATGACAAGGATACCATCCATTGGAGTAACAAAAATCTCGAAAACAGACTACCTTCCATAATGACAAGGCTACCATCCATTAGAGTAACATAAATCTCGACAACAGACAACCTTCCATAATGAGAAGGATACCATCCATTGGAATAACAAAAATCTAGACAATAGACTACCTTCCATAATGACAAGGCTACCATCCATTGGAGTAACAAAAATACGAACAATAGACTACTTTCCATAGTGACAAGGCTACCATGCATTGGAGTAACAAAAATATGAACAATAGACTACCTTCCATAGTGACAAGGCTTCCATGCATTGGAGTAACAAAAATATATACAATCGACTATGTACCATAATGACAAGGCTACCATCCCTTGTAGTAACCGAAATATCGACAATAGACTACCTTTGATAATGACAAGGCTACCATCCATTGTAGTAACAAAAATCTCGAAAACGGACTACCTTCCATAATGACAAGGATACCATCTATTGGAATAACAAAAATCTCGAGAACAGACAACCTTCCATAATGACAAGGCTACCATCCATTGTAGTAACAAAAATCTCGAAAACCGACTACCTTCCATAACAACAAGGCTACCATCCATTAGAGTAACAAAAATCTCGACAATAGACTACCTTCCATAATGACAAGGCTACCTTCCATTTGAGTAACAAAAATATAAACAACAGACTACCTTCCATAGTAACAAGGATACCATCAATTGGAGTGACAGAAATCACCACGACAGACTACCTTCCATAATTACAAGGCTAGCATCCATTGGAGTAACAAAAATCTCGACAACAAACTACCTTCCATAATGACAAGGCTACCATCCATTGGAGTAACAAAAATCTCTACGATAGACTACCTTCCATAATGACAAGGCTACCATCCATTAGAGTAACAAAAATCTCGATAATAGACTACCTTCCATAATGACAAGGCTACAATCCATTGGAGTAACAAAAATATCGACAACAAACTACCTTCCATTATGACAAGGCTACCATCCATTGGAATAAAAAAAATCTCGACAACAAACTACCTTTCAAAATGATAAGGCTACCATCCATTGGAGTAACAAAAACGTCGACAACAGACTATGTTCCATAATGGCAAGGCTACAATCCATTGGAGTAACAAAATTCTGGACAACATACTACCTCCCATAATGACAAGGATACCATCCATTGGAGTAACAAAAATCTCGGCAACAGACTACCTTCCATAATGACAAGGCTACCATCTATTGGAATAACAAATATCTCGACAACAAACTACCTTCCATAATGATAAGTCTACCATCCATTGGATTGACAGAAATCACAACGAAAGACTACCTTCCATAATGACAAGGCTACCATCCATTGGAGTAAAAAAAATATCGACAATAGACTACCTTCCATAATGACAAGGCTACCATCTATTGGAATAACAAATATCTCGACAACAAACTACCTTCCATAATGATAAGTCTACCATCCATTGGATTGACAGAAATCACAACGAAAGACTACCTTCCATAATGACAAGGCTACCATCCATTAGAGTAACATAAATCTCGACAACAGACAACCTTCATTAATGAGAAGGATACCATCCATTGGAATAACAAAAATCTAGACAATAGACTACCTTCCATAATGACAAGGCTACCATCCATTGGAGTAACAAAAATACGAACAATAGACTACTTTCCATAGTGTCAAGGCTACCTAGCATTGGAGTAACAAAAATATATACAATAGACTATGTTCCATAATGACAAGGCTACCATCTCTTGTAGTAACCGAAATATCGACAACAGACTACCTTCGATAATGACAAGGCTACCATCCATTGTAGTAACAAAAATCTCGACAGCGAACTACATTCCATAATGACAAGGATACCATCTATTGGAATAACAAAAATCTCGAGAACAGACAACCTTCCATAATGACAAGGCTACCATCCATTGTAGTAACAAAAATCTTGAAAACCGACTACCTTCCATAATAACAAGGCTACCGTCCATTAGAGTAACAAAAATCTCGACAATAGACTACCTTCTATAATGACAAGGCTACCTTCCATTGGAGTAACAAAAATATGAACAACAGACTACCTTCCATAGTTACAAGGCTACCATCCATTGGACTGATAGAAATAACCACGACAGACTACCTTCCATAATTATCAGGCTAACATCCATTGGAGTAACAAAAATCTAGAAAACAAACTACCTTCCATAATGACAAGGCTACCATCCATTGGAGTAACAAAGATCTCTATGTAAGACTACCTTCCATAATGATAAGGCTACCATCCATTAGAGTAACAAAAATCTCGACAATAGACTACCTTCCATAATGACAAGGCTACCATCCATTGGAATAACAAAAATCTCTACAACAAACTACCTTCCATAATGACAAGGCTACCATCTATTGGAATAACAAATATCTCGGCAACATTCTACCTCCCATAATGACAAGGCTACAATCTAATGGAATGACAAAAATCTCGAAAACATTCTACCTTCCATAATGATAAGTCTTCCATCCATTGGAGTAACAAAAATCTCGACAACAAACTAACTTCCATAATGACAAGGCCTCCATCCATTGAAGTAACAGAAATATCGACTACGGACTACCTTCCATAATGACAAGGCTACCATTCATTGGAATAACAAAAATCTGGACAACAAACTACCTTCCATAATGACAAGGCTACCATCCATTGGAGTAACAAAATTATCGACAACAAACTATGTTCTATAATTACAAGGCTACAATCCATTGGAGTAACAAAATTATCGACAACAGACTACCTTCCATAATGACAAGGATACCATCCATTAGAGTAACAAAAATCTCGGCAACAGACTACCTTCCATAATGACAATGCTACCATCCAATGGAATGACAAAAATCTCGACAACATTCTACCTTCCATAATGATAAGTCTACCATCCATTGGAGTAACAAAAATCTCGACAACAGACTACCTTCCATAATGACAATGCTACCATCCATTGGAATAACAAAAATCTCGACAACAAACTACCTTCCATAATGACAAGGCTACCATCCATTGGAGTGACAGAAATCACAACGGAAGACTACCTTCCATAATGACAAGGCTACCATCCATTGGAGTAACAAAAATATTGACAATAGACTACCTTCCATAATGACAAGGATACCATCCATTGGAGTAACAAAAATCTCGAAAACAGACTACCTTCCATAATGACAAGGCTACCATCTATTAGAGTAACATAAATCTCGACAACAGACAACCTTCCATAATGAGAAGGATACCATCCATTAGAATAACAAAAATCTAGACAATAGACTACCTTCCATAATGACAAGGCTACCATCCATTGGAGTAACAAAAATACGAACAATAGACTACCTTCCATAATGACAAGGCTACCATCCCTTGTAGTAACCGAAATATTGACAACAGACTACCTTCGATAATGACAAGGCTACCATCCATTGTAGTAACAAAAATATCAACAACGGACTACCTTCCATAATGACAAGGATACCATCTATTGGAATAACAAAACTCTAGAGAACAAACAACCTTCCATAATGACAAGGCTACCATCCACTATAGTAACAAAAATCTCGAAAACCGACTACCTTCCATAATAACAAGGCTACCATCCATTAGAGTAACCAAAACCTCGACAATAGACTACCTTCCATAATGACAAGGCTACCTTCCATTGGAGTAACAAAAATATGAACAACAGACTACCTTCTATAGTGACAAGGCTACCATCCATTGGAGTGACAGAAATCACCACGACACACTACCTTCCATAATTACAAGGCTATCATACATTGGAGTAACAAAAATCTCGACAACAGACTACCTTCCATAATGACAAGGATACCATCCATTGCAGTAACAAAAATATTGACAACAGACTACCTTCCATAATGACAAGGCTACCATCCATTAGAGTAACAAAAATCGTGACAATAGACCACCTTCCATAATGAAAAGGCTACAATCCATTGGAGTAATAAAAATATCGACAACATACTACCTTCCATAATGACAAGGCTACCATCCATTGGAATAAAAAAAATCTCGACAACAAACTACCTTCCATAATGACAAGGCTACCATCCATTGGAGTAACAAAAACGTCGACAACAGACTATGTTCCATAATGACAAGGCTACAATCCATTGGAGTAACAAAATTCTCGACAACATACTACCTCCCATAATGACAAGGCTACCATCCATTGGAGTAACAAAAATCTCAGCAACAGACTACCTTCCATAATGACAAGGCTACCATCTATTGGAATAACAAATATCTCGAGAACAGACTACCTTCCATAATGAAAAGGCTACCATCCAATGGAATAACAAAAATCTCGACAATAAACTACCTTCCATAATGATAAGTCTACCATCCATTAGAGTAACAAAAATCTCGATAACAGACTACCTTCCATAATGACAAGCATACCATCTATTGGAATAACAAAAATCTCGAGAATAGACTACCTTCCGTAATGACAAGGCTACCATACATTGTAGTACCAAATATCTCGACAATAGACTACCTTCCATAATAACAAGGCTCCCATCCATTAGAGAAACAAAAATCTCGACAACAGACAACGTTCCATAATGACAAGGCTACCATCCATTGGAGTAACAAAAATCTTGACAATAGACTAACTTCCATAATGACAAGGCTACCTTACATTGGAGTAACAAAAATATGAACAACAAACTACCTTCCATGGTGACAAGGCTACCATCCATTGGAGTGATAGAAATCACAAAGACAGACTAGCTTCCATAATGACAAGGCTAGCATCCATTGGAGTAACAAAAACCTCGACAACAAATTACCTTCCATAATGACAAGGCTACCATCTATTGGAATAACAAATATCTCGAGAACAGACTACCTTCCGTAATGACAAGGCTACAATCCAATGGAATGACAAAAATCTCGAAAACATTCTACCTTCCATAATGATAAGTCTACCATCCATTGGAGTAACAAAAATCTCAACAACAAACTAACTTCCATAATGACAAGGCTACCATCCATTGAAGTAACAAAAATATCTACTACGGACTACCTTCCATAATGACAAGGCTACCATTCATTGGAATAACCAAAATCTCGACAACAAACTACCTTCCATAATGACAAGGCTACCATCCATTGGAGTAACAGAATTATCAACAAAAAACTATGTTCTATAATGACGAGGCTACAATCCATTGGAGTAAGAAAATTCTCGACAACAGACTACCTTCCATAATGACAAGGATACCATCCATTAAAGTAACAAAAATCTCGGCAACATACTACCTTCCATAATGACAAGGCTACCATCCACTATAGTAACAAAAATCTCGAAAACCGACTACCTTCCATAATAACAAGGCTACCATCCATTAGAGTAACCAAAACCTCGACAATAGACTACCTTCCATAATGACAAGGCTACCTTCCATTGGAGTAACAAAAATATGAACAACAGACTACCTTCTATAGTGACAAGGCTACCATCCATTGGAGTGACAGAAATCACCACGACACACTACCTTCCATAATTACAAGGCTATCATACATTGGAGTAACAAAAATCTCGACAACAGACTACCTTCCATAATGACAAGGATACCATCCATTGCAGTAACAAAAATATTGACAACAGACTACCTTCCATAATGACAAGGCTACCATCCATTAGAGTAACAAAAATCGTGACAATAGACCACCTTCCATAATGAAAAGGCTACAATCCATTGGAGTAATAAAAATATCGACAACATACTACCTTCCATAATGACAAGGCTACCATCCATTGGAATAAAAAAAATCTCGACAACAAACTACCTTCCATAATGACAAGGCTACCATCCATTGGAGTAACAAAAACGTCGACAACAGACTATGTTCCATAATGACAAGGCTACAATCCATTGGAGTAACAAAATTCTCGACAACATACTACCTCCCATAATGACAAGGCTACCATCCATTGGAGTAACAAAAATCTCAGCAACAGACTACCTTCCATAATGACAAGGCTACCATCTATTGGAATAACAAATATCTCGAGAACAGACTACCTTCCATAATGAAAAGGCTACCATCCAATGGAATAACAAAAATCTCGACAATAAACTACCTTCCATAATGATAAGTCTACCATCCATTAGAGTAACAAAAATCTCGATAACAGACTACCTTCCATAATGACAAGCATACCATCTATTGGAATAACAAAAATCTCGAGAATAGACTACCTTCCGTAATGACAAGGCTACCATACATTGTAGTACCAAATATCTCGACAATAGACTACCTTCCATAATAACAAGGCTCCCATCCATTAGAGAAACAAAAATCTCGACAACAGACAACGTTCCATAATGACAAGGCTACCATCCATTGGAGTAACAAAAATCTTGACAATAGACTAACTTCCATAATGACAAGGCTACCTTACATTGGAGTAACAAAAATATGAACAACAAACTACCTTCCATGGTGACAAGGCTACCATCCATTGGAGTGATAGAAATCACAAAGACAGACTAGCTTCCATAATGACAAGGCTAGCATCCATTGGAGTAACAAAAACCTCGACAACAAATTACCTTCCATAATGACAAGGCTACCATCTATTGGAATAACAAATATCTCGAGAACAGACTACCTTCCGTAATGACAAGGCTACAATCCAATGGAATGACAAAAATCTCGAAAACATTCTACCTTCCATAATGATAAGTCTACCATCCATTGGAGTAACAAAAATCTCAACAACAAACTAACTTCCATAATGACAAGGCTACCATCCATTGAAGTAACAAAAATATCTACTACGGACTACCTTCCATAATGACAAGGCTACCATTCATTGGAATAACCAAAATCTCGACAACAAACTACCTTCCATAATGACAAGGCTACCATCCATTGGAGTAACAGAATTATCAACAAAAAACTATGTTCTATAATGACGAGGCTACAATCCATTGGAGTAAGAAAATTCTCGACAACAGACTACCTTCCATAATGACAAGGATACCATCCATTAAAGTAACAAAAATCTCGGCAACATACTACCTTCCATAATGACAAGGCTACCATCCATTATAGTAACAAAAATCTCGAAAACCGACTACCTTCCATAATAACAAGGCTACCATCTATTAGAGTAACCAAAATCTCGACAATAGACTACCTTCCATAATGACAAGGCTACCTTCCATTGGAGTAACAAAAATATGAACAACAGACTACCTTCCATAGTGACAAGGCTACCATCCATTGGAGTGACAGAAATCACCACGACAGACTACCTTCCATAATTACAAGGCTATCATACATTGGAGTAACAAAAATCTCGACAACAGACTACCTTCCATAATGACAAGGATACCATCCATTGCAGTAACAAAAATATTGACAATAGACTACCTTCCATAATGACAAGGCTACCATCCATTAGAGTAACAAAAATCCTGACAATAGACTACCTTCCATAATGAAAAGGCTACAATCCATTGGAGTAATAAAAATATCGACAACATACTACCTTCCATAATGACAAGGCTACCATCCATTGGAATAAAAAAAATCTCGACAACAAACTACCTTCCATAATGACAAGGCTACCATCCATTGGAGTAACAAAAACGTCGACAACAGACTATGTTCCATAATGACAAGGCTACAATCCATTGGAGTAACAAAATTCTCGACAACATACTACCTCCCATAATGACAAGGCTACCATCCATTGGAGTAACAAAAATCTCAGCAACAGACTACCTTCCATAATGACAAGGCTACCATCTATTGGAATAACAAATATCTCGAGAACAGACTACCTTCCATAATGAAAAGGCTACCATCCAATGGAATAACAAAAATCTCGACAATAAACTACCTTCCATAATGATAAGTCTACCATCCATTAGAGTAACAAAAATCTCGATAACAGACTACCTTCCATAATGACAAGCATACCATCTATTGGAATAACAAAAATCTCGAGAATAGACTACCTTCCGTAATGACAAGGCTACCATACATTGTAGTACCAAATATCTCGACAATAGACTACCTTCCATAATAACAAGGCTACCATCCATTAGAGTAACAAAAATATCGACAACAGACAACGTTCCATAATGACAAGGCTACCATCCATTGGAGTAACAAAAATCTTGACAATAGACTAACTTCCATAATGACAAGGCTACCTTACATTGGAGTAACAAAAATATGAACAACAAACTACCTTCCATGGTGACAAGGCTACCATCCATTGGAGTGATAGAAATCACAAAGACAGACTAGCTTCCATAATGACAAGGCTAGCATCCATTGGAGTAACAAAAACCTCGACAACAAATTACCTTCCATAATGACAAGGCTACCATCTATTGGAATAACAAATATCTCGAGAACAGACTACCTTCCGTAATGACAAGGCTACAATCCAATGGAATGACAAAAATCTCGAAAACATTCTACCTTCCATAATGATAAGTCTACCATCCATTGGAGTAACAAAAATATCTACTACGAACTACCTTCCATAATGACAAGGCTACCTTTCATTGGAATAACCAAAATCTCGACAACAAACTACCTTCCATAATGACAAGGCTACCATCCATTGGAGTAACAAAATTATCGACAACAAACTATGTTCTATAATGACGAGGCTACAATCCATTGGAGTAACAAAATTCTCGACAACAGACTACCTTCCATAATGACAAGGATACCATCCATTAAAGTAACAAAAATCTTGGCAACATACTACCTTCCATAATGACAAGGCTACCATCTATGTGAATAACAAAAATCTCTAGAACAGACTACCTTCCATAATGACAAGGCTACCATCCAATGGAATGACAAAAATCTCGACAACATTCTACCTTCCATAATTATAAGTCTACCATCCATTGGAGTAACAAAAATCTCGACAACAAACTACCTTCCATAATGACAATGCTACCATCCATTGGAATTACAAAAATCTCGACAACAAACTACCTTCCATAATGACAAGGCTACCATCCATTGGAGTGACAGAAATCACAACGAAAGACTACCTTCCATAATGACAAGGCTACCATCCATTGGAGTAACAAAAATATCGACAACGGACTACCTTCCATAATGACAAGGATACCATCCATTGGGGTAACAAAAATCTCGAAAACAGACTACCTTCCATAATGACAAGGCTACCATCCATTAGAGTAACATAAATCTCGACAACAGACAATCTTCCATAATGAGAAGGATACCATTCATTGGAATAACAAAAATCTAGACAATAGACTACCTTCCATAATGACAAGGCTACCATCCATTGGAGTAACAAAAATACGAACAATAGACTACCTTCCATAGTGACAAGGCTACCATGCATTGGAGTAACAAAAATATATACAATAGACTATGTTCCATAATGACAAGGCTACCATCCCTTGTAGTAACTGAAATATCGACAACAGATTCCTTTCGATAATGACAAGGCTACCATCCATTGTAGTAACAAAAATATCGACAACGGACTACCTTCCATAATGACAAGGATACCATCTATTGGAATAACAAAAATCTCGAGAATAGACAACCTTCCATTATGACAAGGCTACCATCCATTTTAGTAAAAAAAATCTCAAAAACCGACTACCTTCCATAATAACAAGGCTACCATCCATTAGAGTAACAAAAATCTCGACAATAGACTACCTTCCATAATGACAAGGCTACCTTCCATTGGAGTAACAAAAATATGAACAACAGACTACCTTCCATAGTGACAAGCCTACCATCCATTGGAGTGACAGAAATCACCACGACAGACTACCTTCCATAGTGACAATGCTACCATGCATTGGAGTAACAAAAATATATACAATAGACTATGTTCCATAATGACAAGGCTACCATCCCTTGTAGTAACCAAAATATCGACAACAGATTACCTTCGATAATGACAAGGCTACCATCCATTGTAGTAACAAAAATCTCGACAACGGACTACCTTCCATAATGACAAGGATACCATCTATTGGAAAAACAAAAATATCGAGAACAGACAACCTTCCATTATGACAAGGCTACCATCCATTTTAGTAACAAAAATCTCGAAAACCGACTACCTTCCATAATAACAAGGCTACCATCCATTAGAGTAACAAAAATATCGACAATAGACTACCTTCCATAATGACAAGGCTACCTTCCATTGGAGTAACAAGAATATGAACAACAGACTACCTTCCATAGTGACAAGGCTACCATCCATTGGAGTGACAGAAATCACCACGACAGACTACCTTCCATTATTACAAGGGTAGCATCCATTGGAGTAACAAAAATCTCGACAACAAACTACCTTCCATAATGACAAGGCTACCATCCATTGGAGTAACAAAAATCTCTATGATAGACTACTTTCCATAATGACAAGGCTACCATCCATTAGAGTAACAAAAATCTCGACAATAGACTACCTTCCATAATGACAAGGCTACAATCCATTAGAGTAACAAAAATATCAATAAAAGACTACCTTCCATAATGACAAGGCTACCATCCATTGGAATAACGAAAATCTCGACAACAAACTACCTTCCATAATGACAAGGCTACCATCCATTGGAGTAACAAAAACGTCGACGACAAACTATGTTCCATAATGACAAAGCTACAATCCATTGGAGTAACAAAATTCTCGACAACATACTACCTCCCATAATGACAAGCAAACCATCCATTGGAGTAACAAAAATCTCGGGAACAGACTACCTTCCATAATGACAAGGCTACCATCTATTGGAATAACAAATATCTCGAGAATAGACTACCTTCCATAATGACAAGGCTACCATCAAATAGAATAACAAAAATATTGACAAGAGACTACCTTCCATAATGACAAGAATACCATCCATTGGAGTAACAAAAATCTTGAAAACAGACTACCTTCCATAATGACAAGGCTACCAAATATTAGAGTAACATAAATCTCGACAACAGACAACCTTCCATAATGAGAAGGATACCATCCATTGGAATAACAAAAATCTAGACAATAGATTACCTTGCATAATGACAAGGCTACCATCCATTGGAGTAACAAAAATACAAACAATAGATTACCTTGCATAGTGACAAGGCTACGATGCATTGGAGTAACAAAAATATATACAATAGACTACGTTCCATAATGACAAGGCTATCATCCCTTGTAGCAACCGAAATATCGACAACAGACTACCTTCGATAATGATAAGGCTACCATCCATTGTAGTAACAAAAATCTCGACAACGGACTACCTTCCATAATGACAAGGATACCATCTATTTGAATAACAAAAATCTCGAGAACAGACAACCTTCCATTATGACAAGGCTACCATCCATTGTACAAATAAAAATCTCGAAAACCGACTACGTTCCATAATAACAAGGCTACCATCCATTAGAGTAACAAAAATCTCGATAATAGACTACCTTCCATAATGACAAGGCTACCTTCCATTGGAGTAACAAAAATATGAACAACAGACTACCTTCCATAGTGACAAGCATACCATCTATTGGAATAACAAAAATCTCGAGAATAGACTACCTTCCATAATGACAAGGCTACCATACATTGTAGTACCAAAAATCTCGACAATAGACTACCTTCCATAATAACAAGGCTACCATCCATTAGAGTAACAAAAATCTCGACAACAGACAACCTTCCATAATGACAAGGCTACCATCCATTAGAGTAAAAAAAATCTCGACAATAGACTAACTTCCATAATACCAAGGCTACCTTACATTGGAGTAACAAAAATATGAACAACAAACTACCTTCCATGGTGACAAGGCTACCATCCATTGGAGTGATAGAAATCACAAAGACAGACTAGCTTCCATAATGACAAGGCTAGCATCCATTGGAGTAACAAAAATCTCGACAACAAACTACCTTCCATAATGACAAGGCTACCATCTATTGGAATAACAAATATCTCGAGAACAGACTACCTTCCGTAATGACAAGGCTACTATCCAATGGAATGACAAAAATCTCGAAAACATTCAACCTTCCATAATGATAAGTCTACCATCCATTGGAGTAACAAAAATCTCAACAACAAACTAACTTCCATAATGACAAGGCTACCATCCATTGAAGTAGCAAAAATATCTACTACGGATTACCTTCCGTAATGACAAGGCTACCATTCATTGGAATAACAAAAATCTCGACAACAAACTACCTTCCATAATGACAAGGCTACCATCCATTGGAGTAACAAAATTATCGACAACAAACTATGTTCTATAATGACGAGGATACAATACATTGGAGTAACAAAATTCTCGACAACAGACTACCTTCCATAATGACAAGGATACCATCCATTAAAGTAATAAAAAATCTCGGCAACAGACTACCTTCCATAATGACAAGGCTACCATCTATGTGAATAACAAAAATCTCTAGAACAGACTACCTTCCATAATGACAAGGCTACCATCCAATGGAATGACAAAAATCTCGACAACATTCTACCTTCCATAATGATAAGTATACCATCCATTGGAGTAACAAAAATCTCGACAACAAACTACCTTTCATAATGACAATGCTACCATCCATTGGAATTACAAAAATCTCGACAACAAACTACCTTCCATAATGAAAAGGCTACCATCCATTGGAGTGACAAAAATTACAACGAAAGACTACCTTTCATAATGACAAGGCTACCATCCATTGGAGTAACAAAAATATCGACAACAGACTACCTTCCATAATGACAAGGATACCATCCATTGGAGTAACAAAAATCTCGAAAACAGACTACCTTCCATAATGACAAGGCTACCATCCATTAGAGTAACATAAATCTCGACAACAGACAACCTTCCATAATGTGAAGGATACCATACATTGGAATAACAAAAATCTAGACAATAGACTACCTTCCATAATGACAAGAACACCATCCATTGGAGTAACAAAAATACGAACAATAGACTACCTTCCATAGTGACAAGGCTACCATGCATTGGAGTAACAAAAATATATACAATACACTATGTTCCATAATGACAAAGCTACCATCCCTTGTAGTAACCGAAATATCGACAACAGATTACCTTCGATAATGACAAGGCTACCATCCATTGTAGTAACAAAAATCTCGACAACGTACTACATTCCATAATGACAAGGATACCATCTATTGGAATAACAAAAATCTCGAGAACAGACAACCTTCCATTATGACAAGGCTACCATCCATTTTAGTAACTAAATCTCGAAAACCGACTACCTTCCATTATAATAAGGCTACCATCCATTAGAGTAACAAAAATCTCGACAATAGACTACCTTTCATAATGACAAGGCTACCTTCCATTGGAGTAACAAAAATATGAACAACAGACTACCTTTCATAGTGACAAGGCTACCATCCATTCGAGTGACAGAAATAACCACGACAGACTACCTTCCATAATTATCAGGCTAGCATCCATTGGAGTATCAAAAATCTCGAAAACAAACTACCTTCCATAATGACAAGGCTACAATCCATTGGAGTAACAAAAATCTCTACGATAGACTACCTTCCATAATGATAAGGCTACCATCCATTAGAGTAAAAAAAATCTCGACAATAGACTACCTTCCATAAAGACAAGGCTACCATCCATTGGAATAACAAAAATCTCGACAACAAACTACCTTCCATAATGACAAGGCTACCATCTATTGGAATAACAAATATCTCGACAACATACTACCTCCCATAATGACAAGGCTACAATCCAATGGAATGACAAAAATCTCGAAAACATTATACCTTCCATAATGATAAGTCTACCATCCATTGGAGTAACAAAAATCTCGACAACAAACTAACTTCCATAATGACAAGGCCTCCATCCATTGAAGTAACAGAAATATCGACTACGGACTACCTTCCATAATGACAAGGCTACCATTCATTGGAATAACAAAAATCTGGACAACAAACTACCTTCCATAATGACAAGGCTACCATCCATTGGAATAACAAAATTATCGACAACAAACTATGTTCTATAATTACAAGGCTACAATCCATTGGAGTAACAAAATCATCGACAACAGACTACCTTCCATAATGACAAGGATACCATCCATTAGAGTAACAAAAATCTCGGCAACAGACTACCTTCCATAATGACAAGGCTACCATCTATGTGAATAACAAAAATCTCAAGAACAGACTACCTTCCATAATGACAAGGCTACCATCCAATGGAATGACAAAAATCTCGACAACATTCTACCTTCCATAATGATAAGTCTACCATCCATTGGAGTAACAAAAATCTCGACAACAAACTACCTTCCATAATGACAATGCTACAATCCATTGGAATAACAAAAATCTCGACAACAAACTACCTTCCATAATGACAAGGCTACCATCCATTGGAGTGACAGAAATCACAACGGAAGACTACCTTCCATAATGACAAGGCTACCATCCATTGGAGTAACAAAAATATTGACAACAGACTACCTTCCATAATGACAAGGCTACCATCCATTGGAGTAACAAAAATCTCGACAACATACTACCTTCCATAATGACAAGGATACCATCCATTGGAGTAACAAAAATCTCGAAAACAGACTACCTTCCATAATGACAAGGCTACCATCCATTAGAGTAACATAAATCTCGACAACAGACAACCTTCCATAATGAGAAGGATACCATCCATTGGAATAACAAAAATCTAGACAATAGATTACCTTCCATAATGACAAGGCTACCATCCATTGGAGTAACAAAAATACGAACAATAGACTACCTTGCATAGTGACAAGGCTACCATGCATTGGAGTAACAAAAATATATACAATAGACTACGTTCCATAATGACAAGGCTACCATCCCTTGTAGTAACCGAAATATCGACAACAGACTACCTTCGATAATGACAAGGCTACCATACATTGTAGTAACAAAAATCTCGACAATGGACTACCTTTCATAATGACAAGGATACCATCTATTGGAATAACAAAAATCTCGAGAACAGACAACCTTCCATTATGACAAGGCTACCATCCATTGTACTAACAAAAATCTCGAAAACCGACTACCTTTCATAATAACAAGGCTACCATCCAAAAGAGTAACAAAAATCAAGACAATAGACTACCTTCCATAATGACAAGGCTACCTTCCATTGGAGTAACAAAAATATGAACAACAAACTACCTTCCATAGTGACAAGGCTACCATCCATTGGAGTGACAGAAATCACCACGACAGACTACCTTCCATAATTACAAGGCTAGCATCCATTGGAGTAACAAAAATCTCGACAACAAACTACCTTCCATAATGACAAGGATACCATCCATTGGAGTAACAAAAATCTCTATGATAGACTACCTTCCATAATGACAAGGCTACCATCCATTAGAGTAACAAAAATCTCGACAATACACTACCTTCCATAATGAAAAGGCTAAAATCCATTGGAGTAACAAATATATCGACAAAAGACTACCTTCCATAATGACAAGGCTACCATCTATTGGAATAACAAATATCTCGAGAACAGACTACCTTCCGTAATGACAAGGCTACAATCCAATGGAATGACAAAAATCTCGAAAACATTCTACCTTCCATAATGACAAGGCTACCATCCATTGGAGTAACAAAAATATCGACAACAGACTAACTTCCATAATGACAAGGCTACCATCCATTGAAGTAACAAAAATATCTACTACGGACTACCTTCCGTAATGACAAGGCTACCATTCATTGGAATAACAAAAATCTCGACAACAAACTACCTTCCATAATGACAAGGCTACCATCCATTGGAGTAACAAAAATCTTGACAACAAACTACCTTCCATAGTGATAAGTCTACCATCCATTGGAGTAACAAAATTCTCGAACATAGACTACCTTCCATAATGACAAGGATACCATCCATTGAAGTAACAAAAATCTCGGCAACAGACTACCTTCCATAATGACAAGGCTACCATCTATGTGAATAACAAAAATCTCGAGAACAAACTACCTTCCATAAAGACAAGGCTACCATCCAATGGAATGACAAAAATCTCGACAACATTCTACCTTCCATAATGATAAGTCTACCATCCATTGGAGTAACAAAAATCTCGACAATAGACTACCTTCCATAATGACAATGCTACCATCCATTGGAATTACAAAAATATCGACAACAAACTACCTTCCATAATGACAAGGCTACCATCCATTGGAGTGATAGAAATCACAACGAAAGACTACCTTCCATAATGACAAGGCTACCATCCATTGGAGTAACAAAAATATCGACAACAAACTACCCTCCATAATGACAAGGATACCATCCATTGGAGTAATAAAAATCTCGAAAACAGACTACCTTCCATAATGACAAGGCTACCAACCATTAGAGTAACATAAATCTAGACAATATACTACCTTCCATAATGACAAGGCTACCATCCATTGGAGTAACAAAAATACGAACAATAGACTACCTTCCATAGTTACAAGGCTACCATGCATTGGAGTAAAAAATATATATACAATAGACTAAGTTCCATAATGACAAGGCTACCATCCCTTGTAGTAACCGAAATATCGACAACAGACAACCTTCCATTATGACAAGGCTACCATCCATTGTAGTAACAAAAATCTCAAAAACCGACTACCTTCCATAATAACAAGGCTACCATCCATTAGAGTAACAAAAATCTCGACAATAGACTACCTTCCCTAATGACAAGACTACCTTCCATTGGAGTAACAAAGATATGAACAACATACTACCTTCCATAGTTACAAGGCTACCATCCATTGGAGTGACAGAAATCACCACGACAGACTACCTTCCATAATTACAAGGCTAGCATCCATTGGAGTAACAAAAATCTCGACAACAAACTACCTTCCATAATGACAAGGCTACCATCCATTGGATTAACAAAAATCTCTATGATAGACTAACTTCCATAATGACAAGGCTACCATCCATTGGAGTAACAAAAATCTCGACAACATACTACCTTCCATAATGACAAGGATACCATCCATTGGAGTAACAAAAATCTCGAAAACAGACTACCTTCCATAATGGCAAGGCTACCATCCATTAGAGTAACATAAATCTCGACAACAGACAACCTTCCATAATGAGAAGGATACCATCCATTGGAATAACAAAAATCTAGACAATAGATTACCTTCCATAATGACAAGGCTACCATCCATTGGAGTAACAAAAGTACGAACAATAGACTACCTTGCATAGTGACAAGGCTACCATGCGTTGGAGTAACAAAAATATATACAATAGACTACGTTCCATAATGACAAGGCTACCATCCCTTGTAGTAACCGAAATATCGACAACAGACTACCTTCGATAATGACAAGGCTACCATCCATTGTAGTAACAAAAATCTCGACAATGGACTACCTTTCATAATGACAAGGATACCATCTATTGGAATAACAAAAATCTCGAGAACAGACAACCTTCCATTATGACAAGGCTACCATCCATTGTACTAACAAAAATCTCGAAAACCGACTACCTTCCATAATAACAAGGCTACCATCCAAAAGAGTAACAAAAATCTCGACAATAGACTACCTTCCATAATGACAAGGCTACCTTCCATTGGAGTAACAAAAATATGAACAACAGACTACCTTCCATAGTGATAAGGCTACCATCCATTGGAGTGACAGAAATCACCACGACAGACTACCTTCCATAATTACAAGGATAGCATCCATTGGAGTAACAAAAATCTCGACAACAAACTACCTTCCATAATGACAAAGCTACCATCCATTGGAGTAACAAAAATCTCTATGATAGACTACCTTCCATAATGACAAGGCTACCATCCATTAGAGTAACAAAAATCTCGACAATACACTACCTTCCATAATGAAAAGGCTAAAATCCATTGGAGTAACAAATATATCGACAAAAGACTACCTTCCATAATGACAAGGCTACCATCTATTGGAATAACAAATATCTCGAGAACAGACTACCTTCCGTAATGACAAGGCTACAATCCAATGGAATGACAAAAATCTCGAAAACATTCTACCTTCCATAATGAGAAGGCTACCATCCATTGGAGTAACAAAAATCTCAACAACAAACTAACTTCCATAATGACAAGGCTACCATCCATTGAAGTAACAAAAATATCTACTACGTACTACCTTCCGTAATGACAAGGCTACCATTCATTGGAATAACAAAAATCTCGACAACAAACTACCTTCCATAATGACAAGGCTACCATCCATTGGAGTAACAAAAATATCGACAACAAACTACCTTCCATAATGATAAGTCTACCATCCATTGGAGTAACAAAATTCTCGAACATAGACTACCTTCCATAATGACAAGGATACCATCCATTGGAGTAACAAAAATCTCGGCAACAGACTACCTTCCATAATGACAAGGCTACCATCTATGTGAATAACAAAAATCTCGAGAACAAACTACCTTCCATAATAACAAGGCTACCATCCAATGGAATGAAAAAAATCTCGACAACATTCTACCTTCCATAATGATAAGTCTACCATCCATTGGAGTAACAAAAATCTCGACAACAGACTACCTTCCATAATGACAATGCTACCATCCATTGGAATTACAAAAATATCGACAACAAACTACCTTCCATAATGACAAGGCTACCATCCATTGGAGTGACAAAAATCACAACGAAAGACTACCTTCCATAATGACAAGGCTACCATCCATTGGAGTAACAAAAATATCGACAACAGGCTACCTTCCATAATGACAAGGATACCATCCATTGGAGTAACAAAAATCTCGAAAACAGACTACCTTCCATAATGACAAGGCTACCAACCATTAGAGTAACATAAATCTCGACAACAGACAACCTTCCATAATGAGAACGCTACCATCCATTGGAATAACAAAAATCTAGACAATAGACTACCTTCCATAATGACAAGGCTACCATCCATTGGAGTAACAAAAATACGAACAATAGACTACCTTCCATAGTGACAAGGCTACCATGCATTGGAGTAAAAAATATATATACAATAGACTAAGTTCCATAATGACAAGGCTACCATCCCTTGTAGTAACCGAAATATCGACAACAGACTACCTTCGATAATGACAAGGCTACCATCCATTGTAGTAACAAAAATCTCGACAACGGACTACCTTCCATAATGACAAGGATACCATCTATTGGAATAACAAAAATCTCAAGAACAGACAACCTTCCATTATGACAAGGCTTCCATCCATTGTAGTAACAAAAATCTCGAAAACCGACTACCTTCCATAATAACAAGGCTACCATCCATTAGAGTAACAAAAATCTCGACAATAGACTACCTTCCCTAATGACAAGACTACCTTCCATTGGAGTAACAAAGATATGAACAACAGACTACCTTCCATAGTGACAAGGCTACCATCCATTGGAGTGACAGAAATCACCACGACAGACTACCTTCCATAATTACAAGGCTAGCATCCATTGGAGTAACAAAAATCTCGACAACAAACTACCTTCCATAATGACAAGGCTACCATCCATTGGAGTAACAAAAATCTCTATGATAGACTACCTTCCATAATGACAAGGCTACCATCCATTAGAGTAACAAAAATCTTGACAATAGACTACCTTCCATAATGACAAGGCTATAATCCATTGAAGTAACAAAAATATCGACAAAAGACTACCTTCCATAATGACAAGGCTACCATCCATTGGAATAACAAAAATCTCCACAACAAACTACCTTCCATAATGACAAGGCTACCATCCATTGGAGTAACAAAAACGTCGACAACAGACTATGTTCCATAATGACAAGGCTACAATCCATTGGAGTAACAAAATTCTCGACAACATACTACCTCCCATAATGACCAAGAAACCATCCATTGGAGTAACAAAAATCTCGGCAACAGACTACCTTCCATAATGACAAGGCTACCATTTATTGGAATAACAAATATCTCGGGAATAGACTACCTTCCATAATGACAAGGCTACCATCCAATGGAATAACAAAAATCTCGACAACAAACTACCTTCCATAATGATAAGTCTGCCATCCATTGGAGTAACAAAAATCTATATAATAGACTACCTTCCATAATGACAAGCATACCATCTATTGGAATAACAAAATTCTCACGAATAGGCTACATTCCATAATTTCAAGGCTACCATACATTGTAGTAACAAAAATCTCGACAATATACTACCTTCCATAATAACAAGGCTACCATCCATTAGAGTAACAAAAATCTCGACAACAGACAACCTTCCATAATGACAAGGCTACCATCCATTGGAGTAACAAAAATCTCGACAATAGACTACCTTCCATAATGACAAGGCTACCTTCCATTGGAGTAACAAAAATATGAACAACAAACTAACTTCCATAGTGACAAGGCTACCATCCATTAGAGTGATAGAAATCACAAAGACAGACTAGCTTCCATAATGACAAGGCTACCATCTATTGGAATAACAAATATCTCGAGAACAGACTTCCTTCCATAATGACAAGGCTACAATCCAATGGAATGACAAAAATCTCGAAAACATTCTACCTTCCATAACGATAAGTCTACCATCCATTGGAGTAACAAAAATCTCGACAACAAACTAACTTCCATAATGAGAAGGCTACCATCCATTGAAGTAATAAAAATATCGACTATGGACTACCTTCCATAATGACAAGGCTACCATTCATTGGAATAATAAAAATCTTGACAACAAACTACCTTCCATAATGACAAGGCTACCATCCATTGGAGTAACAAAATTATCGACAACAAACTATGTTCTATAATGACAAGGCTACAATCCATTGGAGTAAGAAAATTCTCGACAATAGACTACCTTCCATAATGACAAGGATGCCATCCATTGGAGTAACAAAAATCTCGGCAACAGACTACCTTCCATAATGACAAGGCTACCATCTATGTGAATAACAAAAATCTCGAGAACAGACTACCTTCCATAATAACAAGGCTACAATCCAATGGAATGACAAAAATCTGGACAACATTCTACCTTCCATAATGATAAGTCTACCATCCATTGGAGTAACAAAAATCTCAACAACAGACTACCTTCCATAATTACAATGCTACCATCCATTGGAATAACAAAAATCTCGATAACAAACTACATTCCATAATGACAAGGCTACCATCCATTGGAGTGACAGAAATCACAACGAAAGACTACCTTCCATAATGACAAGGCTACCATCCATTGGAGTAACAAAAATATCGACAACAGACTACCTTCCATAATGACAAGGATACCATCAATTGGAGTAACAAAAATCTCGAAAACAGACTACCTTCCATAATGAAAGGGCTACCATGCATAGGAGTAACAAAAATATCTACAATAGACTACGTTCCATAATGATAAGGCTACCATCCCTTGTAGTAACCGAAATATCGACAACAGACTACCTTCCATAATGACAAGGCTACCATCCATTGTAGTAACAAAAATCTCGACAATAGACTACCTTCCGTAATGACAAGGCTACCATCCATTAGAGTAACAAAAATCTCGAAAATAAACAACCTTCCATAATGACAAGGCTACCATCCATTAGAGTAACAAAAATCTAGACAATATACTACCTTCCATAATGACAAGTCTACCTTCCATTGGAGTAACAAAAATATGAACAAGAGACTACCTTCCATAGTTACAAGGATACCATCCATTGGAGTTACAGATATGACAACGACAGACCACCTTCCATAATGACAAGGCTAGCATCCAGTGGAGTAACAAAAATCTCGACAACAAACTACGTTCCATGATGACAAGGCTACCATCCATTGGAGTAACAAATATCTCGACAACAAACTACCTTCAATAATGACAAGGCAGCCATCCATTAGAGTAACAAAAATCTCGACAATAGACTACCTTGCATAATGACAAGTCTACAATCCATTGGAGTAACAAAAATATCGACAACAGACTACCTTCCTTAATGACAAGGCTACCATCCATTGGAATAACAAAAATCTCGGCAACAAACTAACTTCCATAATGACAAGGCTACCATCCATTGGAGTAACAAAAACGTCGATAACAGACTATGTTCCATGATGACAAGGCTACAATCCTTTGGAGTAACAAAATTCTCGACAACATACTACCTCCCATAATGACAAGGATACCATCCATTGGAGTAACAAAAATCTCGGCAAATGACTACCTTCCATAATGACAAGGCTACCATCTATTGGAATAACAAATATCTCGAGAACAGAATACCTTCCATAATGACAAGGATACCATCCAATGGAATGACAAAAATCTCGAAAACATTCTACCTTCCATTGGAGTAACAAAAATCTTGACAACAGACTACCTTCCATAACGACAAGCATACCATCTATTAGAATAACAAAAATCTCGAGAACAGACTACCTTCCATAATGACAAGGCTACCATACATTGTATTAACAAAAATCTCGACAACAGACTACCTTCCATAATAACAAGGCTACCATCCATTAGAGTAACAAAAATCTCCACAACAAACAACCTTCCATAATGACAAGGCTACCATCCATTGGAGTAACAAAAATCTCGACAATAGACTACCTTCCATAATGACAAAGCTACCTTCCATTGGAGTAACAAAAATATGAACAACAAACTACCTTCCATAGTGACAAGGCTACCATCCATTGGAGTGATAAAAATTACAAAGACATACTATCTTCCATAATGACAATGCTAGCATCCATTGGAGTAACAAAAATCTCGGCAACAGACTACCTTCCATAATGACAAGGCTACCATCTATGTGAATAACAAAAATCTCGAGAAAAAACTACCTTCCATAATGACAAGTGTAAGTGTTTGGTTGTTGGCATGTTTTTTGGTAAAACCAGTTATGTGAATGTCATGACTGATGTCATAACATTCTAGGACACAAGGTACATTCTGCAGAAAAAGAATGTCATACAGGAGCTGCTCAATATGAGTGTTTAGCTGATCATTATGCAATGATCATATTTATTGCATTCTACCAAAATCAGTAAACAGGATTCTTGTTGTCATAACCAATGTTAAGACATCCTGTACTGTACTAACATTAATGCAGATTTGTTAATTCTGAGATTTTTCAGGAATCTGGTTTATTCAGTCCATATCAGATTCTCACGTGGACTTAGGTTAACTTTGCTTAACCCTAATCTGGTTGATAAAGTCCTATGACCAAGTCTTGAGGTTAACCCTAATTAACCCTAGCTATTTTCGTTGAAGCCCTAACAGAAGAATAGTTGGCTATATATTCATCATGAAGACTGTTTGTGAAAGACACTTTTTGACAGAAGATCAATAACGGACTGTATAGTTGTAACTACTGTAATCCAAGCAATTATCATTGTGATAAGTGACTTGGAGTAGGATTTGATTGTAAGGGTTGTGTATCACTAAAAGCTTTGAAGCACGAGTGTTTGTGTCACTTGATTAAAGCTTTGAAGCAAAGTCAAGTTAGGGTAGTGTATCACTCAAAGCTTTGAAGCACGAGTGTTTGTGTTACTTGATTAAAAGCTGTGAAGCAAAATCAAGTGTATGTTCTGAAGAGTGTCTTCATAATTTCATTAGTCAATTGTTTAGTATCACTACTGTGATTGAGGGGGAGTGAGTAGGAACTCAGGTTTAAGTTGAACTTAGATTGAAGTTGCATTGGGTAGGTCTTAAGTAAAGGAAATAAACTAGTTGGTTTATTCCTGAATTAATATCTCTTATAGTGGATTTCCTCCCTGGCTTGATAGCCCCCAGAGTAGGTGTTGTTACACACTGAACTGGGTAAACAATTGACTGTGTTATTTACTGCTTTTAGTTTTACTGTCTTGAAGAGTGTCAGATACGGTGTCATAACATTCACTGTAACGTTAAGTATCTGCAGCCAGAATTTCAAAAAGGCTACCATCCAATGGAATGACAAAAATCTCGACAACATTTTACCTTCCATAATGATAAGTATACCATCCATTGGAGTAACAAAAATCTCAACAATAGACTACCTTCCATAATGACAATGCTACCATCCATTGGAATAACAAAAATCTCGACAACAAACTACCTTCCATAATGACAAGGCTACCATCCATTGGAGCGACAAAAATCACAACGATAGACT
This sequence comes from Vicia faba, assembly GCA_948472305.1. Lineage (NCBI taxonomy): Eukaryota > Viridiplantae > Streptophyta > Magnoliopsida > Fabales > Fabaceae > Vicia > Vicia faba. The sequence goes on from OX451739.1 coordinate 657,316,347, forward strand.
ACCTTCCGTAATGACAAGGTTACCATCCATTGGAGTAACAAAGATCTCGACAACAGACTACCTTCCATAATGACAAGGCTACCATCCATTGGAGTAACAAAAATATGAAGAATAGACTACCTTCCATAGTAACAAGGCTACCATCCATTGGAGTGACAAAAATCACAACGAAAGACTACCTTCCATAATGACAAGGCTTCCATCCATTGGAGTAACAATAATATCGACAACAGACTACCTTTCATAATGACAAGGATACCATCCATTGGAGTAACAAAAATCTCCAAAACAAACTACCTTCCATAATGACAAGGCTACCATCCATTAGAGTAACATAAATCTCGACAACAGACAACCTTCCATAATGAGAAGGATACCATCCATTTGAGTAACAAAAATCTCGACAATAGACTACCTTCCATAATGACAAGGCTACCATCCATTAGAGTAACAAAAATATGAACAATAGACTACATTCCATAGTGACAAGGCTACCATGCATTGGAGTAACAAAAATATCTACAATAGACTACGTTCAATAATGACAAGGCTACCATACCTTGTAGTAACTGAAATATCGACAACAGACTACCTTCAATAACGAATAGGCTACCATTCGTTGTAGTAACAAAAATATCGACAACGTACTACCTTCCATAATGAAAAGGATGCCATCTATTGGAATAACAAAAATCTCGAGAATAGACAACCTTCCATAATGACAAGGCTACCATCCATTGTAGTAACAAAAATCTCGACAACCGACTACCTTCCATAATAACAAGGCTACCATCCATTAGAGTAACAAAAATATAGACAATAGACTACCTTCCATAATGACAAGGCTACCTTCCATTGGAGTAACAAAAATATGAACAACAAACTACCTTCCATAGTGACAAGGCTACCATCCATTGGAGTGACAGAAATCACCACGATAAACTACCTTTCATAATTACAAGGCTAGTATCCATTGGAGTAACAAAAATCTCGACAACAAACTACCTTCCATAATGACAAGGCTACCATCCATTAGAGTAACCAAAATCTCGACAGTAGACTACCTTCCATAATGACAAGGCTACAATCCATTGGAGTAAAAAAAATATCGACAACAGACTACCTTCCATAATGACAAGGCTACCATCCATTGGAATAACAAAAATCTCGGCAACAAATTACCTTCCATAATGACAAGGCTACCATCCATTGGAGTAACAAAAATGTCGACAACAGAGTATGTTCCATAATGACAAGGCTACAATCCATTGGAGTAACTAAATTCTCGACAACATACTACCTCCCATAATGACAAGGATACCATCCATTGGAGTAACAAAAATCTCGGCAACAGACTACCTTCCATAATGACAAGGCTACCATCTATTGGAATAACAAATATCTCGAGAACAGACTACCTTCCATAATGATAAGGCTACCATCCAATGGAATGACAAAAATCTCAAAAACATACTACCTTCCATAATTATAAATCTACCATCCATTGGAGTAACAAAAATCTCGATAACAGACTACCTTCCATAATGGCAAGGAAAGCATCCATTGGAGTAATAAAAATCTCGACAACATTCTACTTTCCATAATGATAAGTCTACCATCCATTGGAGTAACAAAAATATCGACAACAGACTACCTTCCATAATGACAATGCTACCATCCATTGGAATAACAAAAATCTCGACAACAAACTACCTTCCATAATGACAAGGCTACCATCCATTGGAGCGACAGAAATCACAACGATAGACTACCTTCCATAATGACAAGGTTATCATCCATTGGAGTAACAAAGATCTCGACAACAGACTACCTTCCATAATGACAAGGCTACCATCCATTGGAGTAACAAAAATATGAAGAACAGACTACCTTCCATAGTGACAAGTCTACCATCCATTGAAGTGACAGAAATCACAATGAAAGACTACCTTCCATAATGACAAGGCTACCATCCATTGGAGTAACAAAAATATCGACAAGAGACTACCTTCCATAATGACAAGGATACCATCCATTGGAGTAACAAAAATATCGAAAACAGACTACCTTCCATAATGAAAAGGCTACCATCCATTAGAGTAACATAAATCTCGACAACAGACAACCTTCCATAATGAGAAGGATACCATCCATTGGAGTAACAAAAATCTCGACAATAGACTACCTTCCATAATGACAAGGTTACCATCCGTTGGAGTAACAAAAATATGAACAATAGACTACCTTCCATAATGACAAGGCTACCATGCATTGGAGTAACAAACATATTTACAATAGACTACGTTCCATAATGACAAGGCTACCATTCCTTGTAGTAACCAAAATATCGACAACAGACTACCTTCGATAATGACAAGGCTACAATCTATTGTAGTAACAATAATCTCGACAACGGACTACCTTCCATAATGACAAGGATACCATCTATTGGAATAACAAAAATCTCGAGAACAAACAACCTTCCATAATAACAAGGCTACCATCCATTGTAGTAACAAAAATCTCGACAACAGACTACCTTCCATAATAACAAGGCTACCATCCATTAGAGTAACAAAAATCTAGACTATAGACTACCTTCCATAATTACAAGGCTACCTTCCATCGGAGTAACAAAAATATGAATAACAGACAACCTTCCATAGTGACAAGGCTACCATCCAATGGAGTGACAGAAATCACCACGACAGACTACCTACCATAATTACAAGGCTAGCATCCATTGGAGTAAAAAAAATCTCGACAACAAACTACCTTCCATAATGACAAGGCTACCATCCATTGAAGTAACAAAAATCTCGACGACTGACTACCTTCCACAATGACAAGTCTACCATCCATTGGAGTAACAAAAAATCGACAACAGACTATGTTCCATAATGACAAGGCTACAATCCATTGGAGTAACAAAATTCTCGACAACAGACTACATTCCATAATGACAAGAATACCATCCATTGGAGTAACAAAAATCTCGGCCACAGACTACCTTCCATAATTACAAGGCTACCATCTATTGGAATAAGAAAAATCTCGAGAACAAACTACATTCCATAATAACAAGGCTACCATCCAATGGAATGACAAAAATCTCTAAACCATTCTACCTTCCATAATGATAAGGCTACCATCCATTGGAGTAATAAAAATCTCGACAACAGACTACCTTCCATAATGACAAGGATACCATCCATTGGAGTAACAAAAATCTCAAAAACATACTACCTTACATAATGACAAGGCTACCATCCATTGGAGTAACAAAGATCTCAACAACAGACTATGTTCCATAATGACAAGGCTACAATCCATTGGAGTAACAAAAACATGAAGAACATACTACCTTCCATAGTGACAAGGCTACCATCCATTGGAGTGACAGAAATCACAACGAAAGACTACCTTCCATAATGACAAGGCTACCATCCGTTGGAGTAACAAAAATATCGACAACAGACTACCTTCCATAATGACAAGGATACCATCCATTGGAGTAACAAAAATCTAAAAAACAGACTACCTTCCATAATGACAAGGCTACCATCCATTGGAGTAACAAAAATCTAAATATCAGACTACCTTCCATAATGATAAGGCTACCATCCATTAAGTAACATAAATCTCAACAATAGACAACCTTCCATAATGAGAAGGATACGATCCATTGGAGTAACAAAAATCTCGACAATAGATTACCTTTCATAATGACAAGGCTACCATCTATTGGAGTAACAAAAATATGAACAATAGACTACCTTCCATAATGATAAGGCTACCATGCATTGGAGTAACAAAAATATCTACAATAGACTACGTTCCTTAATGACAAGGCTACCATCCCTTGTAGTAACCGAAATATCAACAACAGACTACCTTCGATAATAACAAGGCTACCATCCATTGTAGTAACAAAAATCTCGACAACCGACTACCTTCAATAATGACAAGGATACCATCTATTGGAATAACAAAAATCTCGAGAACAAACTACCTTCCATAATGACAAGGCTACCATCCATTGGAGTAACAAAAATATGAAGAATAGACTACCTTCCATAGTGACAAGGCTACCATCCATTGGAGTGACAAAAATCTCGATAATAGACTACCTTCCATATTGACAAGGCTACCTTCCATTGGAGTAACAAAAATATGAACAACAGACTACCTTCCATAGTGACAAGGCTACCATCCATTGGAGTGACAGAAATCACCACGACAGACTACCTTCCATAATGACAAGGCTACCATCCAATGGAGTAACAAAAATCTCAATAACATTCTACCTTCCATAATGATAAGTCTACCATCCATTGGAGTAACAAAAATCTCGACAACAGACTACCTTCCACAATTACAAGTCTACCATCCATTGGAGTAACAAAAAATCAACAACAGACTATGTTCCATAATGACAGGGCTACCATCCATTGGAGTAACAAAATTCTCGACAACATACTACCTCCCATAATGACAAGGATACCATCCATTGGAGTAACAAAAATCTCGGCAACATACTACCTTTCATAAAGACAAGGCTACCATCAATTGGAATAACAAAAATCTCGAGAATAGACTACATTTTATAATGACAAGGCTACGATCCAATGGAATGACAAAAATCTCGAAAACATTCTACCTTCCATAATGATAAGTCTACCATCCATTAGAGTAACAAAAATCTCGACAACAGACTACCTTCCATAATGACAAGGCTACCATCCATTGGAGTAACAAAAACATCGACAACAGACTATGTTCCATAATGACAAGACTACAATCCATTGGAGTAACAAAATTCTCGACAACATACTACCTCCCATAATGACAAGGATACCATCCATTGGAGTAACAAAAATCTCGACAACAGACTACCTTCCATAATGACAAGGCTACCATCCATTGGAGTAAGAAAATTATCGACAACAAACTATATTCTTTAATGACTAGGCTACAATCCATTGGAGTAACAAAATTCTCGACAACAGACTACCTTCCATAATGACAAGGATACCATCCATTGGAGTAACAAAAATATCGGCAACAGACTACCTTCCATAATGGAAAGGCTACCATCTATGTGAATAACAAAAACTCGAGAACAGACTAGCTTCCATAATGACAAGGCTACCATCCAATGGAATGACAAAATCTCGACAACATTCTACCTTCCATAATGATAAGTCTACCATCCATTGTAGTAACAAAAATCTCGACAACAGACTACCATCCATAATAACAAGGCTACCATCCATTAGAGTAACAAAAATCTCGACAATAGACTACCTTCCATATTGACAAGGCTACCTTCCATTGGAGTAACAAAAATATGAACAACAGACTACCTTCCATAGTGACAAGGCTACCATCCATTGGAGTGACAGAAATCACCACGACAGACTACCTTCCATAATGACAAGGCTACCATTAAATTGAGTAACAAAAATATCGATAACATTCTACCTTCCATAATGATAAGTATACCATCCATTGGAGTAACAAAAATCTCGAGAACAGACTACCTTCCATAATTACAAGTCTACCATCCATTGGAGTAACAAAAAATCGACAACAGACTATGTTCCATAATGACAAGGCTACCATCCATTGGAGTAACAAAATTCTCGACAACATACTACCTCCCATAATGACAAGGATACCATCCATTGGAGTAACAAAAATCTCGGCAACAGACTACCTTTCATAAAGACAAGGCTACCATCAATTGGAATAACAAAAATCTCGAGAATAGACTACATTCCATAATGACAAGGCTACGATCCAATGGAATGACAAAAATCTCGAAAACATTCTACCTTCCATAATGATAAGTCTACCATCCGTTAGAGTAACAAAAATCTCAACAACAGACTACCTTCCATAATGCCAAGGCTACCATCCATTGGAGTAACAAAAATCTCAAAAACAGACTACCTTCCATAATGACAAGGCTACCATCCATTGGAGTAACAAAAACGTCGACAACAGACTATGTTCCATAATGACAAGACCACAATCCATTGGAGTAAAAAAATTCTCGACAACAGACTACCTTCCATAATGACAAGGCTACCATCCATTGGAGTAAGAAAATCATCGACAACAAACTATATTCTATAATGACAAGGCTACAATCCATTGGAGTAACAAAATTCTCGATAAAAGACTACCTTCCATAATGACAAGGATACCATCCATTGGAGTAACAAAAATCTCGGCAACAAACTACCTTCCATAATGACAAGGCTACCATCTATGCGAATAACAAAAACTCGAGAACAGACTAGCTTCCATAATGACAAGGCTACCATCCAATGGAATGACAAAAATCTCAACAACATTCTACCTTCCATAATGATAAGTCTACCATCCATTGTAGTAACAAAAATCTCGACAACAGACTACCATCCATAATAACAAGGCTACCATCCATTACAGTAACAAAATTATCGACAATAGACTAACTTCCATATTGACAAGGCTACCTTCCATTGGAGTAACAAAAATATGAACAACAGACTACCTTCCATAGTGACAAGGCTACCATCCATTGGAGTGACAGAAATCACCACGACAGACTACCTTCCATAATGACAAGGCTACCATCCAATGGAGTAACAAAAATCTCGATAACATTCTACCTTGCATAATGATAAGTCTAACATCCATTGGAGTAACAAAAATCTCGACAATAGACTACCTTCCACAATGACAAGTCTACCATCCATTGGAATAACAAAAAATCGACAACAAACTATGTTCCATAATGACAAGGCTACCATCCATTGGAGTAACAAAATTCTCGACAACATACTACCTCCCATAATGACAAGGACACCATCCATTGGAGTAACAAAAATCTCGGCAACAGACTACCTTTCATAAAGACAAGGCTACCATCTATTGGAATAACAAAAATCTCGAGAATAGACTACATTCCATAATGACAAGGCTACGATCCAATGGAATGACAAAAATCTCGAAAAAATTCTACCTTCCATAATGATAAGTCTACCATCCATTAGAGTAACAAAAATCTCGACAATAGACTACCTTCCATAATGCCAAGGCTACCATCCATTGGAGTAACAAAAATCTCGAAAACAAACTACCTTCCATAATGACAAGGCTACCATCCATTGGAGTAACAAAAACATCGACAACAGACTATGTTCCATAATGACAAGACTACAATCCATTGGAGTAAAAAAATTCTCGACAACATACTACCTCCCATAATGACAAGGATACCATCCATTGGAGTAACAATAATCTCGACAACAAACTACTTTCCATAATGACAAGGCTACCATCCATTGGAGTAAGAAAATTATCGACAACAAACTATATTCTTTAATGACTAGGCTACAATCCATTGGAGTAACAAAATTCTCGACAACAGACTACCTTTCATAATGACAAGTATACCATCCATTGGAGTAACAAAAATCTCGGCAACAGACTACCTTCCATAATGACAAGGCTACCATCTATGTGAATAACAAAAACTCGAGAACAGACTAGCTTCCACAATGACAAGGCTACCGTCCAATGGAATGACAACAATCTCGACAACATTCTACCTTCCATAATGATAAGTCTACCATCCATTGTAGTAACAAAAATCTCGACAACAGACTACCATCAATATTAACAAGGCTACCATCCATTAGAGTAACAAAAATCTCGACAAAAGACTACCTTCCATATTGACAAGGCTACCTTCCATTGGAGTAACAAAAATATGAACAACAGACTACCTTCCATAGTGACAAGGCTACCATCCATTGGAGTGACAGAAATCACCACGACAGACTACCTTCCATAATGACAAGGCTACCATCCATTGGAGTAACAAAAATCTCGATAACATTCTACCTTCCATAATGAAAAGTCTACCATCCATTGGAGTAACAAAAATCTCGGCAACAGACTACCTTCCATAATTACAAGACTACCATCCATTGGAGTAACAAAAAATCATCAACAGACTATGTTCCATAACGACAAGGCTACCATCCATTGGAGTAACAAAATTCTCGACAACATACTACCTCCCATAATGACAAGGATACCATCCATTGGAGTAACAAAAATCTCGGCAACAAACTACCTTTCATAAAGACAAGGCTACCATCAATTGGAATAACAAATATCTCGAGAATAGACTACATTCCATAATGACAAGGCTACGATCCAATGGAATGAAAAAAACTTCGAAAACATTCTACCTTACATAATGATAAGTCTACCATCCATTAGAGTAACAAAAATCTCAACAACAGACTACCTTCCATAATGCCAAGGCTACCATCCATTGGAGTAACAAAAATTTCGAAAACAGACTACCTTCCATAATGACAAGGCTACCATCCATTGGAGTAACAAAAACGTCGACAACAGACTATGTTCCATAATGACAAGACTACAATCCATTGGAGTAAAAAAATTCTCGACAACATACTACCTCCCATAATGACAAGGATACCATCCATTGGAGTAACAAAAATCTCGACAACAGACTACCTTCCATAATGACAAGGCTACCATCCATTGGAGTAAGAAAATTATCGACAACAAACTATATTCTATAATGACAAGGCTACAATCCATTGGAGTAACAAAATTCTCGACAACAGACTACCTTCCATAATGACAAGGATACCATCCATTGGAGTAACAAAAATCTCGGCAACAGACTACCTTCCATAATGACAAGGCTACCATCTATGTGAATAACAAAAACTCGAGAACAGACTAGCTTCTATAATGACAAGGCTACCATACAATGGAATGACAAAATCTCGACAACATTCTACCTTCCATAATGATAAGTCTACCATCCATTGTAGTAACAAAAATCTCGACAACAGACTACCATCCATAATAACAAGGCTACCATCCATTAGAGTAACAAAAATCTCGACAATAGACTACCTTCCATATTGACAAGGCTACCTTCCATTGGAGTAACAAAAATATGAACAACAGACTACCTTCCATAGTGACAAGGCTACCATCCATTGGAGTGACAGAAATCACCACGACAGACTACCTTCCATAATGACAAGGCTACCATTAAATTGAGTAACAAAAATATCGATAACATTCTACCTTCCATAATGATAAGTATACCATCCATTGGAGTAACAAAAATCTCGAGAACAGACTACCTTCCATAATTACAAGTCTACCATCCATTGGAGTAACAAAAAATCGACAACAGACTATGTTCCATAATGACAAGGCTACCATCCATTGGAGTAACAAAATTCTCGACAACATACTACCTCCCATAATGACAAGGATACCATCCATTGGAGTAACAAAAATCTCGGCAACAGACTACCTTTCATAAAGACAAGGCTACCATCAATTGGAATAACAAAAATCTCGAGAATAGACTACATTCCATAATGACAAGGCTACGATCCAATGGAATGACAAAAATCTCGAAAACATTCTACCTTCCATAATGATAAGTCTACCATCCGTTAGAGTAACAAAAATCTCAACAACAGACTACCTTCCATAATGCCAAGGCTACCATCCATTGGAGTAACAAAAATCTCAAAAACAGACTACCTTCCATAATGACAAGGCTACCATCCATTGGAGTAACAAAAACGTCGACAACAGACTATGTTCCATAATGACAAGACCACAATCCATTGGAGTAAAAAAATTCTCGACAACAGACTACCTTCCATAATGACAAGGCTACCATCCATTGGAGTAAGAAAATCATCGACAACAAACTATATTCTATAATGACAAGGCTACAATCCATTGGAGTAACAAAATTCTCGATAAAAGACTACCTTCCATAATGACAAGGATACCATCCATTGGAGTAACAAAAATCTCGGCAACAAACTACCTTCCATAATGACAAGGCTACCATCTATGCGAATAACAAAAACTCGAGAACAGACTAGCTTCCATAATGACAAGGCTACCATCCAATGGAATGACAAAAATCTCAACAACATTCTACCTTCCATAATGATAAGTCTACCATCCATTGTAGTAACAAAAATCTCGACAACAGACTACCATCCATAATAACAAGGCTACCATCCATTACAGTAACAAAATTATCGACAATAGACTAACTTCCATATTGACAAGGCTACCTTCCATTGGAGTAACAAAAATATGAACAACAGACTACCTTCCATAGTGACAAGGCTACCATCCATTGGAGTGACAGAAATCACCACGACAGACTACCTTCCATAATGACAAGGCTACCATCCAATGGAGTAACAAAAATCTCGATAACATTCTACCTTGCATAATGATAAGTCTAACATCCATTGGAGTAACAAAAATCTCGACAATAGACTACCTTCCACAATGACAAGTCTACCATCCATTGGAATAACAAAAAATCGACAACAAACTATGTTCCATAATGACAAGGCTACCATCCATTGGAGTAACAAAATTCTCGACAACATACTACCTCCCATAATGACAAGGACACCATCCATTGGAGTAACAAAAATCTCGGCAACAGACTACCTTTCATAAAGACAAGGCTACCATCTATTGGAATAACAAAAATCTCGAGAATAGACTACATTCCATAATGACAAGGCTACGATCCAATGGAATGACAAAAATCTCGAAAAAATTCTACCTTCCATAATGATAAGTCTACCATCCATTAGAGTAACAAAAATCTCGACAATAGACTACCTTCCATAATGCCAAGGCTACCATCCATTGGAGTAACAAAAATCTCGAAAACAAACTACCTTCCATAATGACAAGGCTACCATCCATTGGAGTAACAAAAACATCGACAACAGACTATGTTCCATAATGACAAGACTACAATCCATTGGAGTAAAAAAATTCTCGACAACATACTACCTCCCATAATGACAAGGATACCATCCATTGGAGTAACAATAATCTCGACAACAAACTACTTTCCATAATGACAAGGCTACCATCCATTGGAGTAAGAAAATTATCGACAACAAACTATATTCTTTAATGACTAGGCTACAATCCATTGGAGTAACAAAATTCTCGACAACAGACTACCTTTCATAATGACAAGTATACCATCCATTGGAGTAACAAAAATCTCGGCAACAGACTACCTTCCATAATGACAAGGCTACCATCTATGTGAATAACAAAAACTCGAGAACAGACTAGCTTCCACAATGACAAGGCTACCGTCCAATGGAATGACAACAATCTCGACAACATTCTACCTTCCATAATGATAAGTCTACCATCCATTGTAGTAACAAAAATCTCGACAACAGACTACCATCAATATTAACAAGGCTACCATCCATTAGAGTAACAAAAATCTCGACAAAAGACTACCTTCCATATTGACAAGGCTACCTTCCATTGGAGTAACAAAAATATGAACAACAGACTACCTTCCATAGTGACAAGGCTACCATCCATTGGAGTGACAGAAATCACCACGACAGACTACCTTCCATAATGACAAGGCTACCATCCATTGGAGTAACAAAAATCTCGATAACATTCTACCTTCCATAATGAAAAGTCTACCATCCATTGGAGTAACAAAAATCTCGGCAACAGACTACCTTCCATAATTACAAGACTACCATCCATTGGAGTAACAAAAAATCATCAACAGACTATGTTCCATAACGACAAGGCTACCATCCATTGGAGTAACAAAATTCTCGACAACATACTACCTCCCATAATGACAAGGATACCATCCATTGGAGTAACAAAAATCTCGGCAACAAACTACCTTTCATAAAGACAAGGCTACCATCAATTGGAATAACAAATATCTCGAGAATAGACTACATTCCATAATGACAAGGCTACGATCCAATGGAATGAAAAAAACTTCGAAAACATTCTACCTTACATAATGATAAGTCTACCATCCATTAGAGTAACAAAAATCTCAACAACAGACTACCTTCCATAATGCCAAGGCTACCATCCATTGGAGTAACAAAAATTTCGAAAACAGACTACCTTCCATAATGACAAGGCTACCATCCATTGGAGTAACAAAAACGTCGACAACAGACTATGTTCCATAATGACAAGACTACAATCCATTGGAGTAAAAAAATTCTCGACAACATACTACCTCCCATAATGACAAGGATACCATCCATTGGAGTAACAAAAATCTCGACAACAGACTACCTTCCATAATGACAAGGCTACCATCCATTGGAGTAAGAAAATTATCGACAACAAACTATATTCTATAATGACAAGGCTACAATCCATTGGAGTAACAAAATTCTCGACAACAGACTACCTTCCATAATGACAAGGATACCATCCATTGGAGTAACAAAAATCTCGGCAACAGACTACCTTCCATAATGACAAGGCTACCATCTATGTGAATAACAAAAACTCGAGAACAGACTAGCTTCTATAATGACAAGGCTACCATACAATGGAATGACAAAAATCTCGACAACATTCTACCTTCCATAATGATAAGTCTACCATCCATTGTAGTAACAAAAATCTCGACAACAGACTACCATCCATAATAACAAGGCTACCATCCATTAGAGTAACAAAAATCTCGACAAAAGACTACCTCCCATATTGACAAGGCTACCTTCCATTGGAGTAACAAAAATATGAACAACAGACTACCTTCCATAGTGACAAGGCTACCATCCATTGGAGTGACAGAAATCACCACGACAGACTACCTTCCATAATGACAAGGCTACCATCCAATGGAGTAACAAAAATCTCGATAACATTCTACCTTCCATAATGATAAGTCTACCATCCATTGGAGTAACAAAAATCTCGACAACAGACTACCTTCCACAATGACAAGTCTACCATCCATTGGAGTAACAAAAAATCGACAACAAACTACCTTTCATAAAGACAAGGCTACCATCAATTGGAATAACAAATATCTCGAGAATAGACTACATTCCATAATGACAAGGCTACGATCCAATGGAATGAAAAAAACTTCGAAAACATTCTACCTTACATAATGATAAGTCTACCATCCATTAGAGTAACAAAAATCTCAACAACAGACTACCTTCCATAATGCCAAGGCTACCATCCATTGGAGTAACAAAAATTTCGAAAACAGACTACCTTCCATAATGACAAGGCTACCATCCATTGGAGTAACAAAAACGTCGACAACAGACTATGTTCCATAATGACAAGACTACAATCCATTGGAGTAAAAAAATTCTCGACAACATACTACCTCCCATAATGACAAGGATACCATCCATTGGAGTAACAAAAATCTCGACAACAGACTACCTTCCATAATGACAAGGCTACCATCCATTGGAGTAAGAAAATTATCGACAACAAACTATATTCTATAATGACAAGGCTACAATCCATTGGAGTAACAAAATTCTCGACAACAGACTACCTTCCATAATGACAAGGATACCATCCATTGGAGTAACAAAAATCTCGGCAACAGACTACCTTCCATAATGACAAGGCTACCATCTATGTGAATAACAAAAACTCGAGAACAGACTAGCTTCTATAATGACAAGGCTACCATACAATGGAATGACAAAAATCTCGACAACATTCTACCTTCCATAATGATAAGTCTACCATCCATTGTAGTAACAAAAATCTCGACAACAGACTACCATCCATAATAACAAGGCTACCATCCATTAGAGTAACAAAAATCTCGACAAAAGACTACCTCCCATATTGACAAGGCTACCTTCCATTGGAGTAACAAAAATATGAACAACAGACTACCTTCCATAGTGACAAGGCTACCATCCATTGGAGTGACAGAAATCACCACGACAGACTACCTTCCATAATGACAAGGCTACCATCCAATGGAGTAACAAAAATCTCGATAACATTCTACCTTCCATAATGATAAGTCTACCATCCATTGGAGTAACAAAAATCTCGACAACAGACTACCTTCCACAATGACAAGTCTACCATCCATTGGAGTAACAAAAAATCGACAACAAACAATGTTCCATAATGACAAGGCTACCATCCATTGGAGTAACAAAATTCTCGACAACATACTACCTCCCATAATGACAAGGATACCATCCATTGGAGTAACAAAAATCTCGGCAACGGACTACCTTTCATAAAGACAAGGCTACCATCTATTGGAATAAAAAAAATCTCGAGAATAGACTACATTCCATAATGACAAGGCTACGATCCAATGGAATGACAAAAATCTCGAAAACATTCTACCTTCCATAATGATAAGTCTACCATCCATTGGAGTAACAAAAATCTCGACAACAGACTACCTTCCATAATGCCAAGGCTAGCATCCATTGGAGTAACAAAAATCTCGAAAACAGACTACCTTGAATAAAGACAAGTCTACCATCCATTGGAGTAACAAAAACGTCGACAACAGACTATGTTCCATAATGACAAGACTACAATCCATTGGAGTAAAAAAATTCTCGACAATATACTACCTCCCATAATGACAAGGATACCATCCATTGGAGTAACAAAAATCTCGACAACAGACTACCTTCCATAATGACAAGGCTACCATCCATTGGAGTAAAAAAATTATCGATAACAAACTATATTCTATAATGACAAGGCTACAATCCATTGGAGTAACAAAATTCTCGACAACAGACTACCTTCCATAATGACAAGGATTCCATCCATTGGAGTAACAAAAATCTCGGCAACAGACTACCTTTCATAAAGACAAGGCTACCATCTATTGGAATAACAAAAATCTCTAGAATAGACTACATTCCATAATGACAAGGCTACGATCCAATGGAATGACAAAAATCTCGAAAACATTCTACCTTCCATAATGATAAGTCTACCATCCATTAGAGTAACAAAAATCTCGACAACAGACTACCTTCCATAATGCCAAGGCTACCATCCATTGGAGTAACAAAAATCTCGAAAACAAACTACCTTCCATAATGACAAGGCTACCATCCATTGGAGTAACAAAAACGTCGACAACAGACTATGTTCCATAATGACAAGACTACAATCCATTGGAGTAAAAAAATTCTCGACAACATACTATCTCCCATAATGACAAGGATACCATCCATTGGAGTAACAAAAATCTCGACAACAGACTACCTTCCATAATGACAAGGCTAACATCCATTGGAGTAACAAAAATCTCGACAATAGACTACCTTCCACAATGACAAGTCTACCATCCATTGGAATAACAAAAAATCGACAACAAACTATGTTCCATAATGACAAGGCTACCATCCATTGGAGTAACAAAATTCTCGACAACATACTACCTCCCATAATGACAAGGACACCATCCATTGGAGTAACAAAAATCTCGGCAACAGACTACCTTTCATAAAGACAAGGCTACCATCTATTGGAATAACAAAAATCTCGAGAATAGACTACATTCCATAATGACAAGGCTACGATCCAATGGAATGACAAAAATCTCGAAAAAATTCTACCTTCCATAATGATAAGTCTACCATCCATTAGAGTAACAAAAATCTCGACAATAGACTACCTTCCATAATGCCAAGGCTACCATCCATTGGAGTAACAAAAATCTCGAAAACAAACTACCTTCCATAATGACAAGGCTACCATCCATTGGAGTAACAAAAACATCGACAACAGACTATGTTCCATAATGACAAGACTACAATCCATTGGAGTAAAAAAATTCTCGACAACATACTACCTCCCATAATGACAAGGATACCATCCATTGGAGTAACAATAATCTCGACAACAAACTACTTTCCATAATGACAAGGCTACCATCCATTGGAGTAAGAAAATTATCGACAACAAACTATATTCTTTAATGACTAGGCTACAATCCATTGGAGTAACAAAATTCTCGACAACAGACTACCTTTCATAATGACAAGTATACCATCCATTGGAGTAACAAAAATCTCGGCAACAGACTACCTTTCATAATGACAAGGCTACCATCTATGTGAATAACAAAAACTCGAGAACAGACTAGCTTCCACAATGACAAGGCTACCGTCCAATGGAATGACAACAATCTCGACAACATTCTACCTTCCATAATGATAAGTCTACCATCCATTGTAGTAACAAAAATCTCGACAACAGACTACCATCAATATTAACAAGGCTACCATCCATTAGAGTAACAAAAATCTCGACAAAAGACTACCTTCCATATTGACAAGGCTACCTTCCATTGGAGTAACAAAAATATGAACAACAGACTACCTTCCATAGTGACAAGGCTACCATCCATTGGAGTGACAGAAATCACCACGACAGACTACCTTCCATAATGACAAGGCTACCATCCATTGGAGTAACAAAAATCTCGATAACATTCTACCTTCCATAATGATAAGTCTACCATCCATTGGAGTAACAAAAATCTCGGCAACAGACTACCTTCCATAATTACAAGACTACCATCCATTGGAGTAACAAAAAATCATCAACAGACTATGTTCCATAACGACAAGGCTACCATCCATTGGAGTAACAAAATTCTCGACAACATACTACCTCCCATAATGACAAGGATACCATCCATTGGAGTAACAAAAATCTCGGCAACAAACTACCTTTCATAAAGACAAGGCTACCATCAATTGGAATAACAAATATCTCGAGAATAGACTACATTCCATAATGACAAGGCTACGATCCAATGGAATGAAAAAAACTTCGAAAACATTCTACCTTACATAATGATAAGTCTACCATCCATTAGAGTAACAAAAATCTCAACAACAGACTACCTTCCATAATGCCAAGGCTACCATCCATTGGAGTAACAAAAATTTCGAAAACAGACTACCTTCCATAATGACAAGGCTACCATCCATTGGAGTAACAAAAACGTCGACAACAGACTATGTTCCATAATGACAAGACTACAATCCATTGGAGTAAAAAAATTCTCGACAACATACTACCTCCCATAATGACAAGGATACCATCCATTGGAGTAACAAAAATCTCGACAACAGACTACCTTCCATAATGACAAGGCTACCATCCATTGGAGTAAGAAAATTATCGACAACAAACTATATTCTATAATGACAAGGCTACAATCCATTGGAGTAACAAAATTCTCGACAACAGACTACCTTCCATAATGACAAGGATACCATCCATTGGAGTAACAAAAATCTCGGCAACAGACTACCTTCCATAATGACAAGGCTACCATCTATGTGAATAACAAAAACTCGAGAACAGACTAGCTTCTATAATGACAAGGCTACCATACAATGGAATGACAAAAATCTCGACAACATTCTACCTTCCATAATGATAAGTCTACCATCCATTGTAGTAACAAAAATCTCGACAACAGACTACCATCCATAATAACAAGGCTACCATCCATTAGAGTAACAAAAATCTCGACAAAAGACTACCTCCCATATTGACAAGGCTACCTTCCATTGGAGTAACAAAAATATGAACAACAGACTACCTTCCATAGTGACAAGGCTACCATCCATTGGAGTGACAGAAATCACCACGACAGACTACCTTCCATAATGACAAGGCTACCATCCAATGGAGTAACAAAAATCTCGATAACATTCTACCTTCCATAATGATAAGTCTACCATCCAATGGAGTAACAAAAATCTCGACAACAGACTACCTTCCACAATGACAAGTCTACCATCCATTGGAGTAACAAAAAATCGACAACAAACTATGTTCCATAATGACAAGGCTACCATCCATTGGAGTAACAAAATTCTCGACAACATACTACCTCCCATAATGACAAGGATACCATCCATTGGAGTAACAAAAATCTCGGCAACGGACTACCTTTCATAAAGACAAGGCTACCATCTATTGGAATAAAAAAAATCTCGAGAATAGACTACATTCCATAATGACAAGGCTACGATCCAATGGAATGACAAAAATCTCAAAAACATTCTACCTTCCATAATGATAAGTCTACCATCCATTGGAGTAACAAAAATCTCGACAACAGACTACCTTCCATAATGCCAAGGCTAGCATCCATTGGAGTAACAAAAATCTCGAAAACAGACTACCTTGAATAAAGACAAGTCTACCATCCATTGGAGTAACAAAAACGTCGACAACAGACTATGTTCCATAATGACAAGACTACAATCCATTGGAGTAAAAAAATTCTCGACAATATACTACCTCCCATAATGACAAGGATACCATCCATTGGAGTAACAAAAATCTCGACAACAGACTACCTTCCATAATGACAAGGCTACCATCCATTGGAGTAAAAAAATTATCGATAACAAACTATATTCTATAATGACAAGGCTACAATCCATTGGAGTAACAAAATTCTCGACAACAGACTACCTTCCATAATGACAAGGATTCCATCCATTGGAGTAACAAAAATCTCGGCAACAGACTACCTTTCATAAAGACAAGGCTACCATCTATTGGAATAACAAAAATCTCTAGAATAGACTACATTCCATAATGACAAGGCTACGATCCAATGGAATGACAAAAATCTCGAAAACATTCTACCTTCCATAATGATAAGTCTACCATCCATTAGAGTAACAAAAATCTCGACAACAGACTACCTTCCATAATGCCAAGGCTACCATCCATTGGAGTAACAAAAATCTCGAAAACAAACTACCTTCCATAATGACAAGGCTACCATCCATTGGAGTAACAAAAACGTCGACAACAGACTATGTTCCATAATGACAAGACTACAATCCATTGGAGTAAAAAAATTCTCGACAACATACTATCTCCCATAATGACAAGGATACCATCCATTGGAGTAACAAAAATCTCGACAACAGACTACCTTCCATAATGACAAGGCTACCATCCATTGGACTAAGAAAATTATCGACAACAAACTATATTCTATAATGACAAGGCTACAATCCATTGGAGTAACAAAATTCTCGACAACAGACTACCTTCCATAATGACAAGGATACCATCCATTGGGGTAACAAAAAACTCAGCAACAGACTACCTTCCATAATGACATGGCTACCATCTATGTGAATAACAAAAACTCGAGAACAGACTAGCTTCCATAATGACAAGGCTACCATCCAATGGAATGACAAAAATCTCGACAACATTCTACCTTCCATAATGATAAGTCTACCATCCATTGTAGTAACAAAAATCTCGACAATAGACTACCATCCATAATAACAAGGCTACCATCCATTAGAGTAACAAAAATCTCGACAAAAGACTACCTTCCATATTGACAAGGCTACCTTCCATTGGAGTAACAAAAATATGAACAACAGACTACCTTCCATAGTGACAAGGCTACCATCCATTGGAGTGACAGAAATCACCACGACAGACTACCTTCCATAATGACAAGGCTACCATCCAATGGAGTAACAAAAATCTCGATAACATTCTACCTTCCATAATGATAAGTCTACTATCCATTGGAGTAACAAAAATCTCGACAACATACTACCTTCCACAATGACAAGTCTACCATCCATTGGAGTAACAAAAAATCGACAACAAACTATGTTCCATAATGACAAGGCTACCATCCATTGGTGTAACAAAATTCTCGACAACGTACTACCTCCCATAATGACAAGGATACCATCCATTGGAGTAACAAAAATCTCGGCAACGGACTACCTTTCATAAAGACAAGGCTACCATCTATTGGAATAACAAAAATCTCGAGAATAGACTACATTCCATAATGACAAGGCTACGATCCAATGGAATGACAAAAATCTCGAAAACATTCTACCTTCCATAATGATAAGTCTACCATCCATTGGAGTAACAAAAATCTCGACAACAGACTACCTTCCATAATGCCAAGGCTAGCATCCATTGGAGTAACAAAAATCTCGAAAACAGACTACCTTGCATAAAGACAAGTCTACCATCCATTGGAGTAACAAAAACGTCGACAACAGACTATGTTCCATAATGACAAGACTACAATCCATTGGAGTAAAAAAATTCTCGACAATATACTACCTCCCATAATGACAAGGATACCATCCATTGGAGTAACAAAAATCTCGACAACAGACTACCTTCCATAATGACAAGGCTACCATCCATTGGAGTAAAAAAATTATCGATAACAAACTATATTCTATAATGACAAGGCTACAATCCATTGGAGTAACAAAATTCTCGACAACAGACTACCTTCCATAATGACAAGGATTCCATCCATTGGAGTAACAAAAATCTCGGCAACAGACTACCTTTCATAAAGACAAGGCTACCATCTATTGGAATAACAAAAATCTCTAGAATAGACTACATTCCATAATGACAAGGCTACGATCCAATGGAATGACAAAAATCTCGAAAACATTCTACCTTCCATAATGATAAGTCTACCATCCATTAGAGTAACAAAAATCTCGACAACAGACTACCTTCCATAATGCCAAGGCTACCATCCATTGGAGTAACAAAAATCTCGAAAACAAACTACCTTCCATAATGACAAGGCTACCATCCATTGGAGTAACAAAAACGTCGACAACAGACTATGTTCCATAATGACAAGACTACAATCCATTGGAGTAAAAAAATTCTCGACAACATACTATCTCCCATAATGACAAGGATACCATCCATTGGAGTAACAAAAATCTCGACAACAGACTACCTTCCATAATGACAAGGCTACCATCCATTGGACTAAGAAAATTATCGACAACAAACTATATTCTATAATGACAAGGCTACAATCCATTGGAGTAACAAAATTCTCGACAACAGACTACCTTCCATAATGACAAGGATACCATCCATTGGGGTAACAAAAAACTCAGCAACAGACTACCTTCCATAATGACATGGCTACCATCTATGTGAATAACAAAAACTCGAGAACAGACTAGCTTCCATAATGACAAGGCTACCATCCAATGGAATGACAAAAATCTCGACAACATTCTACCTTCCATAATGATAAGTCTACCATCCATTGTAGTAACAAAAATCTCGACAACAGACTACCATCCATAATAACAAGGCTACCATCCATTAGAGTAACAAAAATCTCGACAAAAGACTACCTTCCATATTGACAAGGCTACCTTCCATTGGAGTAACAAAAATATGAACAACAGACTACCTTCCATAGTGACAAGGCTACCATCCATTGGAGTGACAGAAATCACCACGACAGACTACCTTCCATAATGACAAGGCTACCATCCAATGGAGTAACAAAAATCTCGATAACATTCTACCTTCCATAATGATAAGTCTACTATCCATTGGAGTAACAAAAATCTCGACAACATACTACCTTCCACAATGACAAGTCTACCATCCATTGGAGTAACAAAAAATCGACAACAAACTATGTTCCATAATGACAAGGCTACCATCCATTGGTGTAACAAAATTCTCGACAACGTACTACCTCCCATAATGACAAGGATACCATCCATTGGAGTAACAAAAATCTCGGCAACGGACTACCTTTCATAAAGACAAGGCTACCATCTATTGGAATAACAAAAATCTCGAGAATAGACTACATTCCATAATGACAAGGCTACGATCCAATGGAATGACAAAAATCTCGAAAACATTCTACCTTCCATAATGATAAGTCTACCATCCATTGGAGTAACAAAAATCTCGACAAGAGACTACCTTCCATAATGCCAAGGCTAGCATCCATTGGAGTAACAAAAATCTCGAAAACAGACTACCTTGCATAAAGACAAGTCTACCATCCATTGGAGTAACAAAAACGTCGACAACAGACTATGTTCCATAATGACAAGACTACAATCCATTGGAGTAAAAAAATTCTCGACAATATACTACCTCCCATAATGACAAGGATACCATCCATTGGAGTAACAAAAATCTTGACAACAGACTACCTTCCATAATGACAAGGCTACCATCCATTGGAGTAAAAAAATTATTGATAACAAACTATATTCTATAATGACAAGGCTACAATCCATTGGAGTAACAAAATTCTCGACAACAGACTACCTTCCATAATGACAAGGATACCATCCATTGGGGTAACAAAAAACTCAGCAACAGACTACCTTCCATAATGACATGGCTACCATCTATGTGAATAACAAAAACTCGAGAACAGACTACATTCCATAATGACAAGGCTACGATCCCATGGAATGACAAAAATCTCGAAAACATTCTACCTTCCATAATGATAAGTCTACCATCCATTGTAGTAACAAAAATCTCGACAACAGACTACCATCCATAATAACAAGGCTACCATCCATTAGAGTAACAAAAATCTCGACAAAAGACTACCTTCCATGTTGACAAGGCTACCTTCCATTGGAGTAACAAAAATATGAACAACAGACTACCTTCCATAGTGACAAGGCTACCATCCATTGGAGTGACAGAAATCACCACGACAGACTACCTTCCATAATGACAAGGCTACCATCCAATGGAGTAACAAAAATCTCGATAACATTCTACCTTCCATAATAATAAGTCTACCATCCATTGGAGTAACAAAAATCTCGACAACATACTACCTTCCACAATGACAAGTCTACCATCCATTGGAGTAACAAAAAATCGACAACAAACTATGTTCCATTATGACAAGGCTACCATCCATTGGTGTAACAAAATTCTCGACAACGTACTACCTCCCATAATGACAAGGATACCATCCATTGGAGTAACAAAAATCTCGGCAACGGACTACCTTTCATAAAGACAAGGCTACCATCTATTGGAATAACAAAAATCTCGAGAATAGACTACATTCCATAATGACAAGGCTACGATCCAATGGAATGACAAAAATCTCGAAAACATTCTACCTTCCATAATGATAAGTCTACCATCCATTGCAGTAACAAAAATCTCGACAACAGACTACCTTCCATAATGCCAAGGCTAGCATCCATTGGAGTAACAAAAATCTCAAAAACAGACTACCTTGCATAAAGACAAGTCTACCATCCATTGGAGTAACAAAAACGTCGACAACAGACTATGTTCCATAATGACAAGACTACAATCCATTGGAGTAAAAAAATTCTCGACAATATACTACCTCCCATAATGACAAGGATACCATCCATTGGAGTAACAAAAATCTCGACAACAGACTACCTTCCATAATGAAAAGGCTACCATCCATTGGAGTAAAAAAATTATCGATAACAAACTATATTCTATAATGACAAGGCTACAATCCATTGGAGTAACAAAATTCTCGACAACAGACTACCTTCCATAATGACAAAGATACCATCCATTGGAGTAACAAAAATCTCGGCAACAGACTACCTTTCATAAAGACAAGGCTACCATCTATTGGAATAACAAAAATCTCTAGAATAGACTACATTCCATAATGACAAGGCTACGATCCAATGGAATGACAAAAATCTCGAAAACATTTTACCTTCCATAATGATAAGTCTACCATCCATTAGAGTAACAAAAATCTCGACAACAGACTACCTTCCATAATGCCAAGGCTACCATCCATTGGAGTAACAAAAATCTCGAAAACAAACTACCTTTCATAATGACAAGGCTACCATCCATTGGAGTAACAAAAACGTCGACA
This sequence comes from Vicia faba, assembly GCA_948472305.1. Taxonomy (NCBI): domain Eukaryota; kingdom Viridiplantae; phylum Streptophyta; class Magnoliopsida; order Fabales; family Fabaceae; genus Vicia; species Vicia faba. Next base: position 657,339,967 of record OX451739.1, read on the forward strand.
ACAGACTATGTTCCATAATGACAAGACTACAATCCATTGGAGTAAAAAAATTCTCGACAACATACTACCTCCCATAATGACAAGGATACCATCCATTGGAGTAACAAAAATCTCGACAACTGACTACCTTCCATAATGACAAGGCTACCATCCATTGGAGTAAGAAAATTATCGACAACAAACTATATTCTATAATGACAAGGCTATAATCCATTGGAGTAACAAAATTCTCGACAACAGACTACCTTCCATAATAACAAGGATACCATCCATTGGAGTAACAAAAAACTCAGCAATAGACTACCTTCCATAATGACAAGGCTACCATCTATGTGAATAAAAAAAACTCGAGAACAGACTAGCTTCCATAATGATAAGGCTACCATCCAATGGAATGACAAAAATCTCGACAACATTCTACCTTCCATAATGATAAGTCTACCATCCATTGTAGTAACAAAAATCTCGACAACAGACTACCATCCATAATAACAAGGCTACCATCCATTAGAGTAACAAAAATCTCGACAATAGACTACCTTCCATATTGACAAGGCTACCTTCCATTGGAGTAACAAAAATATGAACAACAGACTACCTTCCATAGTGACAAGGCTACCATCCATTGGAGTGACAGAAATCACCACGACAGACTACCTTCCATAATGACAAGGCTACCATCCAATGGAGTAACAAAAATCTCGATAACATTCTACCTTCCATAATGATAAGTCTACCATCCATTGGAGTAACAAAAATCTCGACAATAGGCTACCTTCCACAATGACAAGTCTACCATCCATTGGAGTAACAAAAAATCGACAACAAACTATGTTCCATAATGACAAGGCTACCATCCATTAGTGTAACAAAATTCTCGACAACGTACTACCTCCCATAATGACAAGGATACCATCCATTGGAGTAACAAAAATCTCGGCAAGGGACTACCTTTCATAAAGACAAGGCTACCATCTATTGGAATAACAAAAATCTCGAGAATAGACTACATTCCATAATGACAAGGCTACGATCCAATGGAATGACAAAATTCTCGAAAACATTCTACCTTCCATAATGATAAGTCTACCATCCATTGGAGTAACAAAAATCTCGACAACAGACTACCTTCCATAATGCCAAGGCTACCATCCATTGGAGTAACAAAAATCTCGAAAACAGACTACCTTGCATAATGACAAGTCTACCATCCATTGGAGTAACAAAAACGTCGACAACAGACTATGTTCCATAATGACAAGACTACAATCCATTGGAGTAAAAAAATTCTCGACAACATACTACCTCCAATAATGACAAGGATACCATCCATTGGAGTAACAAAAATCTCGACAATAGACTACCTTCCATAATGACAAGGCTACCATCCATTGGAGTAACAAAATTATCGACAACAAACTATATCCTATAATGACAAGGCTACAATCCATTGGAGTAACAAAATTCTCGACAACAAACTACCTTCCATAATGACAAGGATACCATCCATTGGAGTAACAAAAATCTCGGCAACAGACTACCTTTCATAAAGACAAGGCTACCATCTATTGGAATAACAAAAATCTCGAGAATAGACTACATTCAATAATGACAAGGCTATGATCCAATGGAATGACAAAAATCTCGAAAACATTCTACCTTCCATAATGATAAGTCTACCATCCATTAGAGTAACAAAAATCTCGACAACAGACTACCTTCCATAATGCCAAGGCTACCATCCATTGGAGTAACAAAAATCTCGAAAACAGACTACCTTGAATAAAGACAAGTCTACCATCCATTGGAGTAACAAAAACGTCGACAACAGACTATGTTCCATAATGACAAGACTACAATCCATTGGAGTAAAAAAATTCTCGACAATATACTACCTCCCATAATGACAAGGATACCATCCATTGGAGTAACAAAAATCTCGACAACAGATTACCTTCCATAATGACAAGGCTACCATCCATTGGAGTAAAAAAATTATCGATAACAAACTATATTCTATAATGACAAGGCTACAATCCATTGGAGTAACAAAATTCTCGACAACAGACTACCTTCCATAATGATAAGTCTACCATCCATTGGAGTAACAAAAATCTTGACAACAGACTACCTTCCATAATGCCAAGGCTACCATCCATTGGAGTAACAAAAATCTCGAAAACAGACTACCTTGCATAATGACAAGTCTACCATCCATTGGAGTAACAAAAACGTCGACAATAGACTATGTTCCATAATGACAAGACTACAATCCATTGGAGTAAAAAAATTCTCGACAACATACTACCTCCAATAATGACAAGGATACCATCCATTGGAGTAACAAAAATCTCGACAATAGACTACCTTCCATAATGACAAGGCTACCATCCATTGGAGTAACAAAATTATCGACAACAAACTATATCCTATAATGACAAGGCTACAATCCATTGGAGTAACAAAATTCTCGACAACAAACTACCTTCCATAATGACAAGGATACCATCCATTGGAGTAACAAAAATCTCGGCAACAGACTACCTTTCATAAAGACAAGGCTACCATCTATTGGAATAACAAAAATCTCGAGAATAGACTACATTCCATAATGACAAGGCTACGATCCAATGGAATGACAAAATTCTCGAAAACATTCTACCTTCCATAATGATAAGTCTACCATCCATTGGAGTAACAAAAATATCGACAACAGACTACCTTCCATAATGCCAAGGCTACCATCCATTGGAGTAACAAAAATCTCGAAAACAGACTACCTTGCATAATGACAAGTCTACCATCCATTGGAGTAACAAAAACGTCGACAACAGACTATGTTCCATAATGACAAGACTACAATCCATTGGAGTAAAAAAATTCTCGACAACATACTACCTCCAATAATGACAAGGATACCATCCATTGGAGTAACAAAAATCTCGACAATAGACTACCTTCCATAATGACAAGGCTACCATCCATTGGAGTAACAAAATTATCGACAACAAACTATATCCTATAATGACAAGGCTACAATCCATTGGAGTAACAAAATTCTCGACAACAAACTACCTTCCATAATGACAAGGATACCATCCATTGGAGTAACAAAAATCTCGGCAACAGACTACCTTTCATAAAGACAAGGCTACCATCTATTGGAATAACAAAAATCTCGAGAATAGACTACATTCCATAATGACAAGGCTACGATCCAATGGAATGACAAAAATCTCGAAAACATTCTACCTTCCATAATGATAAGTCTACCATCCATTAGAGTAACAAAAATCTCGACAACAGACTACCTTCCATAATGCCAAGGCTACCATCCATTGGAGTAACAAAAATCTCGAAAACAAACTACCTTCCATAATGACAAGGCTACCATCCATTGGAGTAACAAAAACGTCGACAACAGACTATGTTCCATAATGACAAGACTACAATCCATTGGAGTAAAAAAATTCTCGACAATATACTACCTCCCATAATGACAAGGATACCATCCATTGGAGTAACAAAAATCTCGACAACAGATTACCTTCCATAATGACAAGGCTACCATCCATTGGAGTAAAAAAATTATCGATAACAAACTATATTCTATAATGACAAGGCTACAATCCATTGGAGTAAAAAATTCTCGACAACAGACTACCTTCCATAATGATAAGTCTACCATCCATTGGAGTAACAAAAATCTTGACAACAGACTACCTTCCATAATGCCAAGGCTACCATCCATTGGAGTAACAAAAATCTCGAAAACAGACTACCTTGCATAATGACAAGTCTACCATCCATTGGAGTAACAAAAACGTCGACAATAGACTATGTTCCATAATGACAAGACTACAATCCATTGGAGTAAAAAAATTCTCGACAACATACTACCTCCAATAATGACAAGGATACCATCCATTGGAGTAACAAAAATCTCGACAATAGACTACCTTCCATAATGACAAGGCTACCATCCAATGGAGTAACAAAATTATCGACAACAAACTATATCCTATAATGACAAGGCTACAATCCATTGGAGTAACAAAATTCTCGACAACAAACTACCTTCCATAATGACAAGGATACCATCCATTGGAGTAACAAAAATCTCGGCAACAGACTACCTTTCATAAAGACAAGGCTACCATCTATTGGAATAACAAAAATCTCGAGAATAGACTACATTCCATAATGACAAGGCTACGATCCAATGGAATGACAAAAATCTCGAAAACATTCTACCTTCCATAATGATAAGTCTACCATCCATTAGAGTAACAAAAATCTCGACAACAGACTACCTTCCATAATGCCAAGGCTACCATCCATTGGAGTAACAAAAATCTCGAAAACAAACTACCTTCCATAATGACAAGGCTACCATCCATTGGAGTAACAAAAACGTCGACAACAGACTATGTTCCATAATGACAAGACTACAATCCATTGGAGTAAAAAAATTCTCGACAATATACTACCTCCCATAATGACAAGGATACCATCCATTGGAGTAACAAAAATCTCGACAACAGACTACCTTCCATAATGACAAGGCTACCATCCATTGGAGTAAAAAAATTATCGATAACAAACTATATTCTATAATGACAAGGCTACAATCCATTGGAGTAACAAAATTCTCGACAACAGACTACCTTCCATAATGACAAGGATACCATCCATTGGAGTAACAAAAATCTCGGCAACAGACTACCTTTCATAAAGACAAGGCTACCATCTATTGGAATAACAAAAATCTCGAGAATAGACTACATTCCATAATGACAAGGCTACGATCCAATGGAATGACAAAAATCTCGAAAACATTCTACCTTCCATAATGATAAGTCTACCATCCATTAGAGTAACAAAAATCTCGACAACAGACTACCTTCCATAATGCCAAGGCTACCATCCATTGGAGTAACAAAAATCTCGAAAACAAACTACCTTCCATAATGACAAGGCTACCATCCATTGGAGTAACAAAAACGTCGACAACAGACTATGTTCCATAATGACAAGACTACAATCCATTGGAGTAAAAAAATTCTCGACAACATACTACCTCCCATAATGACAAGGATACCATCCATTGGAGTAACAAAAATCTCGACAACTGACTACCTTCCATACTGACAAGGCTACCATCCATTGGAGTAAGAAAATTATCGACAACAAACTATATTCTATAATGACAAGGCTACAATCCATTGGAGTAACAAAATTCTCGACAACAGACTACCTTCCATAATAACAAGGATACAATCCATTGGAGTAACAAAAAACTCAGCAACAGACTACCTTCCATAATGACAAGGCTACCATCTATGTGAATAACAAAAACTCGAGAACAGACTAGCTTCCATAATGACAAGGCTACCATCCAATGGAATGACAAAAATCTCGACAACATTCTACCTTCCATAATGATAAGTCTACCATCCATTGTAGTAACAAAAATCTCGACAACAGACTACCATCAATAATAACAAGGCTACCATCCATTAGAGTAACAAAAATCTCGACAATAGACTACCTTCCATATTGACAAGGCTACCTTCCATTGGAGTAACAAAAATATGAACAACAGACTACCTTCCATAGTGACAAGGCTACCATCCATTGGAGTGACAGAAATCACCACGACAGACTACCTTCCATAATGACAAGGCTACCATCCAATGGAGTAACAAAAATCTCGATAACATTCTACCTTCCATAATGATAAGTCTACCATCCATTGGAGTAACAAAAATCTCGACAATAGACTACCTTCCACAATGACAAGTCTACCATCCATTGGAGTAACAAAAAATCGACAACAAACTATGTTCCATAATGACAAGGCTACCATCCATTAGTGTAACAAAATTCTCGACAACGTACTACCTCCCATAATGACAAGGATACCATCCATTGGAGTAACAAAAATCTCGGCAAGGGACTACCTTTCATAAAGACAAGGCTACCATCTATTGGAATAACAAAATTCTCGAGAATAGACTACATTCCATAATGACAAGGCTACGATCCAATGGAATGACAAAATTCTCGAAAACATTCTACCTTCCATAATGATAAGTCTACCATCCATTGGAGTAACAAAAATCTCGACAACAGACTACCTTCCATAATGCCAAGGCTACCATCCATTGGAGTAACAAAAATCTCGAAAACAGACTACCTTGCATAATGACAAGTCTACCATCCATTGGAGTAACAAAAATCTCGAAAACAGACTACCTTGAATAAAGACAAGTCTACCATCCATTGGAGTAACAAAAACGTCGACAACAGACTATGTTCCATAATGACAAGACTACAATCCATTGGAGTAAAAAAATTCTCGACAATATACTACCTCCCATAATGACAAGGATACCATCCATTGGAGTAACAAAAATCTCGACAACAGATTACCTTCCATAATGACAAGGCTACCATCCATTGGAGTAAAAAAATTATCGATAACAAACTATATTCTATAATGACAAGGCTACAATCCATTGGAGTAACAAAATTCTCGACAACAGACTACCTTCCATAATGATAAGTCTACCATCCATTGGAGTAACAAAAATCTTGACAACAGACTACCTTCCATAATGCCAAGGCTACCATCCATTGGAGTAACAAAAATCTCGAAAACAGACTACCTTGCATAATGACAAGTCTACCATCCATTGGAGTAACAAAAACGTCGACAATAGACTATGTTCCATAATGACAAGACTACAATCCATTGGAGTAAAAAAATTCTCGACAACATACTACCTCCAATAATGACAAGGATACCATCCATTGGAGTAACAAAAATCTCGACAATAGACTACCTTCCATAATGACAAGGCTACCATCCATTGGAGTAACAAAATTATCGACAACAAACTATATCCTATAATGACAAGGCTACAATCCATTGGAGTAACAAAATTCTCGACAACAAACTACCTTCCATAATGACAAGGATACCATCCATTGGAGTAACAAAAATCTCGGCAACAGACTACCTTTCATAAAGACAAGGCTACCATCTATTGGAATAACAAAAATCTCGAGAATAGACTACATTCCATAATGACAAGGCTACGATCCAATGGAATGACAAAATTCTCGAAAACATTCTACCTTCCATAATGATAAGTCTACCATCCATTGGAGTAACAAAAATATCGACAACAGACTACCTTCCATAATGCCAAGGCTACCATCCATTGGAGTAACAAAAATCTCGAAAACAGACTACCTTGCATAATGACAAGTCTACCATCCATTGGAGTAACAAAAACGTCGACAACAGACTATGTTCCATAATGACAAGACTACAATCCATTGGAGTAAAAAAATTCTCGACAACATACTACCTCCAATAATGACAAGGATACCATCCATTGGAGTAACAAAAATCTCGACAATAGACTACCTTCCATAATGACAAGGCTACCATCCATTGGAGTAACAAAATTATCGACAACAAACTATATCCTATAATGACAAGGCTACAATCCATTGGAGTAACAAAATTCTCGACAACAAACTACCTTCCATAATGACAAGGATACCATCCATTGGAGTAACAAAAATCTCGGCAACAGACTACCTTTCATAAAGACAAGGCTACCATCTATTGGAATAACAAAAATCTCGAGAATAGACTACATTCCATAATGACAAGGCTACGATCCAATGGAATGACAAAAATCTCGAAAACATTCTACCTTCCATAATGATAAGTCTACCATCCATTAGAGTAACAAAAATCTCGACAACAGACTACCTTCCATAATGCCAAGGCTACCATCCATTGGAGTAACAAAAATCTCGAAAACAAACTACCTTCCATAATGACAAGGCTACCATCCATTGGAGTAACAAAAACGTCGACAACAGACTATGTTCCATAATGACAAGACTACAATCCATTGGAGTAAAAAAATTCTCGACAATATACTACCTCCCATAATGACAAGGATACCATCCATTGGAGTAACAAAAATCTCGACAACAGATTACCTTCCATAATGACAAGGCTACCATCCATTGGAGTAAAAAAATTATCGATAACAAACTATATTCTATAATGACAAGGCTACAATCCATTGGAGTAAAAAATTCTCGACAACAGACTACCTTCCATAATGATAAGTCTACCATCCATTGGAGTAACAAAAATCTTGACAACAGACTACCTTCCATAATGCCAAGGCTACCATCCATTGGAGTAACAAAAATCTCGAAAACAGACTACCTTGCATAATGACAAGTCTACCATCCATTGGAGTAACAAAAACGTCGACAATAGACTATGTTCCATAATGACAAGACTACAATCCATTGGAGTAAAAAAATTCTCGACAACATACTACCTCCAATAATGACAAGGATACCATCCATTGGAGTAACAAAAATCTCGACAATAGACTACCTTCCATAATGACAAGGCTACCATCCAATGGAGTAACAAAATTATCGACAACAAACTATATCCTATAATGACAAGGCTACAATCCATTGGAGTAACAAAATTCTCGACAACAAACTACCTTCCATAATGACAAGGATACCATCCATTGGAGTAACAAAAATCTCGGCAACAGACTACCTTTCATAAAGACAAGGCTACCATCTATTGGAATAACAAAAATCTCGAGAATAGACTACATTCCATAATGACAAGGCTACGATCCAATGGAATGACAAAAATCTCGAAAACATTCTACCTTCCATAATGATAAGTCTACCATCCATTAGAGTAACAAAAATCTCGACAACAGACTACCTTCCATAATGCCAAGGCTACCATCCATTGGAGTAACAAAAATCTCGAAAACAAACTACCTTCCATAATGACAAGGCTACCATCCATTGGAGTAACAAAAACGTCGACAACAGACTATGTTCCATAATGACAAGACTACAATCCATTGGAGTAAAAAAATTCTCGACAATATACTACCTCCCATAATGACAAGGATACCATCCATTGGAGTAACAAAAATCTCGACAACAGACTACCTTCCATAATGACAAGGCTACCATCCATTGGAGTAAAAAAATTATCGATAACAAACTATATTCTATAATGACAAGGCTACAATCCATTGGAGTAACAAAATTCTCGACAACAGACTACCTTCCATAATGACAAGGATACCATCCATTGGAGTAACAAAAATCTCGGCAACAGACTACCTTTCATAAAGACAAGGCTACCATCTATTGGAATAACAAAAATCTCGAGAATAGACTACATTCCATAATGACAAGGCTACGATCCAATGGAATGACAAAAATCTCGAAAACATTCTACCTTCCATAATGATAAGTCTACCATCCATTAGAGTAACAAAAATCTCGACAACAGACTACCTTCCATAATGCCAAGGCTACCATCCATTGGAGTAACAAAAATCTCGAAAACAAACTACCTTCCATAATGACAAGGCTACCATCCATTGGAGTAACAAAAACGTCGACAACAGACTATGTTCCATAATGACAAGACTACAATCCATTGGAGTAAAAAAATTCTCGACAACATACTACCTCCCATAATGACAAGGATACCATCCATTGGAGTAACAAAAATCTCGACAACTGACTACCTTCCATACTGACAAGGCTACCATCCATTGGAGTAAGAAAATTATCGACAACAAACTATATTCTATAATGACAAGGCTACAATCCATTGGAGTAACAAAATTCTCGACAACAGACTACCTTCCATAATAACAAGGATACAATCCATTGGAGTAACAAAAAACTCAGCAACAGACTACCTTCCATAATGACAAGGCTACCATCTATGTGAATAACAAAAACTCGAGAACAGACTAGCTTCCATAATGACAAGGCTACCATCCAATGGAATGACAAAAATCTCGACAACATTCTACCTTCCATAATGATAAGTCTACCATCCATTGTAGTAACAAAAATCTCGACAACAGACTACCATCAATAATAACAAGGCTACCATCCATTAGAGTAACAAAAATCTCGACAATAGACTACCTTCCATATTGACAAGGCTACCTTCCATTGGAGTAACAAAAATATGAACAACAGACTACCTTCCATAGTGACAAGGCTACCATCCATTGGAGTGACAGAAATCACCACGACAGACTACCTTCCATAATGACAAGGCTACCATCCAATGGAGTAACAAAAATCTCGATAACATTCTACCTTCCATAATGATAAGTCTACCATCCATTGGAGTAACAAAAATCTCGACAATAGACTACCTTCCACAATGACAAGTCTACCATCCATTGGAGTAACAAAAAATCGACAACAAACTATGTTCCATAATGACAAGGCTACCATCCATTAGTGTAACAAAATTCTCGACAACGTACTACCTCCCATAATGACAAGGATACCATCCATTGGAGTAACAAAAATCTCGGCAAGGGACTACCTTTCATAAAGACAAGGCTACCATCTATTGGAATAACAAAATTCTCGAGAATAGACTACATTCCATAATGACAAGGCTACGATCCAATGGAATGACAAAATTCTCGAAAACATTCTACCTTCCATAATGATAAGTCTACCATCCATTGGAGTAACAAAAATCTCGACAACAGACTACCTTCCATAATGCCAAGGCTACCATCCATTGGAGTAACAAAAATCTCGAAAACAGACTACCTTGCATAATGACAAGTCTACCATCCATTGGAGTAACAAAAACATCGACAACAGACTATGTTCCATAATGACAAGACTACAATCCATTGGAGTAAAAAAATTCTCGACAACATACTACCTCCAATAATGACAAGGATACCATCCATTGGAGTAACAAAAATCTCGACAATAGACTACCTTCCATAATGACAAGGCTACCATCCATTGGAGTAACAAAATTATCGACAACAAACTATATCCTATAATGACAAGCCTACAATCCATTGGAGTAACAAAATTCTCGACAACAAACTACCTTCCATAATGACAAGGATACCATCCATTGGAGTAACAAAAATCTCGGCAACAGACTACCTTCCATAATGACAAGGCTACCATCTATATGAATAACAAAAACTCGAGAACAGACTACCTTCTATAATGACAAGGCAACCATCCAATGGAATGACAAAAATCTCGACAACATTCTGCCTTCCATAATGATAAGTCTACCATCCATTGGAGTAACAAAAATCTCGACAACAGACTACCTTCCATAATGACAATGCTACCATCCATTGGAGTAACAAAGATCTCGACAACAGACTACCTTCCATAATGACAAGGCTTCCATCCATTGGAGTAACAAAAATATGAAGAACAGACTACCTTCCATAGTGACAAGGCTACCATCCATTGGATTGACAGAAATCACAACGAAAGACTACCTTCCATAATGACAAGGCTACCATCCATTGGATTGACAGAAATCAAAACGAAAGACTACCTTCCATAATGACAAGGCTACCATCCGTTGGAGAAACAAAAATATCGACAACAGACTACCTTCCATAATGACAAGGATACCATCCATTGGAGTAACAAAAATCTCAAAAACAGACTACCTTCCATAATGATAAGGCTACCATCCATTAAGTAACATAAATCTCGACAACACAGAACCTTCCATAATTAGAAGGATACCATCCATTGGAGTAACAAAAATCTCGACAATAGACTACCTCCCATAATGACAAGGCTACCATCCATTGGAGTAACAAAAATATGAAGAATAGACTACCTTCCATAATGATAAGGCTGCCATGCATTGGAGTAACAAAAATATCTACAATAGACTACGTTCCTTAATTACAAGGCTACCATCCCTTGTAGTAACCGAAATATCGACAATATACTACCTTCGATAATAACAAGGCTACCATCCATTGTAGTAACAAAAATCTCGACAATAGACTACCTTCCATAATGACAAGGATACCATCTATTGGAATAACAAAAATCTCGAGAACAGACAACCTTCCCTAATGACAAGGCTACCATCCATTGTAGTAACAAAAATCTCGACAATAGACTACCATCCATAATAACAAAGCTACCATCCATTAGAAAAACAAAAATCTCGACAATAGACTACCTTCCGTAATGACAAGGCTACCTTCCATTAGAGTAACAAAAATATGAACAACAGACTACCTTCCATTGGAGTGACAGAAATCACCATGACAGACTACCTTCCATAATTACAAGGCTACCATCCATTGGAGTAACAAAAATCTCGACGACAGACTACCTTCCACAATGACAAGTCTACCATCCATTGGAGTAAGAAAAAATCGACAACAAACTATGTTCCATAATGACAAGGCTACAATCCATTGGAGTAACAAAATTCTCGACAACAGACTACCTTCCATAATGACAAGGATACCATCCATTGGAGTAACAAAAATCTAGGCCACATACTACCTTCCATAATTGCAAGGCTACCATCTATTGGAATAAGAAAAATCTCGAGAACAGACTACATTCCATAATGACAAGGCTACCATCCAATGGAATGACAAAAATCTCGAAAACAGACTACCTTCCATAATGACAAGGATACCATCTATTGGAATAACAAAAATCTCAAGAACAGACTACCTTCCATAATGACAAGGCTACCATCCATTGTAGTAACAAAAATCTTGACAACAGACTACCTTCCATAATAACAAGGCTACCATCCATTAGAGTAACAAAAATCTCGACAACAGACAACCTTCCATAATGACAAGGCTACCATCCATTGGAGTAACAAAAATCTCGACAATAGAGTACCTTCCATAATGACAAGGCTACCTTCCATTGGAGTAATAAAAATATGAACAACAAACTACCTTCCGTAGTGACAAGGCTACCATCCATTGGAGTGATAGAAATAACAAAGACAAACTATCTTCCATAATGACAAGGCTACCATCCATTGAAGTAACAAAAATCTTGACGACAAACTACCTTCCACAATGACAAGTCTACCATCCATTGGAGTAACAAAAAATCGACAACAGATTATGTTCCCTAATGACAAGGCTACAATCCATTGGAGTAACAAAATTCTCGACAACAGAATACCTTCCATAATGACAAGGATACCATCCATTGGAAAAACAAAAATCTCGGCCACAGACTACCTTCCATAATTACAAGGCTACCATCTATTGGAATAAGAAAAATCTCGAGAAAAGACTACATTCCATAATGACAAGGCTACCATCCAATGGAATGACAAAAATCTCGATAACATTCTACCTTCCATAATGATAAGTCTACCATCCATTGGAGTAACAAAAATCTCGACAACAGACTACCTTCCATAATGACAAGGATACCATCCATTGGAGTAACAAAAATCTAGAAAATAGACTACCTTCCATAATGACAAGGCTACCATCCATTGGAGTAACAAAAACGTCGACAACAGACTATGTTCCATAATGGCAAGACTACAATCCATTGGAGTAACAAAATTCTCGACAACATACTACCTCCCATAATGACAAGGATACCATCCATTGGAGTAACAAAAATCTCGGCCACAGACTACCTTCCATAATTACAAGGCTACCATCTATTGGAATAAGAAAAATCTCGAGAACAGACTACATTCTATAATGACAAGGCTACCATCCAATGGAATGACAAAAATCTCGATAACAATCTACCTTCCATAATGATAAGTCTACCATCCATTGGAGTAAAAAAAATCTGGACAACAGACTACCTTCTATAATGAGAAGGATACCATCCATTGGAGTAACAAAAATCTCGAAAACAGACTACCTTCCATAATGACAAGGCTACCATCCATTAGAGTAACAAAAACGTCGACAACAGACTATGTTTCATAATGGCAAGACTACAATCCATTGGAGTAACAAAATTCTCGACAACATACCACCTCCCATAATGACAAAGATACCATCCATTGGAGTAACTAAAATCTCGAGAACAGACTACCTTCCATAATGACAAGGCTAACATCCATTGTAGTAACAAAAATCTTGACAACATACTACCTTCCATAATAACAAGGCTACCGTCCATTAGAGTAACAAAAATCTTGACAACAAACAACCTTCCATAATGACAAGGCTACCTTCCATTGGAGTAAAAAAAATATGAACTACAAACTACCTTCCATAGTGACAAGGCTACCATCTGTTGGAGTGATAGAAATCACAAAGACAGACTATCTTCCATAATGACAAGGCTAGCATCCATTGGAGTAATAAAGATCTCGACAACAGACTACCTTCCATAATGACAAGGCTACCATCCATTGGAGTAACAAAAATATGAAGAACAAACTACCTTCCATAGTGACAAGGCTACCATCCATTGGAGTGAGAGAAATCACAAGGAAATACTACCTTCCATAATGACAAGGATACCATCCATTGGAGTAACAAAAATATCGACAACAGACTACCTTCCATAATGACAAGGATACCATCCATTGGAGTAACAAAAATATCGAAAACAGACTACCTTCCATAATGACAAGGCTACCATCCATTAGAGTAATATAAATCTCGACAACATACAACCTTCCATAATGAGAAGGATACCATCAATTGGAGTAACAAAAATCTCGACAATAGACTACCTTCCATAATGACAAGGCTACATCCATTGGAGTAACAAAAATATGAACAATAGACTACCTTCCATAGTGACAAGGCTACCATCCCTTGTAGTAAACGAAATATCGATAACAGACTACCTTCGATAATGACAAGGCTACCATCCATTGTAGTAACAAAAATCTCGACAACAGACTACCTTCCATAATGACAAGGATACCTTCCATTGGAGTAACAAAAAAAAGAACAACAGACTACCTTCCATAGTGACAAGGCTCCCATCCATTGGAGTGACAGAAATCACCACGACTGACTACCTTCCATAATGACAAGGCTACCATCCAATGGAGTAACAAAAATCTCGATAATATTCTACCTTCCATAATGATAAGTCTACCATCCATTGGAGTAACAAAAATCTCAACAACAGACTACCTTCCACAATGACAAGTCTACCATCCATTGGAGTAACAAAAAATCGACAACAGACTATGTTCCATAATGACAAGGCTACCATCCATTGGAGTAACAAAATTCTCGACAACATACTACCTCCCATAATGACAAGGATACCATCCATTGGAGTAACAAAAATCTCGACAACAGACTACCTTTCATAAAGACAAGGCTACCATTTATTGGAATAACAAAAATCTCGAGAACAGACTACATTCCATAATGACAAGGATACCATACAATGGAATGACAAAAATCTCGAAAACATTCTACCTTCCATAATGATAAGTCTACCATCCATTGGAGTAACAAAAATCTCGATAACAGACTACCTTCAATAATGACAAGGATACCATCTATTGGAATAACAAAAATCTCGAGAACAGACTACCTTCCATAATGACAAGGCTACCATCCATTGTAGTAACCAAAATCTTGACAACAGACTACCTTCCATAATAACAAGGCTACCATCCATTAGAGTAAGAAAAATCACGACAACAGACAACCTTCCATAATGACAAGGCTACCATCCATTAGAGTAAGAAAAATCTTGACAATAGACTACCTTCCATAATGACAAGGCTACCTTCCATTGGAGTAACAAAAATATAAACAACAAACTACCTTCCACAGTGACAAGGCTACCATCCATTGGAGTGATAGAAATCACAAAGACATACTATTTTCCATAATGACAAGGCTAGCATCCATTGGAGTAACAAAAATCTCGACAACAAACTACCTTCCATAATGAAAAGGCTACCGTCCATTGAAGTAACAAAAATATCGACTACGGACTACCTTCCATAATGACAAGGATACCATCCATTAGAGTAACAAAAATCTCGGCAACAAACTACATTCCATAATGACAAGGCTACCATCTATGTGAATAACAAAAACTCGAGAACAGACTACCTTCCATAATGACAAGGCTACCATCCAATGGAATGACAAAAATCTCGACAACATTCTGCCTTCCATAATGATAAGTCTACCATCCATTGGAGTAACAAAAATCTCGACAACAGACTACCTTTCATAATGACAAGGTTACCATCCATTGGAGTAACAAAGATCTCGACAACAGACTACCTCCCATAATGACAAGGATACCATCCATTGGAGTAACAAAAATCTCAAAAACAGACTACCTTCCATAATGACAAGGCTACCATGCATTGGAGTAACAAAAATATCAACAATAGACTACGTTCCTTAATGACAAGGCTACCATCCCTTGTAGTAACCGAAATATCGACAATATACTACCTTTGATAATAACAAGGCTACCATCCATTGTAGTAACAAAAATCTCGACAATAGACTACCTTCCATAATGACAAGGATACCATCTATTGGAATAACAAAAATCTCGAGAACAGACAACCTTCCCTAATGACAAGGCTACCATCCATTCTAGTAACAAAAATCTCGACAACAGACTACCATCCATAATAACAAGGCTACCATCCATTAGAAAAACAAAAATCTCGACAATAGACTACCTTCCGTAATGACAAGGCTACCTTCCATTGGAGTAACAAAAATATGAACAACTGACTACCTTCCATTGGAGTGACAGAAATCACCACGACAGACTACCTTCCATAATTACAAGGCTAGCATACATTGGAGTAACAAAAATCTCGACGACAAACTACCTTCCATAATGACAAGGCTACCATCCCTTGAAGTAACAAAAATCTCGACGACATACTACCTTCCACAATGACAAGTCTACCATCCATTGGAGTAACAAAAAATCGACAACAAACTATGTTCCATAATGACAAGGCTACAATCCATTGGAGTAACAAAATTCTCGACAACAGAATACCTTCCATAATGACAAGGATACCATCCATTGGAGTAACAAAAATCTAGGCCACAGACTACCTTCCGTAATTGCAAGGCTACCATCTATTGGAATAAGAAAAATCTCGAGAACAGACTACATTCCATAATGACAAGGCTACCATCCAATGGAATGACAAAAATCTCGAAAACAGACTACCTTCCATAATGACAAGGATACCATCTATTGGAATAACAAAAATCTCAAGAACAGACTACCTTCCGTAATTACAAGGCTACCATCCATTGGAATAAGAAAAATCTCGAGAACATACTACATTCCATAATGACAAGGCTACCATTCAATGGAATGACAAAAATCTCGATAACATTCTACCTTCCATAATGATAAGCCTACCTTCCATTGGAGTAAAAAAAATCTCGACAACAGACTACCTTCTATAATGACAAGAATACCATCCATTGGAGTAACAAAAATCTCGAAAACAGACTACCTTCCATAATGACAAGGCTACCATCCATTGGAGTAACAAAAACGTCGACAACAGACTATGTTTCATAATGGCAAGACTACAATCCATTGGAGTAACAAAATTCTCGACAACATACTACCTCCCATAATGACAAGGATACCATCCATTGGAGTAACAAAAATCTCGACAACAGACTACCTTCCATAATGACAAGGATACCATCTATTGGAATAACAAAAATCTCGAGAACATACTACCTTCCATAATGACAAGGCTACCATCCATTGTAGTAACAAAATCTTGACAACAGACTACCTTCCATAATAACAAGGCTACCATCCATTAGAGTAACAAAAATCTTGACAACAAACAACCTTCCATAATGACAAGGCTACCTTCCATTGGAGTAAAAAAAATATGAACAACAAACTACCTTCCATAGTGACAAGGCTACCATCCGTTGGAGTGATAGAAATCACAAAGACAGACTATCTTCCATAATGACAAGGCTAGCATCCATTGGAGTAACAAAGATCTCGACAACAGACTACCTTCCATAATGACAAGGCTACCATCCATTGGAGTGAGAGAAATCACAAGGAAATACTACCTTCCATAATGACAAGGCTACCATCCATTGGAGTAACAAAAATATCGACAACAGACTAACTTCCATAATGACAAGGATACCATCCATTGGAGTAACAAAAATCTCGGCCACAGACTACCTTCCATAATTACAAGGCTACCATCTATTGGAATAAGAAAAATCTCGAGAAAAGACTACATTCCATAATGACAAGGCTACCATCCAATGGAATGACAAAAATCTCGATAACATTCTACCTTCCATAATGATAAGTCTACCAACCATTGGAGTAACAAAAATGTCGACAACAGACTACCTTCCATAATGACAACGATACCATCCATTGGAGTAACAAAAATCTCGAAAATAGACTACCTTCCATAATGACAAGGCTACCATCCATTGGAGTAACAAAAACGTCGACAACAGACTATGTTCCATAATGGCAAGACTACAATCCATTGGAGTAACAAAATTCTCGACAACATACTACCTCCCATAATGACAAGGATACCATCCATTGGAGTAACAAAAATCTCGGCCACAGACTACCTTCCATAATTACAAGGCTACCATCTATTGGAATAAGAAAAATCTCGAGAACAGACTACATTCCATAATGACAAGGCTACCATCCAATGGAATGACAAAAATCTCGATAACATTCTACCTTCCATAATGATAAGTTTACCATCCATTGGAGTAAAAAAAATCTCGACAACAGACTACCTTCTATAATGACAAGAATACCATCTATTGGAGTAACAAAAATCTCGAAAACAGACTACCTTCCATAATGACAAGGCTACCATCCATTGGAGTAACAAAAACGTCGACAACAGACTATGTTTCATAATGGCAAGACTACAATCCATTGGAGTAACAAAATTCTCGACAACATACTACCTCCCATAATGACAAGGATACCATCCATTGGAGTAACAAAAATCTCGACAATCGACTACCTTCCATAATGACAAGGATACCATCTATTGGAATAACAAAAATCTCGAGAACATACTACCTTCCATAATGACAAGGCTACCATCCATTGTAGTAACAAAAATCTTGACAACAGACTACCTTCCATAATAACAAGGCTACCATCCATTAGAGTAACAAAAATCTTGACAACAAACAACCTTCCATAATTACAAGGCTACCTTCCATTGGAGTAAAAAAAATATGAACAACAAACTACCTTCCATAGTGACAAGGCTACCATCCGTTGGAGTGATAGAAATCACAAAGACAGACTATCTTCCATAATGACAAGGCTAGCATCCATTGGAGTAACAAAGATCTCGACAACAGACTACCTTCCATAATGACAAGGCTACCATCCATTGGAGTGAGAGAAATAACAAGGAAATACTACCTTCCATAATGACAAGGCTACCATCCATTGGAGTAACAAAAATATCGACAACAGACTACCTTCTATAATGACAAGGATACCATCCATTAGAGTAACAAATATCTCGAAAACAGACAACCTTCCATAATGACAAGGCTACCATCCATTAGAGTAACATAAATCTCGACAACAGACAACCTTCCATAATGAGAAGGATACCATCAATTGGAGTAACAAAAATCTCGACAATAGACTACCTTCCATAATGACAAGGCTAATATCCATTGGAGTAACAAAAATATGAACAATAGACTACCTTCCATAGTGACAAGGCTACCATCCCTTGTAGTAAACGAAATATCGATAATAGACTACCTTCGATAATGACAAGGCTACCATCCATTGTAGTAACAAAAATCTTGACAACGAACTACCTTCCATAATGACAAGGATACCATCTATTGGAATAACAAAAATCTCGAGAACAGATAACCTTCCATAATGACAAGGCTACCATCCATTGTAGTAACAAAAATCTCGACAACAGACTACCCTCCATAATAACAAGGATACCATCCATTAGAGTAACAAAAATCTCGACATTAGACTACCTTCCATAATGACAAGGCTACCTTCCATTGGAGTAACAAAATTATGAACAACAAACTACCTTCCATAGTGGCAAGGCTACCATCCATCGCAGTGACAGAAATCACCATGACAGACTACCTTCCATATTACAAGGCTAGCATCCATTGGAGTAACAAAAATCTCGACAACAAACTACCTTCCATAATGACAAGGCTACCATCCATTGAAGTAACAAAAATCTTGACGACATACTACCTTCCACAATGACAAGTCGACCATCCATTGGAGTAACAAAAAATCGACAACACACTATGTTCCATAATGACAAGGCTACAATCCATTGGAGTAACAAAATTCTCGACAACAGACTACCTTCCATAATGACAAGGATACCATCCATTGGAGTAACAAAAATCTCGGCAAGAGACTACCTTCCATAATTACAAGGCTATCATCTATTGGAATAAGAAAAATCTCGAGAACAGACTACATTCCATAATGACAAGGCTACCATCCAATGGAATGACAAAAATCTCGATAACATTCTACCTTCCATAATGATAAGTCTACCATCCATTGGAGTAACAAAAATCTCGACAACAGACTACCTTCCATAATGACAAGGATACCATCCATTGGAGTAACAAAAATCTCGAAAACATACTACCTTCCATAATGACAAGGCTACCATCCATTGGAGTAACAAAAACGTCGACAACAGACTATGTTCCATAATGACAAGACTAAAATCCATTGGAGTAACTAAATTCTCGACAACATACTACCTCCCATAATGACAAGGATACCATCCATTGGAGTAACAAAAATCTCGGCCACAGACTACCTTCCATAATTACAAGGCTACCATCTATTGGAATAAGAAAAATCTCGAGAACATACTACATTCCATAATGACAAGGCTACCATCCAATGGAATGACAAAAATCTCGATAACATTCTACCTTCCATAATGATAAGTCTACCATCCATTGGAGTAAAAAAAATCTCGACAACAGACTACCTTCTATAATGACAAGAATACCATCCATTGGAGTAACAAAAATCTCGAAAACAGACTACCTTCCATAATGACAAGGCTACCATGCATTGGAGTAACAAAAACGTCGACAACAGACTATGTTTCATAATGGCAAGACTACAATCCATTGGAGTAACAAAATTCTCGACAACATACTACCTCCCATAATGACAAGGATACCATCCATTGGAGTAACAAAAATCTCGACAAGAGACTACCTTCCATAATGACAAGGATACCATCTATTGGAATAATAAAAATCTCGAGAACATACTACCTTCCATAATGACAAGGCTACCATCCATTGTAGTAACAAAAATCTTGACAACAGACTACCTTCCATAATAACAAGGCTACCATCTATTAGAGTAACAAAAATCTTGACAACAAACAACCTTCCATAATGAAAAGGCTACCTTCCATTGGAGTAAAAAATATATGAACAACAAACTACCTTCCATAGTGACAAGGCTACCATCCGTTGGAGTGATAGAAATCACAAAGACAGATTATCTTCCATAATGACAAGGCTAGCATCCATTGGAGTAACAAAGATTTCCACAACAGACTACCTTCCATAATGACAAGGCTACCATCCATTGGAGTGAGAGAAATCACAAGGAAATACTACCTTCCATAATGACAAGGCTACCATCCATTGGAGTAACAAAAATATCGACAACAGACTACCTTCCATAATGACAAGGATACCATCCATTAGAGTAACAAAAATCTCGAAAACAGACAACCTTCCATAATGACAAGGCTACCATCCATTAGAGTAACATAAATCTCGACAACAGACAACCTTCCATAATGAGAAGGATACCATCAATTGGAGTAACAAAAATCTCGACAATAGACTAGCTTCCATAATGACAAGGCTACCATCCATTGGAGTAACAAAAATATGAACAATAGACTACCTTCCATAGTGACAAGGCTACCATCCCTTGTAGTAAACGAAATATCGATAATAGACTACCTTCGATAATGACAAGGCTACCATCCATTGTAGTAACAAAAATCTCGACAACGGACTACCTTCCATAATGACAAGGATACCATCTATTGGAATAACAAAAATCTCGAGAACAGATAACCTTCCATAATGACAAGGCTACCATCCATTGTAGTAACAAAAATCTCGACAACAGACTACCCTCCATAATAACAAGGATACCATCCATTAGAGTAACAAAAATCTCGACAATAGACTACCTTCCATAATGACAAGGCTACCTTCCATTGGAGTAACAAAATTATGAACAACAAACTACCTTCCATAGTGGAAAGGCTACCATCCATTGGAGTGACAGAAATCACCATGACAGACTACCTTCCATATTACAAGGCTAGCATCCATTGGAGTAACAAAAATCTCGACAACAAACTACCTTCCATAATGACAAGGCTACCATCCATTGAAGTAACAAAAATCTCGACGACATACTACCTTCCACAATGACAAGTCGACCATCCATTGGAGTAACAAAAAATCGACAACACACTATGTTCCATAATGACAAGGCTACAATCCATTGGAGTAACAAAATTCTCGACAACAGACTACCTTCCATAATGACAAGGATACCATCCATTGGAGTAACAAAAATCTCGGCCAGAGACTACCTTCCATAATTACAAGGCTATCATCTATTGGAATAAGAAAAATCTCGAGAACAAACTACATTCCATAATGACAAGGCTACCATCCAATGGAATGAAAAAATCTCGATAACATTCTACCTTCCATAATGATAAGTCTACCATCCATTGGAGTAACAAAAATCTCGACAACAGACTACCTTCCATAATGACAAAGATACCATCCATTGGAGTAACAAAAATCTCGAAAACATACTACCTTCCATAATGATAAGGCTACCATCCATTGGAGTAACAAAAACATCGACAACAGACTATGTTCCATAATGACAAGACTAAAATCCATTGGAGTAACAAAATTCTCGACAACATACTACCTCCCATAATGACAAGGATACCATCCATTGGAGTAACAAAAATCTCGGCAACTGACTACCTTCCATAAAGACAAGGCTACCATCTATTGGAATAACAAAAATCACGAGAACATACTACATTCCATAATGACAAGGCTACCATCCAATGGAATGACAAAAATCTCGAAAACATTCAACCTTCCATAATGATAAGTCTACCATCCATTGGAGTAACAAAAATCTCGACGACAGACTACCTTCCATAATGACAAGGATACCATCTATTGGAGTAACAAAAATCTCGAAAATAGACTACCTTCCATAATGACAAGGCTACCATCCATTGGAGTAACAAAAACGTCGACAACAGACTATGTTCCATAATGGCAAGACTACAATCCATTGGAGTAACAAAATTCTCGACAACATACTACCTCCCATAATGACAAGGATACCATCCATTGGAGTAACAAAAATCTCGGCCACAGACTACCTTCCATAATTACAAGGCTACCATCTATTGGAATAAGAAAAATCTCGAGAACAGACTACATTCCATAATGACAAGGCTACAATCCAATGGAATGACAAAAATCTCGATAACATTCTACCTTCCATAATGATAAGTCTACCATCCATTGGAGTAAAAAATATCTCGACAACAGACTACCTTCTATAATGACAAGGATACCATCCATTGGAGTAACAAAAATCTCGAAAACAGACTACCTTCCATAATGACAAGGCTACCATCCATTGGAGTAACAAAAACGTCGACAACAGACTATGTTTCATAATGGCAAGACTACAATCCATTGGAGTAACAAAATTCTCGACAACATACCACCTCCGATAATGACAAGGATACCATCCATTGGAGTAACAAAAATCTCGACAACAGACTACCTTCCATAATGACAAGGATACCATCTATTGGAATAACAAAAATCTCGAGAATAGACTACCTTACATAATGACAAGGCTACCATCCATTGTAGTAACAAAAATCTTGACAACAGACTACCTTCCATAATAACAAGGCTACCATCCATTAGAGTAACAAAAATCTTGACAACAAACAACCTTCCATAATGACAAGGTTACCTTCCATTGGAGTAAAAAAAATATGAATAACAAACTACCTTCCATAGTGACAAGGCTACCATCCGTTGGAGTGATAGACATCACAAAGACAGACTATCTTCCATAATGACAAGGCTAGCATCCATTGGAGTAACAAAGATCTCGACAACAAACTACATTCCATAATGACAAGGCTACCATCCATTGGAGTAACAAAAATATGAAGAACAAACTACCTTCCATAGTGACTAAGCTACCATCCATTGGAGTGAGAGAAATCACAAGGAAATACTACCTTCCATAATGACAAGGCTACCTTCCATTGGATTAACAAAAATATCGACAACAGACTACCTTCCATAATGACAAGGATACCATCCATTGGAGTAACAAAAATCTCGAAAACAGACTACCTTCCATAATGACAAGGCTACCATCCATTAGAGTAACATAAATCTCGACAACAGACAACCTTCCATAATGAGAAGGATACCATCAATTGGAGTAACAAAAATCTCGACAATAGACTACCTTCCATAATGACAAGGCTACCATCCATTGGAGTAACAAAAATATGAACAATGCACTACCTTCCATAGTGACAAGGCTACCATCCCTTGTAGTAAACGAAATATCGATAACAGACTACCTTCGATAATGACAAGGCTACCATCCATTGTAGTAACAAAAATCTCGACAACGGACTACCTTCCATAATGCCAAGGATACCATCTATTGGAATAACTAAAATCTCGAGAACAGATAACCTTCCATAATGACAAGGCTACCATCCATTGTAGTAACAAAAATCTCGACAACATACTACATTCCATAATGACAAGGCTACCATCCAATGGAATGACAAAAATCTCGAAAACAGACTACCTTCCATAATGACAAGGATACCATCTATTGGAATATCAAAATTCTCAAGAACAGACTACCTTCCATAATGACAAGGCTACCATCCATTGTAGTAACAAAAATCTTCACAATAGACTACCTTCCATAATAACAAGGCTACCATCCATTAGAGTAACAAAAATATCGACAACAGACAACCTTCCATAATGACAAGGCTAGCATCCATTGGAGTGATAGAAATAACAAAGACAAACTATCTTCCATAATGACAAGGCTAGCATCCATTGGAGTAACAAAAATCTCGACAACAAACTACCTTCCATAATGACAAGGCTACCATCCATTGAAGTAACAAAAATCTTAACGACAAACTACCTTCCACAATGACAAGTCTACCATCCATTGGAGTAACAAAAAATCGACAACAGACTACCTTCCATAATGACAAGGATACCATCCATTGGAGTAACAAAAATCTCGGCCACAGACTACCTTCCATAATTACAAGGCTACCATCTATTGGAATAAGAAAAATCTCGAGAAAAGACTACATTCCATAATGACAAGGCTACCATCCAATGGAATGACAAAAATCTCGATAACATTCTACCTTCCATAATGATAAGTCTACCATCCATTGGAGTAAAAAAAATCTCGACAATAGACTACCTTCTATAATGACAAGGATACCATCCATTGGAGTAACAAAAATCTCGAAAACAGACTACCTTCCATAATGACAAGGCTACCATCCATTGGAGTAACAAAAACATCGACAACAAACTATGTTTCATAATGGCAAGACTACAATCCATTGGAGTAACAAAATTCTCGACAACATACCACCTCCCATAATGTCAAGGATACCATCCATTGGAGTAACAAAAATCTCGACAACAGACTACCTTCCATAATGACAAGGATACCATCTATTGGAATAACAAAAATCTCGAGAACAGACTACCTTCCATAATGACAAGGCTACCATCCATTGTAGTAACAAAAATCTTGACAACAGACTACCTTCCGTAATAACAAGGCTACCATCCATTAGAGTAACAAAAATCTTGACAACAAACAAGCTTCCATAATGACAAGGCTACCTTCCATTGGAGTAAAAAAATATGAACAACAAACTACCTTCCATAGTGACAAGGCTACCATCCGTAGGAGTGATAGAAATCACAAAGACAGACTAAATTCCATAATGACAAGGCTAGCATCCATTGGAGTAACAAAGATCTCGACAACAAACTACCTTCCATAATGACAAGGCTACCATCCATTGGAGTAACAAAAATATGAAGAACAAACTACCTTCCATAGTGACAAGGCTACCATCCATTGGAGTAACAAAAATATCGACAACAGACTACCTTCCATAATGACAAGGATACCATCCATTGGAGTAACAAAAATCTAGAAAACAGACAACCTTCCATAATTACAAGGCTACCATCCATTAGAGTAACATAAATCTCGACAACAGACAACCTTCCATAATGAGAAGGATACCATCAATTGGATTAACAAAAATCTCGACGATAGACTACCTTCCATAATGACAAGGCTACCATCCATTGGAGTAACAAAAATATGAACAATAGACTACCTTGCATAGTGACAAGGCTACCATCCCTTGTAGTAAACAAAATATCGATAAAAGACTACCTTCAATAATGACAAGGCTACCATCCATTGTAGTAACAAAAATCTCGACAACGGACTACCTTCCATAATGACAAGGATACCATCTATTGGAATAACAAAAATCTCGATAACAGATAACCTTCCATAATGACAAGGCTACCATCCATTAGAGTAACAAAAATCTCGACAATAGACTACCTTCCATAATGACAAGGCTACCTTCCATTGGAGTAACAAAATTATGAACAACAAACTACCTTCCATAGTGGCAAGGCTACCATCCATTGGAGTGACAGAAATCACCATGACAGACTACCTTCCATATTACAAGGCTAGCATCCATTGGAGTAACAAAAATCTCGACAACAAACTACCTTCCATTATGACAAGGCTACCATCCATTGAAGTAACAAAAATCTCGACGACATACTACCTTCCACAATGACAAGTCTACCATCCATTGGAGTAACAAAAAATCGACAACACACTATGTTCCATAATGACAAGGCTACAATCCATTGGAGTAACAAAATTCTCGACAACAGACTACCTTCCATAATGACAATGATACCATCAATTGGAGTAACAAAAATCTCGGCCATAGACTACCTTCCATAATTACAAGGCTATCATCTATTGGAATAAGAAAAATCTCGAGAACAGACTACATTCCATAATGACAAGGCTACCATCCAATGGAATGACAAAAATCTCGATAACATTCTACCTTCCATCATGATAAGTCTACCATCAATTGGAGTAACAAAAATCTCGACAACAGGCTACCTTCCATAATGACAAGGATACCATCCATTGGAGTAACAAAAATCACGAAAACATACTACCTTCCATAATGACAAGGCTACCATCCATTGGAGTACCAAAAACGTCGACAACAGACTATGTTCCATAATGACAAGACTAAAATCCATTGGAGTAACAAAATTCTCGACAACATACTACCTCCCATAATGACAAGGGTACCATCCATTAGAGTAACAAAAATCTCGGCAACTGACTACCTTCCATAAAGACATGGCTACCATCTATTGGAATAACAAAAATCTCGAGAACATACTACATTCCATAATGACAAGGCTACCATCCAATGGAATGACAAAAATCTCGAAAACATTCATCCTTCCATAATGATAAGTCTACCATCCATTGGAGTAACAAAAATCTCGACAACAGACTACCTTCCACAATGACAAGGATACCATCTATTGGAGTAACAAAAATCTCGACAATAGACTACCTTCCATAATTACAAGGATACCTTCCATTGTAGTAACAAAAATCTTGACAACAGACTACCTTCCATAGTGACAAGGCTACCATCCATTGGAGTGATAGAAATCTCAACAACACACAACCTTCCATAATGACAAGGCTAGCATCCATTGGAGTAACAAAGATCTCGACAACAGACTACCTTGCATAATGACAACGCTACCTTCCATTGGAGTAACAAAATTATGAACAACAAACTACCTTCCATAGTGACAAGGCTGCCATCCATTGGAGTGATAGAAATCACAAAGACAAACAATCTTCCATAATGACAAGGCTAGCATCCATTGGAGTAACAAAGATCTCGACAACAGACTACCCTCCATAATGACAAGGCTACCATCCATTGGAGTAACAAAAATATGAAGAACAGACTACCTTCCATAGTGACAAGGCTACCATCCATTGGAGTGACAAAAATCACAACGAAAGACTACCTTCCATAATGACAAGGATATCATCCATTAGAGTAACATAAATCTCGACAACAGATAACCTTCCATAATGACAAGGCTACCATCCCTTGTAGTAACTGAAATATCGACAACAGACTACCTTCAATAATGACAAGGCTACCATCCATTATAGTAACAAAAATATCGACAACGGACTACCTCCCATAATGACAAGGATACCATCCATTGGAGTAAGAAAAATCTCGGCAACAGACTACCTTCCATAAAGACAAGGCTACCATCTATTGGAATAACAAAAATCTCGAGAACAGACTACATTCCATAATGACAAGGCTACAATCGAATGGAATGACAAAAATCTCGAAAACATTCTACCTTCCATAATGATAAGTCTACCATCCATTGGAGTAACAAAAATATCGAAAACAGACTACCTTCCATAATGACAAGGCTACCATCCATTGGAGTAACAAAAATGTCCATAATAGACTATGTTCCATAATGACAAGACTACAATCCATTGGAGTAACAAAATTCTCGACAACATACTACCTCCCATAATGACAAGGATACCATCCATTGGAGTAACAAAAATCTCGGCAACAAACTACCTTCCATAAAGACAAGGCTACCATCTATTGGAATAAAAAATATCTGGAGAACATACTACATTCCATAATGACAAGGCTACCATCCAATGGAATGACAAAAATCTCGAAAACATTCTACCTTCCATAATGATAAGTCTACCAATCATTGGAGTAACAAAAATCTCGACAACAGACTACCTTCCATAATGACAAGGATACCATCTATTGGAATAACAAAAATCTCGAGAACAGACTACCTTCCATAATGACAAGGCTACCATCCATTGTAGTAAAAAAAATCTTGACAACAGACTACCTTCCATAATAACAAGGCTACCCTCCATTAGAGTAACAAAAATCTCGACAATAGACAACCTTTCATAATGACAAGGCTACAATCCATTGGAGTATCAAAATTCTCGACAATAGACTACCTTCCATAATGACAAGGCTACCTTCCATTGGAGTAACAAAAATATGAACAACAAACTACCTTCCATAGTGACAAGGCTACCATCCATTGGAGTGATAGAAATCACAAATACAGACTATCTTCCATAATGACAAGGCTAGCATCCATTGGAGTAACAAAAATTTCGACAACAAACTACCTTCCATAATAACAAGGCTACCATCCATTGAAGTAACAAAAATCTCGACGACATACTATCTTCCACAATGACAAGTCTACCATCCATTGGAGTAACAAAAAATCGACAACAGACTATGTTCCATAATGACAAGGCTACCATCCATTGGAGTAACAAAATTCTCGACAACAGAATACCTTCCATAATGACAAGGATACCATCCATTGGAGTAACAAAAATCTCGGCCATAGACTACCTTCCATAATTACAAGTCTACCATCTATTGGAATAAGAAAAACGTCGACAATAGACTATGTTCCATAATGACAAGACTACAATCCATTGGAGTAACAAAATTCTCGACAACAGACTACCTCCCATAATGACAAGGATACCATCCATTGGAGTAACAAAAATCTCGGCAACAGACTACCTTCCATAAAGACAAGGCTATCATCTTTTGGAATAACAAAAATGTGGAGAACATACTACAATCCATAATGACAAGGCTACCATCCAATGGAATGACAAAAATCTCGAAAACATTCTACCTTCCATAATGATAAGTCTACCATCCATTGGAGTAACAAAAATCTCGACAACAGACTACCTTCCATAATGACAAGGATACCATTTATTGGAATAACAAAAATCTCGAGAACAGACTACCTTCCATAATGACAAGGCTACCATCCATTATAGTAACAAAAATCTTGACAACCGACTCCCTTCCATAATAATACGGCTACCATCCATTAGAATAACAAAAATCTCGACAACACACAACCTTCCATAATGACAAGGCTAGCATCCATTGGAGTATCAAAGATCTCGACAATAGACTACCTTCCATAATGACAAGGCTACCTTCCATTGGAGTAACAAAATTATGAACAGCAAACTACCTTCCATAGTGACAAGGCTACCATCCATTGGAGTGATAGAAATCACAAAGACAAACAATCTTCCATAATGACAAGGCTAGCATCCATTGGAGTAACAAAGATCTCGACAATAGACTACCTTCCATAATGACAAGGCTACCATCCATTGGAGTGACAAAAATATGAAGAACAGACTACTTTCCATAGTGACAAGGCTACCATCCATTGGAGTGACAGAAATCACAACGAAAGACTACCTTCCATAATGACAAGGCTACCATCCATTAGAGTAACATAAATCTCGACAACTGACAACCTTCCATAATGACAAGGCTACCATCCCTTGTAGTAACTGAAATATCGACAACAGACTAACTTCGATAATGACAAGGCTACCATCCATTGTAGTAACAAAAATATCGACAACGGACTACCTGCCATAATGACAAGGATACCATCCATTGGACTAACAAAAATCTCGGCAACAGACTACCTTCCATAAAGACAAGGCTACCATCTATTGGAATAATAAAAATCTCGAGAACAGACTACATTCCATAATGACAAGGCTATAATCCAA
This sequence comes from Vicia faba, assembly GCA_948472305.1. Lineage (NCBI taxonomy): Eukaryota > Viridiplantae > Streptophyta > Magnoliopsida > Fabales > Fabaceae > Vicia > Vicia faba. Next base: position 657,370,792 of record OX451739.1, read on the forward strand.
TGGAATGACAAAAATCTCGAAAACATTCTACCTTCCATAATGATAAGTCTACCATCCATTGGAGTAACAAAATTCTCGACAACAGACTACCTTCCATAATGACAAGGATACCATCTATTGGAATAACAAAAATCTTGAGAACAGACTACCTTCCATAATGACAAGGATACCATCCATTGTAGTAACAAAAATCTTGACAACAGACTACCTTCAATAATAACAAGGCTACCATCCATTAGAGTAACAAAAATCTCGACAACAGACATCCTTCCATAATGACAAGGCTACAATCCATTGGAGTAACAAAAATCTCGACAATAGACTACCTTCCATAATGACAAGGCTACCTTCCATTGGAGTATCAAAAATATGAACAACAAACTACCTTCCATAGTGACAAGGCTACCATCCATTGGAGTGATAGAAATCACAAAGACAGACTATCTTCCATAATGACAAGGCTAGCATCCATTGGAGTAACAAAAATATGAAGAACAAACTACCTTCCATAGTGACAAGGCTACCATCCATTGGAGTGACATAAATCACAATGAAAGACTACCTTCCATAATGACAAGGCTACCATCCATTGGAGTAACAAAATTATCGACAACAGACTACCTTCCATAATGACAAGGATACCATCCATTGGAGTAACAAAAATCTCGAAAACAGATTACCTTCCATAATGACAAGGCTACCATCCATTAGAGTAACATAAATCTCGACAACAGACAACCTTCCATAATGAGAAGGATACCATCCATTTGAGTAACAAAAATCTCGACAATAGACTACCTTCCATAATGACAAGGCTACCATCCATTGGAGTAACAAAAATATAAACAATAAACTACCTTCCATAGTGACAAGGCTACCATCCCTTGTAGTAACCGAAATATCGACAATAGACTACCTTCGATAATGACAAAGCTACCATCCATTGTAGTAAAACAATATCGACAACGGACTACCTTCCATAGTGACAAGGATACCATCTATTGGAATAACAAAAATCTCGAGAACAGACAACCTTTCATAATGACAAGGCTACCATCCATTGTAGAAAAAAAAATCTCGACAACAGACTACCTTCCATAATAACAAGGCTACCATCCATTAGAGTAACAAAAATCTCAACAATAGACTACCTTCCATAATGACAAGGCTACCTTCCATTGGAGTAACAAAAATATGAACAACAGACTACCTTCCATAGTGAAAAGGCTACCATCCATTGGAGTGACAGAAATCACCATAACAGACTACCTTCCACAATTACAAGGCTAGCATCCATTGGAGTAACAAAAATCTCGACAACAAACTACCTTCCATAATGACAAGGCTACCATCCATTGAAGTAACAAAAATCTCGACGACATACTACCTTCCACAATGACAAGTCTACCATCCATTGGAGTAACAAAAAATCGACAACAGACTATGTTCCATAAAGACAAGGCTACCATCCATTGTATTAACAAAAATCTTGACAACAGACTACCTTCCATAATAACAAGGCTACCATCCATTAGAGTAACAATAATCTCGACAACAGACAACCTTCCAAAATGATAAGGCTACCATCCATTGGATTAACAAAAATCTCGATAATAGACTACCTTCCATAATGACACGGCTACCTTCCATTGGAGTAACAAAAATATGAACAACAAACTACCTTCTATAGTGACAAAGCTACCATCCATTGGATTGATAGAAATCACAAAGACAAACTATCTTCCATAATGACAAGGCTACCATCCATTGGAGTAACAAAATTATCGACAACAAACTATGTTCTATAATGACAAGGCTACAATCCTTTGGAGTAAAAAAATTCTCGACAACAGACTACCTTCCATAATGAAAAGGATACCATCAATTGGAGTAACAAAAATCTCGGCAACAGACTACCTTCCATAATGACAATGCTACCATCTGGATGAATAACAAAAATCTCGAGAACTGACTAACTTCCATAATGACAAGGCTACCATCCATTGGAATAACAAAGATCTCGATAACAGACTACCTTCCATAATGACAAGGCTACCATCCATTGGAGTAACAAAAATCTCGACAACAAACTACCTTCCACAATGACAAGGCTACCTTCCATTGGAGCGACAGAAATCACATCAATAGACTACCTTCCATAATGACAAGGTTACCATACATTGGAGTAACAAAGATCTCGACAACAGACTACCTCCCATAATGACAAGGCTACCATCCATTGGAGTAACAAAAATATGATGAACATATTACCTTCCATAGTGACAAGGCTACCATCCATTGGAGTAACAAAAATATCGACAACAGACTACCTTCCATAATGACAAGGATACCATCCATTGGAGTAACAAAAATCTCGAAAACAGACTACCTTCCATAATGACAAGGCTACCATCCATTAGAGTAACATAAATCTCGACAACAGACAACCTTCCATAATGAGATGGCTACCATCCATTAGAGTAACAAAAGTCTCAACAATAGACTACCTTCCATAATGACAAGGCTACCATCCATTGGAGTGACAGAAATCACCACGACAGACTACCTTCCATAATTACAAGGCTAGCATCCATTATAGTAACAAAAATCTCGACAAAAGACTACCTTCCATAATGACAAGGATACCATCTATTGGAATAACAAAAATCTGGAGAATAGACAAACTTCCATAATGACAAGGCTACCTTCCATTGTAGTAACAAAAATCACGACAACAGACTACCTTCCATAATAACAAGGCTACCATCCATTAGAGTAACAAAAATCTCGACAATAGACTACCTTCCATAATGACAAGGCTACCATCCATTGGAGTAACAAAAATCTTGACAACAAACTACCTTCCATAATTACAAGGCTACCATCAATTGAAGTAAAAAAAATGGATAACAGACTATGTTCCATAATGACAAGGCTACAATCCATTGGAGTAACAAAATTCTCGACAACAGACTACCTTCCATAATGACAAGGATACCATCCATTGGAGTAACGAAAATCTCGGCCACAGACTGCCTTCCATAATTACAAGGCTACCATCTATTGGAATAAGAAAAATCTCGAGAACAGACTTCATTCCATTATGACAAGGCTACCATCCAATGGAAGGACAAAAATCTCGACAACATTCTGCCTTCCATAATGATAAGTCTACCATCCATTGGAGTAACAAAAATCTCGACAGCAGACTACCTTCCATAATGACAAGGCTACCATCCATTGGAGTAACAGAAATCTAGAAAATAGACTACCTTCCATAATGACAAGGCTACCATCCATTGGAGTAACAAAAACGTCGACAACAGACTATGTTTCATAATGACAAGACTACAATCCATTGGAGTAACAAAATTCTCGACAACAGACTACCTTCCATAATGACAAGGATACCATCCATTGGAGTAACAAAAATCTCGACAACAGACTACCTTCCATAAAGAAAAGGCTACCATCTATTGGAATAACAAAAATCTCGAGAACAGACTACATTCCATAATGACAAGGCTACCATCCAATGGAATGACAAAAATCTCGAAAACATTCTACCTTCCATAATGATAAGTCTACCATCCATTGGAGTAACAAAAATCTCGACAACATACTACCTTCCATAATGACAAGGATACCATCTATTGGAATAACAAAAATCTCGAGAAGAAACTACCTTCCATAATGACAAGGCTACCATCCATTGTAGTAACAAAAATATTGATTACAGACTACCTTCAATAATAACAAGGCTACCATCCATTAGAGTAACAAAAATCTCGACAACAGACAACCTTCCATAATGACAAGGCTATCATCCATTGGACTAACAAAAATCTCGACAATAGACTACCTTCCATAATGACAAGGCTACCTTCCATTGGAGTAACAAAAATATGAACAACAAACTACCTTCCATAGTGAGAAGGCTACCATCCATTGGAGTGACAGAAATCACAAAGACAGACTACCTTGCATAATGACAAGTCTAGCATCCATTGGAGTAACAAAAATCTCGACAACATTCTACCTTCCATAATGATAAGGCTACCATCCATTAGAGTAACAAAAATCTCAACAACAGACAACCTTCCATAATGACAAGGCTACCATTCATTGGAATGACAAAAATCTCGACAACAGACTACCTTCCATAATGACAAGGCTACCATCCATTGGAGTAACAAAATTATCGACAACAGACTATGTTCTATAATGACAAGGCTACAATCCATTTGAGTAACAAAATTCTAAACAACAGACTACCTTCCATAATGACAAGGATACCATCCATTGGAGTAACAAAAATCTCGGCAACAAACTACCTTCCATAATGACAAGGCTACCATCCAATGGAATGGAAAAAATCTCGATAACATTCTACCTTCCAAAATGATAAGTCTACCATCCATTGGAGTAATAAAAATCTCGACAACAGACTACCTTGCATATTGACTAGGCTACAATCCAATGGAATAACAAAAATCTCGAAAACAAACTACCTTCCATAATGACAAGGCTACCATCCATTGGAGCGACAGAAATCACAACGATAGACTACCTTCCATAATGACAAGGTTACCATCCATTGGAGTAACAAAGATCTCGACAACAGACTACCTTTCATAATTACAAGGCTACCATGCATTGAAGTAACAAAAATATGAAGAACAAACTAACTTCCATTGTGTCAAGGATACCATCCATTGGAGTGACAGAAATCACAACGAAAGTCTACCTTCCATAATGACAAGGCTACCATCCATTGGAGTAACAAAAATATCGACAACAAACTACCTTCCATAATGACAAGGCTACTACCCATTGGAGTAATGAAAATCTAGAAAATAGACTACCTTCCATAATGACAAGGCTACCATCCATTAGAGTAACATAAATCTCGACAACAGATAACCTTCCATAATGAGAAGGCTACCATCCATTGGAGTAACAAAAATCTCGACAATAGACTACCTTCCATAATTACAAGGCTACCATCCATTGGAGTAACAAAAATATGAACAACAGAATACCTTCCATAGTGACAAGGCTACCATGCCTTGGAGTAAGAAAAATATCTACAATAGACTACGTTCCATAATGACAAGGCTACCATCCCTTGTAGTAACTGAAATATCGACAACAGAATACCTTCCATAATGACAAGGCTACCATCCATTGTAGTAACAAAAATATCGACAACATACTACCGTCCATAATGACAAGAATACCATCTATTGGAATAACAAAAATCTCGAGAACAGACAACCTTCCATAATGAAAAGGCTCCTATCCGTTGGAGTAACAAGTATCTCGACAATAGACTACCTTTCATAATGACAAGGCTACCTTCCATTGGAGTAACAAAAATATGAACAACAGACTACCTTCCATAGTGACAATGCTACCATCCATTGGAGTGACATAAATCACCACGAAAGACTACCTTCCATAATTACAAGGCTAGCATCCATTGGGGTAACAAAAATCTCGACAACAAACTACCTTCCATAATGACAAGGCTACCATCCATTGAAGTACCAAAAATATCGACGACAGACTACCTTCCATAGTGAGAATGCTACAATCCACTAGAGTAACAAAAATATCGACAACAGCCTACCTTCCCTAATGACAAGGCTACCATCCATTGGAATAACAAAAATATCGACAACAAACTACCTTCCATAATGACAAGGCTACCATCCATTGGAGTAACAAAAACATCGACAACAGACTATGTTCCATAATGACAAGGCTACAATCCATTGCTGTAACAAAATTCTCGACAACAGACTACCTTCCATAATGACAAGGATACCATCCATTGGAGTAACAAAAATCTCGGCCACAGACTACCTTCCATAATTACAAGGCTACCATCTATTGAAATAAGAAAAACTCGAGAACAAACTACCTTCTATAATGACAAGGCTACCATCCAATGGAATGACAAAAATCTCGACAACATTCTACCTTCCATAATGATAAGTCTACCATCCATTGGACTAACAAAAATCTCGACAAGAGACAACCTTCCATAATGACAAGGCTACCATCCATTGGAGTAACAAATACCTCGACAATAGACTACCTTCCATAATGACAAGGCTACCATCCATTGGAGTAACAAAAATATGAACAACAGGCTACCTTCCATAGTGACAAGGCTACCATGCAATTGAGTAACAAAAATATCTACAATAGACTACGTTCCATAATGACAAGGCTACCATCCATTGTAGTAACCAAAATATCAACAACAGACTACCTTCCATAATGACAAGGCTACCATCCCTTGTAGTAACAAAAATCTCTACAACAGACTACCTTCCATAATGAAAAGGCTACCATCCATTAGAGTAACAAAAATATCGACAATAGACTACCTTCCCTAATGAGAAGGCTACCATCCATTGGAATAAGAAATATCGAAAACAAACTACCATCCAAAATGACAAGGCTACCATCCATTGGAGTAACAAGAATCTCGACAATACACTACCTTCCATAATGACAAGGCTACCTTCCATTGGAGTAACAAAAATATGAACAACAGACTACCTTCCATAGTGACAAGCCTACCATCCATTGGAGTGACAAAAATCACAACGACAAACCACCTTGCATAATTACAAGGCTAACATCCATTGGAATAACAAAATTCTGGAGAATAGACAAACTTCCATAATGACAAGGCTACCATCCATTGTAGTAACAAAAATCACGACAACAGACTACCTTCCATAATAACAAGGCTACCATCCATTAGAGTAACAAAAATTTCGACAATAGACTACCTTCCATAATGACAAGGCTACCATCCATTGGAGTAACAAAAATCTCGACAACAAACTAACTTCCATAATGACAAGGCTACCATCCATTGAAGTAACAAAAATCTCGACGACAGACTACCTTCCATAGTGATAAGGCTACAATCCACTGGAGTTACAAAAATATCGACAACAGACTACCTTCCCTAATGACAAGGCTACCATCCATTGGAAGAAGAAAAATATAGATAACAAACTACCTTCCATAATGACAAGGCTACCATCCATTGGAGTAACAAAAACATCCACAACAGACTATGTTCCGTAATGACAAGGCTACAATCCATTGGAGTAACAAAATTCTCGACAACAGACTACCTTCCATAATGACAAGGATACCATCCATTGGAGTAACAAAAATATCGACAATAGACTACCTTCCATAATGACAAGGCTACCTTCCATTGGAGTAACAAAAATATGAACAACAGACTACCTTCCATAGTGACAAGGCTACCATCCATTGGAGTGACAGAAATCAAAACGACAGACTACCTTCCATAATGACAAGGCTAGCATCCATTGGAGTAACAAATATCTCGACAACAAACTACCTTCCATAATGACAAGGCTACCATCCATTGAAGTAACAAAAATCTCGACGATAGACTACCTTCCATGACAAGGCTACAATCCACTAGAGTAACAAAAATATCGATAATAGACAACCTTCCCTAATGACAAGGCTACCATCCATTGGAATAACAAAAATATCGACAACAAACTACCTTCCATAATGACAAGGCTACCATCCATTGGAGTAACAAAAACATCGACAACAGACTATGTTCCATAATGACAGGGCTACAATCCATTGGAGTACCGAAATTCTCGACAACAGACTACCATCCATAATGACAAGGATACCATCCATTGGAGTAACAAAAATCATGGCCACAGACTACCTTCCATAATTACAAGGCTACCATCTATTGAAATAAGAAAAACTCGAGAACAAACTACCTTCTATAATGACAAGGCTACCATCCAATGGAATGACAAAAATCTCGACAACATTCTACCTTCCATAATGATAAGTCTACCATCCATTGGACTAACAAAAATCTCGACAAGAGACAACCTTCCATAATGACAAGGCTACCATGCATTGGAGTAACAAATACCTCGACAATAGACTACCTTCCATAATTACAAGGCTACCATCCATTGGAGTAACAAAAATATGAACAACAGGCTACCTTCCATAGTGACAAGGCTACCATGCAATTGAGTAACAAAAATATCTACAATAGACTACGTTCCATAATGACAAGGCTACCATCCATTGTAGTAACCAAAATATCGACAACAGACTACCTTCCATAATGACAAGGCTACCATCCCTTGTAGTAACAAAAATCTCTACAACAGACTACCTTCCATAATGAAAAGGCTACCATCCATTAGAGTAACAAAAATATCGACAATAGACTACCTTCCCTAATGAGAAGGCTACCATCCATTGGAATAAGAAATATCGAAAACAAACTACCATCCAAAATGACAAGGCTACCATCCATTGGAGTAACAAGAATCTCGACAATACACTACCTTCCATAATGACAAGGCTACCTTCCATTGGAGTAACAAAAATATGAACAACAAACTACCTTCCATAGTGACAAGCCTACCATCCATTGGAGTGACAAAAATCACAACGACAAACCACCTTCCATAATTACAAGGCTAACATCCATTGGAATAACAAAATTCTGGAGAATAGACAAACTTCCATAATGACAAGGCTACCATCCATTGTAGTAACAAAAATCAAGACAACAGACTACCTTCCATAATAACAAGGCTACCATCCATTAGAGTAACAAAAATTTCGACAATAGACTACCTTCCATAATGACAAGGCTACCATCCATTGGAGTAACAAAAATCTTGACAACAAACTACCTTCCATAATTACAAGGCTACCATCCATTGAAGTAAAAAAATGGATAACAGACTATGTTCCATAATGACAAGGCTACAATCCATTGGAGTAACAAAACTCTCGACAACAGACTACCTTCCATAATGACAAGGATACCATCCATTGGAGTAACGAAAATCTCGGCCACAGACTGCCTTCCATAATTACAAGGCTACCATCTATTGGAATAAGAAAATCTCGAGAACAGACTTCATTCCATTATGACAAGGCTACCATCCAATGGAATGACAAAAATCTCGACAACATTCTGCCTTCCATAATGATAAGTCTACCATCCATTGGAGTAACAAAAATCTCGACAGCAGACTACCTTCCATAATGACAAGGCTACCATCCATTGGAGTAACAGAAATCTAGAAAATAGACTACCTTCCATAATGACAAGGCTACCATCCATTGGAGTAACAAAACGTCGACAACAGACTATGTTCCATAATGACAAGACTACAATCCATTGGAGTAAAAAAATTCTCGACAACATACTACCTCCCATAATGACAAGGATACCATCCATTGGAGTAACAAAATTCTCGACAACAGACTACCTTCCATAAAGAAAAGGCTACCATCTATTGGAATAACAAAAATCTCGAGAACAGACTACATTCCATAATGACAAGGCTACCATCCAATGGAATGACAAAAATCTCGAAAACATTCTACCTTCCATAATGATAAGTCTACCATCCATTGGAGTAACAAAAATCTCGACAACATACTACCTTCCATAATGACAAGGATACCATCTATTGGAATAACAAAAATCTCGAGAAGAAACTACCTTCCATAATGACAAGGCTACCATCCGTTGTAGTAACAAAAATATTGATAACAGACTACCTTCAATAATAACAAGGCTACCATCCATTAGAGTAACAAAAATCTCGACAACAGACAACCTTCCATAATGACAAGGCTATCATCCATTGGACTAACAAAAATCTCGACAATAGACTACCTTCCATAATGACAAGGCTACCTTCCATTGGAGTAACAAAAATATGAACAACAAACTACCTTCCATAGTGACAAGGCTACCATCCATTGGAGTGACAGAAATCACAAAGACAGACTACCTTGCATAATGACAAGTCTAGCATCCATTGGAGTAACAAAAATCTCGACAACATTCTACCTTCCATAATGATAAGGCTACCATCCATTAGAGTAACAAAAATCTCGACAACAGACAACCTTCCATAATGACAAGGCTACCATTCATTGGAATGACAAAAATCTCGACAACAGACTACCTTCCATAATGACAAGGCTACCATCCATTGGAGTAACAAAATTATCGACAACAGACTATGTTCTATAATGACAAGGCTACAATCCATTTGAGTAACAAAATTCTAAACAACAGACTACCTTCCATAATGACAAGGATACCATCCATTGGAGTAACAAAAATCTCGGCAACAAACTACCTTCCATAATGACAAGGCTACCATCCAATGGAATGGAAAAAATCTCGATAACACTCTACCTTCCAAAATGATAAGTCTACCATCCATTGGAGTAATAAAAATCTCGACAACAGACTACCTTGCATATTGACTAGGCTACCATCCAATGGAATAACAAAACTCTCGAAAACAAACTACCTTCCATAATGACAAGGCTACCATCCATTGGAGCGATAGAAATCACAACGATAGACTACCTTCCATAATGACAAGGTTACCATCCATTGGAGTAACAAAGATCTCGACAACAGACTACCTTTCATAATGACAAGGCTACCATGCATTGAAGTAACAAAAATATGAAGAACAAACTAACTTCCATTGTGACAAGGCTACCATCCATTGGAGTGACAGAAATCACAACGAAAGTCTACCTTCCATAATGACAAGGCTACCATCCATTGGAGTAACAAAAATATCGACAACAAACTACCTTCCATAATGACAAGGCTACTAACCATTGGAGTAATGAAAATCTAGAAAATAGACTACCTTCCATAATGACAAGGCTACCATCCATTAGAGTAACATAAATCTCGACAACAGATAACCTTCCATAATGAGAAGGCTACCATCCATTGGAGTAACAAAAATCTCGACAATAGACTACCTTCCATAATTACAAGGCTACCATCCATTGGAGTAACAAAAATATGAACAACAGACTACCTTCCATAGTGACAAGGCTACCATGCCTTGGAGTAAGAAAAATATCTACAATAGACTACGTTCCATAATGACAAGGCTACCATCCCTTGTAGTAACTGAAATATCGACAACAGAATACCTTCCATAATGACAAGGCTACCATCCATTGTAGTAACAAAAATATCGACAACATACTACCTTCCATAATGACAAGAATACCATCTATTGGAATAACAAAAATCTCGAGAACAGACAACCTTCCATAATGAAAAGGCTCTTATCCATTTGAGTAACAAATATCTCGACAATAGACTACCTTTCATAATGACAAGGCTACCTTCCATTGGAGTAACAAAAATATGAACAACAGACTACCTTCCATAGTGACAATGCTACCATCCATTGGAGTGACATAAATCACCACGAAAGACTACCTTCCATAATTACAAGGCTAGCATCCATTGGAGTAACAAAAATCTCGACAACAAACTACATTCCATAATGACAAGGCTACCATCCATTGAAGTACCAAAAATATCGACGACAGACTACCTTCCATAGTGAGAATGCTACATTCCACTGGAGTAACAAAAATATCGACAACAACCTACCTTCCCTAATGACAAGGCTACCATCCATTGGAATAACAAAAATATCGACAACAAACTACCTTCCATAATGACAAGGATACCATCCATTGGAGTAACAAAAACATCGACAACAGACTATGTTCCATAATGACAAGGCTACAATCCATTGCTGTAACAAAATTCTCGACAACAGACTACCTTCCATAATGACAAGGATACCATCCATTGGAGTAACAAAAATCTCGGCCACAGACTACCTTCCATAATTACAAGGCTACCATCTATTGGAATAAGAAAAATCTCGAGAACAGACTACATTCCATAATGACAAGGCTACCATCCAATGGAATGACAAAAATATCGACAACATTCTACCTTCCATAATGATAAGTCTACCATCCATTGGAGTAATAAAAATCTTGACAACAGACTACCTTCCATAATGACATGGCTACCATCCATTAGAACAGACTACCTTCCAAAATGACAAGGCTACAATCCATTATAGTAACAAAAATCTCGACACCAGACTACCTTCCATAATAACAAGGCTACCATCCATTAGAGAAACCAAAATCTCGACAACACACAACCTTCCATAATGACAAGGCTACCATCAATTGGAGTACCAAAAATCTCGAAAATAGACTACCTTCCATAATGACAAGGCTACCTTCCATTGGAGTAAAAAAAATATGAACAACAAACTACCTTCCATAGTGACAAGGCTACCATCCATTGGAGTGACAAAAATCACAAAGATAGACTACCTTCCATAATGACAAGGCTGGCATCCATTGGAGTAACTAAAATCTCGACAACAAACTACCTTCCATAATGACAAGGCTACCATCCATTGAAGTAACAAAAATATCGACTACGGAGTACCTTCTATAATGACAAGGCTACCATTCATTGGAATACCAAAAATCTAGACTACAAACTACCTTCCATAATGACAAGGCTACCATCCATTGGAGTAACAAAATTATCGACAACAGACTATGTTCTATAATGACAAGGCTACAATCCATTGGAGTAACAAAATTCTCGACAATAGACTACCTTCCATAATGACAAGGATACCATTCATTGGAGTAACAAAAATCTCGGCAACAGACTACCTTCCATAATGACAAGGCTACCATCCAATGGAATGACAAAAATCTCGACAACATTTTACCTTCCATAATGATAAGTCTACCATCCATTGGAGTAAAAAAAAATCTCGACAACAGACTACCTTCCATATTAACAAGGCTACCATCCATTGGAGTAACAAAAATATGAAGAACAGACTACCTTCCATAGTGACAAGGCTACCATCCATTGGAGTGACAGAAATCACAACGACAAACTACCTTCCATAATGACAAGGCTACCATCCATTGGAGTAACAAAAATATCGACAACAAACTACCTTCCATAATGACAAGGCTACCATCCATTGGAGTAACAAAAATCTCGAAAATAGACTACCTTCCATAATGACAAGGCTACCATCCATTACAGTAACATAAATCTCGACAACAGACAACCTTCCATAATGAGAAGGCTACCATCCATTGGAGTAACAAATATCTCGACAATAGACTACCTTCCATAATGACAAGGCTACCATCCATTGGAGTAACATAAATCTCGATAATAGACTACCTTCCATAATGACAAGGCTACCTTCCATTGGAGTAACAAAAATAAAAACAACAGACTACCTTCCATAGTGACAAGGCTACCATCCATTGGAGTGACATAAATCACAATGACAGACTACCTTCCATAATTACAAGGCTATCATCCATTGGAGTAACAAAAATCTCGACAACAAACTAACTTCCATAATGACAAGGCTACCATCCATTGAAGTAACAAAAATCTCGATGACAGACTACCTTCCATAGTGATAAGGCTACAATCCACTGGAGTAACAAAAATATCGACAACAGACTACCTTCCCTAATGACAAGGCTACCATCCATTGGAAGAAGAAAAATATAGATAACAAACTACCTTCCATAATGACAAGGCTACCATCCATTGGAGTAACAAAAACATCCACAACAGACTATGTTTCGTAATGACAAGGCTACAATCCATTGGAGTAACAAAATTCTCGACAACAGACTACCTTCCATAATGACAAGGATACCATCCATTGGAGTAACAAAAATATCGACAATACACTACCTTCCATAATGACAAGGCTACCTTCCATTGGAGTAACAAAAATATGAACAACAGACTACCTTCCATAGTGACAAAGCTACCATCCATTGGAGTGACAGAAATCAAAACGACAGACTACCTTCCATAATGACAAGGCTAGCATCCATTGGAGTAACAAATATCTCGACAACAAACTACCTTCCATAATGACAAGGCTACCATCCATTGAAGTAACAAAAATCTCGACGACAGACTACCTTCCATGACAAGGCTACAATCCACTAGAGTAACAAAAATATTGATAATAGACTACCTTCCCTAATGACAAGGCTACCATCCATTGGAATAATAAAAATATCGACAACAAACTAACTTCCATAACGACAAGGCTACCATCCATTGGAGTAACAAAAACATCGACAACAGACTATGTTCCATAATGACAAGGCTACAATCAATTGGAGTACCGAAATTCTCGACAACAGACTACCATCCATAATGACAAGGATAACATCCATTGGAGTAACAAAAATCATGGCCACAGACTACCTTCCATAATTACAAGGCTACCATCTATTGAAATAAGAAAAACTCGAGAACAAACTACCTTCCATAATGACAAGGCTACCATCCATTGGAGTAACAAATACCTCGACAATAGACTACCTTCCATAATGACAAGGCTACAATATATTGGAGTAACAAAAATATGAACAACAGGCTACCTTCCATAGTGACAAGGCTACCATGCAATTGAGTAACAAAAATATCTACAATAGACTACGTTCCATAATGACAAGGCTACCATCCATTGTAGTAACCAAAATATCGACAACAGACTACCTTCCATAATGACAAGGCTACCATCCCTTGTAGTAACAAAAATCTCTACAACAGACTACCTTCCATAATGAAAAGGCTACCATCCATTAGAGTAACAAAAATATCGACAATAGACTACCTTCCCTAATGAGAAGGCTACCATCCATTGGAATAAGAAATATCGAAAACAAACTACCATCCAAAATGACAAGGCTACTATCCATTGGAGTAACAAGAATCTCGACAATACACTACCTTCCATAATGACAAGGCAACCTTCCATTGGAGTAACAAAAATATGAACAACAGACTACCTTCCATAGTGACAAGCCTACCATCCATTGGAGTGACAAAAATCACAACGACAAACCACCTTCCATAATTACAAGGCTAACATCCATTGGAGTAACAAAAATCTCGACAACAAACTACCTTCCATAATGACAAGGCTACGATCAATTGAAGTAACAAAAATTAGGACGACAGACTACCTTCCATAATGATAATACTACAATCCATTGGAGTAACAAAAATATCGACAACAGACTACCTTCCATAATGACAAGGCTATCATCCATTGGAATAACAAAAATATCGACAACAAACTACCTTCCATAATGACAAGGCTACCATCCATTGGAGTAACAAAAACATCGACAACAGACTACCTTCCCTAATGACAAGGCTACCATCCATTGGAATAACAAAAATATCGACAACAGACTACCTTCCATAATGACAAGGATACCATCCATTGGAGTAACAAGAATCTCGACAATACACTACCTTCCATAATGACAAGGCTACCTTCCATTGGAGTAACAAAAATATGAACAACAGACTACCTTCCATAGTGACAAGCCTACCATCCATTGGAGTGACAGAAATCACAACGACAAACCACCTTCCATAATGACAAGGCTAGCATCCATTAGAGTAACAAAAATCTCGACAACAAACTACCTTCCATAATGACAAGGCTACGATCAATTGAAGTAACAAAAACCATGACGACAGACTACCTTCCATAATTACAATACTACAATCCATTGGAGTAACAAAAATATCGACAACAAACTACCTTCCATAATGACAAGGCTATCATCCATTCGAATAACAATAATCCAACAACAAACTACCTTCCATAATGACAAGGCTACCATCCATTGGAGTAACAAAAATGTCGATAACAGACTATGTTCCATAATGACAAGGTTAAAATCCATTGGAGTAACAAAAATCTCGAGAACAGACTACCTTCCATAATGACAAGGCTATCATCCATTGGAATAACAAAAATATCAACAACAAACTACCTTCCATAATGACAAGGCTACCATCCATTGGAGTAACAAAAACATCGACAACAGACTACCTTCCCTAATGACAAGGCTACCATCCATTGGAATAACAAAAATATCGACAACAGACTACCTTCCATAATGACAAGGCTACCATCCAATTGAATGACAAAAATCTCGACAACATTCTACCTTCCATAATGATAAGTCTACCATCCATTGGAGTAACAAAAATCTCGACAAAAGACTACCTTCCATAATGACAAGGATACCATCTATTGGAATAATAAAAATCTCGAGAATAGACTACCTTCCATAATGACAAGGATACCATCCATAATAGTAACCAAAATCTCGACAACAGACTACCTTCCATAATAACAAGGCTCCCATCCATTAGAGTAACAAAAATCTCGACAACAGACAACCTTCCATAATGACAAGGCTACCATCCATTGGAGTAACAAAAATCTCGACAATAGACTACCTTCCATAATGACAAGGCTACCTTCCATTGGAGTAACAAAAATATGAACAACATACCACCTTCTATAGTGACAAGGCTACCATCCATTGGAGTGATAGAAATCACAAAGACAGACTATCTTCCATAATGACAAGGCTAGCATCCATTGGAGTAACAAAAATCTCGACAACAAACTACCTTCCATAATGACAAGGCTACCATCCAATGGAATAACAAAAATTTCGACAACAAACTACCTTCCATAATAACAAGGCTACCATCCATTGGAGCAACAAAAATCTCCGCAACGGACAACCTTCCATAATGAAAAGGCCACCATCCATTGAAGTAACAAATATCTCGATAATAGACTACCTTCCATAATTAAAGGCAACCATCCATTGGAGTAACAAAAATCTCGACAATAGACTACCTTCCATAATGACAAGGCTACCTTCCATTGGAGTAACAAAAATATGAACAACATACTACCTTCCTTAGTGACAAGGCTACCATCCATTGGAGTGATAGAAATCACAACGACATACTACCTTCCATAATGACAAGGCTTGCATCCATTGGAGTAACAAATATCTCGACAACAAACTACCTTCCATAATGACAAGGCTACCATCAATAGAAGTAACAAAAATATCGACTACGGACTACCTTCCGTAATGAAAAGGCTACCATCCATTGGAGTAACAAAATTATCGATAATAGACTATGTTCCATAATTACAAGTCTACAATCCATTGGAGTAACAAAATTCTCGACAACAGACTACCTTCCATAATGACAAGGATACCATCCATTAGAGTAACAAAAATCTCGGTAACAAACTACCTTCCATAATGACAAGGCTACCATCTATTGGAATAACAAAAATCTCGAGAACAGACTACCTTCCATAATGACAAGGTTACCATCCAATGGAATAACAAAAATCTCGATAACATTCTACCTTCCATAATGATAAGTCTACCATCCATTGGAGTAACAAGAATCTCGACAATACACTACCTTCCATAATGACAAGGCTACCTTCCATTGGAGTAACAAAAATATGAACAACAGACTACCTTCCATAGTGACAAGCCTACCATCCATTGGAGTGACAAAAATCACAACGACAAACCACCTTCCATAATGACAAGGCTACCATCCATTGGAGTAACAAAAATATCGACAACAAACTACCTTCCATAATGACAAGGCTACGATCAATTGAAGTAACAAAAATCATGACGATAGACTACCTTCCATAATGACAAGGCTACCTTCCATTGGAGTAACAAAAATATGAACAACAGACTACCTTCCATAGTGACAAGCCTACCATCCATTGGAGTGACAAAAATCACAACGACAAACCACCTTCCATAATGACAAGGCTACCATCCATTGGAGTAACAAAAATATCAACAACAAACTACCTTCCATAATGACAAGGCTACGATCAATTGAAGTAACAAAAATGATGATGACAGACTACCTTCCATGATGATAATACTACAATCCATTGGAGTAACAAAAATATCGACAACAGACTACCTTCCATAATGACAAGGCTATCATCCATTGGAATAACAAAAATATCGACAACAAACTACCTTCCATAATGACAAGGCTACCATCCATTGGAGTAACAAAAACATCGACAACAGACTATGTTCCATAATGACAAGGCTACAATCCATTGGAGTACCAAAATTCTCGACAACAGACTACCTTCCATAATGACAAGGATACCATCCATTGGAGTAACAAAAATCATGGCCACAGACTACCTTCCTTAATTAAAAGGCTACTATCTATTGGAATAAGAAAAACTAGAGAACAAACTACCTTCCATAATGACAAGGCTACCATCCAATGGAATGAAAAAAGTCTCGACAACATTTTACCTTCCATAATGATAAGTCTACCATCCATTGGACTAACAAAAATCTCGACAAGAGACAACCTTCCATAATGACAAGGCTACCATCCATTGGAGTAACAAATACCTCGACAATAGACTACCTTCCATAATGACAAGGCTACAATATATTGGAGTAACAAAAATATGAACAACAGGCTACCTTCCATAGTGACAAGGCTACCATGCAATTGAGTAACAAAAATATCTACAATAGACTACGTTCCATAATGACAAGGCTACCATCCATTGTAGTAACCAAAATATCGACAACAGACTACCTTCCATAATGACAAGGCTACCATCCCTTGTAGTAACAAAAATCTCTACAACAGACTACCTTCCATAATGAAAAGGCTACCATCCATTAGAGTAACAAAAATATCGACAATAGACTACCTTCCCTAATGAGAAGGCTACCATCCATTGGAATAAGAAATATCGAAAACAAACTACCATCCAAAATGACAAGGCTACCATCCATTGGAGTAACAAGAATCTCGACAATACACTACCTTCCATAATGACAAGGCAACCTTCCATTGGAGTAACAAAAATATGAACAACAGACTACCTTCCATAGTGACAAGCCTACCATCCATTGGAGTGACAAAAATCACAACGACAAACCACCTTCCATAATTACAAGGCTAACATCCATTGGAGTAACAAAAATCTCGACAACAAACTACCTTCCATAATGACAAGGCTTCGATCAATTGAAGTAACAAAAATCATGACGACAGACTACCTTCCATAATGATAATACTACAATCCATTGGAGTAACAAAAATATCGACAACAGACTACCTTCCATAATGACAAGGCTATCATCCATTGGAATAACAAAAATATCGACAACAAACTACCTTCCATAATGACAAGGCTACCATCCATTGGAGTAACAAAAACATCGACAACAGACTACCTTCCCTAATGACAAGGCTACCATCCATTGGAATAACAAAAATATCGACAACAGACTACCTTCCATAATGACAAGGATACCATCCATTGGAGTAACAAGAATCTCGACAATACACTACCTTCCATAATGACAAGGCTACCTTCCATTGGAGTAACAAAAATATGAACAACAGACTACCTTCCATAGTGACAAGCCTACCATCCATTGGAGTGACAGAAATCACAACGACAAACCACCTTCCATAATGACAAGGCTAGCATCCATTAGAGTAACAAAAATCTCGACAACAAACTACCTTCCATAATGACAAGGCTACGATCAATTGAAGTAACAAAAACCATGACGACAGACTACCTTCCATAATTACAATACTACAATCCATTGGAGTAACAAAAATATCGACAACAAACTACCTTCCATAATGACAAGGCTATCATCCATTCGAATAACAATAATCCAACAACAAACTACCTTCCATAATGACAAGGCTACCATCCATTGGAGTAACAAAAATGTCGATAACAGACTATGTTCCATAATGACAAGGTTAAAATCCATTGGAGTAACAAAAATCTCGAGAACAGACTACCTTCCATAATGACAAGGCTACCATCCAATTGAATGACAAAAATCTCGAAAACATTCTACCTTCCATAATGATAAGTCTACCATCCATTGGACTAACAAAAATCTCGACAAGAGACAACCTTCCATAAAGACAAGGCTATCATCCATTGGAATAACAAAAATATCAACAACAAACTACCTTCCATAATGACAAGGCTACCATCCATTGGAGTAACAAAAACATCGACAACAGACTACCTTCCCTAATGACAAGGCTACCATCCATTGGAATAACAAAAATATCGACAACAGACTACCTTCCATAATGACAAGGCTACCATCCAATTGAATGACAAAAATCTCGACAACATTCTACCTTCCATAATGATAAGTCTACCATCCATTGGAGTAACAAAAATCACGACAAAAGACTACCTTCCATAATGACAAGGATACCATCTATTGGAATAATAAAAATCTTGAGAATAGACTACCTTCCATAATGACAAGGATACCATCCATAATAGTAACCAAAATCTCGACAACAGACTACCTTCCATAATAACAAGGCTCCCATCCATTAGAGTAACAAAAATCTCGACAACAGACAACCTTCCATAATGACAAGGCTACCATCCATTGGAGTAACAATAATCTCGACAATAGACTACCTTCCATAATGACAAGGCTACCTTCCATTGGAGTAACAAAAATATGAACAACATACCACCTTCTATAGTGACAAGGCTACCATCCATTGGAGTGATAGAAATCACAAAGACAGACTATCTTCCATAATGACAAGGCTAGCATCCATTGGAGTAACAAAAATCTCGACAACAAACTACCTTCCATAATGACAAGGCTACCATCCAATGGAATAACAAAAATTTCGAAAACAAACTACCTTCCATAATAACAAGGCTACCATCCATTGGAGCAACAAAAATCTCCGCAACGGATAACCTTCCATAATGAAAAGGCCACCATCCATTGAAGTAACAAATATCTCGATAATAGACTACCTTCCATAATTAAAGGCAACCATCCATTGGAGTAACAAAAATCTCGACAATAGACTACCTTCCATAATGACAAGGCTACCTTCCATTGGAGTAACAAAAATATGAACAACATACTACCTTCCTTAGTTACAAGGCTACCATCCATTGGAGTGATAGAAATCACAACGACATACTACCTTCCATAATGAGAAGGCTTGCATCCATTGGAGTAACAAATATCTCGACAACAAACTACCTTCCATAATGACAAGGCTACCATCCATTGAAGTAACAAAAATATCGACTACGGACTACCTTCCGTAATGAAAAGGCTACCATCCATTGGAGTAACAAAATTATCGACAACAGACTATGTTCCATAATTACAAGGCTACAATCCATTGGAGTAACAAAATTCTCGACAACAGACTACCTTCCATAATGACAAGGATACCATCCATTAGAGTAACAAAAATCTCGGTAACAAACTACCTTCCATAATGACAAGGCTACCATCTATTGGAATAACAAAAATCTCGAGAACAGACTACCTTCCATAATGACAAGGTTACCATCCAATGGAATAACAAAAATCTCGATAACATTCTACCTTCCATAATGATAAGTCTACCATCCATTGGAGTAACAAGAATCTCGACAATACACTACCTTCCATAATGACAAGGCTACCTTCCATTGGAGTAACAAAAATATGAACAACAGACTACCTTCCATAGTGACAAGCCTACCATCCATTGGAGTGACAAAAATCACAACGACAAACCACCTTCCATAATGACAAGGCTACCATCCATTGGAGTAACAAAAATATCGACAACAAACTACCTTCCATAATGACAAGGCTACGATCAATTGAAGTAACAAAAATCATGACGATAGACTACCTTCCATAATGACAAGGCTACCTTCCATTGGAGTAACAAAAATATGAACAACAGACTACCTTCCATAGTGACAAGCCTACCATCCATTGGAGTGACAAAAATCACAACGACAAACCAC
The DNA here is from genome assembly GCA_948472305.1 of Vicia faba. Taxonomy (NCBI): domain Eukaryota; kingdom Viridiplantae; phylum Streptophyta; class Magnoliopsida; order Fabales; family Fabaceae; genus Vicia; species Vicia faba. Next base: position 657,392,487 of record OX451739.1, read on the forward strand.
CTTCCATAATGACAAGGCTACCATCCTTTGGAGTAACAAAAATATCAACAACAAACTACCTTCCATAATGACAAGGCTACGATCAATTGAAGTAACAAAAATCATGACGACAGACTACCTTCCATGATGATAATACTACAATCCATTGGAGTAACAAAAATATCGACAACAGACTACCTTCCATAATGACAAGGCTATCATCCATTGGAATAACAAAAATATCGACAACAAACTACCTTTCATAATGACAAGGCTACCATCCATTGGAGTAACAAAAACATCGACAACAGACTATGTTCCATAATGACAAGGCTACAATCCATTGGAGTACCAAAATTCTCGACAACAGACTACCTTCCATAATGACAAGGATACAATCCATTGGAGTAACAAAAATCATGGCCACAGACTACCTTCCATAATTACAAGGCTACTATCTATTGGAATAAGAAAAACTAGAGAACAAACTACCTTCCATAATGACAAGGCTACCATCCAATGGAATGAAAAAAGTCTCGACAACATTCTACCTTCCATAATGATAAGTCTACCATCCATTGCACTAACAAAAATCTCGACAAGAGACAACCTTCCATAATGACAAGGCTACCATCCATTGGAGTAACAAATATCTCGACAATAGACTACCTTCCATAATGACAAGGCTACCATCCATTGGAGTAACAAAAATATGAACAACAGACTACCTTCCATAGTGACAAGGCTACCATTCATTGGAGTAACAAAAATATCTACAATAGACTACGTTCCATAATGACAAGGCTACCATCCATTGTAGTAACCAAAATATCGACAACAGACCCCCTTCCATAATGACAAGGCTACCATCCCTTGTAGTAACAAAAATATGTACAACAGACTACCTTGCATAATGAAAAGGCTACCATCCATTAGAGTAACAAAAATATCGACAACAGACTACCTTCCCTAATGACAAGGCTACCATCCATTGGAATAACAAAAATATCGACAACAAACTACCATCCATAATAACAAGGCTACCATCCATTGGAGTAACAAGAATCTCAACAATACACTACCTTCCATAATGACAAGGCTACCTTCTATTGGAGTAAAAAAAATATGAACAACAGACTACCTTCCATAGTTACAAGCCTACCATCCATTGGAGTGACAGAAATCACAACGACAAACCACCTTCCATAATGACAAGGCTAGCATCCATTGGAGTAACAAAAATCTCGACAAAAAACTACCTTCCATAATGACAAGGCTACGATCAATTGAAGTAACAAAAATCATGACGACAGACTACCTTCCATAATGACAATACTACAATCCATTAGAGTAACAAAAATATCGACAACAAACTACCTTCCATAATGACAAGGCTATCATCCATTGGAATTACAATAATCTCGACAACAAACTACCTTCCATAATGACAAGGCTACCATCCATTGGAGTAACAAAAATGTCGACAACAGACTATGTTCCATAATGACAAGGTTAAAATCCATTGGAGTAACAAAAATCTCGAGAACAGACTACCTTCCATAATGACAAGGCTACCATCCAGTGGAATGACAAAAATCTCGACAACATTCTACCTTCCATAATGATAAGTCTACCATCCATTGGAGTAACAAAAATCTCGACAAAAGACTACCTTTTATAATGACAAGGATACCATCTATTGGAATAATAAAAATCTCGAGAATAGACTACCTTCCATAATGACAAGGATACCATCCATAATAGGAAAAAAAATCTAGACAACAGAATACCTTCCATAATTACAAGGCTCCCATCCATTAGAGTAACAAAAATCTGGACAACAGACAACCTTCCATAATGACAAGGCTACCTTCCATTGGAGTAACAAAAATATGAACAACATACTACCTTCTATAGTGACAAGGCTACCATCCATTGGAGTGATAGAAATCACAAAGACAGACTATCTTCCATAATGACAAGGCTATCATCCATTGGAGTAACAAAAATCTCGACAACAAACTACCTTCCATAATGACAAGGCTACCATCCAATGGAATAACAAAAATTTCGACAACAAACTACCTTCCATAATAACAAGGCTACCATCCATTGGAGAAAAAAAAATCTCGGCAACGGACAACCTTCCATAATGAAAAGGCCACCATCCATTGAAGTAACAAATATCTCGATAATAGACTACCTTCCATAATTACAAGGCAACCATCCATTGGAGTAACAAAAATCTCGACAATAGACTACCTTCCATAATGACAAGGCTACCTTCCATTGGAGTAACAAAAATATGAACAACATACTACCTTCCATAGTGACAAGGCTACCATCCATTGGAGTGATAGAAATCACAACAGCAGACTACCTTATATAATTACAAGGCTAGTATCCATTGGAGTAAAAAAAATCTCGACAACAAACTACCTTCCATAATGACAAGGCTACCATCCATTGAAGTAACAAAAATGTCAACAACAGACTACCTTCCATAATGGCAAGGCTACAATCCACTGGAGTAACAAAAATATCGACAACAGACTACTTTCCCTAATGACAAGGCTACCATCCATTTGAAGAACAAAAATATCGATAACAAACTACCTTCCATAATGACAAGGCTACAATCCATTGGAGTAACAAAACGATCGACAACAGACTATGTTCCATAATGACAACGCTACAATCCATTGGAGTAACAAAAATCTCGATAACATACTACCTTCCATAATGACAAGGCTACCATCCATTGGAGTTACAAAAATCTCGATAACATACTACCTTCCATAATGACAAGGCTACCATCCATTAGAGTAACAAAAATCTCGACAAGAGACAACCTTCCAAAATGACAAGGCTACCATCCATTGGAGTAACAAATATCTCGATAATAGACTACCTTCCATAATAACAAGGCTACCATCCATTGAAGTAACAAAAATATGAAGAACAAATTACCTTCCATAGTGACAAGGCTACCATCCATTGGAGTGACAGAAATCACAATGACAAACTATCTTTCAAAATGACAAGGCTACCATCCATTGGAGAAACAAAAATATGGACAACAAACTACCTTCCATAATGACAAGGCTACCATCCATTGGAATAACCAAAATCTAGAAAATAGACTACCTTCTATAGTGTAAAGGCTATCATCCATTAGAGTATCAAAAATCTCAACAACAGACAACTTTCCATAATAAGAAGGCTACCATCCATTGGAGTAACAAAAATCTCGACAATAGACTACCTTCCATAATGACAAGGCTACCATCCATTGGAGTAACAAAAATATAAACAACAGAATACCTTCCATAGTGACAAGGCTACCATGCATTGGAGTAGCAAAAATATCTACAATAGACTATGTTCCATAATGACAAGGCTACCATCCATTTTATAACAAAAAAATATCTACAACAGACTACTTTCCATAATCACAAGGCTACCATCCATCGTAGTGACAAAAATCTCGACAACAGACTACCTTCCATAATGACAAGGCTACCATCCAATGGAATGACAAAAATCTCGACAACATTCTACCTTCCATAATGATAAGTCTACCATCCATTGGAGTAACAAAAATCTCAACAAAAGACTACCTTCCATAATGACAAGGATACCATCTATTGGAATAATAAAAATCTCGAGAATAGACTACCTTCCATAAGGACAAGGATACCATCCATCATAGTAACCAAAATCTCGACAACAGACTACCTTCCATAATAACAAGGCTCCCATCCATTAGAATAACAAAAATCTCGACAACAGACAACCTTCCATAATGACAAGGCTACCATCCATTGGAGTGACAAAAATCTCGACAATAGACTACCTTCCATAATGACAAGGCTACCTTCCATTGGAGTAACAAAAATATGAACAACGGACTACCTTCCATAGTGACAAGGCTACCATCCATTGGAGTGATAGAAATCACAAAGACAGACTATCTTCCATAATGACAAGGCTAGCATCCATTGGAGTAACAAAAATCTCGACAACAAACTACCTTCCATAATGACAAAGCTACCATCCAATGGAATAACAAAAATTTCGACAACAAACTACCTTCCATAATAACAAGACTACCATCCATTGGAGCAACAAAAATCTCGGCAACGGACAACCTTCCATAATGAAAAGGCCAACCATCCATTGGAGTAACAAAAATCTCGACAATAGACTACCTTCCATAATGACAAGGCTACCTTCCATTGGAGTAACAAAAATATGAACAACATACTACCTTCCATAGTGACAAGGCTACCATCCATTGGAGTGATAGAAATCACAACGACAGACTACCTTATATAATTACAAGGCTAGCATCCATTGGAGTAACAAAAATCTCGACAACAAACTACCTTCCATAATGACAAGGCTACCATCCATTGAAGTAACAAAAATGTCAACAACAGACTACCTTCCATAATGGCAAGGCTACAATCCACTGGAGTAACAAAAATATCGACAACAGACTACCTTCCTTAATGGCAAGGCTACCATCCATTTAAAGAACAAAAATATCGATAACAAACTACCTTCCATAATGACAAGGCTACCATCCATTGTAGTAACAAAAACATCGACAACAGACTATGTTCCATAATGGCTTGGCTAGAATCCATTGGAGTAATAAACATCTCGACAACAGACTACCTTCCATAATGACAAGGCTACCATCCATTGGAGTTACAAAAATCTCGAAAATAGACTACCTTCCATAATGACAAGGCTACCATCCATTAGAGTAACAAAAATCTCGACAAGAGACAACCTTCCAAAATGACAAGGCTACCATCCATTGGAGTAACAAATATCTCGACAATAGACTACCTTCCATAATGACAAGGCTACCATCCATTGAAGTAACAAAAATATGAAGAACAAAATACCTTCCATAGTGACAAGGCTACCATCCATTGGAGTGACAGAAATCACAATGACAAACTATCTTTCAGAATGACAAGGCTACCATCCATTGGAGTAACAAAAATATGGACAACAAACTACCTTCCATAATGACAAGGCTACCATCCATTAGAATAACCAAAATCTCGAAAATAGACTACCTTCGATAATGTAAAGGCTACCATCCATTAGAGTATCAAAAATCTCAACAACAGACAACCTTACATAATAAGAAGGCTACCATCCACTGGAGTAACAAAAATATAAACAACAGACTACCTTCCATAGTGACAAGGCTACCATTCATTGGAGTAGCAAATATATCTACAATAGACTATGTTCCATAATGACAAGGCTACCATCCATTGTATAACAAAAAAATATCGACAACATACTACCTTCCATAATCACAAGGCTACCATCCATTGTAGTAACAAAAATCTCGACAACAGACTACCTTCCATAATGACAAGGCTACCATCTATTGGAGTAACAAAAATCTCAACAATAGACTACCTTCAATAATGACAAGGCTACCTTCCATTGGAGTAACAAAAATATGAACAACAGACTACCTTCCATAGTGACAAGGCTACCATACATTGGAGTGACAAAAATCACAACGACATACTACCTTCCATAATGACAAGGCTAGCATCCATTGGAGTAACAAATATCTCGACAACAAACTACCTTCCATAATGACAAGGCTACCATCCATTGAAGTAAAAAAAATATCGACTACGGACTACCTTCCGTAATGAAAAGGCTACAATCCATTGGAGTAACAAAATTATCGACAACAGACTATGTTCCATTATTACAAGGCTACAATCCATTGGAGTAACAAAATTCTCGACAACAGACTACCTTCCATAATGACAAGGATACCATCCATTAGAGTAACAAAAATCTCGGTAACAAACTACCTTCCATAATGACAAGGCTACCATCTATTGGAATAACAAAAATCTCGAGAACAGACTACCTTCCATAATGATAAGGTTACCATCCAAGGGAATGACAAAAATCTCGACAACAGTCTACCTTCCATAATGATAAGTCTACCATCCATTGGAGTAACAAAAATATCGACAATAGACTGTCTTCCATAATGAAAACGTTACCATCCATTGGAGTAACAAAGATCTCGACAACCGTCTACTTTCCATAATGACAAGGCTACCATTCATTAGAGTAACCAAAATATGAAGAATAGACTACCTTCCATAGTGACAAGGCTACCATCCATTGGAGTGACAGAAATAACAACGACAGACTACCTTCCATAATGACAAGGTGACCATCCATTGGAGTAACAAAAATATCGACAACAGACTACCTTCCATAATGACAAGGCTACCATCCATTGGAGTAACAAAAATCTTAAAAACAGTCTACCTTCCATAATGACAAGGCTACTATCCATTAGAGTAACATAAATCTCGACAAGAGACAACCTTCCATAATGAAAAGGATACCATCCATTGTAGTAACCAAAATATCAACAACAGACTACCTTCCATAATGACAAGGCTACCATCCATTGGAGTAACAATAATATGAACAACAAACTACCTTCCATAGTGACAAGGCTACCATGCTTTGGAGTAGAAAAAACATCTACAATAGACGATGTTCCATAATGACAAGGCTACCATCCATTGTATAAAGTAAAAATATCGACAACACACTACCTTCCATAATGACAAGGCTACCATCCATTGTAGTAACAAAAATCTCGACAACAGACTACCTTCCATAATGACAAGGCTACCATCTATTGGAGTAACAAAAATCTCGACAATAGACTACCTTCCATAATGACAAGGCTACCTTCCATTGGAGTAACAAAAATATGAACAACAGACTACCTTCCATAGTGACAAGGCTACCATACATTGGAGTAACAAAAATCACAACGACATACTACCTTCCATAATGACAAGGCTAGTATCCATTGGAGTAACAAATATCTCGACAACAAACTACCTTCAATAATGACAAGGCTACCATCCATTGAAGTAACAAAAATATCGACTACGGACTGCCTTCCATAATGAAAATGCTACCATCCATTGGAGTAACAAAATTATCGACAACAGTCTATGTTCCATAATTACAAGGCTACAATCCATTGGAGTAAGAAAATTCTCGACAACAGACTACCTTCCATAATGACAAGGCTACCATCTATTGGAATAAAAAAAATCTCGATAACAAACTACCTTCCATAATGACAAGGTTACCATCAAATGGAATGACAAAAATCTCGACAACATTCTACCTTCCATAATGATAAGTCTACCATCCATTGGAGTAACAAAAATCTCGATAATAGACTACCTTCCATAATGACAACGTTACCATCCATTGGAGTAATAAAGATCTCGACAACCGTCTACCTTCCATAGTGACAAGGCTACCTTCCATTGGAGTGACAGAAATCACAACGACAGACTACCTTCCATAATGACAGGGTGACCATCCATTGGAGTAACAAAAATATCGACAACAGACTACCTTCCATAATGACAAGGCTACCATCCATTGGAGTAACAAAAATCTTGAAAAGAGTCTACCTTCCATAATGACAAGGCTACAATCCATTAGAGTAACATAAATCTCGACAACAGACAACCTTCCATAATGATAAGGTAACCATCCATTGGAGTAACAAAAATCTCGACAATAGACTACCTTCCATAATGACAAGGATACCATCCATTGGAGTAACAAAAATATGAACAATAAACTACCTTCCATAGTGACAAGGATACCATCCATTGTAGTAACAAAAATTTTGATAACATACGACCTTCCACAATGACAAGGCTACCATCCATTAGAGTAACAAAAATATCAGCAACAGACAACCTTCCATAATGAAAAGGCTACCATCCATTGGAGTAACAAATATCTCGACAATAGACTACCTTCCATAATGACAAGGCTACCATCCATTGGAGTAACAAAAATCTCGACAACAAACTACCTTCCATAATGACAAGGCTACCATCCATTGGAGTAACAAAAATATTGACAACATACTACCTTCCATAATGACAAGGCTACCATCCATTGGAAAAACAAAAATCTCTACAACAGACTAAATTCCATAATGAAAAGGCTACCATCCATTGGAGTAACAAAAACATCGACAACCGACTATGATCCATAATGACAAGGCTACCTTCCATTGGAGTAACAAAATTATCGAAAATAGACTACCATCCATAATGATAATGATACAATCCATTGGAGTAACAAAAAACACGACAACAAACTACCTTCTATAACGACAAGGCTACCATCCATTGGAGTAACAAAAATCTCGACAACAAACTACCTTCTATATGGACTAGGCTACCATCCATTGCAGTAACAAAGATATCGAGAACGGACTACCTTCCATAATGACAATGCTACCATCCATTGGAGTAATAAAAATCTCGACAACCGACCTACCTTGCATAATGACAAGGCTACCATCCATTTGAGTAACAAAAATATCTACAATAGACTATGTTCCATAATTACAAGGCTACCATCCATTGTCGTAACAAAAATCTCGACAACAGACTACCTTCCATAATGACAAGGCTACCATGCATTGGGGTAAAAAAAATCTCGAAAATAGACTACCTTCCAAAATGACAAGGCTACCATCCATTAGAGTAACAAAAATCTCAACAACAGACAACCTTCCATAATGACAAGGCTACCATCCATTGGAGTAACATATATCTCGACAATAGACTACCTTCCATAATGAAAAGGCTACCATCCATTGGAGTAAAAAAATATGAACACCATACTACCTTCCATAGTGACAAGGCTACCATCCATTGGAGTGACAGAAATCACAACGACAGACTACCTTCCATAATGACAAGGATAGCATCCATTGGAGTAACAAAAATCTCGACAACAAACTACCATCCATAATGACAAGGTACCATCCATTGAAGTAACATAAATCTCAACGACAGACTACCTTCCATAATGACAAGGCTACAATCCATTGGAGTAACAAAATTCTCGAGAACAGACTACCTTCCATAATGACAAGGCTACCATCTATTGGAATAACAAAAATCTCGAGAACAGACTACCTTCCATAATGACAAGGCTACCATCAAACGGAATGACAAAAATCTCGACAACATTCTACCTTCCATAATGATAAGTCTACCATCCATTGGAGTAACAAAAGTCTCGACAACAGACTACCTTCCATAATGACAAAGATACCATCTATTGGAATTACAAAAATCTCGGGAACAGACTACCTTCCATAATGACAAGGCTAACATCCATTGTAGTAACAAAAATCTCGACAACTGACTACCTTCTCTATTTACAAGGCTACCATCCATTGTAAGAACAAAAATCTCGAAAATAGACTATCTTCCATAATAACAAGGCTACCATCCATTAGAGTAACAAAAATATCGGCAACAGACAACCTTCCATAATGAAAAGGCTACCATCCATTGGAGTAACAAATATCTCGACAATAGACTACCTTCCATAATGACAAGGCTACCATCCATTGGAGTAACAAAAATCTCGACAACAAACTACCTTCCATAATGACAAGGCTACCATCCATTGGAGTAACAAAAATATTGACAACATACTACCTTCCATAATGACAAGGCTACCATCCATTGGAAAAACAAAAATCTCTACAACAAACTAAATTCCATAATGAAAAGGCTACCATCCATTGGAGTAACAAAAACATCGACAACCGACTATGATCCATAATGACAAGGCTACCTTCCATTGGAGTAACAAAATTATCGAAAATAGACTACCATCCATAATGATAATGATACAATCCATTGGAGTAACAAAAAACACGACAACAAACTACCTTCTATAACGACAAGGCTACCATCCATTGGAGTAACAAAAATCTCGACAACAAACTACCTTCTATATGGACTAGGCTACCATCCATTGCAGTAACAAAGATATCGAGAACGGACTACCTTCCATAATGACAATGCTACCATCCATTGGAGTAATAAAAATCTCGACAACCGACTACCTTGCATAATGACAAGGCTACCATCCATTTGAGTAACAAAAATATCTACAATAGACTATGTTCCATAATTACAAGGCTACCATCCATTGTCGTAACAAAAATCTCGACAACAGACTACCTTCCATAATGACAAGGCTACCATGCATTGGGGTAAAAAAAATCTCGAAAATAGACTACCTTCCAAAATGACAAGGCTACCATCCATTAGAGTAACAAAAATCTCAACAACAGACAACCTTCCATAATGACAAGGCTACCATCCATTGGAGTAACATATATCTCGACAATAGACTACCTTCCATAATGAAAAGGCTACCATCCATTGGAGTAAAAAAATATGAACACCATACTACCTTCCATAGTGACAAGGCTACCATCCATTGGAGTGACAGAAATCACAACGACAGACTACCTTCCATAATGACAAGGATAGCATCCATTGGAGTAACAAAAATCTCGACAACAAACTACCATCCATAATGACAAGGTACCATCCATTGAAGTAACATAAATCTCAACGACAGACTACCTTCCATAATGACAAGGCTACAATCCATTGGAGTAACAAAATTCTCGAGAACAGACTACCTTCCATAATGACAAGGCTACCATCTATTGGAATAACAAACATCTCGAGAACAGACTACCTTCCATAATGACAAGGCTACCATCAAACGGAATGACAAAAATCTCGACAACATTCTACCTTCCATAATGATAAGTCTACCATCCATTGGAGTAACAAAAATCTCGACAACAGACTACCTTCCATAATGACAAAGATACCATCTATTGGAATTACAAAAATCTCGGGAACAGACTACCTTCCATAATGACAAGGCTAACATCCATTGTAGTAACAAAAATCTCGACAACTGACTACCTTCTCTATTTACAAGGCTACCATCCATTGTAAGAACAAAAATCTCGAAAATAGACTATCTTCCATAATAACAAGGCTACCATCCATTAGAGTAACAAAAATATCGGCAACAGACAACCTTCCATAATGAAAAGGCTACCATCCATTGGAGTAACAAATATCTCGACAATAGACTACCTTCCATAATGACAAGGCTACCATCCATTGGAGTAACAAAAATCTCGACAACAAACTACCTTCCATAATGACAAGGCTACCATCCATTGGAGTAACAAAAATATTGACAACATACTACCTTCCATAATGACAAGGCTACCATCCATTGGAAAAACAAAAATCTCTACAACAGACTAAATTCCATAATGAAAAGGCTACCATCCATTGGAGTAACAAAAACATCGACAACCGACTATGATCCATAATGACAAGGCTACCTTCCATTGGAGTAACAAAATTATCGAAAATAGACTACCATCCATAATGATAATGATACAATCCATTGGAGTAACAAAAAACACGACAACAAACTACCTTCTATAACGACAAGGCTACCATCCATTGGAGTAACAAAAATCTCGACAACAAACTACCTTCTATATGGACTAGGCTACCATCCATTGCAGTAACAAAGATATCGAGAACGGACTACCTTCCATAATGACAATGCTACCATCCATTGGAGTAATAAAAATCTCGACAACCGACTACCTTGCATAATGACAAGGCTACCATCCATTTGAGTAACAAAAATATCTACAATAGACTATGTTCCATAATTACAAGGCTACCATCCATTGTCATAACAAAAATCTCGACAACAGACTACCTTCCATAATGACAAGGCTACCATGCATTGGGGTAAAAAAAATCTCGAAAATAGACTACCTTCCAAAATGACAAGGCTACCATCCATTAGAGTAACAAAAATCTCAACAACAGACAACCTTCCATAATGACAAGGCTACCATCCATTGGAGTAACATATATCTCGACAATAGACTACCTTCCATAATGAAAAGGCTACCATCCATTGGAGTAAAAAAATATGAACACCATACTACCTTCCATAGTGACAAGGCTACCATCCATTGGAGTGACAGAAATCACAACGACAGACTACCTTCCATAATGACAAGGATAGCATCCATTGGAGTAACAAAAATCTCGACAACAAACTACCATCCATAATGACAAGGTACCATCCATTGAAGTAACATAAATCTCAACGACAGACTACCTTCCATAATGACAAGGCTACAATCCATTGGAGTAACAAAATTCTCGAGAACAGACTACCTTCCATAATGACAAGGCTACCATCTATTGGAATAACAAACATCTCGAGAACAGACTACCTTCCATAATGACAAGGCTACCATCAAACGGAATGACAAAAATCTCGACAACATTCTACCTTCCATAATGATAAGTCTACCATCCATTGGAGTAACAAAAATCTCGACAACAGACTACCTTCCATAATGACAAAGATACCATCTATTGGAATTACAAAAATCTCGGGAACAGACTACCTTCCATAATGACAAGGCTAACATCCATTGTAGTAACAAAAATCTCGACAACTGACTACCTTCTCTATTTACAAGGCTACCATCCATTGTAAGAACAAAAATCTCGAAAATAGACTATCTTCCATAATAACAAGGCTACCATCCATTAGAGTAACAAAAATATCGGCAACAGACAACCTTCCATAATGAAAAGGCTACCATCCATTGGAGTAACAAATATCTCGACAATAGACTACCTTCCATAATGACAAGGCTACCATCCATTGGAGTAACAAAAATCTCGACAACAAACTACCTTCCATAATGACAAGGCTACCATCCATTGGAGTAACAAAAATATTGACAACATACTACCTTCCATAATGACAAGGCTACCATCCATTGGAAAAACAAAAATCTCTACAACAGACTAAATTCCATAATGAAAAGGCTACCATCCATTGGAGTAACAAAAACATCGACAACCGACTATGATCCATAATGACAAGGCTACCTTCCATTGGAGTAACAAAATTATCGAAAATAGACTACCATCCATAATGATAATGATACAATCCATTGGAGTAACAAAAAACACGACAACAAACTACCTTCTATAACGACAAGGCTACCATCCATTGGAGTAACAAAAATCTCGACAACAAACTACCTTCTATATGGACTAGGCTACCATCCATTGCAGTAACAAAGATATCGAGAACGGACTACCTTCCATAATGACAATGCTACCATCCATTGGAGTAATAAAAATCTCGACAACCGACTACCTTGCATAATGACAAGGCTACCATCCATTTGAGTAACAAAAATATCTACAATAGACTATGTTCCATAATTACAAGGCTACCATCCATTGTCGTAACAAAAATCTCGACAACAGACTACCTTCCATAATGACAAGGCTACCATGCATTGGGGTAAAAAAAATCTCGAAAATAGACTACCTTCCAAAATGACAAGGCTACCATCCATTAGAGTAACAAAAATCTCAACAACAGACAACCTTCCATAATGACAAGGCTACCATCCATTGGAGTAACATATATCTCGACAATAGACTACCTTCCATAATGAAAAGGCTACCATCCATTGGAGTAAAAAAATATGAACACCATACTACCTTCCATAGTGACAAGGCTACCATCCATTGGAGTGACAGAAATCACAACGACAGACTACCTTCCATAATGACAAGGATAGCATCCATTGGAGTAACAAAAATCTCGACAACAAACTACCATCCATAATGACAAGGTACCATCCATTGAAGTAACATAAATCTCAACGACAGACTACCTTCCATAATGACAAGGCTACAATCCATTGGAGTAACAAAATTCTCGAGAACAAACTACCTTCCATAATGACAAGGCTACCATCTATTGGAATAACAAACATCTCGAGAACAGACTACCTTCCATAATGACAAGGCTACCATCAAACGGAATGACAAAAATCTCGACAACATTCTACCTTCCATAATGATAAGTCTACCATCCATTGGAGTAACAAAAATCTCGACAACAGACTACCTTCCATAATGACAAAGATACCATCTATTGGAATTACAAAAATCTCGGGAACAGACTACCTTCCATAATGACAAGGCTAACATCCATTGTAGTAACAAAAATCTCGACAACTGACTACCTTCTCTAATTACAAGGCTACCATCCATTGTAAGAACAAAAATCTCGAAAATAGACTATCTTCCATAATAACAAGGCTACCATCCATTAGAGTAACATAAATCTCGACAACAGACAACCTTCCATAATGACAAGGCTACCATCCATTGGATTAACAAAAATCTCGACAATAGACTACTTTCCATAATGACAAGGCTACCTTCCATTGGAGTAACAAAAATATGAACAACATACTACCTTCCATAGTGACAAGGCTACCATCCATTGGAGTAACAAAGATCTCGACAACGAATTACCTTCCATAATGACAAGGCTACCTACATTGGAGTAACAAAAATCTCGACATAAGACTACCTTCCATAATGACAAGGATACAATCCATTGGAGTAACACAAATATTGACAACAGACTACCTTCCATAATGACAAGGCTACCATCCATTGGAATAACAAAAATCTTGACAATAGACTACCTTCCATAATGACAAGGCTACCATCCATTGGAGTAATAAAAATCTCAACAACAGACAACCTTCCATAATGACAAGGCTACCATCCATTGGAGTAACATATATCTCGACAATAGACTACCTTCCATAATGAAAAGGCTATCATCCATTGGAGTAAAAAAATATGAACACCATACTACCTTCCATAGTGACAAGGCTACCATCCATTGGAGTGACAGAAATCACAACGACAGACTACCTTCCATAATGACAAGGATAGCATCCATTGGAGTAACAAAAATCTCGACAACAAACTACCATCCATAATGACAAGGTACCATCCATTGAAGTAACATAAATCTTAACGACAGACTACCTTCCATAATGACAAGGCTACAATCCATTGGAGTAACAAAATTCTCGAGAATAGACTACCTTCCATAATGACAAGGCTACCATCTATTGGAATAACAAAAATCTCGAGAACAGACTACCTTCCATAATTACAAGCTACCATCAAACGGAATGACAAAAATCTCGACAACATTCTACCTTCCATAATGATAAGTCTACCATCCATTGGAGTAACAAAAATCTCGACAACAGACTACATTCCATAATGACAAAGATACCATCTATTGGAATTACAAAAATCTCGGGAACAGACTACCTTCCATAACGACAAGGCTAACATCCATTGTAGTAACAAAAATCTCGACAACTGACTACCTTCTCTAATTACAATGCTACCATCCATTGTAAGAACAAAAATCTCGAAAATAGACTATCTTCCATAATAACAAGGCTACCATCCATTAGAGTAACATAAATCTCGACAACAGACAACCTTCCATAATGACAAGGCTACCATCCATTGGATTAACAAAAATCTCGACAATAGACTACTTTCCATAATGACAAGGCTACCTTCCATTGGAGTAACAAAAATATGAACAACATACTACCTTCCATAGTGACAAGGCTACCATCCATTGGAGTAACAAAGATCTCGACAACGAATTACCTTCCATAATGACAAGGCTACCATCCATTGGAGTAACAAAAATCTCGACATCAGACTACCTTCCATAATGACAAGGATACCATCCATTGGAGTAACACAAATATTGACAATAGACTACCTTCCATAATGACAAGGCTACCATCCATTGGAGTAACAAAAACATCGACAACAGACTACGTTCCATAATGACAAGGCTACCATCCATTGGAGTAACAAAATTATCGACAATAGACTACTATCCATAATGATAATGATAAAATCAATTGGAGTAACAAAAATCTTAACAACAAACTACCTTCTATAACGACAAGGCTACCATCCATTGGAGTAACAAAAATCTCGACAACAAACTACCTTCTATAATGACTAGGCTACCATCCATTGGAGTAACAAAGATATCGAGAACAGACTACCTTCCATAATGATAATGCTACCATCCATTGGAGTAACAAAAATCTCGACAACAGACTACCTTCCATAATGACAAGGTCACCATCCATTGGAGTAACAAAAATCTCGAAAATAGACTACCTTCCAAAATGACAAGGCTACCATCCATTAGAGTAACAAAAATCTCAACAACAGACAACCTTCCATAATGACAAGGCTACCATCCATTGGAGTAACAAAAATCTTGCAATAGATTACCTTCCATAGTGACAAGGCTACCATCCATTCGAGTAACAAAAATATGAACAACAAACTACCTTCCATAGTGACAAGGCTACAATCCATTGGAGTGACAGAAATCACAACGACAGACTACCTTCCATAATGACAAGGCTAGCATCCATAATGACAAGGCTACCATCCATTTAAGTAACAAAAATATCGACAACAGACTACCTTCCATAATGACAAGGCTACAATCCATTGGAGTAACAAAAATATCGACAACAGACTACATTCCATAATGACAAGGCTACCATCCATTGGAATAACAAAAATATCGACAACAAACTACCTTCCATATTGATAAGGCTAACATCCATTGGAGTAACAAAAACATCGACAACAGACTATGTTCCATAATGACAAGGCTACAATCCATTGGAGTAACAAAATTCTCGATAACAGACTACCTTCCCTAATGACAAGGATACCATCCATTGGAGTAACAAAAATCTCGGCAATAGACAACCTTCCATAATGAGAAGGCTACCATTTATTGGAATAACAAAAATCTCGAGAACAGACTACCTTCCATAATTACAAGGCTACCATCCAATGGAATGACAAAAATCTCAACAACATTCTACCTTCCATAATGAGAAGTCTACCATCCATTGGAGTAAAAAAAATCTCGACAACAAACTACCTTCCATAATGACAATGATACCATCTATTGGAATAACAAAAATCTCGAGAACAAACTACCTTCCATAATGACAAGGCTAACATCCATTGTAGTAACAAAAATCTCGACAATAGACTACCTTCCCTAATTACAAGGCTACCATCCATTGGAGTAACAAAAATCTCGACAACAAAGTAGCTTCTATAATGACTAGCCTACCATCCATTGGAGTAACAAAGATATCGAGAACAGACTACCTTCCATAATGATAATTCTACCATCCATTGGACTAATAAAAATCTCGACAACCGACTACCTTCCATAATGACAAGGCTACCATCCATTTGAGTAACAAAAATATCTACAATAGACTATGTTCCATAATTACAAGGCTACCATCCATTGTAGTAACCAAAATCTCGACAACAGACTACCTTCCATAATGACAAGGCTACCATCCACTGTAGTAACAAAAATCTCGACAACAGACTACCTTCCATAATGACAAGGCTACCATCCATTGGAGTAACAAAAATCGAGAAAATAGACTACCTTCCAAAATGACAAGACTACCATCCATTAGAGTAACAAAAATATCAACAACAAACAACCTTCCATAATGACAAGGCTAGCATCCATTGGAGTAACAAAAATCTCGACAATAGACTACCTTCCATAATGACAAGGCTACCATCCATTGGAGTAACAAAAATATGAACAACAGACTACCTTCCATAGTGACAAGGCTACCATCCATTGGAGTGACAAAAATCACAATGACAGACTACCTTCCATAATGACAAGGCTAGCATCCATTAGAGTGACAAAAATCACAATGACAGACTACCTTCCATAATGACAAGGCTAGCATCCATTGGAGTAACAAAAATCTCGACAACAAACTAACTTCCATAATGACAAGGCTACCATCCATTGAAGTAACAAAAATCTCGATGACAGGCTACCTTCCATAATGACAAGGCTACAATCCATTGGAGTAACAAAAATATGAACAACAGACTACCTTCCATAAAGACAAGGCTACCATCCATTTGAATAACAAAAATCTCGGCAATAGACTACCTTCCATAATGACAAGGCTACCATCTATTGGAATAACAAAAATCTCGAGAACAGACTACCTTCCATAATGACAAGGCTACCATCCAATGGAATGACAAAAATATCACCAACATTCTACCTTCCATAATGAGAAGTCTACCATCCATTGTAGTAACTAAAATCTCGACAATAGACTATCTTCCATAATGACAAGGATGCCATTTATTGGAATAACAAAAATCTCGAGAACAGACTACCTTCCATAATGACAAGGCTACCATCCATTGGAGTAACAAAAATCTCGAAAACAGACTACCTTCCTTAATAACAAGGCTACCATCCATTACCTTCTATAATGACTAGCCTACCATCCATTGGAGTAACAAAGATATCGAGAACGGACTACCTTCGATAATGATAATTCTACCATCCATTGGACTAACAAAAATCTCGACAACCGACTACCTTCCATAATGACAAGGCTACCATCCATTTGAGTAACAAAAATATCTACAATAGTCTATGTTCCATAATTACAAGGCTACCATCCATTGTAGTAACCAAAATCTCGACAACAGACTACCTTCAATAATGACAAGGCTACCATCCAATGTAGTAACAAAAATCTCGACAACAGACAACCTTCCATAATGATAGGGCTACCATCCATTGGAGTAACAAAAATCTAGATAACAAACTACCTTCTACAATGACAAGGCTACCATCCATTGGTGTAACAAAGTTATCGAGAACGGACTACCTTCCATAATGATAATGCTACCATCCATTGGAGTAACAAAAATCTAGACAACCGACTACCTTCCATAATGACCAGGCTACCATCCATTTGAGTTACAAAAATATCTACAATAGACTATGTTCCATAATTACAATGCTACCATCCATTTTAGTAACCAATATCTCGACAACAGACTAACTTCCATAACGACAAGGCTACCTTCCACTGTAGTAACAAAAATCTTAACAGACTACCTTCCATAATGACAAGGCTACCATCCATTGGAGTAACAAAATCTCGAAAATAGACTACCTTCCAAAATGACAAGGCTACCATCCATTGGAGTAACAAAAAAATTCGAAAACAGACTACCTTCCATAATAAATAGGCTACCATCCATTAGAGGAACAAAAATCTCGAAAACAAACAACCTTCCAGAATGACAAGGCTACCATCCATTGGAGTAACAAAAATCTCGACAATAGACAACCTTCCATAATGACAAGGATACCATCCATTGGGGTAACAAAATTATTGACAATAGACTACCTTCCATAATGACAAGGCTACCATCCATTGGAATAACAAAAATCTCGACAACATACTACCTTCCATAATGACAAGTCTACCATCCATTGGAGTAACAAAAACATCGACAACAGACTACATTCCATAATGACAAGGCTACCATCCATTGGATAACAACATTATCGATAATAGACTACAATCCATAATGATAATGATACAATTCATTGGAGTAACAAAAATCTTGACAACAAACTACCTTTTATAACGACAAGGCTACCATCCATTGGAGTAACAAAAATCTCGACAATAAACTACCTTCTATAATGACTAGGCTACCATCCATTGGTGTAACAAAGATATCGAGAATGGACTACCTTCCATAATGATAATGCTACCATCCATTGGAGTAACAAAAATCTAGACAACCGACTACCTTCCATAATGACAAGGCTACCATCCATTTGAGTTACAAAAATATCTACAATAGACTATGTTCCATAATTACAATGCCACCATCGATTTTAGTAACCAATATCTCGACAACAGACTAACTTCCATAACGACAAGGCTACCTTCCACTGTAGTAACAAAAATCTTGACAATAGACTACCTTCCATAATGACAAGGCTACCATCCATTAGAGTAACAAAAATCTCGAAAATAGACTACCTTCCAAAATGACAAGGCTACCATCCATTGGAGTAACAAAAATCTCGAAAACAGACTACCTTCCATAATAAACAGGCTACCATCCATTAGAGGAACAAAAATCTCGAAAACAAACAACCTTCCAAAATGACAAGGCTACCATCCATTGGAGTAACAAAAATCTCGACAATAGACTACCTTCCATAATGACAAGGATACCATCCATTGGAGTAACCAAATTATTGACAATAGACTACCTTCTATAATGACAAGGCTACCATCCATTAGAATAACAAAAATCTCGACAACATACTACCTTCCATAATGAAAAGTCTACCATCCATTGGAGTAACAAAAACATCGACAACAGACTACATTCCATAATGACAAGGCTACCATCCATTGGATAACAAAATTATCGATAATAGACTACAATCCATAATGATAATGATACAATTCATTGGAGTAAAAAAAATCTTGACAACAAACTACCTTTTATAACGACAATGCTACCATCCATTGGAGTAACAAAAATCTAGACAACAAACTACCTTCTATAATGACTAGGCTACCATCCATTGGTGTAACAAAGTTATCGAGAAGGGACTACCTTCCATAATGATAATGCTACCATCAATTGGAGTAACAAAATCTAGACAACCGACTACCTTCCATAATGACAAGGCTACCATCCATTTGAGTTACAAAAATATCTACAATAGACTATGTTCCATAATTACAATTCTACCATCCATTTTAGTAACCAATATCTCGACAACAGACTAACTTCCATAACGACTAGGCTACCTTCCACTGTAGTAACAAAAATCTTGACAACAGACTACCTTCCATAATGACAACGCTACCATCCATTGGAGTAACCAAAATCTCGAAAATAGACTACCTTCCAAAATGACAAGGCTACCATCCATTGGAGTAACAAAAATCTCGAAAACAGAATACCTTCCATAATAAACAGGCTACCATCCATTAGAGGAACAAAAATCTCGAAAACAAACAACCTTCCAGAATGACAAGGCTACCATCCATTGGAGTAACAAAAATCTCGACAATAGACTACCTTCCATAATGACAAGGATACCATCCATTGGAGTAACAAAATTATTGACAATAGACTACCTTCTATAATGACAAGGCTACCATCCATTGGAATAACAAAAATCTCGACAACATACTACCTTCCATAATGACAAGTCTACCATCCATTGGAGTAACAAAAACATCGACAACAGACTACATTCCATAATGACAAGGCTACCATCCATTGGATAACAAAATTATCGATAATAGACTACAATCCATAATGATAATGATACAATTCATTGGAGTAACAAAAATCTTGACAACAAACTACCTTTTATAACGACAAGGCTACCATCGATTGGAGTAACAAAAATCTAGACAACAAACTACCTTCTATAATGACTAGGCTACCATCCATTGGTGTAACAAAGTTATCGAGAACGAACTACCTTCCATAATGATAATGCTACCATCCATTGGAGTAACAAAAATCTAGACAACCGACTACCTTCCATAATGACAAGGCTACCATCCATTTGAGTTACAAAAATCTCTACAATAGACTATGTTCCATAATTACAATGCTACCATCCATTTTAGTAACCAATATCTCGACAACAGACTAACTTCCATAACGACAAGGCTACCTTCCACTGTAGTAACAAAAATCTTGACAACAGACTACCTTCCATAATGACAAGGCTACCATCCATTGGAGTAACAAAAATCTCGAAAATAGACTACCTTCCAAAATGACAAGGCTACCATCCATTGGAGTAACAAAAATCTCGAAAACAGACTACCTTCAATAATAAACAGGCTACCATCCATTAGAGGAACAAAAATCTCGAAAACAAACAACCTTCCAGAATGACAAGGCTACCATCCATTGGAGTAACAAAAATCTCGACAATAGACAACCTTCCATAATGACAAGGATACCATCCATTGGGGTAACAAAATTATTGACAATAGACTACCTTCCATAATGACAAGGCTACCATCCATTGGAATAACAAAAATCTCGACAACATACTACCTTCCATAATGACAAGTCTACCATCCATTGGAGTAACAAAAACATCGACAACAGACTACATTCCATAATGACAAGGCTACCATCCATTGGATAACAACATTATCGATAATAGACTACAATCCATAATGATAATGATACAATTCATTGGAGTAACAAAAATCTTGACAACAAACTACCTTTTATAACGACAAGGCTACCATCCATTGGAGTAACAAAAATCTCGACAATAAACTACCTTCTATAATGACTAGGCTACCATCCATTGGTGTAACAAAGATATCGAGAATGGACTACCTTCCATAATGATAATGCTACCATCCATTGGAGTAACAAAAATCTAGACAACCGACTACCTTCCATAATGACAAGGCTACCATCCATTTGAGTTACAAAAATATCTACAATAGACTATGTTCCATAATTACAATGCCACCATCGATTTTAGTAACCAATATCTCGACAACAGACTAACTTCCATAACGACAAGGCTACCTTCCACTGTAGTAACAAAAATCTTGACAATAGACTACCTTCCATAATGACAAGGCTACCATCCATTAGAGTAACAAAAATCTCGAAAATAGACTACCTTCCAAAATGACAAGGCTACCATCCATTGGAGTAACAAAAATCTCGAAAACAGACTACCTTCCATAATAAACAGGCTACCATCCATTAGAGGAACAAAAATCTCGAAAACAAACAACCTTCCAAAATGACAAGGCTACCATCCATTGGAGTAACAAAATCTCGACAATAGACTACCTTCCATAATGACAAGGATACCATCCATTGGAGTAACCAAATTATTGACAATAGACTACCTTCTATAATGACAAGGCTACCATCCATTAGAATAACAAAAATCTCGACAACATACTACCTTCCATAATGAAAAGTCTACCATCCATTGGAGTAACAAAAACATCGACAACAGACTACATTCCATAATGACAAGGCTACCATCCATTGGATAACAAAATTATCGATAATAGACTACAATCCATAATGATAATGATACAATTCATTGGAGTAACAAAAATCTTGACAACAAACTACCTTTTATAACGACAATGCTACCATCCATTGGAGTAACAAAAATCTAGACAACAAACTACCTTCTATAATGACTAGGCTACCATCCATTGGTGTAACAAAGTTATCGAGAAGGGACTACCTTCCATAATGATAATGCTACCATCAATTGGAGTAACAAAATCTAGACAACCGACTACCTTCCATAATGACAAGGCTACCATCCATTTGAGTTACAAAAATATCTACAATAGACTATGTTCCATAATTACAATTCTACCATCCATTTTAGTAACCAATATCTCGACAACAGACTAACTTCCATAACGACTAGGCTACCTTCCACTGTAGTAACAAAAATCTTGACAACAGACTACCTTCCATAATGACAACGCTACCATCCATTGGAGTAACAAAAATCTCGAAAATAGACTACCTTCCAAAATGACAAGGCTACCATCCATTGGAGTAACAAAAATCTCGAAAACAAAATACCTTCCATAATAAACAGGCTACCATCCATTAGAGGAACAAAAATCTCGAAAACAAACAACCTTCCAGAATGACAAGGCTACCATCCATTGGAGTAACAAAAATCTCGACAATAGACTACCTTCCATAATGACAAGGATACCATCCATTGGAGTAACAAAATTATTGACAATAGACTACCTTCTATAATGACAAGGCTACCATCCATTGGAATAACAAAAATCTCGACAACATACTACCTTCCATAATGACAAGTCTACCATCCATTGGAGTAACAAAAACATCGACAACAGACTACATTCCATAATGACAAGGCTACCATCCATTGGATAACAAAATTATCGATAATAGACTACAATCCATAATGATAATGATACAATTCATTGGAGTAACAAAAATCTTGACAACAAACTACCTTTTATAACGACAAGGCTACCATCGATTGGAGTAACAAAAATCTAGACAACAAACTACCTTCTATAATGACTAGGCTACCATCCATTGGTGTAACAAAGTTATCGAGAACGAACTACCTTCCATAATGATAATGCTACCATCCATTGGAGTAACAAAAATCTAGACAACCGACTACCTTCCATAATGACAAGGCTACCATCCATTTGAGTTACAAAAATCTCTACAATAGACTATGTTCCATAATTACAATGCTACCATCCATTTTAGTAACCAATATCTCGACAACAGACTAACTTCCATAACGACAAGGCTACCTTCCACTGTAGTAACAAAAATCTTGACAACAGACTACCTTCCATAATGACAAGGCTACCATCCATTGGAGTAACAAAAATCTCGAAAATAGACTACCTTCCAAAATGACAAGGCTACCATCCATTGGAGTAACAAAAATCTCGAAAACAGACTACCTTCAATAATAAACAGGCTACCATCCATTAGAGGAACAAAAATCTCGAAAACAAACAACCTTCCAGAATGACAAGGCTACCATCCATTGGAGTAACAAAAATCTCGACAATAGACAACCTTCCATAATGACAAGGATACCATCCATTGGAGTAACAAAATTATTGACAATAGACTACCTTCCATAATGACAAGGCTACCATCCATTGGAATAACAAAAATCTCGACAACATACTACCTTCCATAATGACAAGTCTACCATCCATTGGAGTAACAAAAACATCGACAACAGACTACATTCCATAATGACAAGGCTACCATCCATTGGATAACAACATTATCGATAATAGACTACAATCCATAATGATAATGATACAATTCATTGGAGTAACAAAAATCTTGACAACAAACTACCTTTTATAACGACAAGGCTACCATCCATTGGAGTAACAAAAATCTCGACAACAAACTACCTTCTATAATGACTAGGCTACCATCCATTGGTGTAACGAAGATATCGAGAACGGACTACCTTCCATAATGATAATGCTACCATCCATTGGAGTAACAAAAATATAGACAACCGACTACCTTCCATAATGACAAGGCTACCATCCATTTGAGTTACAAAAATATCTACAATAGACTATGTTCCATAATTTCAATGCTACCATCCATTTTAGTAACCAATATCTCGACAACAGACTAACTTCCATAACGACAAGGCTACCTTCCACTGTAGTAACAAAAATCTTGACAACAAACTACCTTCCATAATGACAAGGCTACCATCCATTGGAGTAACAAAAATCTCGAAAATAGACTACCTTCCAAAATAACAAGGCTACCATCCATTAGAGTAACAAAAATCTCAACAACAGACAACCTTCCATAACGACAAGGCAACCATCCATTGGAGTAACAAAAATCTCGACAATAGACTACCTTCCATAATGACAAGGCTACAATCCATTGGAGTAACAAAAATATGAATAACAGACTACCTTCCATAGTGACAAGGCTACCATCCATTGGAGTGACAGAAATCACAACCACAAACTACCTTCTATAATGACAAGGCTAGCATCCATTGGAGTAACAAAAATCTCGACAACACACTACCTTCCATAATGACAAGGCTATTATCCATTGAAGTAACAAAATTCTCGACGATAGACTACCTTCCATAATGACAAGGCTAAAATCCATTGGAGTAACAAAAATATCGACAACAGACAACCTTCCATAATGACAAGGCTACCATCCATTGGAATAACAAAAATCTCGACAACAAACTTCCTTCCATAATGACAAGGCTACCATCCATTGAAGTAACAAAAACATCGACAACAGACTATGTTCCATAATGACAAGGCTACAATCCAATGGAGTAACAAAATTCTCGACAACAGACTACCTTCCATAATGACAATGATAGCATCCATCTGAGTAACAAAAATCTCGGCAACAGACTACCTTCCCTAATGACAATGCTACCATTTGTTGGAATAACAAAAATCTCGAGAACAGACTACCTTCCATAATGACAAGGATACCATCCAATGGAATTTCAAAAATGTCAACATTCTACCTTCCATAATGAGAAGTCTACGATCCATTGTAGTAACAAAAATCTCGACAACAGACTATCTTCCATAATGACAAGGATACCATTTATTGGAATAACAAAAATCTCGAGAACAGACTACCTTCCATAATGATAAGGCTAATATCCATTGTGGTAACAAAAATCTCGACAATAGACTACCTTCCATAATTATAAGGCTACCATCCATTGGAGTAACAAAAATCTCAAAAACTGACTACCTTCCATAATAACAAGGCTACCATCCATTAGAGTAACAAAAATCTCGAAAACACACAACCTTCCATAATGACAAGGCTACCATCCATTGGAGTAACAAAAATATTGATAATAGACTACCTTCCATAATGACAAGGCTACCATCCATTGGTATAACAAAAATCTCGACAACATACTACCTTCCATAATGACAAGGCTACCATCCATTGGAGTAACAAAAACATCGACAACAGACTACATTCCATAATGACAAGGCTACCATCCATTGGAGTAACAAAATTATCGATAATAGATTACCATCCATAATGATAATGATAAAATTCATTGGAGTAACAAAAATCATGACAACAAACTACCTTCTATAATGACAAGTCTACCATCCATTGGAGTAACAAAAATCTCGACAACAAACTACTTTTTATAATGACTAGGCTACCATCCATTGGAGTAACAAAGATATCGAGAACGAAATACCTTCCATAATAATAATGCTACCATCCATTGGGGTAAAAAAAATATGAACAACATACTACCTTCCATAGTGACAAGGCTACCATCCATTGGAGTGACAGAAATCACAACGACATACTACCTTCCATAATGACAAGGCTAGCATCCATTGGAGTAACAAAAATCTCGACAACAAACTACCATCCATAATGACAAAGTTACTATCCATTGAAGTAACATAAATCTCAACGACATACTACCTTCCATAATGACAAGGCTACAATCCATTGCAATAACCAAATTCTCGACAACAGACTACCTTCCATAATGACAAGGATACCATCCATTGGAGTAACAAAAGTCTCGGCAACAGATTACCTTCCATAATGACAAGGCTACCATCTATTGGAATAACAAAAATCTCGAGAATAGACTACCTTCTATAATGACAAGGCTACCATCAAACGGAATGACAAAAATCTCGACAACATTCTACCTTCCATAATGATAAGTTTACCATCCATTGGAGTAACAAAAATTTCGACAACAGACTACCTTCCATAATGACAAGGCTAACATCCATTGTAGTAACAAAAATCTTGACAACTTACTACCTTCTCTAATTACAAGGCTACCATCCATTGGAATAACAAAAATCTCGAAAATAGACTATCTTCCATAATAACAAGGCGACCATCCATTAGAGTAACATAAATCTCGACAACAGACAACCTTCCACAATGACAAGGCTACCATTCATTGGAGTAACAAAAATCTCGACAATAGACTACTTTCCATAACAACAAGGCTACCTTCCATTAGAGTAACAAAAATATGAACAACAGACTACCTTCCGTAGTGACAAGGCTACCATCCATTGGAGTGACAAAATTATCGACAACAAACTACCTTCCATAATGACAAGATTACCATCCATTGGAGTAACAAAGATCTCGACAACAAATTACCTTCCATAATGACAAGGCTACCATCCATTGGATTAACAAAAATCTCGACAACAGACTACCTTCCATAATGCCAAGGCTACCATCCATTGTAGTAACAAAATTATCGACAATAGACTACCATCCTTAATGATAATGATACAATCCATTGGAGTAACAAAAATCTCGACAACAAACTACCTTCTATAACGACAAGGCTACCATCCATTGGAGTAACAAAAATCTCGACAACAAACTACCTTCTATAATGACTAGGCTACCATCCATTGGAGTAACAAAGATTTCGAGAACGGACTACCTTCCATAATGACAAGGCTACCATCCATTGGAGTAAAAAAAATATGAACAACATACTACCTTCCATAGTGACAAGGCTACCATCCATTGGAGTGACAAAAATCACAACGACAGACTACCTTCCATAATGACAAGGCTACCATCCATTGGAGTAACAAAAATCTCGAAAACAAACTACCATCCATAATGATAAGGTTACTATCCATTGAAGTAACATAAATCTCAACGACATACTACCTTCCATAATGACAAGGCTACAATCCATTGGAGTAACAAAATTCTCGACAATAGACTACCTTCCATAATAACAAGGAGACCATCCATTAGAGTAACATAAATCTCGACAACAGACAACCTTCCACAATGACAAGGCTACCATCCATTGGAGCAACAAAAATCTCGACAATAGACTACTTTCCATAACAACAAGGCTACCTTCCATTGGAGTAACAAAAATATGAACAACACACTACCTTCCATAGTGACAAGGCTACCATCCATTGGAGTGACAAAATTATCGACAACAAACTACCTTCCATAATGACAAGATTACCATCCATTGGAGTAACAAAGATCTCGACAACAAATTACCTTCCATAATGACAAGGCTACCATCCATAGGAGTAACAAAAATCTCGACATCAGACTACCTTCCGTAATGACAAGGATACCATCCATTGGAGTAACACAAATTTTGACAACAGACTACCTTCCATAATGACAAGGCTACCATACATTGAAATAACAAAAATCTCGACAATAGACTACCTTCCATGATGTCAAGGATACCATCTATTAGAATAACAAAAATCTCGAGAACAGACTACCTTCCATAATGACAAGGCTACCATCCATTGTAGTAACAAAATTATCGATAATAGACTACCATCAATAATGATAATGATACAATCCATTGGAGTAACAAAAATCTCGACAACAAACTACCTTCTATAACGACAAGGCTACCATCCATTGGAGTAATAAAAATCTCGACAACAAACTACCTACTATAATGACTAGGCTACCATCCAGTGGAGTAACAAAGATTTTGAGAACGGACTACCTTCCATAATGACAAGGCTACCATCCATTGGAGTAAAAAAAATATGAACAACATACTACCTTCCATAGTGACAAGGCTACCATCCATTGGAGTGACAGAAATCACAACGACAGACTACCTTCCATAATGACAAGGCTAGCATCCATTGGAGTAACAAAAATCTCGACAACAAACTACCATCCATAATGACAAGGTTACCATCCATTGAAGTAACATAAATCTCAACGACAGACGACCTTCCATAATGACAAGGCTACAATCTATTGGAGTAACAAAATTCTCGACAACAGACTACCTTCCATAATGACAAGGCTAACATCCATTTTAGTAACAAAAATCTCGACAACTTACTACCTTCTCTAATTACAAGGCTACCATCCATTGGAGAAACATAAATCTCGACAACAGACAACCTTCCACAATGACAAGGCTACCATCCATTGGAGTAACAAAAATCTTGACAATAGACTACTTTCCATAATGACAAGGCTACCTTCCATTGGAGTAACAAAAATATGAAAGACAGACTACCTTCCATAGTGACAAGGCTACCATCCATTGGAGTGACAAAATTATCGACAACAAACTACCTTCCATAATGACAAGATTACCATCCATTGGAGTAACAAAGATCTCGACAACAAATTACCTTCCATAATGACAAGGCTACCATCCATTGGAGTAACAAATATCTCGACATCAGACTACCTTCCATAATGACAAGGATACCATCCATTGGAGTAACACAAATATTGACAACAGACTACCTTCCATAATGACAAGGCTACCATCCATTGGAATAACAAAAATCTCGACAATAGACTACCTTCCCTGATGACAAGGATACCATCTATTGGAATAACAAAAATCTCGAGAACATACTACCTTCAATAATGACAAGGCTACCATCCATTATAGTAACAAAATTATTGACAATAGACTACTATCCATAATGATAATGATAAAATCCATTGGAGTAACAAAAATCTCGACAATAAACTACCTTCTATAACGACAAGGCTACCATCCATTGGAGTAACAAAAATCTCGACAACAAATTACCTTCTATAATGACTAGGCTACCATCCATTGGAGTAACAAAGATATCGAGAACGGACTACCTTCCATAATGATAATGCTACCATCCATTGGAGTAACAAAAATCTCGACAACCAACTACCTTCAATAATGACAAGGCTACCATCCATTTGAGTAACAAAAATATCTACAATAGACTATGTTCCATAATTACAAGTCTACCATCCATTGTAGTAACCAAAATCTCGACAACAGACTTCCTTCCATAATGACAAGGCTACCATCCATTGTAGTAACAAAAATCTCGACAACAGACAACCTTCCATAATGAAAAGGCTACCATCCATTGGAGTAAGAAAAATCTCGAAAATAGACTACCTTCCAAAATGACAAGGCTACCATCCATTAGAGTAACAAAAATCTCAACAACAGACAACCTTCCATAATGACAAGGCTACCATCCATTGGAGTAACAAAAATCTCGACAATAGACTACCTTCCATAATGACAAGGCTACCATCCATTCGAGTAACAAAAATATGAACAACAAACTACCTTCCATAGTTGCAAGGCTACCATCCAATGGAGTGACAGAAATCACAACGACAGACTACCTTCCATAATGATAAGGCTAGCATCCATTGGAGTAACAAAAATCTTGACAACAAACTACCTTCAATAATGACAAGGCTACAATCCATTGGAGTACCAAAAATAACGACGACAGACTACCTTCCATAATGACAAGGCTACAATCCATTGGAGTAACAAAAATATCGACAACAGACTACATTCCATAATGACAAGGCTACCATCCATTGGAATATAAAAAATCTCGACAACAAACTACCTACTATAACGACAAGGCTACCATCCATTGGAGTAACAAAAATCTCGACAACAAATTACCTTCTATAATGACTAGGCTACCATCCATTGGAATAACAAAGATATCGAGAACGGACTACCTTCCATAATGATAATGCTACCATCCATTGGAGTAAGAAAAATCTCGACAACCAACTACCTTCAATAATGACAAGGCTACCATCCATTTGAGTAACAAAAATATCTACAATAGACTATCTTCCATAATTACAAGGCTACCATCCATTGTAGTAACCAAAATGTCGACAACAGACTTCCTTCCATAATGACAAGGCTACCATCCATTGTAGTAACAAAAATCTCGACAACAGACAACCTTCCATAATGGCAAGGCTACCATCCAATGGAGTGACAGAAATCACAACGAAAAACTACCTTCCATAATGACAAGGCTAGCATCCATTGGAGTAACAAAAATCTTGACAACAAACTACCTTCCATAATGACAAGGCTACCATCCATTGAAGTAACAAAAAGATCGACGATAGACTACCTTCCATAATGACAAGGCTACAATCTATTGGAGTAACAAAAATATCGACAACAAACTACATTCCATAATGACAAGGCTACCATCCATTGGCATAACAAAAATCTCGACAACAAACTACCTTCCATAATGATAAGGCTACCATCCATTGGAGTAACAAAAACATTGACAACAGACTATGTTCCATAATGACAAGGCTACAATCCATTAGAGTAACAAAATTCTCGACAATAGACTACCTTTAATAATGACAAGGATACAATCCATTGGAGTAACAAAAATCTCGGCAATAGACAACCTTCAATAATGACAAGGCTACCATCTATTGGAATAACAAAAATCTCGAGAACAGACTACCTTGCATAATGACAAGGCTACCATCCATTCTAGTAACAAAAATCTTGACAATAGACTACCTTCCCTAATTACAAGGCTACCATCCAATGGAATGACAAAAATGTCAACAACATTCTACCTTCCATAATGAGAAGTCTACCATCCATTGTAGTAACTAAAATCTCGACAACAAACTATCTTCCATAATGACAAGGATACCATTTATTGGAATAACAAAAATCTCGAGAACAGACTACCTTGCATAATTATAAGGCTACCATCCATTATAGTAACAAAAATCTCGACAATAGACTACCTTCCCTAATTACAAGGCTACCATCAATAGGAGTAACAAAAATCTCGAAAAGAGACTACCTTCCATAATAACAAGGCTACCATCCATTAGAGTAACAAAAATCTCGAAAACAGACAACCTTCCATAATGACAAGGCTACCATCCATTGGAGTAACAAAAATCTCGACAATAGACTACCTTCCATAACGACAAGGATAGCATCCATTGGAGTGACAAAATTATCGACAACAAACTACCTTCCATAATGACAAGATTACCAATCATTTGAGTAACAAAGATCTCGACTACAAATTAACTTCCATAATGACAAGGCTACCATCCATTAGAGTAACAAAAATATCGACATCAGACTTCCTTCCATAATGACAAGGATACCATCCATTGGAGTAACAGAAATATTGACAACAGACTACCTTCCATAATGACAAGGCTACCATCCATTGTAATAAAAAAAATCTCGACAACAAACTACCTTCTATAACGACAAGGCTACCATCCATTAGAGTAACAAAAATCTCGACAACAAACTAGCTTCTATAATGACTAGGCTACCATCCATTGGAGTAACAATGATATCGAGAACGGACTACCTTCCATAATGATAATGCTACCATCCATTGGAGTAACAAAAATATCGACAACCAACAACCTTCAATAATTACAAGGCTACCATCCATTTGAGTAACAAAAATATCTACAATAGACTATGTTCCATAATTACAAGTTTACCATCCATTGTAGTAACCAAAATCTCGACAACAGACTTCCTTCCATAATGACAAGGCTACCATCCATTGGAGTAACAAATATCTCGACATCAGACTACCTTCCATAATGACAAGGATACCATCCATTGGAGTAACACAAATATTGACAACAGACTACCTTCCATAATGACAAGGCTACCATCCATTGGAATAACAAAAATCTCGACAATATACTACCTTCCCTGATGACAAGGATACCATCTATTGGAATAACAAAAATCTCGAGAACATACTACCTTCAATAATGACAAGGCTACCATCCATTGTAGTAACAAAATTATTGACAATAGACTACTATCCATAATGATAATGATAAAATCCATTGGAGTAACAAAAATATCGACAATAAACTACCTTCTATAACGACAAGGCTACCATCCATTGGAGTAACAAAAATCTCGACAACAAATTACCTTCTATAATGACTAGGCTACCATCCATTGGAGTAACAAAGATATCGAGAACGGACTACCTTCCATAATGATAATGCTACCATCCATTGGAGTAACAAAAATCTCGACAACCAACTACCTTCAATAATGACAAGGCTACCATCCATTTGAGTAACAAAAATATCTACAATAGACTATGTTCCATAATTACAAGTCTACCATCCATTGTAGTAACCAAAATCTCGACAACAGACTTCCTTCCATAATGACAAGGCTACCATCCATTGTAGTAACAAAAATCTCGACAACAGACAACCTTCCATAATGAAAAGGCTACCATCCATTGGAGTAAGAAAAATCTCGAAAATAGACTACCTTCCAAAATGACAAGGCTACCATCCATTAGAGTAACAAAAATCTCAACAACAGACAACCTTCCATAATGACAAGGCTACCATCCATTGGAGTAACAAAAATCTCGACAATAGACTACCTTCCATAATGACAAGGCTACCATCCATTCGAGTAACAAAAATATGAACAACAAACTACCTTCCATAGTTGCAAGGCTACCATCCAATGGAGTGACAGAAATCACAACGACAGACTACCTTCCATAATGATAAGGCTAGCATCCATTGGAGTAACAAAAATCTTGACAAGAAACTACCTTCAATAATGACAAGGCTACAATCCATTGGAGTACCAAAAATAATGACGACAGACTACCTTCCATAATGACAAGGCTACAATCCATTGGAGTAACAAAAATATCGACAATAGACTACATTCCATAATGACAAGGCTACCATCCATTGGAATATAAAAAATCTCGACAACAAACTACCTACTATAACGACAAGGCTACCATCCATTGGAGTAACAAAAATCTCGACAACAAATTACCTTCTATAATGACTAGGCTACCATCCATTGGAATAACAAAGATATCGAGAACGGACTACCTTCCATAATGATAATGCTACCATCCATTGGAGTAACAAAAATCTCGACAACCAACTACCTTCAATAATGACAAGGCTACCATCCATTTGAGTAACAAAAATATCTACAATAGACTATCTTCCATAATTACAAGGCTACCATCCATTGTAGTAACCAAAATGTCGACAACAGACTTCCTTCCATAATGACAAGGCTACCATCCATTGTAGTAACAAAAATCTCGACAACAGACAACCTTCCATAATGGCAAGGCTACCATCCAATGGAGTGACAGAAATCACAACGAAAAACTACCTTCCATAATGACAAGGCTAGCATCCATTGGAGTAACAAAAAGATCGACGATAGACTACCTTCCATAATGACAAGGCTACAATCTATTGGAGTAACAAAAATATCGACAACAAACTACATTCCATAATGACAAGGCTACCATCCATTGGCATAACAAAAATCTCGACAACAAACTACCTTCCATAATGATAAGGCTACCATCCATTGGAGTAACAAAAACATTGACAACAGACTATGTTCCATAATGACAAGGCTACAATCCATTAGAGTAACAAAATTCTCGACAATAGACTACCTTTAATAATGACAAGGATACAATCCATTGGAGTAACAAAAATCTCGGCAATAGACAACCTTCAATAATGACAAGGCTACCATCTATTGGAATAACAAAAATCTCGAGAACAGACTACCTTGCATAATGACAAGGCTACCATCCATTCTAGTAACAAAAATCTTGACAATAGACTACCTTCCCTAATTACAAGGCTACCATCCAATGGAATGACAAAAATGTCAACAACATTCTACCTTCCATAATGAGAAGTCTACCATCCATTGTAGTAACTAAAATCTCGACAACAAACTATCTTCCATAATGACAAGGATACCATTTATTGGAATAACAAAAATCTCGAGAACAGACTACCTTGCATAATTATAAGGCTACCATCCATTATAGTAACAAAAATCTCGACAATAGACTACCTTCCCTAATTACAAGGCTACCATCAATAGGAGTAACAAAAATCTCGAAAAGAGACTACCTTCCATAATAACAAGGCTGCCATCCATTAGAGTAACAAAAATCTCGAAAACAGACAACCTTCCATAATGACAAGGCTACCATCCATTGGAGTAACAAAAATCTCGACAATAGACTACATTCCATAACGACAAGGATAGCATCCATTGGAGTGACAAAATTATCGACAACAAACTACCTTCCATAATGACAAGATTACCAATCATTGGAGTAACAAAGATCTCGACTACAAATTAACTTCCATAATGACAAGGCTACCATCCATTAGAGTAACAAAAATATCGACATCAGACTTCCTTCCATAATGACAAGGATACCATCCATTGGAGGAACAGAAATATTGACAACAGACTACCTTCCATAATGACAAGGCTACCATCCATTGTAATAACAAAAATCTCGACAACAAACTACCTTCTATAACGACAAGGCTACCATCCATTAGAGTAACAAAAATCTCGACAACAAACTAGCTTCTATAATGACTAGGCTACCATCCATTGGAGTAACAATGATATCGAGAACGGACTACCTTCCATAATGATAATGCTACCATCCATTGGAGTAACAAAAATATCGACAACCAACAACCTTCAATAATTACAAGGCTACCATCCATTTGAGTAACAAAAATATCTACAATAGACTATGTTCCATAATTACAAGTTTACCATCCATTGTAGTAACCAAAATCTCGACAACAGACTTCCTTCCATAATGACAAGGCTACCATCCATTGTAGTAACAAAAATCTCGACAACAGATAACCTTCCATAATGACAAGGCTACCATCCATTGGAGTAAAAAAATTCTCGAAAATAGACTACCTTCCAAAATGACAAGGCTACCATCCTTTCGAGTAACAAAAATATGAACAACAAACTACCTTCGATAGTGAGAAGTCTACCATCCAATGGAGTGACAGAAATCACAACAACAAACTAACTTCCATAATGACAAGGCTAGCATCCATTGGAGTAACAAAAATCTTGACAACAAACTACCTTACATAATGACAAGGCTACCATCCATTGAAGTAACAAATATATAAACGACAGACTACCTTCCATAATGACAAGGCTATAATCCCTTGGAGTAACAAAAATATCGACAACAGACTACATTCCATAATGACAAGGCTACCATCCATTGGAATAACAAAAATCTCGACAACAAACTACCTTCCATAATGATAAGGCTACCATCCATTGAAGTAACAAAAACATCGACAACAGACTATGTTCCATAATGACAAGGCTACAATCCATTGGAGTAACAAAATTCTCGACAACAGACTACCTTCCATAATGACAAGGATACCATCCATTGGAGTAACAAAAATCTCGGCAATAGACAACCTTCCATAATGAAAAGTCTACCATCTATTGGAATAACAAAAATCTCGAGAACAGACTACCTTCCATAATTACAAGGCTACCATCCAATGGAATGACAAAAATGTCAACAACATTCTACCTTCCATAATTAGAAGTCTACCATCCATTGTAGTAACTAAAATCTCGACAACAGACTATCTTCCATAATGACAAGGCTACCATTTATTGGAATAACAAAAATCTCAAGAACAGACTACCTTCCATAATGACAAGGCTACCATCCATTGTAGTAACAAAAATCTCGACAATAGACTACCTTCCCTTAATTACAAGGCTACCATCCATTGGAGTAACAAAAATCTCGAAAACAGACTACCTTCCATAATAACAAGGCTACCATCCATTAGAGTAACAAAAATCTCGAAAATAGACAACCTTCCATAATGACAAGGTTACCATCCACTGGAGTAACAAAAATCTCGACAATAGACTACCTTCCATAATGACAAGGATACCATCCATTGGAGTAACAAAAACATTGACAATAGACTACCTTCCATAATGACAAGGCTACCATCCATTGGAATAACAAAAATCTCGACAACATACTACCTTCCATAATGACAAGGCTACCATCCATTGGAGTAACAAAAACATCGACAACAGAGTTGATTCCATAATGACAAGGCTACCATCCATTGGAGTAACAAAATTATCGATAATAGACTATAATCCATAATGATAATGATACAATTCATTGGAGTTACAAAAATCTTGACAAATAACTACCTTCTATAATGACAAGGCTACCATCCATTGGAGTAACAAAAATATCGACAACAAACTACCTTCTATAATGACTAGGCTACCATCCATTGGTGTAACAAAGATATCGAGAACGGACTACCTTCCATAATGATAATGCTACCATCCATTGGAGTAACAAAAATCTAGACAACCGACTACCTTCCATAATGACAAGGCTACCATCCATTTGAGTAACAAAAATATCTACAATAGACTATGTTCCATGATTACAAGGCTACCATCCATTTTAGTATCCAAAATATCGACAACAGACTAACTTCCATAATGACAAGGCTACCATCCATTGGAGTAAAAAAAACATTGACAACAACCTATGTTCCATAATGACAAGGCTACAATCCAATGGAGTAACAAAATTCTCGACAACAGACTACCTTCCATAATAACAATGATACCATCCATTGGAGGAACAAAAATCTCGGCAACAGACTACCTTACATAACGACAAGGCAACCATCCATTGGAGTAACAAAAATCTCTACAATAGACTACCTTCCATAATGACAAGGCTACAATCCATTGGAGTAACAAAAATATGAACAACAGACTACCTTCCATAGTGACAAGGCTACCATCAATTGGAGTGATAGAAATCACAACGACAAACTACCTTCCATAATGACAAGGGTAGCATCCATTGGAGTAACTAAAACATCGACAATAGACTATGTTCCATAATGAAAAGGCTAGAATCCATGGGAGTAACAAAAATCTCGACAATAGACTACCTTCCATAATGACAAGGCTACCATCCATTGGAGTAACAAAAACATTGACAACAACCTATGTTCCATAATGACAAGGCTACAATCCAATGGAGTAACAAAATTCTCGACAACAGACTACCTTCCATAATAACAATGATACCATCCATTGGAGTAACAAAAATCTCGGCAACAGACTACCTTCCATAATGACAAGGCTACCATCTATTGGAATAACAAAAATCTCGAGAACAGACTACCTTCCATAATGACAAGGCTACCATCCATTGTAGTAACAAAAATCTCGACAATAGACTACCTTCCCTAATTATAAGGCTACCATCCATTAGAGTAACAAAAATCTCGAAAACAGACTACCTTCCATAATAACAAGGCCACCATCCATTAGAGTAACAAAAATCTCCAAAACAGACAACCTTCCATAATGACAAGGCTACCATCCATTGGAGTAACAAAAATCTCGACAGTAGACTACCTTCCATAATGACAAGGATACCATTCATTGGAGTAACAAAAACATTGACAATAGACTACCTTCCATAATGACAAGGCTACCATCCATTGGTATAACAAAAATCTTGACAACATACTACCTTCCATAATGACAAGGCTACCATCCACTGGAGTAACAAAAACATCGACAACAGACTACATTCCATAATGACAAGCCTACCATCCAATGGAGTAACAAAATTATCGATAATAGACTACCATCCATAATGATAATGATACAATTCATTGGAGTAACAAAAATCTTGACAACAAACTACCTTCTATAAAGACAAGGCTACCATCCATTAGAGTAACAAACATCTCGACAACCAACTACCTTCTATAATGACTAAGCTACCATCCATTGGAGTAACAAAGATATCGAGAACGGACTACCTTCCATAATGATAATGCTACCATCCATTGGAGTAACAAAAATCTAGACAACCGACTACCTTCCATAATGACAAGGCTACCATCCATTTGAGTAACAAAAATATCTACAATAGACTATGTTCCATGATTACAAGGCTACCATCCATTTTAGTATCCAAAATATCGACAACAGACTAACTTCCATAATGACAAGGCTACCATCCATTGGAGTAAAAAAAACATTGACAACAACCTATGTTCCATAATGACAAGGCTACAATCCAATGGAGTAACAAAATTCTCGACAACAGACTACCTTCCATAATAACAATGATACCATCCATTGGAGGAACAAAAATCTCGGCAACAGACTACCTTACATAAGGACAAAGGCAACCATCCATTGGAGTAACAAAAATCTCTACAATAGACTACCTTCCATAATGACAAGGCTACAATCCATTGGAGTAACAAAAATATGAACAACAGACTACCTTCCATAGTGACAAGGCTACCATCAATTGGAGTGATAGAAATCACAACGACAAACTACCTTCCATAATGACAAGGGTAGCATCCATTGGAGTAACTAAAACATCGACAATAGACTATGTTCCATAATGAAAAGGCTAGAATCCATGGGAGTAACAAAAATCTCGACAATAGACTACCTTCCATAATGACAAGGCTACCATCCATTGGAGTAACAAAAACATTGACAACAACCTATGTTCCATAATGACAAGGCTACAATCCAATGGAGTAACAAAATTCTCGACAACAGACTACCTTCCATAATAACAATGATACCATCCATTGGAGTAACAAAAATCTCGGCAACAGACTACCTTCCATAATGACAAGGCTACCATCTATTGGAATAACAAAAATCTCAAGAACAGAGTACCTTCCATAATGACAAGGCTACCATCCATTGTAGTAACAAAAATCTCGACAATAGACTACCTTCCCTAATTATAAGGCTACCATCCATTAGAGTAACAAAAATCTCGAAAACAGACTACCTTCCATAATAACAAGGCCACCATCCATTAGAGTAACAAAAATCTCCAAAACAGACAACCTTCCATAATGACAAGGCTACCATCCATTGGAGTAACAAAAATCTCGACAGTAGACTACCTTCCATAATGACAAGGATACCATTCATTGGAGTAACAAAAACATTGACAATAGACTACCTTCCATAATGACAAGGCTACCATCCATTGGTATAACAAAAATCTTGACAACATACTACCTTCCATAATGACAAGGCTACCATCCACTGGAGTAACAAAAACATCGACAACAGACTACATTCCATAATGACAAGCCTACCATCCAATGGAGTAACAAAATTATCGATAATAGACTACCATCCATAATGATAATGATACAATTCATTGGAGTAACAAAAATCTTGACAACAAACTACCTTCTATAAAGACAAGGCTACCATCCATTAGAGTAACAAACATCTCGACAACCAACTACCTTCTATAATGACTAAGCTACCATCCATTGGAGTAACAAAGATATCGAGAACGGACTACCTTCCATAATGATAATGCTACCATTCATTGGAGTAACAAAAATCTAGACAACTGACTACCTTCCATAATGACAAGGCTACCATCCATTTGAGTAACAAAAATATCTACAATAGACTATGTTCCATAATTACAAGGCTACCATCCATTTTAGTAACCAAAATCTCGACAACAGACTAACTTCCATAACGACAAGGCTACCTTCCACTGTAGTAACAAAAATCTCGACAACAAACTACCTTCTATAATGACTAGGCTACCATCCATTGGAGTAACAAAGATATTGAGAACAGACTACCTTCCATAATGACAAGGCTACCATCCATTGGAGTAAAAAAAATATGAACATACTACCTTCCATAGTGACAAGGCTACCATCCATTGGAGTGACGGAAATCACAACGACAGACTACCTTCCATAATGACAAGGCTAGCATCCATTGGAGTAACAAAAATCTCAAGAACAAACTACGTTCCATAATGACAAGGTTACCATCCATTGAAGTAACATAAATCTCAACGACAGACTACCTTCCATAATGACATGGCTACAATCCATTGGAGTAACAAAATTCTCGACAACAAACTACCTTCCATAATGACAAGGCTACCATCCATTGGAGTAACAAAAGTCTCGGCAACAGACTACCTTCCATAATGACAAGGAAACCATCTATTGGAATAACAAAAATCTCGAGAACAGACTACCTTCCATAATGACAAGGCTACCATCCATTGTAGTAACAAAAATCTCGACAATAGACTACCTTTCCTAATTATAAGGCTACCATCCATTGGAGTAACAAAAATCTCGAAAACAGACTACCTTCCATAATAACAAGGCTACCATCCATTAGAGTAAAAAAAATCTCCAAAACAGACAACCTTCCATAATGACAAGGCTACCATCCATTGGAGTAACAAAAATCACGACAGTAGACTACCTTCCATAATGACAAGGATACCATTCATTGGAGTAACAAAAACATTGACAATAGACTACCTTCCATAATGACAAGGCTACCATCCATTGGTATAACAAAAATCTTGACAACATACTACCTTCCATAATGACAAGGCTACCATCCATTAGAGTAACAAAAACATCGACAACAAATTACATTCCATAATGACAAGCCTACCATCCAATGGAGTAACAAAATTATCGATAATAGACTACCATCAATAATGATAATGATACAATTCATTGGAGTAACAAAAATCTTGACAACAAACTACCTTCTATAACGACAAGGCTACCATCCATTGGAGTAACAAACATCTCGACAACCAACTACCTTCTATAATGACTAGGCTACCATCCATTGGAGTAACAAAAATCTAGACAACCGACTACCTTCCATAATGACAAGGCTACCATCCATTTGAGTAACAAAAATATCTACAATAGACTATGTTCCATAATGACAAGGCTACCATCCATTTTAGTAACCAAAATCTCGACAACAGACTAACTTCCATAATGACAAGGCTACCTTCCATTGTAGTAACAAAAATCTCGACAACAAACTACCTTCTATAATGACTAGGCTACCATCCATTGGAGTAACAAAGATATTGAGAACGGACTACCTTCCATAATGACAAGGCTACCATCCATTGGAGTAAAAAAAATATGAACATACTACCTTCCATAGTGACAAGGCTACCATCCATTAGAGTGACAGAAATCACAACGACAGACTACCTTCCATAATTACAAGGCTAGCATCCATTGGAGTAACAAAAATCTCGAGAACAAACTACAATCCATAATAACAAGGTTACCATCCATTGAAGTAACATAAATCTCAACGACAGACTACCTTCCATAATGACAAGGCTACAATCCATTGAAGTAACAAAATTCTCGACAACAAACTACCTTCCATAATGACAAGGCTACCATCCATTGGACTAACAAATGTCTCGGCAACAGACAACCTTCCATAATGACAAGGCTACCATCTATTGGAATAACAAAAATCTCGAGAACAGACTACCTTCCGTAATGAC
Source organism: Vicia faba (assembly GCA_948472305.1). Classification (NCBI taxonomy): domain Eukaryota; kingdom Viridiplantae; phylum Streptophyta; class Magnoliopsida; order Fabales; family Fabaceae; genus Vicia; species Vicia faba. The sequence goes on from OX451739.1 coordinate 657,434,944, forward strand.
AAGGCTACCATCAAACGGAATGACAAAAATCTCGACAACATTCTACCTTCCATAATGATAAGTCTACCATCCATTGGAGTAACAAAAATCTCGACAACAGACTACCTTCCATAATGACAAGGATACCATCTATTGGAATTACAAAAATCTCGAGAACAAACTACCTTCCATAATGACAAGGCTAACATCCATTGTAGTAACAAAAATCTCGACAACTTACTACCTTCTCTAATTACAAGGCTACCATCCATTGGAATAAAAAAAATCTTGAAAGTAGACTATCTTCCATAATAACAAGGATACCATTCATTGGAGTAACATAAATCTCGACAACAGACAACCTTCCATAATGACAATGATACCATCCATTGGAGTAACAAAAATCTCGACAATAGACTACTTTCCATAATGGCAAGGCTACCTTCCATTGGAGTAACAAAAATATGAACAACAGACTACCTTCCATAGTGACAAGGCTACCATCCATTGGAGTGACAAAATTATCGACAACAAACTACCTTCCATAATGGACAGATTACCATCCATTGGAGTAACAAAGAACTCGACAACAAATTACCTTCCATAATGACAAGGCTACCATCCATTGGAGTAACAAAAATCTCGACATCAAACTACCTTCCATAATGACAAGGATACCATCCATTGGAGTAACACAAATATTGACAACAGACTACCTTCCGTAATGACAAGGCTACCATCCATTGGAATAACAAAAATCTCGACAATAGACTACCTTCCATGATGACAAGGATACCATCTATTAGAATAACAAAAATCTCGAGAACAGACTACCTTCCATAATGACAAGGCTACCATCCATTGTAGTAACAAAATTATCGACAATAGACTACCATCCATAATGATAATGATACAATCCATTGGAGTAACAAAAATCTCGACAACAAACTACCTTCTATAACGACAAGCCTACCATCCATTGGAGTAACAAAAATCTTGACAACAAACTACCTTCTATAATGACTAAGCTACCATCCATTGGAGTAACAATGATATCGAGAACGGACTACCTTCCATAATGATAATGCTACCATACATTGGAGTAACAAAAATCTCAACAACCAACTACCTTCCATAATGACAAGGCTACCATCCATTTGTGTAACAAAAATATCTACAATAGACTATGTTCCATAATTACAAGCCTACCATCCATTGTAGTAACCAAAATCTCTACAACAGACTTCCTTCCATAATGACAAGGCTACCATCCATTGTAGTAACAAAAATCTCGACAACAGACAACCTTCCATAATGACAAGGCTACCATCCATTGGAGTAAAAAAAATCTCGAAAACAGACTACCTTCCAAAATGACAAGGCTACCATCCATTAGAGTAACAAAAATCTCAACAACAGACAACCTTCCATAATGACAAGGCTATCATCCATTGGAGTAACAAAAATCTCGACAATAGACTACCTTCCATAATGACAAGGCTACCATCTATTGGAATAACAAAAATCTCGAGAACAGACTACCTTCCATAATGGCAAGGCTTCCATCAAACGGAATGACAAAAATCTCGACAACATTCTACCTTCCGTAATGATAAGTCTACCATCCATTGGAGTAACAAAAATCTCGACAATAGACTACCTTCGTTAATGACAAGGATACCATCTATTGGAATTACAAAAATCACGAGAACAAACTACCTTCTATAGTGACAAGGCTAACATCCATTGTAGTAACAAAAATCTCGATAACTTACTACCTTCTCTAATTATAAGGCTACCATCCATTGGAATAACAAAAATCTCGAAAGTAGACTATCTTCCATAATAACAAGGCTACCATCCATTAGAGTAACATAAATCTCGACAACAGACAACCTTCCATAATGACAAGGCTACCATCCATTGGAGTAACAAAAATCTCGACAATAGACTACTTTCCATAATGACAAGGCTACCTTCCATTGGAGTAACAAAAATATGAACAACAGACTACCTTCCATAGTGACAAGGCTACCATCCATTGGAGTGACAAAATTATCGATAACAAACTACCTTCCATAATGACAAGATTACCATCCATTGGAGTAACAATGATCTCGACAACAAATTACCTTCCATAATGACAAGGCTACCATCCATTGGAGTAACAAAAATCTCGACATCAGAAAACCTTCCATAATGACAAGGATACCATCCATTGGAGTAACACAAATATTGACAACAAACTACCTTCCATAACGACAAGGCTACCATCCATTGGAATAACAAAAATCTCGACAATAGACTACCATCCATAATGATAATGACACAATCCATTGGAGTAACAAAAATCTCGACAACAGACTACCTTCTAAAACGACAAGGCTACCATCCATTGGAGTAACAAAAATCTCGACAACAAACTACCTTCTATAATGACTAGGCTACCATCCATTGGAGTAACAAAGATATCGAGAACGGACTACTTTCCATAATGATAATGCTACCATCCATTGGAGTAACAAAAATCTCAACAACCAACTACCTTCAATAATGACAAGGCTACCATCCATTTGAGTAACAAAAATATCTACAATAGACTATGTTCCATAATTACAAGGCTACCATCCATTGTAGTAACAAAAATCTCGACAACAGACAACCTTCCAAAATGACAAGGCTACCATCCATTGGAGTAACAAAAATCTCGACAATAGACTACCTTCCATAATGACAAGGCTACCATCCATTCGAGTAACCAAAATATGAACAACAGACTACCTTCCATAGTGACAAGGTTACATCCAATGGAGTGACAGAAATCACAACGACATACTACCTTCCATAATGACAAGGCTAGCATCCATTAGAGTAACAAAAATCTTGACAATAAACTACCTTCCATAATGACAAGGCTACCATCCATTGAAGTAACAAAAATATCGACAATAGACTACCTTCCATAATAACAAGGCTACAATCCATTGGAGTAACAAAAATATCGACAACAGACTACATTCCATAATGACAAGGCTACCATCCATTGGAATAACAAAAATCTCTACAACAAACTACCTTCCATAATGATAAGGCTACCATCCATTGGAGTAACAAAAACATCGACAACAGACTATGTTCCATAATGACAAGGCTACAATCCATTGCAGTAACAAAATTCTCGACAACAGACTACCTTCCATAATGACAAGGCTACCATCCATTCGAGTAACAAAAATATGAACAACAGACTACCTTCCATAGTGACAAGGCTACCATCCAATGGAGTGACAGAAATCACAACGACAGACTACCTTCCATAATGACAAGGCTAGCATCCATTAGAGTAACAAAAATCTTGACAACAAACTACCTTCCATAATGACAAGGCTACAATCCATTGATGTAACAAAAATATCGACAATAGACTACCTTCCATAATAACAAGGCTACAATCCATTGGAATAACAAAAATCTCGAGAACAAACTACCTTCCATAATTACAAGGCTACCATCCAATGGAATGACAAATATCTCAACAACATTCTACCTTCCATAATGAGAAGTCTACCATGCATATGAGTAACAAAAATCTCGACAACTGACTACCTTCCATAATGACAACGATACCATCTATTGGAATAACAAAAATCTCGAGAACAAACTACCTTCCATAATGATAAGGCTACATTCCATTGTAGTAACAAAAATCTCGACAATAAACTACCTTCCCTAATTACAAGGCTACCATCCATTGGAGTAACAAAAATCTCGATAACAAACTACCTTCTATAATGACTAGCCTACCATCCATTGGAGTAACAAAGATATCGAGAACAGACTACCTTCCATAATGATAATGCTACCATCCATTGGAATAACAAAAATCTCGACAACCGACTACCTTCCATAATGACAAGGCTACCATCCATTTGAGTAACAAAAATATCTACAGTAGATTATGTTCCATAATTACAAGGCTACCATCCATTGTAGTAACCAAAATATCGACAACAGACTACCTTCCATAATGACAAGGCTACCATAAACTATAGTAACAAAAATCTCGACAACAGACTACCTTCCATAATGATAAGGCTACCATCCATTGGAGTAACAAAAATCTCGAAAATAGACTACCTTCCAAAATGACAAGACTACCATCCATTAGAGTAACAAAAATCTCAACAACAGACAACCTTCCATAATGACAAGGCTAGCATCCATTGGAGTAAAAAAAATCTAAGCAATAGACTACCTTCCATAATGATAAGGCTACCATCCATTGGAGTAACAAAAATATGAACAACAGACTACCTTCCATAGGGACAAGGCTACCATCCATTGGAGTGACAGAAATCACAAAGACATACTACCTTCCATAATGACAAAGCTAGCATCCATTGGAGTAACAAAAATCTCGACAACAAACTACCTTCCATAATGACAAGGCTACCATCCATTGAAGTAACAAAAATCTCGACGACAGGCTACCTTCCATAATGACAAGGCTACAATCCATTGGAGTAACAAAAATATCAACAACAGACTACCTTCCATAAAGACAAGGCTACCATCCATTTGAATAGCAACAATCTCGGCAACAGACTATCTTCCATAATGACAAGGATACCATTTATTGGAATAACAAAAATCTTGAGAACAAACTACCTTCCATAATGACAAGGCTACCATCCATTGGAATAACAAAAATCTCGACAACATACTAACTTCCATAATGACAAGGCTACCATCCATTGGAGTAACAAAAACATCGAAAACAGACTACATTCCATAATGACAAGGCTACCATCCATTGGAGTAACAAAAATATCGACAACAAACTACCTTCTATAATGACTAGGCTACCATCCATTGGAGTAACAAAGATATCGAGAACGGACTACCTTCCATAACGATAATGCTACCATCCATTGGAGTAACAAAAATCTAGACAACCGACTACCTTCCATAATGACAAGGCTACCATCCATTGGAGTAACAAAAATCTCGACAATAGACTACCTTCCATAATGACAAGGCTACAATCCGTTGGAGTAACAAAAATATGAACAACAGACTACCTTCCATAGTGACAAGGCTACCATCCATTGGAGTGACAGAAATCACAACGACAAACTACCTTCCATAAGGACAAGGCTAGCATCCATTGAAGTAACAAAAATCTCGATGACAGACTACCTTCCATAATGACAAGGCTACAATCTATTGGAGTAACAAAAATATCGACAACAGACAACCTTCCATAATGACATGGCTACCATCCATTGGAATAACAAAAATCTCGACAACAAACTTCCTTCCAAAATGATAAGGCTACCATCCATTGGAGTAACAAAAACATCAACAACAGACTATGTTCCATAATGACAAGGCTACAATCCAATGGAGTAACAAAATTCTCGACAACAGACTACCTTCCATAATGACAATGATACCATCCATTGGAGTAACAAAAATCTTGGCAACAAACTACCTTCCATAATGACAAGGCTACCATTTATTGGAATAACAAAAATCTCGAGAACAGACCACCTTCCATAATGACAAGGCTATAATCCAATGGAATGACAAAAATGTCAACAACATTCTACCTTCCATAATGAGAAGTCTACCATCCATTGTAGTAAGAAAAATCTCGACAATAGACTATCTTCCATAATTACAAGGATACCATTTATTGGAATAACAAAAATCTCGAGAACAGACTATCTTCCATAATGACAAGGCTACCATCCATTGTAGTAACAAAAATCTCAACAATAGACTACCTTCCCTAATTATAAGGCTACCATCCATTGGAGTAACAAAAATCTCGAAAATAGACTACCTTCCATAATAACAAGGCTACCATCCATTAGAGTAACTAAAATCTCGAAAAAAGACAATCTTCCATAATGACAAGGCTACCATCCATTGGAGTTACAAAAATCTCGACAATAGACTACCTTCCATAATGACAAGGCTACCATCCATTGGAGTTACAAAAATATTGACAATAGACTACCTTCGATAATGAGAAGGCTACCATCCATTGGATTAACAATAATCTCGACAACATACTACCTTCCATAATGACAAGGCTACCATCCATTGGAGTAACAAAAATCTCGACAATAGACTACCTTCCATAATGAGAAGGATACCATCCATTTGAGTAACAAAAATATTGACAATAGACTACCTTCAATAATGACAAGGCTACCATCCATTGGAATAACAAAAATCTCGACAACATACTACCTTCCATAATGACAAGGCTACCATCCATTGGATTAACAAAAACATCGACAACAGACTACATTCCATAATTACAAGGCTACCATCCATTGGAGTAACAAAATTATCGATAATAGACTACCATCTATAATGATAATGATGCAATTCATTGGAGTAACAAAAATCTTTACAACAAACTACCTTCTATAACAACAAGGCTACCATCCATTGGAGTAACTAAAATATCAACAACAAACTACCTTCTATAATGACTAGGCTACCATCCATTGGAGTAACAAAGATATCGAGAATGGACTACCTTCCATAACGATAATGCTACCATCCATTGGAGTAACAAAAATCTAGACAACCGACTACCTTCCATAATGACAAGGCTACCATCCATTTGAGTAACAAAAATATCTACAATAGACTATGTTCCATAATTACAAGGCTTCCATCCATTTTAGTAACTAAAATCTTGACAACAGAGTAACTTCCATAACGACAAGGCTACCTTCCAATGTAGTAACAAAAAACTCGACAACAGACTACCTTCCATAATGACAAGGCTACCATCCATTGGAGTAACAAAAATCTCAACAACAGACAACCTTCCATAACGATAAGGCAACCATCAATTGGAGTAACAAAAATCTCGACAATAGACTACCATCCATAATGACAAGGCTACAATCCATTGGAGTAACAAAAATATGAACAACAGACTACCTTCCATAGTGACAAGGCTACCATCCATTGGAGTGACAGAAATCACAACGACAAACTACCTTCCATAATGACAAGGCTAGCATCCATTGGAGTAACAAAAATCTCGACAACACACTACCTTCCATAATGACAAGGCTACTATCCATTGAAGTAAAAAAAATTTCAACGACAGACTACCTTCCATAATGACAAGGCTACAATCCATTAGAGTAACAAAAATATCGACAACAGACAACCTTCCATAATGACAAGGCTACCATCCATTGGAATAACAAATATCTCGACAACAAACTTCCTTCCATAATGACAAGGCTTCCATCCATTGGAGTAACAAAAACATCGACAACAGACTATGTTCCATAATGACAAGGCTACAATCCAATGGAGTAACAGAATTCTCGACAACAGACTACCTTCCATAATGACAATGATACCATCCATTGGAGTAACAAAAATCTCGACAACATACTACCTTCCATAATGACAAGGCTACCATCCATTGGAGTAACAAAAATCTCGACAATAGACTACCTTCCATAATGACAAGCATACCATCCATTGGAGTAACAAAAATGTTGACAATAGACTACCTTCCATAATGACAAGGCTACCATCCATTGGAATAACAAAAATCTCGACAACATACTACCTTCCATAATGACAAGGCTACCATCCATTGGAGTAACAAAAACATCGACAACAGACTACATTCCATAATGACAAGGCTACCATCCATTGGAGTAACAAAATTATCGATAATAGACTACCATCTATAATGATAATGATACAATTCATTGGAGTAACAAAAATCTTGACAACAAACTACCTTCTATAACGACAAGGCTACCATCCATTGGAGTAACTAAAATATCGACAACAAACTACCTTCTATAATGACTAGGCTACCATCCATTGGAGTAACAAAGATATCGAGAATGGACTACCTTCCATAATGATAATGATACCATCCATTGGAGTAACAAAAATCTAGACAACCGACTACCTTCCATAATGACAAGGCTACCATCCATTTGAGTAACAAAAATATCTACAATAGACTATGTTCCATAATTACAAGGCTTCCATCCATTTTAGTAACCAAAATCTTGACAACAGAGTAACTTCCATAACGACAAGTCTACCTTCCAATGTAGTAACAAAAATCTCAATAATAGACTACCTTCCATAATGACAAGGCTACCATCCATTAGAGTAACAAAAATCTCAACAACAGACAACCTTCCATAACGATAAGGCAACCATCCATTGGAGTAACAAAAATCTCGACAAGAGACTTCCATCCATAATGACAGGGCTACAATCCATTGGAGTAACAAAAATATGAACAACAAACTACCTTCCATAGTGGCAAGGCTACCATCCATTGGAGTGACAGAAATCACAACGACAAACTACCTTCCATAATGACAAGGCTAGCATCCATTGGAGTAATAAAAATCTCGACAACACACTACCTTCCATAATGACAAGGCTACTATCCATTGAAGTAAAAAAAATTTCAACGACAGACTACCTTCCATAATGACAAGGCTACAATCCATTAGAGTAACAAAAATATCGACAACAGACAACCTTCCATAATGACAAGGCTACCATCCATTGGAATAACAAAAATCTCGACAACAAACTTCCTTCCATAATGACATGGCTTCCATCCATTGGAGTAACAAAAACATCGACAGCAGACTATGTTCCATAATGACAAGGCTACAATCCATTGGAGTAACAGAATTCTCGACAACAGACTACCTTCCATAATGACAATGATACCATCCATTGGAGTAACAAAAATCTCGAAAACATACTACCTCCTATAATGACAAGGCTACCATCCATTGGAGTAACAAAAATCTCGACCATAGACTACCTTCCATAATGACAAGCATACCATCCATTGGAGTAACAAAAATGTTGACAATAGACTACCTTCCATAATGACAAGGCTACCATCCATTGGAATAACAAAAATCTCGACAACATACTACCTTCCATAATGACAAGGCTACCATCCATTGGAGTAACAAAAACATCGACAACAGACTACATTCCATAATGACAAGGCTACCATCCATTGGAGTAACAAAATTATCGATAATAGACTACCATCTATAATAATAATGATACAATTCATTGGAGTAACAAAAATCTTGACAACAAACTACCTTCTATAACGACAAGGCTACCATCCATTGGAGTAACTAAAATATCGACAACAAACTACCTTCTATAATGACTAGGCTACCATCCATTGGAGTAACAAAGATATCGAGAATGGACTACCTTCCATAATGATAATTCTACCATCCATTGGAGTACCAAAAATCTAGACAACCGACTACCTTCCATAATGACAAGGATACCATCCATTTGAGTAACAAAAATATCTACAATAGACTATGTTCCATAATTACAAGACTTCCATCCATTTTAGTAACCAAAATCTTGACAACAGAGTAACTTCCATAACGACAAGGCTACCTTCCAATGTAGTAACAAAAATCTCGACAACAGACTACCTTCCATAATGACAAGGCTACCATCCATTGGAGTAACAAAAATCTCAACAATAGACAACCTTCCATAACGATAAGGCAACCATCAATTGGAGTAACAAAAATCTCGACAATAGACTACAATCCATAATGACAAGGCTACAATCCATTGGAGTAACAAAAATATGAACAACAGACTACCTTCCATAGTGACAAGGCTACCATCCATTGGAGTGACATAAATCACAACGACAAACTACCTTCCATAATGACAAGGCTAGCATCCATTGGAGTAACAAAAATCTCGACAACACACTACCTTCCATAATGACAAGGCTACTATCCATTGAAGTAAAAAAAATTTCAACGACAGACTACCTTCCATAATGACAAGGCTACAATCCATTAGAGTAACAAAAATATCGACAACAGACAACCTTCCATAATGACAAGGCTACCATCCATTGGAATAACAAAAATCTCGACAACAAACTCCCTTCCATAATGACAAGGCTTCCATCCATTGGAGTAACAAAAACATCGACAGCAGACTATGTTCCATAATGACAAGGCTACAATCCAATGGAGTAACAGAATTCTCGACAACATACTACCTTCCATAATGACAATGATACCATCCATTGGAGTAACAAAAATCTCGAAAACATACTACCTTCCATAATGACAAGGCTACCATCCATTGGAGTAACAAAAATCTCGACAATAGACTACCTTCCATAATGACAAGCATACCATCCATTGGAGTAACAAAAATGTTGACAATAGACTACCTTCCATAATGACAAGGCTACCATCCATTGGAATAACAAAAATCTCGACAACATACTACCTTCCATAATGACAAGGCTACCATCCATTGGAGTAACAAAAACATCGACAACAGACTACATTCCATAATGACAAGGCTACCTTCCATTGGAGTAACAAAATTATCGATAATAGACTACCATCTATAATGATAATGATACAATTCATTGGAGTAACAAAAATCTTGACAACAAACTACCTTCTATAACTACAAGGCTACCATCCATTGGAGTAACTAAAATATCGACAACAAACTACCTTCTATAATGACTAGGCTACCATCCATTGGAGTAACAAAGATATCGAGAATGGACTACCTTCCATAATGATAATGCTACCATCCATTGGAGTAAAAAAAATCTACATAATGACAAGGCTACCATCCATTTGAGTAACAAAAATATCTACAATAGACTATGTTCCATAATTACAAGGCTTCCATCCATTTTAGTAACCAAAATCTTGACAACATAGTAACTTCCATAACGACAAGGCTACCTTCCAATGTAGTAACAAAAATCTCAACAACAGACTACCTTCCATAATGACAAGGCTACCATCCATTAGAGTAACAAAAATCTCAACAACAGACAACCTTCCATAACGATAAGGCAACCATCCATTGGAGTAACAAAAATCTCGACAAGAGACTACCATCCATAATGACAAGGCTACAATCCATTGGAGTAACAAAAATATGAACAACAAACTACCTTCCATAGTGACAAGGCTACCATCCATTGGAGTGACAGAAATCACAACGACAAACTACCTTCCATAATGACAAGGCTAGCATCCATTGGAGTAACAAAAATCTCGACAACACACTAACTTCCATAATGACAAGGCTACTATCCATTGAAGTAAAAAAAATTTCCACGACAAACTACCTTCCATAATGACAAGGCTACAATCCATTAGAGTAACAAAAATATCGACAACAGACAACCTTCCATAATGACAAGGCTACCATCCATTGGAGTAACAAAAACATCGACAGCAGACTATGTTCCATAATGACAAGGCTACAATCCAATGGAGTAACAGAATTCTCGACAACAGACTACCTTCCATAATGACAATGATACCATCCATTGGAGTAACAAAAATCTCGACAACATACTACCTTCCATAATGACAAGGCTACCATCCATTGGAGTAACAAAAATCTCGACAATAGACTACCTTCCATAATGACAAGCATACCATCCATTGGAGTAACAAAAATGTTGACAATAGACTACCTTCCATAATGACAAGGCTACCATCCATTGGAATAACAAAAATCTCGACAACATACTACCTTCCGTAATGACAAGGCTACCATCCATTGGAGTAACAAAAACATCGACAACAGACTACATTCCATAATGACAAGGCTACCATCCATTGGAGTAACAAAATTATCGATAATAGACTACCATCTATAATAATAATGATACAATTCATTGGAGTAACAAAAATCTTGACAACAAACTACCTTCTATAACGACAAGGCTACCATCCATTGGAGTAACAAAAATCTCGACAACAAACCACCTTCTATAATGACTATGCTACCATCCATTGGAGTAACAAAGATATCGAGAATGGACTACCTTCCATAATGATAATTCTACCATCCATTGGAGTAACAAAAATCTAGACAACCGACTACCTTCCATTATGACAAGGCTACCATCCATTTGAGTAACAAAAATATCTACAATAGACTATGTTCCATAATTACAAGGCTTCCATCCATTTTAGTAACCAAAATCTTGACAACAGAGTAACTTCCATAACGACAAGGCTACCTTCCAATGTAGTAACAAAAATCTCAACAACAGACTACCTTCCAAAATGACAAGGCTACCATCCATTAGAGTAACAAAAATCTCAACAACAGACAACCTTCCATAATGATAAGGCAACCATCCATTGGAGTAACAAAAATCTCGACAAGAGACTACCATCCATAATGACAAGGCTACAATCCATTGGAGTAACAAAAATATGAACAACAAACTACCTTCCATAGTGACAAGGCTACCATCCATTGGAGTGACAGAAATCACAACGACAAACTACCTTCCATAATGACAAGGCTAGCATCCATTGGAGTAACAAAAATCTCGACAACACACTACCTTCCATAATGACAAGGCTACTATCCATTGAAGTAAAAAAAATTTCAACGACAGACTACCTTCCATAATGACAAGGCTACAATCCATTAGAGTAACAAAAATATCGACAACAGACAACCTTCCATAATGACAAGGCTACCATCCATTGGAATAACAAAAATCTCGACAACAAACTTCCTTCCATAATGACAAGGCTTCCATCCATTGGAGTAACAAAAACATCGACAGCAGACTATGTTCCATAATGACAAGGCTACAATCCAATGGAGTAACAGAATTCTCGACAACAGACTACCTTCCATAATGACAATGATACCATCCATTGGAGTAACAAAAATCTCGACAACATACTACCTTCCATAATGACAAGGCTACCATCCATTGGAGTAACAAAAATCTCGACAATAGACTACCTTCCATAATGACAAGCATACCATCCATTGGAGTAACAAAAATGTTGACAATAGACTACCTTCCATAATGACAAGGCTACCATCCATTGGAATAACAAAAATCTCGACAACATACTACCTTCCATAATGACAAGGCTACCATCCATTGGAGTAACAAAAACATCGACAACAGACTACATTCCATAATGACAAGGCTACCATCCATTGGAGTAACAAAATTATCGATAATAGACTACCATCTATAATGATAATGATACAATTCATTGGAGTAACAAAAATCTTGACAACAAACTACCTTCTATAACGACAAGGCTACCATCCATTGGAGTAACTAAAATATCGACAACAAACTACCTTCTATAATGACTAGGCTACCATCCATTGGAGTAACAAAGATATCGAGAATGGACTACCTTCCATAATGATAATGATACCATCCATTGGAGTAACAAAAATCTAGACAACCGACTACCTTCCATAATGACAAGGCTACCATCCATTTGAGTAACAAAAATATCTACAATAGACTATGTTCCATAATTACAAGGCTTCCATCCATTTTAGTAACCAAAATCTTGACAACAGAGTAACTTCCATAACGACAAGGCTACCTTCCAATGTAGTAACAAAAATCTCAATAATAGACTACCTTCCATAATGACAAGGCTACCATCCATTAGAGTAACAAAAATCTCAACAACAGACAACCTTCCATAACGATAAGGCAACCATCCATTGGAGTAACAAAAATCTCGACAAGAGACTTCCATCCATAATGACAGGGCTACAATCCATTGGAGTAACAAAAATATGAACAACAAACTACCTTCCATAGTGGCAAGGCTACCATCCATTGGAGTGACAGAAATCACAACGACAAACTACCTTCCATAATGACAAGGCTAGCATCCATTGGAGTAATAAAAATCTCGACAACACACTACCTTCCATAATGACAAGGCTACTATCCATTGAAGTAAAAAAAATTTCAACGACAGACTACCTTCCATAATGACAAGGCTACAATCCATTAGAGTAACAAAAATATCGACAACAGACAACCTTCCATAATGACAAGGCTACCATCCATTGGAATAACAAAAATCTCGACAACAAACTTCCTTCCATAATGACATGGCTTCCATCCATTGGAGTAACAAAAACATCGACAGCAGACTATGTTCCATAATGACAAGGCTACAATCCATTGGAGTAACAGAATTCTCGACAACAGACTACCTTCCATAATGACAATGATACCATCCATTGGAGTAACAAAAATCTCGAAAACATACTACCTCCTATAATGACAAGGCTACCATCCATTGGAGTAACAAAAATCTCGACCATAGACTACCTTCCATAATGACAAGCATACCATCCATTGGAGTAACAAAAATGTTGACAATAGACTACCTTCCATAATGACAAGGCTACCATCCATTGGAATAACAAAAATCTCGACAACATACTACCTTCCATAATGACAAGGCTACCATCCATTGGAGTAACAAAAACATCGACAACAGACTACATTCCATAATGACAAGGCTACCATCCATTGGAGTAACAAAATTATCGATAATAGACTACCATCTATAATAATAATGATACAATTCATTGGAGTAACAAAAATCTTGACAACAAACTACCTTCTATAACGACAAGGCTACCATCCATTGGAGTAACTAAAATATCGACAACAAACTACCTTCTATAATGACTAGGCTACCATCCATTGGAGTAACAAAGATATCGAGAATGGACTACCTTCCATAATGATAATTCTACCATCCATTGGAGTACCAAAAATCTAGACAACCGACTACCTTCCATAATGACAAGGCTACCATCCATTTGAGTAACAAAAATATCTACAATAGACTATGTTCCATAATTACAAGACTTCCATCCATTTTAGTAACCAAAATCTTGACAACAGAGTAACTTCCATAACGACAAGGCTACCTTCCAATGTAGTAACAAAAATCTCGACAACAGACTACCTTCCATAATGACAAGGCTACCATCCATTGGAGTAACAAAAATCTCAACAATAGACAACCTTCCATAACGATAAGGCAACCATCAATTGGAGTAACAAAAATCTCGACAATAGACTACAATCCATAATGACAAGGCTACAATCCATTGGAGTAACAAAAATATGAACAACAGACTACCTTCCATAGTGACAAGGCTACCATCCATTGGAGTGACATAAATCACAACGACAAACTACCTTCCATAATGACAAGGCTAGCATCCATTGGAGTAACAAAAATCTCGACAACACACTACCTTCCATAATGACAAGGCTACTATCCATTGAAGTAAAAAAAATTTCAACGACAGACTACCTTCCATAATGACAAGGCTACAATCCATTAGAGTAACAAAAATATCGACAACAGACAACCTTCCATAATGACAAGGCTACCATCCATTGGAATAACAAAAATCTCGACAACAAACTCCCTTCCATAATGACAAGGCTTCCATCCATTGGAGTAACAAAAACATCGACAGCAGACTATGTTCCATAATGACAAGGCTACAATCCAATGGAGTAACAGAATTCTCGACAACATACTACCTTCCATAATGACAATGATACCATCCATTGGAGTAACAAAAATCTCGACAACATACTACCTTCCATAATGACAAGGCTACCATCCATTGGAGTAACAAAAATCTCGACAATAGACTACCTTCCATAATGACAAGCATACCATCCATTGGAGTAACAAAAATGTTGACAATAGACTACCTTCCATAATGACAAGGCTACCATCCATTGGAATAACAAAAATCTCGACAACATACTACCTTCCATAATGACAAGGCTACCATCCATTGGAGTAACAAAAACATCGACAACAGACTACATTCCATAATGACAAGGCTACCTTCCATTGGAGTAACAAAATTATCGATAATAGACTACCATCTATAATGATAATGATACAATTCATTGGAGTAACAAAAATCTTGACAACAAACTACCTTCTATAACTACAAGGCTACCATCCATTGGAGTAACTAAAATATCGACAACAAACTACCTTCTATAATGACTAGGCTACCATGCATTGGAGTAACAAAGATATCGAGAATGGACTACCTTCCATAATGATAATGCTACCATCCATTGGAGTAAAAAAAATCTACATAATGACAAGGCTACCATCCATTTGAGTAACAAAAATATCTACAATAGACTATGTTCCATAATTACAAGGCTTCCATCCATTTTAGTAACCAAAATCTTGACAACATAGTAACTTCCATAACGACAAGGCTACCTTCCAATGTAGTAACAAAAATCTCAACAACAGACTACCTTCCATAATGACAAGGCTACCATCCATTAGAGTAACAAAAATCTCAACAACAGACAACCTTCCATAACGATAAGGCAACCATCCATTGGAGTAACAAAAATCTCGACAAGAGACTACCATCCATAATGACAAGGCTACAATCCATTGGAGTAACAAAAATATGAACAACAAACTACCTTCCATAGTGACAAGGCTACCATCCATTGGAGTGACAGAAATCACAACGACAAACTACCTTCCATAATGACAAGGCTAGCATCCATTGGAGTAACAAAAATCTCGACAACACACTAACTTCCATAATGACAAGGCTACTATCCATTGAAGTAAAAAAAATTTCCACGACAAACTACCTTCCATAATGACAAGGCTACAATCCATTAGAGTAACAAAAATATCGACAACAGACAACCTTCCATAATGACAAGGCTACCATCCATTGGAGTAACAAAAACATCGACAGCAGACTATGTTCCATAATGACAAGGCTACAATCCAATGGAGTAACAGAATTCTCGACAACAGACTACCTTCCATAATGACAATGATACCATCCATTGGAGTAACAAAAATCTCGACAACATACTACCTTCCATAATGACAAGGCTACCATCCATTGGAGTAACAAAAATCTCGACAATAGACTACCTTCCATAATGACAAGCATACCATCCATTGGAGTAACAAAAATGTTGACAATAGACTACCTTCCATAATGACAAGGCTACCATCCATTGGAATAACAAAAATCTCGACAACATACTACCTTCCATAATGACAAGGCTACCATCCATTGGAGTAACAAAAACATCGACAACAGACTACATTCCATAATGACAAGGCTACCATCCATTGGAGTAACAAAATTATCGATAATAGACTACCATCTATAATAATAATGATACAATTCATTGGAGTAACAAAAATCTTGACAACAAACTACCTTCTATAACGACAAGGCTACCATCCATTGGAGTAACAAAAATCTCGACAACAAACCACCTTCTATAATGACTATGCTACCATCCATTGGAGTAACAAAGATATCGAGAATGGACTACCTTCCATAATGATAATTCTACCATCCATTGGAGTAACAAAAATCTAGACAACCGACTACCTTCCATTATGACAAGGCTACCATCCATTTGAGTAACAAAAATATCTACAATAGACTATGTTCCATAATTACAAGGCTTCCATCCATTTTAGTAACCAAAATCTTGACAACAGAGTAACTTCCATAACGACAAGGCTACCTTCCAATGTAGTAACAAAAATCTCAACAACAGACTACCTTCCAAAATGACAAGGCTACCATCCATTAGAGTAACAAAAATCTCAACAACAGACAACCTTCCATAATGATAAGGCAACCATCCATTGGAGTAACAAAAATCTCGACAAGAGACTACCATCCATAATGACAAGGCTACAATCCATTGGAGTAACAAAAATATGAACAACAAACTACCTTCCATAGTGACAAGGCTACCATCCATTGGAGTGACAGAAATCACAACGACAAACTACCTTCCATAATGACAAGGCTAGCATCCATTGGAGTAACAAAAATCTCGACAACACACTACCTTCCATAATGACAAGGCTACTATCCATTGAAGTAAAAAAAATTTCAACGACAGACTACCTTCCATAATGACAAGGCTACAATCCATTAGAGTAACAAAAATATCGACAACAGACAACCTTCCATAATGACAAGGCTACCATCCATTGGAATAACAAAAATCTCGACAACAAACTTCCTTCCATAATGACAAGGCTTCCATCCATTGGAGTAACAAAAACATCGACAGCAGACTATGTTCCATAATGACAAGGCTACAATCCAATGGAGTAACAGAATTCTCGACAACAGACTACCTTCCATAATGACAATGATACCATCCATTGGAGTAACAAAAATCTCGACAACATACTACCTTCCATAATGACAAGGCTACCATCCATTGGAGTAACAAAAATCTCGACAATAGACTACCTTCCATAATGACAAGCATACCATCCATTGGAGTAACAAAAATGTTTCTCAATAGACTACCTTCCATAATGACAAGGCTACCATCCATTGGAATAACAAAAATCTCGACAACATACTACCTTCCATAATGACAAGGCTACCATCCATTGGAGTAACAAAAACATCGACAACAGACTACATTCCATAATGACAAGGCTACCTTCCATTGGAGTAACAAAATTATCGATAATAGACTACCATCTATAATGATAATGATACAATTCATTGGAGTAACAAAAATCTTGACAACAAACTACCTTCTATAACTACAAGGCTACCATCCATTGGAGTAACTAAAATATCGACAACAAACTACCTTCTATAATGACTAGGCTACCATCCATTGGAGTAACAAAGATATCGAGAATGGACTACCTTCCATAATGATAATGCTACCATCCATTGGAGTAAAAAAAATCTACATAATGACAAGGCTACCATCCATTTGAGTAACAAAAATATCTACAATAGACTATGTTCCATAATTACAAGGCTTCCATCCATTTTAGTAACCAAAATCTTGACAACAGAGTAACTTCCATAACGACAAGGCTACCTTCCAATGTAGTAACAAAAATCTCAACAACAGACTACCTTCCATAATGACAAGGCTACCATCCATTAGAGTAACAAAAATCTCAACAACAGACAACCTTCCATAACGATAAGGCAACCATCCATTGGAGTAACAAAAATCTCGACAAGAGACTACCATCCATAATGACAAGGCTACAATCCATTGGAGTAACAAAAATATGAACAACAAACTACCTTCCATAGTGACAAGGCTACCATCCATTGGAGTGACAGAAATCACAACGACAAACTACCTTCCATAATGACAAGGCTAGCATCCATTGGAGTAACAAAAATCTCGACAACACACTACCTTCCATAATGACAAGGCTACTATCCATTGAAGTAAAAAAAATTTCCACGACAAACTACCTTCCATAATGACAAGGCTACAATCCATTAGAGTAACAAAAATATCGACAACAGACAACCTTCCATAATGACAAGGCTACCATCCATTGGAGTAACAAAAACATCGACAGCAGACTATGTTCCATAATAACAAGGCTACAATCCAATGGAGTAACAGAATTCTCGACAACAGACTACCTTCCATAATGACAATGATACCATCCATTGGAGTAACAAAAATCTCGACAACATACTACCTTCCATAATGACAAGGCTACCATCCATTGGAGTAACAAAAATCTCGACAATAGACTACCTTCCATAATGACAAGCATACCATCCATTGGAGTAACAAAAATGTTGACAATAGACTACCTTCCATAATGACAAGGCTACCATCCATTGGAATAACAAAAATCTCGACAACATACTACCTTCCATAATGACAAGGCTACCATCCATTGGAGTAACAAAAACATCGACAACAGACTACATTCCATAATGACAAGGCTACCATCCATTGGAGTAACAAAATTATCGATAATAGACTACCATCTATAATAATAATGATACAATTCATTGGAGTAACAAAAATCTTGACAACAAACTACCTTCTATAACGACAAGGCTACCATCCATTGGAGTAACAAAAATCTCGACAACAAACCACCTTCTATAATGACTATGCTACCATCCATTGGAGTAACAAAGATATCGAGAATGGACTACCTTCCATAATGATAATTCTACCATCCATTGGAGTAACAAAAATCTAGACAACCGACTACCTTCCATTATGACAAGGCTACCATCCATTTGAGTAACAAAAATATCTACAATAGACTATGTTCCATAATTACAAGGCTTCCATCCATTTTAGTAACCAAAATCTTGACAACAGAGAAACTTCCATAACGACAAGGCTACCTTCAAATGTAGTAACAAAAATCTCAACAACAGACTACCTTCCAAAATGACAAGGCTACCATCCATTAGAGTAACAAAAATCTCAACAACAGAAAACCTTCCATAATGATAAGGCAACCATCCATTGGAGTAACAAAAATCTCGACAAGAGACTACCATCCATAATGACAAGGCTACAATCCATTGGAGTAACAAAAATATGAACAACAAACTACCTTCCATAGTGACAAGGCTACCATCCATTGGAGTGACAGAAATCACAACGACAAACTACCTTCCATAATGACAAGGCTAGCATCCATTGGAGTAACAAAAATCTCGACAACACACTACCTTCCATAATGACAAGGCTACTATCCATTGAAGTAAAAAAAATTTCAACGACAGACTACCTTCCATAATGACAAGGCTACAATCCATTAGAGTAACAAAAATATCGACAACAGACAACCTTCCATAATGACAAGGCTACCATCCATTGGAATAACAAAAATCTCGACAACAAACTTCCTTCCACAATGACAAGGCTTCCATCCATTGGAGTAACAAAAACATCGACAGCAGACTATGTTCCATAATGACAAGGCTACAATCCAATGGAGTAACAGAATTCTCGACAAGAGACTACCTTCCATAATGACAATGATACCATCCATTGGAGTAACAAAAATCTCGACAACATACTACCTTCCATAATGACAAGGCTACCATCCATTGGAGTAACAAAAATCTCGACAATAGACTACCTTCCATAATGACAAGCATACAATCCATTGGAGTAACAAAAATATTGACAATAGACTACCTTCCATAATGACAAGGCTACCATCCATTGGAATAACAAAAATCTCGACAACATACTACCTTCCATAATGACAAGGCTACCATCCATTGGAGTAACAAAAACATCGACAACAGACTACATTCCATAATGACAAGGCTACCATCCATTGGAGTAACAAAATTATCGATAATAGACTACCACCCATAATGATAATGATACAATTCATTGGAGTAACAAAAATCATGACAACAATCTACCTTCTATAACGACAAGGCTACCATCCATTGGAGTAACAAAAATCTCGACAACAAACTACCTTCTATAATGACTAGGCTACCATCCATTGGAGTAACAAAGATATCGAGAATGGACTACCTTCCATAATGATAATGCTACCATCCATTGGAGTAACAAAAATCTAGACAACCGACTACCTTCCATAATGACAAGGCTACCATCCATTTGAGTAACAAAAATATCTACAATAGACTATGTTCCATAATTACAAGGCTTCCATCCATTTTAGTAACCAAAATCTTGACAACAGAGTAACTTCCATAACGACAAGGCTACCTTCCAATGTAGTAACAAAAATCTCAACAACAGACTACCTTCCATAATGACAAGGCTACCATCCATTAGAGTAACAAAAATCTCAACAACAGACAACCTTCCATAATGATAAGGCAACCATCCATTGGAGTAACAAAAATCTCGACAATAGACTACCATCCATAATGACAAGGCTACAATCCATTGGAGTAACAAAAATATGAACAACAAACTACCTTCCATAGTGACAAGGCTACCATCCATTGGAGAGACAGAAATCACAACGACAAACTACCTTCCATAATGACAAGGCTAGCATCCATTGGAGTAACAAAAATCTCGACAACACACTACCTTCCATAATGACAAGGCTACTATCCATTGAAGTAAAAAAAAATTCAACGACAGACTACCTTCCATAATGACAAGGCTACAATCCATTAGAGTAACAAAAATATCGACAACAGACAACCTTCCATAATGACAAGGCTACCATCCATTGGAATAACAAAAATCTCGACAACAAACTTCCTTCCATAATGACAAGGCTTCCATCCATTGGAGTAACAAAAACATCGACAATTGACTATGTTCCATAATGACAAGGCTACAATCCAATGGAGTAACAGAATTCTCGACAAGAGACTACCTTCCATAATGACAATGATACCATCCATTGGAGTAACCAAAATCTCGACAACATACTACCTTCCATAATGACAAGGCTACCATCCATTGGAGTAACAAAAATCTCGACAATAGACTACCTTCCATAATGACAAGCATACCATCCATTGGAGTAACAAAAATATTGACAATAGACTACCTTCCATAATGACAAGGCTACCATCCATTGGAATAACAAAAATCTCGACAACATACTACCTTCCATAATGATAAGGCTACCATCCATTGGAGTAACAAAAACATCGACAACAGACTACATTCCATAATGACAAGGCTACCATCCATCGGAGTAACAAAATTATCGATAATAGACTACCACCCATAATGATAATGATACAATTCATTGGAGTAACAAAAATCATGACAAGAAACTACCTTCTATAACGACAAGGCTACCATCCATTGGAGTAACTAAAATATCGACAATAAACTACCTTCTATAATGACTAGGCTACCATCCATTGGAGTAACAAAGATATCGAGAATGGACTACCTTCCATAATGATAATGCTACCATCCATTGGAGTAACAAAAATCTAGACAACCAACTGCCTTCCATAATGACAAGGCTACCATCCATTTGAGTAACAAAAATATCTACAATAGACTATGTTCCATAATTACAAGGCTACCATCCATTGTAGTAACCAAAATCTCGACAACAGACTAACTTCCAAAACGACAAGGCTACCTTCCACTGTAGTAACAAAAATCTCGACAACAGACTACCTTCCATAATGACAAGGCTACCATCCATTGGAGTAACAAAAATCTCGAAAACAGACTACCTTCCAAAATGACAAGGCTACCATCCATTAGAGTAACAAAAATCTCAACAACAGACAACCTTCCATAACGATAAGGCAACCATCCATTGGAGTAACAAAAATCTCGACAATAAACTACCATCCATAATGACAAGGCTACAATCCATTGGAGTAACAAAAATATGAACAACAGACTACCTTCGATAGTGACAAGGCTACCATCCATTGGAGTGACAGAAATCACAACGACAAACTACCTTCCATAATGACAAGGCTAGCATCCGTTGGAGTAACAAAAATCTCGACAACACACTACCTTCCATAATGACAAGGCTACTATCCATTGAAGTAAAAAAAATTTCAATGACAGACTACCTTCCATAATGACAATGATACAATCCATTAGAGTAACAAAAATATCGACAACAGACAACCTTCCATAATGACAAGGCTACCATCCATTCGAATAACAAAAATCTCGACAACAAACTTCCTTCCATAATGACAAGGCTTCCATCCATTGGAGTAACAAAAACATCGACAGCAGACTATGTTCCATAATGACAAGGCTACAATCCAATGGAGTAACAGAATTCTCGACAACAGACTACCTTCCATAATGACAATGATACCATCCATTGGAGTAACAAAAATCTCGAAAACATACTACCTTCCATAATGACAAGGCTACCATCCATTGGAGTAACAAAAATCTCGACAATAGACTACCTTCCATAATGACAAGCATACCATCCATTGGAGTAACAAAAATGTTGACAATAGACTACCTTCCATAATGACAAGGCTACCATCCATTGGAATAACAAAAATCTCGACAACATACTACCTTCCATAATGACAAGGCTACCATCCATTGGAGTGAAAAAAACATCGACAACAGACTACATTCCATAATGACAAGGCTACCATCCATTGGAGTAACAAAATTATCGATAATAGACTACCATTTATAATGATAATGATACAATTCATTGGAGTAACAAAAATCTTGACAACAAACTACCTTCTATAACGACAAGGCTACCATCCATTGGAGTAACTAAAATATCGACAACAAACTACCTTCTATAATGACTAGGCTACCATCCATTGGAGTAACAAAGATATCGAGAATGGACTACCTTCCATAATGATAATGCTACCATCCATTGGAGTAACAAAAATCTAGACAACCGACTACCTTCCATAAAGACAAGGCTACCATCCATTTGAGTAACAAAAATATCTACAATAGACTATGTTCCATAATTACAAGGCTTCCATCCATTTTAGTAACCAAAATCTTGACAACAGAGTAACTTCCATAACGACAAGGCTACCTTCCAATGTAGTAACAAAAATCTCAACAACAGACTACCTTCCATAATGACAAGGCTACCATCCATTAGAGTAACAAAAATCTCAACAACAGACAACCTTCCATAATGATAAGGCAACCATCCATTGGAGTAACAAAAATCTCGACAATAGACTACCATCCATAATGACAAGGCTACAATCCATTGGAGTAACAAAAATATGAACAACAAACTACCTTCCATAGTGACAAGGCTACCATCCATTGGAGAGACAGAAATCACAACGACAAACTACCTTCCATAATGACAAGGCTAGCATCCATTGGAGTAACAAAAATCTCGACAACACACTACCTTCCATAATGACAAGGCTACTATCCATTGAAGTAAAAAAAATTTCAACGACAGACTACCTTCCATAATGACAAGGCTACAATCCATTAGAGTAACAAAAATATCGACAACAGACAACCTTCCATAATGACAAGGCTACCATCCATTGGAATAACAAAAATCTCGACAACAAACTTCCTTCCATAATGACAAGGCTTCCATCCATTGGAGTAACAAAAACATCGACAATTGACTATGTTCCATAATGACAAGGCTACAATCCAATGGAGTAACAGAATTCTCGACAAGAGACTACCTCCCATAATGACAATGATACCATCCATTGGAGTAACCAAAATCTCGACAACATACTACCTTCCATAATGACAAGGCTACCATCCATTGGAGTAACAAAAATCTCGACAATAGACTACCTTCCATAATGACAAGCATACCATCCATTGGAGTAACAAAAATATTGACAATAGACTACCTTCCATAATGACAAGGCTACCATCCATTGGAATAACAAAAATCTCGACAACATACTACCTTCCATAATGATAAGGCTACCATCCATTGGAGTAACAAAAACATCGACAACAGACTACATTCCATAATGACAAGGCTACCATCCATCGGAGTAACAAAATTATCGATAATAGACTACCACCCATAATGATAATGATACAATTCATTGGAGTAACAAAAATCATGACAAGAAACTACCTTCTATAACGACAAGGCTACCATCCATTGGAGTAACTAAAATATCGACAATAAACTACCTTCTATAATGACTAGGCTACCATCCATTGGAGTAACAAAGATATCGAGAATGGACTACCTTCCATAATGATAATGCTACCATCCATTGGAGTAACAAAAATCTAGACAACCAACTGCCTTCCATAATGACAAGGCTACCATCCATTTGAGTAACAAAAATATCTACAATAGACTATGTTCCATAATTACAAGGCTACCATCCATTGTAGTAACCAAAATCTCGACAACAGACTAACTTCCAAAACGACAAGGCTACCTTCCACTGTAGTAACAAAAATCTCGACAACAGACTACCTTCCATAATGACAAGGCTACCATCCATTGGAGTAACAAAAATCTCGAAAACAGACTACCTTCCAAAATGACAAGGCTACCATCCATTAGAGTAACAAAAATCTCAACAACAGACAACCTTCCATAACGATAAGGCAACCATCCATTGGAGTAACAAAAATCTCGACAATAAACTACCATCCATAATGACAAGGCTACAATCCATTGGAGTAACAAAAATATGAACAACAGACTACCTTCGATAGTGACAAGGCTACCATCCATTGGAGTGACAGAAATCACAACGACAAACTACCTTCCATAATGACAAGGCTAGCATCCGTTGGAGTAACAAAAATCTCGACAACACACTACCTTCCATAATGACAAGGCTACTATCCATTGAAGTAAAAAAAATTTCAATGACAGACTACCTTCCATAATGACAATGATACAATCCATTAGAGTAACAAAAATATCGACAACAGACAACCTTCCATAATGACAAGGCTACCATCCATTCGAATAACAAAAATCTCGACAACAAACTTCCTTCCATAATGACAAGGCTTCCATCCATTGGAGTAACAAAAACATCGACAGCAGACTATGTTCCATAATGACAAGGCTACAATCCAATGGAGTAACAGAATTCTCGACAACAGACTACCTTCCATAATGACAATGATACCATCCATTGGAGTAACAAAAATCTCGAAAACATACTACCTTCCATAATGACAAGGCTACCATCCATTGGAGTAACAAAAATCTCGACAATAGACTACCTTCCATAATGACAAGCATACCATCCATTGGAGTAACAAAAATGTTGACAATAGACTACCTTCCATAATGACAAGGCTACCATCCATTGGAATAACAAAAATCTCGACAACATACTACCTTCCATAATGACAAGGCTACCATCCATTGGAGTGAAAAAAACATCGACAACAGACTACATTCCATAATGACAAGGCTACCATCCATTGGAGTAACAAAATTATCGATAATAGACTACCATTTATAATGATAATGATACAATTCATTGGAGTAACAAAAATCTTGACAACAAACTACCTTCTATAACGACAAGGCTACCATCCATTGGAGTAACTAAAATATCGACAACAAACTACCTTCTATAATGACTAGGCTACCATCCATTGGAGTAACAAAGATATCGAGAATGGACTACCTTCCATAATGATAATGCTACCATCCATTGGAGTAACAAAAATCTAGACAACCGACTACCTTCCATAAAGACAAGGCTACCATCCATTTGAGTAACAAAAATATCTACAATAGACTATGTTCCATAATTACAAGGCTTCCATCCATTTTAGTAACCAAAATCTTGACAACAGAGTAACTTCCATAACGACAAGGCTACCTTCCAATGTAGTAACAAAAATCTCAACAACAGACTACCTTCCATAATGACAAGTCTACCATCCATTAGAGTAACAAAAATCTCAACAACAGACAACCTTCCATAACGATAAGGCAACCATCCATTGGAGTAACAAAAATCTCGACAATAGAGTACCATCCATAATGACAGGGCTACAATCCATTGGAGTAACAAAAATATGAACAACAGACTACCTTCCATAGTGACAAGGCTACCATCCATTGGAGTGACAGAAATCACAACGACAAAATACCTTCCATAATGACAAGGCTAGCATCCATTGGAGTAACAAAAATCTCGACAACACACTACCTTCCATAATGACAAGGCTACTATCCATTGAAGTAAAAAAAATTTCAACGACATACTACCTTCCATAATGACAAGGCTACAATCCTTTAGAGTAACAAAAATATCGACAACAGACAACCTTCCATAATGACAAGGCTACCATCCATTGGAATAACAAAAATCTCGATAACAAACTTCCTTCCATAATGACAAGGCTTCCATCCATTGGAGTAACAAAAACATCGA
The DNA here is from genome assembly GCA_948472305.1 of Vicia faba. Lineage (NCBI taxonomy): Eukaryota > Viridiplantae > Streptophyta > Magnoliopsida > Fabales > Fabaceae > Vicia > Vicia faba. The sequence goes on from OX451739.1 coordinate 657,462,481, forward strand.
CAGCAGACTATGTTCCATAATGACAAGGCTACAATCCAATGGAGTAACAGAATTCTCGACAACAGACTACCTTCCATAATGACAATGATACCATCCATTGGAGTAACAAAAATCTCGAAAACATACTACCTTCCATAATGACAAGGCTACCATCCATTGGAGTAACAAAAATCTCGACAATAGACTACCTTCCATAATGACAAGCATACCATCCATTGGAGTAACAAAAATGTTGACAATAGACTACCTTCCATAATGACAAGGCTACCATCCATTGGAATAACAAAAATCTCGACAACATACTACCTTCCATAATGACAAGGCTACCATCCATTGGAGTAACAAAAACATCGACAACAGACTACATTCCATAATGACAAGGCTACCATCCATTGGAGTAACAAAATTATCGATAATAGACTACCATCTATAATAATAATGATACAATTCATTGGAGTAACAAAAATCTTGACAAAAAACTACCTTCTATAACGACAAGGCTACCATCCATTGGAGTAACTAAAATATCGACAACAAACTACCTTCTATAATGACTAGGCTACCATCCATTGGAGTAACAAAGATATCGAGAATGGACTACCTTCCATAATGATAATTCTACCATCCATTGGAGTACCAAAAATCTAGACAACCGACTCCCTTCCATAATGACAAGGCTACCATCCATTTGAGTAACAAAAATATCTACAATAGACTATGTTCCATAATTACAAGGCTTCCATCCATTTTAGTAACCAAAATCTTGACAACAGAGTAACTTCCATAACGACAAGGCTACCTTCCAATGTAGTAACAAAAATCTCGACAACAGACTACCTTCCATAATGACAAGGCTACCATCCATTGGAGTAACAAAAATCTCAACAACAGACAACCTTCCATAACGATAAGGCAACCATCCATTGGAGTAACAAAAATCTCGACAATAGACTACCATCCATAATGACAAGGCTACAATCCATTGGAGTAACAAAAATATGAACAACAGACTACCTTCCATAGTGACAAGGCTACCATCCATTGGAGTGACAGAAATCACAACGACAAACTACCTTCCATAATGACAAGGCTAGCATCCATTGGAGTAACAAAAATCTCGACAACACACTACCTTCCATAATGACAAGGCTACTATCCATTGAAGTAAAAAAAATTTCAACGACAGACTACCTTCCATAATGACAAGGCTACAATCCATTAGAGTAACAAAAATATCGACAACAGACAACCTTCCATAATGACAAGGCTACCATCCATTGGAATAACAAAAATCTCGACAACAAACTTCCTTCCATAATGACAAGGCTTCCATCCATTGGAGTAACAAAAACATCGACAACAGACTATGTTCCATAATGACAAGGCTACAATCCAATGGAGTAACATAATTCTCGACAACAGACTACCTTCCATAATGACAATGATACCATCCATTGGAGTAACAAAAATCTCGACAACATACTACCTTCCATAATGACAAGGCTACCATCCATTGGAGTAACAAAAATCTCGACAATAGACTACCTTCCATAATGACAAGCATACCATCCATTGGAGTAACAAAAATGTTGACAATAGACTACCTTCCATAATGACAAGGCTACCATCCATTGGAATAACAAAAATCTCGACAACATACTACCTTCCATAATGACAAGGCTACCATCCATTGGAGTAACAAAAACATCGACAACAGACTACATTCTATAATGACAAGGCTACCATCCATTGGAGTAACAAAATTATCGATAATAGACTACCATCTATAATGATAATGATACAATTCATTGGAGTAACAAAAATCTTGACAACAAACTACCTTCTATAACGACAAGGCTACCATCCATTGGAGTAACTAAAATATCGACAACAAACTACCTTCTATAATGACTAGGCTACCATCCATTGGAGTAACAAAGATATCGAGAATGGACTACCATCTATAATGATAATGATACAATTCATTGGAGTAACAAAAATCTTGACAACAAACTACCTTCTATAACGACAAGGCTACCATCCATTGGAGTAACTAAAATATCGACAACAAACTACCTTCTATAATGACTAGGCTACCATCCATTGGAGTAACAAAGATATCGAGAATGGACTACCTTCCATAATGATAATGCTACCATCCATTGGAGTAAAAAAAATCTAGACAACCGACTCCCTTCCATAATGACAAGGCTACCATCCATTTGAGTAACAAAAATATCTACAATAGACTATGTTCCATAATTACAAGGCTTCCATCCATTTTAGTAACCAAAATCTTGACAACAGAGTAACTTCCATAACGACAAGGCTACCTTCCAATGTAGTAACAAAAATCTCAACAACAGACTACCTTCCATAATGACAAGACTACCATCCATTAGAGTAACAAAAATCTCAACAACAGACAACCTTCCATAACGATAAGGCAACCATCCATTGGAGTAACAAAAATCTCGACAAGAGACTACCATCCATAATGACAAGGCTACAATCCATTGGAGTAACAAAAATATGAACAACAAACTACCTTCCATAGTGACAAGGCTACCATCCATTGGAGTGACAAAAATCACAACGACAAACTACCTTCCACAATGACAAGGCTAGCATCCATTGGAGTAACAAAAATCTCGACAACACACTACCTTCCATAATGACAAGGCTACTATCCATTGAAGTAAAAAAAAATTCCACGACAGACTACCTTCCATAATGACAAGGCTACAATCCATTAGAGTAACAAAAATATCGACAACAGACAACCTTCCATAATGACAAGGCTACCATCCATTGGAATAACAAAAATCTCGACAACAAACTTCCTTCCATAATGACAAGGCTTCCATCCATTGGAGTAACAAAAACATCGACAGCAGACTATGTTCCATAATGACAAGGCTACAATCCAATGGAGTAACAGAATTCTCGACAACAGACTACCTTCCATAATGACAATGATACCATCCATTGGAGTAACAAAAATCTCGACAACATAGTACCTTCCATAATGACAAGGCTACCATCCATTGGAGTAACAAAAATCTCGACAATAGACTACCTTCCATAATGACAAGCATACCATCCATTGGAGTAACAAAAATGTTGACAATAGACTACCTTCCATAATGACAAGGCTACCATCCATTGGAATAACAAAAATCTCGACAACATACTACCTTCCATAATGACAAGGCTACCATCCATTGGAGTAACAAAAACATCGACAATAGACTACATTCCATAATGACAAGGCTACCATCCATTGGAGTAACAAAATTATCGATAATAGACTACCATCTATAATAATAATGATACAATTCATTGGAGTAACAAAAATCTTGACAACAAACTACCTTCTATAACGACAAGGCTACCATCCATTGGAGTAACTAAAATATCGACAACAAACTACCTTCTATAATGACTAGGCTACCATCCATTGGAGTAACAAAGATATCGAGAATGGACTACCTTCCATAATGATAATTCTATCATCCATTGGAGTAACAAAAATCTAGACAACCGACTACCTTCCATAATGACAAGGCTACCATCCATTTGAGTAACAAAAATATCTACAATAGACTATGTTCCATAATTACAAGGCTTCCATCCATTTTAGTAACCAAAATCTTGACAACAGAGTAACTTCCATAACGACAAGGCTACCTTCCAATGTAGTAACAAAAATCTCAACAACAGACTACCTTCCAAAATGACAAGGCTACCATCCATTAGAGTAACAAAAATCTCAACAACAGACAACCTTCCATAATGATAAGGCAACCATCCATTGGAGTAACAAAAATCTCGACAAGAGACTACCATCCATAATGACAAGGCTACAATCCATTGGAGTAACAAAAATATGAACAACAAACTACCTTCCATAGTGACAAGGCTACCATCCATTGGAGTGACAGAAATCACAACGACAAACTACCTTCCATAATGACAAGGCTAGCATCCATTGGAGTAACAAAAATCTCGACAACACACTACCTTCCATAATGACAAGGCTACTATCCATTGAAGTAAAAAAAATTTCAACGACAGACTACCTTCCATAATGACAAGGCTACAATCCATTAGAGTAACAAAAATATCGACAACAGACAACCTTCCATAATGACAAGGCTACCATCCATTGGAATAACAAAAATCTCGACAACAAACTTCCTTCCATAATGACAAGGCTTCCATCCATTGGAGTAACAAAAACATCGACAGCAGACTATGTTCCATAATGACAAGGCTACAATCCAATGGAGTAACAGAATTCTCGACAACAGACTACCTTCCATAATGACAATGATACCATCCATTGGAGTAACAAAAATCTCGACAACATACTACCTTCCATAATGACAAGTCTACCATCCATTGGAGTAACAAAAATCTCGACAATAGACTACCTTCCATAATGACAAGCATACCATCCATTGGAGTAACAAAAATGTTGACAATAGACTACCTTCCATAATGACAAGGCTACCATCCATTGGAATAACAAAAATCTCGACAACATACTACCTTCCATAATGACAAGGCTACCATCCATTGGAGTAACAAAAACATCGACAACAGACTACATTCTATAATGACAAGGCTACCATCCATTGGAGTAACAAAATTATCGATAATAGACTACCATCTATAATAATAATGATACAATTCATTGGAGTAACAAAAATCTTGACAACAAACTACCTTCTATAACGACAAGGCTACCATCCATTGGAGTAACTAAAATATCGACAACAAACTACCTTCTATAATGACTAGGCTACCATCCATTGGAGTAACAAAGATATCGAGAACGGACTACCTTCCATAATGATAATGCTACCATCCATTGGAGTAACAAAAATCTAGACAACCGACTACCTTCCATAATGACAAGGCTACCATCCATTTGAGTAACAAAAATATCTACAATAGACTATGTTCCATAATTACAAGGATTCCATCCATTTTAGTAACCAAAATCTTGACAACAGAGTAACTTCCATAACGACAAGGCTACCTTCCAATGTAGTAACAAAAATCTCAACAACAGACTACCTTCCATAATGACAAGGCTACCATCCATTAGAGTAACAAAAATCTCAACAACAGACAACCTTCCATAATGATAAGGCAACCATCCATTGGAGTAACAAAAATCTCGACAATAGACTACCATCCATAATGACAAGGCTACAATCCATTGGAGTAACAAAAATATGAACAACAAACTACCTTCCATAGTGACAAGGCTACCATCCATTGGAGAGACAGAAATCACAACGACAAACTACCTTCCATAATGACAAGGCTAGCATCCATTGGAGTAACAAAAATCTCGACAACACACTACCTTCCATAATGACAAGGCTACTATCCATTGAAGTAAAAAAAATTTCAACGACAGACTACCTTCCATAATGACAAGGCTACAATCCATTAGAGTAACAAAAATATCGACAACAGACAACCTTCCATAATGACAAGGCTACCATCCATTGGAATAACAAAAATCTCGACAACAAACTTCCTTCCATAATGACAAGGCTTCCATCCATTGGAGTAACAAAAACATCGACAACTGACTATGTTCCATAATGACAAGGCTACAATCAAATGGAGTAACAGAATTCTCGACAAGAGACTACCTTCCATAATGACAATGATACCATCCATTGGAGTAACAAAAATCTCGACAACATACTACCTTCCATAATGACAAGGCTACCATCCATTGGAGTAACAAAAATCTCGACAATAGATTACCTTCCATAATGACAAGCATACAATCCATTGGAGTAACAAAAATATTGACAATAGACTACCTTCCATAATGACAAGGCTACCATCCATTGGAATAACAAAAATCTCGACAACATACTACCTTCCATAATGACAAGGCTACCATCCATTGGAGTAACAAAAACATCGACAACAGACTACATTCCATAATGACAAGGCTACCATCCATTGGAGTAACAAAATTATCGATAATAGACTACCACCCATAATGATAATGATACAATTCATTGGAGTAACAAAAATCATGACAACAAACTACCTTCTATAACGACAAGGCTACCATCCATTGGAGTAACAAAAATCTCGACAACAAACTACCTTCTATAATGACTAGGCTACCATCCATTGGAGTAACAAAGATATCGAGAATGGACTACCTTCCATAATGATAATGCTACCATCCATTGGAGTAACAAAAATCTAGACAACCGACTACGTTCCATAATGACAAGGCTACCATCCATTTGAGTAACCAAAATCTCGACAACAGACTAACTTCCATAACGACAAGGCTACCTTCCACTGTAGTAACAAAAATCTCGACAACAGACTACCTTCCATAATGACAAGGCTACCATCCATTGGAGTAACAAAAATCTCGAAAACAGACTACCTTCCAAAATGACAAGGCTACCATCCATTAGAGTACAAAAATCTAAACAACAGACAACCTTCCATAACGACAAGGCAACCATCCATTGGAGTAACAAAAATCTCGACAATAGACTACCATCCATAATGACAAGGCTACAATCCATTGGAGTAACAAAAATATGAACAACAAACTACCTTCCATAGTGACAAGGCTACCATCCATTGGAGAGACAGAAATCACAACGACAAACTACCTTCCATAATGACAAGGCTAGCATCCATTGGAGTAACAAAAATCTCGACAACACACTACCTTCCATAATGACAAGGCTACTATCCATTGAAGTAAAAAAAATTTCAACGACAGACTACCTTCCATAATGACAAGGCTACAATCCATTAGAGTAACAAAAATATCGACAACAGACAACCTTCCATAATGACAAGGCTACCATCCATTGGAATAACAAAAATCTCGACAACAAACTTCCTTCCATAATGACAAGGCTTCCATCCATTGGAGTAACAAAAACATCGATAACTGACTATGTTCCATAATGACAAGGCTACAATCCAATGGAGTAACAGAATTCTCGACAAGAGACTACCTTCCATAATGACAATGATACCATCCATTGGAGTAACCAAAATCTCGACAACATACTACCTTCCATAATGACAAGGCTACCATCCATTGGAGTAACAAAAATCTCGACAATAGACTACCTTCCATAATGACAAGCATACCATCCATTGGAGTAACAAAAATATTGACAATAGACTACCTTCCATAATGACAAGGCTACCATCCATTGGAATAACAAAAATCTCGACAACATACTACCTTCCATAATGACAAGGCTACCATCCATTGGAGTAACAAAAACATCGACAACAGACTACATTCCATAATGACAAGGCTACCATCCATCGGAGTAACAAAATTATCGATAATAGACTACCACCCATAATGATAATGATACAATTCATTGGAGTAACAAAAATCATGACAACAAACTACCTTCTATAACGACAAGGCTACCATCCATTAGAGTAACTAAAATATCGACAATAAACTACCTTCTATAATGACTAGGCTACCATCCATTGGAGTAACAAAGATATCGAGAACGGACTACCTTCCATAATGATAATGCTACCATCCATTGGAGTAACAAAAATCTAGACAACCGACTTCCTTCCATAATGACAAGGCTACCATCCATTTGAGTAACAAAAATATCTACAATAGACTATGTTCCATAATTACAAGGCTACCATCAATTTTAGTAACCAAAATCTCGACAACAGACTAACTTCCATAACGACAAGGCTACCTTCCACTGTAGTAACAAAAATCACGACAACAGACTACCTTCCATAATGACAAGGCTACCATCCATTGGAGTAACAAAAATCTCGAAAACAGACTACCTTCCAAAATGACAAGGCTACCATCCATTAGAGTAACAAAAATCTCAACAACAGACAACATTCCATAACGATAAGGCAACCATCCATTGGAGTAACAAAAATCTCGACAATAAACTACCATCCATAATGACAAGGCTACAATCCATTGGAGTAACAAAAATATGAACAACAGACTACCTTCCATAGTGACAAGGCTAACATCCATTGGAGTGACAGAAATCACAACGACAAACTACCTTCCATAATGACAAGGCTAGCATCCGTTCGAGTAACAAAAATCTCGACAACACACTACCTTCCATAATGACAAGGCTACTATCCATTGAAGTAAAAAAAATTTCAATGACAGACTACCTTCCATAATGACAATGATACAATCCATTAGAGTAACAAAAATATCGACAATAGACAACCTTCCATAATGACAAGGCTACCATCCATTCGAATAACAAAAATCTCGACAACAAACTTCCTTCCATAATGAGAAGGCTTCCATCCATTGGAGTAACAAAAACAACGACAACTGACTATGTTCCATAATGACAAGGCTACAATCCAATGGAGTAACAGAATTCTCGACAATAGACTACCTTCCATAATGACAATGATACCATCCATTGGAGTAACAAAAATCTCGACAACATACTACCTTCCATAATGACAAGGCTAGCATCCATTGGAGTAACAAAAATCTCGACAATAGACTACCTTCCATAATGACAAGGATACCATCCATTGGAGTAACAAAAATATTGACAATAGACTACCTTCCATAATGACAAGGCTACCATCCATTGGAATAACAAAAATCTCGACAACATACTACCTTCCATAATGACAAGGCTACCATCCATTGGAGTAACAAAAACATCGACAACAGACTACATTCCATAATGACAAGGCTACCATCCATTGGAGTAACAAAATTATCGATAATAGACTACCACCCATAATGATAATGATACAATTCATTGGAGTAACACAAATCATGACAACAAACTACCTTCTATAACGACAAGGCTACCATCCATTGGAGTAACAAAAATCTCGACAACAAACTACCTTCTATAATGAATAGGCTACCATCCATTGGAGTAACAAGGATATCGAGAACGAACTACCTTCCATAATGATAATGCTACCATCCATTTGAGTAACAAAAATCTACACAACCGACTACCTTCCATAATGACATGGCTACCATCCATTTGAGTAACAAAAATATCTACAATAGACTATGTTCCATAATTACAAGGCTACCAATCATTTTAGTAACCAAAATCTCGACAACAGACTAACTTCCATAACGACAAGGCTACCTTCCACTGTAGTAACAAAAATCTCGACAACAGACTACCTTCCATAATGACAAGGCTACCATCCATTGGAGTAACAAAAATCTAGAAAACAGACTACCTTCCAAAATGACAAGGCTACCATCCATTAGAGTACAAAAATCTAAACAACAGACAACCTTCCATAACGACAAGGCAACCATCCATTGGAGTAACAAAAATCTCGACAATAGACTACCTTCCATAATGACAAGGCTACAATCCATTGGAGTAACAAAAATATGAACAACAAACTACCTTCTATAGTGACAAGGCTACCATCCATTGGAGTGACAGAAATCACAACGACAAACTACCTTCCATAATGACAAGGCTAGCATCCATTAGAGTAACAAAAACCTCGACAACACACTACCTTCCATAATGACAAGGCTACCATCCATTGAAGTAACAAAAATCTCGAAAACAGACTACCTTCCATAATGACAAGGCTACAATCAATTGGAGTAACAAAAATATTGACAACAGACAACCTTCGATAATGACAAGGCTACCATCCATTGGAATAACAAAAATCTCGACAACAAACTACCTTTCATAATGACAAGGCTACCATCCATTGGAGTAACAAAAACATCGACAACAGACTATGTTCCATAATGACAAGGCTACAATCCAATGGAGTAACAACATTCTCGACAATAGACTACCTTCCATAATGACAATGATACCATCCATTGGAGTAACAAAAATCTCGGCAACAGACTACCTTCCATAATGACAAGGCTACCATCTATTGGAATAACAAAATTTTTGAGAACAGACTACCTTCCATAATGACAAGGCTACCATCCAATGGAATGACAAAAATCTCAACAACATTCTACCTTCCATAATGAGAAGTCTACCGTCCATTGGAGTAACAAAAATCTCGACAACAAACTACCTTACAAAATGACAAGGATACCATCTATTGGAATAACAAAAATCTTGAGAATAAACTACCTTCCATAATAACAAGGCTACCATCCATTGTAGTAACAAAAATCTCGACAATAGACTACCTTCCCTAATTACAAGGCAAACATCCATTGGAGTAACAAAAATATTGAAAACAGACTACCTTCCATAATAACAAGGCTACCATCCATTAGAGTAACAAAAATCTCGAAAACAAACAACCTTCCATAATGAGAAGGCTACCATCCATTGGAGTAACAAAAATCTCGAGCACAGACTACCTTACATAATGACAAGGATACCATCCATTCGAGTAACAAAAATATTGACAACAGACTACCTTCCATAATGACAAGGCTACTATCCATAGGAGTAACAAAAATCTCGACAACAAACTACCTTCTATAATGACTAGGCTACCATCCATTGGAGTAACAAAGATATCGAGAACGGACTACCTTCCATAATGATAATCCTACCATCCATTGGAGTAACAAAAATCTCGACAACCGACAACCTTCCATAATGACAAGGCTACCATCCATTTAAGTAACAAAAATATCTACAAAAGACTATGTTCCATAATTACAAGGCTACCATCCATTTTAGTAACAAAAATCTCGACAACAGACTACTTTCCATAAAGACAAGGCTACCATCTACTATAGTAACAAAAATCTCGACAACAGACTACCTTCCATAATGACTAGGCTACCATCCATTGGAGTAACAAAAATCTCGAAAACAGACTACCTTCTAAAATGACAAGGCTACCATATATTAGAGTAACAAAAATCTCAACAACAGACAACCTTCCATAATGACAAGGCTACCATCCATTGGAGTAACAAAAATCTCGACAATAGACTACCTTCCATAATGACAAGTCTACAATCCATTGGAGTAACAAAAATATGAACAACAGACTACCTTCCATAGTGATAAGGCTATTATCCATTGGAGTGACAGAAATCACAACGACATACTACCTTCCATAATGACAAGGCTAGCATCCATTGGAGTAACAAAAATCTCGACGACAAACTACCTTCCATAATGATAAGGCTAACATCCAATGAAGTAACAAAAATCTCGACGACAGACTACCTTCCATAATGACAAGGCTACCATCCATTGGAGTAACAAAAATATCACAACAGACTACCTTCCATAATGACAAGGCTACCATCCATTGGAATAACAAAAATCTTGACAATAAACTACCTTCCATAATGACAAGGCTACCATCCATTGGAATAACAAAAACATCGACAACAGACTATGTTTCATAATGACAAGGCTACAATCCAACGGAGTAACAAAATCCTCGACAACAGACTACCTTCCATAATGACAAGGATACCATCAATTGGAGTAACAAAAATCTCGGCAACAGACTACCTTCCATAATGACAAGGCTACCATCTATTGGAATAACAAAAATCTCGAGAACAGACTACCTTCCATAAATGACAAGGCCACCATCCATTGTAGTAACAAAAATTTCGACAATAGACTATCTTCCCTAATTAAAAGGATAACATCCATTGGAGTAACAAAAATATCGAAATCAGACTACCTTCCATAATAACAAGGCTACCATCCATTAGAGTAACAAAAATCACGACAACAGACTACCTTACATAATGACAAGGATACAATTCATTGGAGTAAAAAAAATATTTACAACAGACTACCTTCCATAATGATAAGGCTACCATCCATTAGAGTAACAAAAATCTCGATCAGACTACATTCCATAATGACAAGGCTACCATCCATTGGAGTAACAAATTTATCGACAAACAGACAACCTTCCATAACGACAAGGCTACCATCCATTGGAGTAACAAAAATCTCGACAACAAACTACCTTCTATAATGACTAGGCTACCATCCATTGGAGTAACAAAGATATCGAGAACGAACTACCTTCCATAATGATAATGATACCATCCATTGGAGTAACAAAAATCTCAACAACCGACTACCTTCCATAATGAAAAGGCTACCATCCATTTGAGTAACAAAAATATCTACAATAGACTATGTTCCATAATTACAAGGCTACCATCCATTTTAGTAACAAAAATCTCGACAACAGACTACCTTCCATAATGACAAGGCTTTTATCTACTATAGTAACAAAAATCTCGACAACAGACTACCTTCCATAATGACTAGGCTACCATCCATTGGAGTAACAAAAATCTCGAAAACAGACTACCTTCCAAAATGAAAAGGCTACCATCCATTAGAGTAACAAAAATCTCAACAACAGACAACCTTCCATAATGACAAGGCTACCATCCATTGGAATAACTAAAATCTTGACCATAAACTACCTTCCATAATGACAAGGCTACCATCCATTGGAGTAACAAAAACATCGACAACAGACTACCTTCCAAAATGACAAGGCTACCATCTATTAGAGTAACAAAAATCTCAACAACAGACAACCTTCCGTAATGACAAGGCTACCATCCATTAGAGTAACAAAAATCTCGACAATAGACTACCTTCCATAATGACAAGTCTACAATCCATTGGAGTAACAAAAATATGAACAATAGACTACCTTCCATAGTGACAAGGCTACCATCCATTGGAGTGACAGAAATCAAAACGACATACTACCTTCCATCATGACACGGCTAGCATCCATTGGAGTAACAAAAGTCTCGACAACAAACTACCTTCCATAATGACAAGGCTAACATCCATTGAAGTAACAAAAATCTCGACGACAAAATACCTTCCATAATGACAAGGCTACAATCCATTGGAGTAACAAAAATATCAACAACAGACTACCTTCCATAATGACAAGGCTACCATCCATTGGAATAATAAAAATCTTGACAATAAACTACCTTCCATAATGACAAGGCTACCATCCATTGGAGTAACAAAAACATCGACAACAGACTATGTTTCATAATGACAAATTTACAATCCAATGGAGTAACAAAATCCTCGACAACAGACTACCTTCCATAATTACAAGGATACCATCCATTTGAGTAACAAAAATCTAGGCAACAGACTACCTTCCATGATGACAAAGATGCCATCTATTGGAATAACAAAAATCTCGAGAACAAATTACCTTCTATAATGACAAGGCTACCATCCATTGTAGTAACAAAATTATCGATAATAGACTACCATCCATAATGATAATGATACAATTCATTGCAGTAACAAAAATCTTGACAACAAACTACCTTCTATAACGACAAGGCTACCGTCCATTAGAGTAACAAAAATCTCGACAACAGACTACCTTCCATAATGACTAGGCTACCATCCATTGGAGTAACAAAGATATCGAGAACGAACTACCTTCCATAATGATAATGCTACCGTCCATTGGAGTAACAAAAATCTAGACAACCGACTACCTTCCATAATGACAAGGCTACCATCAATTTTAGTAACAAAAATATCGAAAACAGACTACCTTCCATAATAACAAGGCTACCATCCATTTTAGTAACAAAAATCTCGACAACGGACTACCTTCCATAATGACAAGGCTACCATCTACTATAGTAACAAAAATCTCGACAACAGACTACCTTCCATAATGACTAGGCTACCATCCATTGGATTAACAAAAATCTCGAAAACAGACTACCTTCTAAAATGAAAAGGCTATCATCCATTAGAGTAACAAAAATCTCAACAACAGACAACCTTCCATAATGATAAGGCTACCATCCATTGAAGTAACAAAAATCTCGACAATAGACTACCTTCCATAATGACAAGTCTACAATCCATTGGAGTAACAAAAATATGAACAACAGACTACCTTCCATAGTGATAAGGCTACCATCCATTGGAGTGACAGAAATCACAACGACATACTACCTTCCATAATGACAAGGCTAGCATCCATTGGAGTAACAAAAATCTCGACGACAAACTACCTTCCATAATGACATGGCTAACATCCATTGAAGTAACAAAAATCTCGACGACAGACTACCTTCCATAATGACAAGGCTACAATCCATTGGAGTAACAAAAATATCACAACAGACTACCTTCCATAATGACAAGGCTACCATCCATTGGAATAACAAAAATTTTGACAACAAACTACCTTCCATAATGACAAGGCTACCATCCATTGGAGTAACAAAAACATCGACAACAGACTATGTTTCATAATGACAAGGCTACAATCCAATGGAGTAACAAAATTCTCGACAACAAACTACCTTCCATAATGACAAGGACACCATCCATTTGAGTAACAAAAATCTCGGCAACAGACTACCTTCCATAATGACAAGGCTACCATCTATTGGAATCACAAAAATTTTGAGAACAGACTACATTCCATAATGACAAGGCTACCATCCAATGGAATGACAAAAATATCAACAACATTCTACCTTCCATAATGAGAAGTCTACCATCCATTGGAGTAACAAAAATCTCGACAACAGACTACCTTCCATGATGACAAGGATACCATCTATGGGAATAACAAAAATCTCGAGAACAGACTACCTTCCATAATGACAAGGCTACTATCCATTGTAGTAACAAAATTATCGATAATAGACTAACATCCATAATGATAATGATACAATTCACTCGAGTAACAAAAATCTTGACAACATAACTACCTTCTATAACGACAAGGCTACCATCCATTGGAGTAACAAAAATCTCGACAACAAACTACCTTCTATAATGACAAGGCTAGCATCCATTGGAGTAACAAAGATATCGAGAACGGACTACATTCCATAATGACAAGGCTACCATCCATTGGAGTAACAAAAATCTCGACGACAGACTACCTTTCATAATGACAAGGCTACAATCCATTGGAGTAACAAAAATATCGACAACAGACTACCTTCCATAATGACAAGGCTACCATCCATGGAATAACAAAAATCTTGACAACAAACTACCTTCCATAATGACAAGGCTACCATCCATGGAATAACAAAAATCTTGACAACAAACTACCTTCCATAATGACAAGGCTACCATCCATTGGAGTAACAAAAACATCGACAACAGACTATGTTTCATAATGACAAGGCTACAATCCAATGGAGTAACAAAAATCTCGACAACAGACTACCTTCCATAATGACAAGGACACCATCCATTTGAGTAACAAAAATCTTGGCAACAGACTACCTTCCATAATGACAAGGCTACCATCTATTGGAATAACAAAAATTTTCAGAACAGACTACCTTCCTTAATGACAAGGCTACCATCCAATGGAATGACAAAAATCTCAACAACATGCTACCTTCCATAATGAGAAGTCTACCATCCATTGGAGTAACAAAAATCTCGACAACAGACTACCTTCCTTAATGACAAGGCTACCATCCATTGTAGTAACAAAATTATCGATAATAGACTAACATCCATAATGATAATGATACAATTCACTGGAGTAACAAAAATCTTGACAACAAACTACCTTCTATAACGACAAGGCTACCATCCATTGGAGTAACAAAAATCTCGACAACAAACTACCTTCTATAATGACTAGGCTACCATCCATTGGAGTAACAAAGATATCGAGAATGGACTACCTTCCATAATGATAATGCTACCATCCATTGGAGTAACAAAGATATCGAGAATGGACTACCTTCCATAATGATAATGCTACCATCCATTGGAGTAACAAAAATCTAGACAACCGAATACCTTCCATAATGACAAGGCTACCATCCATTTGAGTAACAAAAATATCTACAATAGACTATGTTACATAATTACAAGGCTACCATCCATTTTAGTAACCAAAATCTCGACAACATACAAACTTCCATAACGACAAGGCTACCTTCCACTGTAGTAACAAAAATCTCGACAACAGACTACCTTCCACAATGACAAGGCTACCATCCATTGGAGTAACAAAAATCTCGAAAATAGACTACCGTCCAAAATGACAAGGCTACCATCCATTAGAGTAACAAAAATCTCAACAACAGACAACCTTCCATAACGACAAGGCAACCATCCATTGGAGTAACAAAAATCTCGACAATAGACTACCTTCCATAATGACAAGGCAACAATCCATTGGAGTAACAAAAATATGAACAACAGACTACCTTCCATAGTGACAAGGCTACCATCCATTGGAGTGACAGAAATCACAACGACAAACTACCTTCCATAATGACAAGGCTAACATCCATTGAAGTAAGAAAAATCTCGACGACAGACTACCTTCCATAATGACAAGGCTACAATCCATTGGAGTAAAAAAAATATCGACAACAGACTACCTTCCATAATGACAAGGCTACCATCCATTGGAATAACAAAAATCTTGACAATAAACTACCTTCCATAATGACAAGGCTACCATCCATTGGAGTAACAAAAACATCGACAACAAACTATGTTTCATAATGACAAGGCTACAATCCAATGGAGTAAAAAATTCCTTGACAACAGACTACCTTCCATAATGACAAGGATACCATCCATTTGAGTAACAAAAATCTCGGCAACATACTACCTTCCATGATGACAAAGATACCATCTATTGGAATAACAAAAATCTCGAGAACAGACTGCCTTCCATAATGACAAGGCTACCATCCATTGTAGTAACAAAATTATCGATAATAGACTACCATCCATAATGATAATGATACAATTCATTGGAGTAACAAAAATCTTGACAACAAACTACCTTCTATAACGACAAGGCTACCATCCATTGGAGTAACAAAAATCTCGACAACAAACTACCTTCTATAATGACTAGGCTACCATCCATTGGAGTAACAAAGATATCGAGAACGGACTACCTTCCATAATGATAATGCTACCATCCATTGGAGTAACAAAAATCTAGATAACCGACTACCTTCCATAATGACAAGGCTACCATCCATTTGAGTAACAAAAATATCTACAATAGACTATGTTCCATAATTACAAGGCTACCATCCATTTTAGTAACCAAAATCTCGACAACATACAAACTTCCATAACGACAAGGCTACCTTCCACTGTAGTAACAAAAATCTCGACAACAGACTACCTTCCACAATGACAAGGCTACCATCCATTGGAGTAACAAAAATCTCGAAAATAGACTACCGTCCAAAATGACAAGGCTACCATCCATTAGAGTAACAAAAATCTCAACAACAGACAACCTTCCATAACGACAAGGCAACCATCCATTGGAGTAACAAAAATCTCGACAATAGACTACCTTCCATAATGACAAGGCAACAATCCATTGGAGTAACAAAAATATGAACAACAGACTACCTTCCATAGTGACAAGGCTACCATCCATTGGAGTGACAGAAATCACAACGACAAACTACCTTCCATAATGACAAGGCTAACATCCATTGAAGTAAGAAAAATCTCGACGACAAACTACCTTCCATAATGACAAGGCTACAATCCATTGGAGTAAAAAAAATTTCGACAACAGACTACCTTCCATAAAGACAAGGATACCATCCATTGGAGTGACAAAAATCTCGGCAACAGACTACCTTCCATAATGACAAGGCTACCATCCATTGGAGTAACAAAAACATCGACAACAAACTATGTTTCATAATGACAAGGCTACAATCCAATGGAGTAAAAAATTCCTTGACAACAGACTACCTTCCATAATGACAAGGATACCATCCATTTGAGTAACAAAAATCTCGGCAACATACTACCTTCCATGATGACAAAGATACCATCTATTGGAATAACAAAAATCTCGAGAACAGACTGCCTTCCATAATGACAAGGCTACCATCCATTGTAGTAACAAAATTATCGATAATAGACTACCATCCATAATGATAATGATACAATTCATTGGAGTAACAAAAATCTTGACAACAAACTACCTTCTATAACGACAAGGCTACCATCCATTGGAGTAACAAAAATCTCGACAACAAACTACCTTCTATAATGACTAGGCTACCATCCATTGGAGTAACTAAGATATCCGAACGGACTACCTTCCATAATGATAATGCTACCATCCATTGGAGTAACAAAAATCTAGATAACCGACTACCTTCCATAATGACAAGGCTACCATCCATTTGAGTAACAAAAATATCTACAATAGACTATGTTCCATAATTACAAGGCTACCATCCATTTTAATAACAAATATCTCGACAACGGACTACCTTCCATAATGACAAGGCTACCATCTATTATAGTAACAAAAATCTCGACAACAGACTACCTTCCATAATGACTAGGCTACCATCCATTGGAGTAACAAAAATCTCGAAAACAGACTACCTTCTAAAACAAAAAGGCTACCATCCATTAGAGTAACAAAAATCTCAACAACAGACAACCTTCCATAATGACAAGGCTACCATCCATTGGAGTAACAAAATCTCGACAATAGACTACCTTCCATAATGACAAGTCTACAATCCATTGGAGTAACAAAAATATGAACAACAGACTACCTTCCATGGTGATAAGGCTACTATCCATTGGAGTGACAGAAATCACAACGACATACTACCTTCCATAATGACAAGGCTAGCATCCATTGGAGTAACAAAAATCTCGACGACAAACTACCTTCCATAATGACAAGGCTAACATCCATTGAAGTAACAAAAATCTCGACGACAGACTACCTTCCATAATGACAAGGCTACAATCCATTGGAGTAACAAAAATATCACAACAGACTACCTTCCATAATGACAAGGCTACCATCCATTGGAATAACAAAAATCTTGACAATAAACTACCTTCCATAATGACAAGGCTACCATCCATTGGAATAACAAAAACATCGACAACAGACTATGTTTCATAATGACAAGGCTACAATCCAACGGAGTAACAAAATCCTCGACAACAGACTACCTTCCATAAAGACAAGGATACCATCCATTGGAGTAACAAAAATCTCGGCAACAGACTACCTTCCATAATGACAAGGCTACCATCTATTGGAATAACAAAAATCTCGAGAACAGACTACCTTCCATAATGACAAGGCTACCATCCATTGTAGTAACAAAAATCTCGACAATAGACTACCTTCCCTAATTAAAAGGATAACATCCATTGTAGTAACAAAAATATCGAAAACAGACTACCTTTCATAATAACAAGGCTACCATCCATTAGAGTAACAAAAATCTCGACAATAGACTACCTTACATAATGACAAGGATACCATTCATTGGAGTAAAAAAAATATTTACAACAGACTACCTTCCATAATGATAAGGCTACCATCCATTAGAGTAACAAAAATCTCGAACAGACTACATTTCATAATGACAAGGCTACCATCCATTGGAGTAACAAATTTATCGACAAACAGACAACCTTCCATAACGACAAGGCTACCATCCATTGGAGTAACAAAAATCTCGACAAAAAACTACCTTCTATAATGACTAGGCTACCATCCATTGGAGTAACAAAGATATCGAGAACGAACTACCTTCCATAATGATAATGATACCATCCATTGGAGTAACAAAAATCTCGACAACCGACTACCTTCCATAATGACAAGGCTACCATCCATTTGAGTAACAAAAATATCTACAATAGACTATGTTCCATAATTACAAGGCTACCATCCATTTTAGTAACAAAAATCTCGACAACAGACTACCTTCCATAATGACAAGGCTACCATCTACTATAGTAACAAAAATCTCGACAACAGACTACCTTCCATAATGACTAGGCTACCATCCATTGGAGAAACAAAAATCTCGAAAACAGACTACATTCCAAAATGAAAAGGCTACCATCCATTAGAGTAACAAAAATCTCAACAACAAACAACCTTCCATAATGACAAGGCTACCATCCATTGGAATAACAAAAATCTTGACCATAAACTACCTTCCATAATGACAAGGCTACCATCCATTGGAGTAACAAAAACATCAACAACAGACTACCTTCCAAAATGACAAGGCTACCATCTATTAGAGTAACAAAAATCTCATCAACAGACAACCTTCCATAATGACAAGGCTACCATCCATTGGAGTAACAAAAATCTCGACAATAGACTACCTTCCATAATGACAAGTCTACAATCCATTGGAGTAACAAAAATATGAACAATAGACTACCTTCCATAGTGACAAGGCTACCATCCATTGGAGTGACAGAAATCAAAACGACATACTACCTTCCATAATGACACGGCTAGCATCCATTGGAGTAACAAAAGTCTCGACAACAAACTACCTTCCATAATGACAAGGCTAACATCCGTTGAAGTAACAAAAATCTCGACGACAAAATACCTTCCATAATGACAAGGCTACAATCCATTGGAGTAACAAAAATATCGACAACAGACTACCTTCCATAATGACAAGGCTACCATCCATTGGAATAATAAAAATCTTGACAATAAACTACCTTCCATAATGACAAGGCTACCATCCATTGGAGTAACAAAAACATCGACAACAGACTATGTTTCATAATGACAAATTTACAATCCAATGGAGTAACAAAATCCTCGACAACAGACTACCTTCCATAATGACAAGGATACCATCCATTTGAGTAACAAAAATCTCGGCAACAGACTACCTTCCATGATGACAAAGATACCATCTATTGGAATAACAAAAATCTCGAGAACATATTACCTTCTATAATGACAAGGCTACCATCCATTGTAGTAACAAAATTATCGATAATAGACTACCATCCATAATGATAATGATACAATTCATTGCAGTAACAAAAATCTTGACAACAAACTACCTTCTATAACGACAAGGCTACCGTCCATTAGAGTAACAAAAATCTCGACAATAGACTACCTTCCATAATGACTAGGCAACCATCCATTGGAGTAACAAAGATATCGAGAACGGACTACCTTCCATAATGATAATGCTACCGTCCATTGGAGTAACAAAAATCTAGACAACCGACTACCTTCCATAATGACAAGGCTACCATCCATTTTAGTAACAAAAATATCGAAAACAGACTACCGTCCATAATAACAAGGCTACCATCCATTTTAGTAACAAAAATCTCGACAACGGACTACCTTCCATAATGACAAGGCTACCATCTACTATAGTATCAAAAATCTCGACAACAGACTACCTTCCATAATGACTAGGCTACCATCCATTGGAGTAACAAAAATCTCGAAAACAGACTACCTTCTAAAATGAAAAGGCTACCATCCATTAGAGTAACAAAAATCTCAACAACAGACAACCTTCCATAATGATAAGTCTACCATCCATTGAAGTAACAAAAATCTCAACAATAGACTACCTTCCATAATGACAAGTCTACAATCCATTGGAGTAACAAAAATATGAACAACAAACTACCTTCCATAGTGATAAGGCTACCATCCATTGGAGTGACAGAAATCACAACGACAGACTACCTTCCATAATGACAAGACTAGCATCCATTGGAGTAACAAAAATCTCGACGACAAACTACCTTCCATAATGACAAGGCTAACATCCATTGAAGTAACAAAAATCTCGACGACAGACTATGTTCCATAATGACAAGGCTACAATCCATTGGAGTAACAAAAATATCGACAACAGACTACCTTCCATAATGATCAGGCTACCATCCATTGGAATAACAAAAATCTTGACAACAAACTACCTTCCATAATGACAAGGCTACCATCCATTGGAGTAACAAAAACATCGACAACAGACTATGTTTCATAATGACAAGGCTACAATCCAATGGAGTAACAAAATTCTCGATAACAGACTACCTTCCATAATGACAAGGACACCATCCATTTGAGTAACAAAAATCTCGGCAACAGACTACCTTCCATAATGACAAGGCTACCATCTATTGGAATAACAAAATTTTTGAGAACAGACTACCTTCCATAATGACAAGGCTACCATCCAATGGAATGACAAAAATCTCAACAACATTCTACCTTCCATAATGAGATGTCTACCATCCATTGGAGTAACAAAAATCTCGACAACATACTACCTTCCATGATGACAATCATACCATCTATTGGAATAACAAAAATCTCGAGAACAAACTACCTTCCATAATGACAACGCTACCATCCATTGTAGTAACAAAATTATCGATAATAGACTAACATCCATAATGATAATGATACAATTCACTGGAGTAACAAAAATCTTGACAACAAACTACCTTCTATAACGACAAGGCTACCATCCATTGGAGTAACAAAAATCTCGACAACAGACTACCTTCCATAATGACAAGGCTACCATCCATTGGAGTAACAAAAATCTCAAAAACAGACTACCTTCCAAAATGACAAGGCTACCATCCATTAGAGTAACAAAAATCTCAACAACAGATTACCTTCCATAACAAAAAGGCAAACATCCATTGGAGTAACAAAAATCTCGACAATAGACTACCTTCCATAATGACAAGGCTACAATCCATTGGAGTAACAAAAATATGAACAACAGACTACCTTCCATAGTGACAAGGCTACCATCCATTGGAGTGACAGAAATCACAATGACAAACTACCTTCCATAATGACAAGTCTAGCATCCGTTGGAGTAACAAAAATCTCGACAACACACTACCTTCCATAATGACAAGGCTACCATCCATTGAAGTAACAAAAATCTCGACGACAGACTACCTTCCATAATGACAAGGCTACAATCCATTGGAGTAACAAAAATATCGACAACAGACAACCTTCCATAATGACAAGGCTACCATCCATTGGAGTAACAAAAACATCGACAACAGACTATGTTCCATAATGACAAGGCTACAATCCAATGGAGTAGCAAAATTCTCGACAACAGACTACCTTCCATAATGATAATGATACCATCCATTGGAGTAACAAAAATCTCGGCAACAGACTACCTTCCATAATGACAAGGCTACCATCTATTGGAATAACAAAAAATTTGAGAACAGACTACCTTCCATAATGACAAGTCTACCATCCAATGGAATGACAAAAATCTCAACAACATTCTACCTTCCATAATGAGAAGTCTACCATCCATTGGAGTAACAAAAATCTCGACAACAGACTACCTTCCATAATGACAAGGATACCATCTATTGGAATATCAAAAATCTCGAGAATAAACTATCTTCCATAATGACAAGGCTACCATCCATTGTAGTAACAAAAATATCGACAATAGACTACTTTCCCTAATTACAAGGCTAACATCCATTAGAGTAACAAAAATCTCGAAAACAGACAACTTTCCATAATGACAAGGCTACCATTCATTGGAGTAACAAAAATCTCGACAACAGACTACCTTACATAATGACAAGGATACCATCCATTGGAGTAACAAAAATATTGACAACAGACTACCTTCCATAATGATAAGGCTACCATCCATTAGAGTAACAAAAATCTTGAACAGACTGCTTTCCATAATGACAAGGCTACCATCTATTGGAGTAACAAAATTATCGACAAACAGACAACCTTCCCTAAAGACAAGGCTACCATCCATTGGAGTAACAAAAATCTCGACAACAAACTACCTTCTATAATGACTAGGCTACCATCCATTGGAGTAACAAAGATATCGAAAACGGACTACCTTCCATAATGATAATGCTACCATCCATTGGAGTAACAAAAATATCGACAACCGACTACCATCCATAATCACAAGGCTACCATCCATTTGAGTAACAAAAATATCTACAATAGACTATGTTTCATAATTACAGGGCTACCATCCATTTTAGTAACAAAAATCTCGACAACACACTACCTTCCATAATGACAAGGCTACCATCCACTATAGTAACAAAAATCTCGACAACAGACTACCTTCCATAATGACTAGGCTACATCCATTGGAGTAACAAAAATCTCGAAAACAGACTACCTTCCAAAATGACAAGGCTACCATCCATTGGAGTAACAAAAATCTCGACAATAGACTACCTTCCATAATGACAAGTCTACAATCCATTGGAGTAACAAAAATATGAACAACAGACTACCTTCCATAGTGACAAGGCTACCATCCATTGGAGTGACAGAAATCAAAACGACATATTACCTTCCATAATGACAAGGCTAGCATCCATTGGAGTAACAAAAATATCGACAACAGACTACCTTCCATAATGATAATGATACCATCCATTGGAGTAACAAAAATATCGGCAACAGACTACCTTCCATAATGACAAGGCTACCATCTATTGGAATAACAAAAATTTTGAGAACAGACTACCTTCCATAATGACAAGGCTACCATCCAATGGAATGACAAAAATCTCAACAACATTCTACCTTCCATAATGAGAAGTCTACCATCCATTGGAGTAACAAAAATCTCGACAACAGACTACCTTCCATAATGACAAGGATACCATCTATTGGAATAACAAAAATCTCGAGAATAAACTATCTTCCATAATGACAAGGCTACCATCCATTGTAGTAACAAAAATATCGACAATAGACTACTTTCCCTAATTACAAGGCTAACATCCATTGGAGTAACAAAAACATCAAAAACAGACTACCATCCATAATAACAAGGCTACCATCCATTAGAGTAACAAAAATCTCGAAAACAGACAACCTTCCATAATGACAAGGCTACCATCCATTGGAGTAACAAAAATCTCGACAACAAACTACCTTACATAATGACAAGGATACCATCCATTGGAGTAACAAAAATATTGACAACAGACTACCTTCCATAATGATAAGGCTACCATCCATTAGAGTAACAAAAATCTTGAACAGACTACTTTCCATAATGACAAGGCTACCATCTATTGGAGTAACAAAATTATCGACAAACAGACAACCTTCCCTAACGACAAGGCTACCATCCATTGGAGTAACAAAAATCTCGACAACAAACTACCTTCTATAATGACTAGGCTACCATCCATTGGAGTAACAAAGATATCGAAAACGGACTACCTTCCATAATGCTTATGCTACCATCCATTGGAGTAACAAAAATATCGACAACCGACTACCATCCATAATGACAAGGCTACCATCCATTTGAGTAACAAAAATATCTACAATAGACTATGTTCCATAATTACAGGGCTACCATCCATTTTAGTAACAAAAATCTCGACAACACACTACCTTCCATAATGACAAGGCTACCATCCACTATAGTAACAAAAATCTTGACAACAAACTACCTTCCATAATGACAAGGCTACCATCCATTGGAGTAACAAAAATCTCGAAAACAGACTACCTTCCAAAATGACAAGGCTACCATCCATTGGAGTAACAAAAATCTCGACAATAGACTACCTTCCATAATGACAAGTCTACAATCCATTGGAGTAACAAAAATATGAACAACAGACTACCTTCCATAGTGACAAGGCTACCATCCATTGGAGTGACAGAAATCAAAACGACATATTACCTTCCATAATGAGAAGGCTAGCATCCATTGGAGTAACAAAAATCTCGACAACAAACTACCTTCCATAATGACAAGGCTACCATCCATTGGAGTAACAAAAACATCGACAACAGACTATGTTTAATAATGACAAGGCTACAATCCAATGGAGTAACAAAATTCTCGACAACAGACTACCTTCCATAATGACAAGGATACCATCCATTTGAGTAACAAAAATCTCGGCAACAGACTACCTTCCATGATGACAAGGATACCATCTATTGGAATAACAAAAATCTCGAGAACAGACTACCTTCCATAATGACAAGGCTACCATCCATTGTAGTAACAAAATTATCGATAATAGACTACCATCCGTAATGACCAGGATACCATCCATTTGAGTAACAAAAATCTCGGCAACAGACTACCTTCCATGATGACAAGGCTACCATCCATTGGAGTAACAAAATTCTCGACAACAAACTACCTTCTATAATGACTAGGCTACCATCCATTGGAGTAAAAAAGATATCCAGAACGGACTACCTACCATAATGATAATGCTACCATCCATTGGAGTAACAAAAATCTAGACAACCGACTACCTTCCATATTGACAAGGCTACCATCCATTTGAGTAACAAAATTATCTACAATAGACTATGTTCAATAATTACAAGGCTACCATCCATTTTAGTAACCAAAATCTCGACAACAGACTAACTTCCATAACGACAAGGCTACCTTCCACTGTAGTAACAAAAATCTCGACAACAGACTACCTTCCATAATGACAAGGCTACCATCCATTGGAGTAACAAAAATCTCGAAAATAGACTACCTTCCAAAATGACAAGGATACCATCCATTAGAGTAACAAAAATCTCAACAACAGACAACCTTCCATAACGACAAGGCAACCATCCATTGGAGTAACAAAAATCTCGACAATAGACTACCTTCCATAATGACAAGGCTACAATCCATTGGAGTAACAAAATTATGAACAACAGACTACCTTCCATAGTGACAAGGCTACCATCCATTGGAGTGGCAGAAATCACAACGACAAACTACCTTCCATAATGACAAGGCTAGCATCCATTGGAGTAACAAAAATCTCGATAACACACTACCTTCCATAATGACAAGGCTACCATCCATTGAAGTAACAAAAATCTCGACGACAGACTACCTTCCATAATAACAAGGCTACAATCCATTGGAGTAACAAAATTATCTACAATAGACTATGTTCAATAATTACAAGGCTACCATCAATTTTAGTAACCAAAATCTCGACAACAGACTAACTTCCATAACGACAAGGCTACCTTCCACTGTAGTAACAAAAATCTCGACAACAGACTACCTTCCATAATGACAAGGCTACCATCCATTTGAGTAACAAAATTATCTACAATAGACTATGTTCAATAATTACAAGGCTACCATCCATTTTAGTAACCAAAATCTCGACAACAGAATAACTTCCATAACGACAAGGCTACCTTCCACTATAGTAACAAAAATCTCGACAATAGACTACCTTCCATAATGAAAAGGCTACCATCCATTGGAGTAACAAAAATCTCGAAAACAAACTACCTTCCAAAATGATAAGGATACCATCCATTAGAGTAACAAAAATCTCAACAACAGACAACCTTCCATAATGACAAGGCAACCATCCATTGGAGTAACAAAAATCTCGACAATAGACTACCTTCCAAAATGACAAGGCTACAATCCATTGGAGTAACAAAAATATGAACAACAGACTACCTTCCATAGTGACAAGGCTACCATCCATTGGAGTGACAGAAATCACAACGACAAACTAACTTCAATATTGACAAGGCTAGCATCCATTGGAGTAACAAAAATCTCGACAACACACTACCTTCCATAATGACAAGGCTACCATCCATTGAAGTAACAAAAATCTCGACGACAGACTACCTTCCATAATGACAAGGCTACAATTCATTGGAGTAACAAAAATATTGACAATAGACAACCTTCGATAATGACAAGGCTACCATCCATTGGAATAACAAAAATTTCGACAACAAACTACCTTCCATAATGACAAGGCTACCATCCATTGGAGTAACAAAAACATCGACAACAAACTATGTTCCATAATGACAAGGCTACAATCCAATGGAGTAACAAAAATCTCGACAATAGACTACCTTCCATAATGACAATGATACCATCCATTGGAGTAACAAAAATCTCAGCAACAAACTACCTTCCAAAATGACAAGGCTACCATCTATTGGAATAACAAAAATTTTGAGAACAAACTACCTTCCATAATGACAAGGCTACCATCCATTGGAGTAACAAAAATCTCGACAACAGACTACCTTCCATAATGACAAGGATACCATCTATTGGAATAACAAAAATCTTGAGAATAAACTACCTTCCATAATGACAAGGCTACCATCCATTTTAGTAACAAAAATCTCGACAATAGACTACCTTCCCTAATTACAAGGCTAACATCCATTGGAGTAACAAAAATATCGAGAACAGATTACCTTCCATAATAACAAGGCTACCATCCATTAGAGTAACAATAATCTCGAAAATAGACAACCTTCCATAATGACAAGGCTACCATCCATTGGAGTAACAAAAATCTCGACAACAGACTACCTTACATAATGACAAGGATACCATCCATTGGAGTAACAAAAATATTGACAACAGACTACCTTCCCTAATGATAAGGCTACCATCCATTAGAGTAACAAAAATTTCGAACAGACTACATTCCATAATGATAAGGCTACCATCCATTGGAGTAACAAAATTATCGACAAACAGACAACCTTCCATAACGACAAGGCTACCATCCATTGGAGTAACAAAAATCTCGGCAACAAACTACCTTCTATAATGACTAGGCTACCATCCATTGGAGTAACAAAGATATCGAGAACTGACTACCTTATATAATGATAATGCTACGATCCATTGGAGTAACAAAAATCTCGACAACTGAACTACCTTCCATAATGACAAGGCTACCATCCATTTGAGTAACATAAATATCTACAATAGACTATGTTCCATAATTACAAGGCTACCATCCATTTTAGTAACAAAAATCTCGACAACAGACTACCTTCCATAATGACAAGGCTACCATTTACTATAGTAACAAAAATCTTGACAACAGACTACCTTCCATAATGACTAGGCTACCATCCATTGGAGTAACAAAAATCTCGAAAACAGACTACCTTCCAAAATGACAAGGCTACCATCTATTAGAGTAACAAAAATCTCAACAACAGACAACCTTCCATAATGACAAGGCTACCATCCATTGGAGTAACAAAAATATCGACAATAGACTACCTTCCATAATGACAAGTCTACAATCCATTGGAGTAACAAAAATATGAACAATAGACTACCTTCCATAGTGACAAGGCTACCATCCATTGGAGTGACAGAAATCAAAACGACATACTACCTTCCATAATGACAAGGCTAGCATCCATTGGAGTAACAAAAATCTCAGCAACAAACTACCTTCCATGATGACAAAGATACCATTTATTGGAATAACAAAAATCTCGAGAACGAACTACCTTCCATAATGACAAGGCTACCAACCATTGTAGTAACAAAATTATCGATAATAGACTACCATCCATAATGATAATGATACAATTCATTGGAGTAAAAAAAATCTTGACAACAAACTACCTTCTATAACGACAAGGCTACAATCCATTAGAGTAACAAAAATTTCGAACAGACTACATTCCATAATGACAAGGCTACCATCCATTTAAGTAACAAAATTATCGACAAACAGACAACCTTCCATAACGACAAGGCTACCATCCATTGGAGTAACAAAAATCTCGGCAACAAACTACCTTTTATAATGACTAGTCTACCATCCATTGGAGTAACAAAGATATCGAGAACGGACTACCTTACATAATGATAATGCTACCATCCATTGGAGTAACAAAAATCTAGACAACCGACTACCTTCCATAATGACAAGGCTACCATCCATTTGAGTAACAAAATTATCTACAATAGACTATGTTCAAGAATTACAAGGCTACCATCCATTTTAGTAACCAAAATCTCGACAACAGACTAACTTCCATAACGACAAGGCTACCTTCCACTGTAGTAACAAAAATCTTGACAACAGACTACCTTCCATAATGACAAGGCTACCATCCATTGGAGTAATAAAAATCTCGAAAACAGACTACCTTCCAAAATGACAAGGCTACCATACATTAGAGTAATAAAAATCTCAACAACAGACAACCTTCCATAACGACAAGGCACCCATCCGTTGGAGTAACAAAAATCTCGACATTAGACTACCTTCCATAATGACAAGGCTACAATCCATTAGAGTAACAAAAATATGAACAACAGACTACCTTCCATAGTGACAAGGCTACCATCCATTGGAGTGACAGAAATCACAACGACAAACTACCTTCCATAATGACAAGGCAAGCATCCATTGGAGTAACAAAAATCTCGACAACACACTA
Organism: Vicia faba; assembly: GCA_948472305.1. Classification (NCBI taxonomy): domain Eukaryota; kingdom Viridiplantae; phylum Streptophyta; class Magnoliopsida; order Fabales; family Fabaceae; genus Vicia; species Vicia faba. The sequence continues at coordinate 657,492,568 of OX451739.1, forward strand.
CCTTCCATAATGACAAGGCTACCATCCATTGGAGTAACAAAAATATCGACGACATACTACCTTCCATAATGACAAGGCTACAATCCATTGGAGTAACAAAAATATCGACAACAGACAACCTTCCATAATGACAAGGCTACCATCCATTGGAATAACAAAAATCTCAACAACAAACTACCTTCCATAATGACAAGGCTACCATCCATTGGAGTAACAAAAACATCGACAACAGACTGTGTTCCATAATGACAAGGCTACAATCCAATGGAGTAACAAAATTCTCGACAATAGACTACCTTCCATAATGACAATGATACCATCCATTGGAGTAACAAAAATCTCGGCAACAGAGTACCTTCCATAATGATAAGGCTACCATCTATTGAAATAACAAAAATTTTGAGAACAGACTACCTTCCATAATGACAAGGCTACCATCCAATGGAATGACATAAATCTCAACAACATTCTACCTTCCATAATGAGAAGTCTACCATCCATTGGAGTAACAAAAATCTCGACAACAGACTACCTTCCATAATGACAAGGATACCATCTATTGGAATAACAAAAATCTCGAGAATAGACTACCTTCCATAATTACAAGGCTAACATCCATTGGAGTAACAAAAATATCGAAAACAGACTACCTTCCATAATAACAAGGCTACCATCAATTGGAGTAACAAAAATATCGAAAACAGACTACCTTCCATAATAACAAGGCTACCATCCATTGGAGTAACAAAAATCTCGACGATAGACTACATTCCATAATGACAAGGCTACCATCCATTGGAGTAACAAAAATATTGACAACAAACTACCTTCCATAATGACAAGGATACCATTTATTGGAGTAACAAAATTATCGACAACAGAATATGTTCCATAATGACATGGCTACAATCCATTGGAGTAACAAAATTCTCGACAATAGACTACCTTCCTTAATGACAAGGATACCATCCATTGGAGTAACAAAAATCTTGGCAACATACTACCTTCCATAATGACAAGGCTACCATCAATTGGAATAACAAAAATGTCGAGAACAAACTACCTTCCATAACGACAAAGCTACGATCCAATGGAATGACAAAAATCTCGACAACATTCTACCTTCCATAATGATAAGTCTACCATCCATTGGAGTAACAAAAATCTCGACAACAGACTACCTTCCATAATGACAAGGATACCATCTATTGGAATAACAAAAATATCGAGAACAAACTACCTTCCATAATGACAAGGCTACCATCCATTGGAGTGACAGAAATCACAATGTTAGACTACCTTCCATAATGACAAGGCTAGAATCCATTGGAGTTACAAAAATCACGACAACAAACTACCTTCCATAATGACAAGGCTACCATCCATTAAAGTAACAAAAATCTCGATGACATACTACATTCCATAATGACAAGGCTACCATCTATTGGAATAACAAAAATCTCGACAACAAACTACCTTCCATAATGACAAGGCTACCATCTATTGGAGTGACAAAAATCACAATGTTAGACTACCTTCCATAATGACAAGGCTAGAATCCATTGGAGTAACAAAAATCACGACAACAAACTACCTTCCATAATGACAAGGCTACCATCCATTGAAGTAACAAAAATCTCGATGACATACTACATTCCATAATGACAAGGCTACCATCCATTGGAGTAACAAAAATATCGACAACAGACTACCTTCCATAATGACAAGGCTACCATCCATTGTAATAACAAAAATCTCGACAACAAACTACCTTCCATAATGACAAGGCTACAATCCATTGGAGTAACAAAAACATCGAAAACAGACTATGTTCCATAATGACAAGGCTACAATCCATTGGAGTAACAAAATTCTTGACAACAGACTACCTTCCATAATGATAATGATACAATCCATTGGACTAACAAAAATCTCGACAACAAACAACCTTCTATAACGACAAGGCTACCATCTATTGGAGTAACAAAAATCTCGACAACAAACTACCTTCTATAATGACTAGGCTTCCATTCATTGGAGTAACAAAGATATCGAGAACGAACTACCTTCCATAATTATATTGCTACCATCCATTGGAGTATCAAAAATCTCGACAACCGACTACCTTCCATAATGACAAGGCTACCATCCATTTGAGTAACAAAAATATCTACAATAGACTATGTTCCATAATTACAAGGCTACAATCCATTGTAGTAACCAAAATCTCGACAACAGACTACCTTCCATAATGACAAGGTTACCATCCATTGTATTAACAAAAATCTCGACAATAGACTACCTTCCATAATGACAAGGCTACCATCCATTGGAGTAACAAAAATCTCGAAAACAGACTACCTTCCAAAATGACAAGGCTACCATCCATCAGAGTAACAAAAATCACAACAATAGACAACCTTCCATAATGACAAGGCTACCATCCATTGGAGTAACAAAAATCTTGACAATAGACTACCTTCCATAATGAGAAGGCTACCATCCATTGGAGTGAAAGAAATATAAATAACAGACTACCTTCCATAGTGACATGGCTACCATCCATTGGGGTGACAGAAATCACAACAATAAACTACCTTCTATAATGACAGGGATAGAATCCATTGGAGTAACAAAAATCTCGACAACAAACTACCATCCATAATGACAAGGATACCATCCATTGAAGTGACAAAAATCTCGACAACAAACTACCTTCCATAATTACAATGCTACCATCCATTGGAATAACCAAAATCTAGACAACAGATTACCTTCCATAATGACAAGGCTACCATCCATTGTAGTAACAAAAATCTCGACAATAGAATACCTTCCATAATGACAAGGCTACCATCTATTGGAATAACAAAAATCTCGACAACATACTACCTTCCATAATGACAAGGCTACCATCCATTGTATTAACAAAAATATCGACAACAGACTACCTTCCCTAATTACAAGGTTACCATCCATTGGAGAAACAAAAATCTCGAAAACAGACTACCATCCATAATAACAAGGCTACCATCCATTAGAGTAACAAAAATATCGACAACAGACAACCTTCCATAATGACAAGGCTACCATCCATTGGAGTAACAAAAATCTCGACAATAGACTACCTTCCATAATGACAAGGCTACCTTCCATTGGAGTAACAAAAATATGAACAACAAACTACCTTCCATAGTGACAAGGCTACCATCCATTGGAGTGACAGAAATCACAACGACAGACTACCATCCATCATGACAAGGCTAGCATCTGTTGGAGTAACAAAAATCTCAACAACAAACTACCTTCCATAATGACAAGGCTACCATCCATTGAAGTATCAAAAATCTCGACAATAGACAACCTTCCATAAGGACAAGGCTACCTTCAATCAGAGTAACAAAAATATGAACAACAGACTACCTTCCATAATGCCAAGGCTACCATCAATTAGAGTGACAGAAATCACAATGATAGACTACCTTCCATAATGACAAGGCTAGCATCCATTGGAATAACAAAAATCTCCACAACAAACTACCTTCCATAATGACAAGGCTACCATCCATTGAAGTAACAAAAATCTAAATGACGGACTACCTTCCATAATGACAAGGCTACCATCCATTGGAGTAACAAAAATCTAGACAATAGACTACCTTCCATAATGATAAGGCTACCTTCCATTGAAGTAACAAAAATATGTACAACTGATTACCTTCCATAGTGACAAGGCTACCATCCATTGGAGTGACTAAAATCACAACGACATACTACCTTCCATAATGATAAGGCTAGCATCCAATGCAGTAACAAAAATCTCGACAAAAAACTACCTTCTATAATGACAAGGCTACCATCCATTGATGTAACAAAAATATCGACAACAGACTACCTTCCATAGTTACAAGGCTACCATCCATTGGAGTGACAGAAATCACAACGTCAGACTACCTTCCATAATGACAAGGCTAGAATCCATTGGAGTAACAAAAATCTCGACAACATAATACCTTCCATAATGACAAGGCTACCATCCATTGAAGTAACAAAAATCTCGACGACAGACTACATTCTATAATAACAAGGCTACCATCCATTGGAGTAACAAAAATATCGACAACAGACTACCTTCCATAATTACAAGGCTACCATCCATTGGAATAACAAAAATCTCGCCAACAACCTACCTTCCATTATTGACAAGGATACCATGAATTGCAGTAACAAAAATCTCGAGAACAGACTACCTTCCATAATGACAAGGCTACCGTCCATTGGAGTAACAAAAATCTAGAAAATAGACTACCTTCCATAATGACAAGGCTACCTTCCATTAGAGTAACAAAAATATGAACAATAGACTACCTTCCATAGTGACAAGGCTACCATCCATTGGAGTGACAAAAATCACAACGACAGACTATGTTCCATACTGATAATGCTATCATCCATTGGAGTAACAAAAATCTCGACAAAAAACTACCTTCCATATTGACAAGGCTACCATCCATTGAAGTAACAAAAATCTCGACAACAGACTACCTTCCATAGTTACAAGGCTACCATCCATTGGAGTGACAGAAATCACAACGTCAGACTACCTTCCATAATGACAAGGCTAGCATCCATTGGAGTAACAAAAATCTCGACAAAAAACTACCTTCCATAATGACAAGGATACCATCTATTGAAGTAACAAAAATCTCGACGACGGACTACCTTCCATAATGACAAGGCTACCATCCATTGGAGTGACATAAATCACAACGATAGACTACCTTCCATAATGAAAAGGCTACCATCCATTGGAGTAACAAAAATCTCCACAACAAACTACCTTCCATAATGACAAGGCTACCATCCATTGAAGTAACAAAAATCTCGACGACGGACTACCTTCCATAATGACAAGGCTACCATCCATTGGAGTAACAAAAATCTAGACAATAGACTACCTTCCATAATGACTAGGCAAGCTTCCATTGGAGTAACAAAAATATGAACAACTGACTACCTTCCATATAGACAAGGCTACCATCCATTGTAGTGACAGAAATCACAACGACAGACTACCTTCCATAATGATAAGGCTAGCAGCCATTGGAGTAACAAAAATCTCGACAAAAAACTACCTTCCATAATGACAAGGCTACCATCCATTGAAGTAACAAAAATATCGACAACACACTACCTTCCATAGTTACAAGGCTACCATCCATTGGAGTGACAGAAATCACAACGTCAGACTACCTTCCATAATGACAAGGCTAGCATCCATTGGAGTAACAAAAATCTCGACGACATACTACCTTCCATAATGACAAGGCTACCATCTATTGAAGTAACAAAAATCTCGACGACATACTACATTCCATAATGACAAGGCTACCATCCATTAGAGTAACAAAAATATCGACAACATACTACCTTCCATAATTACAAGGCTACCATCCATTGGAATAACAAAAATCTCGCCAACAACTTACCTTCCATTAATGACAAGGATACCATCCATTGGAGTAACAAAAATCTCGGCAACAAACTACCTTCCATAATGACAAGGCTACCATCTATTGGAATAACAAAAATCTCGAGAACAGACTACCGTCCATAATGACAAGGCTACAATCCAATGGAATGACAAAAATCTCGACAACATTCTACCTTCCATAATGATAAGTCTACCATCACTTGGAGTTACAAAAATCTCGACAACAGACTACCTACCATAATGACAAAGATAGCATCTATTGGAATAACAAAAATCTCGAGAACAGACTACCTTCCATAATGACAAGGCTACCATCCATTGGAGAAACAAAAATCTCAAAAACAGACTACCATCCATAATAATAAGGCTACCATTCATTAGAGTAACAAAAATCTCGACAACAGACAACCTTCCATAATGACAAGGCTACCATTCATTGGAGTAACAAAAATCTCGACAATAGACTACCTTCCATAATGACAAGGCTACCATCCATTGAAGTAACAAGAATATCGACGACAGAGTACATTCCATAATAACAAGGCTACCATCCATTGGAGTAACAAAAATATCCACAACAGACTACCTTCCATAATGACAAGGCTACCATCCAGTGTAATAACAAAAATCTCGACAACAAACTACCTTCCATAATGACAAGGCTACCATCCATTGGAGTAACAAAAACATCGAAAACAGACTATGTTCCATAATGACAAGGCTACAATCCATTGGAGTAACAAAATTCTTGACAACAGACTACCTTCCATAATGATAATGATACAATCCGTTGGAGTAACAAAAGTATCGACAACAAACTACCTTCTATAACGACAAGGCTACCATCCATTGGAGTAACAAAAATCTCGACAACAAACTACCTTCTATAATGACTAGGCTACCATTCATTGGAGTAACAAAGATATCGAGAACGGACTACCTTCCATAATGATAATGCTACCATCCATTGCAGTAACAAAAATCCTGACAACCGACTACCTTCCATAATGACAAGGCTACCATCCATTTGAGTAACAAAAATATCTACAATAGACTATGTTCCATAATTACAAGGCTACAATCCATTGTAGCAACCAAAATCTCGACAACAGACTACCTTCCATAATGACAAGGCTACCATCCATTGTAGTAACAAAAATCTCGACAATAGACTTCCTTCCATAATGACAAGGCTACCATCCATTGGAGTAACAAAAATCTCGAAAACAGACTACCTTCCAAAATTACAAGGCTACTATCCATTAGAGTAACAAAAATCACAACAATACACAACCTTCCATAATGACAAGGCTACCATCCATTGGAGTGACAAAAATCTTGACAATAGACTACCTTCCATAATGAGAAGGCTACCATCCATTGGAGTGACAGAAATATAAACAACAGACTACATTCCATAGTGACATGGCTACCATCCATTGGAGTGACAGAAATCACAACGACAGACTACCTTCTATAATGACAAGGATAGCATCCATTGGAGTAACAAAAATCTCGACAACAAACTATCATCCATAAATACAAGGCTACCATCCATTGAAGTAACAAAAATCTCGACAACAAACTACCTTCCATAATTACAATGCTACCATCCATTGGAATAACAAAAATCTCGACAACAAACTACCTTCCATAATGACAAGGCTACCATCCATTGGAGTAACAAAATTCTCGACAACAGACTACCTTCCATAATGACAAGGATACCATCCATTGGAGTAACAAAAATCTCGGCAACAAACTACCTTCCATAATGACAAGGCTACCATCTATTGGAAAAACAAAAATCTCGAGAACAGACTACGTTCAACAATGACAAGGCTACCATCCAATGGAATGACAAAAATATCGACAACATTCTACCTTCCATAATGATAAGTCTACCATCCATTGGAGTAACAAAAATCTCGACAATAGACTACCTTCCATAATGACAAGGCTACCATCTATTGGAATAACAAAAATCACGACAGCAGACTACCTTCCATAATGACAAGGCTACCATTCATTGTAGTAACAAAAATATCGACAACAGACTACCTTCCCTAATTACAAGGTTACCATCCATTGGAGAAACAAAAATCTCGAAAACAGACTACCTTCCAAAATTACAAGGCTACCATCCATTAGAGTAACAAAAATCACAACAATACACAACCTTCCATAATGACAAGGCTACCATCCATTGGAGTGACAAAAATCTTGACAATAGACTACCTTCCATAATGAGAAGGCTACCATCCATTGGAGTGACAGAAATATAAACAACAGACTACCTTCCATAGTGACATGGCTACCATCCATTGGAGTGACAGAAATCACAACGACAGACTACCTTCTATAATGACAAGGATAGCATCCATTGGAGTAACAAAAATCTCGATAACAAACTACCATCCATAAATACAAGGCTACCATCCATTGAAGTAACAAAAATCTCGACAACAAACTACCTTCCATAATTACAATGCTACCATCCATTGGAATAACAAAAATCTCGACAACAAATTACCTTCCATAATGACAAGGCTACCATCCATTGGAGTAACAAAATTCTCGACAACAGACTACCTTCCATAATGACAAGGATACCATCCATTGGAGTAACAAAAATCTCGGCAACAAACTACCTTCCATAATGACAAGGCTACCATCTATTGGAAAAACAAAAATCTCGAGAACAGACTACGTTAAACAATGACAAGGCTACCATCCAATGGAATGACAAAAATATCGACAACATTCTACCTTCCATAATGATAAGTCTACCATCCATTGGAGTAACAAAAATCTCGACAATAGACAACCTTCGATAATGACAAGGCTACCATCTATTGGAATAACAAAAATCACGACCGCAGACTACCTTCCATAATGACAAGGCTACCATTCATTGTAGTAACAAAAATATCGACAACAGACTACCTTCCCTAATTACAAGGTTACCATCCATTGGAGAAACAAAAATCTCGAAAACAGACTACCATCCATAATAACAAGGCTACCATCCATTAGAGTAACAAAAATCTCGACAACAGACAACCTTCCATAATGACAAGGCTACCATCCATTGGAGTCACAAAAATCTCGACATTAGACTACCTTCCATAATGACAAGGCTACCTTCTAATGGAGTAACAAAAATATGAACAACAAACTACCTTCCATAGTGACAAGGCTACCATCCATTGGAGTGACAGAAATCACAACGACCGACTACCGTCCATCATGACAAGGCTAGCATCTATTGGAGTAACAAAAATCTCGACAACAAACTACCTTCCATAATGACAAGGCTACCATCCATTGAAGTATCAAAAATCTTGACAAAAGACTACCTTCCATAATGACAAGGCTACCATCCATTGGAGTAACAAAAATCTCGACAATAGACAACCTTCCATAATGACAAGGCTACCTTCAATCATAGTAACAAAAATATGAACAACAGACTACCTTCCATAATGTCAAGGCTACCATCCATTGGAGTGACAGAAATCACAACGATAGACTTCCTTCCATAATGACAAGGCTAGCATCCACTGGAGTAACAAAAATCTCCATAACAAACTACCTTCCATAATGACAAGGCTACCATCCATTGAAGTAACAAAAATCTCGACGACGGACTACCTTCCATAATGACAATGCTACCATCCATTGGAGTAACAAAAATATAGACAATAGACTACCTTCCATAATGACAAGGCTACCTTCCATTGGAGTAACAAAAATATGAAAAACAGACTACCTTCCATAGTGACAAGGTTACCATCGATTGGAGTGACAGAAATCACAACGACAGAATACGTTCCATAATGATAAGGCTGTCATCCATTGGAGTAACAAAAATCTCGACAAAAAACTACCTTCCATATTGACAAGGCTACCATCCATTGAAGTAACAAAAATCTCGACAACAGACTACCTTCCATAGTTACAAGGCTACCATCCATTGGAGTGACAGAAATAACAACGTCAGACTACCTTCCATAATGACAAGGCTAGCATCCATTGGAGTAACAAAAATCTCAACAAAAAACTACCTTCCATAATGACAAGGCTACCATATATTGAAGTAACAAAAATCTCGACGACATACTACATTCCATAATTACAAGGCTACCATCCATTGGAGTAACAAAAATATCGACAACATACTACCTACCATAATTACAATGCTACCATCAATTGGAATAACAAAAATCTCGACAACAAACTACCTTCCATAATGACAAGGCTACCATCCATTGGAGTAACAAAAACATCGACAACAGACTATGTTCCATAATGACAAGGCAACAATTCATTAGAGTAACAAAATTCTCGCCAACAAACAACCTTCCATTAATGACAAGGATATCATCCATTGGAGTAACAAAAATCTCGGCAACAGACTACCTTCTATAATTACAAGGCTACCATCTATTGGAATAACAAAAATCTCGAGAAGAGACTACCTTCCACAATGACAAGGATACCATCCAATGGAATGACAAAAATCTCGACAAGATTCTACCTTCCATAATTATAAGTCTACCATCCATTGGAATAACAAAAATCTCGAGAACAAACTACCTTCCATAATGACAAGGCTACCATCCATTTCAGTAACAAAAATCTCGACAACAGACTACCTTCCCTAATTACAAGGCTACCATCCATTGGAGTAACAAAAATATCAAAAACATACTACCATCCATAATAACAAGGCTACCATCCATTAGAGTAACAAAAATCTCGACAACAGGCAACCTTCCATAATGACAAGGCTACCATTCATTGGAGTAACAAAAATCTCGACAATAGACTACCTTCCATAAAGACAAGGCTACCTTCCATTGGAGTAACAAAAATCTCGACAATAGACTACCTTCCATAATGAAAAGGCTACCTTCCAATGGAGTAACAAAAATATGAACAACAGACTACCTTCCATAGTGACAAGGCTACCATCCATTGGAGTGACAGAAATCACAACGACCGACTACCATCCATCATGACAAGGCTAGCATCCATTGAAGTAACAAAAATCTCGACAACAAACTAGCTTCCATAATGACAAGACTACCATCCATTGAAGTATCAAAAATCTTGACAAAAGACTACCTTTCATAATGACAAGGCTACCATCCATTGGAGTAACAAAAATCTCGACAATAGACAACATTCCATAATTACAAGGCTACCTTTAATCAGAGTAACAAAAATATGAACAACAGACTACCTTCCATAATGTCAAGGCTACCATCCATTGGAGTGACAGAAATCACAACGATAGACTTCCTTCCATAATTACAAGGCTAGCATCCATTGGAGTAACAAAAATCTCCACAACAAACTACCTTCCATAATGACAAGGCTACCATCCATTGAAGTAACAAAAATCTCGACGACGGACTACCTTCCATAATGACAAGGCTACCATCCATTGGAGTAACAAAAATCTAGACAATAGACTACCTTCCATAATGACAAGGCTACCTTCCATTGGAGTAACAAAAATATGATAAACAGACTACCTTCCATAGTGACAAGGTTACAATCCATTGGAGTGACAGAAATCACAACGACAGACTACGTTCCATACTGATAATGCTATCATCCATTGGAGTAACAAAAATCTCGACAAAAAACTACCTTCCATATTGACAAGGCTACCATCCATTGAAGTAACAAAAATCTCGACAACAAACTACCTTCCATAGTTACAAGGCTACCATCCATTGGAGTGACAGAAATCACAACGTAAGACTACCTTCCATAATGACAAGGCTAGCATCCATTGGAGTAACAAAAATCTCGACAAAAAACTACCTTCCATAATGACAAGGCTACCATCTATTGAAGTAACAAAAATCTCGACGACATACTACATTCCATAATGACAAGGCTACCATCCATTGGAGTAACAAAAATATCGACAACATACTACCTACCATAATTACAAGGCTACCATCCATTGGAATAACAAAAATCTCGACAACAAACTACCTTCCATAATGACAAGGCTACCATCCATTGGAGTAACAAAAACATCGACAACAGACTATGTTCCATAACGACAAGGCTACAATTCATTGGAGTAACAAAATTCTCGCCAACAAACAACCTTCCATTAATGACAAGGATATCATCCATTGGAGTAACAAAAATCTCGGCAACAGACTACCTTCCATAATGACAAGGCTACCATCTATTGGAATAACAAAAATCTCGAGAACAGACTACCTTCCACAATGACAAGGCTACCATCCAATGGAATGACAAAAATCACGACAAGATTCTACCTTCCATAATTATAAGTCTACCATCCATTGGAATAACAAAAATCTCGAGAACAGACTACCTTCCATAATGACAAGGCTACCATCCATTTCAGTAACAAAAACCTCGACAACAGACTACATTCCCTAATTACAAGGCTACCATCCATTGGAGAAACAAAAATCTCAAAAACATACTACCATCCATAATAACAAGGCTACCATCCATTAGAGTAACAAAAATCTCGACAACAGACAACCTTCCATAATGACAAGGCTACCATTCATTGGAGTAACAAAAATCTCGATAATAGACTACCTTCCATAATGACAAGGCTACCTTCCATTGGAGTAACAAAAATAAGAACAACATACTACCTTCCATAGTGACTAGGCTACCATCCATTGGAGTGACAAAAATCACAACGACAGACTACCTTCTATAATGACAAGGATAGCATCCATTGGAGTATCAAAAATCTCGACAACAAACTACCATCCATAATGACAAGGCTACCATCCTGTGAAGTAAAAAAAATCTCGACAACAGACTACCTTCCATAATTACAACGCTATATTCCATTGGAATAACAAAATTCTCGACAACCGACTACCTTCCATAATTGCAAGGATACCATCCATTGGAGTAACAAAAATCTCGGCAACAGACTACCTTCCATAATGACAAGGCTACCATCTATTGGAATAACAAAAATCTTAAGAACAGACTACCTTCAACAATGACAAGGCTACCATCCAATGGAATGACAAAAATATCGACAACATTCTAACTTCCATAATGATAAGTCTACCATCCATTGGAGTAACAAAAATCTCGACAATAGACTACCTTCCATAATGACAAGGATACCATCTATTGGAATAACAAAAATCTCGACAACAGACTACCTTCCATAATGACAAGGCTACCATCCATTGTAGTAACAAAAATATCTACAACAGACTACCTTCCCTAATTACAAGGTTACCATCCATTGGAGAAACAAAAATCTCGAAAACATACTACCATCCATAATAACAAGGCTACCATCCATTAGAGTAACAAAAATCTCGACAACAAACAACCTTCCATAATGACAAGGCTACCATCCATTGGAGTAACAAAAATCTCGACAATATACAAACTTCCATAATGACAAGGCTAACTTCCATTGGAGTTACAAAAATATGTACAACAGACTACCTTCCATAGTGACAAGGCTACCATCCATTAGAGTGACAAAAATCACAATGACAGACTACCACCCATCATGACAAGGCTAGCATCCCTTGGAGTAACAAAAATCTTGACAACAAACTAACTTCCATAATGACAAGGCTACCATCCATTGAAGTATCAAAAATCTCGACGACAGACTAACTTCCATAATGACAAGTCTAACTTCCATTGGAGTTACAAAAATATGTACAACAGACTACCTTCAATAGTGACAAGGCTACCATCCATTGGAGTGACAGAAATCACAACGACAAACTACCATCCATCATGACAAGGCTAGCATCCATTGGAGTAACAAAAATATCGACAACAAACTACCTTCCATAATGACAAGGCTACCATCCATTGAAGTATCAAAAATCTCGACGAAAGACTACCTTCCATAATAACAAGGCTACCATCCATTGGAGTAACAAAAATCTCGACAATAGACAACCTTCCATAATGACAAGGCTACCTTCAACCAGAGTAAGAAAAATATGAACAACAGAGTACCTTCCATAATGTCAAGGCTACCATCCATTGGAGTGATAGAAATCACAACGATAGACTACCTTCCATAATGACAAGGCTAGCATCCATTGGAGTAACAAAAATCTCAACAACAAACTACCTTCCATAATGACAAGGCTACCTTCCATTGGAGTAACAAAAATATGAACAACAGACTACCTTCCATAATGACAAGGCTACCATCCATTGGAGTAACAAAAATCTAGACAATAGACTACCTTCCATAATGACAAGGCTACCTTCCATTGGAGTAACAAAAATATGAACAACATACTACCTTCCATAATGACAAGGCTACCATCCATTGGAGTGACAGAAATAACAACGAAAGACTACCTTCCATAATGACAAGGCTAGTATCCATTGGAGTAACAAAAATCTCGACAAAAAACTACCTTCCATAATGACAAGGCTACCATCCATTGAAGTAACAAAAATCTCGACAACAGACTACCTTCCATACTTACAAGGCTACCATCCATTGGAGTGACAGAAATCATAACGTCAGACTACCTTCCATAATGACAAGGCTAGCATCCATTGGAGTAACAAAAATCTCGACAAAAAACTACCTTCCATAATGACAAGGCTACCATCTATTGAAATAACAAAAATCTCGACGACAGACTACATTCCATAATGACAAGGCTACCATCCATTGGAGTAACAAAAATATCGACAACTGACTACCTTCCATAATTACAAGGCTACCATCCATTGGAATAACAAAAATCTTGACAACAAACTACTTTCCATAATGACAAGGCTACCATCCATTGGAGTAACAAAAACATCGACAACAGACTATGTTCCATAATGACAAGGCTACAATCCATTGGAGTAACAAAATTCTCGACAACAAACTACCTTCCATTAATGACAAGGATACCATCCATTGGAGTAACAAAAATCTCGGCAACAGACTACCTTCCATAATGACAAGGCTACCATCTATTGGAATAACAAAAATCTCGAGAAAAAACTACCTTCCATAATGACAAGGCTACCATCCAATTGAATGACAAAAATCTCGACAACTTTCTACCTTCCATAAGGATAAGTCTACCATCCATTGGAGTAACAAAAATCTCGACAACAGAATACCTTCCATAATGACAGGGATAACATCTATTGGAATAACAAAAATCTCGAGAACAGACTACCTTCCATAATGACAAGGCTACCATCCATTTTAGTACCAAAAAACTCGACAACAGACTACCTTCCCTAATTAAAAGGCTACCATCCATTGGAGTAACAAAAATCTCAAAAACAGACTACCATCCATAATAACAAGGCTACCATCCATTAAAGTAACAAAAATCTCGACAACAAACAACCTTCCATAATGACAAGGCTACCATTCATTGGAGTAACAAAAATTTCGACAATAGACTACCTTCCATAATGACAAGGCTACCTTCCATTGGAGTAACAAAAATATGAACAACATACTACCTTCCATAGTGACAAGGCTACCATCCATTGGAGTGACAGAAATCACAACGACAGACTACAATTCATAATGACAAGGATAACATCCATTGGAGTAACAAAAATCTCGACAACAAAGTACCTTCCATAATGACAAGGCTACCATCCATTGAAGTATCAAAAATCTCGACGACAGACTACCTTCCATAATGACAAGGCTATCATCCATTGGAGTAACAAAAATCTCGACAATAGACAACCTTCCATAATGACAAGGCTACCTTCCATTGGAGTAACAAAAATATGAACAACAGACTACCTTCCATAATGACAAGGCTACCATCCATTAGAGTGACAGAAATCAAAACGATAGACTACCTTCCATAATGACAAGGCTAGCATCCATTGGAGTAACAAAAATCTCCACAACAAACTACCTTCCATAATGACAAGCCTACCATCCATTGGAGTAACAAAAATCTAGACAATATACTACCTTCCATAATGACAAGGCTACCTTCCATTGGAGTAACAAAAATATAAACAACAGACTACCTTCCATAGTGACAAAGCTACCATCCATTGGAGTGACATAAATCACAACGAAAGACTACAATCCATAATGACAAGGCTAGCATCCATTGGAGTAACAAAAATCTCGACAACAAACTACCTTCCATAATGACAAGGCTACCATCCATTGAAGCAACAAAAATATCGATGACGGACTACCTTCCATAATGACAAGGCTACCATCCATTGGAGTAACAAAAATCTAGACAATATACTACCTTCCATAATGACAAGGCTACCTTCCATTGGAGTAACAAAAATATGAACAACAGACTACCTTCCATAGTGACAAGGCTACCATCCATTGGAGTGACAGAAATCACAACGAAAGACTACCTTCCATAATGACAAGGCTAGCATCCATTGGAGTAACAAAAATCTCGATAACAAACCACCTTCCATAATGACAAGGGTACCATCCATTGAAGTATCAAAAATCTCGACGAAAGACTACCTTCCATAATGACAAGGCTACCATCCATTGGAGTAACAAAAATCTCGACAATAGACAACCTTCCATAATGACAAGGCTACCTTCCATTGGAGTAACAAAAATATGAACAACAGACTACCTTCCATAATGACAAGGCTACCATCCATTGGAGTGACAGAAATCACAACGACAAACTACCTTCCATAATGATAAGGCTAGCATCCATTGGAGTAACAAAAATCTCCACAACAAACTACCTTCCATAATGACAAGGCTACCATCCATTGAAGTAACAAAAATCTCGACAACAGACTACCTTCCACAGTTACAAGGCTACCATCCATTGGAGTGACAGAAATCACAACGTCATACTACCTTCCATAATGATAAGGCTAGCATCCATTGGAGTAACAAAAATCTCGACAAAAAACTACCTTCCATTATGACAAGCCTACCATCCATTGATGTAACAAAAATCTCGACGACAAACTACATTCCATAATGACAAGGCTACCATCCATCGGAGTAACAAAAATATCGACAACAGACTACCTTCCATAATTACAAGGCTACCATCCATTGGAATAACAAAAATCTAGACAACAAACTACCTTCCATAATGACAAGGCTACCATCCAATGGAATGACAAAAATCTCGACAACATTCTACCTTCCATAATGATAAGTTTACCATCCATGGGAGTAACAAAAATCTCGACAACAGACTACCTTCCATAATGACAAGGATACCATCTATTGGAATAACAAAAATCTCAAGAACAAACTACCTTCCATAATGACAAGGCTACCATCCATTATAGTAACAAAAATCTCGACAACAAACTACCTTCCTTAATTACAAGGCTACCATCCATTGGAGTAACAAAAATCTCGAAAACAGACTACCATCCATTGGAGTAACAAAAATCTCGAAAACAGACTACCATCCATAATGACAAGGCTAGCATCCATTGGAGTAACAAAAATATCGACAACAGACAACCTTCCATAATGACAAGGATACCATCCATTGGAGTAACTAAAATATGAACAACAGACTACCTTCCATAGTGACAAGGCTACCATCCATTGGAGTGACAAAAATCACAACGACAAACTACCTTCCATAATGACAAGGCTAGCATCCATTGGAGTAACAAAAATCTCGACAACAAACTACCTACCATAATGACAAGGCTACCATCCATTGGAGTAACAAAAATATCGACAATAGACTACCTTCCATAATGATAAGGCTACCATCCATTGTAGTAACAAAAATCTTGACAACATACTATGTTCCCTAATTACAAGGCTACCATCCGTTGGAGTAACAAAAATCTCAAAAATAGACTACCATCCATAATAAGAAGGCTACCATCCATTAGAGTAATAAAAATCTCGAAAATAGACTACCTTCCATAATGACAAGGCTACCTTCCATTGTAGTAACAAAAATCTCGACAATAGACTACTTTCCATAATGACAAGGCTACCTTCCATTGGAGTAACAAAAATATGAACAACATACTACCTTCCATAATGATAAGGCTACCATCCATTGGAGTGACAGAAATCACAACGATAGACTACCTTCCATAATGAGAAGGCTAGCATCCATTGGAGTAACAAAAATCTCCACAACAAACTACCTTCCATAATGACAAGGCTACCATCCATTGGAGTAACAAAAATCTCCACAACAAACTACCTTCCATAATGACAAGGCTACCATCCATTGAAGTAACAAAAATCTCGACGACAAACTACCTTCCATAATGACAAGGCTACCTTCCATTGGAGTAACAAAAATATGAACAATAGACTACCTTCCATAGTGACAAGGCTACCATCCATTGGAGTGACAGAAATCACAACGACAGACTACCTTCCATAATGATAAGGCTAGCATCCATTGGAGTAACAAAAATCTCGACAATAAACTACCTTCCATAATGACAAGGCTACCATCCATTGAAGTAACAAAAATCTCGACGACAGACTACATTCCATAATGACAAGGCTACCATCCATCGAAGTAACAAAAATATCGACAACAGACTACCTTCCATAATTACAAGGCTACCATCCATTGGAATAACAAAAGTCTCGACAACAAACTACCTTCCATAATGTAAAGGCTACAATCCATTGGAGTAGCAAAAACATCGACAATAGACTATGTTCCATAATGACAAGGCTACAATCCATTGGAGTAACAAAATTCTCTACAACAAAATACCTTCGATTAATGACAAGGATACCATCCATTGGAGTAACAAAAATCTCTGCAACAGACTACCTTCCATAATGACAAGGCTACCATCTTTTGGAATAACAAAAATCTCGAGAACAGACTACCTTCCATAATGACAAGGCTACCATCCAATGGAATGACAAAAATCTCGACAACATTCTACCTTCCATAATGATAAGTCTTCCATCCATTGGAGTAACAAAAATCTCGACAACAGACTACCTTCCATAATGACAAGGATACCATCTATTGGAATAACAAAAATCTCGAGAACAAACTACCTTCCATAATGACAAGGCTACCATCCATTGTAGTAGGAAAAATCTCGACAACAGACTACCTTCCCTAATTACAAGGTTACCATCCATTGGAGTAACAAAAATCTCGAAAACAGACTACCATCCATAATGACAAGGCTAGCATCCATTGGAGTACCAAAAATCTCGACAACAGACAACCTTCCATAATGACAAGGCTACCATCCATTGAAGTAACAAAAATCTAAACAACAGACTACCTTCCATAATGACAAGGATACCATCCATTGGAGTAACAAAAATATGAACAACAGACTACCTTCCATAGTGACAAGGCTACCATCCATTGGAGTGACAGAAATCACAACGACAGACTGCCTTTTAATAATGACAAGGCTAGCATCCATTGGAGTAACAAAAATCTCGACAACAAACTACCTACCATAATGACAAGGCTACCATCCATTGGAGTAACAAAAATCTCGACAATAGACTACCTTCCATAATGATAAGGCTACCATCCATTGTAGTAACAAAAATCTTGACAACATACTATGTTCCCTAATTACAAGGCTACCATCCGTTGGAGTAACAAAAATCTCAAAAATAGACTACCATCCATAATAAGAAGGCTACCATCCATTAGAGTAATAAAAATCTCGAAAATAGACTACCTTCCATAATGACAAGGCTACCTGGCATTGTAGTAACAAAAATCTCGACGATAGACTACTTTCCATAATGACAAGGCTACCTTCCATTGGAGTAACAAAAATATGAACAACATACTACCTTCCATAATGATAAGGCTACCATCCATTGGAGTAACAGAAATCACAACGATAGACTACCTTCCATAATGAGAAGGCTAGCATCCATTGGAGTAACAAAAATCTCCACAACAAACTACCTTCCATAATGACAAGGCTACCATCCATTGGAGTAACAAAAATCTCCACAACAAACTACCTTCCATAATGACAAGGCTACCATCCATTGAAGTAACAAAAATCTCGACGACAAACTACCTTCCATAATGACAAGGCTACCTTCCATTGGAGTAACAAAAATATGAACAATAGACTACCTTCCATAGTGACAAGGCTACCATCCATTGGAGTGACAGAAATCACAACGACAGACTACCTTCCATAATGATAAGGCTAGCATCCATTGGAGTAACAAAAATCTCGACAACAAACTACCTTCCATAATGACAAGGCTACCATCCATTGAAGTAACAAAAATCTCGACGACAAACTACATTCCATAATGACAAGGCTACCATCCATCGAAGTAACAAAAATATCGACAACAGACTACCTTCCATAATTACAAGGCTACCATCCATTGGAATAACAAAAGTCTCGACAACAAACTACCTTCCATAATGTAAAGGCTACAATCCATTGGAGTAACAAAAACATCGACAACAGACTATGTTCCATAATGACAAGGCTACAATCCATTGGAGTACGAAAATTCTCGAGAACAAAATACCTTCCATTAATGACAAGGATACCATCCATTGGAGTAACAAAAATCTCTGCAACAGACTACCTTCCATAATGACAAGGCTACCATCTTTTGGAATAACAAAAATCTCGAGAACAGACTACCTTCCATAATGACAAGGCTACCATCCAATGGAATGACAAAAATCTCGACAACATTCTACCTTCCATAATGATATGTCTACCATCCATTGGAGTAACAAAAATCTCGACAACAGACTACCTTCCATAATGACAAGGATACCATCTATTGGAATAACAAAAATCTTGAGAACAAACTACCTTCCATAATGACAAGGCTACCATCCATTGTAGTAACAAAAATCTCGACAACAGACTACCTTCCCTAATTACAAGGTTACCATCCATTGGAGTAACAAAATTCTCGAAAACAGACTACCATCCATAATGACAAGGCTAGCATCCACTGGAGTACCAAAAATCTCGACAACAGACAACCTTCCATAATGAAAAGGCTACCATCCATTGAAGTAACAAAAATCTCAACAACAGACTACCTTCCATGATGACAAGGATACCATCCATTGGAGTAACAAAAATATGAACAACAGACTACCTTCCATAGTGACAAGGCTACCATCCATTGGAGTGACAGAAATCACAACGACAGACTGCCTTCCATAATGACAAGGCTAGCATCCATTGGAGTAACAAAAATCTCGACAACAAACTACCTACCATAATGACAAGGCTACCATCCATTGGAGTAACAAAAATCTCGACAATAGACTACCTTCCATAATGATAAGGCTACCATCCATTGTAGTAACAAAAATCTCGACAACAGACTATGTTCCCTAATTACAAGGCTACCATCCATTGGAGTAACAAAAATCTCGAAAACAGACTACCATCCATAATAACAAGGCTACCATCCATTAGAGTAATAAAAATCTCGACAATAGACTACCTTCCATAATGACAAGGCTACCTTCTTTTGTAGTAACAAAAATCTCGACAATAGACTACCTTCCATAATGACAAAGCTACCTTCCATTGGAGTAACAAAAATATGAACAACAGACTACCTTCCATAATGTCAAGGCTACCATCCATTGGAGTGACAGAAATCACAACGATGGACTAACTTCCATAATGATAAGGCTAGCATCCATTGGAGTAACAAAAATCTCGACAACAGACTACCTTCCATAGTTACAAGGCTACCATCCATTGGAGTGACAGAAATCACAACGTCAGACTACCTTCCATAATGACAAGGCTACCATCCATTGAAGTAACAAAAATCTCGACAACAGACTACCTTCCATAGTTACAAGGCTACCATCTATTAGAGTGACAGAAATCACAACGTTAGACTACCTTCCATAATGACAAGGCTAGCATCCATTGGAGTAACAAAAATCTCGATAAAAAACTACCTTCCATTATGAAAAGACTACCATCCATTGAAGTAACAAAAATCTCGACGATAGACTACATTCCATAATGACAAGGCTACCATCCATCGGAGTAACAAAAATATCGACAACAGACTACCTTCCATAATTACAAGGCTACCATCCATTGGAATAACAAAAATCTCGACAACAAACTACCTTCCATAATGTCAAGGCTACCATCCATTGGAGTAACAAAAACATCGACAACAGACTATGTTCAATAATGACAAGGCTACAATCCATTGGAGTAACAAAATTCTCGACAACAAACTACCTTCCATTAATGACAAGGATACCATCCATTGGAATAACAAAAATCTCTGCAATAGACTACCTTCCATAATGACAAGGCTACCATCTTTTGGAATAACAAAAAGCTCGAGAACAAACTACCTTCCATAATGACAAGGCTACCATCCAATGGAATGACAAAAATCTCGACAACATTCTACCTTCCATAATGATAAGTCTACCATCCATTGGAGTAACAAAAATCTCGACAATAGACTACCTTCCATATTGACAAGGATACCATCTATTGGAATAACAAAAATCTAGAGAACAAACTACCTTCCATAATGACAAGGCTACCATCCATTGTAGTAACAAAAATATCGACAATAGACTACCTTCCCTAATTACAAGGCTACCATCCATTGGAGTAACAAAAATCTCGAAAACAGACTACCATCCATAATGACAAGCCTTGCATCCATTGGAGTAGCAAAAATCTCGACAACAGACAACCTTCCATAATGACAAGGCTACCATCGATTGAAGTAACAAAAATCTCGACAACAGACTACCTTCCATAATGACAAGGATACCATCCATTGGAGTAACAAAAATATGAACAATAGACTACCTTCCATAGTAACAAGGCTACCATCCATTGGAGTGACAGAAATCACAACGACATACTACCTTCCATAATGACAAGGCTAGCATCCATTGGAGTAACAAAAATCTCGACAATAGACTACCTTGCATAATTACAAGGCTATCATCTATTGGAATAACAAAAATCTCGAGAACAGACTACCTTCAATAATGACAAGGCTACCATCCAATGGAATGACAAAAATCTCGACAACATTCTACCTTCCATAATGATAAGTCTACCATCCATTGGAGTAACAAAAATCTCGACAACAGACTACTTTCCATAATGACAAGGATACCATCTATTGGAATAAGAAAAATCTCGAGAACAGACTACCTTCCATAATGACAAGGCTACCATCCATTGGAATAACACAAATCTCGACAACAAACTACCTTCCATAATGACAAGGCTACCATCCATTGGAGTAATAAAAACATCGACAACAGACTATGTTCCATAATGATAAGGCTACAATCCATTGGAGTAACAAAATTCTCGACAACAGACTACCTTCCATTAATGACAAGGATACCATCCATTGGAGTAACAAAAATCTCGGCAATACACTACCTTCCATAATGACAAGGCTACCATCTATTGGAATAACAAAAATCTCGAGAACAGACTACCTTCCCTAATGACAAGGCTACCATCCAATGGAATGACTAAAATCTCAACAACATTCTACCTTCCATAATGATAAGTCTACCATCCATTGGAGTATCAAACATCTCGAAAACAGGCTATCTTCCATAATGACAAGGATACCATCTATTGGAATAACAAAAATATCGAGAACATACTACCTTCCATAATGACTAGGATACCATCCATTGTAGTAACAAAAATCTCGACAACAGACTACCTTCCCTAATTACAAGACTACCATCCATTGGAGTAACAAAAATCTTGAAATCAGACTACCATCAATAATAACAAGGCTACCATCCATTAGAGTAACAAAAATCTCGACAACAGACTATGTTCCCTAACTACAAGGCTACCATCCGTTAGAGTAACAAAAACCTCGACAACAGACAACCTTCCATAATGACAAGGCTACCATCCATTGGAGTAACAAAAATCTCGACAATAGACTACCTTCCATAATGACAAGGCTACCTTCTTTTGTAGTAACAAAAATCTCGACAATAGACTACCTTCCATAATGACAAAGCTACCTTCCATTGGAGTACCAAAAATATGAACAACAGACTACCTTCCATAATGACAAGGCTACCATCCATTGGAGTGACATAAATCACAACGATGGACTACCTTCCATAATGATAAGGCTAGCATCCATTGGAGTAACAAAAATCTCGACAACAGACTACCTTCCATAGTTACAAGGCTACCATCCATTGGAGTGAAAGAAATCACAACGTCAGACTACCTTCCATAATGACAAGACTACCATCCATTGAAGTAACAAAAATCTCAACAACAGACTACCTTCCATAGTTACAAGGCTACCATCTATTAGAGTGACAGAAATCACAACGTTAGACTACCTTCCATAATGACAAGGCTAGCATCCATTAGAGTAACAAATGTCTCGATAAAAAACTACCTTCCATTATGAAAAGGCTACCATCCATTGAAGTAACAAAAATCTCGACGACAGACTACATTCCATAATGACAAGGCTACCATCCATCGGAGTAACAAAAATATCGACAACAGACTACCTTCCATAATTACAAGGCTACCATCCATTGGAATAACTAAAATCTCGACAACAAACTACCTTCCATAATGTCAAGGCTACCATCCATTGGAGTAACAAAAACATCGACAACAGACTATGTTCCATAATGACAAGGCTACAATCCATTGGAGTAACAAAATTCTCGACAACAAACTACCTTCCATTAATGACAAGGATACCATCCATTGGAATAACAAAAATCTCTGCAACAGACTACCTTCCATAATGACAAGGCTACCATCTTTTGGAATACCAAAAAGCTCGAGAACAAACTACCTTCCATAATGACAAGGCTACCATCCAATGGAATGACAAAAATCTCGACAACATTCTACCTTCCATAATGACAAGTCTACCATCCATTGGAGTAACAAAAATCTCGACAATAGACTACCTTCCATAATGACAAGGATACCATCTATTGGAATAACAAAAATCTCGAGAACAAACTACCTTCCATAATGACAAGGCTACCATCCATTGTAGTAACAAAAATATCGACAACAGACTACCTTCCCTAATTACAAGGCTACCATCCATTGGAGTAACAAAAATCTCGAAAAAAGACTACCATCCATAATGACAAGGCTATCATCCATTGGAGTAGCAAAAATCTCGACAACAGACAACCTTCCATAATGACAAGGCTACCATCCATTGAAGTAACAAAAATCTCGACAACAGACTACCTTCTATAATGACAAGGATACCATCCATTGGAGTAACAAAAATATGAACAATAGACTACCTTCCATAGTAACAAGGCTACCATCCATTGGAGTGACAGAAATCACAACGACATACTACCTTCCATAATGACAAGGCTAGCATCCATTGGAGTAACAAAAATCTCGACAATAGACTACCTTGCATAATTACAAGGCTATCATCTATTGGAATAACAAAAAATCTCGAGAACAAACTACCTTCCATAATGACAAGGCTACCATCCAATGGAATGACAAAAATCTCGACAACATTCTACCTTCCATAATGATAAGTCTACCATCCATTGGAGTAACAAAAATCTCGACAACAGACTACTTTCCATAATGACAAGGATACCATCTATTGGAATAAGAAAAATCTCGAGAACAGACTACCTTCCATAATGACAAGGCTACCATCCATTGGAATAACACAAATCTCGACAACAAACTACCTTCCATAATGACAAGGCTACCATCCATTGGAGTAATAAAAACATCGACAACAGACTATGTTCCATAATGATAAGGCTACAATCCATTAGAGTAACAAAATTCTCGACAATAGACTACCTTCCATTAATGACAAGGATACCATCCATTGGAGTAACAAAAATCTCGGCAACAGCCTACCTTCCATAATGACAAGGCTACCATCTATTGGAATAACAAAAATCTTGAGAACAGACTACCTTCCCTAATGACAAGGCTACCATCCAATGGAATGACAAATATCTCGACAACAAACTACCTTCCATAATGACAAGGCTACCATCCATTGAAGTAACAAAAATCTCAACGACAGACTCCCTTCTATATGACAAGGCTACCATACATTGGAGTAACAAAAATCTCGACAATAGACTCCCTTCCATAATGATAAGGTTACCATCCATTGGACTAACAAAAATATCGACAATAGACTACCTTCCATAATGAATAGGCTACCTTCAATTGGAGTAACAAAAATATGAACAATAGACTACGTTCCATAATGACAAGGCTACCATCCATTGGAGTGACAGAAATCACAACGACAGACTACCTTCCATAATGACAAGGCTAGCATCCATTGGGGTAACAAAAATCTCCACAACAAACTACCTTCCATAATGACAAGGCTACCATCCATTGAAGTAACAAAAATCTCGACGACAGACTACCATCCATAATGACAAGGCAACCATCCATTAGAGTAACAAAAATCTAGACAATACACTACCTTCCATAATGACAAGGCTACCTTCCATTGGAGTAAAAAAAATATGAACAACAGACTACCTTCCATAGTGACAGGGCTACCATCCATTGGAGTGACAGAAATCACAACGACAAACTACCTTCCATAATGACAAGGCTTGCATCCATTGGAGTAACAAAAATCTCGACAACAAACTACCTTCTATAATGACAAGGCTACCATCCATTGAAGTAACAAAAATCTTGACAACAGACTACCTTCCAAAGTGACAAGGCTACCATCCATTGGAGTGACAGAAATCACAACGTCAGACTACCTTCCATAATGACAAGGCTAGTATCCATTGGAGTAACAAAAATCTCGACAACAAACTACCTTCCATAATGACAAGGCTACCATCCATTGAAGTAACAAAAATCTCGACGACAGACTACATTCCATAATGACAAGGCTACCATCCATTGGAGTAACTAAAATCTCGACAACAAACTACCTTCCATAATGACAAGGCTACCATCCCTTGAAGTAACAAAAATCTCGACGATAGACTACCTTCCATAATGACAAGGCTACCATTCATTGGAGTAACAAAAATCTCGACAATAGACTACCTTCCATAATGACAAGGCTACCATCCATTGTAGTAACACAAATCTCGACTACAGACTATGTTCCCTAATTACAAGGCTTCCATCCATTAGAGTAACAAAAATCTTGACAATAGACTACCTTCCATAATGAATAGGCTACCTTCAATTGGAGTAACAAAAATATGAACAACAGACTACCTTCCATAATGACAAGGCTACCATCCATTGGAGTGACAGAAATCACAACGACAGACTACCTTCAATAATGACAAGGCTAGCATCCATTGGAGTAACAAAAATCTCCACAACAAACTACCTTCCATAATGACAAGGCTACCATCCATTGAAGTAACAAAAATCTCGACGACAGACTACCATCCAGAATGACAAGGCTACCATCCATTGGAGTAACAAAAATCTAGACAATAGACTACCTTCCATAATGACAAGGCTACCTTCCATTGGAGTAACAAAAATATGAACAACATACTACCTTCCATAGTGACAAGGCTACCATCCATTGGAGTGACAGAAATCTCAACGACATGCTACCTTCCATAATGACAAGGCTAGCATCCATTGGAGAAACAAAAATATCGACAATAGACTACCTTCCATAATGACAAGGCTACCATCCATTGTAGTAACACAAATCTCGACAACAGACTTTGTTCCCTAATTAGAAGGCTACCATCCATTGGAGTAACAAACATCTCAACAATAGACTACCTTCCATAATGAATAGGCTACCTTCAATTGGAGTAACAAAAATATGAACAACAGACTACCTTCCATAATGACAAGGCTACCATCCATTGGAGTGACAGAAATCACAACGACAGACTACCTTCCATAATGACAAGGCTAGCATCCATTGGAGTAACAAAAATGTCGAC
Organism: Vicia faba; assembly: GCA_948472305.1. NCBI lineage: Eukaryota > Viridiplantae > Streptophyta > Magnoliopsida > Fabales > Fabaceae > Vicia > Vicia faba. The sequence goes on from OX451739.1 coordinate 657,519,985, forward strand.
AACAAACTACCTTCCATAATGACAAGGCTACCATCCATTGAAGTAACAAAAATCTCGACGACAGACTACCTTCCATAGTGGCAAGGCTAACATCCATTAGAGTAACAAAAATCTAGACAATACACTACCTTCCATAATGACAAGGCTACCTTCCATTGGAGTAAAAAAAATATGAACAACAGTCTACCTTCCATAGTGACAAGGCTACCATCCATTGGAGTGACAGAAATCACAACGACAAACTACCTTCCATAATGACAAGGCTTGCATCCATTGGAGTAACAAAAATCTCGACAAAAAAACTACCTTCTATAATGACAAGGCTACCATCCATTGAAGTAACAAAAATCTCGACAACAGACTACCTTCCAAAGTGACAAGGCTACCATCCATTGGAGTGACAGAAATCACAACGTGAGACGACCTTCCATAATGACAAGGCTAGTATCCATTGGAGTAACAAAAATCTCGACAACAAACTACCTTCCATAATGACAAGGCTACCATCCATTGAAGTAACAAAAATCTCGACGACAGACTACATTCCATAATGACAAGGCTACCATCCATTGGAGTAACTAAAATCTCGACAACAAACTACCTTCCATAATGACAAGGCTACCATCCCTTGAAGTAACAAAAATCTCGACGATAAACTACCTTCCATAATGACAAGGCTACCATTCATTGGAGTAACAAAAATCTCGACAACAGACTACCTTCCATAATGACAAGGCTACCATCCATTGTAGCAACACAAATCTCGACTACAGACTATGTTCCCTAATTACAAGGCTTCCATCCATTAGAGTAACAAAAATCTTGACAATGGACTACCTTCCATAATGAATAGGCTACCTTCAATTGGAGTAACAAAAATATGAACAAAAGACTACCTTCCATAAAGACAAGGCTACCATCCATTGGAGTGACAGAAATCACAACGACAGACTACCTTCCATAATGACAAGGCTAGCATCCATTGGAGTAACAAAAATCTCCACAACAAACTACCTTCCATAATGACAAGGCTACCATCCATTGAAGTAACAAAAATCTCGACGACAGACTACCATCCAGAATGACAAGGCTACCATCCATTGGAGTAACAAAAATCTAGACAATAGACTACCTTCCATAATGACAAGGCTACCTTCCATTGGAGTAACAAAAATATGAACAACATAATACCTTCCATAGTGACAAGGCTACCATCCATTGGAGTGACAGAAATCTCAACGACATGCTACCTTCCATAATGACAAGGCTAGCATCCATTGGAGAAACAAAAATATCGACAATAGACTACCTTCCATAATGACAAGGCTACCATCCATTGTAGTAACACAAATCTCGACAACAGACTATGTTCCCTAATTAGAAGGCTACCATCCATTGGAGTAACAAACATCTCGACAATAGACTACCTTCCATAATGAATAGGCTACCTTCAATTGGAGTAACAAAAATATGAACAACAGACTACCTTCCATAATGACAAGGCTACCATCCATTGGAGTGACAGAAATCACAACGACAGACTACCTTCCATAATGACAAGGCTAGCATCCATTGGAGTAACAAAAATGTCGACAACAAACTACCTTCCATAATGACAAGGCTACCATCCATTGAAGTAACAATAATCTTGACGACAGACTACCTTCCATAGTGGCAAGGATAACATCCATTAGAGTAACAAAAATCTAGACAATACACTACCTTCCATAATGACAAGGCTACCTTCCATTGGAGTAAAAAAAATATGAACAACAGACTACCTTCCATAGTGACAAGGCTACCATCCATTGGAGTGACAGAAATCACAACGACAAACTACCTTCCATAATGACAAGGCTTGCATCCATTGGAGTAACAAAAATCTCGACAACAAACTACCTTCTATAATGACAAGGCTACCATCCATTGAAGTAACAAAAATCTCGACAACAGACTACCTTCCAAAGTGACAAGGCTACCATCCATTGGAGTGACAGAAATCACAACATCAGACTACCTTCCATAATGACAAGGCTAGTATCCATTGGAGTAACAAAAATCTCGACAACAAACTACCTTCTATAATGACAAGGCTACCATCCATTGAAGTAACAAAAATCTCGACAACAGACTACATTCCATAGTGGCAAGGCTAACATCCATTGGAGTGACAGAAATCACAACGTCAGACTACATTCAATAGTGACAAGGCTACCATCCCTTGAAGTAACAAAAATCTCGACAACAAACTACCTTCCATAATGACAAGGCTATCATCCATTGAAGTAACAAAAATCTTGACGACAGACTACATTCCATAATGACAAGGCTACCATCCATTGGAGTAACAAAAATCTCGACAACAAACTACCTTCCATAATGACAAGGCTACCATCCCTTGAAGTAACAAAAATCTCGACGATAGACTACCTTCCATAATGACAAGGCTACCATTCATTGGAGTAACAAAATTCTCGACAATGGACTACCTTCCATAATGACAAGGCTACCATCCATTATAGTAACACAAATCTCGACAACAGACTATGTTCCCTAATTACAAGGCTACCATCCATTGGAGTAACAAAAATCTCGACAATAGACTACCTTCCATAATGAATAGGCTACCTTCAATTGGAGTAACAAAAATATGAACAACAGACTACCTTCCATAATGACAAGGCTACCATCCATTGGAGTGACAGAAATCACAACGATAGACTACCTTCCATAATGACAAGGCTAGCATCCATTGGAGTAACAAAAATCTCCACAACAAACTACCTTCCATAATGACAAGGCTACCATCCATTGAAGTAACAAAAATCTCGACAACAGACTACCATCCATAATGACAAGGCTACCATCCATTGGAGTAACAAAAATCTAGACAATAGACTACCTTCCATAATGACAAGGCTACCTTCCATTGGAGTAACAAAAATATGAACAACAGAGTACCTTCCATAGTGACAAGGCTACCATCCATTGGAGTGACAGAAATCACAACGACAGACTACCTTCCATAATGACAAGGCTAGCATCCATTGGAGTAACAAAAATATCGACAACAAACTACCTTCTATAATTACAAGGCTACCATCCATTGAAGTAAAAAAAATCTCGACAACAGATTACCTTCTATAGTGACAAGGCTACCATCCATTGGAGTGACAGAAATCACAACGACAGACTACCTTACATAATGACAAGGCTACCATCCCTTGAAGTAACAAAAATCTCGACAACAAACTACCTTCCATAATGACAAGGCTATCATCCATTGAAGTAACAAAAATCTTGACGACAGACTACATTCCATAATGACAAGGCTACCATCCATTGGAGTAACAAAAATCTCGACAACAAACTACCTTCCATAATGACAAGGCTACCATCCCTTGAAGTAACTAAAATATCGACGATAGACTACCTTCCATAATGACAAGGCTACCATTCATTGGAGTAACAAAATTCTCGACAATGGACTACCTTCCATAATGACAAGGCTACCATCCATTATAGTAACACAAATCTAGACAACAGACTATGTTCCCTAATTACAAGGCTACCATCCATTGGAGTAACAAAAATCTCGACAATAGACTACCTTCCATAATGAATAGGCTACCTTCAATTGGAGTAACAAAAATATGAACAACAGACTACCTTCCATAATGACAAGGCTACCATCCATTGGAGTGACAGAAATCACAACGATAGACTACCTTCCATAATGACAAGGCTAGCATCCATTGGAGTAACAAAAATCTCCACAACAAACTACCTTCCATAATGACAAGGCTACCATCCATTGAAGTAACAAAAATCTCGACAACAGACTACCATCCATAATGACAAGGCTACCATTCATTGGAGTATCAAAAATCTAGACAATAGACTACCTTCCATAATGACAAGGCTACCTTCCATTGGAGTAACAAAAATATGAACAACAGAGTACCTTCCATAGTGACAAGGCTACCATCCATTGGAGTGACAGAAATCACAACGACAGACTACCTTCCATAATGACAAGGCTAGCATCCATTGGAGTAACAAAAATATCGACAACAAACTACCTTCTATAATTACAAGGCTACCATCCATTGAAGTAAAAAAAATCTCGACAACAGACTACCTTCTATAGTGACAAGGCTACCATCCATTGGAGTGACAGAAATCACAACGACAGACTACCTTACATAATGACAAGGCTAGCATCCATTGGAATAACAAAAATCTCGACAACAAACTACCTTTCATAATGACAAGGCTACCATCCATTGAAGTAACAAAAATCTCGACGACAGACTACATTCCATAATGACAAGGCTACCATCCATTGGAGTAACAAAAATCTCGAAAACAAACTACCTTCCATAATGACAAGGCTACCATCCCTTGAAGTAACTAAAATATCGACGATAGACTACCTTCCATAAAGACAAGGCTACCATTCATTGGAGTAACAAAAATCTCGACAATAGACTACCTTCCATAATGACAAGGCTACCATTCATTATAGTAACACAAATCTCGACAACAAACTATGTTCCCTAATTACAAGGCTACAATCCATTGGAGTAACAAAAATCGAGAAAACAGACTACCATCCATAATAACAAGGCTACCATCCATTAAAGTAACAAAAATCTCGACAACAGACAACCTTCCATAATGACAAGGCTACCATCTATTGGAGTAACAAAAATCTCGACAATAGACTACCTTCCATAATGACAAGGCTACCTTCCATTGTAGTAACAAAAATATGAATAACAGACTACCTTCCATAGTGACAAGGCTACCATCCATTGGAGTGACAGAAATCACAACGACAGACTACCTTCCATAATGACAAGGCTAGCATCCATTAGAGTAACAAAAATCTCGACAACAAACTACCTTCTATAATGACAAGGCTACCATCCATTGATGTAACAAAAATCTCGACAACAGACTACCTTCCATAGTTACAAGGCTACCATCCATTGGAGTGACAGAAATCACAACGTCAGACTACCTTCCATAATGACATGGCTAGCATCCATTGGAGTAACAAAAATCTCGACAACAAACTACCTTCCATAATGACAAGGCTACCATCCATTGTAGTAACAAAAATCTCGACGACCGACTACATTCCATATTGACAAGGCTACCATCCATTGGAGTAACAAAAATCTCGATAACAAACTACCTTCCATAATTACAAGTCTACCATCCCTTGAAGTAACAAAAATCTCGACGATAGACTACCATCCATAATAACAAGGCTACCATCCATTAGAGTAACAAAAATCTCGACAACAGACAACCTTCCATAATGACAAGGCTACCATCTATTGGAGTAACAAAAATCTCGACAATAGACTACCTTCCATAATGACAAGGCTACCTTCCATTGTAGTAACAAAAATATGAATAACAGACTACCTTCCATAGTGACAAGGCTACCATCCATTGGAGTGACAGAAATCACAACGACAGACTACCTTCCATAATGACAAGGCTAGCATCCATTAGAGTAACAAAAATCTCGACAACAAACTACCTTCTATAATGACAAGGCTACCATCCATTGATGTAACAAAAATCTTGACAACAGACTACCTTCCATAGTTACAAGGCTACCATCCATTGGAGTGACAGAAATCACAACGTCAGACTACCTTCCATAATGACATGGCTAGCATCCATTGGAGTAACAAAAATCTCGACAACAAACTACCTTCCATAATGACAAGGCTACCATCCATTGTAGTAACAAAAATCTCGACGACCGACTACATTCCATATTGACAAGGCTACCATCCATTGGAGTAACAAAAATCTCGATAACAAACTACCTTCCATAATTACAAGTCTACCATCCCTTGAAGTAACAAAAATCTCGACGATAGACTACCATCCATAATAACAAGGCTACCATCCATTAGAGTAACAAAAATCTCGACAACAGACAACCTTCCATAATGACAAGGCTACCATCTATTGGAGTAACAAAAATCTCGACAATAGACTACCTTCCATAATGACAAGGCTACCTTCCATTGTAGTAACAAAAATATGAATAACAGACTATCTTCCATAGTGACAAGGCTACCATCCATTGGAGTGACAGAAATCACAACGACAGACTAACTTCCATAATGACAAGGATAGCATCCATTGGAGTAACAAAAATCTCGACAACAAACTACCTTCTATAATGACAAGGCTACCATCCATTGAAGTAAAAAAAATCTCGACAACAGACTACCTTCCATAGTGGCAAGGCTAACATCCATTGGAGTGACAGAAATCACAACGTCAGACTACATTCAATAGTGACAAGGCTACCATCCCTTGAAGTAACAAAAATCTAGACAACAAACTACCTTCCATGATGACAAGGCTATCATGCATTGAAGTAACAAAAATCTTGACGACAAACTACATTTCATAATGACAAGGCTACCATCCATTGGAGTAACAAAAATCTCGACAACAAACTACCTTCCATAATGACAAGGCTACCATCCCTTGAAGTAACAAAAATCTCGACGATAGACTACTATCCATAATGACAAGGCTACCATTCATTGGAGTAACAAAATTCTTGACATTAGACTACCTTCCATAATGACAAGGCTACCATCCATTATAGTAACACAAATCTCGACAACAGACTATGTTCCCTAATTACAAGGCTACCATCCATTGGAGTAACAAAAATCTCGACAATAGACTACCTTCCATAATGAATAGGCTACCTTCAATTGGAGTAACAAAAATATGAACAACAGACTACCTTCCATAATGACAAGGCTACCATCCATTGGAGTGACAGAAATCACAATGATAGACTACCTTCCATAATGACAAGGCTAGCATCCATTGGAGTAACAAAAATCTCCACAACAAACTACCTTCCATAATGACAAGGCTACCATCCTTTGAAGTAACAAAAATCTCGACAACAGACTACCATCCATAATGATAAGGCTACCATCCATTGGAGTAAAAAAAATCTAGACAATAGACTACCTTCCATAATGACAAGGCTACCTTCCATTGGAGTAACAAAAATATGAACAACAGACTACCTTCCATAGTGACAAGGCTACCATCCATTGGAGTGACAGAAATCACAACGACAGACTACCTTCCATAATGACAAGGCTAGCATCCATTGGAGTAACAAAAATATCGACAACAAACTACCTTCTATAATTACAAGGCTACCATCCATTGAAGTAAAAAAAATCTCGACAACAGACTACCTTCCATAGGGACAAGGCTACCATCCATTGGAGTGACAGAAATCACAACGTCAGACTACATTCAATAGTGACAAGGCTACCATCCCTTGAAGTAACAAAAATATTGACAACAAACTACCTTCCATAATGACAAGGCTACCATCCATTGAAGTAACAAAAATCTCGACGACAGACTACATTCCATAATGACAAGGCTACCATCCATTGGAGTAACAAAAATCTCGAAAACAAACTACCTTCCATAATGACAAGGCTACCATCCCTTGAAGTAACAAAAATCTCGACGATAGACTACCTTCCATAATGACAAGGCTACCATTCATTGGAGTAACAAAAATCTCGACAATAGACTACATTTTATAATGACAAGGCTACCATCCATTATAGTAACACAAATCTCGACAACAGACTATGTTCGCTAATTACAAGGCTACAATCCATTGGAGTAACAAAAATCGAGAAAACAGACTACCTTCCATAATGACAAGGCTACCATCCATTAAAGTAACAAAAATCTCGACAACAGACTACCATCCATAATGATAAGGCTACCATCCATTGGAGTAAAAAAAATCTAGACAATAGACTACCTTCCATAATGACAAGGCTACCTTCCATTGGAGTAACAAAAATATGAACAACAGACTACCTTCCATAGTGACAAGGCTACCATCCATTGGAGTGACAGAAATCACAACGACAGACTACCTTCCATAATGACAAGGCTAGTATCCATTGGAGTAACAAAAATCTCGACAACAAACTACCTTCCATAATGACAAGGCTACCATCCATTGAAGTAACAAAAATCTCGACGACAGACTACATTCCATAATGACAAGGCTACCATCCATTGGAGTAACTAAAATCTCGACAACAAACTACCTTCCATAATGACAAGGCTACCATCCCTTGAAGTAACAAAAATCTCGACGATAGACTAACTTCCATAATGACAAGGCTACCATTCATTGGAGTAACAAAAATCTCGACAACAGACTACCTTCCATAATGACAAGGCTACCATCCATTGTAGTAACACAAATCTCGACTACAGACTATGTTCCCTAATTACAAGGCTTCCATCCATTAGAGTAACAAAAATCTTGACAATAGACTAGCTTCCATAATGAATAGGCTACCTTCAATTGGAGTAACAAAAATATGAACAACAGACTACCTTCCATAATGACAAGGCTACCATCCATTGGAGTGACAGAAATCACAACGACAGACTACCTTCCATAATGACAAGGCTAGCATCCATTGGAGTAACAAAAATCTCCACAACAAACTACCTTCCATAATGACAAGGCTACCATCCATTGAAGTACCAAAAATCTCGACGACAGACTACCATCCAGAATGACAAGGCTACCATCCATTCGAGTAACAAAAATCTAGACAATAAACTACCTTCCATAATGACAAGGCTACCTTCCATTGGAGTAACAAAAATATGAACAACATACTACCTTCCATAGTGACAAGGCTACCATCCATTGGAGTGACAGAAATCTCAACGACATGCTACCTTCCATAATGACAAGGCTAGCATCCATTGGAGAAACAAAAATATCGATAATAGACTACCTTCCATAATGACAAGGCTACCATCCATTGTAGTAACACAAATCTCGACAATAGACTATGTTCCCTAATTAGAAGGCTACCATCCATTGGAGTAACAAACATCTCGACAATAGACTACCTTCCATAATGAATAGGCTACCTTCAATTGGAGTAACAAAAATATGAACAACAGACTACCTTCCATAATGACAAGGCTACCATCCATTGGAGTGACAGAAATCACAACGACAGACTACCTTCCATAATGACAAGGCTAGCATCCATTGGAGTAACAAAAATGTCGACAACAAACTCCCTTCCATAATGACAAGGCTACCATCCATTGAAGTAACAAAAATCTCGACGACAGACTACCTTCTATAGTGGCAAGGCTAACATCCATTAGAGTAACAAAAATCTAGACAATACACTACCTTCCATAATGACAAGGCTACCTTCCATTGGAGTAAAAAAAATATGAACAACAGACTACCTTCCATAGTGACAAGGCTACCATCCATTGGAGTGACAGAAATCACAACGACAAACTACCTTCCATAATGACAAGGCTTGCATCCATTGGAGTAACAAAAATCTCGACAACAAACTACCTTCTATAATGACAAGGCTACCATCCATTGAAGTAACAAAAATCTCGACAACAGACTACCTTCCAAAGTGACAAGGCTACCATCCATTGGAGTGACAGAAATCACAACGTGAGACTACCTTCCATAATGACAAGGCTAGTATCCATTGGAGTAACAAAAATCTCGACAACAAACTACCTTCCATAATGACAAGGCTACCATCCATTGAAGTAACAAAAATCTCGACGACAGACTACATTCCATAATGACAAGGCTACCATCCATTGGAGTAACTAAAATCTCGACAACAAACTACCTTCCATAATGACAAGGCTACCATCCCTTGAAGTAACAAAAATCTCGACGATAGACTACCTTCCATAATGACAAGGCTACCATTCATTGGAGTAACAGAAATCTCGACAACAGACTACCTTCCATAATGACAAGGCTACCATCCATTGTAGCAACACAAATCTCGACTACAGACTATGTTCCCTAATTACAAGGCTTCCATCCATTAGAGTAACAAAAATCTTGACAATAGACTACCTTCCATAATGAATAGGCTACCTTCAATTGGAGTAACAAAAATATGAACAACAGACTACCTTCCATAATGACAAGGCTACCATCCATTGGAGTGATAGAAATCACAACGACAAACTACCTTCCATAATGACAAGGCTAGCATCCATTGGAGTAACAAAAATCTCCACAACAAACTACCTTCCATAATGACAAGGCTACCATCCATTGAAGTAACAAAAATCTCGACGACAGACTACCATCCAGAATGACAAGGCTACCATCCATTCGAGTAACAAAAATCTAGACAATAAACTACCTTCCATAATGACAAGGCTACCTTCCATTGGAGTAACAAAAATATGAACAACATACTACCTTCCATAGTGACAAGGCTACCATCCATTGGAGTGATAGAAATCTCAACGACATGCTACCTTCCATAATGACAAGGCTAGCATCCATTGGAGAAACAAAAATATCGACAATAGACTACCTTCCATAATGACAAGGCTACCATCCATTGTAGTAACACAAATCTCGAAAACAGACTATGTTCCCTAATTAGAAGGCTACCATCCATTGGAGTAACAAACATCTCGACAATAGACTACCTTCCATAATGAATAGGCTACCTTCAATTGGAGTAACAAAAATATGAACAACAGACTACCTTCCATAATGACAAGGCTACCATCCATTGGAGTGACAGAAATCACAACGACAGACTACCTTCCATAATGACAAGGCTAGCATCCATTGGAGTAACAAAAATGTCGACAACAAACTACCTTCCATAATGACAAGGCTACCATCCATTGAAGTAACAAAAATCTCGACGACAGACTACCTTCTATAGTGGCAAGGCTAACATCCATTAGAGTAACAAAAATCTAGACAATACACTACCTTCCATAATGACAAGGCTACCTTCCATTGGAGTAAAAAAAATATGAACAACAGACTACCTTCCATAGTGACAAGGCTACCATCCATTGGAGTGACAGAAATCACAACGACAAACTACCTTCCATAATGACAAGGCTTGCATCCATTGGAGTAACAAAAATCTCGACAACAAACTACCTTTTATAATGACAAGGCTACCATCCATTGAAGTAACAAAAATCTCGACAACAGACTACCTTCCAAAGTGACAAGGCTACCATCCATTGGAGTGACAGAAATCACAACATCAGACTACATTCCATAATGACAAGGCTACCATCCATTGGAGTAACTAAAATCTCGACAACAAACTACCTTCCATAATGACAAGGCTACCATCCCTTGAAGTAACAAAAATCTCGACGATAGACTAACTTCCATAATGACAAGGCTACCATTCATTGGAGTAACAAAAATCTCGACAACAGACTACCTTCCATAATGACAAGGCTACCATCCATTGTAGTAACACAAATCTCGACTACAGACTATGTTCCCTAATTACAAGGCTTCCATCCATTAGAGTAACAAAAATCTTGACAATAGACTAGCTTCCATAATGAATAGGCTACCTTCAATTGGAGTAACAAAAATATGAACAACAGACTACCTTCCATAATGACAAGGCTACCATCCATTGGAGTGACAGAAATCACAACGACAGACTACCTTCCATAATGACAAGGCTAGCATCCATTGGAGTAACAAAAATCTCCACAACAAACTACCTTCCATAATGACAAGGCTACCATCCATTGAAGTACCAAAAATCTCGACGACAGACTACCATCCAGAATGACAAGGCTACCATCCATTCGAGTAACAAAAATCTAGACAATAAACTACCTTCCATAATGACAAGGCTACCTTCCATTGGAGTAACAAAAATATGAACAACATACTACCTTCCATAGTGACAAGGCTACCATCCATTGGAGTGACAGAAATCTCAACGACATGCTACCTTCCATAATGACAAGGCTAGCATCCATTGGAGAAACAAAAATATCGATAATAGACTACCTTCCATAATGACAAGGCTACCATCCATTGTAGTAACACAAATCTCGACAATAGACTATGTTCCCTAATTAGAAGGCTACCATCCATTGGAGTAACAAACATCTCGACAATAGACTACCTTCCATAATGAATAGGCTACCTTCAATTGGAGTAACAAAAATATGAACAACAGACTACCTTCCATAATGACAAGGCTACCATCCATTGGAGTGACAGAAATCACAACGACAGACTACCTTCCATAATGACAAGGCTAGCATCCATTGGAGTAACAAAAATGTCGACAACAAACTCCCTTCCATAATGACAAGGCTACCATCCATTGAAGTAACAAAAATCTCGACGACAGACTACCTTCTATAGTGGCAAGGCTAACATCCATTAGAGTAACAAAAATCTAGACAATACACTACCTTCCATAATGACAAGGCTACCTTCCATTGGAGTAAAAAAAATATGAACAACAGACTACCTTCCATAGTGACAAGGCTACCATCCATTGGAGTGACAGAAATCACAACGACAAACTACCTTCCATAATGACAAGGCTTGCATCCATTGGAGTAACAAAAATCTCGACAACAAACTACCTTCTATAATGACAAGGCTACCATCCATTGAAGTAACAAAAATCTCGACAACAGACTACCTTCCAAAGTGACAAGGCTACCATCCATTGGAGTGACAGAAATCACAACGTGAGACTACCTTCCATAATGACAAGGCTAGTATCCATTGGAGTAACAAAAATCTCGACAACAAACTACCTTCCATAATGACAAGGCTACCATCCATTGAAGTAACAAAAATCTCGACGACAGACTACATTCCATAATGACAAGGCTACCATCCATTGGAGTAACTAAAATCTCGACAACAAACTACCTTCCATAATGACAAGGCTACCATCCCTTGAAGTAACAAAAATCTCGACGATAGACTACCTTCCATAATGACAAGGCTACCATTCATTGGAGTAACAGAAATCTCGACAACAGACTACCTTCCATAATGACAAGGCTACCATCCATTGTAGCAACACAAATCTCGACTACAGACTATGTTCCCTAATTACAAGGCTTCCATCCATTAGAGTAACAAAAATCTTGACAATAGACTACCTTCCATAATGAATAGGCTACCTTCAATTGGAGTAACAAAAATATGAACAACAGACTACCTTCCATAATGACAAGGCTACCATCCATTGGAGTGATAGAAATCACAACGACAAACTACCTTCCATAATGACAAGGCTAGCATCCATTGGAGTAACAAAAATCTCCACAACAAACTACCTTCCATAATGACAAGGCTACCATCCATTGAAGTAACAAAAATCTCGACGACAGACTACCATCCAGAATGACAAGGCTACCATCCATTCGAGTAACAAAAATCTAGACAATAAACTACCTTCCATAATGACAAGGCTACCTTCCATTGGAGTAACAAAAATATGAACAACATACTACCTTCCATAGTGACAAGGCTACCATCCATTGGAGTGACAGAAATCTCAACGACATGCTACCTTCCATAATGACAAGGCTAGCATCCATTGGAGAAACAAAAATATCGACAATAGACTACCTTCCATAATGACAAGGCTACCATCCATTGTAGTAACACAAATCTCGAAAACAGACTATGTTCCCTAATTAGAAGGCTACCATCCATTGGAGTAACAAACATCTCGACAATAGACTACCTTCCATAATGAATAGGCTACCTTCAATTGGAGTAACAAAAATATGAACAACAGACTACCTTCCATAATGACAAGGCTACCATCCATTGGAGTGACAGAAATCACAACGACAGACTACCTTCCATAATGACAAGGCTAGCATCCATTGGAGTAACAAAAATGTCGACAACAAACTACCTTCCATAATGACAAGGCTACCATCCATTGAAGTAACAAAAATCTCGACGACAGACTACCTTCTATAGTGGCAAGGCTAACATCCATTAGAGTAACAAAAATCTAGACAATACACTACCTTCCATAATGACAAGGCTACCTTCCATTGGAGTAAAAAAAATATGAACAACAGACTACCTTCCATAGTGACAAGGCTACCATCCATTGGAGTGACAGAAATCACAACGACAAACTACCTTCCATAATGACAAGGCTTGCATCCATTGGAGTAACAAAAATCTCGACAACAAACTACCTTTTATAATGACAAGGCTACCATCCATTGAAGTAACAAAAATCTCGACAACAGACTACCTTCCAAAGTGACAAGGCTACCATCCATTGGAGTGACAGAAATCACAACATCAGACTACCTTCCATAATGACAAGGCTAGTATCCATTGGAGTAACTAAAATCTCGACAACAAACTACCTTCTATAATGACAAGGCTACCATCCATTGAAGTAACAAAAATCTCGACAACAGATTACCTTCCATAGTGGCAAGGCTAACATCCATTGGAGTGACAGAAATCACAACGTCAGAATACATTCAAAAGTGACAAGGCTACCATCCCTTGAAGTAACAAAAATCTCGACAACAAACTACCTTCCATAATGACAAGGCTATCATCCATTGAAGTAACAAAAATCTTGACGACAGACTACATTCCATAATGACAAGGCTACCATCCATTGGAGTAACAAAAATCTCGACAACAAACTACCTTCCATAATGACAAGGCTACCATCCCTTGAAGTAACAAAAATCTCGACGATAGACTACCTTCCATAATGACAAGGCTACCATTCATTGGAGTAACAAAATTCTCGACAATAGACTACCTTCCATAATGACAAGGCTACCATCCATTATAGTAACACAAATCTCGACAACAGACTATGTTCCCTAATTACAAGGCTACCATCCATTGGAGTAACAAAAATCTCGACAATAGACTACCTTCCATAATGAATAGGCTACCTTCAATTGGAGTAACAAAAATATGAACAACAGACTACCTTCCATAATGACAAGGCTACCATCCATTGGAGTGACAGAAATCACAACGATAGACTACCTTCCATAATGACAAGGCTAGCATCCATTGGAGTAACAAAAATCTCCACAACAAACTACCTTCCATAATGACAAGGCTACCATCCATTGAAGTAACAAAAATCTCGACAACAGACTACCATCCATAATGACAAGGCTACCATCCGTTGGAGTAAAAAAAATCTAGACAATAGACTACCTTCCATAATGACAAGGCTACCTTCCATTGGAGTAACAAAAATATGAACAACAGAGTACCTTCCATAGTGACAAGGCTACCATCCATTGGAGTGACCGAAATCACAACGACAGACTACCTTCCATAATGACAAGGCTAGCATCCATTGGAGTAACAAAAATATCCACAACAAACTACCTTCTATAATTACAAGGCTACCATCCATTGAAGTAAAAAAAATCTCGACAACAGACTACCTTCTATAGTGACAAGGCTACCATCCATTGGAGTGACAGAAATCACAACGACAGACTACCTTACATAATGACAAGGCTAGCATCCATTGGAATAACAAAAATCTCGACAACAAACTACCTTTCATAATGACAAGGCTACCATCCATTGAAGTAACAAAAATCTCGACGACAGACTACATTCCATAATGACAAGGTTACCATCCATTGGAGTAACAAAAATCTTGAAAACAAACTACCTTCCATAATGACAAGGCTACCATCCCTTGAAGTAACAAAAATCTCGACGATAGACTACCTTCCATAAAGACAAGGCTACCATTCATTGGAGTAACAAAAATCTCGACAATAGACTACCTTCCATAATGACAAGGGTACCATTCATTATAGTAACACAAATCTCGACAACAGACTATGTTCGCTAATTACAAGGCTACAATCCATTGGAGTAACAAAAATCGAGAAAACAGACTACCATCCATAATAACAAGGCTACCATCCATTAAAGTAACAAAAATCTCGACAACAGACAACCTTCCATAATGACAAGGCTACCATCTATTGGAGTAACAAAAATCTCGACAATAGACTACCTTCCATAATGACAAGGCTACCTTCCATTGTAGTAACAAAAATATGAATAACAGACTACCTTCCATAGTGACAAGGCTACCATCCATTGGAGTGACAGAAATCACAACGACAGACTACCTTCCATAATGACAAGGCTAGCATCCATTAGAGTAACAAAAATCTCGACAACAAACTACCTTCTATAATGACAAGGCTACCATCCATTGATGTAACAAAAATCTCGACAACAAACTACCTTCCATAGTTACAAGGCTACCATCCATTGGAGTGACAGAAATCACAACGTCAGACTACCTTCCATAATGACATGGCTAGCATCCATTGGAGTAACAAAAATCTCGACAACAAACTACCTTCCATAATGACAAGGCTACCATCCATTGTAGTAACAAAAATCTCGACGACCGACTACATTCCATAATGACAAGGCTACCATCCATTGGTGTAACAAAAATCTCGACAACAAACTACCTTCCATAATGACAAGTCTACCATCCCTTGAAGTAACAAAAATCTCGACGATCGACTACCATCCATAATAACAAGGCTACCATCCATTAGAGTAACAAAAATCTCGACAACAGACAACCTTCCATAATGACAAGGCTACCATCTATTGGAGTAACAAAAATCTCGACAATAGACTACCTTCCATAATGATAAGGCTACCTTCCATTGTAGTAACAAAAATATGAATAACAGACTACCTTCCATAGTGACAAGGCTACCATCCATTGGAGTGACAGAAATCACAACGACAGACTAACTTCCATATTGACAAGGATAGCATCCATTGGAGTAACAAAAATCTCGACAACAAACTACCTTCCATAATGAGAAGGCTACCATCCATTGAAGTAACAAAAATCTCGACGACAGACTACCTTCTATAATGACAAGGCTACCATCCATTGGAGTAATAAAAATCTCGACAATAGACTACCTTCCATAATGGCAAGGCTACCATCCGTTGGAGTAACAAAAATCTAGACAATAGACTACCTTCCATAATGACAAGGCTACCATTCATTGTAGTAAAAAAAATCTGGACAACAGACTAAGTTCCATAATTACAAGGCTACCATCCACTGGAGTAACAAAAATCTCGAAAACAGACTACCATCCATAATAACAAGGCTACCATCCATTAGAGTAACAAAAATCTCGACAACAGACAACCTTCCATAATGACAAGCCTACCATCTATTGGAGTAACAAAAATCTCGACAATTGACTACCTTCCATAATGACAAGGCTACCTTCGATTTTAGTAACAAAAATATGAATAACAGACTACCTTCTATAGTTACAAGGCTACCATCCATTGGAGTGACAGAAATCACAACGACAGACTACCTTACATAATGACAAGGCTAGCATCCATTGGAATAACAAAAATCTCGACAACAAACTACCTTTCATAATGACAAGGCTACCATCCATTGAAGTAACAAAAATCTCGACGATAGACTACCTTCTATAATGACAAGGCTACCATCCATTGGAGTAACAAAAATCTCGATAATAGACTACCTTCCATAACGAGAAAGGCTACCTTCAATTGGAGTAACAAAAATATGAACAACAGACTACCTTCATTAATGACAAGGCTACCATCCATTTCAGTGACAGAAATCACAACGACAGACTACCTTCCATAATGACAAGGCTAGCATCCATTGGAGTAACAAAAATCTCCACAACAAACTACTTTCCATAATGACAAGGCTACCATCCATTGAAGTAACAAAAATCTCGACGACAGACTACCATCCATAATGACAAGGCTACAATCCATTGGAGTAACAAAAATCTAGATAATAGACTACCTTCCATAATGACAAGGCTACCTTCCATTGGAGTAACAAAAATATGAACAACAGACTACCTTCCATAGTTACAAGGCTACCATCCATTGGAGTGACAGAAATCACAACGACAGACTACCTTCCATAATGACAAGGCTAGCATCCATTGGAGTAACAAAAACCTCGACAACAAACTACCTTCCATAGTGACAAGGCTACCATCCATTGGAGTGACAGAAATGACAATGTCAGACTACCTTCCATAAAGACAAGGCTAGCATCCATTGGAGTAAAAAAAATCTCGACAACAAACTACCTTTTATAATGACAAGGCTACCATCCAATTGAGTGACAGAAATCACAACGTCAGACGACCTTCCATATTGACAAGGCTAGAATCCATTGGAGTAACAAAAATCTCGACAACAAACTACCTTGCATAATGACAAGGCTACCATCCATTGAAGTAACAAAAATCTCGATGATAGACTACATTCCATAATGACAAGGCTACCATCCATTGGAGTAACAAAAATCTCGACAACAAACTACCTTCCATAATGACAAGGCTACCATCCCTTGAAGTAACAAAAATCTCGACGATAGACTACCTTCCATAATGCAAAGGCTACCATTCATTGGAGTAACAAAAATCTCGACAATAGACTACCTTCCATAATGACAAGGCTACCATCCATTGCAGTAACAAAAATATGGACAACAGACTACGTTCCCTAATTATAAGGCTACCATCCACTAGAGTAACAAAAATATCGAAAATAGACTACCATCCTTAATAACAAGGCTACCATCCATTAGAGTAACAAAAATCTCGACAACAGACAACCTTCCATAATGACAAGGCTACCATCTATTGGAGTAACAAAAATCTCGACAATAGACTACCTTCCATAATGACAAGGCTACCTTCGATTTTAGTAACAAAAATATGAATAACACACTACCTTCCATAGTGACAAGGCTACCATCCATTGGAGTGACAGAAATCACAACGACAGACTACCTTCCATAATGACAAGGCTACCATCCATTGGAATAACAAAAATCTCGACAACAAACTACCTTCCATAATGACAAGGCTACCATCCATTGAAGTAACAAAAATCTCGAAGACATACTTCCTTCTATAATGACAAGGCTACCATCCATTGGAGTAACAAAAATCTCGACAATAGACTACCTTCCATAATGACAAAAGCTACCTTCAATTGGAGTAACAAAAATATGAACAACAAACTACCTTCCATAATGACAAGGCTACCATCCATTGGAGTGACAAATCACAACGACAGACTACCTTCCATAATGACAAGGCTAGCATACATTGGAGTAACAAAAACTCCACAACAAACTACCTTCCATAATGACAAGGCTACCATCCATTGAAGTAACAAAAATCTCGACGACAGACTACCATCAATAATGACAAGGCTACAATCCATTGGAGTAACAAAAATCTAGATAATAGACTACCTTCCATAATGACAAGGCTACCTTCCATTGGAGTAACAAAAATATGAACAACAGACTACCTTCCATAGTGACAAGGCTACCATCCATTGGATTGACAGAAATCTCAACGACATACTACCTTCCATAATGACAAGGCTAGCATCCATTGGAGTAACAAAAATATCGACAACAAACTACCTTCTATAATGACAAGGCTACAATCCATTGAAGTAACAAAAATCTCGACAACGGACTACCTTCCATAGTGACAAGGCTACCATCCATTGGAGTGATAGAAATCACAACGTCAGACTATCTTCCATAATGACAAGGCTAGCATCCATTGGAGTAAAAATAATCTCGACAACAAACTACCTTTTATAATGACAAGGCTACCATCCATTGGATTGACAGAAATCACAACGTCAGACTACCTTCCATAATGACAAGGCTAGAATCCATTGGAGTAACAAAAATCTCGACAACAAACTACCTTCCATAATGACAAGGCTACCATCCATTGAATTAAAAAAAATATCGACGACAAACTACATTCCATAATGACAAGGCTACAATCCCTTGAAGTAACATAATCTCGACGATAGACTACCTTCCATAATGACAAGGCTACCATTCATTGGAGTAACAAAAATCTCGACAATAGACTACCTTCCATAATGACAAGGCTACCATCCATTGTAGTAACAAAAATCTGGACAACAGACTACATTCCCTAATTACAAGGCTACCATCCACTGGAGTAATAAAAATCTCGAAAACAGACTACCATCCATAATAACAAGGCTACCAATTATTAGAGTAACAAAAATCTCGACAACAGACAACCTTCCATAATGACAAGGCTACCATCCATTGGAGTAACAAAAATCTCGACAATAGACTCCCTTCCATAATGAGAAAGGCTACCTTCAATTGGAGTAACAAAAATATGAACAACAGACTACCTTCCATAGTGACAAGGCTACCATCCATTGGAGTGACAGAAATCACAACGATAGACTACCTTCCATAATGACAAAGCTAGCATCCATTGGAATAACAAAAATCTCGACAACAAACTACCTTCCATAATGACAAGGCTACCATCCATTGAAGTAACAAAAATCTCGACAACGGACTACCTTCCATAGTGACAAGGCTACCATCCATTGGAGTGATAGAAATCACAACGTCAGACTACCTTCCATAATGACAAGGCTAGCATCCATTGGAGTAAAAATAATCTCGACAACAAACTACCTTTTATAATGACAAGGCTACCATCCATTGGATTGACAGAAATCACAACGTCAGACTACCTTCCATAATGACAAGGCTAGAATCCATTGGAGTAAAAAAAATCTCGACAACAAACTATCTTCCATAATGACAAGGCTACCATCCATTGAAGTAAAAAAAATCTCGACGACAAACTACATTCCATAATGACAAGGCTACCATCCCTTGAAGTAACATAATCTAGACGATAGACTACCTTCCATAATGACAAGGCTACCATTCATTGGAGTAACAAAAATCTCGACAATAGAATACCTTCCATAATGACAAGGCTACCATCCATTGTAGTAACAAAAATCTGGACAACAGACTACATTCCCTAATTACAAGGCTACCATCCACTGGAGTAATAAAAATCTCGAAAACAGACTAGCATCCATAATAACAAGGCTACCAATTATTAGAGTAACAAAAATCTCGACAACAGACAACCTTCCATAATGACAAGGCTACCATCCATTGGAGTAACAAAAATCTCGACAATAGACTCCCTTCCATAATGAGAAAGGCTACCTTCAATTGGAGTAACAAAAATATGAACAACAGACTACCTTCCATAGTGACAAGGCTACCATCCATTGGAGTGACAGAAATCACAATGACAGACTACCTTCCATAATGACAAGGCTAGCATCCATTGGAGTAACAAAAATCTCGACAACAAACTACCTTCTATAATGACAAGGCTATAATCCATTGAAGTAACAAAAATCTCGATGACAGACTACCTTTTATAATGACAAGGCTACAATCCATTGGAGTAACAAAAATCTCGACAATAGACTCCCTTCCATAATGAGAAAGGCTACCTTCAATTGGAGTAACAAAAATATGAACAACAGACTACCTTCCACAATGACAAGGCTACCATCCATTGGAGTGACAGAAATCACAACGACAGACTACCTTCCATAATGACAAGGCTAGCATCCATTGGAGTAACAAAAATCTCCACAACAAACTACCTTCCATAATGACAAGGCTAGCATCCATTGAAGTAACAAAAATCTCGACGACAGACTATCATCAATAATGACAAGGCTACAATCTGTTGGAGTAACAAAAATCTAGATAATAGACTATCTTCCATAATGACAAGGCTACCTTCCATCGGAGTAACAAAAATATGAACAACAGACTACCTTCCATAGTGACAAGGCAAGCATCCATTGGTGTAACAAAAATATCGACAACAAACTACCTTCTATAATGACAAGGCTACAATCCATTGAAGTAACAAAAATCTCGACAACGGACTACCTTCCATAGTGACAAGGCTACCGTCCATTGGATTAACAGAAATCAACATGTCAGACTACCTTCCATAATGACAAGGCTAGAATCCATTGGAGTAACAAAAATCTTGACATCAAACTACCTTCCATAATGACAAGGCTACCATCCATTGAAGTAAAAAAAATATCGACGACAGACTACATTCCATAATGACAAGGCTACCATCCCTTGAAGTAACAAAAATCTCGATGATAGACTATCTTCCATAATGACAAGGCTCCCATTCATTGGAGTAACCAAAACCTCGACAATAGACTACCTTCCATAATGACAAGGCTACCATCCATTGTAGTAACAAAAATCTGGACAACAGACTACGTTCCCTAATTACAAGGCTACCATCCACTGGAGTAACAAAAATCTCGAAAACAGACTACCATCCATAATAACAAGGCTACCATCCATTAGAGTAACAAAAATCTCGACAACAGACAACCTTCCATAATGACAAGGCTACCATCTATTGGAGTAACAAAAATCTCGACAATAGACTACCTTCCATAATGACAAGGCTACCTTTAATTTTAGTAACAAAAATATGAAAAAGAGACTACCTTCCATAGTGACAAGGCTACCATCCATTGGAGTGACAGAAATCACAACGACAGACTACCTTCCATAATGACAAGGCTAGCATCCATTGGAATAACAAAAATCTCGACAACAAACTACCTTCCATAATGACAAGGCTACCATCCATTGAAGTAACAAAAATCTCGATGACAGACTACCTTTTATAATGACAAGGCTACCATCCATTGGAGTAACAAAAATCTCGACAATAGACTCCCTTTCATAATGAGAAAGGCTACATTCAATTGGAGTAACAAAAATATGAACAACAGACTACCTTCCATAATGACAAGGCTACCATCCATTGGAGTGACAAAAATCACAACGAAAGACTACCTTCCATAATGACAAGGCTAGCATCCATTGGAGTAACAAAAATCTCCACAACAAACTACCTTCCATAATGACAAGGCTACCATCCATTGAAGTAACAAAAATCTCGACGACAGACTACCATCAATAATGACAAGGCTACAATCCATTGGAGTAACAAAAATCTAGATAATAGACTACCATCCATTGGAGTGACAGAAATCACAACGACAGACTACCTTCCATAATGACAAGGCTAGCATCCATTAGAGTAACAAAAATCTCGACAACAAACTACCTTCTATAATGACAAGGCTACCATCCATTGATGTAACAAAAATCTCGACAACAGACTACCTTCCATAGTTACAAGGCTACCATCCATTGGAGTGACAGAAATCACAACGTCAGACTACCTTCCATAATGACATGGCTAGCATCCATTGGAGTAACAAAAATCTCGACAACAAACTACCTTCCATAATGACAAGGCTACCATCCATTGTAGTAACAAAAATATCGACGACCGACTACATTCCATAATGACAAGGCTACCATCCATTGGAGTAACAAAAATCTCGACAACAAACTACCTTCCATAATGACAAGTCTACCATCCCTTGAAGTAACAAAAATCTCGACGATAGACTACCATCCATAATAACAAGGCTACCATCCATTAGAGTAACAAAAATCTTGACAACAGACAACCTTCCATAATGACAAGGCTACCATCTATTGGAGTAACAAAAATCTCGACAATAGACTACCTTCCATAATGATAAGGCTACCTTCCATTGTAGTAACAAAAATATGAATAAGAGACTACCTTCCATAGTGACAAGGCTACCATCCATTGGAGTGACAGAAATCACAACGACAGACTAACTTCCATATTGACAAGGATAGCATCCATTGGAGTAACAAAAATCTCGACAACAAACTACCTTCCATAATGACAAGGCTACCATCCATTGAAGTAACAAAAATCTCGACGACAGACTACCTTCTATAATGACAAGGCTACCATCCATTGGAGTAACAAAAATCTCGACAATAGACTACCTTCCATAATGGCAAGGCTACCATCCATTGGAGTAACAAAAATCTAGACAATAGACTACCTTCCATAATGACAAGGCTACCATCCATTGGAGTAACAAAAATATGAACAACAGACTACCTTCCATAATGACAAGGATACCATCCCTTGAAGTAACAAAAATCTCGACGATAGACTACCTTCCATAATGACAAGGCTACCATTCATTGGAGTAACAAAAATCTCGACAATAGACTACCTTCCATAATGACAAGGCTACCGTCCATTGTAGTAAAAAAAATCTGGACAACAGACTAAGTTCCATAATTACAAGGCTACCATCCACTGGAGTAACAAAAATCTCGAAAACAGACTACCATCCATAATAACAAGGCTACCATCCATTAGAGTAACAAAAATCTCGACAACAGACAACCTTCCATAATGACAAGCCTACCATCTATTGGAGTAACAAAAATCTCGACAATTGACTACCTTCCATAATGACAAGGCTACCTTCGATTTTAGTAACAAAAATATGAATAACAGACTACCTTCTATAGTGACAAGGCTACCATCCATTGGAGTGACAGAAATCACAACGACAGACTACCTTACATAATGACAAGGCTAGCATCCATTGGAATAACAAAAATCTCGACAACAAACTACCTTTCATAATGACAAGGCTACCATCCATTGAAGTAACAAAAATCTCGACGATAGACTACCTTCTATAATGACAAGGCTACCATCCATTGGAGTAACAAAAATCTCGATAATAGACTACCTTCCATAACGAGAAAGGCTACCTTCAATTGGAGTAACAAAAATATGAACAACAGACTACCTTCATTAATGACAAGGCTACCATCCATTTCAGTGACAGAAATCACAACGACAGACTACCTTCCATAATGACAAGGCTAGCATCCATTGGAGTAACAAAAATCTCCACAACAAACTACTTTCCATAATGACAAGGCTACCATCCATTGAAGTAACAAAAATCTCGACGACAGACTACCATCCATAATGACAAGGCTACAATCCATTGGAGTAACAAAAATCTAGATAATAGACTACCTTCCATAATGACAAGGCTACCTTCCATTGGAGTAACAAAAATATGAACAACAGACTACCTTCCATAGTTACAAGGCTACCATCCATTGGAGTGACAGAAATCACAACGACAGACTACCTTCCATAATGACAAGGCTAGCATCCATTGGAGTAACAAAAACCTCGACAACAAACTACCTTCCATAGTGACAAGGCTACCATCCATTGGAGTGACAGAAATGACAATGTCAGACTACCTTCCATAAAGACAAGGCTAGCATCCATTGGAGTAAAAAAAATCTCGACAACAAACTACCTTTTATAATGACAAGGCTACCATCCAATTGAGTGACAGAAATCACAACGTCAGACAACCTTCCATATTGACAAGGCTAGAATCCATTGGAGTAACAAAAATCTCGACAACAAACTACCTTGCATAATGACAAGGCTACCATCCATTGAAGTAACAAAAATCTCGATGATAGACTACATTCCATAATGACAAGGCTACCATCCATTGGAGTAACAAAAATCTCGACAACAAACTACCTTCCATAATGACAAGGCTACCATCCCTTGAAGTAACAAAAATCTCGACGATAGACTACCTTCCATAATGCAAAGGCTACCATTCATTGGAGTAACAAAAATCTCGACAATAGACTACCTTCCATAATGACAAGGCTACCATCCATTGCAGTAACAAAAATATGGACAACAGACTACGTTCCCTAATTATAAGGCTACCATCCACTAGAGTAACAAAAATATCGAAAATAGACTACCATCCTTAATAACAAGGCTACCATCCATTAGAGTAACAAAAATCTCGACAACAGACAACCTTCCATAATGACAAGGCTACCATCTATTGGAGTAACAAAAATCTCGACAATAGACTACCTTCCATAATGACAAGGCTACCTTCGATTTTAGTAACAAAAATATGAATAACACACTACCTTCCATAGTGACAAGGCTACCATCCATTGGAGTGACAGAAATCACAACGACAGACTACCTTCCATAATGACAAGGCTACCATCCATTGGAATAACAAAAATCTCGACAACAAACTACCTTCCATAATGACAAGGCTACCATCCATTGAAGTAACAAAAATCTCGAAGACAAACTTCCTTCTATAATGACAAGGCTACCATCCATTGGAGTAACAAAAATCTCGACAATAGACTACCTTCCATAATGACAAAAGCTACCTTCAATTGGAGTAACAAAAATATGAACAACAAACTACCTTCCATAATGACAAGGCTACCATCCATTAGAGTGACAAATCACAACGACAGACTACCTTCCATAATGACAAGGCTAGCATACATTGGAGTAACAAAAACTCCACAACAAACTACCTTCCATAATGACAAGGCTACCATCCATTGAAGTAACAAAAATCTCGACGACAGACTACCATCAATAATGACAAGGCTACAATCCATTGGAGTAACAAAAATCTAGATAATAGACTACCTTCCATAATGACAAGGCTACCTTCCATTGGAGTAACAAAAATATGAACAACAGACTACCTTCCATAGTGACAAGGCTACCATCCATTGGATTGACAGAAATCTCAACGACATACTACCTTCCATAATGACAAGGCTAGCATCCATTGGAGTAACAAAAATATCGACAACAAACTACCTTCTATAATGACAAGGCTACAATCCATTGAAGTAACAAAAATCTCGACAACGGACTACCTTCCATAGTGACAAGGCTACCATCCATTGGAGTGATAGAAATCACAACGTCAGACTATCTTCCATAATGACAAGGCTAGCATCCATTGGAGTAAAAATAATCTCGACAACAAACTACCTTTTATAATGACAAGGCTACCATCCATTGGATTGACAGAAATCACAACGTCAGACTACCTTCCATAATGACAAGGCTAGAATCCATTGGAGTAACAAAAATCTCGACAACAAACTACCTTCCATAATGACAAGGCTACCATCCATTGAAGTAAAAAAAATCTCGACGACAAACTACATTCCATAATGACAAGGCTACAATCCCTTGAAGTAACATAATCTCGACGATAGACTACCTTCCATAATGACAAGGCTACCATTCATTGGAGTAACAAAAATCTCGACAATAGACTACCTTCCATAATGACAAGGCTACCATCCATTGTAGTAACAAAAATCTGGACAACAGACTACATTCCCTAATTACAAGGCTACCATCCACTGGAGTAATAAAAATCTCGAAAACAGACTACCATCCATAATAACAAGGCTACCAATTATTAGAGTAACAAAAATCTCGACAACAGACAACCTTCCATAATGACAAGGCTACCATCCATTGGAGTAACAAAAATCTCGACAATAGACTCCCTTCCATAATGAGAAAGGCTACCTTCAATTGGAGTAACAAAAATATGAACAACAGACTACCTTCCATAGTGACAAGGCTACCATCCATTGGAGTGACAGAAATCACAACGATAGACTACCTTCCATAATGACAAAGCTAGCATCCATTGGAATAACAAAAATCTCGACAACAAACTACCTTCCATAATGACAAGGCTACCATCCATTGAAGTAACAAAAATCTCGACAACGGACTACCTTCCATAGTGACAAGGCTACCATCCATTGGAGTGATAGAAATCACAACGTCAGACTACCTTCCATAATGACAAGGCTAGCATCCATTGGAGTAAAAATAATCTCGACAACAAACTACCTTTTATAATGACAAGGCTACCATCCATTGGATTGACAGAAATCACAACGTCAGACTACCTTCCATAATGACAAGGCTAGAATCCATTGGAGTAAAAAAAATCTCGACAACAAACTATCTTCCATAATGACAAGGCTACCATCCATTGAAGTAAAAAAAATCTCGACGACAAACTACATTCCATAATGACAAGGCTACCATCCCTTGAAGTAACATAATCTAGACGATAGACTACCTTCCATAATGACAAGGCTACCATTCATTGGAGTAACAAAAATCTCGACAATAGACTACCTTCCATAATGACAAGGCTACCATCCATTGTAGTAACAAAAATCTGGACAACAGACTACATTCCCTAATTACAAGGCTACCATCCACTGGAGTAATAAAAATCTCGAAAACAGACTAGCATCCATAATAACAAGGCTACCAATTATTAGAGTAACAAAAATCTCGACAACAGACAACCTTCCATAATGACAAGGCTACCATCCATTGGAGTAACAAAAATCTCGACAATAGACTCCCTTCCATAATGAGAAAGGCTACCTTCAATTGGAGTAACAAAAATATGAACAACAGACTACCTTCCATAGTGACAAGGCTACCATCCATTGGAGTGACAGAAATCACAATGACAGACTACCTTCCATAATGACAAGGCTAGCATCCATTGGAGTAACAAAAATCTCGACAACAAACTACCTTCTATAATGACAAGGCTATAATCCATTGAAGTAACAAAAATCTCGATGACAGACTACCTTTTATAATGACAAGGCTACAATCCATTGGAGTAACAAAAATCTCGACAATAGACTCCCTTCCATAATGAGAAAGGATACCTTCAATTGGAGTAACAAAAATATGAACAACAGACTACCTTCCACAATGACAAGGCTACCATCCATTGGAGTGACAGAAATCACAACGACAGACTACCTTCCATAATGACAAGGCTAGCATCCATTGGAGTAACAAAAATCTCCACAACAAACTACCTTCCATAATGACAAGGCTAGCATCCATTGAAGTAACAAAAATCTCGACGACAGACTATCATCAATAATGACAAGGCTACAATCTGTTGGAGTAACAAAAATCTAGATAATAGACTATCTTCCATAATGACAAGGCTACCTTCCATCGGAGTAACAAAAATATGAACAACAGACTACCTTCCATAGTGACAAGGCAAGCATCCATTGGAGTAACAAAAATATCGACAACAAACTACCTTCTATAATGACAAGGCTACAATCCATTGAAGTAACAAAAATCTCGACAACGGACTACCTTCCATAGTGACAAGGCTACCGTCCATTGGATTAACAGAAATCAAAGTGTCAGACTACCTTCCATAATGACAAGGCTAGAATCCATTGGAGTAACAAAAATCTTGACATCAAACTACCTTCCATAATGACAAGGCTACCATCCATTGAAGTAAAAAAAATATCGACGATAGACTACATTCCATAATGACAAGGCTACCATTCCTTGAAGTAACAAAAATCTCGATGATAGACTATCTTCCATAATGACAAGGCTCCCATTCATTGGAGTAACCAAAACCTCGACAATAGACTACCTTCCATAATGACAAGGCTACCATCCATTGTAGTAACAAAAATCTGGACAACAGACTACGTTCCCTAATTACAAGGCTACCATCCACTGGAGTAACAAAAATCTCGAAAACAGACTACCATCCATAATAACAAGGCTACCATCCATTAGAGTAACAAAAATCTCGACAACAGACAACCTTCCATAATGACAAGGCTACCATCTATTGCAGTAACAAAAATCTCGACAATAGACTACCTTCCATAATGACAAGGCTACCTTTAATTTTAGTAACAAAAATATGAAAAAGAGACTACCTTCCATAGTGACAAGGCTACCATCCATTGGAGTGACAGAAATCACAACGACAGACTACCTTCCATAATGACAAGGCTAGCATCCATTGGAATAACAAAAATCTCGACAACAAACTACCTTCCATAATGACAAGGCTACCATCCATTGAAGTAACAAAAATCTCGATGACAGACTACCTTTTATAATGACAAGGCTACCATCCATTGGAGTAACAAAAATCTCGACAATAGACTCCCTTTCATAATGAGAAAGGCTACATTCAATTGGAGTAACAAAAATCTGAACAACAGACTACCTTCCATAATGACAAGGCTACCATCCATTGGAGTGACAGAAATCACAACGAAAGACTACCTTCCATAATGACAAGGCTAGCATCCATTGGAGTAACAAAAATCTCCACAACAAACTACCTTCCATAATGACAAGGCTACCATCCATTGAAGTAACAAAAATCTCGACGACAGACTACCATCAATAATGACAAGGCTACAATCCATTGGAGTAACAAAAATCTAGATAATAGACTACCTTCCATAATGACAAGGATACCTTCCATTGGAGTAACAAAAATATGAACAACAGACTACCTTCCATAGTGACAAGGCTACCATCCATTGGAGTGACAGAAATCTCAACGACATACTACCTTCCATAATGACAAGGCTAGCATCCATTGGAGTAACAAAAATCTCGACAACAAACTACCTTCTATAATGAGAAGGCTACAATCCATTGAAGTAACAAAAATCTCGACAACGGACTACCTTCCATAGTGACAAGGCTACCATCCATTGGAGTGATAGAAATCACAACGTCAGACTATCTTCCATAATGACAAGGCTAGCATCCATTGGAGTAAAAATAATCTCGACAACAAACTACCTTTTATAATGACAAGGCTACCATTCATTGGATTGACAGAAATCACAACGTCAGACTACCTTCCATAATGACAAGGCTAGAATCCATTGGAGTAACAAAAATCTCGACAACAAACTACCTTCCATAATGACAAGGCTACCATCCATTGAAGTAAAAAAAATCTCGACGACAAACTACATTCCATAATGACAAGGCTACAATCCCTTGAAGTAACATAATCTCGACGATAGACTACCTTCCATAATGACAAGGCTACAATTCATTGGAGTAACAAAAATCTCGACAATAGACTACCTTCCATAATGACAAGGCTACCATCCATTGTAGTAACAAAAATCTGGACAATAGACTACATTCCCTAATTACAAGGATACCATCCACTGGAGTAATAAAAATCTCGAAAACAGACTACCATCCATAATAACAAGGCTACCAATTATTAGAGTAACAAAAATCTCGACAACAGACAACCTTCCATAATGACAAGGCTACCATCCATTGGAGTAACAAAAATCTCGACAATAGACTCCCTTCCATAATGAGAAAGGCTACCTTCAATTGGAGTAACAAAAATATGAACAACAGACTACCTTCCATAGTGACAAGGCTACCATCCATTGGAGTGATAGAAATCACAACGATAGACTACCTTCCATAATGACAAAGCTAGCATCCATTGGAATAACAAAAATCTCAACAACAAACTACCTTCCATAATGACAAGGCTACCATCCATTGAAGTAACAAAAATCTCGACAACGGACTACCTTCCATAGTGACAAGGCTACCATCCATTGGAGTGATAGAAATCACAACGTCAGACTACCTTCCATAATGACAAGGCTAGCATCCATTGGAGTAAAAATAATCTCGACAACAAACTACCTTTTATAATGACAAGGCTACCATCCATTGGATTGAAAGAAATCACAACGTCAGACTACCTTCCATAATGACAAGGCTAGAATCCATTGGAGTAAAAAAAATCTCGACAACAAACTATCTTCCATAATGACAA
This sequence comes from Vicia faba, assembly GCA_948472305.1. Taxonomy (NCBI): domain Eukaryota; kingdom Viridiplantae; phylum Streptophyta; class Magnoliopsida; order Fabales; family Fabaceae; genus Vicia; species Vicia faba. Next base: position 657,551,321 of record OX451739.1, read on the forward strand.
GGCTACCATCCATTGAAGTAAAAAAAATCTCGACGACAAACTACATTCCATAATGACAAGGCTACCATCCCTTGAAGTAACATAATCTCGACGATAGACTACCTTCCATAATGACAAGGCTACCATTCATTGGAGTAACAAAAATCTCGACAATAGACTACCTTCCATAATGACAAGGCTACCATCCATTGTAGTAACAAAAATCTCGACAACAGACTACATTCCCTAATTACAAGGCTACCATCCACTGGAATAATAAAAATCTCGAAAACAGACTACCATCCATAATAACAAGGCTACCAATTATTAGAGTAACAAAAATCTCGACAACAGACAACCTTCCATAATGACAAGGCTACCATCCATTGGAGTAACAAAAATCTCGACAATAGACTCCCTTCCATAATGAGAAAGGCTACCTTCAATTGGAGTAACAAAAATATGAACAACAGACTACCTTCCATAGTGACAAGGCTACCATCCATTGGAGTGACAGAAATCACAATGACAGACTACCTTTCATAATGACAAGGCTAGCATCCATTGGAGTAACAAAAATCTCGACAACAAACTACCTTCTATAATGACAAGGCTATAATCCATTGAAGTAACAAAAATCTCGATGACAGACTACCTTTTATAATGACAAGGCTACAATCCATTGGAGTAACAAAAATCTCGACAATAGACTCCCTTCCATAATGAGAAAGGCTACCTTCAATTGGAGTAACAAAAATATGAACAACAGACTACCTTCCATAATGACAAGGCTACCATCCATTGGAGTGACAGAAATCACAACGACAGACTACCTTCCATAATGACAAGGCTAGCATCCATTGGAGTAACAAAAATCTCCACAACAAACTACCTTCCATAATGACAAGGCTAGCATCCATTGAAGTAACAAAAATCTCGACGACAGACTATCATCAATAATGACAAGGCTACAATCCGTTGGAGTAACAAAAATCTAGATAATAGACTATCTTCCATAATGACAAGGCTACCTTCCATCGGAGTAACAAAAATATGAACAACAGACTACCTTCCATAGTGACAAGGCAAGCATCCATTGGAGTAACAAAAATATCGACAACAAACTACCTTCTATAATGACAAGGCTACAATCCATTGAAGTAACAAAAATCTCGACAACGGACTACCTTCCATAGTGACAAGGCTACCGTCCATTGGATTGACAGAAATCACAGTGTCAGACTACCTTCCATAATGACAAGGCTAGAATCCATTGGAGTAACAAAAATCTTGACATCAAACTACCTTCCATAATGACAAGGCTACCATCCATTGAAGTAAAAAAAATATCGACGACAGACTACATTCCATAATGACAAGGCTACCATCCCTTGAAGTAACAAAAATCTCGATGATAGACTATCTTCCATAATGACAAGGCTCCCATTCATTGGAGTAACCAAAACCTCGACAATAGACTATCTTCCATAATGACAAGGCTACCATCCATTGTAGTAACAAAAATCTGGACAACAGACTACGTTCCCTAATTACAAGGCTACCATCCACTGGAGTAACAAAAATCTCGAAAACAGACTACCATCCATAATAACAAGGCTACCATCCATTAGAGTAACAAAAATCTCGACAACAGACAACCTTCCATAATGACAAGGCTACCATCTATTGGAGTAACAAAAATCTCGACAATAGACTACCTTCCATAATGACAAGGCTACCTTCGATTTTAGTAACAAAAATATGAAAAAGAGACTACCTTCCATAGTGACAAGGCTACCATCCATTGGAGTGACAGAAATCACAACGACAGACTACCTTCCATAATGACAAGGCTAGCATCCATTGGAATAACAAAAATCTCGACAACAAACTACCTTCCATAATGACAAGGCTACCATCCATTGAAGTAACAAAAATCTCGATGACAGACTACCTTTTATAATGACAAGGCTACCATCCATTGGAGTAACAAAAATCTCGACAATAGACTCCCTTTCATAATGAGAAAGGCTACATTCAATTGGAGTAACAAAAATATGAACAACAGACTACCTTCCATAATGACAAGGCTACCATCCATTGGAGTGACAGAAATCACAACGAAAGACTACCTTCCATAATGACAAGGCTAGCATCCATTGGAGTAACAAAAATCTCCACAACAAACTACCTTCCATAATGACAAGGCTACCATCCATTGAAGTAACAAAAATCTCGACGACAGACTACCATCCATAATGACAAGGCTACAATCCATTGGAGTAATAAAAATCTAGATAATAGACTACCTTCCATAATGACAAGGCTACCTTCCATTGGAGTAACAAAAATATGAACAACAGACTACCTTCCATAGTGACAAGGCTACCATCCATTGGAGTGACAGAAATCATAATGACAGACTACCTTCCATAATGACAAGGCTAGCATCCATTGGAGTAAAAAAAATCTCGACAACAAACTACCTTCTATAATGACAAGGCTATAATCCATTGAAGTAACAAAAATCTCGACAACAGACTACATTTCATAATGACAAGGCTACCATCCATTGAAGTAACAAAAATCTCGACGACACACTACATTCCATAATGACAAGGCTACCATCCATTGGAGTAACAAAAATATCGACAACAGACTACCTCCCATAATGAAAAGGCTACCATCCATTATAATAACAAAAATCTCGACAACAAACTACCTTTCATAATGACAAGGCTACCATCCATTGGAGTAACAAAATTATCGACAACAGACTATGTTCCATAATGACAAGGCTACAATCCATTGGAGTAACAAAATTCTCGACAACAGACTACCTTCCATAATGACAAGGATATCATCCATTGGAGTAACAAAAATCTCGACAATAGACTACCTTCAATAATGACAAGGCTACCATCCATTGTAGTAACACAAATCTCGACAACAGACTATGTTCCCTAATTACAAGGCTACCATCCATTGGAGTAACAAAAATCTCGACAATAGACTACCTTCCATAATGAATAGGCTACCTTCAACTGGAGTAACAAAAATATGAACAACAAACTACCTTCCTTAGTGACAAGGCTACCATCCATTGGAGTGATAGAAATCACAACGACAGACTACCTTCCATAATGACAAGGCTAGCATCCATCGGAGTAACAAAAATCTCGCCAATAGACTACCTTCCATAATGACAAGGCTACAATCCATTGGAGTAACAAAGATATCGACAACATACTACCTTCCATAATGACAAGGCTACCATTCATTGGAATAACAAAAATATTGACAATAGACTACCTTCCATAATGACAAGGCTACCATCCATTGGACTAACAAAAATCTTGAAAACAGACTGCCTTCCATAATGACAAGGCTACCATCCATTAGAGTAATAAAATCTCGATAACAAACAACCTTCCATAATGAGAAGGCTACCATCCATTGGAGTAACAAAAATCTCGACATAGACTACCTTCCATAATGACAAGGCTACCATCCATTGGAGTAACAAAAATCTCGACAACAAATAACCTTCCATAATGACAGGGCTACCATCCGTTGAATTAACAAAAATCTCGACAATGGACTACCTTCCATAATGACAAGGCTACCATCCATTGGAATAACAAAAATCTCGACAACAAACTACCTTCCATAATGACAAGGCTACCATCCATTGGAGTAACAAAAATATGAACAATTGACTACCTTCCATAATGACAAGGCTGCCATTCATTAGAGTAACAAAAATATCGACAACAGACTACCTTCCATAATGACAAGGATACCATCCATTGGAGTAACAAAAATCTCGGAAACAGACTGCCTTCCATAATGAAAAGGCTACCATCCATTAGAGTAACAAAAATCTCGACAACAAACAGCCTTCCATAATGAGAAGGCTACCATCCATTGGAGTAACAAAAATCTCGACAATAGACTACCTTCCATAGTGGCAAGGCTACCATCCATTGGAGTAACAAAAATACGAACAACATATTACCTTCCATAATGACAAGGCTACCATTCATTGGAGTAACAAAAATATGGACAACAGACTACCTTCCATAATGACAAGGCTACCATCCATTGGAGTAACAAAAATCTCGAAATTAGACTGCCTTCCATAATGACAAGGCTACCATCCATTAGAGTAACAAAAATATGAACAACAGACTTCCATCCATAGTGGCAAGGCTACCATCCATTGGATTGACATAAATCACAACGACAGACTAACTTCCATAATGACAAGGATAGCATCCATTGGAGTAACAAAAATCTCGACAACAAATAACCTTACATAATGACAAGGCTACCATCCATTGAATTAACAAAAATCTCGACAACAGACTACCTTCCATAGTGACAAGGCTAACATCCATTGGAGTAACAAAAATCTCGAAAACAGACTACCTCCCATAATGACAAAGCTACCATCCATTGGAGTAACAAAAATCTTGTAAATAGACAACCATCCATAATGATAATGCTACCATCCATTGGAGTAACAAAAATCTCGACAATAGATTTCCTTCCATAATGATAAGGCTACCATCCATTAGAGTAACAAAAATATGAACAACAAACTACCTTCCATAGTGACAAGGATACCTTCCATTGGAGTGACAGAAATCACAACAACAGACTACCTTCCATAATGACAAGGCTACCATCCATTGAAGTAAAAAAAATCTCGACGACAGACTATATTCCATAATGACAAGGCTACCATCCCTTGAAGTAACAAAAATCTCGACAATAGACTACCTTCCATAATGACAAGGCTACCATTCATTGGAGTAACAAAAATCTCGACAATAGACTACCTTCCATAATGACAAGGCTACCATCCATTGTAGTAACAAAAATCTTGACAACAAACTATGTTCCCTAATTACAAGGCTACCATCCACTGGAGTAACAAAAATCTTGAAAACAGACTACCATCCATAATAACAAGGCTACCATCCATTAGAGTAACAAAAATCTCGACAACAGACAACCTTCCATAATGACAAGGCTACCATCTATTGGAGTAACAAAAATCTCGACAATAGACTACCTTCCATAATGTTAAGGCTACCTTCGATTTTAGTAACAAAAATATGAATAACAGACTACCTTTCATAGTGACAAGGCTACCATCCATTGGAGTGACAGAAATCACAACGACAGACTACCTTCCATAATGACAAGGCTAACATCCATTGGAATAACAAAAATCTCCACAACAAACTACCTTCCATAATGACAAGGCTACCATCCATTGAAGTAACAAAAATCTCGACGACAGACTACCATCCATAATGACAAGGCTACAATCCATTGGAGTAACAAAAATCTAGATAATAGACTACCTTCCATAATGACAAGGCTACCTTCCATTGGAGTAACAAAAATATGAACAACAGACTACCTTCCATATTGACAAGGCTACCATCCATTGGAGTGACAGAAATCACAATGACAGACTACCTTCCATAATGACAAGGCTAGCATCCATTGGAGTAACAAAAATCTCGACAACAAACTACCTTCTATAATGACAAGGCTACAATCCATTGAAGTAACAAAAATCTCGACAACGGACTACCTTCCATAATGACAAGGCTACCATCCATTGGAGTGTCAGAAATCACAACGTCAGACTACCTTCCATAATGACAAGGCTAGCATCCATTGGAGTAAAAAAAATCTCGACAACAAACTACCTTTCATAATGACAAGGCAACCATCCATTGAAGTAACAAAAATCTCGACGACACACTACATTCCATAATGACAAGGCTACCATCCATTGGAGTAACAAAAATATCGACAACAGACTACCCCCCATAATGAAAAGGCTACCATCCATTGTAATAACAAAAATCTCGACAACAAACTACCTTCCATAATGACAAGGCTACCATCCATTGGAGTAACAAAATTATCGACAACATACTATGTTCCATAATGACAAGGCTACAATCCATTGGAGTAACAAAATTCTGGACAACAGACTACCTTCCATAATGACAAGGATACCATCCATTGGAGTAACAAAAATCTCGACAATAGACTACCTTTCATAATGACAAGGCTACCACCCATTGTAGTAACACAAATCTCGACAACAGACTATGTTCCCTAATTACAAGGCTACCATCCATTGGAGTAACAAAAATCTCGACAATAGACTACCTTCCATAATGAATAGGCTACCTTCAATTGGAGTAACAAAAATATGAAAAACAGACTACCTTCCTTAGTGACAAGGCTACCATCCATTGGAGTGATAGAAATCACAACGACAGACTGCCTTCCATAATGACAAGGCAAGTATCCATCGGAGTAACAAAAATCTCGCGAATAGACTACCTGCCATAATGACAAGGCTACAATCCATTGGAGTAACAAAGATATCGACAACATACTACCTTCCATAATGACAAGGCTACCATTCATTGGAGTAACAAAAATATTGACAACAGACTACCTTCCATAATGACAAGGCTACCATCCATTGGACTAACAAAAATCTTGAAAACAGACTGCCTTCCATAACGACAAGGCTACCATCCATTAGAGTAACAAAAATCTCGACAATAAACAACCTTCCATAATGAGAAGGCTACCATCCATTGGAGTAACAAAAATCTAGACAATAGACTACCTTCCATAATGACAATGCAACCATCCATTGGAGTAACAAAAATCTCGACAACAAATAACCTTCCATAATGACAGGGCTACCATCCGTTGAATTAACAAAAATCTCGACAACAGACTACCTTCCATAATGACAAGGCTACCATCCATTGGAATAACAAAAATCTTGACAACAAACTACCTTCCATAATGACAAGGCTACCATCCATTGGAGTAACAAAAATATGAACAATTGACTACCCTCCATAATGACAAGGCTGCCATTCATTAGAGTAACAAAAATATCGACAACAGACTACCTTCCATAATGACAAGGATACCATCCATTGGAGTAACAAAAATCTCGGAAATAGACTGCCTTCCATAATGAAAAGGCTACCATCCATTAGAGTAACAAAAATCTCGACAACAAACAGCCTTCCACAATGAGAAGGCTACCATCCATTGGAGTAACAAAAATCTCGACAATAGACTACCTTCCATAGTGGCAAGGCTACCATCTATTGTAGTAACAAAAATCTGGACAACAAACTACGTTCCCCAATTACAAGGCTACCATCCACTGGAGTAACAAAAATCTCGAAAACAGACTACCATCCATAATAACAAGGCTACCATCCATTAGAGTAACAAAAAACTCGACAACAGACAACCTTCCATAATGACAAGGCTACAATCCATTGGAGTAACAAAAATCTCGACAATAGACTACCTTCCATAATGACAAGGATACCATCCATTGGAGTAACAAAAATCTCAACAACAGACTACCTTCCATAGTGACAAGGCTACCATCCATTGGAGTGACAGAAATCACAATGACAGACTACCTTCCATAATGACAAGGCTAGCATCCATTGGAGTAACAAAAATCTCGACAACAAACTACCTTCTATAATGACAAGGCTACAATCCATTGAAGTAACAAAAATCTCGACAACGGACTACCTTCCATAATGACAAGGCTACCATCAATTGGAGTGTCAGAAATCACAACGTCAGACTACCTTCCATAATGACAAGGCTAGCATCCATTGGAGTAAAAAAAATCTCGACAAAAAACTACCTTTCATAATGACAAGGCTACCATCCGTTGATGTAACAAAAATCTCGACGACACACTACATTCCATAATGACATGGCTACCATCCATTGGAGTAACAAAAATATCGACAACACACTACCTCCATTAATGAAAAGGCTACCATCCATTGTAATAAAAAAAATCTCGACAACAAACTACCTTTCATAATGACAAGGCTACCATCCATTGGAGTAACAAAATTATCGACAACAGACTATGTTCCATAATGACAAGGCTACAATCCATTGGAGTAACAAAATTCTCGACAACAGACTACCTTCCATAATGACAAGGATACCATCCATTGGAGTAACAAAAATCTCGACAATAGACTACCTTCCATAATGACAAGGCTACCATCCATTGTAGTAACACAAATCTCGACAACAGACTATGTTCCCTAATTACAAGGCTACCATCCATTGGAGTAACAAAAATCTCGACAATAGACTACCTTCCATAATGAATAGGCTACCTTCAATTGGAGTAACAAAAATATGAACAACAGACTACCTTCCTTAGTGACAAGGCTACCATCCATTGGAGTGATAGAAATCACAACGACAGACTACCTTCCATAATGACAAGGCTAGCATCCATCGGAGTAACAAAAATCTCGCCAATAGACTACCTGCCATAATGACAAGGCTACAATCCATTGGAGTAACAAAGATATCGACAACATACTACCTTCCATAATGACAAGGCTACCATTCATTGGAGTAACAAAAATATTGACAACAGACTACCTTCCATAATGACAAGGCTACCATCCATTGGACTAACAAAAATCTTGAAAACAGACTTCCTTCCATAATGACAAGGCTACCATCCATTAGAGTAACAAAAATCTCGACAACAAACAACCTTCCATAATGAGAAGGCTACCATCCATTGGAGTAACAAAAATCTCGACAATAGACTACCTTCTATAATGACAAGGCTACCATCCATTGGATTAACAAAAATCTTGACAACAAATAACCTTCCATAATGACAGGGCTACCATCCGTTGAATTAACAAAAATCTCGACAACAGACTACCTTCCATAATGACAAGGCTACCATCCATTGGAATAACAAAAATCTCGACAAAAAACTACCTTCCATAATGACAAGGCTACCATCCATTGGAGTAACAAAAATATGAACAATTGACTACCTTCCATAATGACAAGGCTTCCATTCATTGGAGTAACAAAAATATCGACAACAGACTACCTTCCATAATGACAAGGCTACAATCCATTGGAGTAACAAAAATCTCGGAAACAGACTGCCTTCCATAATGAAAAGGCTACCATCCATTAGAGTAACAAAAATCTCGACAACAAACACCCTTCCATAATGGCAAGGCTACCATCCATTGGAGTTACAAAAATACGAACAACATATTACCTTCCATAATGACAAGGCTACCATTCATTGGAGTAACAAAAATATCGAGAACAGACTACCTTCCATAATGACAAGGCTAACATCCATTGGAGTAACAAAAATCTCGAAGTTAGACTGCCTTCCATAATGACAAGGCTACCATCTATTAGAGTAACAAAAATCTCGAGAATAGACAACCTTCCATAATGACAAGGCTACTATCCATTGGAGTAACAAAAATATGAACAACAGACTACCATCCATAGTGGCAAGGCTACCATCCATTGGATTGACATAAATCACAACGACATACTAACTTCCATAATGACAAGGATAGCATCCATTGGAGTAACAAAAATCTCGACAACAAATAACCTTACATATTGACAAGGCTACCATCCATTGAATTAACAAAAATCTCGACAACAGACTACCTTCCATAGTGACAAGGCTAACATCCATTGGTGTAACAAAAATCTAGAAAATAGACTACCATCCATAATGATAATGCTACCATCCATTGGAGTAACAAAAATCTCGACAATAGATTACCTTCCATAATGATAAGGCTACCATCCATTGGAGTGACAAAAATATGAACAATAAACTACCTTCCATAATGATAAGGCTACCATCCATTGGACTAACAAAAATCTTGAAAACAGACTGCCTTCCATAATGACAAGGCTACCATCCATTAGAGTAACAAAAATCTCGACAACAAACAACCTTCCATAATGAGAAGGCTACCATCCATTGGAGTAACAAAAATCTCGACAACAAACTACCTTCCATAATGACAAGGCTACCATCCATTGGAATAACAAAAATATGAACAATTGACTACCTTCCATAATGACAAAGCTTCCATTCATTAGAGTAACAAAAATATCGACAACAGACTAACTTCCATAATGACAAGGATACCATCCATTGGAGTAACAAAAATCTCGGAAACAGACTACCTTCCATAATGAAAAGGCTACCATCCATTAGAGTAACAAAAATCTCGACAACAAACAGCCTTCCATAATGAGAAGGCTACCATCCATTGGAGTATCAAAAATCTCGACAATAGACTACCTTCCATAGTGGCAAGGCTACCATCCATTGTAGTAACAAAAATCTGGACAACAAACTACGTTCCCCAATTACAAGGCTACCATCCACTGGAGTAACAAAAATCTCGAAAACAGACTACCATCCATAATAACAAGGCTACCATCCATTAGAGTAACAAAAATCTCGACGACAGACAACCTTCCATAATGACAAGGCTACCATCTATTGGAGTAACAAAAATCTCGACAATAGACTACCTTCCATAATGACAAGGCTACCTTCGATTTTAGTAACAAAAATATGAATAACAGACTACCTTCCATAGTGTGAGGCTACCATCCATTGGAGTGACAAAAATCACAACGACAGACTACCTTCCATAATGACAAGGCTAGCATCCATTGGAATAACAAAAATCTCGAGAACAAACTACCTTCCATAATGACAAGGCTACCATCCATTTAAGTAACAAAAATCTCGATAACAGACTACCTTTTATAATGACAAGGCTACCATCCATTGGAGTAACACAAATCTCGAGAATAGACTCCCTTCCATAATGAGAAAGGCTACCTTCAATTGGAGTAACAAAAATATGAACAAAAGACTACCTTCCATAATGACAAGGCTACCATCCATTGGAGTGACAGAAATCACAACGACAGACTACCTTCCATAATGACAAGGCTAGCATCCATTGGAGTAACAAAAACCTCCACAACAAACTACCTTCCATTATGACAAGGCTAGCATCTATTGGAGTAACAAAATTATCGACAACAGACTATGTTCCATAATGACAAGGCTACAATCCATTGGAGTAACAAAATTCTCGACAATAGACTACCTTCCATAATGACAAGGATACCATAGATTGGAGTAACAAAAATCTCAACAACAGACTACCTTCCATAGTGACAAGGCTACCATCCATTGGAGTGACAGAAATCACAATGACAGACTACCTTTCATAATGACAAGGCTAGCATCCATTGGAGTAACAAAAATCTCGACAACAAACAACCTTCTATAATGACAAGGCTACAATCCATTGAAGTAACAAAAATCTCGACAACGGACTACATTCCATAATGACAAGGCTACCATCCATTAGAGTGTCAGAAATCACAACATCAGACTACCTTCCATAATGACAAGGCTAGCATCCATTGGAGTAAAAAAATCTCAACAAAAAACTACCTTTCATAATGACAAGGCTACCATCCGTTGAAGTAACAAAAATCTCGACGACACACTACATTCCATAATGACAAGGCTACCATCCATTGGAGTAACAAAAATATCGACAACAGACTACCTCCCATAATGAAAAGGCTACCATCAATTGTAATAACAAAAATCTCGACAACAAACTACCTTTCATAATGACAAGGCTACAATCCATTGGAGTAACAAAATTATCGACAACAGACTATGTTCCATAATGACAAGGCTACAATCCATTGGAGTAACTAAATTCTCGACAACAGACTACCTTCCATAATGACAAGGATACCATCCATTGTAGTAACAAAAATCTCGAAGATAGACTACCTTCCATAATGACAAGGCTACCATCCATTGTAGTAACACAAATCTCGACAACAGACTATGTTCCCTAATTACAAGGCTACAGTCCATTGGAGTAACAAAAATCTCGACAATAGACTACCTTCCATAATGAATAGGCTACCTTCAATTGGAGTAACAAAAATATGAACAACAGACTACCTTCCTTAGTGACAAGGCTACCATCCATTGGAGTGATAGAAATCACAACGACAGACTACCTTCCATAATGACAAGGCTAGCATCCATCGGAGTAACAATAATCTCGCCAATAGACTACCTGCCATAATGACAAGGCTACAATCCATTGGAGTAACAAAGATATCGGCAACATACTACCTTCCATAATGACAAGGCTACCATTCATTGGAGTAACAAAAATATTGACAACAGACTACCTTCCATAAAGACAAGGCTACCATCCATTGGACTAACAAAAATCTTGAAAACAGACTGCCTTCCATAATGACAAGGCTACCATCCATTAGAGTAACAAAAATCTCGACAACAAACAACCTTCCATAATGAGAAGGCTACCATCCATTGGAGTAACAAAAATCACGACAATAGACTACCTTCCATAATGACAAGGCTACCATCCATTGGAGTAACAAAAATCTCGACAACAAATAACCTTCCATAATGACAGGGCTACCATCCGTTGAATTAACAAAAATCTCGACAATAGACTACCTTCCATAATGAGAAAGGCTACCTTCAATTGGAGTAACAAAAATATGAACAAAAGACTACTTTCCATAATGACAAGGCTACCATCCATTGGAGTGACAGAAATCACAACGACAGACTACCTTCCATAATGACAAGGCTAGCATCCATTGGAGTAACAAAAATCTCCACAACAAACTACCTTCCATAATGACAAGGCTAGCATCCATTGGAGTAACAAAATTATCGACAACAGACTATGTTCCATAATGACAAGGCTACAATCCATTGGAGTAACAAAATTCTCGACAATAGACTACCTTCCATAATGACAAGGATACCATCCATTGGAGTAACAAAAATCTCAACAACAGACTACCTTCCATAGTGACAAGGCTACCGTCCATTGGAGTGACAGAAATCACAATGACAAACTACCTTCCATAATGACAAGGCTAGCATCCATTGGAGTAACAAAAATCTCGACAACAAACAACCTTCTATAATGACAAGGCTACAATCCATTGAAGTAACAAAAATCTCGACAACGGACTACCTTCCATAATGACAAGGCTACCATCCATTGGAGTGTCAGAAATCACAACATCAGACTACCTTCCATAATGACAAGGCTAGCATCCATTGGAGTAAAAAAAATCTCGACAAAAAACTACCTTTCATAATGACAAGGCTACAATCCGTTGAAGTAACAAAAATCTCAACGATACACTACATTCCATAATGACAAGGCTACCATCCATTGGAGTAACAAAAATATCGACAACAGACTACCTCCCATAATGAAAAGGCTACCATCCATTGTAATAACAAAAATCTCGACAACAAACTACCTTTAATAATGACAAGGCTACCATCCATTGGAGTAACAAAATTATCGACAACAGACTATGTTCCATAATTACAAGGCTACAATCCATTGAAGTAACAATAATCTCGACGACACACTACATTCCCTAAAGACAAGGCTCCCATCCATTGGACTAACAAAAATCTTGAAAACAGACTGCCTTCCATAATGACAAGGCTACCATCCATTAGAGTAACAAAAATCTCGACAACAAACAACCTTCCATAATGAGAAGGCTACCATCCATTGGAGTAACAAAAATCTCGACAATAGACTACCTTCCATAATGACAAGGCTACCATCCATTGGAGTAACAAAAATCTCGACAACAAATAACCTTCCATAATGACAGGGCTACCATCCGTTGAATTAACAAAAATCTCGACAACAGACTACCTTCCATAATGACCAGGCTACCATCCATTGGAATAACAAAAATCTCGACAAAAAACTACCTTCCATAATGACAAGGCTACCATCCATTGGAGTAACAAAAATATGAACAATTGACTACCTTCCATAATGACAAGGTTGCCATTCATTGGAGTAACAAAAATATCGACAACAGACTACCTTCCATAATGACAAGGCTACCATCCATTGGAGTAACAAAACTCTCGGAAATAGACTGCCTTCCATAATGAGAAGGCTACCATCCATTGGAGTAACAAAAATCTCGACAATAGACTACGTTCCATAGTGGCAAGGCTACCATCCATTGGAGTAACAAAAATACGAACAACATATTACCTTCCATAATGACAAGGCTACCATTCATTGGAGTAACAAAAATATCGAGAACAGACTACCTTCCATAATGACAAGGCTACCATCCATTGGAGTAACGAAAATCTTGAAGTTAGACTGCCTTCCATAATGACAAGGCTACCATCCATTAGAGTAACAAAAATCTCGAGAACAGACAACCTTCCATAATGACAAGGCTACCATCCATTGGAGTAACAAAAATATGAACAACAGACTACCATCCATAGTGGCAAGGCTACCATCCATTGGATTGACATAAATCACAACGACAGACTAACTTCCATAATGACAAGGATAGCATCCATTGGACTAACAAAAATCTCGACAACAAATAACCTTACATAATGACAAGGCTGCCATCCATTGAATTAACAAAAATCTCGACAACAGACTACCTTCCATAGTGACAAGGCTAACATCCATTGGAGTAACAAAAATCTCGAAAATAGACTACCTCCCATAATGACAAATCTACCATCCATTGGTGTAACAAAAATCTAGAAAATAGACTACCATCCATAATGATAATGCTACCATCCATTGGAGTAACAAAAATCTCGACAATAGATTACCTTCCATAATGATAAGGCTACCATCCATTAGAGTAACAAAAATATGAACAACAAACTACCTTCCATAGTGACAAGGATACCTTCCATTAGAGTGACAGAAATCACAACAACAGACTACCTTCCATAATGACAAGGCTAGCATCCATTGGAGTAACAAAAACATCGACAACAGACTACGTTCCATAATGACAAGGCTACCATCCATTAGAGTAACAAAATTTTGGACAACAGACTGCTATCCATAATGACAATCATACCATCCATTGGAGTAACAAAAATCTCGATAACAGACTACATTCCATAATGACAAGGCTACAATCCATTGGAGTAACAAAGATATCGATAACATACTACCTTCAATAATGACAAGGCTACCATCCATTGGAGTAACAAAAATATCGACAACAGACAACCTACCATAATGATAATTCTTCCATCCATTGGAGTAACAAAAATCTCGACGACAGACTACCTTCCATAATGACAAGGCTACCATGCATTGGAATAAAAAAAATATCTACAATAGACTATGTTCCATAATGACAAGCCTACCATCCATTGTAGTAACCAAAATCCTGACAATAGACTACCTTCCATAATGACAAGGCTACCATCCATTGGAGTAACAAAAATATGAACAACAGACTACCTTCCATAGTGACAAAGCTACCTTCCATTGGAGTGACAGAAATCACAACAATAGACTACCTTCCATAATGAAAAGGATAGCATCCATTGGAGTAACAAAAACATCGACAACAGACTACGTTCCATAATGACAAGGCTACCATCCATTGGAGTAACAAAATTCTCGACAACAGATTGCTATCCATAATGACAATGATACCATCCATTGGAGTAACAAAAATCTCGACAATAGACTACCTTCCATAATGACAAGGCCACAATCCATTGGAGTAACAAAGATATCGATAACATACTACCATCAATAATGACAAGGCTACCATCCATTAGAGTAACAAAAATATCGACAACAGACTACCTTCCATAATGATAATTCTACCATCCATTGGAGTAACCAAAATCCCGACAATAGACTATCTTCCATAATGACAAGGCTACCATCCATTAGAATAACCAAAATATGAACAACAAACTACCTCCATAGTGACAAAGCTATCATCCATTGGAGTGCCATAAATCACAACGACAAACTACCTTCCATAATGAAAAGGCTAGCATCCATCGGAGTAAAAAAAATCTCGCCAATAGACTACCTTCCATAATGACAATGCTACAATCCATTGGAGTAACAAAGATATCAACAACATACTACCTTCCATAATGACAAGGCTACCATTCATTGGAGTAACAAAAATATCGACAACAGACTACCTTCCATAATGACAAGGCTACCATCCATTGGAGTAACAAAAATCTCGGAAACAGACTGCCTTCCATAATGAAAAGGCTACCATCCATTAGAGTAACAAAATTCTCGACAACAAACAACCTTCCATAATGAGAAGGCTACCATCCATTGGAGTAACAAAAATCTCGACAATAGACTACCTTCCATAATGACAAAGCTACCATCCATTGGAGTAACAAAAATCTCGACAACAGATAACCTTCCATAATGACAAGGCTACCATCCGTTGAATTAACAAAAATCTCGACAACAAACTACCTTCCATAATGACAAGGCTACCATCCATTGGAGTAACAAAAATCTAGAAATTAGACTGCCTTTCATAATGACAAGGCTACCATCCATTAGAGTAACAAAAATATCGAGAACAGATAACCTTCCATAATGACAAGGCTACCATCCATTGGAGTAACAAAAATATGAACAACAGACTACCATCCATAGTGGCAAGGCCACCATCCATTGGATTGACATAAATCACAACGACAGACTAACTTCCATAATGACAAGGATAGCATCCATTGGAGTAACAAAAATATCGACAACAAATAACCTTACATAATGACAAGGCTACCATCCATTGAATTAACAAAAATCTCGACAACAGACTACCTTCCATAGTGACAAGGCTAACATCCATTGGAGTAAGAAAAATCTCGAAAACAGACTACCTCCCATAATGAAAAAGCTACCATCCATTGGAGTAACAAAAATCTAGAAAATAGACAACCATCCATAATGATAATGCTACCATCCATTGGAGTAACAAACATCTCGACAATAGATTACCTTCCATAATGATAAGGCTACCATCCATTGGAGTAACAAAAATATGAACAACAAACTACCTTCCATAGTGACAAGGATACCTTCCAATGGAGTGACAGAAATCACAACAACAGACTACCTTCCATGATGACAAGGCTAGCATCCATTGGAGTAACAAAAACATCGACAACAGACTACGTTCCATAATGACAAGGCTACCATCCATTGGAGTAACAAAATTTTGGACAACAGACTGCTATCCATAATGACAATCATACCATCCATTGGAGTAACAAAAATCTCGACAATAGACTACCTTCCATAATGACAAGGCCACAATCCATTGGAGTAACAAAGATATCGATAACATACTACCTTCAATAATGACAACGCTACCATCCATTGGAGTAACAAAAATATCGACAATAGACTACCTTCCATAATGATAATTCTACCATCCATTGGAGTAACCAAAATCCCGACAATAGACTATCTTCCATAATGACAAGGCTACCATCCATTAGAGTAACAAAAATATGAACAACAAACTACCTTCCATAGTGACAAAGCTATCATCCATTGAAGTGCCATAAATCACAATGACAAACTACCTTCCATAATGAAAAGGCTAGCATCCATCGGAGTAAAAAAAATCTCGCCAATAGACTACCTTCCATAATGACAAGGCTACAATCTATTGCAGTAACAAAGATATCAACAACATACTACGTTCCATAATGACAAGGCTACCATTCATTGGAGTAACAAAAATATCGACAACAGACTACCTTCCATAATGACAAGGCTACCATCCATTGGAGTAACAAAAATCTCGGAAACAGACTGCCTTCCATAATGAAAAGGCTACCATCCATTAGAGTAACAAAATTCTCGACAACAAACAACCTTCCATAATGAGAAGGCTACCATCCATTGGAGTAACAAAAATCTCGACAATAGACTACCTTCCATAATGACAAAGCTACCATCCATTGGAGTAACAAAAATCTCGACAACAAATAACCTTCCATAATGACAAGGCTACCATCCGTTGAATTAACAAAAATCTCGACAACAGACTACCTTCCATAATGACAAGGCTACCATCCATTGGAGTAACAAAAATCTAGAAATTAGACTGCCTTTCATAATGACAAGGCTACCATCCATTAGAGTAACAAAAATATCGAGAACAGACAACCTTCCATAATGACAAGGCTACCATCCATTGGAGTAACAAAAATATGAACAACAGACTACCATCCATAGTGGCAAGGCTACCATCCATTGGATTGACATAAATCACAACGACAGACTAACTTCCATAATGACAAGGATAGCATCCATTGGAGTAACAAAAATATCGACAACAAATAACCTTACATAATGACAAGGCTACCATCCATTGAATTAACAAAAATCTCGACAACAGACTACCTTCCATAGTGACAAGGCTAACATCCATTGGAGTAACAAAAATCTCGAAAACAGACTACCTCCCATAATGAAAAAGCTACCATCCATTGGAGTAACAAAAATCTAGAAAATAGACAACCATCCATAATGATAATGCTACCATCCATTGGAGTAACAAAAATCTCGACAATAGATTACCTTCCATAATGATAAGGCTACCATCCATTGGAGTAACAAAAATATGAACAACAAACTACCTTCCATAGTGACAAGGATACCTTCCAATGGAGTGACATAAATCACAACAACAGACTACCTTCCATGATGACAAGGCTGGCATCCATTGGAGTAACAAAAACATCGACAACAGACTACGTTCCATAATGACAAGGCTATCATCCATTGGAGTAACAAAATTTTGGACAACAGACTGCTATCCATAATGACAATCATACCATCCATTGGAGTAACAAAAATCTCGACAATAGACTAACTTCCATAATGACAAGGCCACAATCCATTGGAGTAACAAAGATATCGATAACATACTACCTTCAATAATGACAAGGCTACCATCCATTGGAGTAACAAAAATATCGACAACAGACTACCTTCCATAATGATAATTCTACCATCCATTGGAGTAACCAAAATCCCGACAATAGACTATCTTCCATAATGACAAGGCTACCATCCATTAGAGTAACAAAAATATGAACAACAGACTACCTTCCATAGTGACAAAGCTATCATCCATTGAAGTGCCATAAATCACAATGACAAACTACCTTCCATAATGAAAAGGCTAGCATCCATCGGAGTAAAAAAAATCTCGCCAATAGACTACCTTCCATAATGACAATGCTACAATCCATTGGAGTAACAAAGATATCAACAACATACTACCTTCCATAATGACAAGGCTACCATTCATTGGAGTAACAAAAATATCGACAACAGACTACCTTCCATAATGACAAGGCTACCATCCATTGGAGTAACAAAAATCTCGGAAACAGACTGCCTTCCATAATGAAAAGGCTACCATCCATTAGAGTAACAAAATTCTCGACAACAAACAACCTTCCATAATGAGAAGGCTACCATCCATTGGAGTAACAAAAATCTCGACAATAGACTACCTTCCATAATGACAAAGCTACCATCCATTGGAGTAACAAAAATCTCGACAACAAATAACCTTCCATAATGACAAGGCTACCATCCGTTGAATTAACAAAAATCTCGACAACAGACTACCTTCCATAATGACAAGGCTACCATCCATTGGAGTAACAAAAATCTAGAAATTAGACTGCCTTTCATAATGACAAGGCTACCATCCATTAGAGTAACAAAAATATCGAGAACAGACAACCTTCCATAATGACAAGGCTACCATCCATTGGAGTAACAAAAATATGAACAACAGACTACCATCCATAGTGGCAAGGCTACCATCCATTGGATTGACATAAATCACAACGACAGACTAACTTCCATAATGACAAGGATAGCATCCATTGGAGTAACAAAAATATCGACAACAAATAACCTTACATAATGACAAGGCTACCATCCATTGAATTAACAAAAATCTCGACAACAGACTACCTTCCATAGTGACAAGGCTAACATCCATTGGAGTAACAAAAATCTCGAAAACAGACTACCTCCCATAATGAAAAAGCTACCATCCATTGGAGTAACAAAAATCTAGAAAATAGACAACCATCCATAATGATAATGCTACCATCCATTGGAGTAACAAAAATCTCGACAATAGATTACCTTCCATAATGATAAGGCTACCATCCATTGGAGTAACAAAAATATGAACAACAAACTACCTTCCATAGTGACAAGGATACCTTCCAATGGAGTGACAGAAATCACAACAACAGACTACCTTCCATGATGACAAGGCTAGCATCCATTGGAGTAACAAAAACATCGACAACAGACTACGTTCCATAATGACAAGGCTACCATCCATTGGAGTAACAAAATTTTGGACAACAGACTGCTATCCATAATGACAATCATACCATCCATTGGAGTAACAAAAATCTCGACAATAGACTACCTTCCATAATGACAAGGCCACAATCCATTGGAGTAACAAAGATATCGATAACATACTACCTTCAATAATGACAACGCTACCATCCATTGGAGTAACAAAAATATCGACAATAGACTACCTTCCATAATGATAATTCTACCATCCATTGGAGTAACCAAAATCCCGACAATAGACTATCTTCCATAATGACAAGGCTACCATCCATTAGAGTAACAAAAATATGAACAACAAACTACCTTCCATAGTGACAAAGCTATCATCCATTGAAGTGCCATAAATCACAATGACAAACTACCTTCCATAATGAAAAGGCTAGCATCCATCGGAGTAAAAAAAAACTCGCCAATAGACTACCTTCCATAATGACAAGGCTACAATCCATTGGAGTAACAAAGATATCAACAACATACTACCTTCCATAATGACAAGGCTACCATTCATTGGAGTAACAAAAATATCGACAACAGACTACCTTCCATAATGACAAGGCTACCATCCATTGGAGTAACAAAAATCTCGGAAACAGACTGCCTTCCATAATGAAATGGCTACCATCCATTAGAGTAACAAAATTCTCGACAACAAACAACCTTCCATAATGAGAAGGCTACCATCCATTGGAGTAACAAAAATCTCGACAATAGACTACCTTCCATAATGACAAAGCTACCATCCATTGGAGTAACAAAAATCTCGACAACAAATAACCTTCCATAATGACAAGGCTACCATCCGTTGAATTAACAAAAATCTCGACAACAGACTACCTTCCATAATGACAAGGCTACCATCCATTGGAGTAACAAAAATCTAGAAATTAGACTGCCTTTCATAATGACAAGGCTACCATCCATTAGAGTAACAAAAATATCGAGAACAGACAACCTTCCATAATGACAAGGCTACCATCCATTGGAGTAACAAAAATATGAACAACAGACTACCATCCATAGTGGCAAGGCTACCATCCATTGGATTGACATAAATCACAACGACAAACTAACTTCCATAATGACAAGGATAGCATCCATTGGAGTAACAAAAATATCGACAACAAATAACCTTACATAATGACAAGGCTACCATCCATTGAATTAACAAAAATCTCGACAACAGACTACCTTCCATAGTGACAAGGCTAACATCCATTGGAGTAACAAAAATCTCGAAAACAGACTACCTCCCATAATGAAAAAGCTACCATCCATTGGAGTAACAAAAATCTAGAAAATAGACAACCATCCATAATGATAATGCTACCATCCATTGGAGTAACAAAAATCTCGACAATAGATTACCTTCCATAATGATAAGGCTACCATCCATTGGAGTAACAAAAATATGAACAACAAACTACCTTCCATAGTGACAAGGATACCTTCCAATGGAGTGACAGAAATCACAACAACAGACTACCTTCCATGATGACAAGGCTAGCATCCATTGGAGTAACAAAAACATCGACAACAGACTACGTTCCATAATGACAAGGCTATCATCCATTGGAGTAACAAAATTTTGGACAACAGACTGCTATCCATAATGACAATCATACCATCCATTGGAGTAACAAAAATCTCGACAATAGACTAACTTCCATAATGACAAGGCCACAATCCATTGGAGTAACAAAGATATCGATAACATACTACCTTCAATAATGACAAGGCTACCATCCATTGGAGTAACAAAAATATCGACAACAGACTACCTTCCATAATGATAATTCTACCATCCATTGGAGTAACCAAAATCCCGACAATAGACTATCTTCCATAATGACAAGGCTACCATCCATTAGAGTAACAAAAATATGAACAACAGACTACCTTCCATAGTGACAAAGCTATCATCCATTGAAGTGCCATAAATCACAATGACAAACTACCTTCCATAATGAAAAGGCTAGCATCCATCGGAGTAAAAAAAATCTCGCCAATAGACTACCTTCCATAATGACAATGCTACAATCCATTGGAGTAACAAAGATATCAACAACATACTACCTTCCATAATGACAAGGCTACCATTCATTGGAGTAACAAAAATATCGACAACAGACTACCTTCCATAATGACAAGGCTACCATCCATTGGAGTAACAAAAATCTCGGAAACAGACTGCCTTCCATAATGAAAAGGCTACCATCCATTAGAGTAACAAAATTCTCGACAACAAACAACCTTCCATAATGAGAAGGCTACCATCCATTGGAGTAACAAAAATCTCGACAATAGACTACCTTCCATAATGACAAAGCTACCATCCATTGGAGTAACAAAAATCTCGACAACAAATAACCTTCCATAATGACAAGGCTACCATCCGTTGAATTAACAAAAATCTCGACAACAGACTACCTTCCATAATGACAAGGCTACCATCCATTGGAGTAACAAAAATCTAGAAATTAGACTGCCTTTCATAATGACAAGGCTACCATCCATTAGAGTAACAAAAATATCGAGAACAGACAACCTTCCATAATGACAAGGCTACCATCCATTGGAGTAACAAAAATATGAACAACAGACTACCATCCATAGTGGCAAGGCTACCATCCATTGGATTGACATAAATCACAACGACAGACTAACTTCCATAATGACAAGGATAGCATCCATTGGAGTAACAAAAATATCGACAACAAATAACCTTACATAATGACAAGGCTACCATCCATTGAATTAACAAAAATCTCGACAACAGACTACCTTCCATAGTGACAAGGCTAACATCCATTGGAGTAACAAAAATCTCGAAAACAGACTACCTCCCATAATGAAAAAGCTACCATCCATTGGAGTAACAAAAATCTAGAAAATAGACAACCATCCATAATGATAATGCTACCATCCATTGGAGTAACAAAAATCTCGACAATAGATTACCTTCCATAATGATAAGGCTACCATCCATTGGAGTAACAAAAATATGAACAACAAACTACCTTCCATAGTGACAAGGATACCTTCCAATGGAGTGACAGAAATCACAACAACAGACTACCTTCCATGATGACAAGGCTAGCATCCATTGGAGTAACAAAAACATCGACAACAGACTACGTTCCATAATGACAAGGCTACCATCCATTGGAGTAACAAAATTTTGGACAACAGACTGCTATCCATAATGACAATCATACCATCCATTGGAGTAACAAAAATCTCGACAATAGACTACCTTCCATAATGACAAGGCCACAATCCATTGGAGTAACAAAGATATCGATAACATACTACCTTCAATAATGACAAGGCTACCATCCATTGGAGTAACAAAAATATCGACAACAGACTACCTTCCATAATGATAATTCTACCATCCATTGGAGTAACCAAAATCCCGACAATAGACTATCTTCCATAATGACAAGGCTACCATCCATTAGAGTAACAAAAATATGAACAACAGACTACCTTCCATAGTGACAAAGCTATCATCCATTGAAGTGCCATAAATCACAATGACAAACTACCTTCCATAATGAAAAGGCTAGCATCCATCGGAGTAAAAAAAATCTCGCCAATAGACTACCTTCCATAATGACAATGCTACAATCCATTGGAGTAACAAAGATATCAACAACATACTACCTTCCATAATGACAAGGCTACCATTCATTGGAGTAACAAAAATATCGACAACAGACTACCTTCCATAATGACAAGGCTACCATCCATTGGAGTAACAAAAATCTCGGAAACAGACTGCCTTCCATAATGAAATGGCTACCATCCATTAGAGTAACAAAATTCTCGACAACAAACAACCTTCCATAATGAGAAGGCTACCATCCATTGGAGTAACAAAAATCTCGACAATAGACTACCTTCCATAATGACAAAGCTACCATCCATTGGAGTAACAAAAATCTCGACAACAAATAACCTTCCATAATGACAAGGCTACCATCCGTTGAATTAACAAAAATCTCGACAACAGACTACCTTCCATAATGACAAGGCTACCATCCATTGGAGTAACAAAAATCTAGAAATTAGACTGCCTTTCATAATGACAAGGCTACCATCCATTAGAGTAACAAAAATATCGAGAACAGACAACCTTCCATAATGACAAGGCTACCATCCATTGGAGTAACAAAAATATGAACAACAGACTACCATCCATAGTGGCAAGGCTACCATCCATTGGATTGACATAAATCACAACGACAGACTAACTTCCATAATGACAAGGATAGCATCCATTGGAGTAACAAAAATATCGACAACAAATAACCTTACATAATGACAAGGCTACCATCCATTGAATTAACAAAAATCTCGACAACAGACTACCTTCCATAGTGACAAGGCTAACATCCATTGGAGTAACAAAAATCTCGAAAACAGACTACCTCCCATAATGAAAAAGCTACCATCCATTGGAGTAACAAAAATCTAGAAAATAGACAACCATCCATAATGATAATGCTACCATCCATTGGAGTAACAAAAATCTCGACAATAGATTACCTTCCATAATGATAAGGCTACCATCCATTGGAGTAACAAAAATATGAACAACAAACTACCTTCCATAGTGACAAGGATACCTTCCAATGGAGTGACAGAAATCACAACAACAGACTACCTTCCATGATGACAAGGCTAGCATCCATTGGAGTAACAAAAACATCGACAACAGACTACGTTCCATAATGACAAGGCTACCATCCATTGGAGTAACAAAATTTTGGACAACAGACTGCTATCCATAATGACAATCATACCATCCATTGGAGTAACAAAAATCTCGACAATAGACTACCTTCCATAATGACAAGGCCACAATCCATTGGAGTAACAAAGATATCGATAACATACTACCTTCAATAATGACAAGGCTACCATCCATTGGAGTAACAAAAATATCGACAACAGACTACCTTCCATAATGATAATTCTACCATCCATTGGAGTAACCAAAATCCCGACAATAGACTATCTTCCATAATGACAAGGCTACCATCCATTAGAGTAACAAAAATATGAACAACAGACTACCTTCCATAGTGACAAAGCTATCATCCATTGAAGTGCCATAAATCACAATGACAAACTACCTTCCATAATGAAAAGGCTAGCATCCATCGGAGTAAAAAAAATCTCGCCAATAGACTACCTTCCATAATGACAAGGCTACAATCTATTGCAGTAACAAAGATATCAACAACATACTACCTTCCATAATGACAAGGCTACCATTCATTGGAGTAACAAAAATCTCGACAATAGACTACCTTCCATAATGACAAAGCTACCATCCATTGGAGTAACAAAAATCTCGACAATAGACTACCTTCCATAATGACAAAGCTACCATCCATTGGAGTAACAAAAATCTCGACAACAAATAACCTTCCATAATGACAAGGCTACCATCCGTTGAATTAACAAAAATCTCGTCAAAAGACTACCTTCCATAATGACAAGGCTATCATCCATTGGAGTAACAAAAACATAGAAATTAGACTGCCTTCCATAATGACAAGGCTACCATCCATTAGAGTAACAAAAATCTCGAGAACAGACAACCTTCCATAATGACAAGGCTACCATCCATTGGAGTAACAAAAATATGAACAACAGACTACCATCAATAGTGGCAAGGCTACCATCCATTGGATTGACATAAATCACAACGACAGACTAACTTCCATAATGACAAGGATAGCATCCATTGGAGTAACAAAAATCTTGACAACAAATAACCTTACATAATGACAAGGCTACCATCCATTGAATTAACAAAAATCTCGACAACAAACTACCTTCCATAGTGACAAGGCTACCATCCATTGGAGTAACAAAAATCTCGACAACAGACTACCTTCCATAATGACAAGGCTTCCATGCATTGGAGTAAAAAAAATATCTACAATAAACTACGTTCCATAATAACAAGCCTACCATCCATTGTAGTAACCAAAATCCTGACAATAGACTACCTTCCATACTGACAAGGTTACCATCCATTGGAATAACAAAAATCTCGACAACAGGCTATCTTCCTTAATGACAAGGCTACCATCCATTGGAGTAACAAAAATCTGAACAACAGACTACCTTACATAATGACAAGGCTACACTCCATTGGAGTAACAAAAATCTAAACGACAAACAACCTTACATAATGACAAGGTTACCATCCATTGGAGGAAAAAAAATCTCGATAGTAGACTAACTTCCATAATTACAAGGCTATCATCCATTGGAGTAGCAAAGATATCGATTACAGACTACCTTCAATAATGATAAGGCTAATATCCATTGGAGTAACAAAAATCTCGATAGTAGACTACCTTCCATAATGACAAGGCTATCATCCATTGGAGTAACAAAGATATCGACAACAGACTGCCTTCAATAATAAGAAGGCTACCATCCATTCGAGTAACAAAAATCTCGACAAAAGACTACCTTCCATAATGACAAGGTTACCATCCATTGAAATAACAAAAATCTCGAAAATAGACTACCTTCCATAATGACAAGGCCACCATTCATTAGAGTAACAAAAATCTCGATAAAAAAGTAACTTCCATAATGATAAGGCTACCATCCATTGGAATAACAAAAATCTCGACAATAGACTACCTTCCATAATGACAAGGCTACCATCCATTGGAGTAACCAAAATCTGAACAACAAACTACGTTGGATAATGACAAGGCTCTCATCCATTGGAGTAACAAAGATATCGACAATAGACTACCTTAAATAATGACAAGGCTACCAGCCACTGGAGTAACAAAAATCTTGACAAAAGCCTACCTTCCATACTGACAAGGTTACCATCAGTTGGAATCACAAAAATCTCGACAATAGACTATCTTCCATAATGACAAGGCTACCATCCATTGGAGTAACAAAATCTTAACGACAGACCACCAGACATAATGACATGGCTACAATCCATTGGAGTAACAAAAATCTCAACGACAAACTACCTTCCATAATGACAAGGCTACCATCCATTGGGGTAACAAAAATCTCGACAACAGACTACCTTCCATAATGACAAGGCTACCATCCATTGCAGTAACAAAAATCTGGACAACACACTACCTTCCATAATTACAAGGCTACCATCCATTGGAGTAACAAAAATATCGACAACAGACTACCTTCCATAATGACAACGCTACCATCCACTGGAGTAAAAAAAATATCGACAACAGACTACCTTCCATAATGACAAGGCTACCATCCATTGGAGTAACAAAAATCTTGATAAAAAGTAACTTTTATAATGATAAGGCTACCATCCATTGGAATAACAAAACATATCGACAATAGACTACCTTCCATAATGACAAGGCTACCAATCACTGGAGTAACAAAAATCTCCATAAAAAACTACCTTCCATAATGATAAGGCTACCATCCATTGGAATAACAAAAATCTCGACAATAGACTACCTTCCATAATGACAAGGCTACCATCCATTAGAGTAACAAAAATCTCGATAAAAAACTACTTTCCATAATGATAAGGCTACCATCCATTGGAATAACAAAAATCTCGATAATAGAATACCTTCCATAATTACAAGGCTACCATCAATTTGAGTAACAAAAATATGAACAACATACTACATTGCATAATGACAAGGCTATCATACATTGGAGTAACAAAGATATCGACAATAGACTACCTTAAATAATTACAAGGCTACCATCCATTGGATTAACAAAAATCTCGACAAAAGACTACCTTCCATTATGACAAGGTTACCATCAGTTGGAATCACAAAAATCTCGACAATAGACTATCTTCCATAATGACAAGGCTACCATCCATTGGAGTAACAAAATCTTAACAACAGACCACCAGACATAATGACATGGCTACAATCCATTGGAGTAACAAAAATCTCAACGAGAAACTACCTTCCATAATGACAAGGCTACCATCCATTGGGGTAACAAAAATCTCGACAACAGACTACCTTCCATAATGACAAGGCTACCATCCATTGGAGTAACAAAAATCTCGACAACACACTACCTTCCATAATTACAAGGCTACCATCCACTGGGGTAACAAAAATATCGACAACAGACTACCTTCCATAATGACAAGGCTACCATCCATTGGAGTAAAAAAAATATCGACAACAGACTACCTTCCATAATGACAAGGCTACCATCCATTGGAGTAACAAAAATCTTGATAAAAAGTAACTTTTATAATGATAAGGCTACCATCCATTGGAATAACAAAAATATCGACAATAGACTACCTTCCATAATGACAAGGCTACCAATCATTTGAGTAACAAAAATCTCCATAAAAAACTACCTTCCATAATGATAAGGCTACCATCCATTGGAATAACAAAAATCTCGACAATAGACTACCTTCCATAATGACAAGGCTACCATCCATTAGAGTAACAAAAATCTCGATAAAAAACTACTTTCCATAATGATAAGGCTACCATCCATTGGAATAACAAAAATCTCGATAATAGAATACCTTCCATAATTACAAGGCTACCATCAATTCGAGTAACAAAAATATGAACAACATACTACATTGCATAATGACAAGGCTATCATACATTGGAGTAACAAAGATATCGACAATAGACTACCTTAAATAATTACAAGGCTACCATCCATTGGATTAACAAAAATCTCGACAAAAGACTACCTTCCATACTGACAATGTTACCATCCATTGGAATAACAAAAATCTCGACAACAGACTATCTTCCATAATGGTAAGGCTACCATCCATTGGAGTAACAAAATCCTGAACAACAAACTACCTTACATAATGACAAGGCTACCGTCCATTGCAGTAACAAAAATCTCGACAAATGACTACCTTCCATAATGACAAGGTTACCATCCATTGGAATAACAAAAATCTCGACAACAGGCTATCTTCCTTAATGACAAGGCTACCATCCATTGGAGTAACAAAAATCTGAACAATAGACTACCTTACATAATGACAAGGCTACAATCCATTGGAGTAACAAAAATCTAAACGATAGACAACGTTCCATAATGACAAGGTTACCATCCATTGGAGGAAAAGAAATCTCGACAATAGACTACCTTCCATAATGACAAGGCTATCATCCATTGGAGTAACAAAGACATCGATCACAGACTACCTTTAATAATGACAAGGCTAATATCCATTGGAATAACAAAAATCACGACAAAATACTACCTTTGATAATGACAAGGCTACCATCCATTGGAGTAACAAAGATATCGACAACATACTACCTTCAATAATGAGAAGACTGCCATCCATTCGAGTAACAAAAATCTCGACAAAAGACTACCTTCCATAATGACAAGGTTACCATCCATTGAAAAACAAAAATCTCGACAATAGACTACCTTCCATAATGACAAGGCTACCATCCATTGGAGTAACAAAAATATCGATAAAAAAGTAACTTCCATAATGATAAGGCTATCATCCATTGGAATAACAAAAATCTCGACAATAGAATACCTTCCATAATGACAAGGCTACCATCCATTGGAGTAACAAAAATCTCCATAAAAAACTACCT
The DNA here is from genome assembly GCA_948472305.1 of Vicia faba. NCBI lineage: Eukaryota > Viridiplantae > Streptophyta > Magnoliopsida > Fabales > Fabaceae > Vicia > Vicia faba. Next base: position 657,581,157 of record OX451739.1, read on the forward strand.
TCCATAATGATAAGGCTACCATCCATTGGAATAACAAACATCTCGACAATAGACTACCTTCCATAATGACAAGGCTACCATCCATTAGAGTAACAAAAATCTCGATAAAAAACTACCTTCAATAATGATAAAGCTACCATCCATTGGAATAACAAAAATCTCGATAATAGAATACCTTCCACAATGACAAGGCTACCATCCATTGGAGTAACAAAAATCTCGAAAAAATATTACCTTCCAATATGACAAGGTTACCATCCATTGGAATAACAAAAATCTCTACAATAGACTACCTTCCATAATGACAAGGCTTCCATCCATTGGAGTAACAAAAATATCGATAAAAACTAACTTCCATAATGATAAGTGTGATCGGTGGATCTGGAACTGACTGTTTTAAAGCTGGTTCGCGAAATGTCGCGGAAGCAAGAGTCGCCACCGTCTTTTATTTTCTCCAATGGGAAAGGACAAAAGCACAGAAAAATTCCTTTAAAGAGATCGCTCTCGGTTCGGGAGGTAGGTTATAGAAAGGGAAGGTATTAGCACCCTTTCTATCCATGGTTATCCATGGGCTCTTAGGTACTTGCTCAATGTGTTTTCAAAATTGTTGTTTGCTTTTCAATGTGGGTTTCAAAAATATTCTTTGAAAAGTTTCAGTTTAACTCGTACGTCAGAGTGTTTGAAAAGTTTGTTTTGAAAGTTTTTGAAAGTGTTAGTGTGAAAAGTATTAGTTGTTTTGTTTTTTTGAAGAGAGCAAGTACCTACGAGAACCTACCTACCCTAAGGAATTCGTCTGTGTAAAAGTCCTTGAAAGTAGTGCTATCCCACCATTGAGAGGTAGGTAGCACCACCGTTAGAGGTGTTCGGGTCAATTCGATTTTAGGGACATGGTGATCACCGGAGCAATGGGAAGACACCTTAGAAGCTACCCTCATGCCAGGTTCCCGGACCATGAGGACTTACTAAGACGTTTTCTACTCGACGACCACCTTTCGAAAGGCAACAGTGAGGCGTACCCTAGGGGTGGTGTGTGCGAATTGTGTGTCATTTTCAGTTCATTGTTTGTCTTGTCATGCATTGGTGATCTAACGATTCAATTTTATTTTCGGACATTCATTCTTTCATGCATATTTATTAACAGTTATATTTGCGAGAAAATAAATCTAACTATTACAACGGGCGCGGGTCCACATCGCCAAAAAAACCGAACCCGATTTGACTGAAAATAAATAAAGCGAATAAATAAAAGTCCGAGAGTTTTCAATTACATGGCTTTGGGGCATATACAGAGGTATTTAAACAATGTAAAATAAATGCACGAAATAAAGACTAAACAAAATTAGGGCGTTGGACCCTTTTACAAATAATTAAAATTAATCAAGGAAATTAAAAATTAAATGAAAAATAATGTTTTTGTGTTTTTTAGGTTTAAAAGAAAAAAGAGAAAAGTTAATTAAAATTAAAATCCTAGTTCTATCATTTTTTAAGTTTATTATGAAAAAAGATTTAATTTCTAACCTGATTAAATTCTAAACTAATTTATGTACAATTTTTGATCTATAGAAAATAAATAATAAATAATAATATTGTGAGGGAAGAATTAAAAAGGATATGAAAAATTAATAATTACCCTAATTCTACATTTTTTGGATTTTTATTATGAAAAAAAAGAATTAAAATTATAATTAAAACCTAATTAAACTAAATGATTTACATTTTAATTTATTAAAAAAAAGAATCAAAATTAATTATATTTTTTTGTCCTTTCTGTATTTTTAATGTTTTTATATTTTTTTTTGATTAAAAATTAAATAAAACAAGTAATTAAAATAATACAACAATTAAAATAAATGACTAAAAGATATAAAAAAATAAATCAAATGGGCAAACCAGGGGGGGTAGACCCCAGAATTGGAGGTATAGATTTGAAAGCCTGGCCCAATTATTGGTGAGAACTTGTTGACTTTTTTGATCCAGTGAGATGCATTTGACTGAAGTGCAGCATGTTTCCCAATCCTGGCCTTTGATGTGAGTGCTCTAGGACACGTGGATGGTGCATTTTGATGGAGTATGGTGAGCATCAGTGTGAGCGCTGCATGTGAATTGGAAATGAAAAATAACATTAAATTTTGCAAGACCTGGGACTTGAACCCAGGTCTTTGAGGTTAACACGCTTATCCCTTGCCACTGAGCCAGTTATATTTCAATTAACATATAATAGTTAACAAATAATAAAAAGAATAATCAATGCATAGTGGTCAAACGCGCGCGAACTTTGAATGGACAAGTCACTGGTTGACACGTCTTCTTCTTCCTCGTGTCCCCTGTAACACAAACACATAAAGCAACGGTTTTGAAACGTGGGGTTAGGGAAGCTACAAAAAAATAGCGAATAGCTCGTTTCCTAATATAAATTAGGCGCGAGCATCTCATTCTCTTCGTCCAGATGCCAGGAATGCAATGGTCATGGTCTTGAGGGCCAATTTTGCAGTATGGTGAAAACCCCAAAATCAAAACTTGAAAACCCTAGAACGTGGGCATGGCAGATTCGCGTAGGATGGACAAAAATGCAATTAAATATAATCAACAGCTTGGAAACTTCATCATGAGTATGAATATGTAATTAAAAATGCAAAAAGAGGCTTAGAATCAAGAACACGAATTCAAAAAATTTGCTGTACAGTTTTACTTGTAACTACCAGTTCAAGGAGCTTTGAGTGTTGTTATGAATTGAAACGCGTTTTGAATTGTCTCAGGAAGCTATTGGTACAAAAATTTTGGCTTGAAAAGATCCCTAGCTTTGAAATCAGATTTGCATTTTATGGTTCATTTTTCAAATTGTCCAATGGCTTTTGAACGAGTTTTTTGCTGCACTAGGGTTAGGGTTTGACTCAATGATCCTTATGGAATAGACTTGGCTTGCTATTTGACCTTAATCCATGCTTGAGAAAGAATTGGCATTAGGGTTTGTCCATTAACCATTTTTTCCTAATTTCTAGCCAAAACCTAGACCTAGTGTGTAAATGAACCTTGGCTTGATTTTTGAGTTGGTTCATGATACATAGAACTTGTCCAAATTCATATGACACCATTACATTGATTTTTAAATTTTATTTGAATTTTCAATGAATTAAAATGAATTAAATCATCAAAAATTAAATAAAATAAAAAAGTCAACATTTGGTCTTGAAATCAACCATGGGCCACGTGTGTGGCATGACAAGGATGGACAAAGTGAGAAAAATGGGGCCCTTTTGTCAAAATTGGATTTTCAAGGATAGTTGACTTTTGCCATTTCACAAAAATTTCCCAACTTCTACAAGGCATAACTTGCTCAATTTTTAAGCTTTTCACATGTTCTTGGACATTTTGGAAAGGTCTTTGAGTCCTTTAACCAATGCCTTTGGTCCCATGTCATTTTGATTTACCAATCTCAAGTTATGGCCTTTGACTTAAAGTCCCTTTTTGTTGACTTTTGAAAATGACCTATAATGTTGAAATTGATAACTTTTTGTGAGAGCATTTCTTGGACTTGAAGTATGAAGATGAGTTGTAGGAAATGTCTTTCTCTTCAAAATGAGCTTTGGATGGAATTTTTCTGATAATCCATGTGAAAGTTATGCCTTGGTCAATTTCAGTTGACTTTTTCAGCTGTCCAAATATAGCAACTTTTGCATCTTTGATGATTTCTGAGCCAAATTTTGAGAATCATGATCAAGCATTGATCAAATGATGTTTGTGGCTTCAAAATGATATGTTGACCAAAAATTTGAACTTTTGACTGCCAAATGACCATTTTGCCCCTACAGTTGACTGTAGTGCAATTTAGGGTTTTGACTGTGCAATCTTGAGTTGAATGCCTTGAAACTTGATATGAGGATGCTTGACCATGTTTATAAACATATGAGACTTGATTGAGCCTTTGAACACTTCCTTTTCTTGATCAGAACACAAACCCTAGTTTTGACTGTATAGGAAACAGTTGCACTGCACAACCCTTGGGGAATTTTGTGACTTGACTTGGCAATTTCTTGAGGAATATGGGAGGGCAAATTTTGGGGTATAACAGTTGCCCCTGTTCAATCTTCTTAGACCTGAGGATGCAGATTGGCTGACGTGCCTTTCGTAATCCGAGGGTAAAAGATGATTGGACACTAGAGTGCCCGGAAATTTGCGCTCACATGTTAGCAATGATGGGGGAATGGGCTTATAGATGCCATCTGGATGTTTGCTGGATCGGATGATGGGCTTATAGATGCCATCTGGATGTTGATCGCGTAGGAGATTCCTTAGCGAGATCCTGCATACCTGCAAAACAGAAAAATGAGTACCTGACACGTTGCAGGAGCTGATTTTTTAGATGCCTGGTATAGATGTGTCCTGACTGGTTACAGGAGCTGAGTCTGGAGCTTCAAACAGCAATGAAAGAACCAGGGATGATTACTTCCTTAGCATGAATGGTAAGAGAGCCTTGGGCGACTTTTAACTTCAACGACGCTCGTTGAGAAAAATCTGGGGTGTCTTCTACTAGGCTAAGAATCAGAGAGATCTTAAGGTCGATCCGACTGAACCAGAGAGGCCTTTGACTGGATAAGCAATCAGGAAAATCTTGGGACGATTTAACTGAACCGGTCTAGGTCTTGAAATGTCTTCAACTGGATAAGCAATCAGGAAAATCTTGGGACGATTTAACTGAACCAGAGGAGGCCTTTGACTGGATAAGCAATCAGGAAAATCTTGGGACGATTTAACTGAACCGGTCTAGGTCTTGAAATGTCTTCCACTGGATAAGCAATCAGGAAAATCTTGGGACGATTTAACTGAACCAGAGGAGGCCTTTGACTGGATAAGCAATCAGGAAAATCTTGGGACGATTTAACTGAACCGGTCTAGGTCTTGAAATGTCTTCCACTGGATAAGCAATCAGGAAAATCTTGGGACGATTTAACTGAACCAGAGGAGGCCTTTGACTGGATAAGCAATCAGGAAAATCTTGGGACGATTTAACTGAACCGGTCTAGGTCTTGAAATGTCTTCCACTGGATAAGCAATCAGGAAAATCTTGGGACGATTTAACTGAACCAGAGGAGGCCTTTGACTGGATAAGCAATCAGGAAAATCTTGGGACGATTTAACTGAACCGGTCTAGGTCTTGAAATGTCTTCCACTGGATAAGCAATCAGGAAAATCTTGGGACGATTTAACTGAACCAGAGGAGGCCTTTGACTGGATAAGCAATCAGGAAAATCTTGGGACGATTTAACTGAACCGGTCTAGGTCTTGAAATGTCTTCCACTGGATAAGCAATCAGGAAAATCTTGGGACGATTTAACTGAACCAGAGGAGGCCTTTGACTGGATAAGCAATCAGGAAAATCTTGGGACGATTTAACTGAACCGGTCTAGGTCTTGAAATGTAGCTTGAGAACTTAACTGGATCTTTCCTGAAAGGTAGAAGTCAGTCATATGCAATGCATGATATGGATCAAGCAATGAGGTTCTCAACATAAATGAGATTTGTATGATGCAGTGCGTTATGCATGCTATAATGATGTATGTGATGTTTTATGTATGTTTTCGTCTAGGAAAGTAAATCCTTGACGGATGCCGGGAAGTCGTATCCTGGGCTGATGTCGAAGAATAGATTTTGCTTCCGCTGGGGATGATAACTGCAAGAATACCGGTAGGAGAAGATGACTCCGTTGCGGAATAAACTTGGCGAATGGAAGATTCTGCGGGGAGAAAAGATACTCTAGTGACCATGCTGGGAAGCAATACTCTGTGGGAAGAGTGATGCCTTGCTGAATGTTGATAGTAACTCTGTTGGGGATACCGTTGTTGCATTGGAAGTGTGAATAGACTTCGCTGGGGATAGGAAAGCACTACGTTGATGACGACCTTCCTTTGGCTTTTGGCTGAGGATAACCCAGTTATATCCTGTTAAGGAAATAACTCTTTAAATGAAGCCAGACGACGCGTTCGTGCTCTGCTAGGGGATGAGCTTCCAGAATATACTGGGGATAATCTTACTGCTTGGGGAGATGAATTCCATCTTTCCTGGGGAACTTGGATGGGACTCTCCTGGGGAATTTAAGATAGGCTGGGGAAGTGATTCCTTTGGATGCCGCCGGGGAACAATCTTTAGACCAAGGCTGCCGGGGATGCTTGTTAAGAATATATGCTGCTGGGGAGTGTTGAGATCTGCGAGAGGATACTCAACTTCCTTAAGGTTGATAACTGCTTTGCTTGAGGAGAGTATACTGTTTGCTGGCTCGCTCTCTGGGGAATTAAGATACCTGGTTGTGTTCTCCTACCCTGATACCTTGGAGGATAGAACAATCAGACTGCCCAGATCAACCTTTATTGCCCCTGTTTCTTGTGGGGTGCTGATAGTTGTTGGCGGACAAACTTTCTTCTGGTAGACAGATGGCGGGACATAGTCGTACGCTTTTAATCCCTAACTTTTGCCTGGACTGCCCTTTCGGGTTTGCAGTCCGCCGGGATACCCATTTTTGCCCAAGCCGCCTTTTCAGGTTTTCGACCTGCCGGGTGTACAGATTTTTTCATTTTCATCCCTTCATTTTGCCCGAACCCTTTTGGTTCGCCGGGAAGCCCTTATTTTTGCCTAGGTGTGTCAACCTAGCGGACCTTTGATTGTGCGTAGTATTTTTCGACTATGTCCGTGCTTTCAGCATGTAGGGAATTGCCCCTGTTAGAAATTGTTTTGTCATGCCACCAGAAGGTGTTTGATCAGGCCAGATTCGTTGTTGAAATGCCCCAAGTGACTTAGACGGAGATTTGCCCCAGGCTGGTGGTGTCACCATATTGTCAGAAGGTGTCTGATCGTGCAAGATTCGTTGCTGGATTGCCCCCAGTGACTCAGGCAGAGATTTGCCCCAGGCTTTTTGGCCTTTTGAGAGATTCTCCGAATCTTGACTGGATTGCCCCAGATGAAGGACCATGGTCATGTCTGCCCCTTGATTGGAGGTACTTCTATTCATTAGACATTCGTCATGCAAATTTCCCTGCTGTTCAAACAAAAAGTCATGTGCAAACAAGGTTATGTTAAAAACGCAAAGCTTATGTCTGTCTTGAAGATTTTGAAAATGCATTTTTTCATAAAACAAATTAATGTTTGTAAAACATGATGTCAACTCTGTATTTACCGTAGGCCTTCAGGAGTCAGGATACCTTTCGTATGCTTTCAAACTAACCCATGCTTCAGCTAGGACTTTTAAGGATTATAGCGTGGCCTGGTTCATGGTTTGAGAAACAAAGAATAAAGGCTCAAATTATTTGTACCCACCCACTCTTCGTGACGTTCTTCAAACCTAAACTCAGTTGATCCTACGTTAGACCTTGTTTGAGTCTTTGCTCTGATTTTCCGGTGATGATTCAGATATTGAATGTTTATTTGAATAGGCAATCATCCCCTTTTTTGCTGAGGGTTTGTGGGACCTCTTTCTTTTTGATTTTGTTATCCCTATTTTTTTTGCCTGAACTGTTTCCTTTTTTGGGATTTCAGTCAGCGGGATGCCCCAGTTTTGTAAGTCTCCTTCATGGGTTTAGACTTTTTGGGCTTTTCGTTTATGAATTTTGATGATGACTGCCTGTCCTTTTGATTGTTCTGAACCATCACTGTCTTTGTTCGTTTTGTAAAGATCTCTTCGGTGCTATTCGTCATGCACTTGGATCAATTGAGAGAACTACCCTGCCCCAGGTTATGATTAAGGGTTTTAAATTGCGAAAAGAAAAACTCCTACTTCTTTGGCTCAGATGGGTTGACGAGGGATTATCATCCTTATAACTCCAGTGTTTAGGAATTGAAACAACGCCTGTACCTCATTAGCGGGATTTGTTCAAAAGCATACTGTAAATTATGGTATCGTTTTCGTCATCCTCCCTCAAGAGGCTTAGAATTATTGATTGAAAGAGTGGACATCAGAACAAACATGAAAATAATTTGCGTATAGTGAATACGAATATATTGATTCAAAATAGACATAAGCGATGCATTAATGAAATAACAATGTTTTAACAATGAGTAAATGTTTGAACAAAAGAAAATTGCAACTTGAACATTCGAATGAACAAAAATTTCTAGGCTCAGGGCTTGTCACTTCAAATGGTGAGCCTTGGAGGGATGGTAGAAAAATTCAGCCTGACCATCTTGTGTGAATTCCAGTGCTCCTTCATCAATCAGGTCCTGGATTTTGTTTTTCAAAGCCCAACATTCGTTTGCATTATGTCCTGGGCAGGCAGAGTGGTAGGCACACCTTTTATTGCGATCATAAGCAGGATGTGCTGTGTTAAGGTTCTGGGGCTGAGCCCTTAATGTGATCAGGTTCAATCTCAACAGGCGTTGTAAAGCTTGAAACAGCGACATATTGAGCGGGGTGAACTGCCTCCTGGGTTTGTCTGCCTGAAGTTGGTGAAGTTGCTGCTGAATTGGTGATACTGGAGCCATATGAGGAGCTTTCTCCTTGCCTCTTTGTCTCAAAGGTGGTTGAACGATGATTGGCTTTTTACCCTTAGATGTTTGCCCCAGTTGGTTACCCTGAAGCAGTTTGTTGATGAGAACCCCGAGCTCATCTTGTCTTTGAGTTAAACCCTGAATGGCAGTCATCTGCCCCAGCATTTGGGCTTTCAATGCATCCACCTCAGCTTGTAGGTGTTCTAGCCTTTCATCCTCAGCACTGTTCCTGACAAAAGTCTCCATGATAAGTGTCCTTAGCTCTTCCTGCCCCTTGGATAGATTCAGGAGGATTTCCTCGAACCGAGTCTCTTGAGCAAGAAGGTCCTGGTTGTCTTGTTGTGAAACCATTGCTGAAATAAACAGCGGGAAAGGTAAGTGACCTGCAACAAAGATGCTTGTTATGTAAGGATGAGTATGATATGCATGCAATGTTTTCAAGGATCTCGCGGGATAAACCCGAAAATTTGTTAGCATTGGAATTTAGAGCTTGATTGAAGGACACCCATGTTATTGAGAACTCTTCTTCAAGAGTCAAAGGCTCACCATATCAAGTGGGTCATAGCCCCTGACTTTAGTCATCATGTCTGGTTTTGATTTCCAAACAACCTTGGTTAGGGAACCTTCTTCAGGAGTCAGAGCTCACCATATCAAGTGGGTCATAGCCTCTGACAACATTGGCTAGAGGAAAATAAATCCTCTTTGCCGCTTGCTAGATGTTTGATTTATATGATCTGTATCACAAGCCCTTGAGATCCTTGAAATGGGTTAGGATGTATGCAATGGTATGATGTCATGATATGCATGGGGTAATGTGAGTAACCCTGTTATGAGTCCCAATTAAGGACTACAAACACAACCTGCAAGAGACAAATGTCAGGTAATAAGCATGTAAGTAGTTCAAGTAGGAAGGCACACAAGTCACACAAGAGAAGCCCTTAAAGTTTAGGCCAGCATGGAGTCTGGGTATTACCCTCTTGAAGTTGGTGGGTTCAACCTGTCCTAATCAAAGTAACCGGGTTCTAAGGTTCTCAATATCACGGGATTGCTTTCATTGTTCATCGTTTCGATTTAGCCACTGAACTGGCGACCGAAATATTCCAGGAAAGCAACCCTCAATTGAGTGTAGTATCGAGTATCAACCAACCTCGGACTGCACCAAAGTCAGTTATCTCACTACCCTAAAGAGGCCAAGATAGTTCAATTAAGGTTCCTAAGGTCTGTTGATGCTTCATGACACCACATGGAGGCCCCGTACTCTCCTTGACTGACTCAAGGGTTACCGGTACACACCAAAGTGCCACATCAACGTAGCAGACTGTTTCAACCATGTCGGTATACCCCGCACAGTTCCCTCACAGCCTTGTTGCTACTTTCTAAAAGGTTTCCCCAGATCCGGGTTAGGATCTATAGAACTCCCAAGACGGTCCCACAATTTTAAAGCATACAAGGAAAACAATTGAAAACACAGTTATGAACTAGCCCTAAGGTACACCTCACTTTAAGTTTGTCCCCAGCAGAGTCGCCAGTTCTGTGATCGGTGGATCTGGAACTGACTGTTTTAAAGCTGGTTCGCGAAATGTCGCGGAAGCAAGAGTCGCCACCGTCTTTTATTTTCTCCAATGGGAAAGGACAAAAGCACAGAAAAATTCCTTTAAAGAGATCGCTCTCGGTTCGGGAGGTAGGTTATAGAAAGGGAAGGTATTAGCACCCTTTCTATCCATGGTTATCCATGGGCTCTTAGGTACTTGCTCAATGTGTTTTCAAAATTGTTGTTTGCTTTTCAATGTGGGTTTCAAAAATATTCTTTGAAAAGTTTCAGTTTAACTCGTACGTCAGAGTGTTTGAAAAGTTTGTTTTGAAAGTTTTTGAAAGTGTTAGTGTGAAAAGTATTAGTTGTTTTGTTTTTTTGAAGAGAGCAAGTACCTACGAGAACCTACCTACCCTAAGGAATTCGTCTGTGTAAAAGTCCTTGAAAGTAGTGCTATCCCACCATTGAGAGGTAGGTAGCACCACCGTTAGAGGTGTTCGGGTCAATTCAATTTTAGGGACATGGTGATCACCGGAGCAATGGGAAGACACCTTAGAAGCTACCCTCATGCCAGGTTCCCGGACCATGAGGACTTACTAAGACGTTTTCTACTCGACGACCACCTTTCGAAAGGCAACAGTGAGGCGTACCCTAGGGGTGGTGTGTGCGAATTGTGTGTCATTTTCAGTTCATTGTTTGTCTTGTCATGCATTGGTGATCTAACGATTCAATTTTATTTTCGGACATTCATTCTTTCATGCATATTTATTAACAGTTATATTTGCGAGAAAATAAATCTAACTATTACAACGGGCGCGGGTCCACATCGCCAAAAAAACCGAACCCGATTTGACTGAAAATAAATAAAGCGAATAAATAAAAGTCCGAGAGTTTTCAATTACATGGCTTTGGGGCATATACAGAGGTATTTAAACAATGTAAAATAAATGCACGAAATAAAGACTAAACAAAATTAGGGCGTTGGACCCTTTTACAAATAATTAAAATTAATCAAGGAAATTAAAAATTAAATGAAAAATAATGTTTTTGTGTTTTTTAGGTTTAAAAGAAAAAAGAGAAAAGTTAATTAAAATTAAAATCCTAGTTCTATCATTTTTTAAGTTTATTATGAAAAAAGATTTAATTTCTAACCTGATTAAATTCTAAACTAATTTATGTACAATTTTTGATCTATAGAAAATAAATAATAAATAATAATATTGTGAGGGAAGAATTAAAAAGGATATGAAAAATTAATAATTACCCTAATTCTACATTTTTTGGATTTTTATTATGAAAAAAAAGAATTAAAATTATAATTAAAACCTAATTAAACTAAATGATTTACATTTTAATTTATTAAAAAAAAGAATCAAAATTAATTATATTTTTTTGTCCTTTCTGTATTTTTAATGTTTTTATATTTTTTTTTGATTAAAAATTAAATAAAACAAGTAATTAAAATAATACAACAATTAAAATAAATGACTAAAAGATATAAAAAAATAAATCAAATGGGCAAACCAGGGGGGGTAGACCCCAGAATTGGAGGTATAGATTTGAAAGCCTGGCCCAATTATTGGTGAGAACTTGTTGACTTTTTTGATCCAGTGAGATGCATTTGACTGAAGTGCAGCATGTTTCCCAATCCTGGCCTTTGATGTGAGTGCTCTAGGACACGTGGATGGTGCATTTTGATGGAGTATGGTGAGCATCAGTGTGAGCGCTGCATGTGAATTGGAAATGAAAAATAACATTAAATTTTGCAAGACTTGGGACTTGAACCCAGGTCTTTGAGGTTAACACGCTTATCCCTTGCCACTGAGCCAGTTATATTTCAATTAACATATAATAGTTAACAAATAATAAAAAGAATAATCAATGCATAGTGGTCAAACGCGCGCGAACTTTGAATGGACAAGTCACTGGTTGACACGTCTTCTTCTTCCTCGTGTCCCCTGTAACACAAACACATAAAGCAACGGTTTTGAAACGTGGGGTTAGGGAAGCTACAAAAAAATAGCGAATAGCTCGTTTCCTAATATAAATTAGGCGCGAGCATCTCATTCTCTTCGTCCAGATGCCAGGAATGCAATGGTCATGGTCTTGAGGGCCAATTTTGCAGTATGGTGAAAACCCCAAAATCAAAACTTGAAAACCCTAGAACGTGGGCATGGCAGATTCGCGTAGGATGGACAAAAATGCAATTAAATATAATCAACAGCTTGGAAACTTCATCATGAGTATGAATATGTAATTAAAAATGCAAAAAGAGGCTTAGAATCAAGAACACGAATTCAAAAAATTTGCTGTACAGTTTTACTTGTAACTACCAGTTCAAGGAGCTTTGAGTGTTGTTATGAATTGAAACGCGTTTTGAATTGTCTCAGGAAGCTATTGGTACAAAAATTTTGGCTTGAAAAGATCCCTAGCTTTGAAATCAGATTTGCATTTTATGGTTCATTTTTCAAATTGTCCAATGGCTTTTGAACGAGTTTTTTGCTGCACTAGGGTTAGGGTTTGACTCAATGATCCTTATGGAATAGACTTGGCTTGCTATTTGACCTTAATCCATGCTTGAGAAAGAATTGGCATTAGGGTTTGTCCATTAACCATTTTTTCCTAATTTCTAGCCAAAACCTAGACCTAGTGTGTAAATGAACCTTGGCTTGATTTTTGAGTTGGTTCATGATACATAGAACTTGTCCAAATTCATATGACACCATTACATTGATTTTTAAATTTTATTTGAATTTTCAATGAATTAAAATGAATTAAATCATCAAAAATTAAATAAAATAAAAAAGTCAACATTTGGTCTTGAAATCAACCATGGGCCACGTGTGTGGCATGACAAGGATGGACAAAGTGAGAAAAATGGGGCCCTTTTGTCAAAATTGGATTTTCAAGGATAGTTGACTTTTGCCATTTCACAAAAATTTCCCAACTTCTACAAGGCATAACTTGCTCAATTTTTAAGCTTTTCACATGTTCTTGGACATTTTGGAAAGGTCTTTGAGTCCTTTAACCAATGCCTTTGGTCCCATGTCATTTTGATTTACCAATCTCAAGTTATGGCCTTTGACTTAAAGTCCCTTTTTGTTGACTTTTGAAAATGACCTATAATGTTGAAATTGATAACTTTTTGTGAGAGCATTTCTTGGACTTGAAGTATGAAGATGAGTTGTAGGAAATGTCTTTCTCTTCAAAATGAGCTTTGGATGGAATTTTTCTGATAATCCATGTGAAAGTTATGCCTTGGTCAATTTCAGTTGACTTTTTCAGCTGTCCAAATATAGCAACTTTTGCATCTTTGATGATTTCTGAGCCAAATTTTGAGAATCATGATCAAGCATTGATCAAATGATGTTTGTGGCTTCAAAATGATATGTTGACCAAAAATTTGAACTTTTGACTGCCAAATGACCATTTTGCCCCTACAGTTGACTGTAGTGCAATTTAGGGTTTTGACTGTGCAATCTTGAGTTGAATGCCTTGAAACTTGATATGAGGATGCTTGACCATGTTTATAAACATATGAGACTTGATTGAGCCTTTGAACACTTCCTTTTCTTGATCAGAACACAAACCCTAGTTTTGACTGTATAGGAAACAGTTGCACTGCACAACCCTTGGGGAATTTTGTGACTTGACTTGGCAATTTCTTGAGGAATATGGGAGGGCAAATTTTGGGGTATAACAATAAGGCTACCATCCATTGGAATAACAAAAATCTCGACAATAGACTACCTTCCATAATGACAAGGCTACCATCCATTGGAGTAACAAAAATCTGAACAACAGACTACCTTGCATAATGACAAGGCTACCATCCATTGGAATAACAAAAATCTCGACAATAGACTACCTTCCATAATGACATGGCTACCATCCATTAGAGTAACAAAAATCTCGATAAAAAACTACTTTCCATAATGATAAGGCTACCATCCATTGGAATAACAAAAATCTCGATAATAGAATACCTTCCATAATTACAAGGCTACCATCAATTCGAGTAACAAAAATATGAACAACATACTACATTGCATAATGACAAGGCTATCATACATTGGAGTAACAAAGATATCGACAATAGACTACCTTAAATAATTACAAGGCTACCATCCATTGGATTAACAAAAATCTCGACAAAAGACTACCTTTCATACTGACAATGTTACCATCCATTGGAATAATAAAAATCTCGACAACAGACTATCTTCCATAATGACAAGGCTACCATCCATTGGAGTAACAAAATATGAACAACAGACCACCTTACATAATGACATGGCTACAATCCATTGGAATAACAAAAATCTCAACGACAAACTACCTTCCATAATTACAAGGCTACCATCCATTGCGGTAACAAATATCTCGACAATTGACTACCTTCCATAATGACAAGGCTACAATTCATTGGAGTAAAGAAAATCTCAACAACAGACTACCTTCCATAATGACAAGGCTACCATACATTGGAGTAACAAAAATCTCGATAAAAAGTAACTTCCATAATGATATGGATACCATCCATTGGAATAACAAAAATCTCGACAATAGAATACCTTCCATAATGACAAGGCTACCATCCATTGGAGTAACAAAAATCTCCATAAAAAACTACCTTCCATAATGATAAGGCTACCATCCATTGGAATAACAAACATCTCGACAATAGACTACCTTCCATAATGACAAGGCTACCATCCATTAGAGTAACAAAAATCTCGATAAAAAACTACCTTCCATAATGATAAGGCTACCATCCATTGGAATAACAAAAATCTCGATAATAGAATACCTTCCATAATGACAAGGCTACCATCCATTGGAGTAACAAAAATATCGAAAAAATACTACCTTTCAATATGACAAGGTTACCATCCATTGGAATAACAAAAATCTCTACAATAGACTACCTTCCATAATGACAAGGCTTCCATCCATTGGAGTAACAAAAATATCGATAACAACTAACTTCCATAATGATAACGCTACCATCCATTGGAATAACAAAAATCTCGACAATAGACTACCTTCCATAATGACAAGGCTATCATCCATTGGAGTAACAAAGATATCAACAATAGACTACCTTAAATAATGGCAAGGCTATCATCCATTGGAGTAACAAAAAT
This sequence comes from Vicia faba, assembly GCA_948472305.1. Taxonomy (NCBI): domain Eukaryota; kingdom Viridiplantae; phylum Streptophyta; class Magnoliopsida; order Fabales; family Fabaceae; genus Vicia; species Vicia faba. The sequence goes on from OX451739.1 coordinate 657,596,307, forward strand.
CTTGACAAAAGACTACCTTCCATACTGACAAGGTTACCATCCATTGGAATAACAAAAATCCAGACAACAGACTATCTTCCATAATGACAAGGCTACCATCCATTGGAGTAACAAAATTTGAACAACAGACTACCTTACATAATGACAAGGCTACAATCCATTGGAGTAACAAAAATCTCGACAACAGACTATCTTCCATAATGACAAGGCTACCATCCATTATAGTAACAAAAATCTCAACAAAAAACTACCTTTCATAATGACAAGGCTACCATCCATTGGAATAACATAAATCTCAACAATAGACTACCTTCCATAATGACAAGGCTACCATCCATTGGAGTAACAATAATCTCCATAAAAAACTACCTTCCATAATGATAAGGCTACCATCCATTGGAATAACAAACATCTCGACAATAGACAACCTTCCATAATGACAAGGCTACAATCCATTGGAGTAACAAAAATCTCGATAAAAAACTACCTTCCATAATGATAAGGCTACCATCCATTGGAATAACAAAAATCTCGATAATAGAATACCTTCCATAATTACAAGGCTACCATCAATTTGAGTAACAAAAATATGAACAACATACTACATTGCATAATGACAAGGCTATCATACATTGGAGTAACAAAGATATCGACAATAGACTACCTTAAATAATTACAAGGCTACCATCCATTGGATTAACAAAAATCTCGACAAAAGACTACCTTCCATTATGACAAGGTTACCATCAGTTGGAATCACAAAAATCTCGACAATAGACTATCTTCCATAATGACAAGGCTACCATCCATTGGAGTAACAAAATCTTAACAACAGACCACCAGACATAATGACATGGCTACAATCCATTGGAGTAACAAAAATCTCAACGAGAAACTACCTTCCATAATGACAAGGCTACCATCCATTGGGGTAACAAAAATCTCGACAACAGACTACCTTCCATAATGACAAGGCTACCATCCATTGGAGTAACAAAAATCTCGACAACACACTACCTTCCATAATTACAAGGCTACCATCCATTGGGGTAACAAAAATATCGACAACAGACTACCTTCCATAATGACAAGGCTACCATCCATTGGAGTAAAAAAAATATCGACAACAGACTACCTTCCATAATGACAAGGCTACCATCCATTGGAGTAACAAAAATCTTGATAAAAAGTAACTTTTATAATGATAAGGCTACCATCCATTGGAAAAAACAAAAATATCGACAATAGACTACCTTCCATAATGACAAGGCTACCAATCATTTGAGTAACAAAAATCTCCATAAAAAACTACCTTCCATAATGATAAGGCTACCATCCATTGGAATAACAAAAATCTCGACAATAGACTACCTTCCATAATGACAAGGCTACCATCCATTAGAGTAACAAAAATCTCGATAAAAAACTACTTTCCATAATGATAAGGCTACCATCCATTGGAATAACAAAAATCTCGATAATAGAATACCTTCCATAATTACAAGGCTACCATCAATTCGAGTAACAAAAATATGAACAACATACTACATTGCATAATGACAAGGCTATCATACATTGGAGTAACAAAGATATCGACAATAGACTACCTTAAATAATTACAAGGCTACCATCCATTGGATTAACAAAAATCTCGACAAAAGACTACCTTCCATACTGACAATGTTACCATCCATTGGAATAACAAAAATCTCGACAACAGACTATCTTCCATAATGGTAAGGCTACCATCCATTGGAGTAACAAAATCCTGAACAACAAACTACCTTACATAATGACAAGGCTACCGTCCATTGCAGTAACAAAAATCTCGACAAATGACTACCTTCCATAATGACAAGGTTACCATCCATTGGAATAACAAAAATCTCGACAACAGGCTATCTTCCTTAATGACAAGGCTACCATCCATTGGAGTAACAAAAATCTGAACAATAGACTACCTTACATAATGACAAGGCTACAATCCATTGGAGTAACAAAAATCTAAACGATAGACAACGTTCCATAATGAGAAGGTTACCATCCATTGGAGGAAAAGAAATCTCGACAATAGACTACCTTCCATAATGACAAGGCTATCATCCATTGGAGTAACAAAGACATCGATCACAGACTACCTTTAATAATGACAAGGCTAATATCCATTGGAATAACAAAAATCACGACAAAATACTACCTTTGATAATGACAAGGCTACCATCCATTGGAGTAACAAAGATATCGACAACATACTACCTTCAATAATGAGAAGACTGCCATCCATTCGAGTAACAAAAATCTCGACAAAAGACTACCTTCCATAATGACAAGGTTACCATCCATTGAAAAACAAAAATCTCGACAATAGACTACCTTCCATAATGACAAGGCTACCATCCATTGGAGTAACAAAAATATCGATAAAAAAGTAACTTCCATAATGATAAGGCTATCATCCATTGGAATAACAAAAATCTCGACAATAGACTACCTTCCATAATGACAAGGCTACCATCCATTGAAGTAAGCAAAATATGAACAACAAACTACGTTGCATAATAAAAAGTCTTTCATTCATTGTAGTAACAAAGATATCGACAATAGACTACCTTAAATAATGACAAGGCTACCATCCATTGGAGTAACAAAAATCTTGACAAAAGACTACCTTCCATACTGACAAGGTTACCATCCATTGGATTAACAAAAATCTCGACAACAGACTATCTTCCATAATGACAAGGCTACCATCCATTGGAGTAACAAAATATGAACAACAGACTACCTTACATAATGACATGGCTACAATCCATTGAAATAACAAAAATCTCAACGACAAACTACCTTCCATAATTACAAGGCTACCATCCATTGGGGTAACAAATATCTCGACAATTGACTACCTTCCATAATGACAAGGCTACAATTCATTTGAGTAAAAAAAATCTCGACAACAGACTACCTTCCATAATGACAAGGCTACCATCCATTGGAGTAACAAAAATCTCGATAAAAAGTAACTTCCATAATGATATGGCTACCATCCATTGGAATAACAAAAATCTCGACAATAGAATACCTTCCATAATGACAAGGCTACCATCCATTGGAGTAACAAAAATCTCCATAAAAAACTACCTTCCATAATGATAAGGCTACCATCCATTGGAATAACAAACATCTCGACAATAGACTACCTTCCATAATGACAAGGCTACCATCCATTAGAGTAACAAAAATCTCGATAAAAAACTACCTTCCATAATGATAAAGCTACCATCCATTGGAATAACAAAAATCTCGATAATAGAATACCTTCCACAATGACAAGGCTACCATCCATTGGAGTAACAAAAATCTCGAAAAAATACTACCTTCCAATATGACAAGGTTACCATCCATTGGAATAACAAAAATCTCTACAATAGACTACCTTCCATAATGACAAGGCTTCCATCCATTGGAGTAACAAAAATATCGATAAAAACTAACTTCCATAATGATAAGGCTACCATCCATTGGAATAACAAAAATCTCGACAATAGACTACCTTCCATAATGACAAGGCTACCATCCATTGGAGTAACAAAAATCTGAACAACAGACTACCTTGCATAATGACAAGGCTACCATCCATTGGAATAACAAAAATCTCGACAATAGACTACCTTCCATAATGACATGGCTACCATCCATTAGAGTAACAAAAATCTCGATAAAAAACTACTTTCCATAATGACAAGGCTACCATCCATTGGAGTAACAAAAATCTGAACAACAGACTACCTTGCATAATGACAAGGCTACCATCCATTGGAATAACAAAAATCTCGACAATAGACTACCTTCCATAATGACATGGCTACCATCCATTAGAGTAACAAAAATCTCGATAAAAAACTACTTTCCATAATGATAAGGCTACCATCCATTGGAATAACAAAAATCTCGATAATAGAATACCTTCCATAATTACAAGGCTACCATCAATTCGAGTAACAAAAATATGAACAACATACTACATTGCATAATGACAAGGCTATCATACATTGGAGTAACAAAGATATCGACAATAGACTACCTTAAATAATTACAAGGCTACCATCCATTGGATTAACAAAAATCTCGACAAAAGACTACCTTCCATACTGACAATGTTACCATCCATTGGAATAATAAAAATCTCGACAACAGACTATCTTCCATAATGACAAGGCTACCATCCATTGGAGTAACAAAATATGAACAACAGACCACCTTACATAATGACATGGCTACAATCCATTGGAATAACAAAAATCTCAACGACAAACTACCTTCCATAATTACAAGGCTACCATCCATTGCGGTAACAAATATCTCGACAATTGACTACCTTCCATAATGACAAGGCTACAATTCATTGGAGTAAAGAAAATCTCAACAACAGACTACCTTCCATAATGACAAGGCTACCATACATTGGAGTAACAAAAATCTCGATAAAAAGTAACTTCCATAATGATATGGATACCATCCATTGGAATAACAAAAATCTCGACAATAGAATACCTTCCATAATGACAAGGCTACCATCCATTGGAGTAACAAAAATCTCGATAAAAAACTACCTTCCATAATGATAAGGCTACCATCCATTGGAATAACAAAAATCTCGATAATAGAATACCTTCCACAATGACAAGGCTACCATCCATTGGAGTAACAAAAATATCGAAAAAATACTACCTTCCAATATGACAAGGTTACCATCCATTGGAATAACAAAAATCTCTACAATAGACTACCTTCCATAATGACAAGGCTTCCATCCATTGGAGTAACAAAAATATCGATAACAACTAACTTCCATAATGATAAGGCTACCATCCATTGGAATAACAAAAATCTCGACAATAGACTACCTTCCATAATGACAAGGCTACCATCCATTGGAGTAACAAAAATCTGAACAACAGACTACCTTGCATAATGACAAGGCTATCATCCATTGGAGTAACAAAGATATCAACAATAGACTACCTTAAATAATGGCAAGGCTATCATCCATTGGAGTAACAAAAATCTTGACAAAAGACTACCTTCCATACTGACAAGGTTACCATCCATTGGAATAACAAAAATCCCGACAACAGACTATCTTCCATAATGACAAGGCTACCATCCATTGGAGTAACAAAATTTGAACAACAGACTACCTTACATAATGACAAGGCTACAATCCATTGGAGTAACAAAAAATCTCGACAACAGACTATCTTCCATAATGACAAGGCTACCATCCATTATAGTAACAAAAATCTCAACAAAAAACTACCTTTCATAATGACAAGGCTACCATCCATTGGAATAACATAAATCTCAACAATAGACTACCTTCCATAATGACAAGGCTACCATCCATTGGAGTAACAATAATCTCCATAAAAAACTACCTTCCATAATGATAAGGCTACCATCCATTGGAATAACAAACATCTCGACAATAGACAACCTTCCATAATGACAAGGCTACAATCCATTGGAGTAACAAAAATCTCGATAAAAAACTACCTTCCATAATGATAAGGCTACCATCCATTGGAATAACAAAAATCTCGATAATAGAATACCTTCCATAATTACAAGGCTACCATCAATTTGAGTAACAAAAATATGAACAACATACTACATTGCATAATGACAAGGCTATCATACATTGGAGTAACAAAGATATCGACAATAGACTACCTTAAATAATTACAAGGCTACCATCCATTGGATTAACAAAAATATCGACAAAAGACTACCTTCCATTATGACAAGGTTACCATCAGTTGGAATCACAAAAATCTCGACAATAGACTATCTTCCATAATGACAAGGCTACCATCCATTGGAGTAACAAAATCTTAACAACAGACCACCAGACATAATGACATGGCTACAATCCATTGGAGTAACAAAAATCTCAACGAGAAACTACCTTCCATAATGACAAGGCTACCATCCATTGGGGTAACAAAAATCTCGACAACAGACTACCTTCCATAATGACAAGGCTACCATCCATTGGAGTAACAAAAATCTCGACAACACACTACCTTCCATAATTACAAGGCTACCATCCATTGGGGTAACAAAAATATCGACAACAGACTACCTTCCATAATGACAAGGCTACCATCCATTGGAGTAAAAAAAATATCGACAACAGACTACCTTCCATAATGACAAGGCTACCATCCATTGGAGTAACAAAAATCTTGATAAAAAGTAACTTTTATAATGATAAGGCTACCATCCATTGGAATAACAAAAATATCGACAATAGACTACCTTCCATAATGACAAGGCTACCAATCATTTGAGTAACAAAAATCTCCATAAAAAACTACCTTCCATAATGATAAGGCTACCATCCATTGGAATAACAAAAATCTCGACAATAGACTACCTTCCATAATGACAAGGCTACCATCCATTAGAGTAACAAAAATCTCGATAAAAAACTACTTTCCATAATGATAAGGCTACCATCCATTGGAATAACAAAAATCTCGATAATAGAATACCTTCCATAATTACAAGGCTACCATCAATTCGAGTAACAAAAATATGAACAACATACTACATTGCATAATGACAAGGCTATCATACATTGGAGTAACAAAGATATCGACAATAGACTACCTTAAATAATTACAAGGCTACCATCCATTGGATTAACAAAAATCTCGACAAAAGACTACCTTCCATACTGACAATGTTACCATCCATTGGAATAACAAAAATCTCGACAACAGACTATCTTCCATAATGGTAAGGCTACCATCCATTGGAGTAACAAAATCCTGAACAACAAACTACCTTACATAATGACAAGGCTACCGTCCATTGCAGTAACAAAAATCTCGACAAATGACTACCTTCCATAATGACAAGGTTACCATCCATTGGAATAACAAAAATCTCGACAACAGGCTATCTTCCTTAATGATAAGGCTACCATCCATTGGAGTAACAAAAATCTGAACAATAGACTACCTTACATAATGACAAGGCTACAATCCATTGGAGTAACAAAAATCTAAACGATAGACAACGTTCCATAATGACAAGGTTACCATCCATTGGAGGAAAAGAAATCTCGACAATAGACTACCTTCCATAATGACAAGGCTATCATCCATTGGAGTAACAAAGACATCGATCACATACTACCTTTAATAATGACAAGGCTAATATCCATTGGAATAACAAAAATCACGACAAAATACTACCTTTGATAATGACAAGGCTACCATCCATTGGAGTAACAAAGATATCGACAACATACTACCTTCAATAATGAGAAGACTGCCATCCATTCGAGTAACAAAAATCTCGACAAAAGACTACCTTCCATAATGACAAGGTTACCATCCATTGAAAAACAAAAATCTCGACAATAGACTACCTTCCATAATGACAAGGCTACCATCCATTGGAGTAACAAAAATATCGATAAAAAAGTAACTTCCATAATGATAAGGCTATCATCCATTGGAATAACAAAAATCTCGACAATAGACTACCTTCCATAATGACAAGGCTACCATCCATTGAAGTAAGCAAAATATGAACAACAAACTACGTTGCATAATAAAAAGTCTTTCATTCATTGTAGTAACAAAGATATCGACAATAGACTACCTTAAATAATGACAAGGCTACCATCCATTGGAGTAACAAAAATCTTGACAAAAGACTACCTTCCATACTGACAAGGTTACCATCCATTGGATTAACAAAAATCTCGACAACAGACTATCTTCCATAATGACAAGGCTACCATCCATTGGAGTAACAAAATATGAACAACAGACTACCTTACATAATGACATGGCTACAATCCATTGAAATAACAAAAATCTCAACGACAAACTACCTTCCATAATTACAAGGCTACCATCCATTGGGGTAACAAATATCTCGACAATTGACTACCTTCCATAATGACAAGGCTACAATTCATTTGAGTAAAAAAAATCTCGACAACAGACTACCTTCCATAATGACAAGGCTACCATCCATTGGAGTAACAAAAATCTCGATAAAAAGTAAATTCCATAATGATATGGCTACCATCCATTGGAATAACAAAAATCTCGACAATAGAATACCTTCCATAATGACAAGGCTACCATCCATTGGAGTAACAAAAATCTCCATAAAAAACTACCTTCCATAATGATAAGGCTACCATCCATTGGAATAACAAACATCTCGACAATAGACTACCTTCCATAATGACAAGGCTACCATCCATTAGAGTAACAAAAATCTCGATAAAAAACTACCTTCCATAATGATAAAGCTACCATCCATTGGAATAACAAAAATCTCGATAATAGAATACCTTCCACAATGACAAGGCTACCATCCATTGGAGTAACAAAAATCTCGAAAAAATACTACCTTCCAATATGACAAGGTTACCATCCATTGGAATAACAAAAATCTCTACAATAGACTACCTTCCATAATGACAAGGCTTCCATCCATTGGAGTAACAAAAATATCGATAAAAACTAACTTCCATAATGATAAGGCTACCATCCATTGGAATAACAAAAATCTCGACAATAGACTACCTTCCATAATGACAAGGCTACCATCCATTGGAGTAACAAAAATCTGAACAACAGACTACCTTGCATAATGACAAGGCTACCATCCATTGGAATAACAAAAATCTCGACAATAGACTACCTTCCATAATGACATGGCTACCATCCATTAGAGTAACAAAAATCTCGATAAAAAACTACTTTCCATAATGATAAGGCTACCATCCATTGAAATAACAAAAATCTCGATAATAGAATACCTTCCATAATTACAAGGCTACCATCAATTCGAGTAACAAAAATATGAACAACATACTACATTGCATAATGACAAGGCTATCATACATTGGAGTAACAAAGATATCGACAATAGACTACCTTAAATAATTACAAGGCTACCATCCATTGGATTAACAAAAATCTCGACAAAAGACTACCTTCCATACTGACAATGTTACCATCCATTGGAATAATAAAAATCTCGACAACAGACTATCTTCCATAATGACAAGGCTACCATCCATTGGAGTAACAAAATATGAACAACAGACCACCTTACATAATGACATGGCTACAATCCATTGGAATAACAAAAATCTCAACGACAAACTACCTTCCATAATTACAAGGCTACCATCCATTGCGGTAACAAATATCTCGACAATTGACTACCTTCCATAATGACAAGGCTACAATTCATTGGAGTAAAAAAAATCTCAACAACAGACTACCTTCCATAATGACAAGGCTACCATACATTGGAGTAACAAAAATCTCGATAAAAAGTAACTTCCATAATGATATGGATACCATCCATTGGAATAACAAAAATCTCGACAATAGAATACCTTCCATAATGACAAGGCTACCATCCATTGAAGTAACAAAAATCTCCATAAAAAACTACCTTCCATAATGATAAGGCTACCATCCATTGGAATAACAAACATCTCGACAATAGACTACCTTCCATAATGACAAGGCTACCATCCATTAGAGTAACAAAAATCTCGATAAAAAACTACCTTCCATAATGATAAGGCTACCATCCATTGGAATAACAAAAATCTCGATAATAGAATACCTTCCACAATGACAAGGCTACCATCCATTGGAGTAACAAAAATATCGAAAAAATACTACCTTCCAATATGACAAGGTTACCATCCATTGGAATAACAAAAATCTCTACAATAGACTACCTTCCATAATGACAAGGCTTCCATCCATTGGAGTAACAAAAATATCGATAACAACTAACTTCCATAATGATAAGGCTACCATCCATTGGAATAACAAAAATCTCGACAATAGACTACCTTCCATAATGACAAGGCTACCATCCATTGGAGTAACAAAAATCTGAACAACAGACTACCTTGCATAATGACAAGGCTATCATCCATTGGAGTAACAAAGATATCAACAATAGACTACCTTAAATAATGGCAAGGCTATCATCCATTGGAGTAACAAAAATCTTGACAAAAGACTACCTTCCATACTGACAAGGTTACCATCCATTGGAATAACAAAAATCCCGACAACAGACTATCTTCCATAATGACAAGGCTACCATCCATTGGAGTAACAAAATTTGAACAACAGACTACCTTACATAATGACAAGGCTACAATCCATTGGAGTAACAAAAATCTCGACAACAGACTATCTTCCATAATGACAAGGCTACCATCCATTATAGTAACAAAAATCTCAACAAAAAACTACCTTTCATAATGACAAGGATACCATCCATTGGAATAACATAAATCTCAACAATAGACTACCTTCCATAATGACAAGGCTACCATCCATTGGAGTAACAATAATCTCCATAAAAAACTACCTTCCATAATGATAAGGCTACCATCCATTGGAATAACAAACATCTCGACAATAGACAACCTTCCATAATGACAAGGCTACAATCCATTGGAGTAACAAAAATCTCGATAAAAAACTACCTTCCATAATGATAAGGCTACCATCCATTGGAATAACAAAAATCTCGACAATAGACTACCTTCCATAATGACAAGGCTACCATCCATTGGAGTAACAAAAATATGAACAACAGACTACCTTGCATAATGCAAGGCTATCATCCATTAGAGTAACAAATGATATTGACAATAGACTACCTTAAATAATGACAAGGCTACCATCCATTGGAGTAACAAAAATCTTGATAAAAGACTACCTTCCATACTGACAAGGTTACCATCCATTGGAATAACAAAAATCCCGACAACAGACTATCTTCCATAATGACAAAGGCTACCATCCATTGGAGTAACAAAATTTGAACAACAGACTACCTTACATAATGACAAGGCTACAATCCATTTGAGTAACAAAAATCTCGACAAAAGACTATCTTCCATAATGACAAGGCTACCATCCATTAGAGTAACAAAAATCTCAACAAAAAACTACCTTTCATAATGACAAGGCTACCATCCATTGGAATAACATAAATCTCAACAATAGACTACCTTCCATAATGACAAGGCTACCATCCATTGGAGTAACAATAATCTCCATAAAAAACTACCTTCCATAATGATAAGTCTACCATCCATTGGAATAACAAACATCTCGACAATAGACAACCTTCCATAATGACAAGGCTACAATCCATTGGAGTAACAAAAATCTCAATAAAAAACTACCTTCCATAATGATAAGGCTACCATCCATTGGAATAACAAAAATCTCGACAATAGACTACCTTCCATAATGACAAGGCTACCATCCATTGGAGTAACAAAAATATGAACAACAGACTTCCTTGCATAATGCAAGGCTATCATCCATTAGAGTAGCAAATGATATTGACAATAGACTACCTTAAATAATGACAAGGCTACCATCCATTGGAGTAATAAAAATCTTGGCAAAAAAATACCTTCCATACTGACAAGGTTACCATCCATTGGAATAACAAAAATCCCGACAACAGACTATCTTCCATAATGACAAGGCTACCATCCATTGGAGTAACAAAATTTGAACAAAAGACTATCTTCCATAATGACAAGGCTACCATCCATTAGAGTAACAAAAATCTCAACAAAAAACTACCTTTCATAATGACAAGGCTACCATCCATTGGAATAACATAAATCTCAACAATAGACTACCTTCCATAATGGCAAGGCTACCATCCATTGGAGTAACAATAATCTCCATAAAAAACTACCTTCCATAATGATAAGGCTACCATCCATTAGAATAACAAACATCTTGACAATAGACTACCTTCCATAATGACAAGGGTACAATCCATTGGAGTAACAAAAATCTCGTTAAAAAACTACCTTCCATAATGATAAGGCTACCATCCATTGGAATATCAAAAATCTCGACAATAGACTACCTTCCATAATGACAAGGCTACAATCCATTGGAGTAACAAAATATGAACAACAGACCACCTTACATAATGACATGGCTACAATCCATTGGAATAACAAAAATCTCAACGACAAACTACCTTCCATAATGACAAGGCTCCCATCCATTGGAGTAACAAAAATCTCGACAACAGACTACCTTCCATAATTACAAGGCTACCATCCATGGGGGTAACAAAAATCTCGACAATAGACTACCTTCCATGATGACAAGGCTACAATTCATTGGAGTAAAAAAAATCTCGACAACATACTACCTTCCATAATGACAAGGCTACCATCCATTGGAGTAACAAAAATCTCGATAAAAAGTAACTTCCATAATGATATGGCTACCATCCATTGGAATAACAAAAATCTCGACAATAAAATACCTTCCATAATGACAAGGCTACCATCCATTGGAGTAACAAAAATCTCCATAAAAAACTACCTTCCATAATGACAAGGCTACCATCCATTGGAGTAAGAAAAATCTACATAAAAAACTACCTTCCATAATGATAAGGCTACCATCCATTGGAATAACAAACATCTCGACAATAGACATCCTTCCATAATGACAAGGCTACCATCCATTAGAGTAACAAAAATCTCGATAAAAAACTACCTTCCATAATGATAAGGCTACCATCCATTGGAATAACAAAAATCTCGATAATAGAATACCTTCCATAATGACAAGGCTACCATCCATTGGAGTAACAAAAATATGAACAATAGACTACATTGCATAATGACAAGGCTATCATCCATTGGGGTAACAAAGATATCGATAATAGACTACCTTAAATAATGACAAGGCTACCATCCATTGGAGTAACAAAAATCTCGACAAAAGACTACCTTCCATACTGACAATGTTACCATCCATTGGAATAACAAAAATCTCGACAACAGACTATCTTCCATAATGACAAGGCTACCATCCATTGGAGTAACAAAATCCTGAACAACAAACTACCATACATAATGACAAGGCTACCATCCATTGGAGTAACAAAAATCTCGACAAAATACTACCTTCCATAATGACAAGGTTACCATCCATTGGAATAACAAAAATCTCTACAATAGACAACCTTCCATAATGACAAGGCTTCCATCCATTGGAGTAACAAAAATATCGATAAAAACTAACTTCCATAATGATAAGGCTACCATCCATTGGAATAACAAAAATCTCGACAATAGACTACCTTCCATAATGACAAGGCTACCATCCATTGGAGTAACAAAAATCTGAACAACAGACTACCTTGCATAATGCAAGGCTATCATCCATTGGAGTAACAAAGATATCGACAATAGACTACCTTAAATAATGGCAAGGCTACCATCCATTGGAGTAACAAAATTCTTGACAAAAGACTACCTTCCATACTGACAAGGTTACCATCCATTGGAATAACAAAAATCCCGACAACAGACTATCTTCCATAATGACAAGGCTACCATCCATTGGAGTAACAAAATCTGAACAGCAGACTACCTTACATAATGACAAGGCTACAATCCATTGGAGTAACAAAAATCTCGACAACAGACTATCTTCCATAATGACAAGGCTACCTTCCGTTAGAGTAACAAAAATCTCAACAAAAAACTACCTTTCATAATGACAAGGCTACCATCCATTGGAATAACATAAATCTCAACAATAGACTACCTTCCATAATGACAAGGCTACCATCCATTGGTGTAACAATAATCTCCATAAAAAACTACCTTCCATAATGATAAGGCTACCATCCATTGGAATAACAAACATCTCGACAATAGACAACCTTCCATAATGACAAGGCTACAATCCATTGGATTAACAAAAATATCGATAAAAAACTACCTTCCATAATGATAAGGCTACCATCCATTGGAATAACAAAAATCTCGACAATAGACTACCTTCCATAATGACAAGGCTACCATCCATTGGAGTAACAAAAATATGAACAACAGACTACCTTGCATAATGCAAGGCTATCATCCATTAGAGTAACAAATGATATTGACAATAGACTACCTTAAATAATGACAAGGCTACCATCCATTGGAGTAACAAAAATCTTGACAAAAGACTACCTTCCATACTGACAAGGTTACCATCCATTGGAATAACAAAAATCCCGACAACAGACTATCTTCCATAATGACAAGGCTACCATCCATTGGAGTAACAAAATTTGAACAACAGACTACCTTACATAATGACAAGGCTACAATCCATTCGAGTAACAAAAATCTCGACAAAAGACTATCTTCCATAATGACAAGGCTACCATCCATTAGAGTAACAAAAATCTCAACAAAAAACTACCTTTCATAATGACAAGGCTACCATCCATTGGAATAACATAAATCTCAACAATAGACTACATTCCATAATGACAAGGCTACCATCCATTGGAGTAACAATAATCTCCATAAAAAACTACCTTCCATAATGATAAGTCTACCATCCATTTGAATAACAAACATCTCGACAATAGACAACCTTCCATAATGACAAGGCTACAATCCATTGGAGTAACAAAAATCTCGATAAAAAACTACCTTCCATAATGATAAGGCTACCATCCATTGGAATAACAAAAATCACGACAATAGACTACCTTCCATAATGACAAGGCTACCATCCATTGGAGTAACAAAAATATGAACAACAGACTTCCTTGCATAATGCAAGGCTATCATCCATTAGAGTAACAAATGATATTGACAATAGACTACCTTAAATAATGACAAGGCTACCATCCATTGGAGTAACAAAAATCTTGACAAAAGTCTACCTTCCATACTGACAATGTTACCATCCATTGGAATAACAAATATCCCGACAACAGACTATCTACCATAATGACAAGGCTACCATCGATTGGAGTAACAAAATTTGAACAAAAGACTATCTTCCATAATGACAAGGCTACCATCCATTAGAGTAACAAAAATCTCAACAAAAAACTACCTTTCATAATGACAAGGCTACCATCCATTGGAATAACATAAATCTCAACAATAGACTACCTTCCATAATGACAAGGCTACCATCCATTGGAGTAACAATAATCTCCATAAAAAACTACTTTCCATAATGATAAGTCTACCATCCATTAGAATAACAAACATCTCAACAAGAGACAACC
Organism: Vicia faba; assembly: GCA_948472305.1. NCBI lineage: Eukaryota > Viridiplantae > Streptophyta > Magnoliopsida > Fabales > Fabaceae > Vicia > Vicia faba. The sequence continues at coordinate 657,611,460 of OX451739.1, forward strand.
TTCCATAATGACAAGGCTACAATCCAATGGAGTAACAAAAATCTCGATAAAAAACTACCTTCCATAATGATAAGGCTACCATCCATTAGAATAACAAAAATCTCGACAATAGACTACCTTCCATAATGACAAGGCTACCATCCATTGGAGTAACAAAAATATGAACAACAGACTACCTTGCATAATGCAAGGCTATCATCCATTAGAGTAACAAATGATATTGACAATAGACTACCTTAAATAATGACAAGGCTTCCATCCATTGGAGTAACAAAAATCTCGACAAAAGACTCCTTCCATACTGAAAAGGTTACCATCCATTGGAATAAAAAAAATCTCGACAACAAACTATCTTCCATAAAGACAAGGCTACCATCCATTAGAGTAACAAAAATCTCGACAATAGACTACCTTCCATAATGACAAGGGTACCATCCATTAGAGTAACAAAAATCTCAACAAAAAACTACCTTTCATAATGACAAGGCTACCATCCATTGGAATAACATAAATCTCAACAATAGACTACCTTCCATAATGGCAAGGCTACCATCCATTGGAGTAAGAATAATCTCCATAAAAAACTACCTTCCATAATGATAAGGCTACCATCCATTAGAATAACAAACATCTTGACAATAGACTACCTTCCATAATGACAAGGATACAATCCATTGGAGTAACAAAAATCTTGTTAAAAAACTACCTTCCATAATGATAAGGCTACAATCCATTGGAATAACAAAAATCTCGACAATAGACTACCTTCTATAATGACAAGGCTACAATCCATTGGAGTAACAAAATATGAACAACAGACCACCTTACATAATGACATGGCTACAATCCATTGGAATAACAAAAATCTCAACGACAAACTACCTTACATAATGAAAAGGCTCCCATCCATTGGAGTAACAAAAATCTCGACAACAGACTACCTTCCATAATTACAAGGCTACCATCCATTGGGGTAACAAAAATCTCGACAATAGAATACCTTCCATAATGACAAGGCTACAATTCATTGGAGTAAAAAAAATCTCGACAACATACTACCTTCCATAATGACAAGGCTACCATCCATTGGAGTAACAAAAATCTCGATAAAAAGTAACTTCCATAATGATCTGGCTACCATCCATTGGAATAACAAAAATCTCGACAATAAAATACCTTCCATAATGACAAGGCTACCATCCATTGGAGTAACAAAAATCTCCATAAAAAACTACCTTCCATAATGAAAAGGCTACCATCCATGGGAGTAACAAAAATCTCCATACAAAACTACCTTCCATAATGATAAGGCTACCATCCATTGGAATAACAAACATCTCAACAATAGACTACCTTCCATAATGACAAGGCTACCATCCATTAGAGAAACAAAAATCTCGATAAAAAACTACCTTCCATAATGATAAGGCTACCATCCATTGGAATAACAAAAATCTCGACAATAGACTACCTTCCATAATGACAAGGCTACAATCCATTGGAGTAACAAAATATGAACAACAGACCACCTTACATAATGACATGGCTACAATCCATTGGAATAACAAAAATCTCAACGACAAACTACCTTCCATAATGAAAAGGCTCCCATCCATTGGAGTAACAAAAATCTCGACAACAGACTACCTTCCATAATTACAAGGCTACCATCCATTGGGGTAACAAAAATCTCGACAATAGAATACCTTCCATAATGACAAGGCTACAATTCATTGGAGTAAAAAAAATCTCGACAACATACTACCTTCCATAATGACAAGGCTACCATCCGTTGGAGTAACAAAAATCTCGATAAAAAGTAACTTCCATAATGATCTGGCTACCATCTATTGGAATAACAAAAATCTCGACAATAAAATACCTTCCATAATGACAAGGCTACCATCCATTGGAGTAACAAAAATCTCCATAAAAAACTACCTTCCATAATGACAAGGCTACCATCCATTGGAGTAACAAAAATCTCCATACAAAACTACCTTCCATAATGATAAGGCTACCATCCATTGGAATAACAAACATCTCGACAATAGACTACCTTCCATAATGACAAGGCTACCATCCATTAGAGTAACAAAAATCTCGACAATAAAATACCTTCCATAATGACAAGGCTACCATCCATTGGAGTAACAAAAATCTCCATAAAAAACTACCTTCCATAATGACAAGGCTACCATCCATTGGAGTAACAAAAATCTCCATACAAAACTACCTTCCATAATGATAAGGCTACCATCCATTGGAATAACAAAAATCTCGACAATAGACTACCTTCCATAATGACAAGGCTACCATCCATTGGAGTAAGAAAAATCTGAACAACAGTCTACCTTGCATAATGACAAGGCTATCATCCATTGGAGTAACAAAGATATCGACAATAGACTACCTTAAATAATGGCAAGGCTACCATCCATTGGAGTAACAAAAATCTTGACAAAAGACTACCTTCCATACTGACAAGGTTACCATCCATTGGAATAACAAAAATCCCGACAACAGACTATCTTCCATAATGACAAGGCTACCATCCATTGGAGTAACAAAATCTGAACAATAGACTACCTTACATAATGACAAGGCTACAATCCATTGGAGTAACAAAAATCTCGACAACAGACTATTTTCCATAATGACAAGGCTACCTTCCATTATAGTAACAAAAATCTCAACAAAAAACTACCTTTCATAATGACAAGGCTACCATCCATTGGAATAACATAAATCTCATCAATAGACTACCTTCCATAATGACAAGGCTACCATCCATTGGAGTAACAATAATCTCCATAAAAAACTACCTTCCATAATGATAAGGCTACCATCCATTGGAATAACAAACATCTCGACAATAGACAACCTTCCATAATGACAAGGCTACAATCCATTGGAGTAACAAAAATCTCGATAAAAAACTACCTTCCATAATGATAAGGCTACCATCCATTGGAATAACAAAAATCTCGACAATAGACTACCTTCCATAATGACAAGGCTACCATCCATTGGAGTAACAAAAATATGAACAACAGACTACCTTGCATAATGCAAGGCTATCATCCATTAGAGTAACAAATGATATTGACAATAGACTACCTTAAATAATGACAAAGCTACCATCCATTGGAGTAACAAAAATCTTGACAAAAGACTACCTTCCATACTCACAAGTTTACCATCCATTGGAATAACAAAAATCCCGACAACAAACTATCTTCCATAATGACAAGGCTACCATCCATTGGAGTAACAAAATCTGAACAACAGACTACCTTACATAATGACAAGGCTACAATCCATTGGAGTAACAAAAATCTCGACAACAGACTATCTTCCATAATGACAAGGCTACCATCCGTTAGAGTAACAAAAATCTCAACAAAAAACTACCTTTCATAATGACAAGGCTACCATCCATTGGTATAACATAAATCTCAACAATAGACTACCTTCCATAATGACAAGGCTACCATCCATTGGTGTAACAATAATCTCCATAAAAAACTACCTTCCATAATGATAAGGCTACCATCCATTGGAATAACAAACATCTCGACAATAGACAACCTTCCATAATGACAAGGCTACAATCCATTGGAGTAACAAAAATATCGATCAAAAACTATCTTCCATAATGATAAGGCTACCATCCATTGGAATAACAAAAATCTCGATAATAGACTACCTTCCATAATGACAAGGCTACCATCCATTGGAGTAACAAAAATATGAACAACAGACTACCTTGCATAATGCAAGGCTATCATCCATTAGAGTAACAAATGATATTGACAATAGACTACCTTAAATAATGACAAGGCTGCCATCCATTGGAGTAACAAAAATCTTGACAAAAGACTACCTTCCATACTGACAAGGTTACCATCCATTGGAATAACAAAAATCCCGACAACAGACTATCTTCCATAATGACAAGGCTACCATCCATTGGAGTAACAAAATTTGAACAACAGACTACCTTACATAATGACAAGGCTACAATCCATTCGAGTAACAAAAATCTCGACAACAGACTATCTTCCATAATGACAAGGCTACCATCCATTAGAGTAACAAAAATCATAACAAAAAAATACCTTTCATAATGACAAGGCTACCATCCATTGGAATAACATAAATCTCAACAATAGACTACCTTCCATAATGAGAAGGCTACCATCCATTGGAGTAACAATAATCTCCATAAAAAACTACCTTCCATAATGATAAGGCTACCATCCATTGGAATAACAAACATCTCGACAATAGACAACCTTCCATAATGACAAGGCTACAATCCATTGGAGTAACAAAAATCTCGATAAAAAACTACCTTCCATAATGATAAGGCTACCATCCATTGGAATAACAAAAATCTCGACAATAGACTACCTTCCATAATGACAAGGCTACCATCCATTGGAGTAACAAAAATATGAACAACAGACTACCTTGCATAATGCAAGGCTATCATCCATTAGAGTAACAAATGATATTGACAATAGACTACCTTAAATAATGACAAGGCTTCCATCCATTGGAGTAACAAAAATCTCGACAAAAGACTACCTTCCATACTGAAAAGGTTACCATCCATTGGAATAAAAAAAATCTCGACAACAAACTATCTTCCATAAAGACAAGGCTACCATCCATTAGAGTAACAAAAATCTCGACAATAGACTACCTTCCATAATGACAAGGCTACCATCCATTAGAGTAACAAAAACCTCAACAAAAAACTACCTTTCATAATGACAAGGCTACCATCCATTGGAATAACATAAATCTCAACAATAGACTACCTTCCATAATGGCAAGGCTACCATCCATTGGAGTAACAATAATCTCCATAAAAAACTACCTTCCATAATGATAAGGCTACCATCCATTAGAATAACAAACATCTTGACAATAGACTACCTTCCATATATGACAAGGCTACAATCAATTGGAGTAACAAAAATATCGTTAAAAAACTACCTTCCATAATGATAAAGCTACCATCCATTGGAATAACAAAAATCTCGACAATAGACTACCTTCCATAATGACAAGGCTACAATCCATTGGAGTAACAAAATATGAACAACAGACCACCTTACATAATGACATGGCTACAATCCATTGGAATAACAAAAATCTCAACGACAAACTACCTTCCATAATGACAAGGCTCCCATCCATTGGAGTAACAAAAATCTCGACAACAGACTACCTTCCATAATTACAAGGCTACCATCCATTGGGGTAACAAAAATCTCGACAATAGACTACCTTCCATAATAAAAAGGCTACAATTCATTGGAGCAAAAAAAATCTCGACAACATACTACCTTCCATAATGACAAGGCTACCATCCATTGGAGTACAAAAATCTCGATAAAAAGTAACTTCCATAATGATATGGCTACCATCCATTGGAATAACAAAAATCTCGACAATAAAATACCTTCGATAATGACAAGGCTACCATCCATTGGAGTAACAAAAATCTCCATAAAAAACTACCTTCCATAATGATAAGGCTACCATCCATTGGAATAACAAACATCTCGACAATAGACTACCTTCCATAATGACAAGGCTACCATCCATTAGAGTAACAAAAATCTCGATAAAAAACTACCTTCCATAATGATAAGGCTACCATCAATTGGAATAACAAAAATCTCGATAATAGAATACCTTCCATAATGACAAGGCTACCATCCATTGGAGTAACAAAAATCTTAACAATAGACTACATTGCATAATGACAAGACTATCATCCATTGGAGTAAAAAAGATATCGACAATAGACTACCTTAAATAATGACAAGGCTACATCCATTGGAGTAACAAAAATCTCGAGAAAAGACTACCTTCCATACTGACAATGTTACCATCCATTGGAATAACAAAAATCTCAACAACAGACTATCTTCCATAATGACAAGGCTACCATCCATTGGAGTAACAGAATCCTGAACAACAAACTACCTTACATAATGACAAGGCTACCATCCATTGGAGTAAAAAAAATCTCGACAAAATACTACCTTCCATAATGACAAGGTTACCATCCATTGGAATAACAAAAATCTCTACAATAGACTACCTTCCATAATGACAAGGCTTCCATCCATTGGAGTAACAAAATCTGAACAATAGACTACCTTACATAATGACAAGGCTACAATCCATTGGAGTAACAAAAATCTCGACAACAGACTATCTTCCATAATTACAAGGCTAACATCCATTATAGTAACAAAAATCTCAACAAAAAACTACCTTTCATAATGACAAGGCTACCATCCATTGGAATAACATAAATCTCAACAATAGACTTCCTTCCATAATGACAAGGCTACCATCCATTGGAGTAACAATAATCTCCATAAAAAACTACCTTCCATAATGATAAGGCCACCATCCATTGGAATAACAAACATCTCGACAATAGACAACCTTCCATAATGACAAGGCTACAATCCATTGGAGTAACAAAAATATCGATAAAAAACTACCTTCCATAATGATAAGGCTACCATCCATTGGAATAACAAAAATCTCGACAATATACTACCTTCCATAATGACAAGGCTACCATCCATTGGAGTAACAAAAATTTGAACAACAGACTACCTTGCATATTGCAAGGCTATCATCCATTAGAGTAACAAATGATATTGACAATAGACTACCTTAAATAATGACAAGGCTTCCATCCATTGGAGTAACAAAAATCTCGACAAAAGACTACCTTCCATACTGAAAAGGTTACCATCCATTGGAATAAAAAAAATCTCGACAACAAACTATCTTCCATAAAGACAAGGCTACCATCCATTAGAGTAACAAAAATCTCGACAATAGACTACCTTCCATAATGACAAGGCTACCATCCATTAGAGTAACAAAAACCTCAACAAAAAACTACCTTTCATAATGACAAGGCTACCATCCATTGGAATAACATAAATCTCAACAATAGACTACCTTCCATAATGGCAAGGCTACCATCCATTGGAGTAACAATAATCTCCATAAAAAACTACCTTCCATAATGATAAGGCTACCATCCATTAGAATAACAAACATCTTGACAATAGACTACCTTCCATATATGACAAGGCTACAATCAATTGGAGTAACAAAAATCTCGTTAAAAAACTACCTTCCATAATGATAAAGCTACCATCCATTGGAATAACAAAAATCTCGACAATAGACTACCTTCCATAATGACAAGGCTACAATCCATTGGAGTAACAAAATATGAACAACAAACCACCTTACATAATGACATGGCTACAATCCATTGGAATAACAAAAATCTCAATGACAAACTACCTTCCATAATGACAAGGCTCCCATCCATTGGAGTAACAAAAATCTCGACAACAGACTACCTTCCATAATTACAAGGCTACCATCCATTGGGGTAACAAAAATCTCGACAATAGACTACCTTCCATAATAAAAAGGCTACAATTCATTGGAGCAAAAAAAATCTCGACAACATACTACCTTCCATAATGACAAGGCTACCATCCATTGGAGTACAAAAATCTCGATAAAAAGTAACTTCCATAATGATATGGCTACCATCCATTGGAATAACAAAAATCTCGACAATAAAATACCTTCGATAATGACAAGGCTACCATCCATTGGAGTAACAAAAATCTCCATAAAAAACTACCTTCCATAATGATAAGGCTACCATCCATTGGAATAACAAACATCTCGACAATAGACTACCTTCCATAATGACAAGGCTACCATCCATTAGAGTAACAAAAATCTCGATAAAAAACTACCTTCCATAATGATAAGGCTACCATCAATTGGAATAACAAAAATCTCGATAATAGAATACCTTCCATAATGACAAGGCTACCATCCATTGGAGTAACAAAAATCTTAACAATAGACTACATTGCATAATGACAAGGCTATCATCCATTGGAGTAAAAAAGATATCGACAATAGACTACCTTAAATAATGACAAGGCTACCATCCATTGGAGTAACAAAAATCTCGAGAAAAGACTACCTTCCATACTGACAATGTTACCATCCATTGGAATAACAAAAATCTCAACAACAGACTATCTTCCATAATGACAAGGCTACCATCCATTGGAGTAACAAAATCCTGAACAACAAACTACCTTACATAATGACAAGGCTACCATCCATTGGAGTAAAAAAAATCTCGACAAAATACTACCTTCCATAATGACAAGGTTACCATCCATTGGAATAACAAAAATCTCTACAATAGACTACCTTCCATAATGACAAGGCTTCCATCCATTGGAGTAACAAAATCTGAACAATAGACTACCTTACATAATGACAAGGCTACAATCCATTGGAGTAACAAAAATCTCGACAACAGACTATCTTCCATAATTACAAGGCTAACATCCATTATAGTAACAAAAATCTCAACAAAAAACTACCTTTCATAATGACAAGGCTACCATCCATTGGAATAACATAAATCTCAACAATAGACTTCCTTCCATAATGACAAGGCTACCATCCATTGGAGTAACAATAATCTCCATAAAAAACTACCTTCCATAATGATAAGGCCACCATCCATTGGAATAACAAACATCTCGACAATAGACAACCTTCCATAATGACAAGGCTACAATCCATTGGAGTAACAAAAATATCGATAAAAAACTACCTTCCATAATGATAAGGCTACCATCCATTGGAATAACAAAAATCTCGACAATATACTACCTTCCATAATGACAAGGCTACCATCCATTGGAGTAACAAAAATTTGAACAACAGACTACCTTGCATATTGCAAGGCTATCATCCATTAGAGTAACAAATGATATTGACAATAGACTACCTTAAATAATGATAAGGCTACCATCCATTGGAGTAACAAAAATCTTGACAAAAGACTACCTTCCATACTGACAAGGTTACCATCCATTGGAATAACAAAAATCCCGACAACACACTATCTTCCATAATGACAAGGCTACCATCCATTGGAGTAACAAAATCTGAACAACAGACTTCCTTACATAATGACAAGGCTACAATCCATTGGAGTAACAAAAATTTCGACAAAAGACTATCTTCCATAATGACAAGGCTACAATCCTTTAGAGTAACAAAAACCTACCTTTCATAATGACAGGGCTACCATCTATTGGAATAACATAAATCTCAACAATAGACTACCTTCCATAATGACAAGGCTACCATCCATTGGAGTAACAAAAATCTCCATAAAAAACTACCTTCCATAATGATAAGGCTACCATCCATTGGAATAACAAACATCTGGACAATAGACAACCTTCCATAATGACAAGGCTACAATCCATTGGAGTAACAAATATCTCGATAAAAAACTACCTTCCATAATGATAAGGCTACCATCCATTGGAATAACAAAAATCTCGACAATAGACTATCTTCCATAATGACAAGGCTACCATCCATTGGAGTAACAAAATCCTGAACAACAAACTACCTTACATAATGACAAGGCTACCATGCATTGGAGTAACAAAAATCTAAACAAAAAACTACCTTCCATAATGACAAGGTTACCATCCATTGGAATAACAAAAATCTCGACAATAGACTACCTTCCATAATGACAAGGCTTCCATCCATTGGAGTAACAAAAATATCGATAAAAACTAAATTCCATAATGATAAGGCTACCATCCATTGGAATAACAAAAATCTCGAAAAATAGACTACCTTCCATAATGACAAGGCTACCATCCATTGGAGTAACAAAAATCTGAACAACAGACTACCTTGCATAATGACAAGGCTATCATCCATTGGAGTAACAAAGATATCGACAATAGACTACCTTAAATAATGGCAAGGCTACCATCCATTGGAGTAACAAAAATCTTGACAAAAGACTACCTTCCATACTGACAAGGTTAAAATCCATTGCAATAACAAAAATCCCGACAACAGACTATCTTCCATAATGACAAGGCTACCATCCATTGGAGTAACAAAATCTGAACAACAGACTACCTTACATAATGACAAGGCTACAATCCATTGGAGTAACAAAAATCTCGACAACAGACTATCTTCCATAATGACAAGGCTACCATCCATTAGAGTAACAAAAATCTCAACAAAAAACTACCTTTCATAATGACAAGGCTACCATCCATTGGAATAACATAAATCTCAAAAATAGACTACCTTCCATAATGACAAGGCTACCATCCATTGGAGTAACAATAATCTCCATAAAAAACTACCTTCCATAATGATAAGGCTACCATCCATTGGAATAACAAACATCTCGACAATAGACAGCCTTCCATAATGACAAGGCTACAATCCATCAGAGTAACAAAAATCTCGATAAAAAACTACCTTCCACAATGATAAGGCTACCATCCATTGGAATAACAAAAATCTCGACAATAGACTACCTTCTATAATGACAAGGCTACCATCCATTGGAGTAACAAAAATATGAACAACAGACTACCTTGCATAATGCAAGGCTATCATCCATTAGAGTAACAAATGATATTGACAATAGACTACCTTAAATAATGACAAAGCTACCATCCATTGGAGTAACAAAAATCTTGACAAAAGACTACCTTCCAGACTGACAAGGTTACCATCCATTGGAATAACAAAAATCCCGACAACAGACTATCTTCCATAATGACAAGGCTACCATCCATTGGAGTAACAAAATCTGAACAACAGACTACCTTACATAATGACAAGGCTACAGTCCATTGGAGTAACAAAAATCTCGACAACAGACTATCTTCCATAATGACAAGGCTACCATCCATTAGAGTAACAAAAATCTCAACAAAAAACTACCTTTTATAATGACAAGGCTACCATCCATTGGAATAACATAAATATCAACAATAGACTACCTTCCATAATGACAAGGCTACCATCCATTGGTGTAACAATAATCTCCATAAAAAACTACCTTCCATAATGATAAGGCTACCATCCATTGGAATAACAAACATCTCGACAATAGACAACCTTCCATAATGACAAGGCTACAATCCATTGGAGTAACAAAAATATCGATAAAAAACTACCTTCCATAATGATAAGGCTACCATCCATTGGAATAACAAAAATCTCGACAATAGACTACCTTCCATAATGACAAGGCTACCATCCATTGGAGTAACAAAAATATGAACAACAGACTACCTTGCATAATGCAAGGCTATCATCCAGTAGAGTAACAAATGATATTGACAATAGACTACCTTAAATAATGACAAGGCTACCATCCATTGGAGTAACAAAAATCTTGACAAAAGACTACCTTCCATACTGACAAGGTTACCATCCATTGGAATAACAAAAATCCCGACAACAGACTATCTTCCATAATGACAAGGCTACCATCCTTTGGAGTAACAAAATCTTAACAACAGACTACCTTACATAATGACAAGGCTACAATCTATTGGAGTAACAAAAATCTCGACAACAGACTATCTTCCATAATGACAAGGCTACCATCCATTGGAGTAACAAAATCCTGAACAACAAACTACCTTACATAATGACAAGGCTACCATGCATTGGAGTAACAAAAATCTCAACAAAAAACTACCTTCCATAATGACAAGGTTACCATCCATTGGAATAACAAAAATCTCGACAATAGACTACCTTCCATAATGACAAGGCTTCCATCCATTGGAGTAACAAAAATATCGATAAAAACTAAATTTCATAATGATAAGGCTACCATCCATTGGAATAACAAAAATCTCGAAAAATAGACTACCTTCCATAATGACAAGGCTACCATCCATTGGAGTAACAAAAATCTGAACAACAGACTACCTTGCATAATGACAAGGCTATCATCCATTGGAGTAACAAAGATATCGACAATAGACTACCTTAAATAATGGCAAGGCTACCATCCATTGGAGTAACAAAAATCTTGACAAAAGACTACATTCCATACTGACAAGGTTATAATCCATTGGAATAACAAAAATCCCGACAACAGACTATCTTCCATAATGACAAGGCTACCATCCATTGGAGTAACAAAATTTGAACAACAGACTACCTTACATAATGACAAGGCTACAATCCATTGGAGTAACAAAAATCTCGACAACAGACTATCTTCCATAATGACAAGGCTACCATCCATTAGAGTTACAAAAATCTCAACAAAAAACTAACTTTCATAATGACAAGGCTACCATCCATTGGAATAACATAAATCTCAACAATAGACTACCTTCCATAATGACAAGGCTACCATCCATTGGAGTAACAATAATCTCCATAAAAAACTACCTTCCATAATGATAAGGCTACCATCCATTGGAATAACAAACATCTCGACAATAGACAACCTTCCATAATGACAAGGCTACAATCCATTGGAGTAACAAAAATCTCGATAAAAAACTACCTTCCATAATGATAAGGCTACCATCCATTGGAATAACAAAAATCTCGACAATAGACTACCTTCCATAATGACAAGGCTACCATCCATTGGAGTAACAAAAATATGAACAACAGACTACCTTGCATAATGCAAGGCTATCATCCATTATAGTAACAAATGATATTGACAATAAACTACCTTAAATAATGACAAGGCTACCATCCATTGGAGTAACAAAAATCTCGACAACAGACTATCTTCCATAATGACAAGGCTACCATCCATTAGAGTAACAAAAATCTCGACAACAGACTACCTTCCATAATGACAAGGCTACAATTCATTGGAGTAACAAAAATCTAAACGACATACAACCTTCCATAATGACAAGGTTACCATCCCATTGGAGGAAAAAAAATCTCGATAGTAGACTACCTTCCATAATGACAAGGCTATCATCCATTGGAGTAGCAAAGATATCGATAACAGACTACCTTCAATAATGACAAGGCAAATATCCATTGGAGTAACAAAAATCTCGACAAACTACTACCTTTGATAATGACAAGGCTACCATACATTAGAGTAACAAAGGTATCAACAACATACTACCTTCAATAATAAGAAGGCTACCATTCATTCGAGTAACAAAAATCTCGAAAATAGACTACCTTCCATAATGACAAGGCTACCATCCATTGGAGTAACAAAAATCCTGATAAAAAAGTAACTTCCATAATGATAAGGCTACCATCCATTGGAATAACAAAAATCTCGACAATAGACTACCTTCCATAATGACAAGGCTACCATTCATTGGAGTAACCAAAATCTGAACAACAAACTACGTTGCATAATGACAAGGCTCTCATCCATTGGAGTAACAAAGATATCAACAATAGACTACCTTAAATAATGACAAGGCTACCATCCACTGGAGTAACAAAAATATTGACAAAAGACTACCTTCCATACTGACACGGTTACCATCCATTGGAATAACAAAAATCTCGACAATAGACTATCTTCCATAATGATAAGGCTACCATCCATTGGAGTAACAAAATCTTAACAACAGACCACCAGACATAATGACATGTCTACAATCCATTGGAGTAACAAAAATCTCAACGACAAACTACCTTCCATAATGACAAGGCTACCATCCATTGGAGTAACAAAAATCTCGACAACAGACTACCTTCCATAATTACAAGGCTACCATCCATTGGGGTAACAAAAATATCGATAACAGACTACCTTCCATAATGACAAGGCTACCATCCATTGGAGTAAAAAAAATCTCGACAACAGACTACCTTCCATAATGACAAGGCTACCATCCATTGGAGTAACAAAAATCTTGATAAAAAGTAACCTCCATAATGATAAGGCTACCATCCATTGGAATAACGAAATTATCGACAATAGACTACCTTCCATAATGACAAGGCTACCAATCATTGGAGTAACAAAAATCTCCATAAAAAACTACCTTCCATAATGATAAGGCTACCATCCATTGGAATAACAAAAATCTCGACAAGAGACTACCTTCCATAATGACAAGGCTACCATCCATTAGAGTAACAAAAATATCGATAAAAAACTAACTTCCATAATGATAAGGCTACCATCCATTGGAATAACAAAAATCTCGATAATAGAATACCTTCCATAATGACAAGGCTACCATCCATTGGAGTAACAAAAATATGAACAACAGACTACATTGGATAATGACAAGGCTATCATACATTGGAGTAACAAAGATATCGACAATAGACTACCTTAAATAATGACAAGGCTACCATCCATTGGAGTAACAAAAATCTCGACAAAAGACTACCTTCCATACTGACAATGTTACCATCCATTGGAATAACAAAAATCTCGACAACAGACTATCTTCCATAATGACAAGGCTACCATCCATTGGAGTAACTGAATCCTGAACAACAAACTACCTTACATAATGTCAAGGCTACCATCCATTGGAGTAACAAAAATCTCGACAAAAGACTACCTTCCATAATGACAAGGCTACCATCCATTGGAATAACAAAAATTTCGACAACAGACTATCTTCCATAATGACAAGGCTACCATCCATTGGAGTAACAAAAATCTAAATGACAGACAACGTTCCATAATGACAAGGTTATCATCCATTGGAGTAAAAAAATCTCGACAATAGACTACCTTCCATAATGACAAGGCTATCATCCATTGGAGTTACAAAGATATCGATAACAGACTACCTTCAATAATGACAAGGCTAATATCCATTGGAGTAACAAAAATCATGACAAAATACTACCTTTGATAATGACAAGGCTACCATCCATTGGAGTAACAAAGATATCGCAACAGACTACCTTTAATAATGAGAAGGCTACCATCGATTCGAGTAACAAAAATCTCAACAAAAGACTACCTTCCATAATGACAAGGTTACCATCCATTGAAAAACAAAAATCTCGACAATAGACTACCTTCCATAATGACAAGGCTATCATCCATTGGAGTAACAAAAATCTCGATAAAAAAGTAACTTCCATAATGATAAGGCTACCATCCATTGGAATAAAAAAAATCTCGACAATAGACTACCTTCCATAATGTCAAGGCTACCATCCATTGAGTAAGCAAAATCTGAACAACAAACTACGTTGCATAATGACAAGGCTTTCATCCATTGGAGTAACAAAGATATCGACAATAGACTACCTTAAATAATGACAAGGCTACCATCCATTGGAGTAACAAAAATCTTGACAAAAGACTACCTTCCATACTGACAAGGTTACCATCCATTGGAATAACAAAAATCTCGACAACAGACTATCTTCCATAATGACAAGGCTAGTATCCATTGGAGTAACAAAATATGAACAACAGACCACCTTACATAATGACATGGCTACAATCCATTGGAATAACAAAAATCTCAACGACAAACTACCTTCCATAATGACAAGGCTACCATCCATTGGAGTAACAAAAATCTCGACAATAGACTACCTTCCACAATGACAAGGATACTAATCATTGGAGTAACAAAAATCTCCATAAAAAACTACCTTCCATAATGATAAGGCTACCATCCATTGGAATAACAAAAATCTCGACAATAGACTACCTTCCATAATGACAAGGCTACCATCCATTAGAGTAACAAAAATATCGATAAAAAACTAACTTCCATAATGATAAGGCTAACATCCATTGGAATAACAAAATTCTCGATAATAGAATACCTTCCATAATGACAAGGCTACCATCCATTGGAGTAACAAAAATATGAACAACAGACTACATTTCATAATGACAAGGCTATCATACATTGGAGTAACAAAGATATCGACAATAGACTACCTTAAATAATGACAAGGCTACCATCCATTGGAGTAACAAAAATATCGACAAAAGACTACCTTCCATACTAACAATGTTACCATCCATCGGAATAACAATAATCTCGACAACAGACTATCTTCCATAATGACAAGGCTACCATCCATTGGAGTAACTGAATCCTGAACAACAAACTACCTTACATAATGACAAGGCTACCATTCATTGGAGTAACAAAAATCTCGACAAAAGACTACCTTCCATAATGACAAGGCTACCATCTATTGGAATAACAAAAATTTCGACAACAGGCTATCTTCCTTAATGACAAGGCTACCATCCATTGGAGTAACAAAAATATGAACAATAGACTACCTTACATAATGACAAGGCTGCAATCCATTGGAGTAACAAAAATCTAAATGAAAGACAAGGTTCTATAATGACAAGGTTATCATCCATTGGGTGAAAAAAAATCTCGACAATAGACTACCTTCCATAATGACAAGGCTATCATCCATTGGAGTTACAAAGATATCGATAACAGACTACCTTCAATAATGACAAGGCTAATATCCATTGGAGTAACAAAAATCATGACAAAATACTACCTTTGATAATGACAAGGCTACCATCCATTGGAGTAACAAAGATATCGACAACAGACTACCTTCAATAATGAGAAGGCTACCATCCATTCGAGTAACAAAAATCTCAACAAAAGACTACCTTCCATAATAACAAGGTTACCATCCATTGAAAAACAAAAATCTCGACAATAGACTACCTTCCATAATGACAAGGCTACCATCCATTGGAGTAACAAAAATCTCGATAAAAAAGTAACTTCCATAATGATAAGGCTACCATCCATTGGAATAACAAAAATCTCCACAATAGACTACCTTCCATAATGACAAGGCTACCATCCATTGGAGTAAGCAAAATCTAAACAAAAAACTACGTTGCATAATGACAAGGCTTTCATCCATTGGAGTAACAAAGATATCGACAATAGACTACCTTAAATAATGACAAGGCTACCATCCATTGAAGTAAAAAAAATCTTGACAAAAGACTACCTTCCATACTGACAAGGTTACCATCCATTGGAATAACAAAAATCTCGACAACATACTATCTTCCATAATGACAAGGCTACCATCCATTGGAGTAACAAAATATGAACAATAGACCTCTTTACATAATGACATGGCTACAATCCATTTGAATAACAAAAATCTCAACGACAAACTACCTTCCATAATGACAAGGCTACCATCCATTGGAGTAACAAAAATCTCGACAACAGACTACCTTCCATAATTACAAGGCTACCATCCATTGGCGTAACAAAAATCTCGACAATAGACTACCTTCCATAATGACAAGGCTACCATCCATTAGAGTAAAAAAAATCTCGACAACAGACTACCTTCCATAATGACAAGGCTACCATCCATTGGAGTAACAAAAATCTCGATAAACAGTAACTAACATAATGATAAGGCTACCATCCATTGGAATAACAAAAATCTCGACAATAGAATACCTTCCATAATGACAAGGCTACCATACATTGGAGTAACAAAAATCTCCATAACAAACTACCTTCCATAATGATAAGGCTACCATCCATTGGAATAACAAACATCTCGACAATAGAATACCTTCCATAATGACAAGGCTACCATCCATTAGAGTAACAAAAATCTCGATAAAAAAATACCTTCCATAATGATAAGGCTACCATCCATTGGAATAACAAAAATCTCGATAATAGAATACCTTCCATAATGACAAGGCTACCATCCATTGGAGTAACAAAAATCTGAACAACAGACTACATTGCATAATGACAAGGATATCATCCATTAGAGTAACAAAGATATCGACAATAGACTACCTTAAATAATGACAAGGCTACCATCCATTGGAGTAACAAAAATATAAACAAAAGACTACCTTCCATACTGACAATAATACCATCCATTGGAATAACAAAAATCTCGACAACAAACTATCTTCCATAATGACAAGGCTACCATCCATTGGAGTAACAAAATCCTGAACAACAAACTACCTTACATAATGACAAGGCTACCGTCCATTGGAGTAACAAAAATCTCAACAAAAAACTACCTTCCATAATGACAAGGTTACCATCCATTGGAATAACAAAAATCTTGACAATAGACTACCTTCCATAATGACAAGGCTTCCATCCATTGGAGTAACAAAAATATCGATAAAACCTAACTTCCATAATGATAAGGCTACCATCCATTGGAATAACAAAAATCTCGACAATAGACTACCTTCCATAATGACAAGGCTACCATCCATTGGAGTAACAAAAATCTGAACAACAGACTACCTTGCATAATGACAAGGCTATCATCCATTGGAGTAACAAAGATATCGACAATAGACTACCTTAAATAATGACAAGGCTACCATCCATTGGAGTAACAAAAATCTCGACAAAAGACTACCTTTCATATTGATAAGGTTACTATCCCTTCGAATAACAAAAATCTCGACAACAGACTATCTTCCATAATGACAAGGATACCATCCATTGTAGTAACAAAATTCTGAACAACATACTACCTTACTTAATGACAAGGCTACAATCCATTGGAGTAAAAAAAATCTCAACGAAAAACTGCCTTCTATAATGACAAGGCTACCATCCATTGGAGTAACAAAAATCTCGATAAAAACCTACCTTCCATAATGATAAGGCTACCATCCATTGGAATAACAAACATCTATACAATAGACAACATTCCATAATGACAAGGCTTCAATCAATTGGAGTAACAAAAATCTCGATAAAAAACTACCTTACATAATGATAAGGCTACCATCCATTGGAATAACAAAAATCTCGACAATAGACTACCTTCCATAAATACAAGGCTACCATCCATTGGAGTAACAAAAATATGAACAACAGACTACCTTGCATAATGCAAGGCTATTATCCATTAGAGTAACGGATGATATTGACAATAGACTACCTTAAATAATGACAAGGCTACCATCCATTGGAGTAACAAAAATCTCGACAACAAACTACCTTCCATAATGACAAGGCTACCATCCATTAGAGTAACACAAATCTCAACAAGAAACTACCTTTCATAATGACAAGGCTACCATCCATTCGAATAACATAAATCTCAACAATAGACTACCTTCCATAATGGCAAGGCTACCATCCATTGGAGTAACAATAATCTCCATAAAAAACTACCTTCCATAATGATAAGGCTACCATCCATTGGAATAACAAACATCTTGACAATAGACTAACTTCCATAATGACAAAGCTACAATCCATTCGAGTAACAAAAATCTCGATAAAAAACTACCTTCCATAATGATAAGGCTACCATCCATTGGAATAACAAAAATCTCGACAATAGACTACCTTCCATAATGACAAGGCTACAATCCATTGGAGTAACAAAAATATGAACAACAGACTGCCTTGCATAATAAAAAGGCTATCATCCATTGGAGTAACAAAGATATCGAGAATAGACTACCTTAAATAATGACAAGGTTACCATCCATTGGAGTAACAAAAATCTCGACAAAATACTACCTTCCATACTGACAAGGTTACCATCCATTGGAATAACAAAAATCTCGACAACAGGCTATCTTCCTTAATTACAAGGCTACCATCCATTGGAGTAACAAAAATATGAACAACAGACTACCTTACATAATGACAAGGCTACAATCCATTGGAGTAACAAAAATGTAAACGACAGACAACCTTCCATAATGACAAGGTTACCATCCATTGGAGGGAAAAAAATCTCGATAGTAGACTACCTTCCATATTGACAAGTCTATCATCCATTGGAGTAGCAAAGATATCGATAACAGACTACCTTCAATAATGACAAGGCTAATATCCATTGGAGTAACAAAAATCTCGACAAACTACTACCTTTGATAATGACAAGGCTAGCATCCATTGGAGTAACAAAGATATCGACAACAGACTACCTTTAATAATAAGAAGGCTACCATCCATTCGAGTAACAAAAATCTCGACAAAAGACTACCTTCCATAATGACAAGGTTACCATCCATTGAAATAACAAAAATCTCGAAAATAGACTACCTTCCATAATGACAAGGCTACCATCCATTGGAGTAACAAAAATCTCGATAAAAAAGTAACTTACATAATGATAAGGCTACCATCAATTGGAATAACAAAAATCTCGACAATAGATTACCTTCCATAATGACAAGGCTCTCAGCCATTGGAGTAACAAAGATATCGACAATAGACTACTTTAAATAATGACAAGGCTACCATCCACTGGAGTAAGAAAAATCTTGACAAAAGACTACCTTCCATACTGACAAGGTTACCATCCATTGGAGTAACAAAAATCTGAACAACAGACTACCTTGCATAATGACAAGGCTATCATCCATTGGAGTAACAAAGATATCTACAATAGACTACCTTAAATAATGACAAGGCTATCATCCATTGGAGAAACAAAAATCTTGACAAAAGACTACCTTCCATACTGATAAGGTTACCATCCATTCGAATAACAAAAATCTCGACAACAGACTATCTTCCATAATGACAAGGATAACATCCATTGTAGTAACAAAAATCTGAACAACATACTACCTTACTTAAAGACAAGGCTACAATCCATTTGAGTAACAAAAATCTCAACGAAAAACTGCCTTCCATAATGACAAGGCTACCATCCATTGGAGTAACAAAAATATCGATAAAAACCTACCTTCCATAATGATAAGGCTACCATCCATTGGAATAACAAACATCTATACAATAGACAACCTTCCATAATGATAAGGCTTCAATCAATTGGAGTAACAAAATCTCGATAAAAAACTACCTTACATAATGATAAGGCTACCATCCATTGGAATAACAAAAATCTCGACAATAGACTACCTTCCATAAATACAAGGCTACCATCCATTGGAGTAACAAAAATATGAACAACAGACTACCTTGCATAATGCAAGGCTATCATCCATTAGAGTAACAGATGACATTGACAATAGACTACCTTAAATAATGACAAGGCTACGATCCATTGGAGTAACAAAAATCTTGACAAAAGACTACCTTCCATACTGACAAGGTTACTATTCATTGGAATAAAAAAAATCTCGACAACAGACTATCTTCCATAATGACAAGGCTACCATCCATTGGAGTAACAAAAATCTCGACAACAGACTACCTTCCATAATGGCAAGGCTACCAATCATTGGAGTAACAAAAATCTCCATAAAAAACTACCTTCCATAACGATAAGGCTACCATCCATTGGAATAACAAAAATCTCGACAATAGACTACCTTCCATAATGACAAGGCTACCATCCATTAGAGTAACCAAAATCTCGATAAAAAACTACCTTCCATAATGATAAGGCTACCATCCATTAGAATAACAAAAATCTCAATAATAGAATACCTTCCATAATGACAAGGCTACCATCCATTGGAGTAACAAAAATATGAACAACAGACTACATTGCATAATGACAAGGCTATCATACATTGGAGTAACAAAGATATCGACAATAGACTACCTTAAATAATGACAAGGCTACCATCCATTGGAGTAACAAAAATCTCTATAAAAGACTACCTTCCCTACTGACAATGTTACCATCCATTGGAATAACAAAAATCTCGACAATAGCCTATCTTCCATAATGACAAGGCTACCATACATTGGAGTAACAAAATCCTAAACAACAAACTACCTTACATAATGACAAGGCTACCATCCATTGGAATAACAAAAATCTCGACAACAGGCTATGTTCCTTAATGACAAGGCTACCATAATTGTGAGTAACAAAAATCTGAACAATAGACTACCTTACATAATGACAAGGCTACAATCAATTGGAGTAACAAAAATATAAACGACATACAACGTTCCATAATGACAAGGCTATCATCCATTGGAGTAACAAAGATATCGATAGCAGACTACTTTCAATAATGACAATGCTAATATCCATTGGAGTAACAAAAATCACGACAAAATACTACCTTTGATAATGACAAGGCTACCATCCATTGGAGTAACAAAGATATCGACAACAGACTACCTTCAATAATGAGAAGGCTACCATCCATTCGAGTAACAAAAATCTCGACAAAAGACTACCTTTCATAATGACAAGGTTACCATCCATTTGAGTAACAAAAATCTCGATAAAAAAGTAACTTCCATAATGATAAGGCTACCATCCATTGGAATAACAAAAATATCGAAAATATACTACCTTCCATAATCACAAGGCTACCATCCATTGGAGTAAGCAAAATCTGAACAACAAACTATGTTGGATAATGACAAGGCTTTCATCCATTGGAGTAACAAAGATATCGACAATAGACTACCTAAAATAATGAGAAGGCTACCATCCATTGGAGTAACAAAAATCTTGACAAAAGACTACCTTCCATACTGAAAAGGTTACCATCCATTGGAATAACAAAAATCTCGACAACAGACTATCTTCCATAATGACAAGGCTACCATCCATTGGAGTAACAAAATATGAACAACAGACCCCCTTACAAAATGACATGGCTACAATCCATTGGAATAACAAAAATCTCAACGACAAACTACCTTCCATAATGACAAGGCTACCATCCATTGGAGTAAAAAAAATCTCGACAACAGACTACCTTCCATAATTACAAGGCTACCATCCATTAGGGTAACAAAAATCTCGATAAAAAGTAACTTCCATAATGATAAGGCTACCATCCATTGGAATAACAAAAATCTCGACAATAGAATACCTTCCATAATGACAAGGCTACCATCCATTGGAGTAACAAAAATCTCCATAAAAAACTACCTTCTATAATGATAAGGCTACCATGCATTGGAATAACAAACATCTCGACAATAGACTACCTTCCATAATGACAAGGCTACCATCCATTGGAGTAACAAAAATCTGAACAACAGACTACATTGCATAATGACAAGGCTATCATCCATTTGAGTAACAAAGATATCGACAATAGACTACCTTCCAAAAATACAAGGCTACCATTCATTGGAGTAACAAAAATCTCGACAAAAGACTACCTTCCATACTGACAATGTTACCATCCATTGGAATAACAAAAATATCAACAACAGACTATCTTCCATAATGACAAGGCTACAATCCATTGGAGTAACAAAATCCTGAACAACAAACTACCTTACATAATGACAAGGCTACCATCCATTGGAGTAACAAAAATCTCGACAAAAGACTACCTTCCATAATGACAAGGTTACCATCCATTGGAATAACTAAAATCTCGACAATAGACTACCTTCCATAATGACAAGGCTTCCATCCATTAGAGTAACAAAAATATCGATAAAAACTAACTTCCATAATGATAAGGCTACCATCCATTGGAATAACAAAAATCTCGACAATAGACTACCTTCCATAATGACAAGGCTACCATCCGTTGGAGTAACAAAAATCTGAACAACAGACTACCTTGCATAATGACAAGGCTATCATCCATTGGAGTAACAAAGATATCGACAATGGACTACCTTAAATAATGACAAGGCTACCATCCATTGGAGTAACAAAAATCTCGACAAAAGACTACCTTCCATACTGACAAGGTTAGCATCCATTCGAATAACAAAAATCTCGACAATAGACTATCTTCCATAATGACAAGGATACCATCCATTGGAGTTACAAAAATATGAACAACATACTACCTTACTTAATGACAAGGCTACAATCCATTGGAGTAACAAAAATCTCAACGAAAAACTACCTTCCATAATGACAAGGCTACCATCCATTGGAGTAACAAAAATCTCGACAACAGACTACCTTCCATAATTACAAGGCTACTATCCATTGGGTTAACAAAAATCTCGACAACAGACTTCCTTCCATAATGACAAGGATACCATCCATTGGAGTAAAAAAAATCTCGACAACAGACTACCTTCCATAATGACAAGGCTACCATCCATTGGAGTAACAAAAATATGAACAATGGGCTACCTTGCATAATAACAAGGCTATCATCCATTGGAGTAACAAAGATATCGACAATAGACTACCTTCCTTAATTACAAGGCTACCATCCATTGGAGTAATAAAAATCTCGAAAAAAGACTACCTTCCATACTGACAAGGTTATCATCCATTGGAGTAACAAAGATATCGATAACAGACTACCTTCAATAATGACAAGGCTACCATCCATTGGAGTAACAAAAATATGAACAACAGACTACCTTACATAATGACAAGGCTACAATCCATTGGAGTAACAGAAATCTCATCGATAGAATACCTTCTATAATGACAAGGCTACGATCCATTGGAGTAACAGAAATCTCAACGACAGACTACCTTCCATAATGACAAGGTTACCATACATTGGAGTAACAAAAATCTCGACAAAAGACTACCTTCCATAATTACAAGGCTACCATCCACTAGGGTAGCAAAAATCTCGAAAACAGACTACCTTCCATAATGACAAGGCTACCATCCATTGGAGTAACAAAAATTTCAACAAAAAACTACCTTCCATAATGACAAGGTTAGCATCCATTGGAATAACAAAAATCTCAACAATAGACTACCTTCCATAATGAAAAGGCTACCATCCATTGGAGTAACAAAAATCTCGATAAAAAACTACCTTCCATAATGATAAGGCTACTATCCATTGGAATAAAAAAAATCTCGACAATAGACTACCTTGCATAATAACAAGGCTATCATCCATTGGAGTAATAAAGATATCGATAATATACTACTTTAAATAATGACAAGGCTACCATCCATTGGAGTAACAAAAATATTGACAAAATACTACCTTCCATACTGACAAGGTTACCATCCATTGGAATAACAAAAATCTCGACAACAGACTAACTTCCATAATTCGAAGGCAACAATCCATTGGAGTATAAAAAATCTCGACAATAGACTACCTTCCATAAACACAAGGCTGCCATCCATTCGAGTAACAAAAATCTCGACAAAAGACTACCTTCCATAATAACATGGTTACCATCCATTGAAATAATAAAAATCTCGACAATAGACTGTTAGAACAATGTTTGAATCTAGTACCCTATATTTAAGTTTTGATGATAACAAAGTGAAAAGATATAGTATTTATATGTTTCATGTTTGAACTATATGCTGCCTAAAATTACTATGCTCTGACTTGCAGATACGCTGATTAAAATAAGCAAGATCACTTCTTCAGCATCAGAATTTGATTTCATACACCAGCATCAGAAGTTGCTGAATCAGAACGTGAAGATCAGATGATCAACTCACGTACATGCTGAAGCTTGATGAACAGAACTGCGCGTAAAACACTCTGATACAGAAACAATAGTTCATCAGCAGCGAAGCAGAATCAGAATGAGCCAAGCCAGAACGTGCATTGAAGAAGCAACGGTACTGTGCATTGAACACTAATTAATTCCAACGGCATCATTCTAGACAAGATCTGCTCAAAAAGGAAAGCTTGTTATTAGCATTGAATCAAGAATATTTGCATTCAACGTTCATCTTCTCAAGTGCTATATAAACAAAGCTTCGAAGATTATAATGGCTAATGCTTCCAAAATCTCTACACGCACAAAGCTGAACAATAATCTTCATCTACCAGTTTTGCTAAACCAACAAACTCTGATACTCCATTAGTGTTTAGCAATCTAAGTTTCTAAGCTTAATTTGTGTATACATCACAGTTGTGATAAAGTTTTGTAGAAAACATTCACACACATTTGTTTTATACCTTTGTAAGAAAGTGTTGCCTTGACAAACCGGATTGTGGTTTGAATCAAGAAGGCTTTAGCAGTTGTTAAAGCAGATTTGTATTCAGTTGAATATAGTGAATTAAGACCTCGTTGGAGAGAGGCGAAATCACCTTGACGGGTGGACTGGAGTAGTTTGAGATCAAACGAACCAGGATAAAAATATCTTGTCAATTGCTTTAAGATTCCAGTTTTACAATTCAACCCCCCCTTCTTGTGTTTTTCACCCCTTCAATTGGCATCAGAGCGCCTGGTTCTGAGCTAAAACACTTAACCGTGTCAGTACAAGATCCAGCGTCAGAAAAACACAATGGCAGGAAACAACTCTCATTTCAGCAATGACAACAATGAGGATAGAGACAGATTCAGCGGCAAACCTCCAGTCTTTGATGGAGAAAACTTTGATTACTGGAAAGACAGAATTGAAAGCTTCTTTCTAGCACATGATGCTGATCTGTGGGATATGGTGACAGATGGATACACGCACCCTGTGAATGCAACTGGTCAGAAGATTGATAGAAAATCAATGACTGATCAACAAAAGCGTGATTTCAAGAATCACCATAAGGCCAGAACCATCCTCCTCAGTGCTATATCCTATACTGAGTATGAGAAGATCTCCAACAGAGACACAACTAAGAACATCTTCGATTCTCTCAGAATGACGCATGAGGGCAACGTTCAAGTCAAAGAAACAAAAGCTCTGGCGCTCATTCAGAAGTATGAGGCGTTCAAAATGGAAGAATCTGAATCCATTGAAACTATATTCTCTAGATTCCAGATTCTGGTAGCTGGTCTCAAAGTTCTGGACAAAGGATACTCTACTGCTGACCATGTCAAGAAGATAATCAGAAGTTTACCCAAGCAGTGGAGGCCTATGGTTACTGCTCTGAAGCTAGCGAAGGATCTCAACAAAATCACTCTGGAGGAACTTATAAGCTCCCTCAGAAGTCATGAGATAGAGCTAGAAGCTGATGAGCCTCAGAAGCAAGGTAAGCCTTTAGCTTTAAAATCTAACAGAAAATCTGAATCTAAAGTTTTGCAGGCAGTTGAAGAAACATCTGATGGATCCTCATCAGAAGAAGACGAACTTTCCCTTCTCTCCAGAAGAGTAAATCAACTGTGGAAGCAAAGACAAAGGAAGTTCAGGAATCCCAGAAGATCTGATCAGAACGAGTCTTCTTCCAGATACAGAAGGACAGATTCTTCCTCTGGATACAGAAGATCTGAAGGCTCCTCCGGTAGCAAGAAGCCAAACACAAAAGACATCATCTGCTACGAGTGCAATGAGCAAGGACACTACAAGAGTGACTGCCCAAAGCTTCAGAGGGAATAGCCCAAAAAGAAGTTTGGAAGAGAGAAGAAGAAAAGTCTCATGGCCACATGGGATGACTCTGACTCGTCTGAAGCTGACTCAGAATCAGATGATGAAAGGGCAAACATAGCGCTCATGGATAACATTCCAGATGACAGTGAAGCTTCTGAATCAGACTCAGAATCAGACACAGAAGAGGTATTCCCTAACTTCGCTGTTAATTTTACAAAGGCTGAACTTGCTGAAAGCCTCAATGAAATTCTGGAACGTTATCAGCAGATTAGAGCTAAATTCAGAGACCTGAAAAGGAATCTTGAATCTGACTCTAATAAGTCTGAGAGTCTCAAATTGGAAAACTCTGAGCTGAGAGATAAAATTTTAAAATTAGAAAACTCTTTACAAAACTCTCAGAAGGAACCAATTTCTGAAACTCCCAGCAACGCTGATGAGATCATCAAGGAGTATGATCATAGTTTCCAGAAGTTCCTTGCTAAAAGCATAGATAGAAGCAGAATGGCTTCAATGATCTATGGAGTTAGCAGAAACGGCAGGAAAGGAATAGGATACCAAGGTAAGGTTCCTACACCTAAGAATGTCATGGATTTAGTTATTAAACACACTCCTCTAAATTCACACTTTGTGTATGGTCACACACACGACATCAAATACACTAGCAGTAAGCACTCTGTGAAACCAAAATTCAACCAGAGTTTTGGTAAAACTAACAAGTCAGGACCCAAGAAAATCTGGGTACCTAAGGATAAAATAATACATGTTGCAGATATCTTTAGCAGCAAGTCAGAAACACCAGTCATGGTACCTGGACTCTGGCTGCTCACGACACATGACGGGAAGAAGGCATATGTTCCAAAGCCTGGAACTTAAGCCTGGAGGCCACGTTGGCTTTGGAGGCAATCAGAGGGGAAAGATTATTGGCTCTGGATCTGTAGGTAACGGAAATCTTCCCTCTATTAATAATGTTCTGCTAGTTGATGGATTGATGCATAATCTGTTATCCATAAGTCAATTAAGTGATAACGGTTATGATATAATCTTTAATCAAAAATCATGTAAAGCTGTTAGTCATAAAGATGGGACTATCCTGTTTAATGGAAAGAGGAAAAACAACATTTACAAAATCAAACTTTCTGAACTAAAGAGTCAGAACGTAAAATGTCTTCTGTCTGTTAACAACGAGCAGTGGATCTGGCACAGAAGATTGGGGCATGTTAGTATGAGAAGAATATCTCAGATTAACAAACTCAATCTGGTCAGAGGACTTCCTAATTTGAAGTTTAATTCAGATGCTCTGTGTGAAGCATGTCAGAAAGGCAAATTTGCAAAACCTTCTTTTAAATCCAAAAATGTTGTTTCTACCTCTAAGCCATTAGAGCTTCTGCACATTGACTTATTTGGACCAGTTAAAACTGCTTCAGTCAGTGGCAAGAAGTATGGGTTAGTAATCGTAGATGACTATAGCAGATGGACATGGGTAAAGTTCTTAAGACACAAGGACGAGTCACACTCTGTGTTTGTTACCTTCTGTAACCAAGTTCAGAATGAAAAAGATCTTAGAATCGTTAAAGTCAGAAGTGATCATGGTGGAGAATTTGAAAATAAAGATTTTGAGTCATTCTTTAATGACAAAGGCATTCTGCATGATTTCTCTTGTCCTAGAACTCCCCAACAAAATGGAGTTGTAGAACGAAAGAACAGAACATTGCAAGAAATGGCCAGAACCATGATCAATGAGACAAACGTTGCTAAGACTTTCTGGGCAGAGGCAATAAACACAGCGTGCTACATTCAGAATAGAATCTCAATAAGACCTATTCTGGAAAAGACTCCATATGAATTGTGGAAGAACAGAAAGCCCAACATTTCGTATTTTCATCCATTTGGATGTACTTGCTTTATATTGAATACGAAGAATTATTTGAACAAGTTTGATTCTAAGGCACAGAAGTGTATTATGTTAGGATACTCTGAATGCTCAAGAGGGTACAGAGTATACAATACAGAAACACAGATTGTGGAAGAATCAATCAGTGTTCGTTTTGATCACAAGCTTGACTCTGAAAAGTCAAAGCAGAATGAAAATCTTGCAGGTATAGAAATTGAATTTGCAGGTTCTGAAGACAAGCCATCAGAAGCTCTCAACACAGACATTCCTTCAACGTCTGAAAGGAGCAATGCTAGAAATCCTACAACAGCTGCTGATCAACCTCAGAAGAGATTGCCCAGAAGCAGTTTGGATCACCCAAAAGAAACTATCCTAGGAAGAAAGGAAGATCCAATCAGAACAAGAGCAAGCTTCAGAAACTCTGAAGAAACTCTTATGGGACTTGTGTCTCTGATTGAACCTTCTTCTATTGATGAAGCACTTCTGGACAACGACTGGATTCTGGCAATGCAAGAAGAGCTGAATCAATTCACCAGAAACGACGTATGGGATCTCGTTCCCAGACCAAAAGGATTCAACGTCATTGGAACAAGATGGGTGTTCAGAAACAAGCTTAATGAACAAGGTGAAGTCGTCAGAAAAAAGGCACGACTGGCTGCACAAGGTTATAGTCAGCAAGAGGGGATAGACTATACAGAAACCTTTGCCCCAGTCGCCAGGTTAGAATCTATCAGACTTTTAATTTCATTTGCTGTTAATAGAGGCATCACTCTGTATCAGATGGATGTCAAAAGTGCATTCTTAAATGGTTATATAGAAGAAGAAGTTTATGTTCACCAACCCCCAGGTTTTGAAAATACAAAACATCCAGAACATGTTTTCAAACTGAAAAAGTCACTGTATGGTCTGAAACAAGCTCCCAGAGCTTGGTATGAAAGGCTAAGTAACTTTCTGCTTGAAAATGAATTCACCAGAGGGAAAGTGGACACTACTCTATTCTGTAAAACAGTTAAGAGTGACATTTTAGTCTGTCAAATTTATGTTGATGATATTATTTTTGGTTCTACTAATCCTTCTCTTGGAAGAAAATTTGCTAAGTGTATGCAGGCAGAATTTGAGATGAGCCTCATGGGGGAACTGAAATTCTTTCTAGGAATTCAGATCAATCAAACTCCAGAGGGAACTTACATTCATCAGAGCAAATACATCAGAGATCTTCTGAAGAAATTTGACCTCTCAGAATGTAAGCCATCAAAGATTCCAATGCATCCCACGTGCATTCTGGAAAGAGAAGACGTAAGCAAAAGTGTAGAACAGAAGGTCTACAGAGGTATGATTGGTTCTCTCCTTTATCTGACAGCTTCAAGACCTGATATCTTATTCAGCGTATGTATTTGTGCTAGATTCCAATCAGATCCTAGAGAATCTCACTTAACAGCTGTTAAGCGAATTTTCAAGTATCTGAAAGGTACTACTAATCTGGGTTTGTTTTATAGAAAATCTAGTGATTACAGCTTAGTAGGCTACTGCGATGCTGATTTTGCTGGAGACAGAGTGGAACGTAAAAGTACTTCTGGAAGCTTCCAGTTTCTGGGAGAAAATCTGATCTCGTGGTCCAGCAAAAGGCAGTCAACAATTGCTCTGTCAACAGCAGAAGCTGAGTACATAGCAGCAGCAGGATGTAGCACACAAATGCTCTGGATGAAAAGTCAGCTTGAAGACTTCCAGATTTTTGAGAGTAACATTCCTATTCTTTGTGATAATACTTCTGCTATTTGCTTAAGTAAGAATCCTATTTTACATTCTAGAGCTAAGCATATAGAAATAAAACATCATTTCATTAGGGACTATATTCAGAAAGGTATTTTAAACTTGAAATTTATAGATACAGACCATCAATGGGCTGATATCTTTACTAAACCCCTTTCAGAAGATAGGTTTAATTTCATTCTGAAACATCTCAGCATGAAAGTATGCCCAGAATGAAAATGTTTTAATTCCATGTATTTATCTTCAGAATGTAATTATATTACTGTGAACTTCTGATCAATCTTCTTTCAGAAAGATAGAACATGCAGATTGTATCAGATGCAAGTCTAAAGATCTGAGAGTCTAATCTCAAAGACAGACGTGCTGATCACTACATCAAACAAGTGTCATCCAATCATCAGCAAATCCCTGAAGCAGAACGCGTGCACGCTTCTGAGAAGGCAAAGCGCTGATTGGGTGCATTGAGACACATGTCTGGTAACCGTTTTTAAGTATCTTTCTCAAATCCCCCAAAATCAGCAAGCATTTAATGAAAAGTAATCACGCTTGTTAATGGCAATCATTATTTTTTTCTCTCTCTTAAAAACGTTTAATTTTTCAAAATAATTTTTGAAAACTCTATTTAAGCACACTAATTCCTCATTCTTATTCTTTACGCTTTCTCATAATCTTTCAAGTATTCTCTGCATATTTCTGAGTTTATCTCCTTCAAACCTTTTTCTCTCAAATCATTCTCAAGCCTTTTAGTGAAAACAATGGCATCCTCCAGCATTTCTGCAGGAAATCAGAAGAAAGAAACCTCTGAACAATATCAGGTGCCTATCAGAACTCTTCTCACACCGGTAAAGAATCTTGAGGTTCTCTCTGAGTTAATCATCGACTTTGAAAGTTTGAAGGAAAATGGATTTGACCTAACTGAAGAGATTAGGGCTCAAAAGTGGGAGAGGTATTTCGATAGGTTGGTTGGACCAACATTCCCAGAGCTTGTCAAGGAATTTTGGATTCACGCCAAGATTCATAAACATCTAGTCATCTCTTCTGTCATGGGAAAGAAGATAGTAATTTCTGAAGACCTCATTGCTAGGTTAATCGGTCAAAGTGGTGGTGGAGTCCGTTGTGTGGACATGGCTGATAGATGCCCTGATATAGGTGTGGTAGCCAACCGCATTTTCACTCTTGGATTTCCCAGCAGCAAAATTAAGGATCTGAAGGATCACTGCAGAGTATGGGCCAAGATTGTTCTTGGATGCTTCAATCACAGGAAACCAACAAGTTCTCCTGATTATATAAACGTGGATCAGCAATTTCTGATCTACTTTATTGATCAGAGGGTGAAGATCAATCTGGCACACTTCCTGTTCAACCATCTCAAGACCAGTGTCAAAGAAACAAGAGAAGAAGAAAGGACTAAAAGGGACTGGATACCGTTTGGAAGGCTCATATCAGATATTCTGACAGAGAATAAGCGGATAGATTATCTGAGCGAAGCTCAAGTGCTGAGCACACTTGAACCAACTGTTGGAAAACCGCTGAACGCTAAGAACCTGAAAAAGATGAAGCTGATAGAAAATATTAGGAAGGAACCCAGAGCTACTTCAACTGCTGACATCTCCAGCAGAAGAGTGCCTCTGAATGATTTCCCAAAATTTTCTGAAATGGAATCCCAACCGGATATGTTTCTCAAGTATCCTGATTCATACAAGGAAGAAGATACAGGTTCAAAGCTGAAGATCAAAGATCTGAGTCAACCCCAACCTGAAGTGACTCAGAAGAAGACAAAGAAGAGGAAAGCAGAAGGATCATCTCATCAGACTCCAAAGAAAAGAGGTAATTCATCTGCTGCCCCTATTTCAATTTCATCTACTATTCCAACATCTGCTGCCCCTCCTAAAACCTCTCACAGAATATCAATCCCAATCCCTACCATTGATGAAACCATACCAGAAGACCCTTCTGAGGCCTTACTACTCAGAAAACCCAGAACTAAGATTCCCAAACAACCAACTGTTTCAACAACACCAGCACTTGATAGAGTGCTAGCTGATATTGAGCGTGAATATGCTTCTGCTCAACCAAATTCTGAACCACCAAATATTCCTCCTCCACAACCAGAACCACAACCTGAACCAGAAATACAACCAGAACCAGAATCAGAACCACAATCACAACAACCACTCACAGAAGAACCTCTGATCCCTGAGCAATCAGAGATTCCACCTCCTCAACCAGAAAATAATCCACCTTCACCACAAACAGAGTTTCACCGCTATGAAACCCCTTCTCCTCATCCTTCTGACCCCCACTCTCCTCAACCTTCACCGCTGGCAATCCAGTTGCCATGTGGAACCACTATTGTCAGGCCCCAGTTGCCATCTTCAAAGGAATCAACACCTCCAAAAACTCCAACCACTCCAATAGAAATATCTGACTCTGATTCTGATAACCCTCCTCCAAAACATACAACCTCTCAGAAAACCGCTGAAAACCCCAGCAGAACTTTCATTGACTTAACAAGTCTTGAACGTCTTGCTGATCTAAGACACAAAATTGCCATACCCAAACCAAAGCAACCAGATGTTGGCTCTGGTATTTTGAATTTTGAAACAGGTATGCTGCAATGGATTGCTTCTTTGAAGCAAGTCTGTCCGGGGATGATCGACCCAGCTGCTTCTGATCAGCTCTGGTCACAGTTCAGACTATGGGTACGTGCTGAAGCCCTCAAGCTGCAGGACGTCAACTATGAGCAGGCTCAACAGAACTTTAGCAAGCTGCTGAAGGAAGTTGAGAGTCAGCTGCCTCAAGAAGTTGTACTCCCTCTGGACAGTGAATCTTGGTCTGAGAAAGAGCAAGCTGCACAGGTGCAACCATCAGAGGACAAGACCATTCAGGCTGAAGAAAATCCAGCAGAAGATGTAGCTGAAAGTTCTGAGAAGCTTCCTCCTTCTGAAAGTTCTCAAGCTGCCTTGGACAGGCAGGCTCTGGAAGAATTAAGGCTGAATGACTTGCGTCTACAGCAGCGGATGGAAGAGAATGATCAGAAAATGAAAGCAAGAATGGATGTACAGGACAACAAGATTGACACTGTTGTCAACATGGTTCAGAAGCAGAATGAAACTTCTGAAAAGATTCAAGCAATGCTGGAAAGCCTGTTCTCACGCATGCCCCCACAACCTTAAAATCTTTTTTCATGCATGACATTCTCTATGTTTTCTTCATTTTCTGATGTACTGTTTTGACTATGTTTTGTAATGCTATTTTGCTCTGATTGTGAACTATTTTAATATAATTTGTTTTTCTGATCTAAATTGTTTTAGCACATCACCAACACTTTTTGATTG
Source organism: Vicia faba (assembly GCA_948472305.1). Taxonomy (NCBI): domain Eukaryota; kingdom Viridiplantae; phylum Streptophyta; class Magnoliopsida; order Fabales; family Fabaceae; genus Vicia; species Vicia faba. Next base: position 657,645,477 of record OX451739.1, read on the forward strand.
CTGACAAAAAGGGGGAGAACAAGAATGATATTTAAAATCAATAACGGCTAACTAGACAGAAATTCTCAAACATTCTAACTCTATTACTTGAAATGTTTTTCTGTTTTGTTTTTAAGTCTACAGGCACTATGAAGACTAGAAGCTAGAAGCTCTGATCAAAATGTAGAAGCTCATGTTGCTCTGATCAAATATGAAGTTCTGATCGACCTAACACTCTGATCCGAAGCAAAGCTCTGACAGGAAAAGCTCTGAAGCTCTGCTCTCTGATAAGTCAAAGACCTATAATCTGATGTTCAAAGATAGAAAAAGATCTGATCCTGAAGAAGACGTATATCAAAGGGAAGTAACAAACTCAGGGGGAGTATCTCTTAACTCTGATTTCTCCTTACTTCTTAACTCTGAAACATTTCCTAGATACCTTTTCACGTTATTTTTTATTTAAAATATCTAGTTTTTGTCATCATCAAAAAGGGGGAGATTGTTAGAACAATGTTTGAATCTAGTACCCTATATTTAAGTTTTGATGATAACAAAGTGAAAAGATATAGTATTTATATGTTTCATGTTTGAACTATATGCTGCCTAAAATTACTATGCTCTGACTTGCAGATACGCTGATTAAAATAAGCAAGATCACTTCTTCAGCATCAGAATTTGATTTCATACACCAGCATCAGAAGTTGCTGAATCAGAACGTGAAGATCAGATGATCAACTCACGTACATGCTGAAGCTTGATGAACAGAACTGCGCGTAAAACACTCTGATACAGAAACAATAGTTCATCAGCAGCGAAGCAGAATCAGAATGAGCCAAGCCAGAACGTGCATTGAAGAAGCAACGGTACTGTGCATTGAACGCTAATTAATTCCAACGGCATCATTCTAGACAAGATCTGCTCAAAAAGGAAAGCTTGTTATTAGCATTGAATCAAGAATATTTGCATTCAACGTTCATCTTCTCAAGTGCTATATAAACAAAGCTTCGAAGATTATAATGGCTAATGCTTCCAAAATCTCTACACGCACAAAGCTGAACAATAATCTTCATCTACCAGTTTTGCTAAACCAACAAACTCTGATACTCCATTAGTGTTTAGCAATCTAAGTTTCTAAGCTTAATTTGTGTATACATCACAGTTGTGATAAAGTTTTGTAGAAAACATTCACACACATTTGTTTTATACCTTTGTAAGAAAGTGTTGCCTTGACAAACCGGATTGTGGTTTGAATCAAGAAGGCTTTAGCAATTGTTAAAGCAGATTTGTATTCAGTTGAATATAGTGAATTAAGACCTCGTTGGAGAGAGGCGAAATCACCTTGACGGGTGGACTGGAGTAGTTTGAGATCAAACGAACCAGGATAAAAATATCTTGTCAATTGCTTTAAGATTCCAGTTTTACAATTCAACCCCCCCTTCTTGTGTTTTTCACCCCTTCATAGACTACCTTCCATAATTACAAGGCTACCATCCATTGGAGTAACAAAAATCTCGATAAAAAAGTAACTTCCATAATGATATGGCTACCATCCATTGGAATAACAAAAATCTCGACAATAGACTACCTTCCATAATGACAAGGCTACCATCCATTGGAGTAACAAAGATATCGACAATAGACTACCTTAAATAAGGACAAGGCTACCATCCATTGGATTAACAAAAATCTTGACAAAAGACTACCTTCCATACTGACAAGGTTACCATCCATTGGAATAACAAAAATCTCGACAATAGACTATCTTCCATAATGACAAGGCTACCATCCATTGGAGTAACAAAAATATCGACAACAGACTACCTTCCATAATTACAAGGCTACCATCCATGGGTGTAACAAAAATCTCGACAACAAATTACCTTCCATAATGACAAGGCTACCATCCATTGGAATAAAAAAAATCTCGACAACAGACTACCTTCCATAATGACAAGGCTACGATCCATTGGAGTAACAGAAATCTCAACGACAGACTACCTTCCATAATGACAAGGTTACCATACATTGGAGTAACAAAAATCTCGACAAAAGACTACCTTCCATAATTACAAGGCTACCATCCACTAGGGTAGCAAAAATCTCGAAAACAGACTACCTTCCATAATGACAAGGCTACCATCCATTGGAGTAACAAAAATTTCAACAAAAAACTACCTTCCATAATGACAAGGTTAGCATCCATTGGAATAACAAAAATCTCAACAATAGACTACCTTCCATAATGAAAAGGCTACCATCCATTGGAGTAACAAAAATCTCGATAAAAAACTACCTTCCATAATGATAAGGCTACTATCCATTGGAATAACAAAAATCTCGACAATAGACTACCTTGCATAATAACAAGGCTATCATCCATTGGAGTAATAAAGATATCGATAATATACTACTTTAAATAATGACAAGGCTACCATCCATTGGAGTAACAAAAATATTGACAAAATACTACCTTCCATACTGACAAGGTTACCATCCATTGGAATAACAAAAATCTCGACAACAGACTAACTTCCATAATGAGAAGGCAACAATCCATTGGAGTATAAAAAATCTCGACAATAGACTACCTTCCATAATAACAAGGCTGCCATCCATTCGAGTAACAAAAATCTCGACAAAAGACTACCTTCCATAATAACATGGTTACCATCCATTGAAATAATAAAAATCTCGACAATAGACTACCTTCCATAATTACAAGGCTACCATCCATTGGAGTAACAAAAATCTCGATAAAAAAGTAACTTCCATAATGATATGGCTACCATCCATTGGAATAACAAAAATTTCGACAATAGACTACCTTCCATAATGACAAGGCTACCATCCATTGGAGTAACAAAGATATCGACAATAGACTACCTTAAATAAGGACAAGGCTACCATCCATTGGATTAACAAAAATCATGACAAAAGACTACCTTCCATACTGACAAGGTTACCATCCATTGGAATAACAAAATTCTCGACAACAGACTATCTTCCATAATGACAAGGCTACCATCCATTGGAGTAACAAAAATCTCGACAACAGACTACCTTCCATAATTACAAGGCTACCATCCATGGGTGTAACAAAAATCTCGACAACAAATTACCTTCCATAATGACAAGGCTACCATCCATTGGAGTAAAAAAAATCTCGACAACAGACTACCTTCCATAATGACAAGGCTACCATCCATTGGAGTAACAAAGATATTGACAACAAACTACCTTCAATAATGACAAGGCTACCATCCATTCGAGTAACAAAAATCTCGATAAAAGACTACCTTCCATAATGACAAGGTTACCATCCATTGGAATAACAAAAATCTCGACAAAAGACTACCTTCCATAATGACAAGGCTATCATCCATTGGAATAACAAAAATCTCAATAAAAAGTAACTTCCATAATAATAAGGCTACCATCCTTTCGAATATCAAAAATCTCGACAATAGACTACCTTCCATAATGACAAGGCTACCATCCATTGGAGTAACAAAAATCTGAACAACAGACTACCTTGCATAATGACAAGGCTATCATCCATTGGAGTAACAAATGATATCGACAATAGACTACCTTAAATAATGACAAGGCTACCATCCATTGGAGTAACAAAAATCTCGACAAAAGACTACCTTCCATAATGACAAGGTTACCATCCATTGGAATAACAAAAATCTCGACAACAGACTATCTTCCATAGAGACAAGGCTACCATTCATTGGAGTAACAAAAATATAAACAACGGACCACCTTACATAATGACAGGGCTACAATCCATTGGAGTAACAAAAATCTCGACAACAGACTACCTTCCATAATGACAAGGCTACCATCCATTAGAGTAACAAAAATCTCAACAAAAAACTACCTTTCATAATTACAAGGCTACCATCCATTGGAATAACATAAATCTCAACAATAGACTACCTTCCATAATGACAGGGCTACCATCCATTAGAGTAACAATAATCTCCATAAAAAACTACCTTCCATAATGATAAGGCTACCATCCATTGGAATAACAAACATCTTGACAATAGACTACCTTCCATAATGACAAGGCTACAATCCATTGGAGTAACAAAAATCTCGATAAAAAACTACCTTCTATAATTATAAGGCTACCATCCATTGGAATAACAAAAATCTCCATAATAGAATACCTTCCTTTATGACAAGGCTACCTTCCATTGGAGTAACAAAAATATGAACAACAGACTACATTGCATAATGACAAGGCTATCATCCATTGGAGTAACAAAGATATATACAATAGACTACCTGAAATAATGACAAGGCTACCATCCATTTGAATAACAAAAATCTCGACAAAAGACTACCTTCCATACTGACAATGTTACCATCCATTGGAATAACAAAAATCTCGACAACAGACTATCTTCCATAATGACAAGGCTACCATCCATTGGAGTAACAAAATCCTGAACAACAAACTACCTTACATAATGACAAGGCTACCATCCATTGGAGTAAGAAAAATCTCGACAAAACACTACCTTCCATAATGACAAGGTTACCATCCATTGGAATAACAAAAATCTCGAAAACAGGCTATCTTCCTTAATGACAAGGCTACCATCCATTGGAGTAACAAAAATATCGATAAAAAATTAACTTCCATAATGATAAGGCTACCATCCATTGGAATAACAAAAATCTCGACAATAGACTACCTTCCATAATGACAAGGCTACCATCCATTGGAGTAACCAAAATCTGAACAACAAACTTCCTTGCATAATGACAAGTTTCTCATCCATTGGAGTAACAAAGATATCGACAATAGACTACCTTAAATAATGACAAGGCTACCATCCATTGGAGTAACAAAAATCTTGACAAAAGACTACCTTCCATACTGACAAGGTTAACATCCATTGGAATAAAAAAAATCTCGACAACAGACTATCTTCCATAATGACAAGGCTACCATCCATTGGAGTAACAAAATCTGAACAACAGACCACCTTACATAATGACATGGCTACAATCCATTGGAGTAACAAAAATCTCAACGACAAACTACCTTCCATAATGACAAGGCTACCATCCATTGGAGTAACAAAAATCTCGACAACAAACTAACCTTCCATAATTACAAGGCTACCATCCATGGGGGTAACAAAAATCTCGACAACAGACTACTTTCCATAATGACAAGGCTACCATCCATTGGAGTAAAAAAAATCTCGACAACAGACTATCTTCCATAATGACAAGGCTACCATCCATTGGAGTAACAAAGATATCGACAGACTACCTTCAATAATGACAAGGCTGCCATCCATTCGAGTAACAAAAATCTCGACAACAGACTACCTTCCATAATGACAAGGCTACCATCCATTAGAGTAACAAAAATCTCAACAAAAAACTACCTTTCATAATTACAAGGCTACCATCCATTGGAATAACATAAATCTCAACAATAGACTACCTTCCATAATGACAAGGATACAATCCATTGGAGTAACAAAAATCTCGATAAAAAACTACCTTCCATAATGATAAGGCTACCATCCATTGGAATAACAAAAATCTCGATAATAGAATACCTTCCATAATGACAAGGCTACCATCCATTGGAGTAACAAAAATATGAACAACAGACTAAATTGCATAATGATAAGCCTATTATCCATTGGAGTAACAAAGATATCGACAATAGACTACCTTAAATAATGACAAGGCTACCATCCATTGGAGTAACAAAAATCTTGACAAAAGACAACCTTCCATACTGAAAATGTTACCATCCATTGGAATAACTAAAATCTCGACAACAGACTAACTTCCATAATGACATGGCTACCATCCATTGGAGTAACAAAAATCTGAACAACAGACTACCTTGCATAATGACAAGGCTATCATCCATTGGAGTAACAAAGATATCGACAATAGACTACCTTAAATAATGACAAGGCTACCATCCATTGGAGTAACAAAAATCTTGACAAAAGACTACCTTCCATACTAACAAGGTTACCATCCATTCGAATAACAAAAATCTTGACAACAGACTATCTTCCATAATGACAAGGATACCATCCATTGGAGTAACAAAAATCTGAACAACATACTACCTTACTTAATGACAAGGCTACAATCCATTGGAGTAACAAAAATCTCAACGAAAAACTACCTTCCATAATGACAAGGCTACCATCCATTGGAGTAACAAAAATCTCGACAACAGACTACCTTCCACAATTACAAGGCTACTATCCATTGGGTTAACAAAAATCTCGACAACAGACTTCCTTCCATAATGACAAGGCTACCATACATTGGAGTAAAAAAAATCACGACAACATACTACCTTCCATAATGACAAGGTTACCATCCATTGGAGTAACAAAAATATGAACAACGGGCTACCTTGCATAATGACAAGGCTATCATCCATTGGAGTAACAAAGATATCGACAATAGTCTACCTTCCATAATTACAAGGCTACCATCCATTAGAGTAACAAAAATCTCAACAAAAAACTACCTTTCATAATTACAAGGCTACCATCCATTGGAATAACATAAATCTCAACAATAGACTACCTTCCATAATGACAAGGCTACCATCCATTGGAGTAACAATAATCTCCATAAAAAACTACCTTCCATAATGATAAGGCTACCATCCATTGGAATAACAAACATCTCGACAATAGACTACCTTCCATAATGACAAGGCTACCATCCATTGGAGTAACAAAAATATCGATAAAAAATTAACTTCCATAATGATAAGGCTACCATGCATTGGAATAACAAAAATCTCGACAATAGACTACCTTCCATAATGACAAGGCTACCATCCATTGGAGTAACCAAAATCTGAACAACAAACTTCCTTGCATAATGACAAGTTTCTCATCCATTGGAGTAACAAAGATATCGACAATAGACTACCTTAAATAATGACAAGGCTACCATCCATTGGAGTAACAAAAATCTTGACAAAAGACTACCTTCCATACTGACAAGGTTAACATCCATTGGAATAAAAAAAATCTCGACAACAGACTATCTTCCATAATGACAAGGCTACCATCCATTGGAGTAACAAAATCTGAACAACAGACCACCTTACATAATGACATGGCTACAATCCATTGGAGTAACAAAAATCTCAACGACAAACTACCTTCCATAATGACAAGGCTACCATCCATTGGAGTAACAAAAATCTCGACAACAAACTAACCTTCCATAATTACAAGGCTACCATCCATGGGGGTAACAAAAATCTCGACAACAGACTACTTTCCATAATGACAAGGCTACCATCCATTGGAGTAAAAAAAATCTCGACAACAGACTATCTTCCATAATGACAAGGCTACCATCCATTGGAGTAACAAAGATATCGACAGACTACCTTCAATAATGACAAGGCTGCCATCCATTCGAGTAACAAAAATCTCGACAACAGACTACCTTCCATAATGACAAGGCTACCATCCATTAGAGTAACAAAAATCTCAACAAAAAACTACCTTTCATAATTACAAGGCTACCATCCATTGGAATAACATAAATCTCAACAATAGACTACATTCCATAATGACAAGGATACAATCCATTGGAGTAACAAAAATCTCGATAAAAAACTACCTTCCATAATGATAAGGCTACCATCCATTGGAATAACAAAAATCTCGATAATAGAATACCTTCCATAATGACAAGGCTACCATCCATTGGAGTAACAAAAATATGAACAACAGACTAAATTGCATAATGTTAAGGCTATTATCCATTGGAGTAACAAAGATATCGACAATAGACTACCTTAAATAATGACAAGGCTACCATCCATTGGAGTAACAAAAATCTTGACAAAAGACAACCTTCCATACTGAAAATGTTACCATCCATTGGAATAACTAAAATCTCGACAACAGACTAACTTCCATAATGACATGGCTACCATCCATTGGAGTAACAAAAATCTGAACAACAGACTACCTTGCATAATGACAAGGCTATCATCCATTGGAGTAACAAAGATATCGACAATAGACTACCTTAAATAATGACAAGGCTACCATCCATTGGAGTAACAAAAATCTCGACAAAAGACTACCTTCCATACTAACAAGGTTACCATCCATTCGAATAACAAAAATCTTGACAACAGACTATCTTCCATAATGACAAGGATACCATCCATTGGAGTAACAAAAATCTGAACAACATACTACCTTACTTAATGACAAGGCTACAATCCATTGGAGTAACAAAAATCTCAACGAAAAACTACCTTCCATAATGACAAGGCTACCATCCATTGGAGTAACAAAAATCTCGACAACAGACTACCTTCCACAATTACAAGGCTACTATCCATTGGGTTAACAAAAATCTCGACAACAGACTTCCTTCCATAATGACAAGGCTACCATACATTGGAGTAAAAAAAATCACGACAACATACTACCTTCCATAATGACAAGGTTACCATCCATTGGAGTAACAAAAATATGAACAACGGGCTACCTTGCATAATGACAAGGCTATCATCCATTGGAGTAACAAAGATATCGACAATACTCTACCTTCCATAATTACAAGGCTACCATCCATTAGAGTAACAAAAATCTCAACAAAAAACTACCTTTCATAATTACAAGGCTACCATCCATTGGAATAACATAAATCTCAACAATAGACTACCTTCCATAATGACAAGGCTACCATCCATTGGAGTAACAATAATCTCCATAAAAAACTACCTTCCATAATGATAAGGCTACCATCCATTGGAATAACAAACATCTCGACAATAGACTACCTTCCATAATGACAAGGCTACAATCCATTGGAGTAACAAAAATCTCGATAAAAAACTACCTTCCATAATGATAAGGCTACCATCCATTGGAATAACAAAAATCTCGATAATAGAATACCTTCCATAATGACAAGGCTACCATCCATTGGAGTAACAAAAATATGAACAAAAGACTACATTGCATAATGACAAGGCTATTATCCAATGGAGTAACAAAGATATCGACAATAGACTACCTTAAATAATGACAAGGCTACCATCCATTGGAGTAACAAAAATCTTGACAAAAGACTACCTTCCATACTGAAAATGTTACCATCCATTGGAATAACAAAAATATCAACAACAGACTATCTTCCATAATGACAAGGCTACCATCCATTGGAGTAAGAAAATCCTGAACAACAAACTACCTTACATAATGACAAGGCTACCATCCATTGGAGTAAGAAAAATCTCAACAAAAGACTACCTTCCATAATGACATGGTTACAATCCATTGGAATAACAAAAATCTCGACAACAGGCTATCTTCCTTAATGACAAGGCTACCATCCATTGGAGTAACAACAATATGAACAATAGACTACCTTACATAATGATAAGGCTACAATCCATTGGAGTAACAAAAATCTAAACGACAGACAAAGTTCCATAATGACAAGGTTAGCATCCATTGGAGGAAAAAAAATCTCGACAATAGACTACCTTCCATAATGACAAGGCTATCATCCATTGGAGTAACAAAGATATCGATAACAGACTACCTTCAATAATGACAAGGTTAATATCCATTGGAGTAACAAAAATCACGACAAAATACTACCTTTGATAATGACAAGGCTACCATCCATTGGAGTAACAAAGATATCGACAACAGAATACCTTCAATAATGAGAAGGCTACCACAAAAATCTCGACAAAAGACTACCTTCCATAATGACAAGGATACCATCCATTGAAAAACAAAAATCTCGATAATAGACTACCTTCCATAATGACAAGGCTACCATCCATTGGAGTAAAAAAAATCTCGATAAAAAAGTAACTTCCATAATGATAATGCTACCATCCATTGGAATAACAAAAATCTTGACAATAGAGTACCTTCCATAATGACAAGGCTACCATCCATTGGAGTAAGCAAAATCTGAACAACAAACTACGTTGCATAATGACAAGGCTTTCATCCATTGGAGTAACAAAGATATCGACAATAGACTACCTCAAATAATGACAAGGCTACCATCCATTAGAGTAACAAAAATTATGACAAAAGACTACCTTCCATACTGACAAGGTTACCATCCATTGGAATAACAAAAATCTAGACAACAAACTATCTTCCATAATGACAAGGCTACCATCCATTGGAGTAACAAAATATGAACAACAAACCTACTTACATATTGACATGGCTACAATCCATTGGAATAACAAAAATCTCAACGACAAACTACCTTCCATAATGACAAGGCTACCATCCATTAGAGTAACAAAAATCTCGACAACAGACTACCTTCCATAATTACAAGGCTACCATCCATTGGGGTAACAAAAATCTCGACAACAGAATACCTTCCATAATAACAAGGCTACCATCCATTGGAGTAAAAAAAATCTCGACAACAGACTACCTTCCATAATGACAAGGCTACCATCCATTGGAGTAACAAAAATCTCGATAAAAAGTAACTTCCATAATGATAAGGCTACCATCCACTGGAATAACGAAAATCTCGACAATAGAATACCTTCCATAATGACAAGGCTACCATCCATTGGAGTAACAAAAATCTCCATAAAAAACTACCTTCCATATTGATAAGGCTACCATCCATTGGAATAACAAACATCTCGACAATAGACTACGTTCCATAATGACAAGGCTACCATCCATTAGAGTAACACAAATTTCGATAAAAAACTACCTTCCATAATGATAAGGCTACCATCCATTGGAATAACGAAAATCTTGATAATAGAATACCATCCATAATGACAAGGCTACCATCCATTGGAGTAACAAAAGTCTGAACAACAGACTACATTGCATAATGACAAGGCTATCATCCATTGGAGTAACAAAGATATCGACAATAGACTACCTTATATAATGACAAGGCTACCATCCATTGGAGTAACAAAAATCTCGACAAAAGACTATCTTCCATACTGACAATGTTACCATCCATTGGAATAACAAAAATCTCGACAATAGACTATCTTTCATAATGACAAGGCTACCATCCATTGGAGTAACAAAATCCTGAACAACAAACTATCTTACATAATGACAAGGCTACCATCCATTGGAGTAACAAAAATCTCGACAAAAGACTACCTTCCATAATGACAAGGTTACCATCCATTGGAATAACAAAAATCTCGACAATAGACTACCTTCCATAATGACAAGGCTTCCATCCATTGGATTAACAAAAATATCGATAAAAACTAACTTCCATAATGATAAGGCTACCATCCATTGGAATAACAAAAATCTCGACAATAGACTACCTTCCATAATGACATGGCTACCATCCATTGGAGTAACAAAAATCTGAACAACAGACTACCTTGCATAATGACAAGGCTATCATCCATTGGAGTAACAAAGATATCGACAATAGACTACCTTAAATAATGACAAGGCTACCATCCATTGGGGTAACAAAAATCTCGACAAAAGACTACCTTCCATACTGACAAGGTTACCATCCATTCGAATAACAAAAATCTCGACAACAGACTATCTTCCATAATGACAAGGATACCATCTATTGGAGTAACAAAAATCTGAACAACATACTACCTTACTTAATGACAAGGCTACAATCCATTGGAGTAACAAAAATCTCAACGAAAAACTACCTTCCATAATTACAAGGCTACCATCCATTGGAGTAACAAAAATCTCGACAACAGACTACCTTCCATAATTACAAGGCTACTATCCATTGGGTTAACAAAAATCTCGACAACAGACTTCCTTCCATAATGACAAGGCTACCATACATTGGAGTAAAAAAAATCTCGACAACATACTACCTTCTATAATGACAAGGCTACCATCCATTGGAGTAAAAAAAATATGAACAACGGGCTACCTTGCATAATGACAAGGCTATCATCCATTGGAGTAACAAAGATATCGACAATAGTCTACCTTCCATAATTACAAGGATACCATCCATTGGAGTAATAAAAATCTCGAAAAAAGACTACCTTCCATACTGACAAGGTTATCATCCATTGGAGTAACAAAGATATCGATAACAGACTACCTTCAATAATGACAAGGCTACAATCCATTGGAGTAACAAAAATATGAACAACAGACTACCTTACATAATGACAAGGCTACAATCCATTGGAGTAACAGAAATCTCAACGATATACTACCTTCTATAATGACAAGGCTACAATCCATTGGAGTAACAAAAATCTCAATGACATACTACCTTCCATAATGACAAGGTTACCATCCATTGGAGTAACAAAAATCTCGACAAAAGACTACCTTCCATAATGACAAGGCTACCATCCATTGGAGTAACAAAAATTTCAACAAAAAACTACCTTCCATAATGACAAGGTTAGCATCCATTGGAATAACAAAAATCTCAACAATAGACTACCTTCCATAATGACAAGGCTACCATCCATTGGAGTAACAAAAATCCCCATAAAAAACTACCTTCCATAATGATAAGGCTACCATCCATTGGAATAACAAACATCTCGACAATAGACTACCTTCCATGTTGACAAGGCTACCATCCATTGGAGTAACAAAAATCTCGATAAAAAACTACCTTCCATAAAGATAAGGCTAATATCCATTGGAATAACAAAAATCTCGACAATAGACTACCTTCCATAATGTAAAGGCTACAATCCATTGAAGTAACAAAAATATGAACAATAGACTACCTTGCATAATGACAAGGCTATCATCCATTGGAGTAACAAAGATATCGATAATAGACTACTTTAAATAATGACAAGGCTACCATCCATTAGAGTAACAAAAATATTGACAAAATACTACCTTCCATACTGACAACGTTACCATCCATTGGAATGACAAAAATCTCGACAACAAACTATCTTCCATAATGACAAGGCAACAATCCATTGGAGTGACAAAAATCTAAATGATGGACAACCTTCCATAATGACAAGGCTACCATCCATTGGAGTAAAAAAAAATTCGACAATAGACTAACTTCCATAATGACAAGGCTACCATCCATTTGAGGAACAAAAATCTCGACAAAAGACTACCTTCCATAATTACAAGGCTACCATCCATTGGAGTAACAAAAATCTCGATAAAAAAGTAACTTCCATAATGATAAGGCTACCATTCATAGGAATAACAAAAATCTCGACAATAGACTACCTTCCATAATGACAAGGCTACCATCCATTGGAGTAACCAAAATCTGACCAACAAACTTCCTTGCATAATGACAAGGCTCTCATCCATTGGAGTAACAAAGATATCGACAATAGACTACCTTAAATAATGACAAGGCTACCATCCATTGGAGTAACAAAAATCTTGACTAAAGACTATCTTCCATAATTACAAGGCTACCATCCATTGGGGTACCAAAAATATCGACAACAGACTACCTTCCATAATGACAAGGCTACCATCCATTGGAGTAAAAAAAATCTCGACAACAGACTACCTTCCATAATGACAAGGCTACCATCCATTCGAGTAACAAAAATCTCGATAAAAGACTACCTTCCATAATGACAAGGTTACCATCCATTGGAATAACAAAAATCTCGACAAAAGACTACCTTCCATAATGACAAGGCTATCATCCATTGGAGTAACAAAAATCTCGATAAAAAGTAACTTCCATAATGATAAGGCTACCATCAATTCGAATAATAAAAATCTCGACAATATACTACCTTCCTTAATACTAAGGCTACCATCCATTGGAGTAACAAAAATCTGAACAACAGACTACCTTGCATAATGACAAGGCTATCATCCATTGGAGTAACAAATGATATCCACAATAGACTACCAAAATAATGAAAAGGATACCATCCATTGGAGTAAAAAAATTCTCGACAAAAGACTACCTTCCATACTGACAAGGTTACCATCCATTGGAATAGCAAAAATCTCGACAACAGACTATCTTCCATAATGACAGAGCTACAATCTATTGGAGTAACAAAAATCTCGACAACAGACTACCTTCCGTAATGACAAGGCTACCATCCATTAGAGTAACAAAAATCTATACAAAAAACTACCTTTCATAATGACAAGGCTACCATCCATTGGAATAACATAAATCTCAACAATAGACTACCTTCCATAATGACAAGGCTACAATCCATTAGAGTAACAAAAATCTCGATAAAAAACTACCTTCCATAATGATAAGGCTACCATCCATTGGAATAACAAAAATCTCGACAATAAACTACCTTCCATAATGACAAGGCTACCATCCATTGGAGTAACAAAAATCTTGACAAAAGACTACCTTCCATACTGACAAGGTTACCATCCATTAGAATAACAAATATCTCGACAATAGACTACCTTCCATAATGACAAGGCTACCATCCATTGGAGTAACAAAAATATGAACAAAAGACTACCTTCCATAATGACAAGGCTACCATCCATTGGAGTAACAAAAATCTCGACAAAATACTACCTTCCATATGGACAAGGTTACCATCCATTGGAATAACAAAAATCTCGACAATAGGCTATCTTCCTTAATGACAAGGCTACCATCCATTGGAGTAACAAAAATCTGAACAATAGAGTACCTTACATAACGACAAGGCTACAATCCATTAGAGTAAAAAAAATCTAAACGACAAACAACCTTCCATAATGACAAGGTTACCATCCATTGGAGGAAAAAAAATCTCGACAGTAGACTACCTTCCATAATGACAAGGCTATCATCCATTGGAGTAACAAAGATATCGATAACAGACTACCTTCAATAATGAGAAGGCTACCATCCATTCGAGTAATAAAAATATCGACAAAAGACTACCTTCTATAATGACAAGGTTACCGTCCATTGAAATAACAAAAATCTCGACAATAGACTACCTTCCATAATGACAAGGCTACCATCCATTGGAGTAACAAAAATCTCGATAAAATAGTATCTTCCATAATGATAAGGCTACCATCCATTGGAATAACAAAAATCTCCACAATAGACTACCTTCCATAATGACAAGGCTACCATCCATTGGAGTAACCAAAATATGAACAACAAACTACGTTGCATAATGACAAGGCTCTCATTCATTGGAGTAACAAAGATATCGACAATAGACTACCCTAAATAATGACAAGGCTACCATCAATTGGAGTAACAAAAATCTTGACAAAAGACTACCTTCCATACTGACAAGGTTACCATCCATTGGAATAACAAAAATCTCGACAACAGACTATCTTCCATAATGACAAGGCTACCATCCATTGGAGTAACAAAATTTGAACAACAGACCACCTTACATAATGACATGTCTACAATCCATTGGAGTAACAAAAATATCAATGACAAACTACCTTCCATAATGACAAGGCTACCATCCATTGGAGTAACAAAAATATCGACAAAAGACTACCTTCCATAATTACAAGGCTACCATCCATTGGGGTAACAAAAATCTCGACAACAGACTACCTTCCATAATGACAAGGTTACCATCCATTGGAGTAAAAAAAATCTCGACAACAGACTACCTTCCATAATGACTAGGCTACCATCCATTGGAGTAACAAAAATATGAACAAACTACCTTGCATAATGACAAGGCTATCATCCATTGGAGTAACAAAGATATCAACAATAGACTACCTTCAATAATGACAAGGCTACCATCCATTGGAGTAAAAAAAATCTCGACAAAAAACTACCTTCCATACTGACATGGTTACCATCCATCGGAATAACAAAAATCTCGACTACAAACTATCTTCCATAAAGACAAAGGCTACCATCCATTGGAGTAAAAATAATCTCGACAATAGACTACCTTCCACAATGACAAGGCTATCATCCATTGGAGTAACAAATATATCGATAACAAACTACCTTCAATAATGGCAAGGATACCATCCATTGGAGTAGTAAAAATATCGACATAATACTACCTTCAATAATGACAAGGCTACCATCCATAGGAGTAACAAAGATATCGACAACATAATACCCTCAATAATGAAAAGGCTACCATCCATTGGAGTAACAAAAATCTCGACAAAAGACTACCTTCCATAATGACAAGGTTACCATCCATTAGAATAACAAAAATATAGACAATAGACTACCTTCCACAATGACAAGGCTACCATCCATTGGAGTAACAAAAATCCCGATAAAAAACTAAGTTCCATAATGATAAGGCTACCATCCATTGCAATAACAAAAATCTCGACAATAGACTACCTTCCATAATGACAAGGCTACCATCCATTGGAGTAACAAAAATCTAAACAAAAGACTACCTTGCATAATTACAAGGCTATCATCCATTGGAGTAACAAAGATATCGACAATAGACTACCTTAAATAATGAAAAGGCTACCATCCATTAGAGTAACAAAAATCTCGACAAAAGACTACCTTCCATACTGACAAGGATACCATCCATTGGAATAACAAAAATCTCGACAACAAACTATCTTCCTTAATGACAAGGCTACCATCCATTGGAGTAACAAAAATCTAAACGACATACCACCTTACATAATGACAGGGCTACAATCCATGGGAGTAACAAAAATCTCAACGACAAACTACCTTCCATAATGACAAGGCTACCATCCATTGGAGTAAAAAAAATCTCGACAACAGAGTACCTTCCATAATGACAAGGCTACCTTCAATTGGAGTAACAAAAATCTGAACAACAGACTACCTTATATAATGACAAGGCTACAATCCATTGGAGTAACAAAAATCTCAATGACAGACTACCTTCCATAATGTAAAGGTTACCATCCATTGGAGTAAAAATAATCTCGACAATAGACTACCTTCCATAATGACAAGGCTATCATCCATTGGAGTAACAAAGATATCGGTAACATACTACTTTCAATAATGACAAGGCTACCATCCATTGGAGTAACAAAAATCTCGACAAAATACTACCTTCCATAATGACAAGGCTACCATCCATTGGAGTACCAAAGATATCGACAACAGACTACCTTCAATAATGACAAGACTACCATCCATTGGAGTAACAAAAATCTCGACAAAAGACTACCTTTCATAATGACAAGTTCACCATCCCTTGGAATAACAAAAATCTCAACAATAGACTACCTTCCATAATGACAAGGCTAACATCCATTAGAGTAACAAAAATCTCGATAAAAAACTAACTTCCATAATGAATAGGCTACCATCCATTGGAATAACAAAAATATCGACAATAGACTACCTTTCATAATGACAAGGCTACCATCCATTGGAGTAAAAAAAATCTGAACAAGAGACTACCTTTCATAATGACAAGGCTATCATCCATTGGAGTAACAAAGATATCGACAATAGACTACTTTAAATAATTTCAAGGCTACCATCTATTGGAGTAAAAAAAATCTCGAAAAAAGACTACCTTCCATACTGACAAGGTTACCATCCATTGGAATAACAAAAATGTCGACAACAGACTATCTTCCATAATGACAAGGCTACCATCCATTGGAGTAACAAAAATATGAACAACGGACTACCTTGCATAATGACAAGGCTATCATCCATTGGAGTAACAAAGATATCGTCAATAGACTACCTTCAATAATGACAAGGCTACCATCCATTAGAGTAACAAAAATCTCGACAAAAGACTACCTTCCATACTGACAAGGTTACCATCCACTGGAATAACAAAAATCTCGACTATAGACTATCTTCCATAAAGACAAGGCTACCATCCATTGGAGTAACAAAAATATGAACACAAACTACCTTACATAATGACAAGGCTACTATCCATTGGAGTAACAAAAATCTCAACGACAGACTACCTTCTATAATGACAAGGTTACCGTCCATTGAAATAACAAAAATCTCGACAATAGACTACCTTCCATAATGACAAGGCTACCATCCATTGGAGTAACAAAAATCTCGATAAAAAAGTATCTTCCATAATGATAAGGCTACCATCCATTGGAATAACAAAAATCTCCACAATAGACTACCTTCCATAATGACAAGGCTACCATCCATTGGAGTAACCAAAATCTGAACAACAAACTACGTTGCATAATGACAAGGCTCTCATCCATTGGAGTAACAAAGATATCGACAATAGACTACCCTAAATAATGACAAGGCTACCATCAATTGGAGTAACAAAAATCTTGACAAAAGACTACCTTCCATACTGACAAGGTTACCATCCATTGGAATAACAAAAATCTCGACAACAGACTATCTTCCATAATGACAAGGCTACCATCCATTGGAGTAACAAAATCTGAACAACAGACCACCTTCCATAATGACAAGGCTACCATCCATTGGAGTAACAAAAATATCGACAAAAGACTACCTTCCATAATTACAAGGCTACCATCCATTGGGGTAACAAAAATCTCGACAACAGACTACCTTCCATAATCACAAGGTTACCATCCATTGGAGTAAAAAAAATCTCGACAATAGACTACCTTCCATAATGACTAGGCTACCATCAATTGGAGTAACAAAAATATGAACATACTACCTTGCATAATGACAAGGCTATCATCCATTGGAGTAACAAAGATATCGATAATAGACTACCTTCAATAATGACAAGGCTACCATCCATTGGAGTAAAAAAAATCTCGACAAAAAACTACCTTCCATACTGACAAGGTTACCATCCATCGGAATAACAAAAATCTCGACTACAGACTATCTTCCATAAAGACAAAGGCTACCATCCATTTGAGTAAAAATAATCTCGACAATAGACTACCTTCCACAATGACAAGGCTATCATCCATTGGAGTAACAAATATATCGATAACAAACTACCTTCAATAATGGCAAGGATACCATCCATTGGAGTAGTAAAAATATCGATATAATACTACCTTCCATAATGACAAGGCTACCATCCATAGGAGTAACAAAGATATCGACAACATAATACCCTCAATAATGACAAGGCTACCATCCATTGGAGTAACAAAAATCTCGACAAAATACTACCTTCCATAATGATAAGGTTACCATCCATTAGAATAACAAAAATCTAGACAATAGACTACCTTCCATAATGACAAGGCTACCATCCATTGGAGTAACAAAAATCCCGATAAAAAACTAAGTTCCATAATGATAAGGCTACCATCCATTGCAATAACAAAAATCTCGACAATAGACTATCTTCCATAATGACAAGGCTACCATCCATTGGAGTAACAAAAATCTGAACAAAAGACTACCTTGCATAATTACAAGGCTATCATCCATTGGAGTAACAAAGATATCGACAATAGACTACCTTAAATAATGACAAGGCTACCATCCATTAGAGTAACAAAAATATTGACAAAAGACTACCTTCCATACTGACAAGGATACCATCCATTGGAATAACAAAAATCTCGACAACAAACTATCTTCCTTAATGACAAGGCTACCATCCATTGGAGTAACAAAAATCTAAACGACAGACCACCTTACATAATGACAGGGCTACAATCCATGGGAGTAACAAAAATCTCAACGACAAACTACCTTCCATAATGACAAGGCTACCATCCATTGGAGTAAAAAAAATCTCGACAACAGAGTACCTTCCATAATGACAAGGCTACAATCCATTGGAGTAACAAAAATCTCAACGACAGACTACCTTCTATAATGTAAAGGTTACCATCCATTGGAGTAAAAATAATCTCGACAATAGACTACCTTCCATAATGACAAGGCTATCATCCATTGGAGTAACAAAGATATCGGTAACATACTACTTTCAATAATGACAAGGCTACCATCCATTGGAGTAACAAAAATTTCGACAAAATACTACCTTCCATAATGACAAGGCTACCATCCATTGGAGTACCAAAGATATCGACAATAGACTACCTTCAATAATGACAAGACTACCATCCATTGGAGTAACAAAAATCTCGACAAAAGACTACCTTTCATAATGACAAGTTCACCATCCCTTGGAATAACAAAAATCTCAACAATAGACTACCTTCCATAATGACAAGGCTAACATCCATTAGAGTAACAAAAATCTCGATAAAAAACTAACTTCCATAATGAATAGGCTACCATCCATTGGAATAACAAAAATCTCGACAATAGACTACCTTTCATAATGACAAGGCTACCATCCATTGGAGTAAAAAAAATCTGAACAAGAGACTACCTTTCATAATGACAAGGCTATCATCCATTGGAGTAACAAAGATATCGACAATAGACTACTTTAAATAATTACAAGGCTACCATCTATTGGAGTAAAAAAAATCTCGACAAAAGACTACCTTCCATACTGACAAGGTTACCATCCATTGGAATAACAAAAATGTCGACAACAGACTATCTTCCATAATGACAAGGCTACCATCCATTGGAGTAACACAAATATGAACAACAGACTACCTTGCATAATGACAAGGCTATCATCCATTGGAGTAACAAAGATATCGTCAATAGACTACCTTCAATAATGACAAGGCTACCATCCATTGGAGTAACAAAAATCTCGATAAAAAACAAATGTCCATAATGATAAGGCTACCATCCATTGCAATAACAAAAATCTCGACAATAGACTACCTTCCATAATGACAAGGCTACCATCCATTGGATTAACAAAAATCTGAACAAAAGACTACCTTTCAAAATTACAAGGCTATCATCCATTAGAGTAACAAAGTTATCGACAATAGACTACCTTAAATAATGACAAGGCTACCATCCATTAGAGTAACAAAAATCTCGACAAAAGACTACCTTCCATACTGACAAGGTTACCATCCATTGGAATAACAAAAATCTCGACAACAAACTATCTTCCATAATGACAAGGCTACTATCCATTGGAGTAACAAAAATCTTAACGACAGACCACCTTACATAATGACAAGGCTACAATCCATGGGAGTAACGAAACTATCAACGACAAACTACCTTCCATAATGAAAACGCTACCATCCATTGCAGTAACAAAAATCTCGACCACAGACTACCTTCCATAATTACAAGGCTACCATTCATTGGGGTAACAAAAATCTCGACAACAAACTACCTTCCATAATGACAAGGCTACCATCCATTGGAGTAAAAAAAATCTCGACAACAGAGTACCTTCCATAATGACAAGGCTACCTTCCATTGGAGTAACAAAAGTCTCGATTAAAAGCTTACTTCCATAATGAATAGGCTACCATCCATTGGAATAAAAAAATATCGACAATAGACTACCTTCCATAATGACAAGGCTACCATCCATTGGAGTAAAAAAAATCTGAACAAGAGACTACCTTTCATAATGTCAAGGCTATCATCCATTGGAGTAACAAAGATATCGACAGTAGACCACCTTAAATAATGACAAGGCTACAATCTATTGGAGTAAAAAAAATCTCGACAAAAGACTACCTTCCATAGTGACGAGGTTACCATCCATTGGTATAACAAAAATCTCGACAACAGACTACCTTCCATAATGACAAGGCTACCATCCATTGGAGTAACAAAAATATGAACAACAAACTACCTTGCATAATGACAAGGCTATCATCCATTGGAGTAACAAGGATATCGACAATAGACTACCTTCAATAATGACAAGGCTACCATCCATTGGAATATCAAAAATCTCGACAAAAGACTACCTTCCATAATTACAAGGCTACCATCCATGGGGGTAACAAAAATCTCGACAACAGACTACCTTCCATAATGACAAGGCTACCATCCATTGGAGTAAAAAAAATCTCGACAACAGACTACCTTCCATAATGACAAGGCTACCATCCATTGGAGTAACAAAGATATCGACAACAGACTACCTTCAATAATGACAAGGCTACCATCCATATGAGTAACAAAAATCTCGATAAAACACTACCTTCCATAATGACAAGGTTACCATCCATTGGAATAACAAAAATCTCGTCAAAAGTCTACCTTCCATAATGACAAGGCTATCATCCATTGGAGTATCAAAAATCTCGATAAAAAGTAACTTCCATAATGATAAGGCTACCATCCATTCGAATAACAAAAATCTCGACAATAGACTACCTTCCATAATACTAAGGCTACCATCCATTGGAGTAACAAAAATCTGAACAACAGACTACCTTGCATAATGACAAGGCTATCATCCAATGGAGTAACATATGATATCGACAATAGACTACCTTAAATAATGACAAGGATACCATCCATTGGAGTAACAAAAATCTCGACAAAAGACTACCTTCCATACTGACAAGGTTACCATCCATTGGAATTACAAAAATCTCGACAACAGACTATCTACCATAATGATAAGGCTACCATCCATTGGAATAACAAACATCTCGACAACATACAACCTTACATAATGACATGGCTACAATCCATTGGAGTAACAAAAATCTCGATAACAGACTACCTTCCATAATTACAAGGCTACCATCCATTAGAGTAACAAAAATCTCGACAATAAACTACCTTCCGTAATGACAAGGCTACCATCCATTGGAGTAACAAAAATCTTGACAAAAGACTACCTTCCATCCTGACAAGGTTACCATCCATTGGAATAATAAAAATCTCGACAACAGACTATCTTCCATAATGACAAGGCTACCATCCATTGGAATAACAAACAACTCGACAATAAACTACCTTCCATAATGAAAAGGCTAAAATCCATTGGAGTAACAAAAATCTCGATAAAAAACTAGCTTCCATAATGATAAGGCTACCATCCATTGGAATAACAAAAATATCGACAATAGACTACCTTCCATAATTACAAGGCTACCATCCATTGGAGTAACTAAAATATGAACAACAGACTACCTTGCATAATGACAAGGCTATCATCCATTGGAATAACAAAGATATCGACAATAGACTACCTTAAATAATGAAAAGGCTACCATTCATTGGAGTAACAAAAATCTCGACAAAATACTACCTTCCATACTGACAAGGTTACCATCCATTGGAATAACAAAAATCTCGACAACAGGCTATCTTCCTTAATGACAAGGCTACCATCCATTGGAGTAACAAAAATCTGAACAATAGACTACCTTACATAATGACAAGGCTACAATCCATTATAGTAAAAAAAATCTAAACGACAAACAACGTTCCATAATAACAAGGTTACCATCCATTGGAGGAAAAAAAATCTCGACAGTAGACTATCTTGCATAATGACAAGGCTATCATCCATTGGAGTAACAAAGATATCAATAACAGACTACCTTCAAGAATGGCAAGGATACCATCCATTGGAGTAGTAAAAATCTCGACATAATACTACCTTCCATAATGACAAGGCTACCATCCATAGGAGTAACAAAGATATCGACAACATAATACCTTCAATAATGACAAGGCTACCATCCATTGGAGTAATAGAAATCTCGACAAAAGACTACCTTCCATAAAGACAAGGTTACCATCCATTAGAATAACAAAAATCTCGACAATAGACTACCTTCCATAATGACAACGCTACCCTCCATTGGAGTAACAAAAATCTCGATAAAAAAGTATCTTCCATAATGATAAGGCTACCATCCATTGGAATAACAAAAATCTCGACAATAGACTACCTTCCATAATGACAAGGCTACCATCCATTGGAGTAACCAAAATCTGAACAACAAACTATGTTGCATAATGACAAGGCTCTCATCCATTGGAGTAACAAAGATATCGACAATAGACTACCTTAAATAATGACAAGGCTACCATCCATTGGAGTAACAAAAATCTTGACCAAAAGACTACCTTCCATACTGACAAGGTTACCATCCATTGGAATAACAAAAATCTCGACAACAGACTATCTTCCATAATGACAAGGCTACCATCCATTGGAGTAACAAAATCGGAACAACAGACCACCTTACATAATGACATGGCTACAATCCATTGGAGTAACAAAAATATCAATGACAAACTACCTTCCATAATGACAAGGCTACTATCCATTGGAGTAACAAAAATCTCGACAAAAGACTACCTTCCATAATTACAAGGCTACCATCCATTGGGGTAACAAAAATCTCGACAACAGACTACCTTCCATAATTACAAGGTTACCATCCATTGGAGTAAAAAAATTCTTGATAAAAGATTACCTTCCATAATGACAAGGCTACCATCCATTGGAGTAACAAAAATATGAACAATAGACTACCTTGCATAATGACAAGGCTATTATCCATTGGAGTAAAAAAGATATCGACAATAGACTACCTTCAATAATGACAAGGCTACCATCCATTGGAGTAAAAAAAATCTCGACAAAAGACTATCTTCCATAAAGACAAGGTTACCATCCATCGAAATAACAAAAATCTCGACTACAAACTATCTTCCATAAAGACAAAGGCTACCATCCATTGGAGTAACAAAAATCTGAACAACAGACTACCTTACATAATAACAAGGCTACAATCCATTAGAGTAACAAAAATATCAACGACAAACTACCTTCCATAATGACAAGGTTACCATCCATTGGAGTAAAAAAAATCTCGACAATAGACTACCTTCCACAATGACAAGCCTATCATCCATTGGAGTAACAAAGATATTGATAACAAACTACCTTCAATAACGGCGAGGATACCATCCATTGGAGTAGTAAAAATCTCGACATAATACTACCTTCCATAATGACAAGGCTACCATCCATAGGAGTAACAAAGATATCGACAACATAATACCTTCAATAATGACAAGGCTACCATCCATTGGAGTAATAGAAATCTCGACAAAAGACTACCTTCCATAAAGACAAGGTTACCATCCATTAGAATAACAAAAATCTCGACAATAGACTACCTTCCATAATGACAACGCTACCCTCCATTGGAGTAACAAAAAATTCAATAAAAAACTAAGTTCCATAATGATAAGGCTACCATCCATTGCAATAACAAAAATCTCGACAATAGACTACCTTCTATAATGACAAGGCTACCATCCATTGGAGTAACAAAAATCTGAACAAAAGACTACCTTGCATAATGACAAGGCTATCATCCATTAGAGTAACAAAGATATCGACAATAGACTACCTTAAATAATGACAAGGCTACCATCCATTAGAGTAACAAAAATCTCGACAAAAGACTACCTTCCATACTGACAAGGATACCATCCATTGGAATAACAAAAATCTCGACAACAGACTATCTTCCTTAATGACAAGGCTACCATCCATTGGAGTAACAAAAATCTAAACGACAGCCCACCTTACATAATGACAGGGCTACAATCCATGGGAGTAACAAAAATCTCAACGACAAACTACCTTCCATAATGACAAGGCTACCATCCATTAGAGTAACAAAAATATCGACCACAGACTACCTTCCATAATTACAAGGCTACCATCCATTGGGGTAACAAAAATCTCGACAACAAACTACCTTCCATAATGATAAGGCTACCATCCATTGGAGTAAAAAAAATCTCGACAACAGAGTACCTTCCATAATGACAAGGCTACCTTCCATTGGAGTAACAAAAATCTGAACAACAGACTACCTTACATAATGATAAGGCTACAATCCATTGGAGTAACT
The DNA here is from genome assembly GCA_948472305.1 of Vicia faba. Lineage (NCBI taxonomy): Eukaryota > Viridiplantae > Streptophyta > Magnoliopsida > Fabales > Fabaceae > Vicia > Vicia faba. Next base: position 657,671,120 of record OX451739.1, read on the forward strand.
AAAATCTCAATGACAAACTACCTTCCATAATGAAAAGGTTACCATCCATTGGAGTAAAAATAATCTCGACAATAGACTACCTTCCATAATGACAAGGCTATCATCCATTGGAGTAACAAAGATTTCGGTAACATACTACCTTCAATAATGACAAGGCTACCATCCATTGGAGTAACAAAAATCTCGACAAAATATGACTTTCCATAATGACAAAGCTACTATCCATTGGAGTACCAAAGATATCGACAACAGACTACCTTCAATAATGACAAGGCTACCATCCATTGGAGTAACAAAAATCTCGACAAAAGACTACCTTTCATATTGATAAGTTTACCATCCCTTGGAATAACAAAAATCTTGACAATAGACTACCTTCCATATTGACAAGGCTAACATCCATTAGAGTAACAAAAATCTCGATTAAAAGCTAACTTCCATAATGAATAGGCTACCATCCATTGGAATAACAAAAATCTCGACAATAGACTACCTTCCATAATGACAAAGCTACCATCCATTGGAGTAAAAAAAATCTGAACAAGAGACTACCTTTCATAATGACAAGGATATCATCCATTGGAGTACCAAAGATATCGACAATAGACTACTTTAAATAATGACAAGTCTACCATCTATTGGAGTAAAAAAAATCTCGACAAAAGACTACCTTCCATACTAACAAGGTTACCATCCATTGGAATAACAAAAATCTCGACAACAAACTATCTTCCATAATGACAAGGCTACCATACATTGGAGTAGCAAAAATATGAACAACAGACTACCTTGATTAATGACAAGGCTATCATCCATTGGAGTAACAAAGATATCGATAATAGACTACCTTCAATAATGACAAGGCTACCATCCATTGGAGTAACAAAAATCTCGACAAAAGACTACCTTCCATACTGACAAGGTTACCATCCATTGGAATAACAAAAATCTCGACTACAGACTATCTTCCATAAAGAAAAGGCTACCATCCATTGGAGTAACAAAAATCTGAACAACAAACTACCTTACATAATGAAAATGCTACTATCCATTGGAGTAACAAAAATCTCAACGACAGACTACCTTCCATAATGACAAGGTTTCCATCCATTGGAGTAACAAAGATATCGATAACAGACTACCTTCAATAATGACAAGGATACCATCCATTGGAGTAGTAAAAATATCAACATAATACTACCTTCCATAATGACAAGGCTACCATCCATAGGAGTTACAAAGATATCGACAACATAATACCTTCAATAATGACAAGGCTACCATCCATTGGAGTAACAAAAATCTCGACAAAAGACTACCTTCCATAATGACAAGGTTACCATCCATTGGAGTAACAAAAATCTCGACATTAGACTACCTTCCATAATGACAAGGCTACCATCCATTGGAGTAACAAAAATCTCGATAAAAAACTAAGTTCCATAATGATAAGGCTAGCATCCATTGAAATAACAAAAATCTCGACAATAGACTACCTTCTATAATGACAAGGCTACCATCCATTGGAGTAACAAAAATCTGAACAAAAGACTACCTTGCATAATGACAAGGCTATCATCCATTGGAGTAACAAAGATATCGACAATAGACTACCTTAAATAATGACAAGGCTACCATCCATTAGAGTAACAAAAATCTCGACAACAAACTATCTTCCTTAATGACAAGGCTACCATCCATTGGAGTAACAAAAATCTAAACGACAGACCACCTTACATAATGACAGGGCTACAATCCATGGGAGTAACAAAAATCTCAACGACAAACTACCTTCCATAATGACAAGGCTACCATCCATTAGAGTAAAAAAACTCTCGACCATAGACTACCTTCCATAATTACAAAGCTACCATCCATTGGGGTAACAAAAATCTCGACAACAAACTACCTTCCATAATGACAAGGCTACCATCCATTGGAGTAAAAAAACTCTCGACAACAGAGTACCTTCCATAATGACAAGGCTACCTTCCATTGGAGTAACAAAAATCTGAACAACAGACTACCTTACACAATGATAAGGCTACAATCCATTGGAGTAACAAAAATCTCAACGACAGACTACCTTCCATAATGAAAAGGTTACCATCCATTGGAGTAAAAATAATCTCGACAAAAGACTACCTTCCATAATGACTAGGCTACCATCCATTGGAGTAACAAAAATATGAACAATAGACTACCTTGCATAATGACAAGGCTATTATCCATTGGAGTAAAAAAGATATCGACAATAGACTACCTTCAATAATGACAAGGCTACCATCCATTGGAGTAAAAAAAATCTCGACAAAAGACTATCTTCCATAAAGACAAGGTTACCATCCATCGAAATAACAAAAATCTCGACTACAAACTATCTTCCATAAAGACAAAGGCTACCATCCATTGGAGTAACAAAAATCTGAACAACAGACTACCTTACATAATAACAAGGCTACAATCCATTGGAGTAATAAAAATCTCAACGACAAACTACCTTCCATAATGACAAGGTTACCATCCATTGGAGTAAAAATAATCTCGACAATAGACTACCTTCCACAATGACAAGCCTATCATCCATTGGAGTAACAAAGATATTGATAACAAACTACCTTCAATAACGGCGAGGATACCATCCATTGGAGTAGTAAAAATCTCGACATAATACTACCTTCCATAATGACAAGGCTACCATCCATAGGAGTAACAAAGATATCGACAACATAATACCTTCAATAATGACAAGGCTACCAAACATTGGAGTAATAGAAATCTCGACAAAAGACTACCTTCCATAAAGACAAGGTTACCATCCATTAGAATAACAAAAATCTCGACAATAGACTACCTTCCATAATGACAACGCTACCCTCCATTGGAGTAACAAAAATCTCGATAAAAAACTAAGTTCCATAATGATAAGGCTACCATCCATTGAAATAACAAAAATCTCGACAATAGACTACCTTCTATAATGACAAGGCTACCATCCATTGGAGTAACAAAAATCTGAACAAAAGACTACCTTGCATAATGACAAGGCTATCATCCATTAGAGTAACAAAGATATCGACAATAGACTACCTTAAATAATGACAAGGCTACCATCCATTAGAGTAACAAAAATCTCGACAAAAGACTACCTTCCATACTGACAAGGATACCATCCATTGGAATAACAAAAATCTCGACAACAGACTATCTTCCTTAATGACAAGGCTACCATCCATTGGAGTAACAAAAATATAAACGACAGACCACCTTACATAATGACAGGGCTACAATCCATGGGAGTAACAAAAATCTCAACGACAAACTACCTTCCATAATGACAAGGCTACCATCCATTAGAGTAACAAAAATCTCGACCACACACTACCTTCCATAATTACAAGGCTACCATCCATTGGGGTAACAAAAATCTCGACAACAAACTACCTTCCATAATGACAAGGCTACCATCCATTGGAATAAAAAAAATCTCGACAACAGAGTACCTTCCATAATGACAAGGCTACCTTCCATTGGAGTAACAAAAATCTGAACAACAGACTACCTTACATAATGATAAGGCTACAATCCATTGGAGTAAAAAAAATCTCAATGACAAAATACCTTCCATAATGAAAAGGTTACCATCCATTGGAGTAAAAATAATCTCGACAATAGACTACCTTCCATAATGACAAGGCTATCATCCATTGGAGTAACAAAGATATCGGTAACATACTACCTTCAATAATGACAAGGCTACCATCCATTGGAGTAACAAAAATCTCGACAAAATATAACTTTCCATAATGACAAAGCTACTATCCATTGGAGTACCAAAGATATCGACAACAGACTACCTTCAATAATGACAAGGCTACCATCCATTGGAGTAACAAAAATCTCGACAAAAGACTACCTTTCATATTGATAAGTTTACCATCCCTTGGAATAACAAAAATCTTGAAAATAGACTACCTTCCATAATGACAAGGCTAACATCCATTAGAGTAACAAAAATCTCGATAAAAAGCTAACTTCCATAATGAATAGGCTACCATCCATTGGAATAACAAAAATCTCGACAATAGACTACCTTCCATAATGACAAGGCTACCATTCATTGGAGTAAAAAAAATCTGAACAAGAGACTACCTTTCAAAATGACAAGGATATCATCCATTGGAGTACCAAAGATATCGACAATAGACTACTTTAAATAATGACAAGGCTACCATCTATTGGAGTAAAAAAAATCTCGACAAAAGACTACCTTCCATACTAACAAGGCTACCATCCATTGGAATAACAAAAATCTCGACAACAAACTATCTTCCATAATGACAAGGCTACCATCCATTGGAGTAACAAAAATATGAACACCAGACTACCTTGCATAATGACAAGGCTATCATCCATTGGAGTAACAAAGATATCGACAATAGACTACCTTCAATAATGACAAGGCTACCATCCATTGGAGTAACAAAAATCTCGTCAAAAGACTACCTTCCATACTGACAAGGTTACCATCCATTGGAATAACAAAAATCTCGACTACAGACTATCTTCCATAAAGAAAAGGCTACCATCCATTGGAGTAACAAAAATCTGAACAACAAACTACCTTACATAATGACAATGCTACTATCAATTGGAGTAACAAAAATCTCAACGACAAACTACCTTCCATAATGACAAGGTTACCATCCATTGGAGTAAAAATAATCTCGACAATAGACTACCTTCCACAATGACAAGGCTATCATCCATTGGAGTAACAAAGATATCGATAACAGACTACCTTCAATAATGACAAGGATACCATCCATTGGAGTAGTAAAAATCTCAACATAATACTACCTTCCATAATGACAAGGCTACCATCCATAGGAGTAACAAAGATATCGACAACATAATACCTTCAATAATGACAAGGCTACCATACATTGGAGTAACAAAAATCTCGACAAAAGACTACCTTCCATAATGACAAGGTTACCATCCATTGGAGTAACCAAAATCTCGACATTAGACTACCTTCAATAATGACAAGGCTACCATCCATTGGAGTAACAAAAATCTCGATAAAAAACTAAGTTCCATAATGATAAGGCTACCATCCATTGAAATAACAAAAATCTCGACAATAGACTACCTTCTATAATGACAAGGCTACCATCCATTGGAGTAACAAAAATCTGAACAAAACACTACCTTGCACAATGACAAGGCTATCATCCATTGGAGTAACAAAGATATCGACAATAGACTACCTTAAATAAAGACAAGGCTACCATCCATTAGAGTAACAAAAATCTCGACAACAAACTATCTTCCTTAATGACAAGGCTACCATCCATTGGAGTAACAAAAATCTAAACGACAGACCACCTTACATAATGACAGGGCTACAATCCATGGGAGTAACAAAAATCTCAACGACAAACTACCTTCCATAATGACAAGGCTACCATCCATTAGAGTAAAAAAACTCTCGACCACAGACTACCTTCCATAATTACAAGGCTACCATCCATTGGGGTAACAAAAATCTCGACAACAAACTACCTTCCGTAATGACAAGGCTACCATCCATTGGAGTAAAAAAAATCTCGACAACAGAGTACCTTCCATAATGACAAGGCTACCTTCCATTGGAGTAACAAAAATCTGAACAACAGACTACCTTACATAATGATAAGGCTATAATCCATTGGAGTAACAAAAATCTCAACGACAGACTACCTTCTATAATGAAAAGGTTACCATCCATTGGAGTAAAAATAATCTCGACAATAGACTACCTTCCATAATGACAAGTCTACCATCCATTGGAGTAACAAAAATCTCGACAAAATACTACTTTCCATAATAACAAGGCTACTATCCATTGGAGTACCAAAGATATCGACAACAGACTGCCTTCAATAATGACAAGGCTACCATCCATTGGAGTAACAAAAATCTCGAAAAAAGACTACCTTTCATAATGACAAGTTTACCATCCCTTGGAATAACAAAAATCTCGACAATAGACTACCTTCCATAATGACAAGGCTAACATCCATTAGAGTAACAAAAATCTCGATAAAAAGCTAACTTCCATAATGAATAGGCTACCATCCATTGGAATAACAAAAATCTCGACAATAGACTACCTTCCATAATGACAAGGCTACCATCCATGGAGTAAAAAAAATCTGAACAAGAGACTACCTTTCATAATGACAAGGATATCATCCATTGGAGTACCAAAGATATCGACAATAGACTACTTTAAATAATGACAAGGCTACCATCTATTGGAGTAAAAAAAATCTCGACAAAAGACTACATTCCATACTGACAAGGTTACCATCCATTGGAATAACAAAAATCTCGACAACAAACTATCTTCCATAATGACAAGGCTACCATCCATTGGAGTAACAAAAATATGAACAACAGACTACCTTGCATAATGACAAGGCTATCATCCATTGGAGTAACAAAGATATCGACAATAGACTACCTTCAATAATGACAAGGCTACCATCCATTGGAGTAACAAAAATCTCGACAAAAGACTACCTTCCATACTGACAAGGTTACCATCCATTGGAATAACAAAAATCTCGACTACAGACTATCTTCCATAAAGAAAAGGCTACCATCCATTGGAGTAACAAAAATCTGAACAACAAACTACCTTACATAATGACAAGGCTGCTATCTATTGGAGTAACAAAAATCTCAACGACAGACTACCTTCCATAATGACAAGGTTACCATCCATTGGAGTAAAAATAATCTCGACAATAGACTACCTTCCACAATGACAAGGCTATCATCCATTGGAGTAACAAAGATCTCGATAACAAACTACCTTCAATAATGACAAGGATACCATCCATTGGAGTAGTAAAAATCTCAACATAATACTACCTTCCATAATGACAAGGCTACCATCCATAGGAGTAACAAAGATATCGACAACATAATACCTTCAATAATGACAAGGCTACCATCCATTGGAGTAACAAAAATCTCGACAAAAGACTACCTTCCATAATGACAAGGTTACCATCCATTGGAATAACTAAAATCTCGACAATAGACTACCTTCCATAATGACAAGGCTACCATCGATTGGAGTAACAAAAATCTCGATAAAAAACTAACTTCCTTAATGATAAGGCTACCATCCATTGCAATAACAAAAATCTCGACAATAGACTACCTTCCTTAATGACAAGGCTACCATCCATTGGAGTAACAAAAATATGGACAAAAGACTACCTTTCATAATGACAAGGCTATCATCCATTGGAGTAACAAAAATCTCGACAAAAGACTACCTTTCATAATGACAAGTTTACCATCCCTTGGAATAACAAAAATCTCGACAATAGACTACCTTCCATAATGACAAGGCTAACATCCATTAGAGTAACAAAAATCTCGATAAAAAACTAACTTCCATAATGAATAGGCTACCATCCATTGGAATAACAAAAATCTCCACAATAGACTACCTTCCATAATGACAAGGCTACCATCCATTGGAGTAAAAAAAATCTAAACAAGAGACTACCTTTCATAATGACAAGGCTATCATCCATTGGAGTACCAAAGATATCGACAATAGACTACTTTAAAAAATGACAAGGCTACCATCTATTGGAGTAAAAAACATCTCGACAAAAGACTACCTTCCATACTGACAAGGTTACCATCCATTGGAATAACAAAAATCTCGACAACAAACTATCTTCCATAATGACAAGGCTACCATCCATTGGAGTAACAGAAATATGAACAACAGACTACCTTGCATAATGACAAGGCTATCATCCATTGGAGTAACAAATATATCGATAATAGACTACCTTCAATAAGGACAAAGCTACCATCCATTGGAGTAACAAAAATCTCGACAAAAGACTACCTTCCATACTGACAAGGTTACCATCCATTGGAATAACAAAAATCTCGACTACAGACTATCTTCCATAAAGACAAGGCTACCATCCATTGGAGTAACAAAAATCTGAACAACAAACTACCTTACATAATGACAAGGCTACTATCCATTGGAGTAACAAAAATCTCAACGACAGACTACCTTCCATAATGAAAAGGCTAACATTCATTGGAGTAACAAAAATCTCGACAACAGACTACCTTCCATAATTACAAGGCTACCATTCATTGGGGTAACAAAAATCTCGACAACAAACTACCTTCCATAATGTCAAGGCTACCATCCGTTGGAGTATAAAAAATCTCGACAACAGAGTACCTTCCATAATGACAAGGCTACCTTCCATTGGAGTAACAAAAATCACGATTAAAAACTAACTTCCATAATGAATAGGCTACCATCCATTGGAATAACAAAAATATCGATAATAGACTACCTTCCATAATGACAAGGCTACCATCCATTGGAGTAACAAAAATCTGAACAATAGACTACCTTGCATAATGACAAGGCTATCCTCCATTGGAGTAACTAAGATATCGACAATAGACTACCTTAAATAATGACAAGGCTAACATCCATTGGAGTAAAAAAAATCTGAACAAGGGACTACCTTTCATAATGTCATGGCTATCATCCATTGGAGTAACAAAGATATCGACAATAGACTACCTTAAATAATGACAAGGCTACCATTTATTGGAGTAAAAATAATCTCGACAAAAGACTACCTTCCATAGTGACAAGGTTACCATCCATTGGTAAAACAAAAATCTCGACAACAAACTACCTTCCATAATGACAAGGCTACCATCCATTGGAGTAACAAAAGTATGAACAACAGACTACCTTGCATAATGACAAGGCTATCATCCATTGGAGTAACAAAGATATCGACAATAGACTACCTTCAATAATGGCAAGGCTACCATCCATTGGAGTAACAAAAATCTCGACAAAAGACTACCTTCCATACTGACAAGGTTACCATCCATTGGAATAACAAAAATCTCGACAACATACTATCTTCCATAATGACAAGGCTACCATCCATTGGAGTAACAAAAATCTGAACAACAGACCACCTTACATAACGACGGGGTTACAATCCATTGGAGTAACAAAAATCTCAACGACAAACTACCTTCCATAAAGACAAGGCTACCATCCATTGGAGTAACAAAAATCTCGACAACAGACTACCTTCCATAATTACAAGGCTACCATCCCTTGGAATAACAAAAATCTCGACAATAGACTACCTTCCATAACGACAAGGTTAACATCCATTAGAGTAACAAAAATCTCGATAAAAAACTAACTTCCATAATGAATAGGCTACCATCCATTGGAATAACAAAAATCTCGACAATAGACTACCTTCCATAATGACAAGGCTACCATCCATTGGAGTAAAAAAAATCTGAACAAGAGACTACCTTTCATAATGACAAGGCTATCATCCATTGGAGTACCAAAGATATCGACAATAGACTACTTTAAATAATGACAAGGCTACCATCTATTGGAGTAAAAAACATCTCGACAAAAGACTACCTTCCATACTGACAAGGTTACCATCCATTGGAATAACAAAAATCTCGACAACAAACTATCTTCCATAATGACAAGGCTACCATCCATTGTAGTAACAAAAATATAAACAAAAGACTACCTTTCATAATGACAAGGCTATCATCCATTAGAGTAACAAAGATATCGACAATAGACTACCTTAAATAATGACTAGGCTACCATCCATTGGAGTAACAAAAATCTCGACAAAAGACTACCTTCCATACTGACAAGGTTACCATCCATTGGAATAACAAAAATCTCGACAACAGACTATCTTCCATAATGACAAGGCTACCATCCATTGGAGTAACAAAAATCTAAACGACAGACCACCTTACATAATGACAGGGCTACAATCCTTGGGAGTAACAAAAATCTCAACGACAAACTACCTTCCATAATGAAAAGGCTACCATCCATTGGAGTAACAAAAATCTCGACAACAGACTACCTTCCATAATTACAAGGCTACCATTCATTGGAGTAACAAAAATCTTGACAATAAACTACCTTCCATAATGACAAGGCTACCATCCATTGGAGTAAAAAAAATCTCGACAACAGAGTACCTTCCATAATGACAAGGCTACCTTCCATTGGAGTAACAAAAATCTCGATAAAAAACTAAATTCCATAATGAATAGGCTACCATCCATTGGAATAACAAAAATCTCGACAATAGACTACCTTTCATAATGACAAGGCTACCATCCATTGGAGTAACAAAGATATCGACAATAGACTACCTTAAATAATGACAAGGCTACCATCCATTGGAGTAAAAAAAATCTGAACAAGAGACTACCTTACATAATGTCAAGGCTATCATCCATTGGAGTAACAAAGATATCGACAATAGACTACCTTAAATAATGACAAGGCTATCATCTATTGGAGTAAAAAAAATCTCGACAAAAGACTACCTTCCATACTGACAAGGTTACCATCCATTGGTATAAGAAAAATCTCGACAACAGACTACCTTCCATAATGACAAGGCTACCATCCATTGGAGTAACAAAAATATGAACAATAGACTACCTTGCATATTGACAAGGCTATAATCCATTGGAGTAACAAAGATATCGACAATAGACTACCTTCAATAATGACAAGGCTACCATCCATTGGAGTAACAAAAATCTCGACAAAAGACTACCTTCCATACTGACAAGGTTACCATCCATTGGAATAACAAAAATATCGACAACAGACTATCTTCCATAATGACAAGGCTACCATCCATTGGAGTAACAAAAATCTGAACAACAGACCACCTTACATAACGACGGGGTTACAATCCATTGGAGTAACAAAAATATCAACGACAAACTACCTTCCATAAAGACAAGGCTACCATCCATTGGAGTAACAAAAATCTCGACAACAGACTACCTTCCATAATTACAAGGCTGCCATCCATTGGGGTAACAAAAATCTCGACAATAGACTACCTTCCATAATGACAAGGCTACCATAATTGGAGTAAAAAAAATCTCGACAACAGACTACCTTCCATAATGACAAGGCTACCATCCATTGGAGTAACAAAAATATGAACAACAGACTACCTTGCATAATGACAAGGCTATCATCCATTGGAGTAACAAAGATATCAACAATAAACTACCTTCAATAATGACAAGTTTACCATCCATTGGAGTAACAAAAATCTCGACAAAAGACTACCTTCCATAATGACAAGGTTACCATCCATTGGAATAACAAAAATCTCGACTACAGACTATTGTCCATAATGACAAGGCTAGCATCCATTGGAGTAACAAAAATATGAACAACATACTACCTTACATAATGACAAGGCCACAATCCATTGGAGTAACAAAAATCTCAATGACAGACTACCTTCCATAATGAAAAGGTTACCATCCATTTGAGTAAAAATAATCTCGACAATAGACTACCTTCCATAATGACAAGGTTATCATCCATTGGAGTAACAAAGATATCGGAAACATACTAACCTTCAATAATGACAAGGCTACCATCCATTGGAGTAACAAAAATCTCGACAAAATACTACCATCCATAATGAAAAGGCTATCATCCATTGGATTAAAAAAGATATCGACAACGGACTACCTTCAATAATGACAAGGCTACCATCCATTGGAGTAAAAAAAATCTCGACAAAAGACTACCTTTCATAATGACAAGGTTACCATCCATTGGAATAACAAAAATCTCGACAATAGACTACCTTTCATAATGACTTGGCTACCATCCATTAGACTAACAAAAATCTCGATAAAAAACTAACTTCGATAATGAATAGGCTACCATCCATTGGAATAACAAAAATCTCGACCATAGACTACCTTCCATAATGACAAGTCTACCATCCATTGGAGTAACAAAAATCTGAACAACAGACTACCTTGCATAATGACAAGGCTATCATCCATTGGAGTAACAAAGATATCGACAATAGACTACCTTAAATAATGACAAGGATACCATCCATTAGAGTAAAAAAAATCTCGACAAAAGACTACCTTCCATACTGACAAGGTTACCATCCATTGGAATAACAAAAATCTCGACAACATACTATCTTCCATAATTACAAGGCTACCATCCATTGGAGTAACAAAAATTTGAACAACAGACCAACTTACGTAATGACAGGGTTACAATCCATTGGAGTAACAAAAATCTCAACGACAAACTACCTTCCATAAAGACAAGGCTACCATCCATTGGAGTAACAAAAATCTCGAAAACAAACTACCTTCCATAATTACAAGGCAACGATCCATTGGGGTAACAAAAATCTCGACAACATACTACCTTCCATAATAACAAGGCTACCATCCATTGGAGTAAAAAAAATCACGACAACATACTACCTTCCATAATGAAAAGGCTACCATCCATTGGAGTAACAAAAATATGAACAACAAACTACCTTGCATAATGACAATGCTATCATCCATTGGAGTAACAAAGATATCAACAATAGACTACCTTCAATAGCTACAAGGCTACCATCAATTCGAGTAACAAAAATCTCGACAAAAGACTACCTTCCATACTGACAAGGTTACCATCCATTGGAATAACAAAAATCATGACTACAGACTATCTTCCTTAATGACATGGCTAGCATCCATTGGAATAACAAAAATCTGAACAACAGACTACCTTACATAATGACAAGGCCACAATCCATTGGAGTAACAAAAATCTCAATGAAAGACTACCTTCCATAATGAAAAGGTTACCATCCATTGGAGTAAAAATAATCTCGACAATAGACTACCTTCCATAATGACAAGGCTATCATCCATTGGAGTAACAAAGATATCGATAATATACTACCTTCAATAATGAAAAGGCTACCATCCATTAGAGTAACAAAAATCTCGACAAAATACTACCTTCCATAATGAAAAGGCTACCATCCATTGGAGTAACAAAGATATCGACAACGGACTACCTTCAATAATGACAAGGCTACCATCCATTGGAGTAACAAAAATCTCGACAAAAGACTACCTTCCATAATGACAAGGTTACCATCCATTGGAATAACAAAACTCTCGACAATAGACTACCTTCCATAATGACAAGGCTACCATCCATTGGAGTAACAAAAATCTCGATTAAAAACTAACTTCCATAATTATAAGGCTACCATCCATTGGAATAACAAAAATCTCGACAATAGACTACCTTCCATAATGACAAGACTACCATCCATTGGAGTAACAAAAATATGAACAACAAACTACCTTACATAATGACAAAGCTACAATCCATTGGAGTAACAAAAATCTCAACGACAGACTACCTTCCATAATGACAAGGTTACCATCCATTGGAGTAAAAATAATCTCGACAATAGACTACCTTCCATAATGACACGGCTATCATCCATTGGAGTAACAAAAATCTCGACAAAATACTACCTTCCATAATGACAAGGCTACCATCCATTAGAGTAACAACGATATCGACAATAGACTACCTTCAATAATGAAAAGGCTACCATCCATTGGATTAACAAAAATCTCGACAATAAACTACCTTCCATAATGACCAGGCTACCATCCATTGGAGTAACGAAAATCAGAACAACATACTACCTTGCATAATGACAAGGCTATCATCCATTGGAGTAACAAAGATATCGACAATATACTACCTTAAATAATGACAAGGCTACCATCCATTCGAGTAAAAAAAATCTCGACAAAAGACTACCTTCCATACTGACAAGGTTACCATCCATTGGAATAACAAAAATTTCGACTACAGACTATCTTCCATAATGACAAGGCTAGCATCCATTGGAGTAACAAAAATCTGAACAACTGACTACCTTAGATAATTACAAGGCTACAATCCATTGGAGTAACAAAAATCTCAATGACAGACTACCTTCCATAATGAAAAGGTTACCATCCATTGGAGTAAAAATAATCTCGACAATAGACTACCTTCCATAATGACAAGGCTACCATCCATTGGAGTAACAAAGATATCGACAACGAACTACCTTCAATAATGACAAGGCTACCATCCATTGGAGTAACAAAAATCTCGACAAAAGACTACCTCCCATAATGACAAGTTTACCATCCATTGGAATAACAAAAATCTCGACAATAGACTACCTTCCATAATGACAAGGCTACCATCCATTGGAGTAACAAAAATCTCGATAAAAAACTAACTTCCATAATGATAAGGCTACCATCCATTGGAATAACAAAAATCTCGACAATAGACTACCTTCCATAATGACAAGGCTACCATCCATTGGAGTAACAAAAATATGAACAACGAACTACCTTACATAATGACAACGCTACAATCCATTGGAGTAACAAAAATCTCAACGATAGACTACCGTCCATAATGACAAGGTTACCATCCATTGGAGTAAAAATAATCTCGAAAAAAGACTACCTTCCATACTGACAAGGTTACCATCCATTGGAATAACAAAAAACTCGACAACATACTATCTTCCATAATGACAAGGCTACCATCCATTGGAGTAACAAAAATCTGAACAACTGACCACCTTACATAACGACGGGGTTACAATCCATAGGAGTAACAAAAATATCAACGACAAACTACCTTCCATAAAGAAAAGGCTAACATCCAATGGAGTAACAAAAATCTCGACAACAGACTACCTTCCATAATTACAAGGCTACCATCCATTGGGGTAACAAAAATCTCGACAATAGACTACCTTCCATAATGACAAGGCTACCATCCATTGGAGTTAAAAAAATCTCGACAACATACTACCTTCCATAATGGCAAGGCTACCATCCATTAGACTAACAAAAATCTAGTCAACAGACTACCCTCCATAATGACAAGGCTATTATCCATTGGAGTAACAAAAATATGAACAACAGACTACCTTGCATAATGACAAGGCTATCATCCATTGGAGTAACAATGATATCGACAATAGACTACCTTCAATAATGACAAGGCTACCATCCAATGGAGTAACAAAAATCTCGACAAAAGACTACCTTTCATAATGACAAGGCTACCATCCATTGGAATAACAAAAATCTCGACAATAGACTACCTTTCATACTGACAAGGTTACCATCCATTGGAATAACAAAAATCTCGACAATAGACTATCTTCCATAATGACAAGGTTACCATCCATTGGAGTAACAAAAATCAGAACAACAGACCAACTTACATAATGACAGGGTTACAATCCATTGGAGTATCAAAAATCTCCACGACAAACTACCTTCCATAAAGATAAGGCTACCATCCATTGGAGTAACAAAAATCTCGACAACAGACTACCTTCCATAAATACAAGGCTACCATCCATTGGGGTAACAAAAATCTCGACAACATACTACCTTCCATAATGACAAGGTTACCATCCATTGGAGTAAAAAAAATCTCGACAAAAGACTACCTTCCATAATGACAAGTCTACCATCCATTGGAGTAACAAAAATCTGAACAACAGACTACCTTGCATAATGACAAGGCTATCATCCATTGGAGTAACAAAGACATCGACAATAGACTACCTTAAATAATGACAAGGATACCATCCATTGGAGTAAAAAAAATCTCGACAAAAGACTACCTTCCATACTGACAAGGTTACCATCCATTGGAATAACAAAAATCTCGACAACATACTATCTTCCATAATGACAAGGCTACCATCCATTGGAGTAACAAAAATATCGAAAACAAACTACCTTCCATAATTACAAGGCTACGATCCATTGGGGTAACAAAAATCTCGACAACATACTACCTTCCATAATAACAAGGCTACCATCCATTGGAGTAAAAAAAATCACGACAACATACTACCTTCCATAATGAAAAGGCTACCATCCATTGGAGTACCAAAAATATGAACAACAAACTACCTTGCATAATGACAATGCTATCATCCATTGGAGTAACAAAGATATCAACAATAGACTACCTTCAATTATTACAAGGCTACCATCAATTCGAGTAACAAAAATCTCGACAAAAGACTACCTTCCATACTGACAAGGTTACCATCCATTGGAATAACAAAAATCATGACTACAGACTATCTTCCTTAATGACATGGCTAGCATCCATTGGAGTAACAAAAATCTGAACAACAGACTACCTTACATAATGACAAGGCTACAATCCATTGGAGTAACAAAAATCTCAAAGATAGACTACCTTCCATAATGAAAAGGTTACCATCCATTGGAGTAAAAATAATCTCGACAATAGACTACATTCCATAATGACAAGGCTATCATCCATTGGAGTAACAAAGATATCGATAACATACTACCTTCAATAATGAAAAGGCTACCATCCATTAGAGTAACAAAAATCTCGACAAAATACTACCTTCCATAATGAAAAGGCTACCATCCATTGGAGTAACAAAGATATCGACAACGGACAACCTACAATAAAGACAAGGCTACCATCCATTGGAGTAACAAAAATCTCGACAAAAGACTACCTTCCATAATGACAAGGTTACCATCCATTGGAATAACAAAACTCTCGACAATAGGCTACCTTCCATAATGACAAGGCTACCATCCATTGGAATAACAAAAATCTCGACAATAGACTACCTTCCATAATGACAAGACTACAATCCATTGGAGTAACAAAAATATGAACAACAAACTACCTTACATAATGACAAGGCTACCATCCGTTGGAATAACAAAAATATGAATAACAATAATGACAACGCTACAATCCATTGGAGTAACAAAGATATCGACAATAGACTACCTTAATTAATGACAAGGATACCATCCATTGGAGTAAAAAAAATCTCGACAAAAGACTACTTTCCATACTGACAAGGTTACCATCCATTGGAATAACAAAAATCTCGACAACAGACTATCTTCCATAATGACAAGGCTACCATCCATTGGAGTAACAAAAATTTGAACAACAGACCAACTTACATAATGACAGGGTTACAATCCATTGGAGTAACAAAAATCTCAACGACAAACTACCATCCATAAATACAAGGCTACCATCCATTGGAGTAACAAAAATCTCGACAACCAACTACCTTCCATAATTACAAGGCTACGATCCATTGGGGTAACAAAAATCTCGACAATAGACTACCTTCCATAATGACAAGGCTACCATCCATTGGAGTAAAAAAAATCTCGACAACATACTACCTTCCATAATGACAAGGCTACCATCCATTAGACTAACAAAAATCTAAACAACAGACTACCTTCCATAATGACAAGGCTACTATCCATTGGAGTAACAAAAATATGAATAACAGACCACCTTGTATAATGACAAGGCTATCATCCATTGGAGGAACAATGATATCGACAATAGACTACCTTCAATAATGACAAGGCTACCATCCAATGGAGTAACAAAAATCTCGACAAAAGACTACCTTTCATAACGACAAGGCTACCATCCATTGGAATAACAAAAATCTCGACAATAGACTACCTTCTATAATGACAAGGCTACCATCCATTAGACTAACAAAAATCTCGATAAAATACTAACTTCCATAATGAATAGGCTACCATCCATTAGAATAACAAAAATCTCGACAATAGACTACCTTCCATACTAACAAGGTTACCATCCATTGGAATAACAAAAATCTGGACAACAGACTATCTTCCATAATGACAAGGCTACCATCCATTGGAGTAACAAAAATCTGAACAACAGGCCAACTTACATAATGACAGGGTTACAATCCATTGGAGTAAAAAAAATCTCCACGACAAACTACCTTCCATAAAGACAAGGCTACCATCCATTGGAGTAACAAAAATCTCGACAACAGACTACCTTCCATAAATACAAGGCTACCATCCATTGGGGTAACAAAAATCTCGACAACATACTACCTTCCATAATGACAAGGTTACCATCCATTGGAGTAAAAAAATATCTCGACAAAAGACTACCTTCCATAATGACAAGGCTATCATCCATTGGAGTAACAAAAATATGAACAAAAGAATATATTGCATAATGACAAGGCTATCATCCATTGGAGTAACAAAGATATCGATAATAGAATACCTTCAATAATGACAAGGCTACCATCTATTAGATTAACAAAAATGTCGACAAAAGACTACCTTCCATACTGACAAGGTTATCATCCATTGGAATAACAAAAATCTCGACTACAGACTATCTTCCATAATGACAAGGCTACCATCCATTGGAGTAACAAAAATCTGAACAACAGACTACCATACATAATGACAAGGCTACAATCCATTGGAGTAACAAAAATCTCAACGACAGACTACCTACCATAATGAAAAGGTTACCATCCCTTGTAGTAAAAATAATCTCGACAATAGACTACCTTCCATAATGACAAGGCTATCATCCATTGGAGTAACAAAGATATCAGTAACATACTACCTTTAATAATGACAAGGATACCATCCATTGGAGTAACAAAAATCTCGACAAAATACTACCATCCATAATGACAAGGCTATCATCCATTGGATTAAAAAAGATATCAACAACGGACTACCTTCAATAATGACAAGGCTACCATCCAATGGAGTAACCAAAATCTCGAAAAAAGACTACCTTTCATAATGACAAGGTTACCATCCATTGGAATAACAAAAATATCGACAATAGACTACCTTCCATAATGACAAGGCTACCATCCATTAGACTAACAAAAATCTCGATAAAAAACTAACTTCCATAATGAATAGGCTACCATCCATTGGAATAACAAAAATCTCGACAATAGACTTCCTTCCATAATGACAAGTCTACCATCCATTGAAGTGACAAAAATATGAACAACAGACTACCTTGCATAATGACAAGGCTATCATCCATTGGAGTAACAAAGATATAGACAATAGACTACCTTAAATAATGACAAGGATACCATCCATTGGAGTAAAAAAAATCTCGACAAAAGACTACCTTCCATACTGACAAGGCTACCATCCATTGGAATAACAAAAATCTCGAAACCAGACTATCTTCCATAATGACAAGGCTACCATCCATTGGAGTAACAAAAATTTGAACAACAGACCAACTTACATAATGACAGGGTTACAATCCATTGGAGTAACAAAAATCTCAACGACAAACTACCTTCCATAAATACAAGGCTACCATCAATTGGAGTAACAAAAATCTCGACAACAAACTACCTTCCATAATAACAAGGCTACCATCCATTGGAGTAAAAAAAATCACGACAACAGACTTCCTTCCTTAATGACAAGGCTACCATCCATTGGAGTAACAAAAATATGAACAACAACCTACCTTGCATAATGACAATGCTATCATCCATTGGAGTAACAAAGATATCGACATTAGACTACCTTCAATAATGACAAGGCTACAATCCATTCGAGTAACAAAAATCTCGACAAAAGACTACCTTCCATACTGACAAGGTTACCATCCGTTGGAATAACAAAAATCTTGACTACAGACTATCTTCCATAATGACAAGGCTAACATCCATTGGAGTAACAAAAATCTGAACAACCGACTACCTTACATAATGACAAGGCTACAATCCATTGGAGTAAGAAAAATCTCAATGGCAGACTACCTTCCATAATGAAAAGGTTACCATCCATTGGAGTAAAAATAATCTCGACAATAGACTACCTTCCATAATGACAAGGCTATCATCCATTGGAGTAACAAAGATATCGATAACATACTACCTTCAATAATGACAAGGCTACCATCCATTGGAGTAACAAAAATCTCGACAACAGACTACCTTCCATAAATACAAGGCTACCATCCATTGGGGTAACAAAAATCTCGACAACATACTACCTTCCATAATGACAAGGCTACCATCCATTGGAGTAACAAAAATATGAACAAAAGACTATCTTGCATAATGACAAGGCTATCATCCATTGGAGTAACAAAGATATCGAAAATAGAATACCTTCAATAATGACAAGGCTACCATCCATTAGATTAACAAAAATCTCGACAACATACTACCTTCCATAATGACAAGGCTACCATCCATTAGACTAACAAAAATCTCGATAAAAAACTAAATTCCATAATGAATAGGCAACCATCCATTAGAATATAAAAAATCTCGACAATAGACTACCTTCCATAATGACAAGGCTACAATCCATTGGAGTAACAAAAATATGAATAATAGACTACCTTGCATAATGACAAGGCTATCATCCATTGGAGTAACAAAAATCTCAACGACAAACTACCTTCCATAAAGACAAGGCTACCATCCATTGGAGTAACAAAAATCTAGACAACAGACTACCTTCCATAATTACAACGCTACCATCCATTGGGGTAACAAAAATCTCGAGAATAGACTACCTTCCATAATGACAAGGCTACCATCCATTGGAGTAAAAAAAATCTCGACAACAGACTACCTTCCATAATGACAAGGCTATCATCCATTGGAGTAACAAAAATTTGAACAACAGACTACCTTGCATAATGACAAGGCTATCATCCAGTGGAGTAACAAAGATATCGACAATAAACTACCTTCAATAATGACAAGGCTACCATCCATTGGAGTTACAAAAATCTCTACAAAAGACTACCTTCCATAATGACAAGGTTACCATCCATTTGAATAACAAAAATCTCGACTACAGACTATCTTCCATAATGACAAGGCTACCATCCATTGGAGTAACAAAAATCTGAACAACATACTACCTTACATAATGACAAGGCTACAATCCATTGGAGTAACAAAAATCTCAACGACAGACTACCGTCCATAATGAAAAGGTTACCATCAATTGGATTATAAATAATCTCGACAATAGAATACCTTCCATAATGACAAGGCTATCAGCCATTGGAGTAACATAGATATCGGTAACATACTAACCTTCAATAATGACAAGGCTACCATCCATTGGAGTAACAAAAATCTCGACAAAATACTACCATCCATAATGACAAGGCTATCATCCATTGGAGTAACAAAGATATCGAAAATGGACTACCTTCCATAATTACAAGGCTACCATCCATTGGGGTAACAAACATCTCGACAATAGACTACCTTCCATAATTACAAGGCTACCATCCATTGGAGTAAAAAAAATCTCGACAACATACTACCTTCCATAATGACAAGGCTACCATCCATTAGACTAACAAAAATCTCGATAAAAAACTAACTTCCATAATGAATAGGCAACCATCCATTAGAATAAAAAAAATCTCGACAATAGACTACCTTCCGTAATGACAAGGCTACCATCCATTGGAGTAACAAAAATCTGAATAATAGACTACCTTGCATAATGACAAGGCTATCATCCATTGGAGTAACAAAAATCTCAACGACAAACTACCTTCCATAAAGACAAGGCTACCATCCATTGGAGTAACAAAAATCTAGACAACAGACTACCTTCCATAATTACAAGGCTACCATCCATTGGGGTAACAAAAATCTTGACAATAGACTACCTTCCATAATGACAAGGCTACCATCCATTGGAGTAAAAAAAATCTCGACAACAGACTACCTTCCATAATGACAAGGCTATTATCCATTGGAGTAACAAAAATATGAACAACAGACTACCTTGCATAATGACAAGGCTATCATCCAGTGGAGTAACAAAGATATCGACAATAAACTACCTTCAATAATGACAAGGCTACCATCCATTGGAGTAACAAAAATCTCGACAAAAGACTACCTTCCATAATGACAAGGTTACCATCCATTTGAATAACAAAAATCTTGACTACAGACTATCTTCCATAATGACAAGGCTACCATCCATTGGAGTAACAAAAATCTGAACAACATACTACCTTACATAATGACAAGGCTACAATCCATTGGAGTAACAAAAATCTCAACGACAGACAACCGTCCATAATGAAAAGGTTACCATCAATTGGATTATAAATAATCTCGACAATAGAATACCTTCCATAATGACAAGGCTATCATCCATTGGAGTAACATAGATATCGGTAACATACTAACCTTCAATAATGACAAGGCTACCATCCATTGGAGTAACAAAAATCTCGACAAAATACTACCATCCATAATGACAAGGCTATCATCCATTGGAGTAACAAAGATATCGACAACGGACTACCTTCAATAATTACAAGGCTACCATACATTGGAGTAACAAAAATCTCGACAAAAGACTACCTTTAATAATGACAAGGTTACCATCCATTGGAATAACAAAAATCTCGACAAGAGACTACCTTCCATAATGACAAGGCTACCATCCATTAGACTAACAAAAATATCGATAAAAAACTAACTTCCATAATGAATAGGCTACAATCCATTGGAATAAAAAAAATCTCGACAATAGACTACCTTCCATAATGACAAGGCTACCATCCATTGGAGTAACAAAAATATGAATAATAGACTACCTTGCATAATGACAAGGCTATCATACATTGGAGTAACAAAGATATCGACAATAGACTACATTAAATAATGACAAGGCTACCATCCATTGGAGTAAATAAAATCTCGAAAAAAGACTACCTTCCATACTGACAAGGTTACCATCCATTGGAATAACAAAAATCTCGACAACAGACTATCTTCCATAATGACAAGGCTACCTGAAGAAGTGAAAAACACAAGAAGGGGGGTTGAATTGTAAAACTGAAAATCAATGCAATGAACACGATATTTTTATCCTGGTTCGTTTGATCTCAAACTACTCCAGTCCACCCGTCAAGGTGATTTCACCTCTCTCCAACGAGGTCTTAATCCATTATATTCAACTGAATATTACAATCTGCTTTAACAACTGCTAAAGCCTTCTTGATGCAAACCACAAACCGGTTTGTCAAGGAATCACTTTCTTACAAAGAATTGAAATCTAGGTGTGTGAATGTTTTCTACAAAACTGTTTATCACAACTGTGATACTACACAACTTAAGCTTATGGAAACTAGATTGCTAAAATAATTGAGTAAGGAAATATGGAACTTTTAGAAAACTGAGAATAAGAAGATGATGAATAGCTTTTAGGCGTGTAAATTGATGTAGTACATTAGCCAATTCAATCTCCATTGACTTGTTTATATAGCATTGAAATTAGTGAACGTTGGAGCAATAATTCTGATTCAATGCTAATAACAATCTTTCTTTATTAAGCATATCTTGTCTGGAATGATGCCGTTGGTAATAACTCGTCTTGAATTCACAGTGTCGTTGCTACTAAAGCATGTTCTGGCTTTGGCTCATTCTGACGCTGCTTAAGTGCTGATGAACTGTTGTTGTCTTTATCAGAGATCAGAGTGTTGAGTGCAGATCTGTTCATGAAGCTTCAGCATAAGCGTGAGTTGTTCTTCTGATTCTGGTATCTGATATAGCATCTTATGATGCTAATGTTGATAACCAATATTCTGATGCTGATTCTGATGTACTCTTGCTGATACCTATCAGAGTTTCTGCAAAACAGAAAGTAATATTTTAGGTAGAAAATAGTTCTTACATGAATCACATAATTAATATATCTTTTCATTTTGTTATCATCAAAACTTAAACTTAGGGCAGTAGATTCAAACTTTGTTCTAACAATCTCCCCCTTTTTGATGATGACAAAAACTAGATATTTTTTAATTGAAAATATAGTGAAAAAGTATCAGAGATAACTAAATGATAAGTTGCATCAGAATTAAATAAGGAGTTATCAAAGATAAGGGATAAAGAGATATCAGAGATAGGATCGGAGATACTCCCCATGAATTTATTACTTCCCTTTTTAATTCCAAGGGTTCTTCGGGATCAGATCTTTATTGAATTCTTGAACATCAGAATGTTAGAGCTTTGACTATCAGAACTTGAAATCAGGATATCAGAGCTTTATCAGAGCTTTACTTTAGATCAGAGTATCAGGGCTTTGGGCTTCAGTGTATCAAAGAGCATTCTTGTACCTGTAGACTTTTGCAAAAACAGAAAACATTCAAGTATATCAGAGTTAGAATGTTTGATACTTTTTGTCTCAGTAATCCGTTATTGAAAAATATCATTCTTCTTCTCCCCCTTTTTGTCAGCAATCAAAAAGTGTAAGTGATGTGCTAAAACTATCAGAGCAGAAAAACTTGTTATATTAAAATATTCAGAGCAAGACAAAACAGTACAAAAGATATGCAAAGAAAAACATTGAAAATATCATGAATGAAAAACTAAGGTTGGGGAGGAAAGCGTGTGAACAGAGTCTCCAGCATTGCCTTAATCTGATCAGCAGTTTCAGTCTGCTTGTGCACCATGCTGACTACTGTATCTATCTTGCTGTCCTGTACATCCATCCTTTCCTTCATCTTCTGATCATTTTCATCCATTCTTTGTTGCAGACGAATATCATTCAGCTTCAGATCTTCCAGAGTTTGCCTTTCCAAGGCAGCTTGAGACACATCAGAAGCAGGGAGCTTCTAAGAGCTTTCTGCAACATCTTCAGCTTGTCTGACTTCATCTTGAGTTGTCTGATCATCTTCTGGCTGCACTTTTGAAACTGGACGCTTCTCAGACCATGGCTCACTATCCAGAAGGAGCACGTCTTCCTGTGGCAGCTGACTTTCAACTTCCTTCAGCAGCATGCTAAAGTTCTGTTGTGCCTGCTCATAATGGATATCCTGCAACTTGAGGGCTTCAGCACATACCCATATTCTGAAACGTGACCAGAGCTGGTCTGAGGCAGCAGGATCAATCATTCCAGGACAGACTTGCTTCAGAGAAGTAATCCACTGTTGCAAACCTGTTTCAAAATTCACAATGCCAGAGCCAACATCTGGCTGTTTTGGTTTTGGAATGGCTATCATATGTTTGAGATCAGCAAGACGGTCAAGGATTGTTAAATCGATGAAGGTCCTGCTGGGGTCTTCTGTAGTTTGTTTGGGAGATGTTTGTTTGGGAGATGGAGTGGGAGAGTCACAAATAATAATTGGACTGTGAGGGGTTTTTGGAGTATTTGGAGGGGTAGTTTCTGGAGAGGATGGCAGCTTGGCCATGGTTACAGTTGTTCCACATGGAAGCTGAATTGCCAGAGGTTGTGGCTTAGAGGATTGAGGAGAATGAGGTTCAGGAGATGGAGTTTCAGAATGATGAAACTCAGGTTGAGGAGGTGATGGTGGAGGTGATGGTTGAGGTGATGGTGGATGAATTTCTGGTTGAGGAGAGGGAGAGGGAATTGCTGGTTGTGGAGAAGGAGGAGGAATTTCTGGTTGTTCAGGAATTTGTGGTTTTTCTGGTATGGGTGAGAGAGGTTGTTCTGGTTGAGGAGAGTGGGCAATTTCTGGTTCAGTGTTTGGATTATTTGAGAGGTGATCAGAAAAACGTTGATCAATGTCAAACATAACTTTGTCAAGTTCTGATGTTATTGAAGTTGTTGGTTTGGGATGTTTGGTGCGGGGTCTTCTGAGAGTCAGTGACTCAGAAGGGTCATCTTCTGGTTCGGTTTCATCTATTGTTGGTATGGGGATTTGAATTTCATGTGAGGCTGGGGTTGGGATTGATGTTGGAATAGCAGAAGAATTTAAAACAGAAGCAGCAGATAAATTACCTCTTTTCTTGGGTGTCTGCTGGGATGATCCTTCTGAAGTGGCCTTCCTTTTCTTCGTCTTCTTCAGTGTAACTTCTGGTTGAGGTTGGTGCAATTCTTTGATATTCAGCTTGGGATCTGAACCATCAGCCTTGCAAGCGTCCAAGTATCTGAGAACCACCACTGGTTTAGATTATATCTCAGAAAATAAAGGAAAGTCGTCCAGAGGGACTCTTCTGCTGGTGATGTCAGCAAGAGGAGTAGTGCTGGGCTCCTTTCTGATATTCTCTATCAGTTTCATTTTCTTCAGATTCTTCGCGTTCAGAGGCTTGCCAATAGTTGGTTCAATAGTACTTAACTCCTGAGCTTCTATGAGGTGCTCTATCAGCCTATTCTCAGTCAGAATATATGATATTAACCTCCCAAAGGGTATCCAATCCCTCTTTGTTCTTTCTTCTTCCCTGGTTTCATTGACGCTGGTCCTGAGGTGGTTAAACAGAAGATAAGCCAAGTTGATTTTTACCTTCTGATTAATAAAGTAGATCAGAAACTGCTGATCTATATTTATATAATCAGGGGAACTTGTTGGCTTCCTGTGATTAAAACACCCCAGAATGATCTTCGCCCAAACTCTGTGGTGATCCTTTAAGTCTCTGATTTTGCTGCTGGGCACCCCAAGGGTGAAAATCTGCTCTGCAATGACACCAACGTCAGAGCATCTTTCAGCCATATAAATATAGCGGACGCCACCGCCACTGTAACCAAACAATTTTGCTATGTGATCCTCAGTGATCACAATCTTCTTTCCCATTATATAGGAGGTGACTTGATGCGTTGATGAGGATGCATGAATCCAGAACTCCTTGACCAAAGCTGGGAACGTTGGTCCAACCAACCTGTCAAAATATCACGCCCATTTTTGTGCCCTAACTTCTTCTGTCAAGTCAAATCCTTTTTCTTTCAGACCGTTGAAGTCAACAATTAGTTCAGACAGCACTTCCAGATTCTTCACTGGTGTAAGGAGTGTTCTGAAAGGAACTTGGGACTGTTCAGAGGAGTCCTTCTTCTGAGAACCTACAGAAGCATTGCTGGAGGTTGCCATGTTCACACTTAGGGTTTTTCTGAGAAAACTGAGAAAATGGGTTTAAGTTGGAAAGAGATGAACACAGAGAAAATGCAGAAAATATTTGAGAGATTATGAGAAACGGTAAAGGATTAATGTGAGAAGTTAACATGCTTAAATAGATTTCAAAATACTTTTTGAAAGAGTAAACGGTTTCAAGAAAGAGAAATAAAATCATGATTACGTTTTTAAAACATGATTACTTTCATTTAATGCTTGATGATTTTGGGGGATTTGAGAAAGATACTTGAAACGGGTACCAGACATGTGTCTCAATGCACCCAATCAGCGTTTTGCCTTCTCAGAAGCGTGCACGCGTTCTGCTTCATAAATTTGCTGATGATTGGATGACACTTGTTTGATTTAGTGAGCAGCACGTCTATCGTTAAGCTGAAACGCTCAGATCTTTAAGAATAGCATCTGATACAATCTGCATGTTCTATCTTTCTGAAAAGAGATTGATCAGATGTTCACAGTAAAACAAATACATTCTGAAAGATAATATATGGAATTAAAACATTTTCACTCTGGGTAGATTTTCATGCTGAGATGTTTCAGAATGAAATTGAATCTATCTTCAGAAAGGGGTTTAGTGAAGATATCAGCCCATTGATGGTCTGTATCAATAAATTTTAAGTTCAAAATTCCTTTCTGAATATAGTCCCTAATGAAATGATGTTTTATTTCTATAAGCTTAGCTCTAGAATGTAAAATGGGATTCTTACTTAAGCAAATAGCAGAAGTATTGTCACAAAGTATAGGGATGTTACTCTCAAAAATCTGGAAGTCTTCAAGCTGACTTTTCATCCAGAGCATTTGTGTGCTACATCCTGCTGCAGCTATGTACTCAGCTTCTGCTGTTGATAGCGCAATTGTGGATTGCCTTTTGCTGGACCAAGAGATCAGATTGTCTCCCAGAAACTGGCAGCTTCTAGAAGTACTTTTGCGCTCTACTCTGTCTCCAGCAAAGTCAGCATCGCAGTAGCCTACTAAGCTGTAATCACTAGATTTTCTATAAAATAAACCCAGATTAGTAGTACCTTTCAGATACTTGAAAATTCGCTTAACAGCTGTTAAGTGAGATTCTCTAGGATCTGATTGGAATCTAGCACAAATACATATGCTGAATAAGATATCAGGTCTTGAAGCTGTCAGATAAAGGAGAGAACCAATTATACCTCTGTAGACCTTCTGTTCTACCTTTTTGAATACCTCTTCTCTTTCCAGAATGAACGTGGGATGCATTGGAATCTTTGATGGCTTACATTCTGAGAGGTCAAATTTCTTCAGAAGATCTCTGATATATTTGCTCTGATGAATGTAAGTTCCCTCTGGAGTTTGATTGATCTGAATTCCTAGTTAGAATTTCAGTTCCCCCATGAGACTCATCTCAAATTCTTCCTGCATACACTTAGCAAATTTTCTTCCAAGAGAAGGATTAGTAGATCAAAAAATAATATCATCAACATAAATTTGATAGACTAAGATGTCATTCTTAACTGACTTACAGAATAAGGTAGTGTCCACCTTCCCTCTGGTGAATTCATTTTCTAACAAAAAGTTACTTAGTCTTTCATACCAAGCTCTGGGAGCTTGTTTCAGACCATATAGTGACTTCTTTAGTTTGAAAACATGTTCTGGATGTTTTGTATTTTCAAAGCCAAGGGGTTAGTGCACATAAACCTCTTCTTCTATATAACCATTTAAGAATGCACTCTTGACATCCATCTGATACAGAGTGATGCCTCTATTAACAGCAAATGAAATTAAAAGTCTGATAGATTCTAACCTGGCGACTGGAGCAAAGGTTTCTGTATAGTCTATCCCCTCTTGCTGACTATAACCTTGTGCAACCAGTCGTGCTTTGTTTCTGATGACTTCACCTTGTTCATTTAGCTTGTTTCTGAACACCCATCTTGTTCCAATGACGTTGAATCCTTTTGGTCTGGGAACAAGATCCCATACGTCATTTCTGGTGAATTGATTCAGCTCTTCTTGCATTGCTAGAATCCAGTCGTTGTCCAGAAGTGCTTCATCAATAGAAGAAGGTTCAATCAGAGACACAAGTCCCATGAGGGTTTCTTCAGAGTTTCTGAAGCTTGCTCTTGTTCTGATTGGATCTTCCTTTCTTCCTAAGATAGTTTCTTCTGGGTGATCCAAGCTGCTTCTGGGTAATCTCTTCTGAGGTTGATCAGCAGCTGTTGTAGGATTGCTAGCAGTGCTCCTTTCAGACGTTGAAGGAGGGTCTGTGTTGAGAGCTTCTGATGACTTGTCTTCAGAACTTGTAAATTCAATTTCCATACCTGCAAAAACTTCATTCTGCTTTAACTTTTCAGAGTCAAGCTTATCATCAAAACGAACACTAATTGATTCTTCCACAATATGTGTTTCTGTATTGTATACTCTGTACCCTCTTGAGCGTTCAGAGTATCCTAACATAATACACTTCTGTGCTTTTGAGTCAAACTTGTTCAAATAATTCTTTGTATTTAACATAAAACAAGTACATCCAAATGGATGAAAATATGAAATGTTGGGCTTTCTGTTCTCCCACAATTCATATGGAGTCTTTTCCAGAATAAGTCTTATTGAGATTCTATTCTGAATGTAGCACGCTGTGTTTATTGCTTCTTCCCAGAAGATCTTAGCAACATTTGTCTCATTGATCATGGTTCTGGCCATTTCTTGCAATGTTCTGTTCTTTCGTTCTACAACTCCATTTTGTTGGGGAGTTCTAGGACAAGAGAAATCATGCAGAATGCCTCTGTCATTACAGAATGACTCAAAATCTTTGTTTTCAAACTCTCCACCATGATCACTTCTGACTTTAACGATTCTAAGATCCTTTTCATTCTGAACTTGGTTACAGAAGGTAACAAACACAGAGTGTGACTCGTCCTTGTGTCTTAAGAACTATACCCATGTCCATCTGCTATAGTCATCTACGATTACTAACCCATACTTCTTGCCACTGACTGAAGTAGTTTTAACTGGTCCAAATAAGTCAATGTGCAGAAGTTCTAATGGCTTAGAGGTAGAAACAACATTTTTAGATTTAAAAGAAGGTTTTGTAAACTTGCCTTTCTGACATGCTTCACACAGAGCATCTGAATTGAACTTCAAATTAGGAAGTCCTCTGACCAGATTGAGTTTGTTAATCTGAGATATTCTTCTCATACTAACATGCCCCAATCTTCTGTGCCGGATCCAGTGCTCGTTGTTAACAGACAGAAGACACTTTACATTCTTACTTTTTAGTTCAGAAAGTTTGATTTTGTAAATGTTGTTTTTCCTCTTTCCATTAAACAGGATAGTCCCATCTTTCTGACTAACAACTTTACATGATTTTTGATTAAAGATTATATCATAACCGTTATCACTTAATTGACTTATGGATAACAGATTATGCATTAATCCATCTACTAGCAGAACATTATTAATAGAGGGAAGATTTCCATTACCTACAGTTCTAGAGCCAATTATCTTTCCCTTCTGATTGCCTCCAAAGCCAACGTGGCCTCTAGGCTTAAGTTCCAGGCATTGGAACATATGCCTTCTTCCCGTCATGTGTCGCGAGCAGCCAGAGTCCAGGTACCATGACTGGTGTTTCTGATTTGCTGCTAAAGATATCTGCGAAATGTATTATTTTATCCTTAGGTACCCAGATTTTTTTGGGTCCTGATTTGTTAGATTTACCAAAACTCTGGTTGAATTTTGGTTTCACAGAGTACTTACTGCTAGTGTATTTAATATCATGTGTGTGACCATACACAAAATGTGAGTTCAGAGGAGTGTGTTTAATGGTTAAATCCATGACATTCTTTGGTGTAGGAACCTTACCTTGGTATCCTATTCCCTTCCTGTTGTTTCTGCTAACTCCATAGATCATTGAAGCCATTTTGCTTCTATCTATGCTTTTAGCAAGGAACTTCTGGAAACTGTGATCATACTCCTTGATGATCTCATCAGCACTGTTGGAAGTTTCAGAAATTGGTTCTTTCTGAGAGTTTTGTAAGGTATTTTCTAATTTTGAAATTTTATTTCTCAGCTCAGAATTTTCAAATTTAAGACTCTCAGTCTTATCAGAGTCAGATTCAAGATTCCTTTTCAGGTTTCAGAATTTAACTCTAATCTGCTGATATCTTTCCAGAATTTCATTAAGGCTTTCAGCAAGTTCAGCCTTGGTAAAATTAACTACAAAGTCAGGAAATACCTCTTCAGTATCTGATTCTGAGTCTGATTCAGAAGCTTCACTATCTTCTGAAATGTTGGCCATGAGAGCTATGTTTGCTCTCTCATCATCTAATTCTGAGTCAGCTTCAGACGAGTCAGAGTCATCCCATGTAGCCATGAGACTTTTCTTCTTTTCTCTTCCAAACTTCTTTTTGGGCTTTTCCCTCTGAAGCTTTGGGCAGTCACTCTTGTAGTGTCCTTGCTCATTGCACTCATAGCAGATGATGTCCTTGGTGTTTGGCTTTCTGCTTCCTGAGGAGCCTTCAGATCTTCTGTATCCAGAGGAAGAATTTGTCCTTCTGTATCTGGAAGAAGACTCGTTCTGATCAGATCTTCTGGGATTCTTGAACTTCCTTTGGCTCTGCTTCCACAGTTGATTCACTCTTCTGGAGAGGAGGGAGAGTTCGTCTTCTTCTGATGAGGATCCATCAGATGTTTCTTCAACTGCCTGCAAAACTTTAGACTCAGATTTTTTGTTAGATTTTAATGCTAAAGGCTTACCTTACTTCTGGGGTTCATCAGCTTCTAGCTCTATCTCATGACTTCTGAGGGAGCTGATAAGTTCCTCCAGAGAAATTTTGTTGAGATCTTTTGCTAGCTTCAGAGCTGTAACCATTGGCCTACACTGCTTTGGTAAGCTTCTGATGATTTTCTTGACGTGATCAGCAGTAGAGTAACCTTTGTCCAGAACCTTGAGACCAGCTACCAGAATCTGGAATCTTGAGAACATTGTTTCAATGGATTCACTTTCTTCCATTTTGAATGCCTCATACTTCTGGATGAGCGCAAGAGCTTTAGTTTCTTTGACCTGAACGTTGCCCTCATGCTTCATTCTGAGTGAGTCAAACATGTTCTTTGTTGTGTCTCTGTTGGAGATCTTTTCATATTCAGCATAAGAGATGGCGCTGAGAAGGATGGTTCTGGCCTTGTGGTGATTTTTGAAGTCACGGTTTTGTTGGTCATACATTGCTTTCCTATCAATCTTCTGACTGCTTGCATTCACAGGGTGCGTGTATACATCTGTCACCATATCCCACAGATCAGCATCATGTGCCAGAAAGAAGCTTTCAATTCTGTCTTTCCAGTAATCAAAATTTTCTCCATCAAAGACTGGAGGTTTACCGCTGAATCTGTCTCTGTCCTCATGGTTGTCATTGCTGGTGTGTGAATAAGTTCCTGCCATTGTGTTTTTCTGACGTTGGATCTTGTACTGACACGGTTAAGTGTTTTAGCTCAGAACCAGGAGCTCTGATGCCAATTGAAGAAGTGAAAAACACAAGAAGGGGGGTTGAATTGTAAAACTGAAAATCAATGCAATGAACATGATATTTTTATCCTGGTTCGTTTGATCTCAAACTACTCCAGTCCACCCATCAAGGTGATTTCGCCTCTCTCTAACGAGGTCTTAATCCATTATATTCAACTGAATATTACAATCTGCTTTAACAACTGCTAAAGCCTTCTTGATGCAAACCACAGACCGGTTTGTCAAGGAATCACTTTCTTACAAAGAATTGAAATCTAGGTGTGTGAATGTTTTCTACAAAACTGTTTATCACAACTGTGATACTACACAACTTAAGCTTATGGAAACTAGATTGCTAAAATAATTGAGTAAGGAAATATGGAACTTTTAGCAAACTGAGAATAAGAAGATGATGAATAGCTTTTAGGCATGTAAATTTATGTAGAGCATTAGCCAATTCAATCTCCATTGACTTGTTTATATAGAATTGAAATTAGTGAACGTTGGAGCAATAATTCTGATTTAATGCCAATAACAATCTTTCCTTATTAAGCAGATCTTGTCTGGAATGATGCCGTTGGTAATAACTCGTCTTGAATGCACAGTACCGTTGCTACTAAAGCATGTTCTGGCTTTGGCTCATTCTGACGCTGCTTAAGTGCTGATGAACTGTTGTTGTCTTTATCAGAGATCAGAGTGTTGAGCGCAGATCTGTTTATCAAGCTTCATCATAAGCGTGAGTTGTTCTTCTGATTCTGGTATCTGATATAGCATCTTCTGATGCTGATGTTGATAACCAATATTCTGATGCTGATTATGATGTACTCTTGCTGATACCTATCAGAGTTTCTGCAAAACACAACATAATATTTTAGGTAGCAAATAGTTCTTACATGAATCACATAATTAATATATATTTTCATTTTGTTATCATCAAAACTTAAACTTAGGGCAGTAGATTCAAACTTTGTTCTAACACTACCATCCATTGGAGTAACAAAAATTTGAACAACAGACCAACCTACATAATGACAGGGTTACAATCCATTGGAGTAACAAAAATCTCAATGACAAACTACCTTCCATAAAGACAAGGCTACCATCCATTGGAGTAACAAAAATCTCGACAACAGACTACCTTCAATAATTACAAGGCTACCATCCATTGGGGTAACAAAAATCTCGACAACATACTACCTTCCATAATAATAAGGCTACCATCCATTGGATTAAACAAAATCTCGACAACCGACTACCTTCCATAATGACAAGGCTACCATCCGTTGGAATAACAAAAATATGAATAACTTACTACCTTGCATAATGACAAGGCTATCATCCATTGGAGTAACAAAGATATCGACAATAGACTACTTTCAATAATGACAAGGCTACCATCCATTCGAGTAACAAAAATCTCGACAAAAGATTACCTTCCATACTGACAAGGTTACCATCCATTGGAATAACAAAAATATCGAATACAGACTATCTTCAATAATGACAAGGCTAGCATCCATTGAAGCAACAAAAATCTGAACAACAGACTACCTTACATAATGACAAGGCTACAATCCATTGGAGTAACAAAAATCCCAATAACAGACTACCTTCCATAATGAAAAGGTTACCATCCATTGGAGTAAAAATAATCTCAACAACAGACTACCTTCCATAATGACAAGGCTATCATCCATTGAAGTAACAAAAATCTCGACAAAATACTACCTTCCATAATGACAAGGCTACCATCCATTGGAGTAACAAAGATATCGACAACGGACTAACTTCAATAATGACAAGGCTACCATCCATTGGAGTAAAAAAAATCTCGACAAAAGACTACCTACCATAATGACAAGGTTACCATCCATTGGAATAACAAAAATCTCGACAACAGACTACCTTCCATAATGACAAGGCTACCATCCATTAGACTAAAAAAAATCTTGATAAAAAACTAACTTCCATAATGAATAGGCTACCATCCATTGGAATAACAAAAATCTCGACAATAGACTACCTTCCATACTGACAAGGTTACGATCCATTGGAATAACAAAAATCTCGACAACAGACTATCTTCTATAATGACAAGGCTACCATCCATTGGAGTAACAAAAATCTGAACAACAGACCACCTTACATAACGACGGGGTTACAATCCATTGGAATAACAAAAATCTCAACGACAAACTACCTTCCATAAAGACAAGGCTACCATCCATTGGAGTAACAAAAATCTCGACAACAGACTACCTTCCATAATTAAATGGCTACCATCCATTGGGGTAACAAAAATCTCGACAATAGACTACCTTCCATAATGACAAGGCTACCATCCATTGGAGTAAAAACAATCTCGACAACAGACTACCTTCCATAATGACAAGGCTATCATCCATTGGAGTAACAAAAATATGAACAACAGATTACCTTGCATAATGTAAAGGCTATCATCCATTGGAGTAACGATATCGACAATAAAGTACCTTCAATAATGACAAGGCTATCATCCATTGGAGTAACAAAAATCTCGACAAAAGACTACCTTCCATACTGACAAGGTTACCATCCATTGGAGTAACAAAAATCTCGACAACAGACTATCTTCTATAATGACAAGGCTACCATCCATTGGAGTAACAAAAATCTGAACAACAGACCACCTTACATAACGACGGGGTTACAATCCATTGGAATAACAAAAATCTCAATGACAAACTACCTTCCATAAAGACATGGCTACCATCCATTGGAGTAACAAAAATCTCGACAACAGACTACCTTCCATAATTAAATGGCTACCATCCATTGGGGTAACGAAAATATCGACAATAGACTACCTTCCATAATGACAAGGCTACCATCCATTGGAATAAAAACAATCTCGACAACAGACTACCTTCCATAATGACAAGGCTATCATCCATTGGAGTAACAAAAATATGAACAACAGACTAACTTGCATAATGTCAAGGCTATCATCCATTGGAGTAACAAAGATATCGACAATAAACTACCTTCAATAATGACAAGGCTACCATCCATTGGAGTAACAAAAATATCGACAAAAGACTACCTTCCATACTGACAAGGTTACCATCCATTGGAATAACAAAAATCTCGACAACAGACTATCTTCCATAATGACAAGGCTATCATCCATTGGACTAACAAAAATCTGAACAACAGACCACCTTACATAACGACGGGGTTACAATCCATTGGAGTAACAAAAGTCTCAACGAAAAAATACCTTCCATAAAGACAAGGCTACCATCCATTGGAGTAACAAAAATATCGACAACAGACTACCTTCCATAATTACAAGTCTACCATCCATTGGGGTAACAAAAATCTCGACAATAGACTACCTTCCATAATGATAAGGCTACCATCCATTGGAGTAAAAAAAATCTCGACAACAGACTACCTTCCATAATGACAAGGCTATCATCCATTGGAGTAACAAAAATCTGAACAACAGACTACCTTGCATAATGACAAGGCTATCATCCATTGGAGTAACAAAGATATCGAGAATAAACTACCTTCAATAATGACAAGGCTACCATCCATTGGAGTAACAAAAATCTCGACAAAAGACTACCTTCCATATTGACAAGGTTACCATCCATTGGAATAACAAAAATCTCGACAACAGACTATCTTCTATAATGACAAGGCTACCATCCATTGGAGTAACAAAAATCTGAACAACAAACCACCTTACATAACGACGGGGTTACAATCCATTGGAATAACAAAAATCTCAACGACAAACTACCTTCCATAAAGACAAGGCTACCATCCATTGGAGTAACAAAAATCTCGACAACAGACTACCTTCCATAATTAAATGGCTACCATCCATTGGGGTAACAAAAATCTCGACAATAGACTACCTTCCATAATGACAAGGCTACCATCCATTGGAGTAAAAACAATCTCGACAATAGACTACCTTCCATAATGACAAGGCTATCATCCATTGGAGTAACAAAAATATGAACAACAGATTACCTTGCATAATGTCAAGGCTATCATCCATTGGAGTAACAAAGATATCGACAATAAACTACCTTCAATAATGACAAGGCTACCATCCATTGGAGTAACAAAAATCTCGACAAAAGATTACCTTCCATACTGACAAGGTTACAATCCATTGGAGTAACAAAAATCTCGACAACAGACTATCTTCTATAATGACAAGGCTACCATCCATTGGAGTAACAAAAATCTGAACAACAGACCACCTTACATAACGACGGGGTTACAATCCATTGGAATAACAAAAATCTCAACGACAAACTACCTTCCATAAAGACAAGGCTACCATCCATTGGAGTAACAAAAATCTCGACAACAGACTACCTTCGATAATTAAATGGCTACCATCCATTGGGGTAACAAAAATCTCGACAATAGACTACCTTCCATAATGACAAGGCTACCATCCATTGGAGTAAAAACAATCTCGACAACAGACTACCTTCCATAATGACAAGGCTATCATCCATTGGAGTAACAAAAATATGAACAACAAACTACCTTGCATAATGTCAAGGCTATCATCCATTAGACTAACAAAGATATCGACAATAAACTTCCTTCAATAATGACAAGGCTACCATCCATTGGAGTTACAAAAATCTCGACAAAAGACTACTTTCCATACTGACAAGGTTACCATCCATTGGAATAACAAAAATCTCGACAACAGACTATCTTCCATAATGACAAGGCTACCATCCATGGAGTAACAAAAATCTGAACAACAGACCACCTTACATAACGACGGGGTTACAATCCATTGGAGTAACAAAAATCTCAACGACAAACTACCTTCCATAAAGACAAGGCTACCATCCATTGGAGTAACAAAAATCTCGACAACAGACTACCTTCCATAATTACAGGGCTACCATCCATTGGGGTAACAAAAATCTCGACAATAGACTACCTTCCATAGTGATAAGGCTACCATCCATTGGAGTAAAAAAAATCTCGACAACAGACTACCTTCCATAATGACAAGGCTATCATCCATTGGAGTAACAAAAATATGAACAACAGACTACATTGTATAATGACAAGGCTATCATCCATTGGAGTAACAAAGATATCGACAATAAACTACCTTCAATAAATACAAGGCTACCATCTATTGGAGTAACAAAAATATCGACAAAAGACTACCTTCCATAATGACAAGGTTACCATCCATTAGAATAAAAAAAATCTCGACTACAGACTATCTTCCATAATGACAAGGCTACCATCCATTGGAGTAACAAAAATCTGAACAACATACTACCTTACATAATGACAAGGCTACAATCCATTGGAGTAACAAAAATCTCAACGACAGACTACCTTCCATAATGAAAAGGTTACCATCCATTGGAGTAAAAATAATCTCGACAATAGACTACCTTCCATAATGACAAGGCTATCATCCATTGGAGTAACAAAGATATCGGTAACATACTAACCTTTAATAATGACAAGGCTACCATCCATTGGAGTAACAAAAATCTCGACAACATACTACCATCCATAATGACAAGGCTATAATCCGTTGGAGTAACAAAGATATCGACAACGGACTACCTTAAATAATGACAAGGCTACCATCCATTGGAGTAACAAAAATATCGACAAAAGACTACCTTTAATAATGACAAGGTTACCATCCATTGGAGTAACAAAAATCTCGACAAAAGACTACCTTCCATACTGACAAGGTTACCATCCATTGGAATAACAAAAATCTAGACAACAGACTATCTTCCATAATGACAAGGCTACCATCCATTGGAGTAACAAAAATCTGAACAACATACCACCTTACATAACGACGGGGTTACAATCCATTGGAGTAACAAAAAACTCAACGACAAACTACCTTCCATAAAGACAAGGCTACCATCCATTGGAGTAACAAAAATCTTGACAACAGACTACCTTCCATAATTACAGGGCTACCATCCATTGGGGTAACAAAAATATCGACAATAGACTACCTTCCATAATGATAAGGCTACCATCCATTGGAGTAAAAAAAATCTCGACAACAGACTACCTTCCATAATGACAAGGCTATCATCCATTGGAGTAACAAAAATATGAACAACAGACTACCTTGCATAATGACAAGGCTATCATCCATTGGAGTAACAAATATATCGACAATAAACTACCTTCAATAATGACAAGGCTACCATCCATTGGAGTAACAAAAATCTCGACAAAAGACTACCTTCAAACTGACAAGGTTACCATTCATTGGAATAACAAAAATCTAGACAACAGACTATCTTCCATAATGACAAGGCTACCATCCATTGGAGTTACAAAAATCTGAACAACATACAACCTTACATAACGACGGGGTTACAATCCATTGGAGTAACAAAAATCTCAACGACAAACTACCTTCCATAAAGACAAGGCTACCATCCATTGGAGTAACAAAAATCTCGACAACAAACTACCTTCCATAATTACAAGGCTACCATCCATTGGGGTAACAAAAATCTCGACAATAGACTACCTTCCATAATGACAAGGCTACCATCCATTGGAGTAAAATCAATCTCGACAACAAACTACCTTCCATAATGACAAGGCTATCATCCATTGGAGTAACGAAAATATGAACAACAAACTACCTTGTATAATGTCAAGGCTATCATCCATTGGAGTAACAAAGATATCGACAATAAACTACCTTCAATAATGACAAGGCTACCATCCATTGGAGTAACAAAAATCTCGACAAAAGACTACCTTTCATACTGACAAGGTTACCATCCATTGGAATAACAAAAATCTCGACAACAAACTATCTTCCATAATGACAAGGCTACCATCCATTGGACTAACAAAAATCTAAACAACAGACCACCTTACATAACGACGGGGTTACAATCCATTAGAGTAACAAAAATCTCAACGACAAACTACCTTCCATAAAGACAAGGCTACCATCCATTGGAGTAACAAAAATATCGACAACAGACTACCTTCCATAATTACAAGGCTACCATCCATTGGGGTAACAAAAATCTCGACAATAGACTACCTTCCATAATGATAAGGCTACCATCCATTGGAGTAAACAAAATCTCGACAACAGACTACCTTCCATAATGACAAGCCTATCATCCATTGGAGTAACAAAAATATGAACAACAGACTACCTTGCATAATGACAAGGCTATCATCCATTGGAGTAACAAAGATATCGACAATAAACTACCTTCAATAAATACAAGGCTACCATCTATTGGAGTAACAAAAATCTCAACGACAGACTACCTTCCATAATGAAAAGGTTACCATCCATTGGAGTAAAAATAATCTCGACAATAGACTACCTTCCATAATGACAAGGCTATCATCCATTGGAGTAACAAAGTTATCGGTAACATACTAACCTTCAATAATGACAAGGCTACCATCCATTGGAGTAACAAAAATCTCGAAAAAATACTACCATCCATAATGACAAGGCTATCATCCATTGGAGTAACAAAGATATCGACAACAGACTACCTTCAATAATGACAAGTCTACCATCCATTGGAGTAACAAAAATCTCGACAAAAGACTACCTTTAATAATGACAAGGTTACCATCCATTGGAATAACAAAAATCTCGACAATGGACTACCTTCCATAATGACAAAGCTACCATCCATTAACCTAACAAAAATCTCGATAAAAAACTAACTTCCAAAATGATTAGGCTACCATCCATTGGAATAAAAAAAATCTCGACAATAGACTACCTTCCATAATGACAAGGCTACCATCCATTGGAGTAACAAAAATCTGAATAATAGACTACCTTGCATAATGACAAGGCTATCATCCATTGGAGTATCAAAGATATCGACAATAGACTACCTTAAATAATGACAAGGCTACCATCCATTGGAGTAAAAAGAATCTCGACAAA
Organism: Vicia faba; assembly: GCA_948472305.1. NCBI lineage: Eukaryota > Viridiplantae > Streptophyta > Magnoliopsida > Fabales > Fabaceae > Vicia > Vicia faba. The sequence continues at coordinate 657,711,311 of OX451739.1, forward strand.
AGACTAACTTCAATACTGACAAGGTTACCATCCATTGGAATAACAAAAATCTCGACAACAGACTATCTTCCATAATGACAAGGCTACCATCCATTGGACTAACAAAAATCTGAACAACAGACCACCTTACATAACGACGGGGTTACAATCCATTGGAGTAACAAAAATCACAATGATAAACTACCTTCCATAAAGACAAGGCTACCATCCATTGGAGTAACAAAAATCTCGACAACAGACTACCTTCCATAATTACAAGGCTACAATCCATTGGGGTAACAAAAATCTCGACAACATACTACCTTCCATAATGACAAGACTACCATCCATTGGAGTAAAAAAAATCTCGACAACAGACTACCTTCCATAATGACAAGGCTATCATCCATTGGAGTAACAAAGATATCGGTAACATACTAACCTTCAATAATGACAAGGCTACCATCCATTGGAGTAACAAAAATCTCGACAAAATAATACCATCCATAATGACAAGGCTATCATCCATTGGAGTAACAAAGATATCGACAACGGACTACCTTTAATAATGACAAGGCTACCATCCATTGGAGTAACAAAAATATCGAAAAAAAGACTACCTTTAATAATGACAAGGTTATCATCCATTGGAATAACAAAAATCTCGACAATTGACTACCTTCCATAATGACAAGGCTACCATCCATTAGACTAACAAAAATATCGACAAAAAACTAACTTCCAAAATGATTAGGCTACCATCCATTGGAATAAAAAAAATCTCGACAATAGACTACCTTCTATAATGACAAGGCTACCATCCATTGGAGTAACAAAAATCTGAATAATAGACTACCTTGCATAATGACAAGGCTACCATCAATTGGAATTAAAAAAATCTCGACAATAGACCACCTTCCATAATGACAAGGCTACCATCCATTGGAGTAACAAAAATCTGAATAATAGACTACCTTGCATAATGACAAGGCTATCATCCATTGGAGTAACAAAGATATTGACAATAGACTACCTTAAATAATGACAAGGCTACCATCCATTGGAGTAACAAAAATCTCGACAAAAGACTACCTTTCATACTGACAAGGTTACCATCCATTGGAATAACAAAAATCTCGACAACAGACTATCTTCCATAATGACAAGGCTACCATCCATTGGACTAACAAAAATCTGAACAACAGACCACCTTACATAACGACGTGGTTACAATCCATTGGAGTAACAAAAATCTCAACGACAAACTACCTTCCATAAAGACAAGGCTACCATCCATTGGAGTAACAAAAATCTCGACAACAGACTACCTTCCATAATTACAAGGCTACCATCCATTGGGGTAACAAAAATCTCGACAATAGACTACCTTCCATAATGATAAGGCTACCATCCATTGGAGTAAACAAAATCTCGACAACAGACTACCTTCCATAATGACAAGGCTATCATCCATTAGAGTAACAAAAATATGAACAACAGACTACCTTGCATAATGACAAGGCTATCATCCATTGGAGTAACAAAGATATCGACAATAAACTACCTTCAATAAATACAAGGCTACCATCTATTGGAGTAACAAAAATATCGACAAAAGACTACCTTCCATAATGACAAGGTTACCATCCATTGGAATAAAAAAAATCTCGACTACAGACTATCTTCCATAATGACAAGGCTACCATCCATTGGAGTAACAAAAATCTGAACAACATACTACCTTACATAATGACAAGGCTACAATCCATTGGAGTAACAAAAATCTCAACGACAGACTACCTTCCATAATGAAAAGGTTACCATCCATTGGAGTAAAAATAATCTCGAAAATAGACTACCTTCCATAATGACAAGGCTATCATCCATTGGAGTAACAAAGATATCGGTAACATACTAACCTTTAATAATGACAAGGCTACCATCCATTGGAGTAACAAAAATCTCGACAACATACTACCATCCATAATGACAAGGCTATAATCCGTTGGAGTAACAAAGATATCGACAACGGACTACCTTCAATAATGACAAGGCTACCATCCATTGGAGTAACAAAAATATCAACAGAAGACTACCTTTAATAATGACAAGGTTACCATCCATTGGAGTAACAAAAATCTCGACAAAAGACTACCTTCCATACTGACAAGGTTACAATCCATTGGAATAACAAAAATCTAGACAACAGACTATCTTCCATAATGACAAGGCTACCATCCATTGGAGTAACAAAAATCTGAACAACATACCACCTTACATAACGACGGGGTTACAATCCATTGGAGTAACAAAAAACTCAACGACAAACTACCTTCCATAAAGACAAGGCTACCATCCATTGGAGTAACAAAAATCTTGACAACAGACTACCTTCCATAATTACAGGGCTACCATCCATTGGGGTAACAAAAATCTCGACAATAGACTACCTTCCATAATGATAAGGCTACCATCCATTGGAGTAAAAAAAATCTCGACAACCGACTACCTTCCATAATGACAAGGCTATCATCCATTGGAGTAACAAAAATATGAACAACAGACTACCTTGCATAATGACAAGGCTATCATCCATTGGAGTAACAAATATATCGACAATAAACTACCTTCAATAATGACAAGGCTACCATCCATTGGAGTAACAAAAATCTCGACAAAAGACTACCTTCAAACTGACAAGGTTACCATTCATTGGAATAACAAAAATCTAGACAACAGACTATCTTCCATAATGACAAGGCTACCATCCATTGGAGTTACAAAAATCTGAACAACATACAACCTTACATAACGAAGGGGTTACAATCCATTGGAGTAACAAAAATCTCAACGACAAACTACCTTCCATAAAGACAAGGCTACCATCCATTGGAGTAACAAAAATCTCGACAACAAACTACCTTCCATAACTACAAGGCTACCATCCATTGGGGTAACAAAAATCTCGACAATAGACTACCTTCCATAATGACAAGGCTACCATCCATTGGAGTAAAATCAATCTCGACAACAAACTACCTTCCATAATGACAAGGCTATCATCCATTGGAGTAACGAAAATATGAACAACAGACTACCTTGTATAATGTCAAGGCTATCATCCATTGGAGTAACAAAGATATCGACAATAAACTACCTTCAATAATGACAAGGCTACCATCCATTGGAGTAACAAAAATCTCGACAAAAGACTACCTTTCATACTGACAAGGTTACCATCCATTGGAATAACAAAAATCTCGACAACAAACTATCTTCCATAATGACAAGGCTACCATCCATTGGACTAACAAAAATCTAAACAACAGACCACCTTACATAACGACGGGGTTACAATCCATTAGAGTAACAAAAATCTCAACGACAAACTACCTTCCATAACGACAAGGCTACCATCCATTGGAGTAACAAAAATATCGACAACTGACAACCTTCCATAATTACAAGGCTACCATCCATTGGGGTAACAAAAATCTCGACAATAGACTACCTTCCATAATGATAAGGCTACCATCCATTGGAGTAAACAAAATCTCGACAACAGACTACCTTCCATAATGACAAGGCTATCATCCATTGGAGTAACAAAAATATGAACAACAGACTACCTTGCATAATGACAAGGCTATCATCCATTGGAGTAACAAAGATATCGGTAACATACTAACCTTCAATAATGACAAGGCTACCATCCATTGGAGTAACAAAAATCTCGAAAAAATACTACCATCCATAATGACAAGGCTATCATCCATTGGAGTAACATAGATATCGACAACAGACTACCTTCAATAATGACAAGTCTACCATCCATTGGAGTAACAAAAATCTCGACAAAAGACTACCTTTAATAATGACAAGGTTACCATCCATTGGAATAACAAAAATCTCGACAATAGACTACCTTCCATAATGACAAAGCTACCATCCATTAACCTAACAAAAATCTCGATAAAAAACTAACTTCCAAAATGATTAGGCTACCATACATTGGAATAAAAAAAATCTCGACAATAGACTACCTTCCATAATGACAAGGCTACCATCCATTGGAGTAACAAAAATCTGAATAATAGACTACCTTGCATAATCACAAGGCTATCATCCATTGGAGTAACAAAGATATCGACAATAGACTACCTTAAATAATGACAAGGCTACCATCCATTGGAGTAAAAAGAATCTCGACAAAAGACTACCTTCAATACTGACAAGGTTACCATCCATTGGAATAACAAAAATCTCGACAACAGACTATCTTCCATAATGACAAGGCTACCATCCATTGGACTAACAAAAATCTGAACAACAGACCACCTTACATAACGACGGGGTTACAATCCATTGGAGTAACAAAAATCACAATGATAAACTACCTTCCATAAAGACAAGGCTACCATCCATTGGAGTAACAAAAATCTCGACAATAGACTACCTTCCATAATTACAAGGCTACAATCCATTGGGGTAACAAAAATCTCGACAACATACTACCTTCCATAATGACAAGGCTACCATCCATTGGAGTAAAAAAAATCTCGACAACAGACTACCTTCCATAATGACAAGGCTATCATCCATTGGAGTAACAAAGATATCGGTAACATACTAACCTTCAATAATGACAAGGCTACCATCCATTGGAGTAACAAAAATCTCGACAAAATACTACCATCCATAATGACAAGGCTATCATCCATTGGAGTAACAAAGATATCGACAACGGACTACCTTTAATAATGACAAGGCTACCATCCATTGGAGTAACAAAAATATCGACAAAAGACTACCTTTAATAATGACAAAGTTATCATCCATTGGAATAACAAAAATCTCGACAATTGACTACCTTCCATAATGACAAGGCTACCATCCATTAGACTAACAAAAATCTCGACAAAAAACTAACTTCCAAAATGATTAGGCTACCATCCATTGGAATAAAAAAAATCTCGACAATAGACTACCTTCTATAATGACAAGGCTACCATCCATTGAAGTAACAAAAATCTGAATAATAGACTACCTTGCATAATGACAAGGCTACCATCAATTGGAATAAAAAAAATCTCGACAATAGACCACCTTCCATAATGACAAGGCTACCATTCATTGGAGTAACAAAAATCTGAATAATAGACTACCTTGCATAATGACAAGGCTATCATCCATTGGAGTAACAAAGATATTGACAATAAACTACCTTAAATAATGACAAGGCTACCATCCATTGGAGTAACAAAAATCTCGACAAAAGACTACCTTTCATACTGACAAGGTTACCATCCATTGGAATAACAAAAATCTCGACAACAGACTATCTTCCATAATGACAAGGCTACCATCCATTGGACTAACAAAAATCTGAACAACAGACCACCTTACATAACGACGTGGTTACAATCCATTGGAGTAACAAAAATCTCAACGACAAACTACCTTCCATAAAGACAAGGCTACCATCCATTGGAGTAACAAAAATCTCGACAACAGACTACCTTCCATAATTACAAGGCTACCATCCATTGGGGTAACAAAAATCTCGACAATAGACTACCTTCCATAATGATAAGGCTACCATCCATTGGAGTAAACAAAATCTCGACAACAGACTACCTTCCATAATGACAAGGCTATCATCCATTAGAGTAACAAAAATATGAACAACAGACTACCTTGCATAATGACAAGGCTATCATCCATTGGAGTAACAAAGATATCGACAATAAACTACCTTCAATAAATACAAGGCTACCATCTATTGGAGTAACAAAAATATCGACAAAAGACTACCTTCCATAATGACAAGGTTACCATCCATTGGAATAAAAAAAATCTCGACTACAGACTATCTTCCATAATGACAAGGCTACCATCCATTGGAGTAACAAAAATCTGAACAACATACTACCTTACATAATGACAAGGCTACAATATATTGGAGTAACAAAAATCTCAACGACAGACTACCTTCCATAATGAAAAGGTTACCATCCATTGGAGTAAAAATAATCTCGACAATAGACTACCTTCAATAATGACAAGGCTATCATCCATTGGAGTAACAAAGATATTGGTAACATACTATCCTTTAATAATGACAAGGCTACCATCCATTGGAGTAACAAAAATCTCGACAACATACTACCATCCATAATGACAAGGCTATCATCCATTGGAGTAACAAAGATATCGACAAAAGACTAACTTCCATAATGAAAAGGTTACCATACATTGGAATAACATAAATCTCGACCACATACTACCTTTCATAATGACAAGGCTATCATCCATTGGAGTAACAAAGATATCGACAACACACTACCTTGAATAATGACAAGGCTACCATCCATTGCAGTAACAAAAATCTCGAAAAAAGATTACCTTCCATAATGACAAGGTTACCATCCATTGGAGGAACAAAAATCTGAACAACAGACTTCCTTGCATAATCACAAGGCTACCATCCAATGGAATAATAAAAATATCGACAACATACTACATTTCATAATGACAAGGCTACCTTCCATTGGAGTAACAAAAATCTGAACAACAGACTACCTTCCATAATGACAAGTCTACAATCCATTGGAGTAACAAAAACCCCAAAGTCAAACTACCTTCCGTAATGACAAGGCTACCATCCATTGGAGTAACAAAATTATCAACAATAGACTACCTTCCATAATGACAAGGCTATCATCCATTGAAGTAACAAAGATATCGACAAAAGACTAACTTCCATAATGACAAGGTTACCATTCATTGGAATAACAAAAATCTCGACAACAGACTACCTTCCATGATGACAAGGCTACGATCCAATGGATTAAAAAAATCTCGACAACAGACTACCTTCCATAATGTCAAGGCTACCATCCATTGGAGTAACAAAAATCTCGACAATAGACTACCTTCCATAATGACAAGGCTATCATCCATTGGAGTAACAAAGATATCAACAACAATCTACCTTGAATAATAACAAGGCTACCATCCATTTGAGTAACAAAAATCTCGACAAAAGACTACCTTCCATAATGACAAGGTTATCATCCATTAGAGTAACAAAGATCTGAACAACAGACTACCTTCCATAATGACAAGGCTATCATCCATTAGAGTAAAAAAAATCCCAAAGACAAACTACTTTCCATAATGACAAGGCTACCATCCATTGGAGTAACAAAAATATCGACAATAGACTACCTTCCATAATGACAAGGCTACCATCCATTGGAGTAACAAAAATCTCTACAAAATACTCCCTTTCATAATAAAAAGGTTACCATCCATTGGAATAACAAAAATCTCGACAACAGACTACCTTCCATATGACAAGGTTACCATCCATTGGAGTAACAAAAATCTGAACAACAGACTTCCTTGCATAATGACAAGGCTACCATCCAATGGAATAACAAAAATATCGACAACATACTACATTTCATAATGACAAGGCTACCTTCCATTGGAGTAACAAAAATCTGAACAACATACTACCTTCCATAATGACAGGGCTACAATCCATTGGAGTAACAGAAATCCTAAAGTCAAACTACCTTCCATAATGACAAGGCTACCATCCATTGGAGTAACAAAAATATCGACAACAGACTACCTTCCATAATGACAAGGCTATCATCCATTGTAGTAACAAAAATATCTACAAAATACTACCTTTCATAATGAAAAGGTTACCATCCATTTGAATAACAAAAATCTCGACAACATATCACCTTTCATAATGACAAGGCTACCATCCATTGGAATAATAAAAATCTCGACAACAATTTACCTTCCATAATCACAAGGCTACAATCCATTGGAGTAACAGAAATCTCAACGACAGACTACCTTCCATAATGACAAGGCTACCATTCGTTGGAGTAACAAAAATGTCGACAACAGACTACCTTCCATAATGACAAGGCTACATCCATTGGGGTAACAAATATTTCGACAACAGACAACCTTCCATAATGACAAGGTTACCATCTATTGGGGTAACAAAAATCTTGACAACAAACTACCTTCCATAATGGCAAGGCTACCATCCATTGGAGTAACAAAAATCTCAACAAAAAACAACCTTCCATAATGAGAAGGCTACCATCCATTGGAATAACAAAAATCTCGACAATAGACTACCTTCCATAATGACAAGGCTAACATCCAATGGAGTAACAAAAATATGAACAACAGACTACCTTGCATAATGACAAGGCTATCATCCATTGGAGTAACAAAGATATCGACATAAGACTAACTTCCATAATGACAAGGTTACCATTCATTGGAATAACAAAAATCTCGACAACAGACTACCTTCCATGATGACAAGGCTACAATCCAATGGAATAAAAAAAATCTCGACAATAGACTACCTTCCATAATGACAAGGCTACCATCCATTGGAGTAACAAAGATATCGACAAAAAACTACCTTGAATAATGACAAGGCTAGCATCCATTTGAGTAACAAAAATCTCGACAAAAGAGTACATTCCATAATGACAAGGTTATCATCAATTGGATTAACAAAAATCTGAACAACAGACTACCTTCCATAATGACAATGCTATCATCCATTAGAGTAACAAAAATCTCGACAATAGACTACCTTCCATAATGACAAGGCTACCATCCATTGGAGTAACAAAGATATCGACAAAAAACTACCTTGAATAATGACAAGGCTAGCATCCATTTGAGTAACAAAAATCTCGACAAAAGAGTACATTCCATAATGACAAGGTTATCATCAATTGGATTAACAAAAATCTGAACAACAGACTACCTTCCATAATGACAATGCTATCATCCATTAGAGTAACAAAAATCTCTACAAAATACTACCTTTTATAATGACAAGGTTACCATCCATTGGAATAACAAAAATCTTGACAACAGATTACCTTCCATAATGGCAAGGCTACCATCCATTGGAGTAAAAAAAATATCAATAAAAAACTACCTTCCATAATGAGAAGGCTACCATCCATTGGAATAACAAAAATCTCGACAATATACTACCTTCAATAATAACAAGGCTACCATCCAATGGAGTAACAAAAATATGAACATAAGACTACCTTGCATAATGACAAGGCTATCATCCATTGGAGTAACAAAGATATCGACAAAAGACTAACTTCCATAATGACAAGGTTACCATACATTGGAATAACATAAATCTTGACCACATACTACCTTTCATAATGACAAGGCTATCATCCATTGGAGTAACAAAGATATCGACAACACACTACCTTGAATAATGACAAGGCTACCATCCATTGGAGTAACAAAAATCTCGAAAAAAGACTACCTTCCATAATGACAAGGTTACCATCCATTGGAGGAACAAAAATCAGAACAACAGACTTCCTTGCATAATGACAAGGCTACCATCCAATGGAATAATAAAAATATCGACAACATACTACATTTCATAATGACAAGGCTACCTTCCATTGGAGTAACAAAAATCTGAACAACAGACTACCTTCCATAATGACAAGGCTACAATCCATTGGAGTAACAAAAACCCCAAAGTCAAACTACCTTCCGTAATGACAAGGCTACCATCCATTGGAGTAACAAAAATATCGACAATAGACTACCTTCCATAATGACAAGGCTATCATCCATTGAAGTAACAATGATATCGACAAAAGACTAACTTCCATAATGACAAGGTTACCATTCATTGGAATAACAAAAATCTCGACAACAGACTACCTTCCATGATGACAAGGCTACGATCCAATGGATTAAAAAAATCTCGACAACAGACTACCTTCCATAATGTCAAGGCTACCATCCATTGGAGTAACAAAAATCTCGACAATAGACTACCTTCCATAATGACAAGGCTATCATCCATTGGAGTAATAAAGATATCAACAACAATCTACCTTGAATAATGACAAGGCTACCATCCATTTGAGTAACAAAGATCTGAACAACAGACTACCTTCCATAATGACAAGGCTATCATCCATTAGAGTAAAAAAAATCCCAAAGACAAACTACTTTCCATAATGACAAGGCTACCATCCATTGGAGTAACAAAAATATCGACAACAGACTACCTTCCATAATGACAAGGCTACCATCCATTGGAGTAACAAAAATCTCTACAAAATACTACCTTTCATAATAAAAAGGTTACCATCCATTGGAATAAAAAAAATCTCAACAACAAACTACCTTCCATAATGACAAGGCTACATTCCATTGGAATAATAAAAATCTCGAAAACAGTCTACCTTCCATAATCACAAGGCTACAATCCATTGGAGTAACAAAAATCTCAATGACAGACTACCTTCCATAATGACAAGGCTATCATCCATTAGAATAAAAAAAATCCCAAAGACAAACTACTTTCCATAATGACAAGGCTACCATCCATTGGAGTAACAAAAATATCGACAATAGACTACCTTCCATAATGACAAGGCTACCATCCATTGGAGTAACAAAAATCTCTACAAAATACTACCTTTCATAATAAAAAGGTTACCATCCATTGGAATAACAAAAATCTCAACAACAAACTACCTTCCATAATGACAAGGCTACATTCCATTGGAATAATAAAAATCTCGAAAACAGTCTACCTTCCATAATCACAAGGCTACAATCCATTGGAGTAACAAAAATCTCAATGACAGACTACCTTCCATAATGACAAGGCTACTAGTTGTTGGAGTAACAAAAATGTCGACAATAGACCACCTTTCATAATGACAAGGCCACATCCATTGGGGTAACAAAAATTTCGACAATAGACTACCTTCCATAATGACAATGTTAGCATGTATTGGGGCAACAAAAATCTTGACAACAAACTACCTTCCATATTGGCAAGGCTACCATCCATTGGAGTAATAAAAATATCAATAAAAAACTACCTTCCATAATGAGAAGGCTACCATCCATTGGAATAACAAAAATCTCGACAATATACTACCTTCCATAATGACAAGGCTACCATCCAATGGAGTAACAAAAATATGAACAACAGACTACCTTGCATAATGACAAGGCTATCATCCATTGGAGTAAGAAAGATATCGACAAAAGACTAACTTCTATAATGACAAGGTTACCATTCATTGGAATAACATAAATCTCGACAACAGACTACCTTCCATGATGACAAGGCTACAATCCAATGGAATAAAAAAAATCTCGACAACAGACTACCTTCCATAATGACAAGGTTACCATCCATTGGAGTAACAAAAATCTCAACGACAGACTACCTTCCATAATGACAAGGCTACTATTCGTTGGAGTAACAAAAATGTCGACAATAGACCACCTTTCATAATGACAAGGCTATATCCATTGGGGTAACAAAAATTTCGACAACAGACTACCTTCCATAATGACAAGGTTACCATCTATTGCGGCAACAAAAATCTTGACAACAAACTACCTTCCATAATGGAAAGGCTACCATCCATTGGAGTAACAAAAATCTCAACAAAAAACAACCTTCCATAATGAGAAGGCTACCATCCATTGGACTAACAAAAATCTCGACAATAGACTACCTTCCATAATGACAAGGCTACCATCCAATGGAGTAACAAAAATATGAACAACAGACTACCTTGCATAATGAAAAGGCTATCATCCATTGGAGTAACAAAGATATCGACAAAAGACTAACTTCCATAATGACAAGGTTACCATTCATTGGAATAACAAAAATCTCGACAACAGACTACCTTCCATGATGACAAGGCTACAATCCAATGGAATAAAAAAAATCTCGACAACAGACTACCTTCCATAATGACAAGGATACCATCCATTGGAGTAACAAAAATCTCGACAACAGACTACCTTGAATAATGACGAGGCTACCATCCATTTGAGTAACATAAATCTCGACAAAAGAGTACCTTCCATAATGACAAGGTTACCATCCATTGGAGTAACAAAAATCTGAACAACATACTACCTTCCATAATGACAACGCTATCATCCATTAGAGTAACAAAAATATCTACAAAATACTACCTTTCATAATGACAAGGTTACCATCCATTGGAGTAACAAAAATCTCGACAATAGATTACCTTCCATAATGATAAGGCTAACATCCATTGGAGTAACAAAAATCTCTACAAAATACTACCTTTTATAATGACAAGGTTACCATCCAATGGAATAACAAAAATCTTGACAAAAGACTACCTTCCATAATGGCAAGGCTACCATCCATTGGAGTAATAAAAATCTCAATAAAAAACTACCTTCCATAATGAGAAGGCTACCATCCATTGGAATAACAAAAATCTCGACAATATACTACCTTCCATAATGACAAGGATACCATCCAATGGAGTAACAAAAATATGAACAACAGACTACCTTGCATAATGAAAAGGCTATCATCCATTGGAGTAACAAAGATATCGACAAAAGACTAACTTCCATAATGACAAGGTTACCATCCATTGGAGTAACAAAAATCTCGACAACAGACTACCTTCCATAATGACAAGGCTACAATCCATTGGAGTAACAAAAATCTCAACGACAGACTACCTTCCATAATGACAAGGCTACTATTCGTTGGAGTAACAAAAATGTCGACAACAGACCACCTTTCATAATGACAAGGCTATATCCATTGGTGTAACAAAAATTTCGACAACAGACTACCTTCCATAATGACAAGGTTACCATCTATTGGGGCAACAAAAATCTTGACAACAAACTACCTTCCATAATGGAAAGGCTACCATCCATTGGAGTAACAAAAATCTCAACAAAAAACAACCTTCCATAATGAGAAGGCTACCATCCATTGGACTAACAAAAATCTCGATAATAGACTACCTTCCATAATGACAAGGCTACCATCCAATGGAGTAACAAAAATATGAACAACAGACTACCTTGCATAATGAAAAGGCTATCATCCATTGGAGTAACAAAGATATCGACAAAAGACTAACTTCCATAATGACAAGGTTACCATTCATTGGAATAACAAAAATCTCGACAACAGACTACCTTCCATGATGACAAGGCTACAATCCAATGGAATAAAAAAAATCTCGACAACAGACTACCTTCCATAATGACAAGAATACCATCCATTGGAGTAACAAAAATCTCGACAACAGACTACCTTCCTTAATGATAAGGCTATCATCCATTGAAGTAACAAAGATATTGACAAAAGACTAACTTCCATAATGACAAGGTTACCATTCATTGGAATAACAAAAATCTCGACAACAGACTACCTTCCATGATGACAAGGCTACAATCCAATGGAATAAAAAAATCTCGACAACAGACTACCTTCCATAATGACAAGGTTACCATCCATTGGAGTAACAAAAATCTCGACAACAGACTACCTTCCATAATGACAAGTCTATCATCCATTGGAGTAACAAAGATATCGACAACAGACTACCTTGAATAATGACAAGGCTACCATCCATTTGAGTAACAAAAATCTCGACATAAGACTACCTTCCATAATGACAAGGTTACCATCCATTGGAGTAACAAAAATCTGAACAACGTACTACCTTCCATAATGAGAACGCTATCATCCATTAGAGTAACAAAAATCTCCACAAAATACTACCTTTCATAATGATAAGGTTACCATCCATTGGAGTAACAAAAATCTCGACAACAGATTACCTTCCATAATGACAAGGCTACCATCCAATGGAGTAACAAAAATATGAACAACAGACTACCTTGCATAATGACAAGGCTATCATCCATTGGAGTAACAAAGATATCGACAAAAGACTAACTTCCATAATGACAAGGTTAGCATTCATTGGAATAACATAAATCTCGACAACAGACTACCTTCCATGATGACAAGGCTACAATCCAATGGAATAAAAAAAATCTCGACAATAGACTACCTTCCATAATGACAAGGTTACCATCCATTGGAGTAACAAAAATCTCGACAACAGACTACCTTCCATAATGACAAGGCTACAATCCATTGGAGTAACAAAAATCTCAACGACAGACTACCTTCCATAATGACAAGGCTACTATTTGTTGGAGTAACAAAAATGTCGACAACAGACCACCTTTCATAATGACAAGGCTACATCCATTGGGGTAACAAAAATTTCGACAACAGACTACATTCCAAAATTACAAGGTTACCATCTATTGGGGCAACAAAAATGTTGACAACAAACTACCTTCCATAACGGAAAGGCTACCATCCATTGGAGTAACAAAAATCTCAACAAAAAACAACCTTCCATAATGAGAAGGCTACCATCCATTGGACTAACAAAAATCTCGACAATAGACTACTTTCCATAATGACAAGGCTACCATCCAATGGAGTAACAAAAATATGAACAATAGACTACCTTGCATAATGAAAAGGCTATCATCCATTGGAGTAACAAAGATATCGACAAAAGACTAACTTCCATAATGACAAGGTTACCATTCATTGGAATAACAAAAATCTCGAGAACAAACTACCTTCCATAATGACAAGACTACAATCCAATGGAATAAAAAAATCTCGTCAACAGACTACCTTCCATAATGACAAGGTTACCATCCATTGGAGTAACAAAAATCTCGACAATAGACTACCTTCAATAATGACAAGGCTATCATCCATTGAAGTAACAAAGATATTGACAAAAGACTAACTTCCATAATGACAAGGTTACCATTCATTGGAATAACAAAAATCTCGACAACAGACTACCTTCCATGATGACAAGGCTACAATCCAATGGAGTAACAAAAATCTGAACAATAGACTACCTTCCATAATGACAAGGCTATCATCCATTAGAGTAACAAAAATCCCAAAGGCAAACTACTTTCCATAATGACAAGGCTACCATCCATTGGAGTAACAAAAATATCGACAACAGACTACTTTCCATAATGACAAAGCTACCATCCATTGGAGTAACAAAAATCTCTACAAAATACTACTTTTCATTATGAAAAGGTTACCATTCATTGGAATAACAAAAATCTCGACAACAGACTACCTTCCATAATGACAAGGCTACCATCCATTGGAATAATAAAAATCTCGAAAACAGTCTACCTTCCATTATCACAAGGCTACTATCCATTGGAGTAACAAAAATCTCAACGATAAACTACCTTCCATAATGACAAGGCTACTATTCGTTGGAGTAACAAAAATATCGACAACAGACCATCTTTCATAATGACAAGGCTACATCATTTGGGGTAACAAAAATTTCGACAACAGACTACCTTCCATAATGACAAGGTTACCATCTATTGGGGCAACAAAAATCTTGACAACAAACTACCTTCCATAACGGAAAGGCTACCATCCATTAGAGTAACAAAAATCTCAACAAAAAACAACCTTCCATAATGAGAAGGCTACCATCCATTGGACTAACAAAAATCTCGACAATAGACTACCTTCCATAATGACAAGGCTACCATCCAATGGAGTAACAAAAATATGAACAACAGACTACCTAGCATAATGAAAAGGCTATCATCCATTGGAGTAACAAAGATATCGGCAAAAGACTAACTTCCATAATGACAAGGTTACCATTCATTGGAATAACAAAAATCTCGACAACAGACTACCTTCCATGATGACAAGGCTACAATCCAATGGAATAAAAAAAATCTCGATAACATACTACCTTAAATAATGACAAGGTTACCATTCATTGGAGTAACAAAAATCTCGACAACAGACTACCTTCCATAATGACAAGGCTATCATCCATTGGAGTAACAAAGATATCGGCAACAGACTACCTTGTATAATGACAAGGCTACCATCCATTTGAGTAACAAAAATCTCGCCAAAAGACAACCTTCCATAATGACAAGGTTACCATCCATTGGAGTAAAAAAAATCTGAACAACAAACTACCTTCCATAATGACAATGCTATCATCCATTAAAGTAACAAAAATCTCTACAAAATACTACCTTTCTTAATGACAAGGTTACCATCCATTGGAGTAACAAAAATCTCGACAACAGATTACCTTCCATAATGACAAGGCTAACATCCATTGGAGTAACAAAAATATCTACAAAATACTACCTTTTATAATGACAAGGTTACCATCCATTGGAATAACAAAAATCTTGACAACAGACTACCTTCCATAATAGCAAGGCTACCATCCATTAGAGTAACAAAAATCTCAATAAAAAACTACCTTCCATAATGAGAAGGCTACCATTCATTGGAATAACAAAAATCTCGACAATATACTACCTTCCATAATGACAAGGCTACCATCCAATGGAGTAACAAAAATATGAACAACAGACTACCTTGCATAATGACAAGGCTATCATCCATTGGAGTAACAAAGATATCGACAAAAGACTAACTTCAATAATGACAAGGTTACCATTCTTTGGAATAACATAAATCTCGACAACAGACTACCTTCCATGATGACAAGGCTACAATCCAATGGAATAAAAAAAATCTCGACAACAGACTACCTTCCATAATGACAAGGCTACCATCCATTGGAGTAACAAAAATCTCGACAACAGACTACCTTCCATAATGACAAGGCTACAATCCATTGGAGTAACAAAAATCTCAATGACAGACTACCTTCCATAATGACAAGGCTACTATTTGTTGGAGTAACAAAAATGTCGACAACAGACCACCTTTCATAATGACAAGGCTACATCTATTGGGGTAACAAAAATTTCGACAACAGACTACCTTCCATAATGACAAGGTTACCATCTATTGGGGCAACAAAAATCTTGACAACAAACTACCTTCCATAACGGTAAGGCTACCATCCATTGGAGTAACAAAAATATCAACAAAAAACAACCTTCCATAATTAGAAGGCTACCATCCATTGGACTAACAAAAATCTCGACAATAGACTACCTTCCATAATGACAAGGCTACCATCCAATGGAGTAACAATAATATGAACAACAGACTACCTTGCATAATGAAAAGCCTATCATCCATTGGAGTAACAAAGATATCGACAAAAGACTAACTTCCATAATGACAAGGTTACCATTCATTGGAATAACAAAAATCTCGACAAAAGACTACCTTCCATGATGACAAGGCTACAATCCAATGGAATAAAAAAAATCTCGACAACAGACTACCTTCCATAATGACAAGGTTACCATCCATTGGAGTAACAAAATTCTCGACAACAGACTACCTTCCATAATGACAAGGTTACCATCCATTGGAGTAACAAAAATCTCGACAACAGACTACCTTCCATAATGACAAGGCTACCATCCATTGGAGTAACAAAAATATCGACAACAGACTACCTTCCATAATGACAAGGCTACCATCCATTGGAGTAACAAAAATCTCTACAAAATACTACCTTTAATTATGAAAAGGTTACCATTCATTGGAATAAAAAAAATCTCGACAACAGACTACCTTCCATAATGACAAGGCTACCATCCATTGGAATTATAAAAATCTCAAAAACAGTCTACCTTCCGTTATCACAAGGCTACAATCCATTGGAGTAACAAAAATCTCAACGATAGACTACCTTCCATAATGACAAGGCTACTATTCGTTGGAGTAACTAAAATGTCGACAACAGACCACCTTTCATAATGACAAGGCTACATCCATTGGGGTAACAAAAATTTCGACAACAGACTACCTTCCATAATGACAAGGTTACCATCTATTGGGGCAACAAAAATCTTGACAACAAACTACCTTCCATAATGGCAAGGCTACCATCCATTGGAGTAACAAAAATCTCAATAAAAAACTACCTTCCATAATGAGAAGGCTACCATCCATTGGAATAACAAAAATCTCGACAATATACTACCTTCCATAATGACAAGGCTACCATCCAATGGAGTAACAAAAATATGAACAACATACTACCTTGCATAATGACAAGGCTATCATCCATTTGAGTAACAAAGATATCGACAAAAGACTAACTTCCATAATGACAAGGTTACCATTCATTGGAATAACAAAAATCTCAACAACAGACTACCTTCCATGATGACAAGGCTACAACCCAATGGAATAAAAAAAATTTCGACAACAGACTACCTTCCATAATGACAAGGTTACCATCCATTGGAGAAACAAAAATCTCGACAACAGACTACCTTCCATAATGACAAGGCTAAAATCCATTGGAGTAACAAAAATCTCAATGACAGACTACCTTCCATAATGACAAGGCTACTATTCGTTGGAGTAACAAAAATGTCGACAACAGACCACCTTTCATAATGACAAGGCTACATCCATTGGGGTAACAAAAATTTCGACAACAGACTACCTTCCATAATGACAAGGTTACCATCTATTGGGGCAACAAAAATATTGACAACAAACTACCTTCCATAACGGAAAGGCTACCATCCATTGGAGTAACAAAAATCTCAACAAAAAACAACCTTCCATAATGAGAAGGCTACCATCCATTGGACTAACAAAAATCTCGACAATAGACTACCTTCCATAATGACAAGGCTACCATCCAATGGAGTAACAAAAATATGAACAACAGACTACCTTGCATAATGAAAAGGCTATCATCCATTGGAGTAACAAAGATATCGACAAAAGACTAACTTCCATAATGACAAGGTTACCATTCATTGGAATAACAAAAATCTCGACAACAGACTACCTTCCATGATGACAAGACTACAATCCAATGGAATAAAAAAAATCTCGACAACAAACTATCTTCCATAATGACAAGGTTACCATCCATTGGAGTAACAAAAATCTCGACAACAGACTACCTTCCATAATGACAAGGCTATCATCCATTGGAGTAACAAAGATATCGACAACAAACTACCTTGAATAATGACAAGGCTACCATCCATTTGAGTAACAAAAATCTCGACAAAAGACTACCTTCCATAATGAAAAGGTTACCATCCATTGGAGTAACAAAATTCTGAACAACAGACTACCTTCCATAATGACAATGCTATCATCCATTAAAGTAACAAAAATCTCTACAAAATACTACCTTTCATAATGACAAGGTTACCATCCATTGGAGTAACAAAAATCTCGACAACAGATTACCTTCCATAATGAAAAGGCTAACATCCATTGGAGTAACAAAAATCTCTACAAAATACTACCTTTTATAATGACAAGGTTACCATCCATTGGAATAACAAAAATCTTGACAACAGACTACCTTCCATAATGGCAAGGCTACCATCCATTGGAGTAACAAAAATCTCAATAAAAAACTACCTTCCATAATGAGAAGGCTACCATCCATTGGAATAACAAAAATCTCGACAATATACTACCTTCCATAATGACAAGGCTAGCATCCAATGGAGTAACAAAAATATGAACAACAGACTACCTTGCATAATGAAAAGGCTATAATCCATTGGAGTAACAAAGATATCGACAACAGACTACCTTGAATAATGACAAGGCTACCATCCATTTGAGTAAAAAAAATCTCGGCAAAAGACTACCTTCCATAATGACAAGGTTACCATCCATTGGATTACCAAAAATATGAACAACAAACTACCTTCCATAATGACAACGCTATCATCCATTAGAGTAACAAAAATCTCTACAAAATACTACCTTTCATAATGACAAGGTTACCATCCATTGGAGTAACAAAAATCTCTACAAAATACTACCTTTTATAATGACAAGGTTACTATACATTGGTATAACAAAAGTCCTGACAACAGACTACCTTCCATAATGACAAGGTTACCATCCATTGGATTAACAAAAATATGAACAAAAGACTACCTTCCATAATGACAACGCTATCATCCATTAGAATAACAAAAATCTCTACAAAATACTACCTTTCATAATTACAAGGTTACCATCCATTGGAGTAACAAAAATCTCGACAACAGATTACCTTCCATAATGACAAGGCTAACATCCATTAGAGTAACAAAAATCTCGACAACAGACTACCTTCCATAACGACAAGGTTACCATACATTGGAATAATAAAAATCTCGACAACGTACTACCTTCCATAATGGCAAGGCTACCATCCATTGGAGTAACAGAAATCTCAACGACATACTACCTTCCATAATGACAAGGCTACCATTTGTTGGAGTAACAAAAATGTCGACAACAGACTACCTTTCATAATGACAAGGCTACATCCATTGGGGTAACAAAAATTTCGACAACTGACTACCTTCCATAATGACAAGGTTACCATCTATTGGGGCAACAAAAATCTTGACAACAAACTACCTTCCATAATGGAAAGCCTACCATCCATTGGAGTACCAAAAATCTCAACAAAAAACAACCTTCCATAATGAGAAGGCTACCATCCATTGGACTAACAAAAATATCGACAACAGACTACCTTCCATAATGACAAGGTTACCATCCATTGGAGTAACAATAATCTCGACAACAGACTACCTTCCATAATGACAAGGCTATCATCCATTGGAGTAACAAAGATATCGAAAACAAACTACCTTGAATAATGACAAGGCTACCATCCATTTGAGTAAAAAAAATCTCGACAAAAGACTACCTTCCATAATGACAAGGTTACCATCCATTGGAGTAACAAAATTCTGAACAACAGACTACCTTCCATAATGACAAAGCTATCATCCATTAGAGTAACAAAAATCTCTAAAAACTACTACCTTTCATAATGACAAGGTTACCATCCATTGGAGTAACAAAAATCTCGACAACAAATTACCTTCCATAATGAAAAGGCTAACATCCATTGGAGTAACAAAAATCTCTACAAAATACTACCTTTTATAATGACAAGGTTACCATCCATTGGAATAACAAAAATCTTGACAACAGACTACCTTCCATAATGGCAAGGCTACCATCCATTGGAGTAACAAAAATCTCAATAAAAAACTACCTTCCATAATGAGAAGGCTAACATCCATTGGAATAACAAAAATCTCGACAATATACTACCTTCCATAATGACAAGGCTACCATCCAATGGAGTAACAAAAATATGAACAACAGACTACCTTGCATAATGAAAAGGCTATAATCCATTGGAGTAACAAAGATATCGACAACAGACTACCTTGAATAATGACAAGGCTACCATCCATTTGAGTAACAAAAATCTCGGCAAAAGACTACCTTCCATAATGACAAGGTTACCATCCATTGGATTAACAAAAATATGAACAACAAACTACCTTCCATAATGACAACGCTATCATCCATTAGAGTAACAAAAATCTCTACAAAATACTACCTTTCATAATGACAAGGTTACCATCCATTGGAGTAACAAAAATCTCGACAACAGATTACCTTCCATAATGACAAGGCTAACATCCATTAGAGTAACAAAAATATCTACAAAATACTACCTTTTATCATGACAAGGTTACTATACATTGGAATAACAAAAGTCCTGACAACAGACTACCTTCCATAACGGAAAGGCTACCATCCATTGGAGTAACAAAAATCTCAACAAAAAACAACCTTCCATAATGAGAAGGCTACCATCCATTGGACTAACAAAAATCTCGACAATAGACTACCTTCCATAATGACAAGGCTACCATCCAATGGAGTAACAAAAATATGAACAACTGTCTATCTTGCATAATGAAAAGGCTATCATCCATTGGAGTAACAAAGATATCGACAAAAGACTAACTTCCATAATGACAAGGTTACCATTCAATGGAATAACAAAAATCTCGACAACAGACTACCTTCCATGATGACAAGGCTACAATCCAATGGAATAAAAAAAATCTCAACAACAGACTACCTTCCATAATGACAAGGTTACCATCCATTGGAGTAACAAAAATCTCGACAACAGACTACCTTCCATAATGACAAGGCTATCATCCATTGGAGTAACAAAGATATCGACAACAAACTACCTTGAATAATGACAAGGCTACCATCCATTTGAATAACAAAAATCTCGATAAAAGACTACCTTCCTTTGTGACAAGGTTACCATCCATTGGAGTAACAAAATTCTGAGCAACAGACTACCTTCCATAATGACAAAGCTATCATCCATTAGAGTAACAAAAATCTCTACAAACTACTACCTTTCATAATGACAAGGTTACCATCCATTGGAGTAACAAAAATCTCGACAACAGATTACCTTCCATAATGAAAAGGCTAACATCCATTGGAGTAACAAAAATCTCTACAAAATACTACCTTTTATAATGACAAGGTTACCATCCATTGGAATAACAAAAATCTTGACAACAGACTACCTTCCATAATGGCAAGGCTACCATCCATTGGAGTAACAAAAATCTCAATAAAAAACTACCTTCCATAATGAGAAGGCTACCATCCATTGGAATAACAAAAATCTCGACAATATACTACCTTCCATAATGACAAGGCTACCATCCAATGGAGTAACAAAAATATGAACAACAGACTACCTTGCATAATGAAAAGGCTATAATCCATTGGAGTAACAAAGATATCGACAACAGACTACCTTGAATAATGACAAGGCTACCATCCATTTGAGTAACAAAAATCTCGGCAAAAGACTACCTTCCATAATGACAAGGTTACCATCCATTGGATTACCAAAAATATGAACAACAAACTACCTTCCATAATGACAACGCTATCATCCATTAGAGTAACAAAAATCTCTACAAAATACTACCTTTCATAATGACAAGGTTACCATCCATTGGAGTAACAAAAATCTCTACAAAATACTACCTTTTATAATGACAAGGTTACTATACATTGGTATAACAAAAGTCCTGACAACAGACTACCTTCCATAATGACAAGGTTACCATCCATTGGATTAACAAAAATATGAACAAAAGACTACCTTCCATAATGACAACGCTATCATCCATTAGAATAACAAAAATCTCTACAAAATACTACCTTTCATAATTACAAGGTTACCATCCATTGGAGTAACAAAAATCTCGACAACAGATTACCTTCCATAATGACAAGGCTAACATCCATTAGAGTAACAAAAATCTCGACAACAGACTACCTTCCATAACGACAAGGTTACCATACATTGGAATAATAAAAATCTCGACAACAGACTACCTTCCATAATGGCAAGGCTACCATCCATTGGAGTAACAGAAATCTCAACGACATACTACCTTCCATAATGACAAGGCTACCATTTGTTGGAGTAACAAAAATGTCGACAACAGACTACCTTTCATAATGACAAGGCTACATCCATTGGGGTAACAAAAATTTCGACAACAGACTACCTTCCATAATGACAAGGTTACCATCTATTGGGGCAACAAAAATCTTGACAACAAACTACCTTCCATAATGGAAAGCCTACCATCCATTGGAGTACCAAAAATCTCAACAAAAAACAACCTTCCATAATGAGAAGGCTACCATCCATTGGACTAACAAAAATATCGACAACAGACTACCTTCCATAATGACAAGGTTACCATCCATTGGAGTAACAATAATCTCGACAACAGACTACCTCCCATAATGACAAGGCTATCATCCATTGGAGTAACAAAGATATCGAAAACAAACTACCTTTAATAATGACAAGGCTACCATCCATTTGAGTAAAAAAAATCTCGACAAAAGACTACCTTCCATAATGACAAGGTTACCATCCATTGGAGTAACAAAATTCTGAACAACAGACTACCTTCCATAATGACAAAGCTATCATCCATTAGAGTAACAAAAATCTCTACAAACTACTACCTTTCATAATGACAAGGTTACCATCCATTGGAGTAACAAAAATCTCGACAACAGATTACCTTCCATAATGAAAAGGCTAACATCCATTGGAGTAACAAATATCTCTACAAAATACAACCTTTTATAATGACAAGGTTACCATCCATTGGAATAACAAAAATCTTGACAACAGACTACCTTCCATAATTGCAAGGCTACCATCCATTGGAGTAACAAAAATCTCAATAAAAAACTACCTTCCATAATGAGAAGGCTAACATCCATTGGAATAACAAAAATCTCGACAATATACTACCTTCCATAATGACAAGGCTACCATCCAATGGAGTAACAAAAATATGAACAACAGACTACCTTGCATAATGAAAAGGCTATAATCCATTGGAGTAACAAAGATATCGACAACAAACTACCTTGAATAATGACAAGGCTACCATCCATTTGAGTAACAAAAATCTCGGCAAAAGACTACCTTCCATAATGACAAGGTTACCATCCATTGGATTACCAAAAATATGAACAACAAACTACCTTCCATAATGACAACGCTATCATCCATTAGAGTAACAAAAATCTCTACAAAATACTACCTTTCATAATGACAAGGTTACCATCCATTGGAGTAACAAAAATCTCTACAAAATACTACCTTTTATAATGACAAGGTTACTATACATTGGTATAACAAAAGTCCTGACAACAGACTACCTTCCATAATGACAAGGTTACCATCCATTGGATTAACAAAAATATGAACAAAAGACTACCTTCTATAATGACAACGCTATCATCCATTAGAATAACAAAAATCTCTACAAAATACTACCTTTCATAATTACAAGGTTACCATCCATTGGAGTAACAAAAATCTCGACAACAGATTACCTTCCATAATGACAAGGCTAACATCCATTAGAGTAACAAAAATCTCGACAACAGACTACCTTCCATAACGACAAGGTTACCATACATTGGAATAATAAAAATCTCGACAACAGACTACCTTCCATAATGGCAAGGCTACCATCCATTGGAGTAACAGAAATCTCAACGACATACTACCTTCCATAATGACAAGGCTACCATTTGTTGGAGTAACAAAAATGTCGACAACAGACTACCTTTCATAATGACAAGGCTACATCCATTGGGGTAACAAAAATTTCGACAACAGACTACCTTCCATAATGACAAGGTTACCATCTATTGGGGCAACAAAAATCTTGACAACAAACTACCTTCCATAATGGAAAGCCTACCATCCATTGGAGTACCAAAAATCTCAACAAAAAACAACCTTCCATAATGAGAAGGCTACCATCCATTGGACTAACAAAAATATCGACAATAGACTACCTTCCATAATGACAAGGTTACCATCCATTGGAGTAACAATAATCTCGACAACAGACTACCTTCCATAATGACAAGGCTATCATCCATTGGAGTAACAAAGATATCGAAAACAAACTACCTTGAATAATGACAAGGCTACCATCCATTTCAGTAAAAAAAATCTCGACAAAAGACTACCTTCCATAATGACAACGTTACCATCCATTGGAGTAACAAAATTCTGAACAACAGACTACCTTCCATAATGACAAAGCTATCATCCATTAGAGTAACAAAAATCTCTACAAACTACTACCTTTCATAATGACAAGGTTACCATCCATTGGAGTAACAAAAATCTCGACAACAGATTACCTTCCATAATGAAAAGGCTAACATCCATTGGAGTAACAAAAATCTCTACAAAATACTACCTTTTATAATGACAAGGTTACCATCCATTGGAATAACAAAAATCTTGACAACAGACTACCTTCCATAATGGCAAGGCTACCATCCATTGGAGTAACAAAAATCTCAATAAAAAACTACCTTCCATAATGAGAAGGCTAACATCCATTGGAATAACAAAAATCTCGACAATATACTACCTTCCATAATGACAAGGCTACCATCCAATGGAGTTACAAAAATATGAACAACAGACTACCTTGCATAATGAAAAGGCTATAATCCATTGGAGTAACAAAGATATCGACAACAGACTACCTTGAATAATGACAAGTCTACCATCCATTTGAGTAACAAAAATCTCGGCAAAAGACTACCTTCCATAATGACAAGGTTACCATCCATTGGATTAACAAAAATATGAACAACAAACTACCTTCCATAATGACAACGCTATCATCCATTAGAGTAACAAAAATCTCTACAAAATACTACCTTTCATAATGACAAGGTTACTATACATTGGAATAACAAAAGTCCTGACAACAGACTACCTTCCATAATGGCAAGTCTACCATCCATTGGAGTAACAAAAATCTCAATAAAAAACTACCTTCCATAATGAGAAGGTTACCATCCATTGGAATATCAAAAATCTCGACAATATACTACCTTCCATAATGACAAGGCTACCATCCAATGGAGTAACAAAAATATGAACAACAGACTATCTTGCATAATGAAAAGGCTATCATCCATTGGAGTAACAAAGATATCGACAAAAGACTAACTTCCATAATGACAAGGTTACCATTCAATGGAATAACAAAAATCTCGACAACAGACTACCTTCCATGATGACAAGGCTACAATCCAATGGAATAAAAAAAATCTCAACAACAGACTACCTTCCATAATGA
This sequence comes from Vicia faba, assembly GCA_948472305.1. Classification (NCBI taxonomy): domain Eukaryota; kingdom Viridiplantae; phylum Streptophyta; class Magnoliopsida; order Fabales; family Fabaceae; genus Vicia; species Vicia faba. Next base: position 657,737,750 of record OX451739.1, read on the forward strand.
CAAGGTTACCATCCATTGGAGTAACAAAAATCTCGACAACAGACTACCTTCCATAATGACAAGGCTATCATCCATTGGAGTAACAAAGATATCGACAACAAACTACCTTGAATAATGACAAGGCTACCATCCATTTGAATAACAAAAATCTCGACAAAAGACTACCTTCCTTAATGACAAGGTTACCATCCATTGGAGTAACAAAATTCTGAACAACAGACTACCTTCCATAATGACAAAGCTATCATCCATTAGAGTAACAAAAATCTCTACAAACTACTACCTTTCATAATGACAAGGTTACCATCCATTGGAGTAACAAAAATCTCGACAACAGATTACCTTCCATAATGAAAAGGCTAACATCCATTGGAGTAACAAAAATCTCTACAAAATACTACCTTTTATAATGACAAGGTTACCATCCATTGGAATAACAAAAATCTTGACAACAGACTACCTTCCATAATGGCAAGGCTACCATCCATTGGAGTAACAAAAATCTCAATAAAAAACTACCTTCCATAATGAGAAGGCTACCATCCATTGGAATAACAAAAATCTCGACAATATACTACCTCCCATAATGACAAGGCTACCATCCAATGGAGTAACAAAAATATGAACAACAGACTACCCTGCATAATGAAAAGGCTATAATCCATTGGAGTAACAAAGATATCGACAACAGACTACCTTGAATAATGACAAGGCTACCATCCATTTGAGTAACAAAAATCTCGGCAAAAGACTACCTTCCATAATGACAAGGTTACCATCCATTGGATTAACAAAAATATGAACAACAAACTACCTTCCAAAATGACAACGCTATCATCCATTAGAGTAACAAAAATCTCTACAAAATACTACCTTTCATAATGACAAGGTTACCATCCATTGGAGTAACAAAAATCTCGACAACAAATTACCTTCCATAATGACAAGGCTAACATCCACTAGAGTAACAAAAATCTCTACAAAATACTACCTTTTATAATGACAAGGTTACTATACATTGGAATAACAAAAGTCCTGACAACAGACTACCTTCCATAATGGCAAGGCTACCATCCATTGGAGTAACAAAAATCTCAATAAAAAACTACCTTCCATAATGAGAAGGTTACCATCCATTGGAATAACAAAAATCTCGACAATATACTACCTTCCATAATGACAAGGCTACCATCCAATGGAGTAACAAAAATATGAACAACAGACTATCTTGCATAATGAAAAGGCTATCATCCATTGGAGTAACAAAGATATCGACAAAAGACTAACTTCCATAATGACAAGGTTACCATTCATTGGAATAACAAAAATCTCGACAACAGACTACCTTCCATGATGACAAGGCTACAATCCAATGGAATAAAAAAAATCTCAACAACAGACTACCTTCCATAATGACAAGGTTACCATCCATTGGAGTAACAAAAATCTCGACAACAGACTACCTTCCATAATGACAAGGCTATCATCCATTGGAGTAACAAAGATATCGACAACAAACTACCTTGAATAATGACAAGGCTACCATCCATTTGAGTAACAAAAATCTCGACAAAAGACTACCTTCCTTAATGACAAGGTTACCATCCATTGGAGTAACAAAATTCTGAACAACAGACTACCTTCCATAATGACAACGCTATCATCTATTAGAGTAACAAAAATCTCTACAAAATACTACCTTTCATAATGACAAGGTTACCATCCATTGGAGTAACAAAAATCTCGACAAAAGATTACCTTCCATAATGAAAAGGCTAACATCAATTGGAGTAACAAAAATCTCTACAAAATACTACCTTTTATAATGACAAGGTTACCATCCATTGGAAAAACAAAAATCTTGACAACAGACTACCTTCCATAAGGGCAAGGCTACCATCCATTGGAGTAACAAAAATCTCAATAAAAAACTACCTTCCATAATGAGAAGGCTACCATCCATTGGAATAACAAAAATCTCGACAATATACTACCTTCCATAATGACAAGGCTACCATCCAATGGAGTAACAAAAATATGAACAACAGACTACCTTGCATAATGAAAAGGCTATAATCCATTGGAGTAACAAAGATATCGACAACAGACTACCTTGAATAATGACAAGGCTACCATCCATTTGAGTAACAAAAATCTCGATAAAAGACTACCTTCCATAATGACAAGGTTACCATCCATTGGATTAACAAAAATAGGAACAACAGACTACCTTTCATAATGACAACGCTATCATCCATTAGAATAACAAAAATCTCTACAAAATACTACCTTTCATAATTACAAGGTTACCATCCATTGGAGTAACAAAAATCTCGACAACAGATTACCTTCCATAATGACAAGGCTAACATCCATTAGAGTAACAAAAATCTCGACAACAGACTACCTTCCATAATGACAAGGTTACCATACATTGGAATAATAAAAATCTCGACAACAGACTACCTTCCATAATGGCAAGGCTACCATCCATTGGAGTAACAAAAATCTCAACGACATACTACCTTCCATAATGACAAGGCTACCATTTGTTGGAGTAACAAAAATGTCGACAACAGACTACCTTTCATAATGACAAGGCTACATCCATTGGGGTAACAAAAATTTCGACAACAGACTACCTTCCATAATGAAAAGGTTACCATCTATTGGGGCAACAAAAATCTTGACAACAAACTACCTTCCATAATGGAAAGCCTACCATCTATTGGAGTAACAAAAATCTCAACAAAAAACAACCTTCCATAATGAGAAGGCTACCATCCATTGGACTAACAAAAATATCGACAACATAATACCTTCCATAATGACAAGGTTACCATCCATTGGAGTAACAATAATCTCGACAACAGACTACCTTCCATAATGACAAGGCTATCATCCATTGGAGTAACAAAGATATCGAAAACAAACTACCTTGAATAATGACAAGGGTACCATCCATTTGAGTAACAAAAATCTCGACAAAAGACTACCTTCCATAATTACAAGGTTACCATCCATTGGAGTAACAAAATTCTGAACAACAGACTACCTTCCATAATGACAAAGCTATCATCCATTAGAGTAACAAAAATCTCTACAAACTACTACCTTTCATAATGACAAGGTTACCATCCATTGGAGTAACAAAAATCTCGACAACAGATTACCTTCCATAATGAAAAGGCTAACATCCATTGGAGTAACAAAAATCTCTACAAAATACTACCTTTTATAATGACAAGGTTACCATCCATTGGAATAACAAAAATCTTGACAACAGACTACCTTCCATAATGGCAGGGCTACCATCCATTGGAGTAATTAAAATATCAATAAAAAACTACCTTCCATAATGAGAAGGCTACCATCCATTGGAATAACAAAAATCTCGAAAATATACTACCTTCCATAATGACAAGGCTACCATCCAATGGAGTAACAAAAATATGAACAACAGACTACCTTGCATAATGAAAAGGCTATCATCCATTGGAGTAACAAAGATATCGAAAACAGACTATCTTGAATAATGACAAGGCTACCATCCATTTGAGTAACAAAAATCTCGACAAAAGACTACCTTCCATAATGACAAGGTTACCATCCATTGGATTAACAAAAATATGAACAACAGACTACCTTCCATAATTACAATGCTATCATCCATTAGAGTAACAAAAATCTCTACAAAATACTACCTTTCATAATGACAAGGTTACCATCCATTGGAGTAACAAAAATCTCGACAACAGATTACGTTCCATAATGACAAGGCTAACATCCATAAGAGTAACAAAAATCTCTACAAAATACTACCTTTTATAATGACAAGGTTACTATCCATTGGAATAACAAAAGTCCTGACAACAGACTACCTTCCATAATGGCAAGGCTACCATCCATTGGAGTAACAAAAATCTCAATAAAAAACTACCTTACATAATGAGAAGGCTACCATCCATTGGAATAACAAAAATCCCGACAATATACTACCTTCCATAATGACAAGGCTACCATCCAATGGAGTAACAAAAATATGAACAACAAACTACCTTGCATAAAGACAAGGCTATCATCCATTGGAGTAACAAGGATATCGACAAAAGACTAACTTCCATAATGACAAGGTTACCATTCATTGGAATAACATAAATCTCGACCACATACTACCTTCCATGATGACAAGGCTACCATCCAATGGAATAAAAAAAATCTCAACAACAGACTACCTTCCATAATGACAAGGCTACCATCCATTGGAGTAAGAAAAATCTTGACAACAAACAACCTTCCATAATGACAAGGCTATAATCCATTGGAGTAACAAAGATATCGACAACATACTACCTTGAATAATGACAAGGCTACCATCCATTTGAGTAACAAAAATCTCGAAAACAGACTACCTTCCATAATGACAAGGTTACCATCCATTGGAGGAACAAAAATCTGAACAACAGACTTCCTTGCATAATGACAAGGCTACAATCCATTGGAGTAACAAAAATCCCAAAGACAAACTACCTTCCTTAATGACAAGGCAACCATACATTGGAGTAACAAAAATATCGACAACTGACTACCTTCCATAATGACAAGGCTACCATCCATTGGAATAATAAAAATCTCGACAACAGTCTACCTTCCATAATCACAAGGCTACAATCCATTGGAGTAACAAAAATCTCAACGACAGACTACCTTCCATAATGACAAGGCTACCATTCGGTGGAGTAACAAAAATGTCGACAACAGACTACCTTCCATAATGACAAGGCTACATCCATTGGGGTAACAAAAATTTCGACAAGAGACTACCTTCCCTAATGACATGGTTACCATCTATTGGGGTAACAAAAATCTTGACAACAAACTACCTTCCATAATGGCAAGGCTACCATCCATTGGAGTAACAAAAATCTCAACAAAAAACAACCTTCCATAATGAGAAGGCTACCATCCATTAGAATAACAAAAATCTCGACAATAGACTACCTTCCATAATGACAAGGCTACCATCCAATGGAGTAACAAAAATATGAACAATAGACTACCTTGCATAATGACAAGGCTATCATCCTGGAGTAACAAAGATATCGACAAAAGACTAACTTCCATAATGACAAGGTTACCATTCATTGGAATAACATAAATCTCGACACCAGACTACCTTCCATGATGACAAGGCTACAATCCAATGGAATAAAAAAAATTTCGACAACAGACTACCTTCCATAATGACAAGGTTACAATCCATTGGAGTAACAAAAATCTCGACAACAGACTACCTTCCATAATGACAAGGCTATCATCCATTGGAGTAACAAAGATATCGGCAACAGACTACCTTGAATAATGACAAGGCTACCATCCATTTGAGTAACAAAAATCTCTCCAAAAGACTACCTTCCATAATGACAAGTTTACCATCCATTGGAGTAACAAAAATCCGAACAACAGACTACCTTCCATAATGACAACGCTATCATCCATTAGAGTAACAAAAATATCTACAAAATACTACCTTTCATGATGACAAGGTTACCATCCATTGGAGTAACAAAAATCTCGACAACAGATTACCTTCCATAATGACAAGGCTAACATCCATTGGAGTAACAAAAATCTCTACAAAATACTACCTTTTATAATGACAAGGTTACCATCCAATGGAATAACAAAAATCTTGACAACAAACTACCTTCCATAATGGCAAGGCTACCATCCATTGGAGTAACAAAAATCTCAATAAAAAACTACCTTCCATAATGAGAAGGCTACCATCCATTGGAATAACAAAAATCTCGACAATATACTACCTTCCATAATGACAAGGCTACCATCCAATGGAGTAACAAAAATATGAACAACAGACTACCTTGCATAATGACAAGGCTTTCATCCATTGGAGTAACAAAGATATCGACAAAAGACTAACTTCCATAATGACAAGGTTACCATTCATTGGAATAACATAAATCTCGACAACAGACTACCTTCAATGATGACAAGGCTACAATCCAATGGAATAAAAAAAATTTCGACAACAGACTACCTTCCATAATGACAAGGTTACCATCCATTGGAGTAACAAAAATCTCGACAACAAACTACCTTCCATAATGACAAGGCTACAATCCATTGGAGTAACAAAAATCTCAACGACAGACTACCTTCCATAATGACAAGGCTACTATTCGTTGGAGTAACAAAAATTTCGACAACAGACCACCTTTCATAATGACAAGGCTACATCCATTGGGGTAACAAAAATTTCGACAACAGACTACCTTCCATAATGACAAGGTTACCATCTATTGGGGCAACATAAATCTTGACAACAAACTACCTTCCATAACGGAAAGGCTACCATCCATTGGAGTAACAAAAATCTCAACAAAAAACAACCTTCCATAATGAGAAGGCTACCATCCATTGGACTAACAATAATCTAGACAATAGACTACCTTCCATAATGACAAGGCTACCATCCAATGGAGTAACAAAAATATGAACAACAGACTACCTTGGATAATGAAAAGGCTATCATCCATTGGAGTAACAAAGATATCGACAAAAGACTAACTTCCATAATGACAAGGTTACCATTCATTGGAATAACAAAAATCTCGACAACAGACTACCTTCCATGATGACAAGACTACAATCCAATGGAATAAAAAAAATATCGACAACAGACTACCTTCCATAATGACAAGGTTACCATCCATTGGAGTAACAAAAATCTCGACAACAGACTACCTTCCATAATGACAAGGCTATCATCCATTGGAGTAACAAAGATATCGACAACAAACTACCTTGAATAATGACAAGGCTACCATCCATTTGAGTAACAAAAATATCGACAAAAGACTACCTTCCATAATGACAAGGTTACCATCCATTGGAGTAACAAAATTCTGAACAACAGACTACCTTCCATAATGACAATGCTATCATCCATTAGAGTAACAAAAATCTCTACAAAATACTACCTTTCATAATGACAAGGTTACCATCCATTGGAGTAACAAAAATCTCGACAATAGATTACCTTCCATAATGAAAACGCTAACATCCATTGGAGTAACAAAAATCTCTACAAAATACTACCTTTTATAATGACAAGGTTACCATCCATTGGAATAACAAAAATCTTGACAACAGACTACCTTCCATAATGGCAAGGCTACCATCCATTGGAGTAACAAAAATCTCAATAAATAACTACCTTCCATAATGAGAAGGCTACCATCCATTGGAATAACAAAAATCTCGACAATATACTACCTTCCATAATGACAAGGCTACCATCCAATCGAGTAACAAAAATATGAACAACAGACTATCTTGCATAATTAAAAGGCTATCATCCATTGGAGTAACAAAGATATCGACAAAAGACTAACTTCCATAATGACAAGGTTACCATTCATTGGAATAACAAAAATCTCGACAACAGACTACCTTCAATGATGACAAGGCTACAATCCAATGGAATAAAAAAAATCTCGACAACTGACTACCTTCCGTAATGACAAGGTTACCATCCATTAGAGTAACAAAAATCTCGACAGTAGACAACCTTCCATAATGACAAGGCTATCATCCATTGGAGTAACAAAGATATCGAAAACATACTACCTTGAATAATGACAAGGCTACCATCCATTTGAGTAAAAAAAATCTCGAAAACAGACTACCTTCCATAATGACAAGGTTATCATCCATTGGAGTAACAAAAATCTGAACAATAGACTTCCTTGCATAATGACAAGGCTACCATCCAATGGAATAACAAAAATATCGACAACAAACTACATTTCATAATGACAAGGCTACCTTCCATTGGAGTAACAAAAATCTGAACAACAGACTACATTCCATAATGACAAGGCTACAATCCATTGGAGTAACAAAAATCCCAAAGACAAACTACTTTCCATAATTACAAGGCTACCATTCATTGGAGTAACAAAAATATCGACAACAGACTACCTTCCATAATGACAAGGCTATCATCCATTGGAGTAACAAAAATCTCTACAAAATACTACCTTTCATAATGAAAAGGCTACCATCCATTGGAATAACAAAAATCTCGACAACAGACTAACTTCCATAATTACAAGGCTACCATCCATTGGAGTAACAGAAATATCAATCATAGACTACCTTCCATAATGACAAGGCTACCATTCGTTGGAGTAACAAAAATGTCGACAACAGACTACCTTTCATAATGACAAGGCTACATCCATTGGGGTAACAAAAATTTCAACAACAGACTACCTTCCATAATGACAAGGTTACCATCTATTGGGGCAACAAAAATCTTGACAACAAACTACCTTCCATAATGGCAAGCCTACCATCCATTGGAGTAACAAAAATCTCAACAAAAAATAACCTTCCATAATTAGAAGGCTACCATCCATTGGACTAACAAAAATCTCGACAATAGACTACCTTCCATAATGACAAGGCTACCATCCAATGGAGTAACAAAAATATGAACAACAGACTACCTTGCATAATGACAAGGCTATCATCCATTGGGGTAACAAAGATATCGACAAAAGACTTACTTCCATAATGACAAGGTTACCATTCATTGGAATAACAAAAATCTCGACAACATACTACCTTCCATGATGACAAGGCTACAATCCAATGGAATAAAAAAATCTCGACAACAGACTACGTTCCATAATGACAAGGCTACCATCCATTGGAGTAACAAAAATCTCGACAACAGACTACCTTCTATAATGACAAGGCTATCAGCCATTAGAGTAACAAAGATATCGACCACAGACTACCTTGAATAATGACAAGGATACCATCCATTTGAGTAACAAAAATCTCGACAAAAGACTACCTTCCATAATGACAAGGTTACCATCCATAAGAGTAACAAAAATCTGAAAAACAGACTACCTTCGATAATGACAAGGCTATCATCCATTGGAGTAACAAAAATATCTACAAAATACTACCTTTCATAATGACAAGGTTACCATCCATTGGAGTAACAAAAATCTGGACAACAAATTACCTTCCATAATGACATGGCTAACATCCATTGGAGTAACAAAAATCTCCACAAAATACTACCTTTTATAATGACAAGGTTACCATCCATTGGAATAACAAAAATCTTAACAACATACTACCTTCCATAATGGCAAGGCTACCATCCATTGGAGTAACAAAAATCTCAATAAAAAACTACCTTCCATAATGAGAAGGCTACCATCCATTGGAATAACAAAAATCTCGACAATAGACTACCTTCCAGAATGACAAGGCTATCATCCAATGGAGTAACAAAAATATGAACAACAGACTACCTTGCATAATGACAAGGCTACCATCCATTGGAGTAACAAAAATCTCGACAACATACTACCTTCCATAATGACAAGGCTACCATCCATTGGAGTAAAAAAAATCTCGACAACAAACAACCTTCCATAATGACAAGGCTATCATCCATTGGAGTAACAAAGATATCGACAACAGTATACCTTGAATAATTACAAGGCTACCATCCATTTGAGTAAAAAAAATCTCGTCAAAAGACTACCTTCCATAATGACAAGGTTACCATCCATTGGAGTAACAAAAATCTGAACAACAGACTTCCTTGCATTATGACAAGGCTACTATCAAATGGAATAACAAAAATATCGACAACAAACTACATTTCATAATGACAAGGCTACCTTCCATTGGAGTAACAAAAATCTGAACAACAGACTACCTTCCATAATGACAAGGCTACAATCCATTGGAGTAACAAAAATCCCAAAGACAAACTACCTTCCATAATTACAAGGCTACCATTCATTGGAGTAACAAAAATATCGACAACAGACTACCTTCCATAATGACAAGGCTATCATCCATTGGAGTAACAAAAATCTCTACAAAATACTACCTTTCATATTGAAAAGGTTAACATCCATTAGAATAACAAAAATCTCGACAACAGACTACCTTCCATAATGACAAGGCTACCATCCATTGGAATAATAAAAATCTCGACAACAGTCTACCTTCCATAATCACAAGGCTACAATCCATTGGAGTAACAGAAATATCAATGACAGACTACCTTCCATAATGACAAGGCTATCATCCATTGGACTAACAAAAATCTGGACAACAAATTACCTTCCATAATGACAAGGCTAACATCCATTGGAGTAACAAAAATCTCTACAAAATACTACCTTTTATAATGACAAGGTTACCATCCAATGGAATAACAAAAATCTTAACAACATACTACCTTCCATAATGGCAAGGCTACCATCCATTGGAGTAACAAAAATCTCAATAAAAAACTACCTTCCATAATGAGAGGGCTACCATCCATTGGAATAACAAAAATCTCGACAATAGACTACCTTCCAGAATGACCAGGCTATCATCCAATGGAGTAACAAAAATATGAACAACATACTACCTTGCATAATGACAAGGCTACCATCCATTGGAGTAACAAAAATATCGACAAAAGACTAACTTTCATAATGACAAGGTTACCATTCATTGGAATAACATAAATCTCGACCACAAACTACCTTCCATGATGACAAGGCTACCATCCAATGGATTAAAAAAATTTCGACAACAGACTACCTTCCATAATGACAAGGTTACCATCCATTGGAGTAACAAAAATCTCGACAACAAACTACCTTCCATAATGACAAGGCTACAATCCATTGGAGTAACAAAAATCTCAACGACAGACTACCTTCCATAATGACAAGGCTACTATTCGTTGGAGTAACAAAAATTTCGACAACAGACCACCTTTCATAATGACAAGGCTACATCCATTGGGGTAATAAAAATTTCGACAACAGACTACCTTCCATAATGACAAGGTTACCATCTATTGGGGCAACATAAATCTTGACAACAAACTACCTTCCATAACGGAAAGGCTACCATCCATTGGAGTAACAAAAATCTCAACAAAAAACAACCTTCCATAATGAGAAGGCTACCATCCATTGGACTAACAATAATCTCGACAATAGACTACCTTCCATAATGACAAGGCTACCATCCAATGGAGTAACAAAAATATGAACAACAGACTACCTTGGATAATGAAAAGGCTATCATCCATTGGAGTAACAAAGATATCGACAAAAGACTAACTTCCATAATGACAAGGTTACCATTCATTGGAATAACAAAAATCTCGACAACAGACTACCTTCCATGATGACAAGACTACAATCCAATGGAATAAAAAAAATATCGACAACAGACTACCTTCCATAATGACAAGGTTACCATCCATTGGAGTAACAAAAATCTCGACAACAGACTACCTTCCATAATGACAAGGCTATCATCCATTTGAGTAACAAAGATATCGACAACAAACTACCTTGAATAATGACAAGGCTACCATCCATTTGAGTAACAAAAATATCGACAAAAGACTACCTTCCATAATGACAAGGTTACCATCCATTGGAGTAACAAAATTCTGAACAACAGACTACCTTCCATAATGACAATGCTATCATCCATTAGAGTAACAAAAATCTCTACAAAATACTACCTTTCATAATGACAAGGTTACCATCCATTGGAGTAACAAAAATCTCGACAATAGATTACCTTCCATAATGAAAACGCTAACATCCATTGGAGTAACAAAAATCTCTACAAAATACTACCTTTTATAATGACAAGGTTACCATCCATTGGAATAACAAAAATCTTGACAACAGACTACCTTCCATAATGGCAAGGCTACCATCCATTGGAGTAACAAAAATCTCAATAAATAACTACCTTCCATAATGAGAAGGCTACCATCCATTGGAATAACAAAAATCTCGACAATATACTACCTTCCATAATGACAAGGCTACCATCCAATCGAGTAACAAAAATATGAACAACAGACTATCTTGCATAATTAAAAGGCTATCATCCATTGGAGTAACAAAGATATCGACAAAAGACTAACTTCCATAATGACAAGGTTACCATTCATTGGAATAACAAAAATCTCGACAACAGACTACCTTCAATGATGACAAGGCTACAATCCAATGGAATAAAAAAAATCTCGACAACAGACTACCTTCCGTAATGACAAGGTTACCATCCATTGGAGTAACAAAAATCTCGACAGTAGACAACCTTCCATAATGACAAGGCTATCATCCATTGGAGTAACAAAGATATCGACAACATACTACCTTGAATAATGACAAGGCTACCATCCATTTGAGTAAAAAAAATCTCGAAAACAGACTACCTTCCATAATGACAAGGTTACCATCCATTGGAGTAACAAAAATCTGAACAATAGACTTCCTTGCATAATGACAAGGCTACCATCCAATGGAATAACAAAAATATCGACAACAAACTACATTTCATAATGACAAGGCTACCTTCCATTGGAGTAACAAAAATCTGAACAACAGACTACATTCCATAATGACAAGGCTACAATCCATTGGAGTAACAAAAATCCCAAAGACAAACTACTTTCCATAATTACAAGGCTACCATTCATTGGAGTAACAAAAATATCGACAACAGACTACCTTCCATAATGACAAGGCTATCATCCATTGGAGTAACAAAAATCTCTACAAAATACTACCTTTCATAATGAAAAGGTTACCATCCATTGGAATAACAAAAATCTCGACAACAGACTAACTTCCATAATTACAAGGCTACCATCCATTGGAGTAACAGAAATATCAATCATAGACTACCTTCCATAATGACAAGGCTACCATTCGTTGGAGTAACAAAAATGTCGACAACAGACTACCTTTCATAATGACAAGGCTACATCCATTGGGGTAACAAAAATTTCAACAACAGACTACCTTCCATAATGACAAGGTTACCATCTATAAGGGCAACAAAAATCTTGACAACAAACTACCTTCCATAATGGCAAGCCTACCATCCATTGGAGTAACAAAAATCTCAACAAAAAATAACCTTCCATAATTAGAAGGCTACCATCCATTGGACTAACAAAAATCTCGACAATAGACTACCTTCCATAATGACAAGGCTACCATCCAATGGAGTAACAAAAATATGAACAACAGACTACCTTGCATAATGACAAGGCTATCATCCATTGGGGTAACAAAGATATCGACAAAAGACTTACTTCCATAATGACAAGGCTACCATCCATTGGAGTAACAAAAATCTCGACAACAGACTACCTTCTATAATGACAAGGCTATCATCCATTAGAGTAACAAAGATATCGACCACAGACTACCTTGAATAATGACAAGGATACCATCCATTTGAGTAACAAAAATCTCGACAAAAGACTACCTTCCATAATGACAAGGTTACCATCCATAAGAGTAACAAAAATCTGAAAAACAGACTACCTTCGATAATGACAAGGCTATCATCCATTGGAGTAACAAAAATATCTACAAAATACTACCTTTCATAATGACAAGGTTACCATCCATTGGAGTAACAAAAATCTGGACAACAAATTACCTTCCATAATGACATGGCTAACATCCATTGGAGTAACAAAAATCTCCACAAAATACTACCTTTTATAATGACAAGGTTACCATCCATTGGAATAACAAAAATCTTAACAACATACTACCTTCCATAATGGCAAGGCTACCATCCATTGGAGTAACAAAAATCTCAATAAAAAACTACCTTCCATAATGAGAAGGCTACCATCCATTGGAATAACAAAAATCTCGACAATAGACTACCTTCCAGAATGACAAGGCTATCATCCAATGGAGTAACAAAAATATGAACAACAGACTACCTTGCATAATGACAAGGCTACCATCCATTGGAGTAACAAAAATCTCGACAACATACTACCTTCCATAATGACAAGGCTACCATCCATTGGAGTAAAAAAAATCTCGACAACAAACAACCTTCCATAATGACAAGGCTATCATCCATTGGAGTAACAAAGATATCGACAACAGTATACCTTGAATAATTACAAGGCTACCATCCATTTGAGTAAAAAAAATCTCGTCAAAAGACTACCTTCCATAATGACAAGGTTACCATCCATTGGAGTAACAAAAATCTGAACAACAGACTTCCTTGCATTATGACAAGGCTACTATCAAATGGAATAACAAAAATATCGACAACAAACTACATTTCATAATGACAAGGCTACCTTCCATTGGAGTAACAAAAATCTGAACAACAGACTACCTTCCATAATGACAAGGCTACAATCCATTGGAGTAACAAAAATCCCAAAGACAAACTACCTTCCATAATTACAAGGCTACCATTCATTGGAGTAACAAAAATATCGACAACAGACTACCTTCCATAATGACAAGGCTATCATCCATTGGAGTAACAAAAATCTCTACAAAATACTACCTTTCATATTGAAAAGGTTAACATCCATTAGAATAACAAAAATCTTGACAACAGACTACCTTCCATAATGACAAGGCTACCATCCATTGGAATAATAAAAATCTCGACAACAGTCTACCTTCCATAATCACAAGGCTACAATCCATTGGAGTAACAGAAATATCAATGACAGACTACCTTCCATAATGACAAGGCTATCATCCATTGGAGTAACAAAAATCTGGACATCAAATTACCTTCCATAATGACAAGGCTAACATCCATTGGAGTAACAAAAATCTCTACAAAATACTACCTTTTATAATGATAAGGTTACCATCCATTGGAATAACAAAAATCTTAACAACATACTACCTTCCATAATGGCAAGGCTACCATCCATTGGAGTAACAAAAATCTCAATAAAAAACTACCTTCCATAATGAGAGGGCTACCATCCATTGGAATAACAAAAATCTCGACAATAGACTACCTTCCAGAATGACCAGGCTATCATCCAATGGAGTAACAAAAATATGAGCAACATACTACCTTGCATAATGACAAGGCTACCATCCATTGGAGTAACAAAAATATGAACAACAGACTAACTTTCATAATGACAAGGTTACCATTCATTGGAATAACATAAATCTCGACCACAAACTACCTTCCATGATGACAAGGCTACCATCCAATGGATTAAAAAAATCTCGACAACAGACTACCTTCCATAATGACAAGGATACCATCCACTGGAGTAACAAAAATCTCGACAACAGACAACCTTCCATAATGACAAGGCTATCATCCATTGGAGTAACAAAGATATCGACAACAGACTACCTTCCATAATCACAAGGCTACAATCCATTGGAGTAACATAAATCTCAACGACAGACTACCTTCCATAATGACAAGGCTACCATTCGTTGGAGTAACAAAAATGTCGACAACATACTACCTTCCATAATGACAAGGCTACATCCATTGGGGTAATAAAAATTTCTACAACAGACTACCTTCCATAATGACAAGGTTACCATCTATTAGGGTAACAAAAATCTTGACAACAAATTACCTTCCATAATGGCAAGGCTACCATCCATTGGAGTAACAAATATCTCAACAAAAAACAACCTTGCATAATGAGAAGGCTACCATTCATTGGAATAACAAAAATCTCGACAATAGACTACCTTCCATAATGAATAGGCTCCCATCCAATGGAGTAACAAAAATATGAACAACAGACTACCTTGCATAATGACAAGGCTATCATCCATTGGAGTAACAAAGATATTGATAAAAGACTAACTTCCATAATGACAAGGTTACCATCCATTGGAATAACAAAAATCTCGACAAGAGACTAACTTCCATGATGACAAGGCTACAATCCAATGGAATAAAAAAATGTCGACAAGAGACTACCTTCCATAATGACAAGGCTACCAACCATTGGAGTAACAAAAATCTCGACAACAGACTACCTTCCATAATGACAAGGCTATCATCCATTGGAGTAACAAAGATATCGACAACAAACTATCTTGAATAAGGCTACAATCCATTTGAGTAACAAAAATCTCGACAAAAGACTACCTTCCATAATGACAAGGTTACCATCCATTGGAGTAACAAAAATCTGAACAACAGACTACCTTCCATAATGAAAAGGCTATCATCCATTAGAGTAACAGAAATCCCAAAGATAAACTACCTTCCATAATGACAAGGCTACCATCCATTGGAGTAACAAAAATATCGACAATAGACTACCTTCCATAATGACAAGGCTATCATCCATTGGAGTAACAAAAATTTCTACAAAATACTACCTTCCATAATGACAAGGCTACAATCCATTGGAGTAACAGAAATCTCAACGATAGACTACCTTCCATAATGACAAGGCTACCATTCGTTGGAGTAACAAAAATGTCGACAACAAACTACCTTTCATAATGAAAAGGTTACCATCCATTGGAGTAACAAAAATCTGGACAACAAATTACCTTCCATAATGACAAGGCTAACATCCATTGGAGTAACAAAAATCTCTACAAAATACTACCTTTTATAATGACAAGGTTACCATCCATTGGAATAACAAAAATCTTAACAACATACTACCTTCCATAATGGCAAGGCTACCATCCATTGGAGTAACAAAAATCTCAATAAAAAACTACCTTCCATAATGAGAAGGCTACCATCCATTGGAATAACAAAAATCTCCACAATAGACTACCTTCCAGAATGACAAGGCTATCATCCAATGGAGTAACAAAAATATGAACAACAGACTACCTTTCATAATGGCAAGGCTACCATCCATTGGAGTAACAAAAATATGAACAACAGACTAACTTTCATAATGACAAGGTTACCATTCATTGGAATAACATAAATCTCGACCACAGACTACCTTCCATGATGACAAGGCTACCATCCAATGGAATAAAAAAAATCTCGACAACAGACTACCTTCCATAATGACAAGGCTACCATCCATTGGAGTAACAAAAATCTCGACAACAGACAACCTTCCATAATGACATGGCTATCATCCATTGGAGTAACAAAGATATCGAAAACAGACTACCTTCCATAATCACAAGGCTACAATCCATTGGAGTAACAGAAATCTCAACGATAGACTACCTTCCATAATGACAAGGCTACCATTCGTTGGAGTAACAAAAATGTCGACAACATACTACCTTCCATAATGACAAGGCTACATCCATTGGGGTAATAAAAATTTCTACAACAAACTACTTTCCATAATGACAAGGTTACCATCTATTGGGGTAACAAAAATCTTGACAACAAATTCCCTTCCATAATGGCAAGGCTACCATCCATTGGAGTAACAAATATCTCAACAAAAAACAACCTTCCATAATGATAAGGCTATCATCCATAAGAGTAACAGAAATCCCAAAGATAAACTACCTTCCATAATGACAAGGCTACCATCCATTGGAGTAACAAAAATATCGACAATAGACTACCTTCCATAATGACAAGGCTATCATCCATTGGAGTAACAAAAATCTCTACAAAATACTACCTTTCAAAATGACAAGGTTACCATCCATTGGAATAATAAAAATCTCGACAACAGACTACCTTCCATAATGACAAGGTGACCATCCATTGGAATAATAAAAATCTCGACAATAGTCTACCTTCTATAATCACAAGGCTACAATCCATTGGAGTAACAGAAATCTCAACGATAGACTACCTTCCATAATGACAAGGCTACCATTCGTTGGAGTAACAAAAATGTCGACAACAAACTACCTTTCATAATGACAAGGTTACCATCCATTGGAGTAACAAAAATCTGGACAACAAATTACCATCCATAATGGCAAGGCTAACATCCATTGGAGTAACAAAAATCTCTACAAAATACTACCTTTTATAATGATAAGGTTACCATCCATTGGAATAACAAAAATCTTAACAACATACTACCTTCCATAATGGCAAGGCTACCATCCATTGGAGTAACAAAAATCTAATAAAAAACTACCTTCCATAATGAGAAGGCTACCATCCATTGGAATAACATAAATCTCGACCACAAACTACCTTCCATGATGACAAGGCTACCATCCAATGGAATAAAAAAATCTCGACAATAGACTACCTTCCATAATGACAAGGCTACCATCCATTGGAGTAACAAAAATCTCGACAACAGACAACCTTCCATAATGACAAGGCTATCATCCATTGGAGTAACAAAGATATCGACAACAGACTACCTTCCATAATCACAAGGCTACAATCCATAGGAGTAACAGAAATCTCAACGACAGACTACCTTCCATAATGACAAGGCTACCATTCGTTGGAGTAACAAAAATGTCGACAACATACTACCTTCCATAATGACAAGGCTACATCCATTGGGGTAATAAAAATTTCTACAACAGACTACCTTCCATAATGACAAGGTTACCATCTATTAGGGTAACAAAAATCTTGACAACAAATTACCTTCCATAATGGCAAGGCTACCATCCATTGGAGTAACAAATATCTCAACAAAAAACAACCTTGCATAATGAGAAGGCTACCATTCATTGGAATAACAAAAATCTCGACAATAGACTACCTTCCATAATGAATAGGCTCCCATCCAATGGAGTAACAAAAATATGAACAACAGACTACCTTGCATAATGACAAGGCTATCATCCATTGGAGTAACAAAGATATCGATAAAAGACTAACTTCCATAATGACAAGGTTACCATCCATTGGAATAACAAAAATCTCGACAAGAGACTAACTTCCATGATGACAAGGCTACAATCCAATGGAATAAAAAAATGTCGACAAGAGACTACCTTCCATAATGACAAGGCTACCAACCATTGGAGTAACAAAAATCTCGACAACAGACTACCTTCCATAATGACAAGGCTATCATCCATTGGAGTAACAAAGATATCGACAACAAACTATCTTGAATAAGGCTACAATCCATTTAAGTAACAAAAATCTCGACAAAAGACTACCTTCCATAATGACAAGGTTACCATCCATTGGAGTAACAAAAATCTGAACAACAGACTACCTTCCATAATGAAAAGGCTATCATCCATTAGAGTAACAGAAATCCCAAAGATAAACTACCTTCCATAATGACAAGGCTACCATCCATTGGAGTAACAAAAATATCGACAATAGACTACCTTCCATAATTACAAGGCTATCATCCATTGGAGTAACAAAAATTTCTACAAAATACTACCTTCCATAATGACAAGGCTACAATCCATTGGAGTAACAGAAATCTCAACGATAGACTACCTTCCATAATGACAAGGCTACCATTCGTTGGAGTAACAAAAATGTCGACAACAAACTACCTTTCATAATGAAAAGGTTACCATCCATTGGAGTAACAAAAATCTGGACAACAAATTACCTTCCATAATGACAAGGCTAACATCCATTGGAGTAACAAAAATCTCTACAAAATACTACCTTTTATAATGACAAGGTTACCATCCATTGGAATAACAAAAATCTTAACAACATACTACCTTCCATAATGGCAAGGCTACCATCCATTGGAGTAACAAAAATCTCAATAAAAAACTACCTTCCATAATGAGAAGGCTACCATCCATTGGAATAACAAAAATCTCCACAATAGACTACCTTCCAGAATGACAAGGCTATCATCCAATGGAGTAACAAAAATATGAACAACAGACAACCTTTCATAATGGCAAGGCTACCATCCATTGGAGTAACAAAAATATGAACAACAGACTAACTTTCATAATGACAAGGTTACCATTCATTGGAATAACATAAATCTCGACCACAGACTACCTTCCATGATGACAAGGCTACCATCCAATGGAATAAAAAAAATCTCGACAACAGACTACCTTCCATAATGACAAGGCTACCATCCATTGGAGTAACAAAAATCTCGACAACAGACAACCTTCCATAATGACATGGCTATCATCCATTGGAGTAACAAAGATATCGAAAACAGACTACCTTCCATAATCACAAGGCTACAATCCATTGGAGTAACAGAAATCTCAACGATAGACTACCTTCCATAATGACAAGGCTACCATTCGTTGGAGTAACAAAAATGTCGACAACATACTACCTTCCATAATGACAAGGCTACATCCATTGGGGTAATAAAAATTTCTACAACAAACTACTTTCCATAATGACAAGGTTACCATCTATTGGGGTAACAAAAATCTTGACAACAAATTCCCTTCCATAATGGCAAGGCTACCATCCATTGGAGTAACAAATATCTCAACAAAAAACAACCTTCCATAATGAGAAGGCTATCATCCATAAGAGTAACAGAAATCCCAAAGATAAACTACCTTCCATAATGACAAGGCTACCATCCATTGGAGTAACAAAAATATCGACAATAGACTACCTTCCATAATGACAAGGCTATCATCCATTGGAGTAACAAAAATCTCTACAAAATACTACCTTTCATAATGACAAGGTTACCATCCATTGGAATAATAAAAATCTCGACAACAGACTACCTTCCATAATGACAAGGTGACCATCCATTGGAATAATAAAAATCTCGACAATAGTCTACCTTCTATAATCACAAGGCTACAATCCATTGGAGTAACAGAAATCTCAACGATAGACTACCTTCCATAATGACAAGGCTACCATTCGTTGGAGTAACAAAAATGTCGACAACAAACTACCTTTCATAATGACAAGGTTACCATCCATTGGAGTAACAAAAATCTGGACAACAAATTACCATCCATAATAACAAGGCTAACATCCATTGGAGTAACAAAAATCTCTACAAAATACTACCTTTTATAATGATAAGGTTACCATCCATTGGAATAACAAAAATCTTAACAACATACTACCTTCCATAATGGCAAGGCTACCATCCATTGGAGTAACAAAAATCTCAATAAAAAACTACCTTCCATAATGAGAAGGCTACCATCCATTGGAATAACATAAATCTCGACCACAGACTACCTTCCATGATGACAAGGCTACCATCCAATGGAATAAAAAAATCTCGACAACAGACTACCTTCCATAATGACAAGGCTACCATCCATTGGAGTAACAAAAATCTCGACAACAGACAACCTTCCATAATGACAAGGCTATCATCCATTGGAGTAACAAAGATATCGACAACAGACTACCTTCCATAATCACAAGGCTACAATCCATTGGAGTAACAGAAATCTCAATGACACACTACCTTCCATAATGACAAGGCTACCATTCGTTGGAGTAACAAAAATGTCGACAACATACTACCTTCCATAATGACAAGGCTACATCCATTGGGGTAATAAAAATTTCTACAACAGACTACCTTCCATAATGACAAGGTTACCATCTATTGGGGTAACAAAAATCTTGACAACAAACTACCTTCCATAATGGCAAGCCTACCATCCATTGGAGTAACAAAAATCTCAACAAAAAACAACCTTCCATAATGAGAAGGCTACCATCCATTGGACTAACAAAAATCTCGACAATAGACTACCTTCCATAATGACAAGGCTACCATCCAATGGAGTAACAAAAATATGAACAACAGACTACCTTGCATAATGACAAGGCTATCATCCATTGGAGTAACAAAGATATCGACAAAAGACTAACTTCCATAATGACAAGGTTACCATTCATTTGAATAACAAAAATCTCGACAACAGACTACCTTCCATGATGACAAGGCTACAATCCAATGGAATAAAAAAAATGTCGACAAGAGACTACCTTCCATAATGACAAGGCTACCATCCATTGGAGTAACAAAAATCTCGACAACAGACTACCTTCCATAATGACAAGGCTATCATCCATTAGAGTAACAAAGATATCGACAACAGACTACCTTGAATAATGACAAGGCTACCATCCATTTGAGTAACAAAAATCTCGACAAAAGACTAGCTTCCATAATGACAAGGTTACCATCCATTGGAGTAACAAAAATCTGAAAAACAGACTACCTTCCATAATGACAAGGTTACCATCCATTGGAGTAACAAAAATCTGAAAAATAGACTACCTTCCATAATGACAAGTCTACCATTAGAGTAACAGAAATCCCAAAGATAAACTACCTTCCATAATGACAAGTCTACCATCCATTCAAGTAACAAAAATATCGACAATAGAGTACCTTCCATAATGACAAGGCTATCATCCATTGGAGTAACAAAAATCTCTACAAAATACTACCTTTCTTAATGACAAGGTTACCATCCATTGGAATAACAAAAATCTCGACAACAGACTACCTTCCATAATGACAAGGCTACCATCCATTGGAATAATAAAAATCTCGACAATAGTCTACCTTCCATAATCACAAGGCTACAATCCATTGGAGTAACAGAAATCTCAATGACACACTACCTTGCATAATGACAAGGCTACCATTCGTTGGAGTAACAAAAATGTCGACAACATACTACCTTCCATAATGACAAGGCTACATCCATTGGGGTAATAAAAATTTCTACAACAGACTACCTTCCATAATGACAAGGTTACCATCTATTGGGGTAACAAAAATCTTGACAACAAACTACCTTCCATAATGGCAAGCCTACCATCCATTGGAGTAACAAAAATCTCAACAAAAAACAACCTTCCATAATGAGCAGGCTACCATCCATTGGAGTAACAAAAATCTCGACAATAGACTACCTTCCATAATGACAAGGCTACCATCCAATGGAGTAACAAAAATATGAACAACAGACTACCTTGCATAATGACAAGGCTATCATCCATTGGAGTAACAAAGATATCGACAAAAGACTAACTTCCATAATGACAAGGTTACCATTCATTTGAATA
This sequence comes from Vicia faba, assembly GCA_948472305.1. Classification (NCBI taxonomy): domain Eukaryota; kingdom Viridiplantae; phylum Streptophyta; class Magnoliopsida; order Fabales; family Fabaceae; genus Vicia; species Vicia faba. Next base: position 657,760,568 of record OX451739.1, read on the forward strand.
ACAAAAATCTCGACAACAGACTACCTTCCATGATGACAAGGCTACAATCCAATGGAATAAAAAAAATGTCGACAAGAGACTACCTTCCATAATGACAAGGCTACCATCCATTGGAGTAACAAAAATCTCGACAACAGACTACCTTCCATAATGACAAGGCTATCATCCATTAGAGTAACAAAGATATCGACAACAGACTACCTTGAATAATGACAAGGCTACCATCCATTTGAGTAACAAAAATCTCGACAAAAGACTAGCTTCCATAATGACAAGGTTACCATCCATTGGAGTAACAAAAATATGAAAAACAGACTACCTTCCATAATGACAAGGTTACCATCCATTGGAGTAACAAAAATCTGAAAAACAGACTACCTTCCATAATGACAAGTCTACCATTAGAGTAACAGAAATCCCAAAGATAAACTACCTTCCATAATGACAAGTCTACCATCCATTCAAGTAACAAAAATATCGACAATAGAGTACCTTCCATAATGACAAGGCTATCATCCATTGGAGTAACAAAAATCTCTACAAAATACTACCTTTCTTAATGACAAGGTTACCATCCATTGGAATAACAAAAATCTCGACAACAGACTACCTTCCATAATGACAAGGCTACCATCCATTGGAATAATAAAAATCTCGACAATAGTCTACCTTCCATAATCACAAGGCTACAATCCATTGGAGTAACAGAAATCTCAACGATAGACTACCTTCCATAATGACAAGGCTACCATTCGTTGGAGTAACAAAAATGTCGACAACAAACTTCCTTTCATAATGATAAGGCTACATCTATTGGGGTAACAAAAATTTTACAACAGACTACCTTCCATAATGAAAAGGTTACCATCTATTGGGGCAACAAAAATCTTGACAACAAACTACCTTCCATAATGGCAAGGCTACCATCCATTGGAGTAACAAAAATCTCAACAAAAAACAACCTTCCATAATGAGAAGGGTACCATCCATTGGACAAACAAAAATCTCGCAATACACTACCTTCCATAATGACAAGGCTATCATCCATTGGAGTAACAGAGATATCGACAAAAGACTAACTTCCATAATGACAAGGTTACCATTCATTGGAATATCAAAAATCCCGACAAGAGACTAACTTCCATGATGACAAGGCTACAATCCGATGGAATAAAAAAAATCTCGACAAGAGACTACCTTCCATAATGACAAGGCTACCATCCATTGGAGTAACAAAAATCTCGACAACAAACTACCTTCCATAATGACAAGGCTATCATCCATTGGAGTAACAAAGATATCGACAACAGACTACCTTGAATAATGACAAGGCTACCATCCATTTGAGTAACAATAATCTCGACAAAAGACTACCTTCCATAATGACAAGGTTACCATCCATTGGAGTAACAAAAATCTGAACAACAGACTACCTTCCATAATGACAAGGCTATCATCCATTAGAGTAATAGAAATCCCAAAGACAAACTACCTTCCATAATGACAAGGCTACCATCCATTGGAGTAAAAAAAATATCGACAATAGACTACCTTCCATATTGACAAGGCTATCATCCATTGGAGTAACAAAAATCAATACAAAATACTACCTTTCTTAATGACAAGGTTACCATCCATTGGAATAACAAAAATCTCGACAACAGACTTCCTTCCATAATGACAAGGCTACCATCCATTGGAATAATAAAAATCTCGACAATAGTCTACCTTCCATAATCACAAGGCTACAATCCATTGGAGTAACAGAAATCTCAACGACAGACTACCTTCCATAATGACAAGGCTACCATTCGTTGGAGTAACAAAAATGTCGACAACAAACTACCTTTCATAATGATAAGGCTACATCCATTGGGGTAACAAAAATTTTACAACAGACTACCTTCCATAATGACAAGGTTACCATCAATTGGGGCAACAAAAATCTTGACAACAAACTACCTTCCATAATGGCAAGGCTACCATCCATTGGAGTAACCAAAATCTCAACAAAAAACAACCTTCCATAATGAGAAGGCTACCATCCATTGGACTAACAAAAATCTCGACAATACACTACCTTCCATAATTACAAGGCTAACATCCAATGGAGTAACAAAAATATGAACAACAGACTACCTTGCATAATGACAAGGCTATCATCCATTGGAGTAACAGAGATATCGACAAAAGACTAACTTCCATAATGACAAGGTTACCATTCATTGGAATATCAAAAATCCCGACAAGAGACTAACTTCCATGATGACAAGGCTACAATCCGATGGAATAAAAAAAATCTCGACAAGAGACTACCTTCCATAATGACAAGGCTACCATCCATTGGAGTAACAAAAATCTCGACAACAGACTACCTTCCGTAATGACAAGGCTGTGATCCATTGGAGTAACAAAGATATCGACAACAGACTATCTTGAATAATGACAAGGCTACCATCCATTTGAGTAACAAAAATCTCGACAAAAGACTACCTTCCATAATGACAAGGTTACCATCCATTGGAGTAACAAAAATCTGAACAACAGACTACCTTCCATAATGACAAGGCTATCATCCATTAGAGTAACAGAAATCCCAAAGATAAACTACCTTCCATAATGACAAGGCTACCATCCATTGGAGTAACAAAAATATCGATAATAGACTACCTTCCATATTGACAAGGCTATCATCCATTGGAGTAACAAAAATCACTACAAAATACTACCTTTCTTAATGACAAGGTTACCATCCATTGGAATAACAAAAATCTCGACAAAAGACTTCCTTCCATAATGACAAGGCTACCATCCATTGGAATAATAAAAATCTCGACAATAGTCTACCTTCCATAATCACAAGGCTACAATCCATTGGAGTAACAGAAATCTCAACGACAGACTACCTTCCATAATGACAAGCCTACCATTCGTTGGAGTAACAAAAATTGTCGACAACAAACTACCTTTCATAATGATAAGGCTACATCCATTGGGGTAACAAAAATTTTACAACAAACTACCTTCCCTAATGACAAGGTTACCATCAATTGGGGCAACAAAAATCTTGACAAGAAACTACCTTCCATAATGGCAAGGCTACCATCCATTGGAGTAACCAAAATCTCAACAAAAAATAACCTTCCATAATGAGAAGGCTACCATCCATTGGACTAACAAAAATCTCGACAATACACTACCTTCCATAATGACAAGGCTAACATCCAATGGAGTAACAAAAATATGAACAACAGACTACCTTGCATAATGACAAGGCTATCATCCATTGGAGTAACAGAGATATCGACAAAAGACTAACTTCCATAATGACAAGGTTACCATTCATTGGAATAACAAAAATCCCGACAAGAGACTAACTTCCATGATGACAAGGCTACAATCCAATGGAATAAAAAAAATCTCGACAAGAGACTACCTTCCATAATGACAAGGCTACCAACCATTAGAGTAACAAAAATCTCGACAACAGACTACCTTCCGTAATGACAAGGCTATCATCCATTGGAGTAACAAAGATATCGACAACAGACTATCTTGAATAATGACAAGGCTAACATCCATTGGAGTAACAAAAATCTCTACAAAATACTACCTTTTATAATGACAAGGTTACCATCCATTGGAATAACAAAAATCTTAACAACATACTACCTTCCATAATGGCAAGGCTACCATCCATTGGAGTAACAAAAATCTCAATAAAAAACTACTTTCCATAATGAGAAGGCTACCATCCATTGGAATAACAAAAATCTCGACAATAGACTACCTTCCAGAATGACAAGGCTATCATCCAATGGAGTAACAAAAATATGAACAACAGACTAACTTTCATAATGACAAGGTTACCATTCATTGGAATAACATAAATCTCGACCACAGACTACGTTACATGATAACAAGGCTACCATCCAATGGAATAAAAAAAATCTCGACAACAAACTACCTTCCATAATGACAAAGCTACCATCCATTGGAGTAACAAAAATCTCGACAACAGACAACCTTCCATAATGACAAGGCTATCATCCATTGGAGTAACAAAGATATCGACAACACACTACCTTCCATAATCACAAGGCTACAATCCATTGGAGTAACAAAAATCTCAACGACAGACTACCTTCCATAATGACAAGGCTACCATTCGTTGGAGTAACAAAAATGTCGACAACATGCTACCTTCCATAATGACAAGGCTACATCCATTGGGGTAATAAAAATTTCTACAACAGACTACCTTCCATAATGACAAGGTTACCATCTATTGGGGTAACAAAAATCTTGACAACAAATTACCTTCCATAATGGCAAGGCTACCATCCATTGGAGTAACAAATATCTCAACAAAAAACAACCTTCCATAATGAGAAGGCTACCATCCATTAGAATAACAAAAATCTCGACAATAGACTACCTTCCATAATGAATAGGCTCCCATCCAATGGAGTAACAAAAATATGAACAACAGACTACCTTGCATAATGACAAGGCTATCATCCATTGGAGTAACAAAGATATCGACAAAAGACTAACTTCCATAATGACAAGGTTACCATTCATTGGAATAACAAAAATCTCGACAAGAGACTAACTTCCATGATGACAAGGCTACAATCCAATGGAATTAAAAAAATGTCGATAAGAGACTACCTTCCATAATGACAAGGCTACCAACCATTGGAGTAACAAAAATCTCGACAACAGAGTACCTTCCATAATGACAAGGCTATCACCCATTGTTGTAACAAAGATATCGACAACAGACTATCTTGAATAATGACAAGGCTACCATCCATTTGAGTAACAAAAATCTCGACAAAAGACTACCTTCCATAATGACAAGGTTACCATCCATTGGAGTAACAAAAATCTGAACAACAGACTACCTTCCATAATGACAAGGCTATCATCCATTAGAGTAACAGAAATCCCAAAGATAAACTACCTTCCATAATGACAAGGCTACCATCCATTGGAGTAACAAAAATATCGGCAATAGACTACCTTCCATAATGACAAGGCTACCATCCATTGGAGTAACAAAAATCTCTACAAAATACTGCCTTTCATAATGACAAGGTTACCATCCATTGGAATAACAAAAATCTCGACAATAGACGTCCTTCAATAATGCCAAGGCTACAATCCATTGGAATAATAAAAATCTCGACAACAGTCTACCTTCCATAATCACAAGGCTACAATCCATTGGAGTAACAGAAATCTCAACGACAGACTACCTTCCATAATGACAAGGCTACCATTCGTTGGAGTAACAAAAATGTCGACAACAAAATACCTTTCATAATGACAAGGCTACATCCATTGGGGTAACAAAAATTTCGACAACAGACTACCTTCCATAATGATAAGGTTACCATCTATTGGGGCAACAAAAATCTTGACAACAAACTACCTTCCATAATGGCAAGCCTACCATCCATTGGAGTAACAAAAATCTCAACAAAAAACAACCTTCCATAATGAGAAGGCTACCATCCATTGGACTAACAAAAATCTCGACAATAGACTACCTTCCATAATGACAAGGCTACCATCCAATGGAGTAACAAATATATGAACAACAGACTACCTTGCATAATGACAAGGCTATCATCCATTGGAGTAACAGAGATATCGAAAAAAGACTAACTTCCGTAATGACAAGGTTACCATTCATTGGAATAACAAAAATCTCGACAACAGACTACCTTCCATGATGACAAGGCTACAATCCAATGGAATAAATAAAATGTCGACAAGAGACTATCTTCCATAATGACAAGGCTACCATCCATTGGAGTAACAAAAATCTCGACAACAGACTACCTTCCATAATGACAAGGCTATCATCCATTGGAGTAACAAAGATATCGACAACAGACTACCTTGAGTAATGACAAGGCTACAATTCATTTGAGTAACAAAAATCTCGACAAATGACTACCTTCCATAATGACAAGGTTACCATCCATTGGAGTAACAAAAATCTGAACAACAGACTACCTTCCATAATGACAAGGCTATCATCCATTAGAGTAACAGAAATCCCAAAGATAAACTACCTTCCATAATGACAAGTCTACCATCCATTGGAGTAACAAAAATATCGACAATAGACTACCTTCCATAATGACAAGGCTATCATCCATTGGAATAATAAAAATCTCGACAATAGTCTACCTTCCATAATCACAAGGCTACAATCCATTGGAGTAACAGAAATCTCAATGATAGACTACCTTCCATAATTACAAGGCTACCATTCGTTGGAGTAACAAAAATGTCGACAATAAACTACCTTTCATAATGATAAGGCTACATCCATTGGGGTAACAAAAATTTTACAACAGACTACCTTCCATAATGACAAGGTTACCATCAATTGTGGCAACAAAAATCTTGACAACAAACTACCTTCCATAATGGCAAGGCTACCATCCATTGGAGTAACAAAAATATCAACAAAAAACAACCTTCCATAATGAGAAGGCTATCATCCATTGGAGTAACAAAAATCTCTACAATACACTACCTTCCATAATGAATAGGCTACCATCCAATGGAGTAACAAAAATATGAACAACAGACTACCTTGCATAATGACAAGGCTATCATCCATTGGAGTAACAGAGATATCGACAAAAGACTAACTTCCATAATGACAAGGTTACCATTCATTGGAATAACAAAAATCCCGACAAGAGACTAACTTCCATGATGACAAGGCTACAATCCAATGGAATAAAAAAAATCTCGACAAGAGACTACCTTCAAAAATGACAAGGCTACCATCCATTGGAGTAACAAAAATCTCAACAACTGACTACCTTCCATAATGACAAGGCTATCATCCATTGGAGTAACAGAAATCCCAAAGACAAACTACCTTCCGTAATGACAAGGCTACAATCCATTGGAGTAACAAAAATATCTACAACTGACTACCTTCCATAATGACAAGGCTATCATCCATTGGAGTAACAAAAATCTCTAAAACATACTACCTTCCATAATCACAAGGCTACAATCCATTGGAGTAACAGAAATCCCAACGACAGACAACCTTCCATAATGACAAGGCTACCATTCGTTGGAGTTACAAAAATGTCGACAACAGACTACCTTTCATAATGACAAGGCTACATCCATTGGGGTAACAAAAATTTCGACAACAGACTACCTTCCATAATGATAAGGTTACCATCTATTGGGGCAACAAAAATCTTGACAACAAACTACCTTCCATAATGGCAAGCCTACCATCCATTGGAGTAACAAAAATCTCAACAAAAAACAACCTTCCATAATGAGAAGGCTACCATCCATTGGACTAACAAAAATCTCGACAATAGACTACCTTCCATAATGACAAGGCTACCATCCAATGGAGTAACAAAAATATGAACAACAGACTTTCTTGCATAATGACAAGGCTATCATCCATTAGAGAAACAAAGATATCGAAAAAAGACTAACTTCCATAATGACAAGGTTACCATTCATTGGAATAACAAACATCTCGACAACAGACAACCTTCCATGATGACAAGGCTACAATCCAATGGAATAAATAAAATGTCGACAAGAGACTACCTTCCATAATGACAAGGCTACCATCCATTGGAGTAACAAAAATCTCGACAACAGACTACCTTCCATAATGACAAGGCTATCATCCATTGGAGTAACAAAGATATCGACAACAGACTACCTTGAGTAATGACAAGGCTACCATTCATTTGAGTAACAAAAATCTCGACAAATGACTACCTTCCATAATGACAAGGTTACCATCCATTGGAGTAACAAAAATCTGAACAACAGACTACCTTCCATAATGACAAGGCTATCATCCATTAGAGTAACAGAAATCCCAAAGATAAACTACCTTCCATAATGACAAGTCTACCATCCATTGGAGTAACAAAAATATCGACAATAGACTACCTTCCATAATGACAAGGCTATCATCCATTGGAATAATAAAAATCTCGACAATAGTCTACCTTCCATAATCACAAGGCTACAATCCATTGGAGTAACAGAAATCTCAATGATAGACTACCTTCCATAATTACAAGGCTACCATTCGTTGGAGTAACAAAAATGTCGACAATAAACTACCTTTCATAATGATAAGGCTACATCCATTGGGGTAACAAAAATTTTACAACAGACTACCTTCCATAATGACAAGGTTACCATCAATTGGGGCAACAAAAATCTTGACAACAAACTACCTTCCATAATGGCAAGGCTACCATCCATTGGAGTAACAAAAATATCAACAAAAAACAACCTTCCATAATGAGAAGGCTATCATCCATTGGAGTAACAAAAATCTCTACAATACACTACCTTCCATAATGAATAGACTACCATCCAATGGAGTAACAAAAATATGAACAACAGACTACCTTGCATAATGACAAGGCTATCATCCATTGGAGTAACAGAGATATCGACAAAAGACTAACTTCCATAATGACAAGGTTACCATTCATTGGAATAACAAAAATCCCGACAAGAGACTAACTTCCATGATGACAAGGCTACAATCCAATGGAATAAAAAAAATCTCGACAAGAGACTACCTTCAAAAATGACAAGGCTACCATCCATTGGAGTAACAAAAATCTCAACAACTGACTACCTTCCATAATGACAAGGCTATCATCCATTGGAGTAACAGAAATCCCAAAGACAAACTACCTTCCATAATGACAAGGCTACCATCCATTGGAGTAACAAAAATATCTACAACTGACTACCTTCCATAATGACAAGGCTATCATCCATTGGAGTAACAAAAATCTCTAAAACATACTACCTTTCATAATGACAAGGTTACCATCCATTGGAATAACAAAAATCTCGACAACAAACTACCTTTCATAATGACAAGGCTACAATCCATTGGAATAATAAAAATCTCGACAACAGTCTACCTTCCATAATCACAAGGCTACAATCCATTGGAGTAACAGAAATCCCAACGACAGACAACCTTCCATAATGACAAGGCTACCATTCGTTGGAGTTACAAAAATGTCGACAACAGACTACCTTTCATAATGACAAGGCTACATCCATTGGGGTAACAAAAATTTTGACAACAGACTACCTTCCATAATGATAAGGTTACCATCTATTAGGGCAACAAAAATCTTGACAACAAACTACCTTCCATAATGGCAAGCCTACAATCCATTGGAGTAACAAAAATCTCAACAAAAAACAACCTTCCATAATGAGAAGGCTACCATCCATTGGACTAACAAAAATGTCGACAATACACTACCTTCCATAATGACAAGGATACCATCCAATGGAGTAACAAAAATATGAACAACAGACAACCTTGCATAATGACAAGGCTATCATCCATTGGAGTAACAGAGATATCGACAAAAGACTAACTTCCATAATGACAAGGTTACCATTCATTGGAATAACAAAAATCCCGACAAGATACTAACTTCCATGATGACAAGGCTACAATCCAATGGAATAAAAAAAATCTCGACAAGTGACTACCTTCCAAAATGACAAGGCTACCATCCATTGGAGTAACAAAAATCTCGACAACAGACTACCTTCCATAATGACAAGGCTATCATCCATTGGAGTAACAAAGATATCGACAACAGACTACCTTGAATAATGACAAGGCTACCATCCATTTGAGTAACAAAAATCTCGACAAATGACTACCTTCCATAATGACAAGGTTACCATCCATTGGAGTAACAAAAATCTGAACAATAGACTACCTTCCATAATGACAAGGCTATCATCCATTACAGTAACAGAAATCCCAAAGACAAACTACCTTCCATAATGACAAGGCTACCATCCATTGGAGTAACAAAAATATCTACAACAGACTACCTTCCATAATGTCAAGGCTATCATCCATTGGAGTAACAAAAATCTCTACAAAATACTACCTTTCATAATGACAAGGTTACCATCCATTGGAATAACAAAAATCTCGACAACAGACTACCTTCCATAATGACAAGGCTACAATCCATTGGAATAATAAAAATCTCGACAACAGTCTACCTTCCATAATCACAAGGCTACAATCCATTGGAGTAACAGAAATCTCAACGACAGACTACCTTCCATAATGACAAGGCTACCATTCGTTGGAGTAACAAAAATGTCGACAACAAACTACCTTTCATAATGACAAGGCTACATCCATTGGGGTAACAAAAATTTCGACAACAGACTACCTTCCATAATGAAAAGGTTACCATCTATTGGGGCAACAAAAATCTTGACAACAAACTACCTTCCATAATGGCAAGCCTACCATCCATTGGAGTAACAAAAATCTCAACAAAAAACAACCTTCCATAATGAGAAGGCTACCATCCATTGGACAAACAAAAATCTCGACAATAGACTACCTTCCATAATGACAAGGCTACCATCCAATGGAGTAACAAAAATATGAACAACAGACTACCTTGCATAATGACAAGGCTATCATCCATTGGAGTAATAAAGATATCGAAAAAAGACTAACTTCCATAATGACAAGGTTACCATTCATTGGAATAACAAAAATCTCGACAACAGACTACCTTCCATGATGACAAGGCTACAATCCAATGGAATAAAAAAAATGTCGACAAGAGACTACCTTCCATAATGACAAGGCTACCATCCATTGGAGTAACAAAAATATCGACAACAGACTACTTTCCATAATGACAAGGCTATCATCCATTGGAGTAACAAAGATATCGACAACAGACTACCTTGAATAATGACAAGGCTACCATCCATTTGAGTAACAAAAATCTCGACAAATGACTACCTTCCATAATGACAAGGTTACCATCCATTGGAGTAACAAAAATCTTAACAACAGACTACCTTCCATAATGACAAGGCTATCATCCATTACAGTAACAGAAATCCCAAAGATAAACTACCTTCCATAATGAAAAGTCTACCATCCATTGGAGTAACAAAAATATCGACAATAGACTACCTTCCATAATGACAAGGCTATCATCCATTGGAGTAACAAAAATCTCTACAAAATACTACCTTTCTTAATGACAAGGTTACCATCCATTGGAATAACAAAAATCTCGACCACAGACTACCTTCCATAATGACAAGGCTACCATCCATTGGAATAATAAAAATCTCGACAATAGTCTACCTTCCATAATCACAAGGCTACAATCCATTGGAGTAACAGAAATCTCAACGATAGACTACCTTCCATAATGACAAGGCTACCATTTGTTGGAGTAACAAAAATGTCGACAACAAACTACGTTTCATAATGATAAGGCTACATCCATTGGGGTAACAAAAATTTTACAACAGACTACCTTCCATAATGACAAGGTTACCATCAATTGGGGCAACAAAAATCTTGACAACAAACTACCTTCCAAAATGGCAAGGCTACCATCCATTGGAGTAACAAAAATCTCAATAAAAAACAACCTTCCATAATGAGAAGGATACCATCCATTGGACTAACAAAAATCTCGACAATACACTACCTTCCATAATGACAAGGCTACCATCCAATGGAGTAACAAAAATATGAACAACAGACTACCTTGCATAATGTCAAGGCTATCATCAATTGGAGTAAAAGAGATATCGACAAAAGACTAACTTCCATAATGACAAGGTTACCATTCATTGGAATAACAAAAATCCTGACAAGAGACTAACTTCCATGATGACAAGGCTACAATCCAATGGAATAAAAAAAATCTCGACAAGAGACTACCTTCCATAATGACAAGGCTACCATCCATTGGAGTAACAAAAATCTCGAAAACAGACTACCTTCTATATGGGCAAGGTTATCATCCATTGGAGTAACAAAGATATCGACAATAGACTACCTTGAATAATGACAAGGCTACCATCCATTTGAGTAACAATAATCTCGACAAAAGACTACCTTCCATAATGACAAGGTTACCATCCATTGGAGTAACAAAAATCTGAACAACAGACTACCTTCCATAATGACAAGGCTATCATCCATTAGAGTAACAAAAATCCCAAAGACAAACTACCTTCCATAATAACAAGGCTACCATCCATTGGAGTAACAAAAATATCTACAACAGAGTACCTTCCATAATGACAAGGCTATCATCCATTGGAGTAACAAAAATCTCTACAAAATACTACCTTTCATAATGACAAGGTTACCATCCATTGGAATAACAAAAATCTCGACAACAGACTACCTTCCATAATGACAAGGCTACCATCCATTGGAATAATAAAAATCTCGACAACAGTCTACCTTCCATAATCACAAGGCTACAATCCATTGGATTAACAGAAATCTCAACGACAGACTACCTTCCATAATGACAAGGCTACCATTCGTTGGAGTAACAAAAATGTCGACAACAGACTACCTTTCATAACGACAAGGCTACATCCATTGGGGTAACAAAAATTTCGACAACAGACTACCTTCCATAATGATAAGGTTACCATCTATTGGGGCAACAAAAATCTTGACAACAAACTACCTTCCATAATGGCAAGCCTACCATCCATTGGAGTAACAAAAATCTCAACAAAAAACAACCTTCCATAATGAGAAGGCTACCATCCATTGGACTAACAAAAATCTCGACAATAGACTACCTTCCATAATGACAAGGCTACCATCCAATGGAGTAACAAAAATATGAACAACAGACTACATTGCAAAATGACAAGGCTATTATCCATTGGAGTAACAAAGATATCGATAAAAGACTAACTTCCATGATGACAAGGTTACCATTCATTGGAATAACAAAAATATCGACAACAGACTACCTTCCATGATGACAAGGCTACAATCCAATGGAATAAAAAAAATCTCGACAACAGACTACCTTCCATAATTACAATGCTACCATCCATTGGAGTAACAAAAATCTCGACAACAGACTACCTTCCATAATGACAAGGCTATCATCCATTGGAGTAACAAAGATATCGACAACAGACTACCAAGAATAATGACAAAGCTACCATCCATTTGAGTAACAAAAATCTCGACAAAAGACTACCTTCCATAATGACAAGGTTACCATCCATAGGATTAACAAAAATCTGAACAACAGACTACCTTCCATAATGGCAAGGCAATCATTCATCAGAGTAACAAAAATCTCTACAAAATACTACCTTTCATAATGACAAGGCTACCATCCATTGGAGTAACAAAAATATCGACAATAGACTACCTTCCATAATGACAAGGCTATCATCCATTGGAGTAACAAAAATCTCTACAAAATACTACCTTTCATAATGACAAGGTTACCATCCACTGGAATAACAAAAATCTCGACAACGGACTACCTTCCATAATGACAAGGCAACCATCCATTGGAAAAATAAAAATCACGACAACAGTCTACCTTCCATAATCACAAGGCTACAATCCATTGGAGTAACAGAAATCTCAATGATAGACTACCTTCCATAATGACAAGGCTACCATTCGTTGGAGTAACAAAAATGTCGACAACAGACTACCTTTCATAATGACAAGGCTACATCCATTGGGGTAACAAAAATTTCGACAACAGACTACCTTCCATAATGACAAGGTTACCATCAATTAGGGCAACAAAAATCTTGACAACAAACTACCTTCCATAATGGCAAGGCTACCATCCATTGGAGTAACAAAAATCTCAACAAAAAATAACCTTCCATAATGAGAAGGCTACCATCCATTGGACTGACAAAAATCTCGACAATACACTACCTTCCATAATGACAAGGCTACCTTCCAATGGAGTAACAAAAATATGAACAACAGACTTCCTTGCATAATGACAAGGCTATCATCCATTGGAGTAACAGAGATATCGACAAAAGACTAACTTCCATAATGACAAGGTTACCATTCATTGGAATAACAAAAATCTCGACAACAGAGTACCTTCCATGATGACAAGGCTACAATCCAATGGAATAAAAAAACTCTCGACGACAAACTACCTTCCATAATGACAAGACTACCATCCATTGGAGTAACAAAAATCTCGACAACAGACTACCTTCCATAATGACAAGGCTATCATCCATTGGAGTAACAAAGATATCGACAACAGACTACCTTGAATAATGACAAGGCTACCAGCCATTTGAGTAACAAAAATCTCAACAAAAGACTACCTTCCATAATGACAAGGCTATCATCCATTAGAGTAATAGAATTCCCAAAGATAAACTACCTTCCATAATGCCAAGGCTACCATCCATTGGAGTAACAAAAATATCGATAATAGACTACCTTCCATAATGACAAGGCTATCATCCATTTGAGTAACAAAAATCTCTACAAAATACTACCTTTCATAATGACAAGGTTACCATCCATTAGAATTTAAAAAATCTCGACAACAGAGTACCTTCCATAATGACAAGGCTACCATCCATTGGAATAATAAAAATCTCGACAATAGTCTATCTTCCATAATCACAAGGCTACAATCCATTGGAGTAACAGAAATCTCAACGACAGACTACCTTCCATAATGACAAGGCTACCATTCGTTGGAGTAACAAAAATGTCGACAACAGACTACCTTTCATAATGACAAGGCTACATCCATTGGGGTAACAAAAATTTCGAAAACAGACTACCTTCCATAATGACAAGGTTTCCATCAATTGGGGCAACAAAAATCTTGACAACAAACTACCTTCCATAATGGAAAGGCTACCATCCATTGGAGTAACAAAAATATCGACAACATACTACATTTCATAATGACAAGGCTACCTTCCATTGGAGTAACAAAAATCTGAACAACAGACTACCTTCCATAATGACAAGGCTACAATCCAATGGAGTAAAAAAAATCCCAAAGACAACCTACCTTCCATAATTACAAGGGTACCATTCATTGGAGTAACAAAAATATCGACAACAGACTACCTTCCATAATGACAAGGCTATCATCCATTGGAGTAACAAAAATCACTACAAAATACTACCTTTCATAATGAAAAGGTTACCATCCATTAGAATAACAAAAATCTCAACAACAGACTACCTTCCTTAATGACAAGGCTACATCCATTGGGGTAATAAAAATTTCGACAACAGACTACCTTCCATAATGACAAGGTTACCATCTATTGGGGTAACAAAAATCTTGACAACAAATTACCTTCCATAATGGCAAGGCTACCATCCATTGGAGTAACAAAAATCTCAACAAAAAACAACCTTCCATAATGAGAAGGCTACCATCCATTGGAATAACAAAAATCTCGACAATAGACTACCTTCCATAATGACAACGCTACCATCCAATGGAGTAACAAAAATATGAACAACAAACTACCTTGCATAATGACAAGGCTATCATCCATTAGAGTAACAAAGATATCGACAAAAGACTAACTTCCATAATGACAATGTTACCATTCATTGGAATAACAAAAATCTCGACAAGAGACTAACTTCCATGATGACAAGGCTACAATCCAATGGAATAAAAAAAATCTCGACAAGAGAATACCTTCCATAATGACAAGGCTACCATCCAATGGAGTAACAAAAATCTCGAAAACAGACTACCTTCCATAATGACAAGGATATCATCCATTGGAGTACCAAAGATATCGACAACAGACTACCTTGAATAATGACAAGGCTACCATCCATTTGAGTAACAAAAATCTCGACAAAAGACTGCCTTCCATAATGACAAGGTTACCATCCATTGGAGTAACAAAAATCTGAACAACAGACTACCTTCCATAATGACAAGGCATCATCCATTAGAGTAACAGAAATCCCAAAGACAAACTACCTTCCATAATGGCAAGGCTACCATCCATTGGAGTAACAAAAATATCGACAATAGACTACCTTCCATAATGACAAGGCTATCATCCATTGGAGTAACAAAAATATCTACAAAATACTACCTTTCATAATGACAAGGTAACCATCCATTGGAATAAGAAAAATCTCGACAACAGAGTACCTTCCATAATGACAAGGCTACCATCCATTGGGGTAACAAAAATCTCGACAAAAAACTACCTTCCATAATGACAAGGCTACCATCCATTTGAGTAACAAAAATCTCGACAAAAGACTACCTTTCATAATGACAAGGTTACCATCCATTGGAGTAACAAAAATCTGAACAACAGACTTCCTTGCATAATGACAAGGCTACCATCCAATGGAATAACAAAAATATCGACAACATACTACATTTCATAATGACAAGGCTACCTTCCATTTGAGTAACAAAAATATGAACAATAGACTACCTTCCATAATGACAAGGCTACCATCCATTGGGGTAACAAAAATCTCGACAACAAACTACCTTCCATAATGACAAGGCTACCATCCATTGGAGTAACAAAAATCTCGTCAACAAACTACCTTTCATAATGACAAGGCTACCATCCAATGGAGTAACAAAAATATGAACAACAGACTACCTTGCATAATGACAAGGCTATCATCCATTGGAGTAACAGAGATATCGACTAAAGACTAACTTCCATAATGACAAGGTTACCATTCATTGGAATAACAAAAATCTCGAAAATATACTACCTTCCATGATGACAAGGCTACAATCCAATGGAATGAAAAAAATCTCGACAACAGACTACCTTCCATAATGACAAGGCTACCATCCATTGGAGTAACAAAAATCTCGACAACAGACTACCTTCCATAATGACAAGGCTACATCAATTGGAGTAACAAAGATATCGACAACAGACTACTTTGAATAATGACAAGGCTACCATCCATTTGAGTAACAAAAATCTCAACATAAGACTACCTTTCATAATGACAAGGTTACCATCCATTGGAGTAACAAAAATCTCAACAACAGATTACCTTCCATAATGACAAGGCTATCATCCATTGGAGTAACAAAAATCTCTACAAAATACTACCTTTTATAATGAGAAGGTTACCATCCATTGGAATAACAAAAATCTCGACAACAGACTACCTTGAATAATGATAAGGCTACCATACATTGGAATAATAAAAATCTCGACAACAGTCTACCTTCCATTATCACAAGGCTACAATCCATTGGAGTAACAGAAATCTCAACGACAGACTACCTTCCATAATGACAAGGCTACCATTCATTGGAGTAACAAAAAGGTCGACAACAGACTACCTTCCATAATGACAAGGCAACATCCATTGGGGTAACAAAAATTTCGACAAAAGACTACCTTCCATAATGACAAGGTTACCATCTATTGGTGTAACAAAAATCTGGACAACAAACTACCTTCCATAATGGCAAGGCTACCATCCATTGGAGTAACAAAAATCTCAACAAAAAACTACCTTCCATAATGACATGGCTACCATCCATTGGAATAACAAAAATATCGACAATAGACTACCTTCGATAATGACAAGGTTACCATCCAATGGAGTAACAAAAATATGAACAACAAACTACCTTGCATAATGACAAGGCTATCATCCATTGGAGTAACAAAGATATCGACAAAAGACTAACTTCCTTAATGACAAGGTTACCATTCATTGGAATAACAAAAATCTCGACAAAAGACTACCTTCCATGATGACAAGGTTACCATCCAATGGAATAAAAAAAATCTCGACAACAGACTTCCTTGCATAATGACAAGGCTACCATCCAATGGAATAACAAAAATATCGACAACATACTACATTTCATAATGACAAGGCTACCTTCCATTGGAGTAACAAAAATCTGAACAATAGACTACTTTCCATAATGACATGGCTACAATCCATTGGAGTAACATAAATCCCAAAGACAAACTACCTTCCATAATGACAAGGCTACCATTCATTGGAGTAACAAAAATCTCAACAACAGACTACGTTCCATAATGACAAGGCTACCATCCATTGGGGTAACAAAAATCTCGACAACAAAAAACCTTCCATAATGACAAGGCTACCATCCATTGGAGTAACAAAGATATCGACAACAGACTACCTTGAATAATGACAAGGCTACCATCCATTTGAGTAACAAAAATCTCGACAAAAGACTACCTTTCATAATGACAAGGTTACCATCCATTGGAGTAACAAAAATCTGAACAACAGACTTCCTTGCATAATGACAAGGCTACCATCCAATGGAATAACAAAAATATCGACAACATACTACATTTCATAATGACAAGGCTACCTTCCATTGGAGTAACAAAAATATGAACAATAGACTACCTTCCATAATGACAAGGCTACCATCCATTGGGGTAACAAAAATCTCGACAACAAACTACCTTCCATAATGACAAGGCTACCATCCATTGCAGTAACAAAAATCTCGACAAAAAACTACCTTCCATAATGACAAGGCTACCATCAATTGAAATAAAAAAAATCTCGACAATAGACTACCATCCATTGGAGTAACAAAAATCAGAACAACCGACTACCTTGCATAATGACAAGGCTACCATCCAATGGAGTAACAAAAATATGAACCACATACTACCTTGCATAATGACAAGGGTATCATCCAATGGAGTAACAACGATATCGACAAAAGACTAACTTCCATAATGACAAGGTTACCATTCAGTGGAATAACAAAAATCTCGACAACAGACTACCTTCCATGATGACAAGGCTACCATCCAATGAAATAAAAAAATCTCGATAACAGACTACCTTCTATAATGACAAGGCTACCATCCATTAGAGTAACAAAAATCTCGACAACAGACTACCTTCCATAATGACAACGCTATCATCCATTGGAGTAACAAAGATATCGGCAACAGACTACCTTGAATAATGACAAGGCTACCATCCATTTGAGTAACAAAAATCTCGACAAAATACTACCTTCTATAATGACAAGGTTACCATCCATTGGAGTAACAAAAATCTGAACAACAAACTTCCTTGCATAATGACAACGCTACCATCCAATGGAATAACAAAAATATCGACAACATACTACATTTCATAATGACAAGGCTACCTTTCATTTGAGTAACAAAATTCTGAACAATAGACTACCTTCCATAATGACAAGGCTACAATCCATTTGAGTAACAGAAATCCCAAAGATAAACTACGTTCCATAATGACAAGGCTACCATTTGTTGGAATAACAAAAATCTCGACAATAGACTACCTTCCATGATGACATGGCTACCATCCAATGAAATAAAAAAAATCTCGACAACAGACTACCTTCAATAATGACAAGGCTACATCCATTAGGGTAACAAAAATTTCTACAACAGACTACCTTCCATAATGACAAGGCTACCATCCATTGGGGAAACAAAAATCTCGACAACACACTACCTTCCATAATGACAAGGCTACCATCCATTGGAGTAACAAAAATCTCGAAAAAAAACTACCTTCCATAATGACAAGGCTACCATCAATTGAAATAACAAAAATCTCGACAATATATTATCTTCCATAATGACAAGGCTTCAATCCATTGGAGTAACAAAATTCAGAACAACCGACTACCTTGCATAATGACAAGGCTACCATCCAATGGAGTAACAAAAATATGAACAACAGACTACCTTGCATAATGACAAGGCTATCATCCATTGGAGTAACAAAGATATCGATAAAAGACTAACTTCCATAATGACAAGGTTACCATTCATTGGAATAACAAAAATCTCGACAACAGACTACCTTCTATGATGACAAGGCTACCATCCAATGGAATAAAAAAAATTAGAACAACCGACTAACTTGCATAATGACAAGGCTACCATCCATTGGAGTAACAAAAGTTTTGACAATAGAGTACCTTCCCTAATCATAAGGCTACCATCTATTGAAATAACAAAAATATGTACAACCGACTACCTTCCATAATGACAAGGCTACCATCCATTGTAGTAACAAGAATTTCGACAATAGAGTACCTTCCATAATGACAAGGCTACCATCCATTGAAGTAACAAAAATATCAACAACAGACTATGTTCTTTAATGACAAGCCTACCATTCATTAGAATAACAAAGATATCGACAACAGACTATCTTCAATAATGACAAGGCTACCATCCATTGGAGTAAAAAAAATCTCGACAAAAAACTACCTTCCATAATGACAAGGTTACCATCCATTCGAATAACAAAAATCTCGACAACAGACTACCTTCTACAAAGACAAGGCTACCATCCATTAGAGTAACAAAAAACTTAACAACAAACAACCTTCCATAATGACAAGGCTATCATCCATTGGAGTAACAAAGATATCGACAACAAACTACCTTGAATAATGACAAGGCTACCATCCATTGGAGAAACAGAAATCTCAACGACAGACTACCTTCCATAATGACAAGGCTAACATCCATTGGAATAACAAAAATCTCAATAATAGACTACCTTCCATAATGACAAGGCTACCATCCATTGGAGTAACAAAAATCTCGACAATAGACTACCTTCCATAATGACAAGGCTATCATCCATTGGAGTAACAAAAATCACTACAAAATACTACCTTTCATAATGACAAGGTTACCATCCATTGGAATATCAAAAATCTCGACAACAGACTACCTTCCATAATGACAAGGCTACCATCCATTGGAGTAACAAAAATCTCGACAAAAGACTACCTTCCATAATGACAAGGCTATCATCCATTGGAGTAACAAAAATCACTACAAAATACTACCTTTCATAATGACAAGGTTACCATCCATTGGAATATCAAAAATCTCGACAACAGACTACATTCCATAATGACAAGGCTACCATCCATTGGAATAACAAAAATCTCGACAACATACTACATTCCATAATCACAAGGCTACCATCCATTGGAGTAACAAAAATTTGAAGAACAAACTACCTTCCAAAATGACAAGGCTACAATCCATTGGAGTAACAGAAATCTCAATGACAGACTACCTTCCATAATGACAAGGCTACCATTCATTGGAGTAACAAAAATGTCAACAACAGACTACCTTCCATAATGACAAGGCTACATCCATTGGGGTAACAAAAACCTCGACAATAGACTACCTTCCATAATTACAAGGCTACAATCCATTGGAGTAACAAAAATCAAAACAACTGACTACCTTGCATAATGACAATGCTACCATCTATTGGAGTAACAACTTTTTTGACAATAGAGTACCTTCTATAATGATAAGGCTACCATCTATTGGAATAAGAGAAATCTGTACAACTGCCTACATTGTATAATGACAAGGCTACCATCCATTGGAGTAACAAATTTTTTGACAATAGAGTACCTTCCATAATGACAAGGCTACCATCCATTGGAGTAACAAAAATCTCGACAACAGACTACCTTCCATAATGATAAGGCTACAATCCATTGGAGTAACAAAAATCTCGACAATAGACAACCTTCCCTAATGATAAGGCTACCATCAATTGAACAAAAATCTCGACAACAGACTACCTTCTATAATGACAACGCTACCATCCATTGGAGTAACAAAAATCTCAACAACAGACTACCTTCCATAACGACAAGGCTATCATCCGTTGGAGTAACATAGATATCGACAACAGAATACCTTTAATAATGACAAGGCCACCATCCATTTGAGTAAAAAAATCTTGACAAAATACTACATTCCATAATGACAAGGTTACCATCCTTTGGAATAACAAAAATCTCGACAATAGACTACCTTCCATATTGACAAGGCTTCCATCCAATGGAATAATAAAAATATCGATAACATATTATCTTTCATAATGACAAGGCTACCATCTATTGGAGTAACAAAAATCTGAATAACAGACTACCTTCCATAATGACTAGGCTACAATCTATTGGAGTAATAGAAATCTCATAGAAAGACTACCTTCCATAATGAAAAGGCTACCATCAATTCGAGTAACAAAAATCACTACAACAAACTACCTTCCATAATTACAAGGCTACCATCCATTGGGGTAACAAAAATCTCGACAATAGACTACCTTCCATAATGATAAGGATACCATCCATTGGACCAACAAAAATATCGACAAAAACTACCTTCCATAATGACAAGGCTACCATCCAATGGAATAACAAAAATCTCGACAATAGACTACCTTCCATAATGACAAGCACTACGCCAAAAATAAGTTTTAGCAGCACATAAAAGAAAGCGCTATTGGAAAAAAGCGTTGCGGTAGGTTTTTAAAAAAATTCGCTTAAAAAAGGGCTTTCAAAGGGTTCCTTAAGAAAGCTCTTTTCAAAAGCGCTTCTCAAGGTCACCCTTAGAAAGCGCTTTTTGGGAAGCGCTGCTAAAGCTGGCCTTTCAGAGGGTACCTTAAGAAAGCGCTTTTCAAAAGCGCTGCTAAAGGTCAGCCTTAGAAAGAGCTTTTCCAAAGCGCTGCTAAAGCTGGCCTTTAGAAAGCGCTTATAAAAGCGCTGCTATAGGATGTTCTACGAAAGCGCTTTTTGATGTAAAAGCGCTGTTATAGATGACCTTTAGAAAGTGCTTTTAAAAGCGCTTTAGTAGGTAGTTTTATAATAAATATCAAAACACAATTCTTATCACTTTTGTATTCTCAGTCAGATTTTCTTCACGAAAAAACCCTAAACTAGAGATTCCTCTGCCTCCTTGGTTTCTGTAACTTCTTCAGGACCTTCTGATTCCGAAGGGGCAGTTTCACTTTTAGCATCTACAGAGAGAACTAAACGTGTCAAATCGTCAGAAGTTACTCGTTTGATTTTTAGAAAAGAAAACAAGACCAATATATCTCATAGGGAGTGTTACTTTCAACAACAGGACTGCCGCTTGCCACAGGAGAACTGTCAGGTGATTGTTTCTTCTTTTCAGCAGTGAGAACGTTAGAAAGAGCAGTTACTGCAACTGCTCTTTATGATCCTTGATCTCTTGGAGATTTCCTAGGTGTAACAACTTTAGTTCTGGTTGATGAACTGAAGGCAGAGTTTAAGGCAGCTAAAGCTTCTGCCCTTTGCCTCGGTCCTCCTTGATTTAAGCTATTCAATCTATCCTGTATCAGTAAGAGTAAAAAATATTAGAAGGAAGCACCAATTTCTTTTGTTTTTTTTTTGTTTTTAATTTTACCCAACACTTTCATGGTCCAATTAAATATCAGTTATTTTAAAATACGTGCTTCAGTTATTTTTAATTTTACATTAACAAGTTGTGCATTGGTAAAACAAGCTAAGAGAGAAATAATAGAGGGCGTAACAAAATATTTAATAAAGGTAGCCATATTATTAAATCTATTAATATATTGTTTTTTTCGTGTGCTTTTTATGATTGATTTTGAGCAATGATGGTTTCTTGTTTATGTGTTCTACTCGTCTCTTTTCTTGGTAGGAATGTATTATACTTGTGTACTAAAGTAGTTGATAGAATGAAATGAATTTAGTGAAAAGTTTTGAGTATTGGTTTTGTTATATGGTTGTGCAAGAGAAAGTTCAAGTTTTGAGTATTAGTTTTGTTTTCGAATTTATCATTTAGCTCAGATTGACTCAGAAACCGTAAACCATGGATAAGACATGGATGTATTCCAATCGATTGTTGAAAGAGTACGAGAACAGGGTATCAGAATTCATTAAGTTTTCTGTTGCGCACGCCAAAGACCCCAGTCGAATGACATGTCCGTGTTTGTGTTGCTGTAATGGGAATCGGGTTGACGCGGTTCAGTTGGCATCACATTTAATACGGTATGGAATTGATAGAAGTTATACATGTTGGAATATGCATGGTGAGAAAAGTGAAAGGAATGATGAATCGAGGGATAATATGACCTATGCTTCAAACAACAATGGCACAAATACATACGATTATGACCGAGTTGAAGAGATTGCAGAAGCGCTTGAAGAAGATCTTAATGATTGTCCTAAAATGTTCGAGAGGTTTGTAAGTGATGCACAGAAACCGTTGTATAATGGTTCTACAAAATTCACAATATTGTCTGTGGTATTAAAGTTGTACAACTTAAAGGCGGGCAATGGATGGTCGGATAAAAGTTTCACAGAGTTATTAGCCCTTATGAAAGATATGCTACCAGAGGATAATGTTCTCCCCAATCGAACGTATGAGGCCAAAAAGATGTTGTACTCTATTGGCATGAGCTATGACAAGATACATGCCTGTCCAAAAGATTGTGTTTTGTTTCAAAACGAGTATGCATCGTTAAATGAGTGTCCTAAATGCGGTGCCCCTCGATATAAGAAAAAGTTGTCTCTGGCAAAAGTCTTATGGTATTTTCCTATAATTACGAGATTTAGACTGATGTATCATAGTGAAACCGATTCAAGACACTTAACTTGGCATACAGATGAAAGAATTGTTGATGGAAAGTTTCGACATCCGGAAGATTCACCACAGTGGGTGAAAATTAAAAATGATTATCCTGAATTTGGAAAAGAAGCAAGAAACCTTTGCTTGGCATTGTCTACTGATGGAATGAACCCACACGGTATTCAAAGTATCTCGCATAACACATGGCCTATTATTCTTATGATTTCTAACCTACCTCCGTGGCTATGTATGAAGCGTAAGTACATAATGTTATCTATGTTAATTTCTGGGCCTAAACAACCAGGAAATGACATAGACGTATATTTGGAACCTTTAATCGAAGATTTGAAGATTTTGTGGGAGAACGGTGATGTTGTTTGGAACAATTAACGATTTTCCAGCCTACGGAAATCTATTCGGGTATAGCATTAAATGTGAAAAAACGTGTCCTATATGTGAAGATGGAACCGATACGATGCGATTGAAAAGGCTACAATCCATTGGAGTAACAAAACACTCGACAATAGACTACCATCTATGATGACAAGGATACCATCCATTGGAGTAACAATGTTATCGACAACATACTATATTCTATAATGACAAGGCTACCATCTATTGGAGTAACAGAAATAACAACGACAAACTACCTTCTATAATGACAAGGCTACCATCCATTGGAGTCACAAAAATTTCGACAACAGACTACCTAATATAATGACAAGGCTACCATCCGTTGGAGTAACAAAAATATCAACAAAAGACTACCTTCCATAATTATAAGGCTAACATCCATTGGAGTAACAAAAAATCTAGACCACAGAATACCTTCCATAATGAGAAGGCTACAATAGATTGGAGTAACAAAAATCTCGACAACAATATACCTTCCATAATGACAAGGCAACAATCCATTGGAGTAACAAAGATATCAACAACATACTACGTTCCATAATGACAAGGCTACCATCCATTGGAGTAACAAAAATTTTGACAACAGACTACCTTTCATAATGACAAGGCTATCATCTATTGGAATAACAAAAATATCAAGAATAGACTACCTTCCACAATGACAAGGCTACCATACATTGTAGTAACAAAAATCTCGACAATAGTCTACTTTCCATAGTGACAAGGCTACCATTTTTTGGAATAACAAAAATATGGAGAACATACTACCTTCCATAATGACAAGGCTACCGTCCAATGGAAAAACAAAAATCTGGACAACAGACTACCTTCCATAATGACAAGTCTACCATCCATTGGAGTAACATATCTCTGCACAACATACTACTTTCCATAATGACAAGGCTACCATCCATTAGAGTAACAAAGATATCGACAACATACTACCTTCCATAATGACAAGGCTACCATCCATTGGAGTAACAATAATCTCGACAACAGACTACCTTCCATAATGACAAGGCTACAATCCATTGGAGTAACAAAAGTTATCGACAACATACTATCTTCTATAATGACAAGGCTAGCATCTACTGGAGTAACGGAAATCACAACGACAAACTACCTTCCATAATGACAAGGCTACCATCCATTGGAGTCACAAAGATCTCGACAACAGACTACCTTCTATAATGAAAAGGCCACCATCCATTGGAGTAACAAAAATATCAACAAGAGACTACCTTCCTTATTGATAAGGCTCACATCCATTGGAGTAACAAAAAATCTAGACAACAGACTACCTTCCATAATGACAAGGCTACAATCCATTGGAGTAACAAAAATCTCGACAACAGTCTACCTTCCATAATGACAAGGCCACAATCCATTGGAGTAACAAAAATCTCCACAACCGACTACCTTCCATAATGACAAGGCTACCATCCATTAGAATAACAAAAATCTCGACAACAAACTACCTTCTATAATGACAAGGCTAGCATCTACTGGAGTAACGGAAATCACAACGACAAACTACCTTCCATAATGACAAGGCTACCATCCATTGGAGTAATGAAAATATCAACAAGAGACTACCTTCCATAATGACAAGGCTACCATCCATTGGAGTAACAAAAATCTCGCCAAGAGACTACCTTCCATAATTACAAGGTTACCATCCATTGGAGTGACAAAAATATTGACAATGGACTACCTTCCATAATGACAAGGCTACCATCCATTAGAGTAACAAAGATATCGACAACAGACTTCCTTCTATAATGACAAGGCTACCATACATTGGAGTAACATATCTCTGCACAACTTACTACTTTCCATAATGACAAGGCTACCATCCATTAGAGTAATAAAGATATCGACAACATACTACCTTCCATAATGACAAGGCTACCATCCATTGGAGTAACAATAATCTCGACAATAGACTACCTTCCATAATGACAAGGCTACAATCCATTGGAGTAACAAAACACCCGACAATAGACTACCATCCATAATGACAAGGATGCCATCCATTGGAGTAACAAAGTTATTGACAACATACTATCTTCTATAATGACAAGGCTACCATCTATTGGAGTAATGGAAATCACAACGACAGACTACCTTCCATAATGACAAGGCTACCATCCATTAGAGTCATAAAAACTCGACAACAGACTACCTTCTATAATGACAAGGCTACCATCCATTGGAGTAACAAAAATATCAACAAGAGACTACCTTCCATAATGATAAGGCTAACATCCATTGGAGTAACAAAAAATCAAGACAACAAACTACCTTCCATAATGACAATGATACAATCCTTTGGAGTAACAAAAATCTCGACAATAGTCTATCTTCAATAATGACAAGGCCACAATCCATTTAAGTAACAAAAATCTCCACAACAGACTACCTTCCATAATGACAAGGCTACCATCCATTAGAGTAACAAAAATCTCGACAACAAACTACCTTCCATAATTACAAAGCTACCATCCATTAGGGTAACAAAAATCTCGAAACCATACTACCTTGCATAATGACAAGGCTACTATCCATTGGAGTAACGAAAATATCAACAAGAGACTACCTTCCATAGTGATAAGGCTACCATCCATTGGAGTAACAAAAATCTCTCCAACAGACTACCTTCCGTAATTACAAGGCTACCATCCATTGGAGTGACAAAAATCTCGACAATAGACTACCTTCCATAATGACAAGGCTACCATCCATTATAGTAACAAAGATATCGACTACAGAATGCCTTCTATAATGACAAGGCTACCATACATTGAAATAACAAAAATCTCGACAACAAACTACCTTCCACAATAACAAGGCTACCATACATTATCTTACCAAAAATACTGGAAAATAGTCTACTTTTCATAATGACAAGGCTACCATCTATTGGAATAACAAAAATTTCGTGAACATACTACCTTCCATAATGACAAGGCTACCATCCAATGGAAAAACAAAAATCTGGACAACAAACTACCTTCCATAATGACAAGGCTACCATCCATTGGAGTAACAATAATCTCGACAACAGACTACCTTGCATAATGACAAGGCTACAATCCATTGGAGTAACATAACACTCGACAATAGACTACCATCCATAATGACAAGGATACCATCCATTAGAGTAACAAAGTTATCGACGACATACTATCTTCTATAATGACAAGGCTACCATCTATTGGAGTAATGGAAATCACAACGACAGACTACCTTCCATAATAACAAGGCTACCATCCATTGGAGTCATAAAAACTCAACAACAGACTACCTTCTATAATGACAAGGCTACCATCCATTGGAGTAACAAAAATATCAACAAGAGACTACCTTCCATAATGATAAGGCTAACATCCATTGGAGTAACAAAAAATCTAGACAACAAACTACCTTCCATAATGACAATGATACAATCCTTTGGAGTAACAAAAATCTCGACAATAGTCTATCTTCAATAATGACAAGGCCACAATCCATTTAAGTAACAAAAATCTCCACAACATACTACCTTCCATAATGACAAGGCTACCATCCATTAGAGTAACAAAAATCTCGACAACAAACTACCTTCCATAATTACAAAGCTACCATCCATTAGGGTAACAAAAATCTCGAAACCATACTACCTTGCATAATGACAAGGCTACCATCCATTAGAGTAACGAAAATATCAACAAGAGACTACCTTCCATAATGACAAGGCTACCATCCATTGGAGTAACAAAAATCTCTCCAAAAGACTACCTTCCGTAATTACAAGGCTACCATCCATTGGAGTGACAAAAATCTCGACAATGGACTACCTTCCATAATGACAAGGCTACCATCCATTATAGTAACAAAGATATCGACTACAGAATGCCTTCTATAATGACAAGGCTACCATACATTGAAATAACAAAAATCTCGACAACAAACTACCTTCCATAATGACAAGGCTACCATACATTATAGTACCAAAAATACTGGAAAATAGTCTACTTTTCATAATGACAAGGCTACCATCTATTGGAATAACAAAAATTTCGAGAACATACTACCTTCCATAATGACAAGGCTACCATCCAATGGAAAAACAAAAATCTGGACAACAAACTACCTTCCATAATGACAAGGCTACCATCCATTGGAGTAACAATAATCTCGACAACAAACTACCTTGCATAATGACAAGGCTACAATCCATTGGAGTAACATAACACTCGACAATAGACTACCATCCATAATGACAAGGATACCATCCATTAGAGTAACAAAGTTATCGACGACATACTATCTTCTATAATGACAAGGCTACCATCTATTGGAGTAATGGAAATCACAACGACAGACTACCTTCCATAATAACAAGGCTACCATCCATTGGAGTCATAAAAACTCGACAACAGACTACCTTCTTTAATGACAAGGCTACCATCCATTGGAGTAACAAAAATATCAACAAGAGACTACCTTCCATAATGATAAGGCTAACATCCATTGGAGTAACAAAAAATCTAGACAACAAACTACCTTCCAAAATGACAATGATAAAATCCTTTGGAGTAACAAAAATCTCGACAATAGTCTATCTTCAATAATGACAAGGCCACAATCCATTTAAGTAACAAAAATCTCCACAACAGACTACCTTCCATAATGACAAGGCTACCATCCATTAGAGTAACAAAAATCTCGACAACAAACTACCTTCCATAATTACAAAGCTACCATCCATTAGGGTAACAAAAATCTCGAAACCATACTACCTTGCATAATGACAAGGCTACCATCCATTGGAGTAACGAAAATATCAACAAGAGACTACCTTCCATAATGACAAGGCTACCATCCATTGGAGTAACAACAATATCTCCAACAGACTACCTTCCGTAATTACAAGGCTACCATCCATTGGAGTGACAAAAATCTCGACAATGGACTACCTTCCATAATGACAAGGCTACCATCCATTAGAGTAACAAAGATATCGACTACAGAATGCCTTCTATAATGACAAGGCTACCATACATTGAAATAACAAAAATCTCGACAACAAACTACCTTCCACAATGACAAGGCTACCATACATTATAGTACCAAAAATACTGGAAAATAGTCTACTTTTCATAATGACAAGCCTACCATCTATTGGAATAACAAAAATTTCGAGAACATACTACCTTCCATAATGACAAGGCTACCATCCATTGGAAAAACAAAAATCTGGACAACAAACTACCTTCCATAATGACAAGGCTACCATCCATTGGAGTAACAATAATCTCGACAACAGACTACCTTGCATAATGACAAGGCTACAATCCATTGGAGTAACATAACACTCGACAATAGACTACCATCCATAATGACAAGGATACCATCCATTAGAGTAACAAAGTTATCGACGACATACTATCTTCTATAATGACAAGGCTACCATCTATTGGAGTAATGGAAATCACAATGACAGACTACCTTCCATAATAACAAGGCTACCATCCATTGGAGTCATAAAAATTCGACAACAGACTACCTTCTATAATGACAAGGCTACCATCCATTGGAGTAACAAAAATATCAACAAGAGACTACCTTCCATAATGATAAGGCTAACATCCATTGGAGTAATAAAAAAACTAGACAACAAACTACCTTCACCATTGTAGGTGTTTAGGTATTTGCTTGCATTTTTGGTAAATCCCAAGTGTATGTGTGAATGTCATGACTGATGTCATAACATTCTAGTTCAGTTTGTACTGACTCAATAGGTACATGTGCAGAAAAATATTGTAATTCAAATACTGATGTTTATAAGTGTGTATCTGAGCATTTTGCAAAATGATCACATTTTGCTAAATCAGTAGACATTTTTTCTCAGATGTCATAACAGATGTTATGACATCCTGTTCTGAACTAACAGGATTGCAGGATTGGATAAGTCTGAGTTTTTTCAGGAAATAACTCAGTCCTTCCTGAACAGAATCCTGCGATTTCTGAGGGGTAACCTAGCTCAACCCTAACCTGGTTAATAAAGTCCTGTGACCTGGTCTTTAGGTCAAACGGAATCAACCCTAGGTTTTTGGAAACCCTAACTGAAGTTGCAACTGCTATATATTCAACAGAGCTGCTGTTTTTCAAGGATGGCTTTTATTGATCAGAAGATCATTTGTAATCTGTATAGATTTGATTATTGTACTCCAAGCAATTATCATTGTGATAAGTGCCTTGGAATAGGTTTCTAATTGTAAGGGTTGTGTAGCACTCTAAGCTTTGAAGCAAGAGTGTTCGAATGTTCCTTGACTAAAGCTGTGAAGCAGAGTCAAGATTGTTGTGTACATCACTCAAAACTTTGAAGCAAGAGTGATTGTGTTGCTTGATTAAAAAGCTGTGAAGCTTAATCAAGTGTTTGTTTTTGAAGAGTGTCTTCATCAATTCTTAAGTCAAATTGGTTTATGTATCACTGCTGTGATTGAGGGGGAGTGAGTAGGAACTCAGGTTTAAGTTGTACTTAGATTAGAATTGCATTGGGTAGGTCTTAAATGAAGGAGATAAACTGGTTCGTTTATTCCTGAATTAACATCTCTTATAGTGGATTCTCTCCCTGGCTTGGTAGCCCCCAGAGTAGGTGTTGTTGCACACTGAACTGGGTAAACAATTGACTGTGTTATTTACTGCTTTTGTCTTTACTGTCATATAGTAAGTCAGATACGGTGTCATAACATTGGACGTGACATTGAGTATCTGTAGCCAGAATTTCAATTGGCATCAGAGCAGGCACCCTGCCTGTATTACTGGGTGAGATCTAGGGATATCACTTTCTGGCACTATGGACAAAGAAGGAGTTTTTGGAAATAGACCACCCATTCTGGATGGAACTAATTATGACTACTGGAAACCTCGTATGATTGCCTTCCTAAAATCTCTGGACAAAAAGGCTTGGAGAGCTGCTGACAAAGGATGGATTCATCCCACCATAACTGAGGAAGATGGGACAATCAGTCTGAAGCCTGAGGAAGATTGGAGTAAAGAAGAAGATGAGCTAGCCCTGGGAAATTCCAAAGCTCTAAATGCCTTGTTCAATGGAATTGATAGAAATATTTTCAGATTAGTTCATCAATATGAACTGGCCAAGGAAGTTTGGGACACTCTCAAAACTACTCATGAGGGAACTTCCAAAGTAAAAATGTCAAGGCTTCAGATGTTGACCACTAAGTTTGAGAATCTAAAAATGATGGAAGATGAAACCATTCATGAGTTTCACATGAACATCTTGGAGATTTCCAACACCTCAGGAGCACTGGGAGAAAAAATGTCAGAAGAAAAACTGGTGAGGAAGATTCTCAGATCCTTGCCTAAAAGATTTGCAATGAAGGTGACTGCCATAGAGGAAGCCCAGGACATTAGCAAGTTGAAAGTAGATGAACTTATTGGGTCTCTTCAGACTTTTGAGATGGGAATCACTAATGATGATGTCAAAAAGAACAAGAGCATATCACTTATGTCCAACACTAATGGTGAAGAAAACATTTCAGAAGCTATAGCCATGCTAGGAAGACAGTTCAACAAACTCATCAAAAGAATAGATCCAAAGTCAAGGTCTAATGTTCATAACATTTCCTCTAACATTGACAGTTCCAGCAGAAGACCAAGGTCAGACGAGAAGGGAGTTCAAGGCAGAGGAATTCAATGCCATGCTTGTGAAGGATATGGGCATATTCGAGCTGAATGTCCTACCTTTCTTAAGAAACAAAAAGGAATGACAGTTACTTGGTCTGACTGTGATTCAGAAAGTAATTCTGAAGAAGAGACTGCCAAACGAGTTACTACTTTAACTGGTGTTTGTACCTCTGAAAGTGACATCAGTGATGAAGAGGTGACTTTTGAAGAACTGGCTGAAACGTACAAGGAATTGTGTATCAGAAGTACTGAAGTCTGTGTGCAGAATGAGAAACAATCAAAACTCATCATAAAGATGGAGGCTGAAAAACGGGCAAACCTTGAAACTATAAGTCATCTAGAAGGAGAAGTTCAATTGCTGAACTCACAACTGAATCAAATGACCAAATCTGTCAAGATGTTGACAAATGGAACTGACAAATTGGAAGAGATCCTACAGATTGGACAAAATGTGGGAAATAAATCTGGTATAGGATTTATGAAAGCAACGAAATCTGGTTCTGGTAGGCAAATGTCAAAACAGATGTCTCAACACAACTCTCGACATCAGGAACAGAAACATATGAGGAAAAGGTACCAAAGATGGAAATGTCATCATTGTGGTAGATATGGCCACATAAAGCGTTTCTGCTTCAGATTACATGGATACCCTAATCAGAACTCAGGTGTCAAACCTAAGTCTAAAAAGGTACCACATGCTCCTCAATGGAAGAAAAAGGCTACTGCACTGATAGCTCACACTTCCCTGAGGGTCTCTGCAAAGGAAGACTGGTACTTTGACAGTGGATGTTCCAGACATATGACTGGAATCAAGAACCTCCTCAATAATGTTAAGCCTCACACCACCAGTTTTGTGACCTTTGGAGATGGGGCTAAAGGTGAAATCAAAGGAGTTGGTGATTTGAACTGCCCTGGAGTTCCAAGTCTAAATGAAGTACTGCTGGTGAAAGGACTGACCGCTAATCTCATTAGTATCAGTCAACTGTGTGATCTAGGATTCAAGGTCAATTTCTCAAAATCTGAATGCCTTGTAATCAATGACAAACAAGAGATAGTAATGAAAGGAGTCAGATCCAAAGACAACTGTTACTTGTGGGAGGCTGAGAACACCAATTTCTCATCTGTGTGTTCCATTGCAAAAGAAGAAAAAGAGGTGAAACTGTGGCACCAAAAACTTGGCCATCTTCACCTAAGGGGTATGAAGAGGATTATCTCCTTGGAGGCAGTCAGAGGGATTCCAAAACTGCTAATTGATGAAGGAAGAGTTTGTGGTGAATGTCAGGTGGGTAAGCAGACGAGGATGTCACATCCAAAGTCAAGACATCTGCCCACCTCTAAGGTTCTAGAACTCCTCCATATGGATCTGATGGGACCAATGCAAGTAGAGAGCCTTGGTGGTAAAAGATATGCCTATGTGGTTGTGGATGATTTCTCCAGATTCACCTGGATTAATTTCATTAGGGAAAAATCAGATGCATTTGAAGTCTTTAGAGAACTGTGCAAGAGAATCCAAAGAGAGAAGGAAGGATGTATTGTCAGAATCAGAAGTGATCATGGCAAGGAATTTGAAAACAGCAAGAACAAACTACCTTCCATAATGACAAGGCTACCATCCAATGGAAAAACAAAAATCTGGACAACAGACTACCTTCCATAATGACAAGTCTACCATCCATTGGAGTAACATATCTCTGCACAACATACTACTTTCCATAATGACAAGGCTACCATCCATTAGAGTAACAAAATATCGACAACATACTACCTTCCATGATGACAAGGCTACCATCCATTGGAGTAACAATAATCTCGACAACAGACTACCTTCCATAATGACAAGGCTACAATCCATTGGAGTAACAAAACACTCGACAATAGACTACCATCCATAATGACAAGGATAGCATCCATTGGAGTAATAAAGTTATCGTCAACATACTATCTTATATAATGACAAGGCTACCATCTAATGGAGTAACGGAAATCACAACGACAAACAACCTTCCATAATGACAAGGCTACCATCCATTGGAGTCACAAAAATATCGACATCAGACAACCTTCTATAATGACAAGGCTACCATCCATTGGAGTAACAAAAATATCAACAATAGACTACCTTCCATAATGATAAGGCTAACATCCACTGGAGTAACAAAAAATCTAGACAACAGACTACCTTCCATAATGACAAGGCTACAATCCATTGGAGTAACAAAAATCTCGACAACAGTCTACCTTCAATAATGATAGGTCCATAATCCATTGGAGTACCAAAAATCTCCACAACAGACTTCCTTCCATAATGACAAGGCTACCATCCATTAGAGTAACAAAAATCTCGACAACAAACTACCTTCCATTATTACAAAGCTACCATCCATTAGGGTAACAAAAATATCGAAACCATACTACCTTGCATAATGACAAGGCTACCATCCATTGGAGTAACGAAAATATCAACAAGAGACTACCTTCCATAATGACAAGGCTACCATCCATTGGAGTATCAAAAATCTCGCCAACAGACTACCTTCCGTAATTACCAGGCTACCATCCATTGGAGTGACAAAAATCACAACAATGGACTACCTTCCATAATGACAAGGCTACCATCCATTAGAGTAACAAAGATATCGACAAAAGACTGCCTTCTATAATAACAAGGCTACCATACATTGTAATAACAAAAATCTCGACAACAAACTACCTTCCATAATGACAAGGCTACCATACATTGTAGTAACAAAAATCTCGACAATAGTATACATTCCATAATGACAAGGCTACCATCTATTGGAATAACAAAAATATCGAGAACAGACTACCTTCCATAATGACAAGGCTACCATCCAATGGAATAAAAAAAATCTGGACAACAGAATACCTTCCATAATGACAAGTCTACCACACATTGGAGTAACATATCTCTGCACAACATTCTACATTCCATAATGACAAGGCTACCATCCATTAGAATAACAAAGATATCGACAACATACTACCTTCTATAATGACAAGGCTACCATCCATAGGAGTAACAATAATCTCGACAACAGACTACCTTCCATAATGACAAGGCTACAATCCATTGGAGTTACATAACACTCGACAATAGACTACCATCCATAATGACAAGGATACCGTCCACTGGAGTAAAAAAGTTATCGATAACATACTATCTTCTATAATTACAAGGCTACCATCTATTGGAGTAACCGAAATCACAAGGACATACTACCTTCCATAATGACAAGGCTACCATCCATTGGAGTCACAAAAATTTCGACAACAGACTACCTTCAATAATAACAAGGCTACCATCCATTGGAGTAGCAAAAATATCAACAAGAGACTACCTTCCATAATGATAAGGCTAACATTCATTGGAGTAAAAAAAAATCTAGACAACAGACTACCTTCCATAATGATAAGGCTACAATCCATTGGAGTAACAAAAATCTCGACAACAATCTACCTTCAATAATGACAAGGCCACAATCCATTGAAGTAACAAAAATCTCCACAACAGACTACCTTCCATAATGACAAGGCCACCATCCATTAGAGTAACAAAAATCTCGACAACAAACTACCTTCCATAATTACAAATCTACCATCCATTAAGGTAACAAAAATCTTGAAACCATACTACCTTGCATAATGACAAGGCTACCATCCATTGGAGTAACGAAAATATTAACAAGAGACTACCTTCCATAATGACAAGGCTACCATCCATTGGAGTGACAAAAATCTCGACAATGGACTACCTTCCATAATGACAAGGCTACCATCCATTAGAGTAACAAAGATATCGACAACAGACTTCCTTCTATAATGACAAGGCTATTATACATTGTAATAACAAAAATCTCGACAACAAACTACCTTCCATAATGACCAGGCTACCATACATTATAGTAACAAAAATCTCGACAATAGTCTACTTTTGATAATGACAAGGCTACCATCTATTGGAATAACAAAAATATCAAGAACATACTACCTTCCATAATGACAAGGCTACCATCCAATGGAAAAACAAAAATATGGACAACAGACTACCTTCCATAATGACAAGTCTACCATCCATTGGAGTAACATATCTCTGCACAACATACTACTTTCCATAATGACAAGGCTACCATCCATTAGAGTAACAAAATATCGACAACATACTACCTTCCATAATGACAAGGCTACCATCCATTGGAGTAACAATAATCTCGACAACAGACTACCTTCCATAATGAGAAGGCTACAATCCATTGGAGTAACAAAACACTCGACAATAGACTACCATCCATAATGACAAGGATACCATCCATTGGAGTAATAAAGTTATCATCAACATACTATCTTATATAATGACAAGGCTACCATCTAATGGAGTAACGGAAATCACAACGACAGACAACCTTCCATAATGACAAGGCTACCATCCATTGGAGTCACAAAAATCTCGACAACAGACAATCTTCTATAATGACAAGGCTACCATCCATTGGAGTAACAAAAATATCAACAAGAGACTACCTTCCATAATGATAAGGCTAACATCCATTGGAGTAACAAAAAATCTAGACAACAGACTACCTTCCATAATGACAAGGCTACAATCCATTGGAGTAACAAAAATCTCGACAACAGTCTACCTTCAATAATGATAGGTCCATAATCCATTGGAGTAACAAAAATCTCCACAACAGACTTCCTTCCATAATGACAAGGCTTCCATCCATTAGAGTAACAAAAATCTCGACAACAAACTACCTTCCATTATTACAAAGCTACCATCCATTAGGGTAACAAAAATCTCGAAACCATACTACCTTACATAATGACAAGGCTACCATCCATTGGAGTAACGAAAATATCAACAAGAGACTACCTTACATAATGACAAGGCTACCATCCATTGGAGTATCAAAAATCTCGCCAACAGACTACCTTCCGTAATTACCAGGCTACCATCCATTGGAGTGACAAAAATCACGACAATGGACTACCTTCCATAATGACAAGGCTACCATCCATTAGAGTAACAAAGATATCGACAAAAGACTGCCTTCTATAATAACAAGGCTACCATACATTGTAATAACAAAAATCTCGACAACAAACTACCTTCCATAATGACAAGGCTACCATACATTGTAGTAACAAAAATCTCGACAATAGTCTACATTCCATAATGACAAGGCTACCATCTATTGGAATAACAAAAATATCGAGAACAGACTACCTTCCATAATGACAAGGCTACGATCCAATGGAATAAAAAAAATCTGGACAACAGACTACCTTCCATAATGACAAGTCTACCACACATTGGAGTAACATATCTCTGCACAACATTCTACATTCCATAATGACAAGGCTACCATCCATTAGAATAACAAAGATATCGACAACATACTACCTTCTATAATGACAAGGCTACCATCCATAGGAGTAAAAATAATCTCGACAACAGACTACCTTCCATAATGACAAGGCTACAATCCATTGGAGTTACATAACACTCGACAATAGACTACCATCCATAATGACAAGGATACCATCCACTGGAGTAAAAAAGTTATCGACAACATACTATCTTCTATAATTACAAGGCTACCATCTATTGGAGTAACCGAAATCACAAGGACATACTACCTTCCATAATGACAAGGCTACCATCCATTGGAGTCACAAAAATTTCGACAACAGACTACCTTCAATAATGACAAGGCTACCATCCATTGGAGTAGCAAAAATATCAACAAGAGACTACCTTCCATAATGATAAGGCTAACATTCATTGGAGTAAAAAAAAATCTAGACAACAGACTACCTTCCATAATGATAAGGCTACAATCCATTGGAGTAACAAAAATCGCGACAACAATCTACCTTCAATAATGACAAGGCCACAATCCATTGAAGTAACAAAAATCTCCACAACAGACTACCTTCCATAATGACAAGGCCACCATCCATTAGAGTAACAAAAATCTCGACAACAAACTACCTTCCATAATTACAAATCTACCATCCATTAAGGTAACAAAAATCTTGAAACCATACTACCTTGCATAATGACAAGGCTACCATCCATTGGAGTAACGAAAATATTAACAAGAGACTACCTTCCATAATGACAAGGCTACCATCCATTGGAGTGACAAAAATCTCGACAATGGACTACCTTCCATAATGACAAGGCTACCATCCATTAGAGTAACAAAGATATCGACAACAGACTTCCTTCTATAATGACAAGGCTATTATACATTGTAATAACAAAAATCTCGACAACAAACTACCTTCCATAATGACCAGGCTACCATACATTATAGTAACAAAAATATCGACAATAGTCTACTTTTGATAATGACAAGGCTACCATCTATTGGAATAACAAAAATATTGAGAACAAACTACCTTCCATAATGACAAGGCTACCATCCAATGGAAAAACAAAAATCTGGACAACAGACTACCTTCCATAATGACAAGTCTACCATCCATTGGAGTAACATATCTCTGCACAACATACTACTTTCCATAATGACAAGGCTACCATCCATTAGAGTAACAAAATATCGACAACATACTACCTTCCATAATGACAAGGCTACCATCCATTGGAGTAACAATAATCTCGACAACAGACTACCTTCCATAATGAGAAGGCTACAATCCATTGGAGTAACAAAACACTCGACAATAGACTACCATCCATAATGACAAGGATACCATCCATTGGAGTAATAAAGTTATCGTCAACATACTATCTTATATAATGACAAGGCTACCATCTAATGGAGTAACGGAAATCACAACGACAGACAACCTTCCATAATGACAAGGCTACCATCCATTGGAGTCACAAAAATCTCGACAACAGACAATCTTCTATAATGACAAGGCTACCATCCATTGGAGTAACAAAAATATCAACAAGAGACTACCTTCCATAATGATAAGGCTAACATCCATTGGAGTAACAAAAAATCTAGACAACAGACTACCTTCCATAATGACAAGGCTACAATCCATTGGAGTAACAAAAATCTCGACAACAGTCTACCTTCAATAATGATAGGTCCATAATCCATTGGAGTAACAAAAATCTCCACAACAGACTTCCTTCCATAATGACAAGGCTTCCATCCATTAGAGTAACAAAAATCTCGACAACAAACTACCTTCCATTATTACAAAGCTACCATCCATTAGGGTAACAAAAATCTCGAAACCATACTACCTTACATAATGACAAGGCTACCATCCATTGGAGTAACGAAAATATCAACAAGAGACTACCTTACATAATGACAAGGCTACCATCCATTGGAGTATCAAAAATCTCGCCAACAGACTACCTTCCGTAATTACCAGGCTACCATCCATTGGAGTGACAAAAATCACGACAATGGACTACCTTCCATAATGACAAGGCTACCATCCATTAGAGTAACAAAGATATCGACAAAAGACTGCCTTCTATAATAACAAGGCTACCATACATTGTAATAACAAAAATCTCGACAACAAACTACCTTCCATAATGACAAGGCTACCATACATTGTAGTAACAAAAATCTCGACAATAGTCTACATTCCATAATGACAAGGCTACCATCTATTGGAATAACAAAAATATCGAGAACAGACTACCTTCCATAATGACAAGGCTACGATCCAATGGAATAAAAAAAATCTGGACAACAGACTACCTTCCATAATGACAAGTCTACCACACATTGGAGTAACATATCTCTGCACAACATTCTACATTCCATAATGACAAGGCTACCATCCATTAGAATAACAAAGATATCGACAACATACTACCTTCTATAATGACAAGGCTACCATCCATAGGAGTAAAAATAATCTCGACAACAGACTACCTTCCATAATGACAAGGCTACAATCCATTGGAGTTACATAACACTCGACAATAGACTACCATCCATAATGACAAGGATACCATCCACTAGAGTAAAAAAGTTATCGACAACATACTATCTTCTATAATTACAAGGCTACCATCTATTGGAGTAACCGAAATCACAAGGACATACTACCTTCCATAATGACAAGGCTACCATCCATTGGAGTCACAAAAATTTCGACAACAGACTACCTTCAATAATGACAAGGCTACCATCCATTGGAGTAGCAAAAATATCAACAAGAGACTACCTTCCATAATGATAAGGCTAACATTCATTGGAGTAAAAAAAAATCTAGACAACAGACTACCTTCCATAATGATAAGGCTACAATCCATTGGAGTAACAAAAATCGCGACAACAATCTACCTTCAATAATGACAAGGCCACAATCCATTGAAGTAACAAAAATCTCCACAACAGACTACTTTCCATAATGACAAGGCCACCATCCATTAGAGTAACAAAAATCTCGACAACAAACTACCTTCCATAATTACAAATCTACCATCCATTAAGGTAACAAAAATCTTGAAACCATACTACCTTGCATAATGACAAGGCTACCATCCATTGGAGTAACGAAAATATTAACAAGAGACTACCTTCCATAATGACAAGGCTACCATCCATTGGAGTGACAAAAATCTCGACAATGGACTACCTTCCATAATGACAAGGCTACCATCCATTAGAGTAACAAAGATATCGACAACAGACTTCCTTCTATAATGACAAGGCTATTATACATTGTAAT
The DNA here is from genome assembly GCA_948472305.1 of Vicia faba. Lineage (NCBI taxonomy): Eukaryota > Viridiplantae > Streptophyta > Magnoliopsida > Fabales > Fabaceae > Vicia > Vicia faba. The sequence continues at coordinate 657,801,707 of OX451739.1, forward strand.
AACAAAAATCTCGACAACAAACTACCTTCCATAATGACCAGGCTACCATACATTATAGTAACAAAAATATCGACAATAGTCTACTTTTGATAATGACAAGGCTACCATCTATTGGAATAACAAAAATATTGAGAACAAACTACCTTCCATAATGACAAGGCTACCATCCAATGGAAAAACAAAAATCTGGACAACAGACTACCTTCCATAATGACAAGTCTACCATCCATTGGAGTAACATATCTCTGCACAACATACTACTTTCCATAATGACAAGGCTACCATCCATTAGAGTAACAAAGATATCGACAACATACTACCTTCCATAATGACAAGGCTACCATCCATTGGATTAACAATAATCTCGACAACAGACTACCTTCCATAATGACAAGGCTACAATCCATTGGAGTAACAAAACACTTGACATTAGACTACCATCCATAATGACAAGGACACCATCCATTGGAGTAATAAAGTTATCGTCAACATACTATCTTATATAATGACAAGGCTACCATCTAATGGAGTAACGGAAATCACAACGACAGACAACCTTCCATAATGACAAGGCTACCATCCATTGGAGTCACAAAAATCTCGACAACAGACAACCTTCCATAATGACAAGGCTACCATCCAATGGAAAAACAAAAATCTGGACAACAGACTACCTTCCATAATGATAAGGCTAACATCCATTGGAGTAAAAAAAATCTAGACAACAGACTACCTTCCATAATGACAAGGTTACAATCCATTGGAGTAACAAAAATCTCGACAACAGTCTACCTTCAATAATGATAGGTCCATAAGCCATTGGAGTAACAAAAATCTCCACAACAGACTTCCTACCATAATGACAAGGCTTCCATCCATTAGAGTAACAAAAATCTCGACAACAAACTACCTTCCATTATTACAAAGCTACCATCCATTAGGGTAACAAAAATCTCGAAACCATACTACCTTGCATAATGACAAGGCTACCATCCATTGGAGTAACGAAAATATCAACAAGAGACTACCTTCCATAATGACAAGGCTACCATCCATTGGAGTATCAAAAATCTCGCCAACAGACTACCTTCCGTAATTACAAGGCTACCATCCATTGGAGTGACAAAAATCTCGACAATGGACTACCTTCCATAATGACAAGGCTACCATCCATTAGACTAACAAAGATATCAACAACAGACTGCCTTCTATAATGACAAGGCTACCATACATTGTATTAAAAAAAATCTCGACAACAAACTACCTTCCATAATGACAAGGCTACCATACATTATAGTAACAAAAATCTCGACAAAAGTCTACTTTCCATAATGACAAGGCAACCATCTATTGGAATAACAAAAATATCGAGAACAGACTACCTTCCATAATGACAAGTCTACCATCCAATGGAAAAACAAAAATCTAGACAACAGACTACCTTCCATAATTACATGTCTACCATCCATTGGAGTCACATATCTCCGCACAACAGACTACTTTCCATAATGACAAGGCTACCATCCATTATAGTAAAAAAGATATCGACAACATACTACCTTCCATAATGACAAGGCTACCATCCATTGGAGTAACAATAATCTCGACAACAGACTACCTTCCATACTGACAAGGCTACAATCCATTGGAGTAACAAAACACTCGACAATAGACTACCATCCATTGGAGTAACAAAGTTATCATCAACATACTATCTTATATAATGACAAGGCTACCATCTAATGGAGTAACGAAAATCACATAGACAAACTACCTTCCATAATGACAAGGCTACCATCCATTGGAGTCACAAAAATATCGACAACAGACAACCTTCTATAATGACAAGGCTACCATCCATTGGAGTAACAAAAATATCAACAAGAGACTACCATCCATAATGATAAGGCTAACATCCATTGGAGTAACAAAAAATCTAGACAACAGACTACCTTCCATAATGACAAGGCTACAATCCATTAGAGTAACAAAAATCTCGACAACAGTCTACCTTCAATAATGACAAGGCCACAATCCATTGAGGTAACTAAAATATCCACAACATACTACCTTCCATATTGACAAGGCTACCATCCATTAGAGTAACAAAAATCGCGACAACAAACTACCTTCCATAATTATAAAGCTACAATCCATTAGGGTAACAAAAATCTCGAAACCATACTACCTTGCATAATGACAAGGCTACCATCCATTAGACTAACAAAGATATCAACAACAGACTGCCTTCTATAATCACAAGGCTACCATACATTGTATTAACAAAAATATCGACAACAAACTACCTTCCACAATGACAAGGCTACCATACATTGTAGTAACAAAAATCTCGACAAAAGTCTACTTTCCATAATGACAAGGCTACCATCTATTGGAATAACAAAAATATCGAGAACATACTACCTTCCATAATGACAAGGCTACCATCCAATGGAAAAACAAAAAAATGGAAAACAGACTACCTTCCATAATGACAAGTCTACCATCCATTAGAGTAACATAAATCTGCATAACATACTACTTTCCATAATGACAAGGCTACCATCCATTAGAGTAACAAAGATATCGACAACATACTACCTTCCATAATGACAAGGCTACCATCTATTGGAGTAACAATAATCTCGACAACAGACCACCTTCCATAATGATAAGGCTACAATAAATTGGAGTAATAAAACACTCGACAATAGACTATCATCCATAATGACAAGGATACCATCCATTGGAGTAACAAAGTTATCGACAACATACTATCTTCTATAATGACAAGGCTTCCATCTATTGGAGTAACATAAATCACAACGACAGACTACTTTCCATAATGACTAGGCTACCATCAATTGGAGTCACAAGAATCTCAACAACAGACTACCTTCTATAATGAGAAGGCTACCATCCATTGGAGTAACAAAAATATCAACAAGAGACTGCCTTCCATAATGATAAGGCTAACATCCATTGATGTAATAAAAAATCTAGACAATAGACTACCTTCCATAATGTCAAGGCTACAATCCATTGGAGTAACAAAAATCTCGACAACAGTCTACCTTCCATAATGGCAAGGCCACAATCCATTGGAGTAACAAAAACCTCAACAACAAACTACCTTCCATAATGATAAAGCTACCATCCATTAGAGTAACAAAAATCTCGACAACAAACTACCTTCCATAATTACAAAGCTACCATCCATTAGAGTAACAAATATCTCGAAACCATACTACCTTCCATAATGACAAGGCTACCATCCATTGAAGTAACGAAAATATGACAACAGACTACATTCCGTAATGACACGGATACCATCCATTGGAGTAACAAAAATCTCGTCAACAGACTACCTTCCATAATGACAAGGATACCATCCATTGTAGTAACAAAGTTATCGTCAACATACTATCTTATATAATGACAAGGCTACCATCTAATGGAGTAACGGAAATCACATAGATAGACTACCTTCCATAATGACAAGGATACCATCCATTGGAGTCACAAAAATCTCGACAACAGACAACCTTCTATAATGACAAGGCTACCATCCATTGGAGTAACAAAAATATCAACAACAGACTAACTTCCATAATGATAAGGCTAACATCCATTGGAGTAACAAAAAATCTAGACAACAGACTACCTTCCATAATGACAAGGCTACAATCCATTAGAGTAACAAAAATCTCGACAATAGTCTACCTTCAATAATGACAAGGCCATAATCCATTGGAGTAACAAAAATATCCACAACAGAATACCTTCCATATTGACAAGGCTACCATCCATTAGAGTAACAAAAATCGCGACAACAAATTACCTTCCATAATTACAAAGCTACAATCCATTAGGGTAACAAAATCTCGAAACCATACTACCTTGCATAATGACAAGGCTACCATCCATTGGAGTAACAAAAATATCAATAAGAGACTACCTTCTATAATGACAAGGCTACCATCCATTGGAGTAACAAAAATCTCACCAACAGACTACCTTCCGTAATTACAAGGCTACCATCCATTGGAGTGACAAAAATCTCGACAATGGACTACCTTCCATAATGACAAGGCTACCATCCATTAGACTAACAAAGATATCAACAACAGACTGCCTTCTATAATGACAAGGCTACCATACATTGTATTAACAAAAATCTCGACAACAAACTACCTTCCACAATGACAAGGCTACCATACATTGTAGTAACAAAAATCTTGACAAAAGTCTACTTTCCATAATGACAAGGCTACCATCTATTGGAATAACAAAAATTAAGAGAACAAACTACCTTCCATAATGACAAGCCTACCATCCAATGGAAAAACAAAAATATGGACACCAGACTACCTTCCATAATGACAAGTCTACCATCCATTAGAGTAACATAAATCTGCACAACAGACTACTTTCCATAATGACAAGGCTACCATCCATTAGAGTAACAAAGATATCGACAACATACTACCTTCCATAATGACAAGGCTACCATCCATTAGAGTAACAATAATCTCGACAACAGACTACCTTCCATAATGATAAGTCTACAATCCATTGAAGTAACAAAACACTCGACAATAGACTATCATCCATAATGACAAGGATACCATCCATTGGAGTAACAAAGTTATCGACAACATACTATCTTCTATAATGACAAGGCTTCCATCTATTGGAGTAACAGAAATCACAACGACAGACTACCTTCCATAATGATAAGGCTACCATCAATTGGAGTCACAAGAATCTCGACAACAGACTACCTTTTATAATGAGAAGGCTACCATCCATTGCAGTAACAAAAATATCAACAAGAGACTACCTTCCATAATGATAAGGCTAATATCCATTGATGTAATAAAAAATCTAGACAATAGACTACCTTCCATAATGTCAAGGCCACAATCCATTGGAGTAACAAAAATCTCAACAACAATCTACCTTCCATAATGGCAAGGCCACAATCCATTAGAGTAACAAAAACCTCGACAACAAACTACCTTCCATAATGACAAGGCTACCATCCATTAGAGTAACAAAAATCTCGACAACAAACTACCTTCCGTAATTACAAAGATACCATCCTTTAGAGTAACAAATATCTCGAAACCATACTACCTTCCATAATGACAAGGCTATTATCCATTGAAGTAACGAAAATACCGACAACAGACTACCTTCCGTAATGACATGGATACCATCCATTGGAGTAACAAAAATATCGTCAACAAACTACCTTCCATAATGACAAGGATACCATCCATTGGAGTAACAAAGTTATCGTCAACATACTATCTTATATAATGACAAGGCTACCATCTAATGGAGTAACGGAAATCACATAGACAGACTACCTTCCATAATGACAAGGCTACCATCCATTGGAGTCACAAAAATCTCGACAACAGACAACCTTCTATAATGACAAGGCTACCATCCATTGGAGTAACAAAAATATCAACAAGAGACTAACTTCCATAATGATAAGGCTAACATCCATTGGAGTAACAAAAAATCTAGACAACAGACTACCTTCCATAATGACAAGGCTACAATCCATTAGAGTAACAAAAATCTCGACAACAGTCTACCTTCAATAATGACAAGGCCACAAACCATTGGAGTAACAAAAATATCCACAACAGAATACCTTCCATATTGACAAGGCTACCATCCATTAGAGTAACAAAAATCGCGACAATAAACTACCTTCCATAATTACAAAGCTACAATCCATTAGGATAACAAAAATCTCGAAACCATACTACCTTGCATAATGACAAGGCTAACATCCATTGGAGTAACAAAAATATCAACAAGAGACTACCTTCCATAATGACAAGGCTACCATCCATTGGAGTAACAAAAATCTCACCAACAGACTACCTTCCGTAATTACAAGGCTACCATCCATTGGAGTGACAAAAATCTCGACAATGGACTACCTTCCATAATGACAAGGCTACCATCCATTAGACTAACAAAGATATCAACAATAGACTTCCTTCTATAATGACAAGGCTACCATACATTATATTAACAAAAATCTCGACAACAAACTACCTTCCACAATGACAAGGCTACCATACATTGTAGTAACAAAAATCTCGACAAAAGTCTACTTTCCATAATGACAACGCTACCATCTATTGGAATAACAAAAATTACGAGAACAGACTACCTTCCAATATGACAAGGCTACCATCCAATGAAAAAACAAAAATATGGACAACAGACTACCTTCCATAATGACAAGTCTACCATCCATTAGAGTAACATAAATCTGCACAACAGACTACTTTCCATAATGACAAGGCTACCATCCATTGGTGTAACAAAACACTCGACAATAGACTATCATCCATAATGATAAGGCTACAATCCATTGGAGTAACAAAACACTCGACAATAGACTATCATCCATAATGACAAGGATACCATCCATTGGAGTAACAAAGTCTCGACAACAGACTACCTTCTATGGTGACAAGGCTACCATCAAGTGGAGTAACAAAAATCTCAACAACAGACTACCTTCCTTAATGACAAGGCATTCATCCATTGGAGTAACAAAGATATCTACAATAGACTACGTTCAATAATGACAAGGCTACCATCCATTTGATTAAAAAAAATCTCGACAAAAGACTACCTTCCATAATGACAAGGTTACCATCCATTGGAATAACAAAATTCTCAACAACAGACTACCTTCCATAATGACAAGGCTACAATCCAATGGATTAACAAAAATATCGAGAACATACTACCTTTCATAATGACAAGGCTACCATCCATTGGAGTAACAAAAATCTGAAAAACAGCCTACCTTCCATAATGACAAGGCTAGAATCCATTGGAGTAACAGAAATCTCAAAGACAGACTACCTTCCATAACGACAACGCTACCATCCATTGGAGTAACAAAAATCTGAACAACAGACTACCTTCCATAATGACAAGGCTATCATCCATTGGAGTAACAAAAATCTCGACAAAAGACTACCTTCCATAACGAAAAGGCTACGATCCATTGGAATAACAAAAATCTCGACAATAGACTACCTTCAATAATGACAAGGCTACCATCAATTGGAGAAACAAAAATCTTAACGTCATACTACCTTCCATAATGACAAGGCTACCATCCATTGGAGTAACAAAAATCTCAATGACATACTACCTTCCATAATGACAAGGCTACCATCCATTGGAGTAACAAAAATCTCGATAAAATACTACCTTCCATAATCACAAGGCTATCATCCATTGGAGTAACAAAAATCTCGACAACAACCTACCTTTCCTAATATCAAGGCTACCATCAATTAGAGTAACAAAAATCTCGACAAGAGACTACCTTCTATGATTACAAGGCTACCATCCATTGGAGTAACAAAAATCTCAACAACAGACTACCTTCCTTAATGACAAGGCATTCATCAATTGGAGTAACAAAGATATCGACAACAGACTACCTTCAATAATGACAAGGCTACCATCCATTTGAGTAAAAAAAATCTCGACAAAAGACTACCTTCCATAATAACAAGGTTACCATCCATTGGAATAATAAAAATCTCAACAACAGACTACCTTCCATAATGACAAGGCTACCATCCAATGGATTAACAAAAATATCGAGAACATACTACCTTTCATAATGACAAAGCTACCATCCATTGGGGTAACAAAAATCTGAAAAACAACCTACCTTCCATAATGACAAGGCTACAATCCATTGGAGTAACAGAAATCTCAAAGACAGACTACCTTCCATAACGACAACGCTACCATCCATTGGAGTAACAAAAATCTGAACAACAGACTACCTTTCATAATTACAAGGCTATCATCCATTGGAGTAACAAAAATCTCGACAAAAGACTACCTTCCATAATGACAAGGCTACAATCCATTGGAATAACAAAAATCTCGACAATAGACTACCTTCAATAATGACAAGGCTACCATCCATTGGAGAAACAAAAATCTCAACGTCATACTACCTTCCATAATTACAAGGCTACCATCCATTGGAGTAACAAAAATCTCAATGACATACTACCTTCCATAATGACAAGGCTACCATCCATTGGAGTAACAAAAATCTCGATAAAATACTACCTTCCATAATCACAAGGCTATCATCCATTGGAGTAACAAAAATATGAAGAACAAACTACCTTCCATAATGACAAGGATACAATCCATTGGAGTAATAGAAATCTCAATGACAGACTACCTTCAATAATGACAAGGCTACCATTCATTGGAGTAAAAAAAATCTCGACAACAGACTACCTTCCATAATGACAAGGCTACATCCAATGGGGTAACAAAAATCTCGACAATAGACTACCTTCTATATTGACAACGCTACCATCCATTGAAGTAACAAAAATCTCGACAACAGACTACCTTCCATAATGACAAGGCTATCATCCATTGGAGTAACAAAAATCTCAACGACAGACTACCTTCCATAAAGACAAGGCTACCATCCATTGGAGTAACAAAAATCTCGACAAAAGACTACCTTCCATAATGACAAGGCTACGATCCATTGGAATAACAAAAATCTCGACAAAAGACTACCTTCCATAATGACAAGGCTACCATCCATTTGAGTAACAAAAATATCGACAACAGACTACCTTCCATAACGAAAAGGCTACCATCCATTGGAGTAATAGAAATCTTAACGACATACTACCTTCAATAATGACAAGGCTACCATCCATTTGAGTAAAAAAAATCTCGACAAAAGACTACCTTCCATAATGACAAGGTTACCATCCATTGGAATAACAAAAATCTCAACAACAGACTACCTTCCGTATCGACAAGGCTACCATCCAATGGATTAACAAAAATATCGAGAACATACTACCTTTCATAATGATAAGGCTACCATCCATTGGAGTAACAAAAATCTGAAAAACAACCTACCTTCCATAATGACAAGGCTATAATTAATTGGAGTAACAGAAATCTCAAAGACAAACTACCTTCCATAATGACAACGCTACCATCCATTGGAGTAACAAAAATCTCGACAAAAGACTACCTTCCATAATGACAAGGCTACGATCTATTGGAATAACAAAAATTTCGACAATGGACTACCTTCCATAATGACAAGGCTACCATCCATTGGAGAAATAAAAATGTCAACGTCATACTAACTTCCATAATGACAAGGCTACCATCCATTGGAGTAACAAAAATCTCAATGACATACTACCTTCCATAATGACAAGGCTACCATCCATTGGAGTAACAAAAATCATGAAAAATACTACCTTCCATAATCACAAGGCTATCATCCATTGGAGTAACAAAAATATGAAGAGCAAACTACCTTCCATAATGACAAGGATACAATCCATTGGAGTATTAGAAATCTCAATGACAGACTACCTTCAATAATGACAAGGCTACCATTCATTGGAGTAAAAAAAATCTCGACAACAGACTACCTTCCATAATGACAAGGCTACATCCATTGGGGTAACAAAATTCTCGACAACAAATTACCTTCTATATTGACAACGCTACCATCCATTGAAGTAACCAAAATCTCGACAACAGAGTACCTTCCATAATGACAAGGCTATCATCAATTGGAGTAACAAAAATCTCAACGACAGAATACCTTCCATAAAGACAAGGCTACCATCCATTGGAGTAACAAAAATCTGACCAACAGACTACCTTGCATAATGACAAGGCTAACATCCATTGGAGTAACAAAAATCTCGACAAAAGACCACCTTCCATAATGACAAGGCTACAATCCATTGTAATAACAAAAATCTCGACAATAGACTACCTTCCATAATGACAAGCCTACCATCCATTGGAGAAACAAAAATCTCAACGACATACTACCTTCCATAATGACAAGGCTACCATCCATTGGAGTAACAAAAATCTGAAGGAAAGACTACCTTCCATAATGACAAGGCTACCATCCATTTGAGTAACAAAAATCTCGAAAACAGACTACCTTCCATAACGAAAAGGCTACCATCCATTGGAGTAACAGAAATCTCAATGCCAGACTACCTTCCATAATGACAAGGCTACCATTCATTGGAGTAACAAAAATCTAGACAACATACTACCTTCCATAATGACAAGGCTAGCATCCATTGGAGTAACAAAAATCTGAACAACAAAATACCTTCCATAATGACAAGGCTACATCCATTGGAGTAATAGAAATCTCAACGACATACTACCTTTCATAATTATAAGGCTACCGTCCATTGGAGTATCAAAAATCTCGACAACAAACTACCTTTCCTAATATCAAGGCTACCATCAATTAGAGTAACACAAATCTCGACAAGAGACTACCTTCTATGATTACAAGGCTACCATCCATTGGAGTAACAAAAATCTCAACAACAGACTACCTTCCTTAATGACAAGGCATTCATCCATTGGAGTAACAAAGATATCGACAACAGACTACCTTCAATAATGACAAGGCTACCATCCATTTGAGTAAAAAAAATCTCGACAAAAGACTACCTTCCATAATGACAAGGTTACCATCCATTGGAATAAAAAAAATCTCAACAACAGACTACCTTCCATAATGACAAGGCTACCATCCAATGGATTAAAAAAAATATCGAGAACATACTACCTTTCATAATGACAAGGCTACCATCCGTTGGAGTAACAAAAATCTGAAAAACAGCCTACCTTCCATAATGACAAGGCTACAATCAATTGGAGTAACAGAAATCTCAAAGACAAACAACCTTCCATAATGACAACGCTACCATCCATTGGAGTAACAAAAATATCGACAAAAGACTACCTTCCATAATGACAAGGCTACGATCCATTGAAATAACAAAAATTTCGACAATAGACTACCTTCCAAAATGACAAGACTACCATCCATTGGAGAAACAAAAATGTCAACGTCATACTAACTTCCATAATGACAAGGCTACCATCCATTGGAGTAACAAAAATCTCAACGACATACTACCTTCCATAATGACAAGACTACCTTCCATAATCACAAGGCTATCATCCATTGGAGTAACAAAAATATGAAGAGCAAACTACCTTCCATAATGACAAGGATACAATCCATTGGAGTAATAGAAATCTCAATGACAGACTACCTTCAATAATGACAAGGCTACCATTCATTGGAGTAAAAAAAATCTCGACAACAGACTACCTTTCATAATGACAAGGCTACATCCATTGGGGTAACAAAAATCTCGACAACAAACTACCTTCTATATTGACAACGTTACCATCCATTGAAGTAACCAAAATCTCGACAACAGAGTACCTTCCATAATGACAAGGCTATCATCCATTGGAGTAACAAAAATCTCAACGACAGACTACCTTCCATAAAGACAAGGCTACCATCCATTGGAGTAACAAAAATCTGACCAACAGACTACCTTGCATAATGACAAGGCTAACATCCATTGGAGTAACAAAAATCTCGACAAAAGACCACCTTCCATAATGACAAGGCTACAATCCATTGTAATAACAAAAATCTCGACAATAGACTACCTTCCATAATGACAAGCCTACCATCCATTGGAGTAACAAAAATCTGAAGGAAAGACTACCTTCCATAATGACAAGGCTACCATCCATTTGAGTAACAAAAATCTCGACAACAGACTACCTTCCATAACGAAAAGGCTACCATCCATTGGAGTAACAGAAATCTCAATGACAAACTACCTTCCATAATGACAAGGCTACCATTCATTGGAGTAACAAAAATCTAGACAACATACTACCTTCCATAATGACAAGGCTAGCATCCATTGGAGTAACAAAAATCTGAACAACAAAATACCTTCCATAATGACAAGGCTACATCCGTCGGAGTAATAGAAATCTCAACGACATACTACCTTTCATAATTATAAGGCTACCGGCCATTGGAGTAATAAAAATCTCGACAACAAACTATTTTTCCTAATATCAAGGCTACCATCAATTAGAGTAACAAAAATCTCGACAAGAGACTACCTCCTATGATTACAAGGCTACCATCCATTGGAGTAACAAAAATCTCAAAAACAGACTACCTTCCTTAATGACAAGGCATTCATCCATTAGAGTAACAAAGATATCGACAACAGACTACCTTCAATAATGACAAGGCTACCATCCATTTGAGTAAAAAAAATCTCGACAAAAGACTACCTTCCATAATGACAAGGTTACCATCCATTGGAATAAAAAAAATCTCAACAACAGACTACCTTCCATAATGACAAGGCTACCATCCAATGGATTAACAAAAATATCGAGAACATACTACCTTTCATAATGAAAAGGCTACCATCCATTGGAGTAACAAAAATCTGAAAAACAGCCTACCTTCCATAATGACAAGGCTACAATCAATTGGAGTAACAGAAATCTCAAAGACAAACAACCTTCCATAATGACAACGCTACCATCCATTGGAGTAACAAAAATCTAGACAAAAGACTACCTTCCATAATGACAAGGCTACGATCCATTGGAATAACAAAAATTTCGACAATAGACGACCTTCCAAAATGACAAGACTACCATCCATTGGAGAAATCAAAATGTCAACGTCATACTAACTTCCATAATGACAAGGCTACCATCCATTAGATTAACAAAAATCACAATGACATACTACCTTCCATAATGACAAGACTACCTTCCATAATCACAAGGCTATCATCCATTGGAGTAACAAAAATATGAAGAGCAAACTACCTTCCATAATGACAAGGATACAATCCATTGGAGTAATAGAAATCTCAATGACAGACTACCTTCAATAATGACAAGGCTACCATTCATTGGAGTAAAAAAATCTCGACAACAGACTACCTTCCATAATGACAAGGCTACATCCATTGGGGTAACAAAAATCTCGACAACAAACTACCTTCTATATTGACAACGTTACCATCCATTGAAGTAACCAAAATCTCGACAACATAGTACCTTCCATAATGACAAGGCTAACATCCATTGGAGTAACAAAAATCTCGACAAAAGACCACCTTCCATAATGACAAGGCTACAATCCATTGTAATAACAAAAATCTCGACAATAGACTACCTTCCATAATGACAAGCCTACCATCCATTGGAGTAACAAAAATCTGAAGGAAAGACTACCTTCCATAATGACAAGGCTACCATCCATTTGAGTAACAAAAATCTCGACAACAGACTACCTTCCATAACGAAAAGGCTACCATCCATTGGAGTAACAGAAATCTCAATGACAAACTACCTTCCATAATGACAAGGCTACCATTCATTGGAGTAACAAAAATCTAGACAACATACTACCTTCCATAATGACAAGGCTAGCATCCATTGGAGTAACAAAAATCTGAACAACAAAATACCTTCCATAATGACAAGGCTACATCCATTGGAGTAATAGAAATCTCAACGACATACTACCTTTCATAATTATAAGGCTACCGTCCATTGGAGTAACAAAAATCTCGACAACAAACTATCTTTCCTAATATCAAGGCTACCATCAATTAGAGTAACAAAAATCTCGACAAGAGACTACCTTCTATGATTACAAGGCTACCATCCATTGGAGTAACAAATATCTCAACAACAGACTACCTTCCTTAATGACAAGGCATTCATCCATTAGAGTAACAAAGATATCGACAACAGACTACCTTCAATAATGACAAGGCTACCATCCATTTGAGTAAAAAAAATCTCGACAAAATACTACCTTCCATAATGACAAGGTTACCATCCATTGGAATAAAAAAAATCTCTACAACAGACTACCTTCCGTAATGACAAGGCTACCATCCAATGGATTAACAAAAATATCGAGAACATACTACCTTTCATAATGACAAGGCTACCATCCATTGGAGTAACAAAAATCTGAAAAATAGCCTACCTTCCATAATGACAAGGCTACAATCAATTGGAGTAACAGAAATCTCAAAGACAAACTACCTTCCATAATGACAACGCTACCATCCATTGGAGTAACAAAAATCTCGACAAAAGACTACCTTCCATAATGACAAGGCTACGATCCATTGGAATAACAATAATTTCGACAATAGACTACCTTCCATAATGACAACGCTACCAACCATTGGAGAAACAAAAATCTCAACGACATACTACCTTCCATAATGACAAGGCTACCATCCATTGGAGTAACAAAAATCTCAATGACATACTACCTTGCATAATGACAAGGCTACCATCCATTGGAGTAACGAAAATCTCGATAAAATACTACCTTCCATAATAACAAGGCTATCATACATTGGAGTAACAAAAATCTGAAGAACGAACTACCTTCCATAATGACAAGGATACAATCCATTGGAGTAATAGAAATCTCAATGACAGACTACCTTCAATAATGACAAGGCTACCATTCATTGGAGTAAAAAAATCTCGACAACAGACTACCTTCCATAATGACAAGGCTACATCCATTGGGGTAACAAAAATCTCGACAATAGACTACCTTCTATATTGACAATGCTACCATCCATTGAACTAACAAAAATATCGACAACAGACTACCTTCCATAATGACAAGGCTATCATCCATTGGAGTAACAAAAATCTCAACGACAGACTACCTTCCATAAAGACAAGGCTACCATCCATTTGAGCAACAAAAATCTCGACAACAGACTACCTTCCATAATGACAAAGTTACCATCCATTGGAATAACAAAAATCTCGACAACAGACTACCTTTCATAATGACAAGGCTAAAATCCAATGGAATAAAAAAACTCTCGACAACAGACTACCTTTTGTAATGATAAGGCTACCATCCATTAGAGTAAGAAAAATCTGAACAACAGACTACCTTCCATAATGACAAGGCTACCATCCATTTGAGTAACAAAAATCTCGACAACAGACTACCTTCCATAACAAAAAGGCTACCATCCATTGGAGTAACAGAAATCTCAATGACAGACTACCTTCCATAATGACAAGGCTACCATTCATTGGAGTAACAAAAATCTAGACAACATACTACTTTCCATAATGACAAGGCTAGCATCCATTGGAGTAACAAAAATCTGAACAACAAAATACCTTCCATAATGACAAGGCTACAATCCATTGGAATAACAAAAATATCGACAATAGACTACCTTCCATAATGACAAGGCTACCATCCATTGGAGAAACAAAAATCTCAACAACATAATACCTTCCATAATGACAAGGCTACCATCCATTGGAGTAACAAAAATCTCAAGGACAGACTACCTTCCATAATGACAAGGCAACCATCCATTTGAGTAACAAAAATATCGACAACAGACTACCTTCCATAACGAAAAGGCTACCATCCATTGGAGTAATAGAAATCTTAACAACATACTACCTTCAATAATGACAAGGCTACCATCCGTTTGAGTAAAAAAAATCTCGACAAAAGACTACCTTCCATAATGACAAGGTTACAATCCATTGGAATAACAAAAATCTCAACAACAGACTACCTTCCGTAATTACAAGGCTACCATCCAATGGATTAACAAAAATATCGAGAACATACTACCTTTCATAATGACAAGGCTACCATCCATTGGAGTAACAAAAATCTGAAAAATAGCCTACCTTCCATAATGACAAGGCTACAATCAATTGGAGTAACAGAAATCTCAAAGACAAAATACCTTCCATAATGACAACGCTACCATCCATTGGAGTAACAAAAATCTCGACAAAAGACTACCTTCCATAATGACAAGGCTACGATCCATTGGAATAACAAAAATTTCGACAATAGACTACCTTCCATAATGACAAGGCTACCAACCATTGGAGAAAGAAAATCTCAACGACATACTACCTTCCATAATGACAAGGCTACCATCCATTGGAGTAACAAAAATCTCAATGACATACTACCTAGCATAATGACAAGGCTACCATCCATTGGAGTAACGAAAATCTCGATAAAATACTACCTTCCATAATAACAAGGCTATCATCCATTGGAGTAACAAAAATCTGAAGAACGAACTACCTTCCATAATGACAAGGATACAATCCATTGGAGTAATAGAAATCTCAATGACAGACTACCTTCAATAATGACAAGGCTACCATTCATTGGAGTAAAAAAATCTCGACCACAGACTACCTTCCATAATGACAAGGCTACATCCATTGGGGTAACAAAAATCTCGACAACAGACTACCTTCTATATTGACAATGCTACCATCCATTGAAGTAACAAAAATATCGACAACAGACTACCTTCCATAATGACAAGGCTATCATCCATTGGAGTAACAAAAATCTCAACGACAGACTACCTTCCATAAAGACAAGGCTACCATCCATTTGAGTAACAAAAATCTCGACAACAGACTACCTTCCATAATGACAAGGTAACCATCCATTGGAATAACAAAAATCTCGACAACAGACTACATTTCATAATGACAAGGCTAAAATCCAATGGAATAAAAAAACTCTCGACAACAGACTACCTTTTGTAATGACAAGGCTACCATCCATTTGAGTAACAAAAATCTCGACAACAGACTACCTTCCATAACAAAAAGGCTACCATCCATTGGAGTAACAGAAATCTCAATGACAGACTACCTTCCATAATGACAAGGCTACCATTCATTGGAGTAACAAAAATCTAGACAACATACTACTTTCCATAATGACAAGGCTAGCATCCATTGGAGTAACAAAAATCTGAACAACAAAATACCTTCCATAATGACAAGGCTACATCCATTGGAGTAATAGAAATCTCAACGACATACTACCTTTCATAATTATAAGGCTACCGTCTATTGGAGTAACAAAAATCTCGACAAAAGACTACCTTCCATAATGTCAAGGCTACCATCCATTGGAGTAACAAAAATCTCAACAATAGACTACCTTCCATAATGACAAGGCTACAATCCATTGGAGTAACAAAAATCTCAATGACAGACTACCTTCCATAATGACAAGGCTACCATCTGTTGGAGTAACAAAAATCTCGACAATAGACCACCTTCCATAATTACAAGGCTACCATCCATTGGAGTATCAAAAATCTCGACAACAGACTACCTTCCATAATGACAAGGCTACCATCACTGGAATAACCAAAATATCTACAATAGAGTACCTACCATAATGACAAGGCTATCATCCATTGAAGAAACAAAAATCTGAACAATAGACTACCTTTCATAATGACAAGGCTACCATCCATTGGAGTAACAGAAATCTCAACGACCGACTACCTTCCATAATGACAAGGCTACCATCCCGTGGAATAAAAAAAATCATGACAATAGAATACCTTCTATAATGAAAAGGCTACCATTCATTGTAGTAACAAAAATATCGATAACAAACTACCTTCAATAATGACAAGGCTACCATCCATTGGAGTAACAAAAATCTCAACAAAAGACTACCTTATATAATAACAAGGTTACCATCCATTGGAGTAACAGAAATCTCAACGACATACTACCTTCCATAATGACAAGGCTACCATTCATTGGTGTAACAAAAATATTAACAACGGGCTACCTTCCACAATGATAAGGCGAGATCCATTGGGGTATCAAAAATATCGACAACAAACTACCTTCCATAATGACAAGGCTACCATCCATTGGAGTAACAAAAATCTCGACAAAAAACTAACTTCCATAATGAGAAGGCTACCATCCGTTGGAATAACAAAAATCTCGACAAAAGACTACCTTCCAAAATGACAAGGTCACCATCCATTGGAATAACAAATATCTCGACAACAGACTACCTTCCATAATGACAAGGTTACCATCCATTGGAGTAACAAAAATCTCGACAACAGACAACCTTCCATAATTACAAGGCTACCACCCATTGGAGTATCAAAAATCTCGACAACAGGCTACCTTCCATAATGACAAGGCTATCATCCATTGGAGTAACAAAAATCTGAACAATACACTACCTTCCATAATGACAAGACTACCATCCATTGGAGTAACAGAAATATCAACGATCGACTACATTCCATAATTACAATGCTACCATTGATTGGAATAACAAAAATCTCGACAATAGACTACCTTCCATAATGACAAGGCGACCATCCATTAGAGTAACAAAAATTTGAACAATAGACTACCTTGCATAATGACAAGGCTATCATCCATTGGAGTAACAAAGTTATCGATAACAACCTACCATCAATAATGACAAGGCTATCATCCATTGGAGTAACGAAATTCTCGACTAAAGACTACCTTCCATAATGACAAGGTTACCATCCATTGGAATAACAAAAATCTCGACAACAAACTACCTTCCATAATGACAAGGCTACAAACCAATGGAATAAAAAAAATTTCGACAACATACTACCTTCCATAATTATAAGGCTACCGTCCATTGGAGTAATAGACTACCTTCCATAATGACAAGGCTACATCCATTGGAGTAATAGAAATCTCAACGACATACTACCTTTCATAATTATAAGGCTACCATCCATTGGAGTAACAAAAATCTCAAGGAACGACTACCTTCCATAATGACAAGGCTACCATCCATTGGAATAACAAAAATCTCGACAATAGAATACCTTCCATAATGACAAGGCTACCATCCATTGGAGTAATAAAAATCAGAACAACAGACTACCTTGCAGAATGACAAGGCTATCATCCATTGGAGTAACAGAGATATCGACAACAGACTACCTTCAATAATGACAAGGATACCATCCATTGGAGTAATAAAATTCTCGAAAAAAGACTACCTTCCATAATGACAAGGTTACCATCTATTGGAATAACAAAAATCTCGACAATAGACTACCTTCCATAATTACAAGCCTACCAATCAACGGAATAAAAAAATTTTTGACATCAGACTACCTTCCATAATGACAAGGCTACCATCCGTTGGAGTAATAAAAATCTCAACAACAAACTACCTTCCATAATGACAAGGCTACCATCTATTGGACTAACAAAAATCTCGACAAGAGACCACCTTCCATAATTACCAGGCAACCATCCATTGGAGTATCAAAAATCTCGACATTAGACTACCTTCCATAATGACAAGGCTACCATCCAATGGAATAACCAAAATCTAGACAATAGAGTACCTTCCATAATGACAAGGCTATCATCCATTGAAGTAACAAAAATCTGAACAACAGACTACCTTTCATAATGACAAGGCTATCATCCATTGAAGTAACAAAAATCTCAAAGACCGACTACCTTCCATAATGACAAGGCTACCAGCGATTGGAATAACAAAAATCTTGATAATAGACTACCTTCTATAATGACAAGGCTACCATCATTTGGAGTAACAAAAATATGAACAACAGACTACTTTGCATGATGACAAGCCTATCACCCATTGGAGTAACAGAGATATCGACAACAGACTACCTTCAATAATGACAAGGCTACCATCCATTGGAGTAACAAAAATCTCCAAAAAAGACTACCTTCCATAATAACAAGGTTACCATCCATTGGGATAACAAAAATCTCGACAACAGACTCCCTTCCATAATGACAAGGCTACAATCCATTGGACTAATAGAAATCTCAACGACAGACTACCTTCCATAATGACAAGGCTACCATTCATTGTAGTAACAAAAATATGAACAACAGACTACCTTGCATAATGACAAGGCTATCATCCATTGGAGTAACAAAGATATCGATAACAGAATACCTTTAATAATGACAAGGCTACCATCCATTGTAATAAAAATATCGACAAAAGACTACCTTCCATAATGACAAGGTTACCATCCATTGGAATAACAAAAATCTCGACAACAGACTACCTTTCATAATGACAAGGCTAAAATCCAATGGAATAAAAAAACTCTCGACAACAGACTACCTTCCGTAATGATAAGGCTACCATCCATTAGAGTAAGAAAAATCTGAACAACAGACTACCTTCCATAATGACAAGGCTACCATCCGTTAGAGTAACAAAAATCTCAATGAAAGACTACCTTCCATAATGAAAAGGCTATTATCCATTGGAGTAACAAAGATATTAACAATAGACTACCTTCAATAATGGCAAGGCTACCATCCATTGGAGAAACAAAAATCTCGACAAAAGACTACCTTCCATAATAATAAGGTTACCATCCATTGGAATAACAAAAATCTCGACAACAAACTACCTTCCATAATGACAAGGCTACAAACCAATGGAATAAAAAAAATTTCGACAACAGACTACCTTCCATAATGACAAGGCTACCATCCATTGTATTAACAAAATCTCGAAAAAAGACTACCTTCCATAATGACAAGGCTACCATCCATTGGAGTAACAAAAATATCAACAACAAACTACCTTCCTTAATGATAAGGCATTCATCCATTGGAGTAACAAAGATATCGTCAACAGACTACCTTCAATAATGACAAGGCTACCATCCATTTGAGTAAAAAAAATCTCGACAAAAGACTACCTTCCATAATAACAAGGTTACCATCCATTGGAATAACAAAAATCTCAACAACAGACTACCTTCCATAATGTCAAGGCTACCATCCAATGGATTAACAAAAATATCGAGAACATACTACCTTTCATAATGACAAGGCTACCATCCATAAGAGTTAAAAAATCTCGACAACAGACTACCTTTCATAATGACAAGGCTACAACCATTGGGGTAACAAAAATCTTGACAACGGACTACATTCTATAATGACAACGCTACCATCCATTGGAGTAACAAAAATATTGACAAAAAACTACCTTCCATAATAAGAAGGCTACCCTCCATTGGAATAACAAAAATCTCCACAACAGACTACCTTCCATAATGTCGAGGCTACCATCCAATGGAATAAAAAAAATTTCGACAACAGACTACCTTCCATAATGACAAGGCTAACATCCATTGGAGTAACAAAAATATGAACAACAGACTAACTTCCATAATGACAAGGCTACAATCCATTGGAGTAACAAAAAACTCAACGAGATACTACCTTCCATAATGACAAGGCTACCATCTATTGGAGCAACAAAAATCTCGACAATAGACCACCTTCCATAATTACGAGGCTACCATCCATTGGAGTATCAAAAATCTCGACAACAGACTACCTTCCATAATGACAAGGCTACCATCACTGGAATAACAAAAATATCTACAATAGAGTATCTACCATAATGACAAGGCTATCATCCATTGAAGCAACAAAAATCTGAACAATATACTACCTTTCATAATGACAAGGCTACCATCCATTGGAGTAACAAAAATCTCGATAAAATACTACCTTCCATAATAACAAGGCTATCATCCATTGGAGTAACAAAAATCTGAAGAACGAACTACCTTCCAAAATGACAAGGATACAATTCATTGGAGTAATAGAAATCTCAATGACAGACTACCTTCAATAATGACAAGGCTACCATTCATTGGAGTAAAAAAATCTCGACAACAGACTACCTTCCATAATGACAAGGCTACATCCATTGGGGTAACAAAAATCTCGACAATAGACTACCTTCTATATTGACAACGCTACCATCCATTGAAGTAACAAAAATATCGACAACAGACTACCTTCCATAATGACAAGGCTATCATCCATTGGAGTAACAAAAATCTCAACGACAGACTACCTTCCATAAAGACAAGGCTACCATCCATTTGAGTAACAAAAATCTCGACAACAGACTACCTTTCATAATGACAAGGTTACCATCCATTGGAATAACAAAAATCTCGACAACAAACTACCTTCCATAATGACAAGGCTACAAACCAATGGAATAAAAAAAATTTCGACAACAGACTACCTTCCATAATGACAAGGCTACCATCCATTGTATTACCAAAATCTCGACAAAAGACTACCTTCCATAATGACAAGGCTACCATCCATTGGAGTAACAAAAATCTCAACAACAGACTACCTTCCTTAATGACAAGGCATTCATCCATTGGAGTAACAAAGATATCGTCAACAGACTACCTTCAATAATGACAAGGCTACCATCCATTTGAGTAAAAAAAATCTCGACAAAAGACTACCTTCCATAATAACAAGGTTACCATCCATTGGAATAACAAAAATCTCAACAACATACTACCTTCTATAATGACAAGGCTACCATCAAATGGATTAACAAAAATATCGAGAACATACTACCTTTCATAATTACAAGGCTACCATCCATAAGAGTTAAAAAATCTCGACAACAGACTACCTTTCATAATGACAAGGCTACACCCATTGGGGTAACAAAAATCTTGACAACGGACTACATTCTATAATGACAACGCTACCATCCATTGGAGTAACAAAAATATTGACAATAAACTACCTTCCATAATAAGAAGGCTACCATCCATTGGAATAACAAAAATCTCCACAACAGACTACCTTCCATAATGTCAAGGCTACCATCCAATGGAATAAAAAAAATTTCGAAAACAGACTACCTTCCATAATGACAAGGCTACCATCCATTGGAGTAACAAAAATCTGAACAACAGACTAACTTCCATAATGACAAGGCTACAATCCATTGGGAGTAACAAAAAACTCAACGACATACTACCTTCCATAATGACAAGGCTACCATCTATTGGAGCAACAAAAATCTCGACAATAGACCACCTTCCATAATTATGAGGCTACCATCCATTGGAGTATCAAAAATCTCGACAACAGACTACCTTCCATAATGACAAGGCTACCATCACTGGAATAACAAAAATATCTACAATAGAGTACCTACCATAATGACAAGGCTATCATCCATTGGAGCAACAAAAATCTGAACAATAGACTACCTTTCATAATGACAATGCTACCATCCATTGGAGTAACGAAAATATCGATAAAATACTACCTTCCATAATAACAAGGCTATCATCCGTTGGAGTAACAAAAATCTGAAGAACGAACTACCTTCCATAATGACAAGGATACAATCCATTGGAGTAATAGAAATCTCAATGACAGACTACCTTCAATAATGACAAGGCTACCATTCATTGGAGTAAAAAAATCTCGACAACAGACTACCTTCCATAATGACAAGGCTACATCCATTGGGGTAACAAAAATCTCGACAATAGACTACCTTCTATATTGACAACGCTACCATCCATTGAAGTAACAAAAATATCGACAACAGACTACCTTCCATAATGACAAGGCTATCATCCATTGGAGTAACAAAAATCTCAACGACAGACTACCTTCCATAAAGACAAGGCTACCATCCATTTGAGTAACAAAAATCTCGACAACAGACTACCTTCCATAATGACAAGGTTACCATCCATTGGAATAACAAAAATCTCGACAACAAACTACCTTCCATAATGACAAGGCTATAAACCAATGGAATAAAAAAAATTTCGACAACAGACTACCTTCCATAATGACAAGGCTACCATCCATTGTATTAACAAAATCTCGACAAAAGACTACCTTCCATAATGACAAGGCTACCATCCATTGGAGTAACAAAAATCTCAACAACAGACTACCTTCCTTAATGACAAGGCATTCATCCATTGGAGTAACAAAGATATCGTCAACAGACTACCTTCAATAATGACAAGGCTACCATCCATTTGAGTAAAAAAAATCTCGACAAAAGACTACCTTCCATAATAACAAGGTTACCATCCATTGGAATAACAAAAATCTCAACAACAGACTACCTTCCATAATGACAAGGCTACCATCCAATGGATTAACAAAAATATCGAGAACATACTACCTTTCATAATGACAAGGCTACCATCCATAAGAGTTAAAAAATCTCGACAACAGACTACCTTTCATAATGACAAGGCTACAACCATTGGGGTAACAAAAATCTTGACAACGGACTTCATTCTATAATGACAACGCTACCATCCATTGGAGTAACAAAAATATTGACAAAAAACTACCTTCCATAATAAGAAGGCTACCATCCATTGGAATAACAAAAATCTCCACAACAGACGACCTTCCATAATGTCAAGGCTACCATCCAATGGAATAAAAAAAATTTCGACAACAGACTACCTTCCATAATGACAAGGCTACCATCCATTGGAGTAACAAAAATCTGAACAACAGACTAACTTCCATAATGACAAGGCTACAATCCATTGGAGTAACAAAAAACTCAACGACATACTACCTTCCATAATGACAAGGCTACCATCTATTGGAGCAAAAAAAATCTCGACAATAGACCACCTTCCATAATTACGAGGCTACCATCCATTGGAGTATCAAAAATCTCGACAACAGACTACCTTCCATAATGACAAGTCTACCATCACTGGAATAACAAAAATATCTACAATAGAGTACCTACCATAATGACAAGGCTATCATCCATTGAAGCAACAAAAATCTGAACAATAGACTACCTTTCATAATGACATGGCTACCATCCATTAGAGTAATGAAAATCTCGATAAAATACTACCTTCCATAATAACAAGGCTATCATCCATTGGAGTAACAAAAATCTGAAGAACGAACTACCTTCCATAATGACAAGGATACAATCCCTTGGAGTAATAGAAATCTCAATGACAGACTACCTTCAATAATGACAAGGCTACCATTCATTGGAGTAAAAAAATCTCGACAACAGACTACCTTCAATAATGACAAGGCTACATCCATTGGGGTAACAAAAATCTCGACAATAGACTACCTTCTATATTGACAACGCTACCATCCATTGAAGTAACAAAAATATCGACAACAGACTACCTTCCATAATGACAAGGCTATCATCCATTGGAGTAACAAAAATCTCAACGACAGACTACCTTCCATAAAGACAAGGCTACCATCCATTTGAGTAACAAAAATCTCGACAACAGACTACCTTCCATAATGACAAGGTTACCATCCATTGGAATAACAAAAATCTCGACAACAGACTACCTTTCATAATGACAAGGCCAAAATCCAATGGAATAAAAAAACTCTCGACAACAGACTACCTTTTGTAATGATAAGGCTACCATCCATTAGAGTAAGAAAAATCTGAACAACAGACTACCTTCCATAATGACAAGGCTACCATCCATTTGAGTAACAAAAATCTCGACAACAGACTACCTTCCATAACAAAAAGGCTACCATCTATTGGAGTAACAGAAATCTCAATGACAGACTACCTTCCATAATGACAAGGCTACCATTCATTAGAGTAACAAAAATCTAGACAACATACTATTTTCCATAATGACAAGGCTAGCATCCATTGGAGTAACAAAAATCTGAACAACAAAATACCTTCCCTAATGACAAGGCTACATCCATTGGAGTAATAGAAATCTCAACGACATACTACCTTTCATAATTATAAGGCTACCGTCCATTGGAGTAACAAAAATCTCGACAAAAGACTACCTTCCATAATGACAAGGCTACCATCCATTGGAGTAACAAAAATATAAACAATAGACTACCTTCCATAATGACAAGGCTACAATCCATTGGAGTAACAAAAATCTCAATGACAGACTACCTTCCATAATAACAAGGCTACCATCTGTTGGAGTAACAAAAATCTCGACAATAGACCACCTTCCATAATTACAAGGCTACCATCCATTGGAGTATCAAAAATCTCGACAACAGACTACCTTCCATAATGACAAGGCTACCATCACTGGAATAACCAAAATATCTACAATAGAGTACCTACCATAATGACAAGGCTATCATCCATTGAAGCAACAAAAATCTGAACAATAGACTACCTTTCATAATGACAAGGCTACCATCCATTGGAGTAACAGAAATCTCAATGACCGACTACCTTCCATAATGACAAGGCTACCATCCCGTGGAATAAAAAAAATCATGACAATAGAATACCTTCTATAATGACAAGGCTACCATTCATTGGAGTAACAAAAATATCGATAACAAACTACCTTCAATAATGACAAGGCTACCATCCATTGGAGTAACAAAAATCTCGACAAAAGACTACCTTATATAATAACAAGGTTACCATCCATTGGAGTAATAGAAATCTCAACGACATACTACCTTCCATAATGAAAAGGCTACCATTCATTGGTGTAACAAAAATATCAACAACGGACTACCTTCCACAATGATAAGGCTAGATCCATTGGGGTATCAAAAATATCGACAACAAACTACCTTCCATAATGACAAGGCTACCATCCATTGGAGTAACAAAAATCTCGACAAAAAACTAACTTCCATAATGAGAAGGCTACCATCCGTTGGAATAACAAAAATCTCGACAAAAGATTACCTTCCATAATGACAAGGTTACCATCCATTGGAATAACAAATATCTCGACAACAGACTACCTTCCATAATGACAAGGCTACCATCCATTGGAGTAACAAAAATCTCGACAACAGACAACCTTCCATAATTACAAGGCTACCACCCATTGGAGTATCAAAAATCTCGACAACAGGCTACCTTCCATAATGACAAGGCTATCATCCATTGGAGTAACAAAAATCTGAACAATACACTACCTTCCATAATGACAAGGCTACCATCCATTGGAGTAACAGAAATATCAACGACCGACTACATTCCATAATTACAATGCTACCATTGATTGGAATAACAAAAATCTCGACAATAGACTACCTTCCATAATGACAAGGCGACCATCCATTAGAGTAAAAAAAATTTGAACAATAGACTACCTTGCATAATGACAAGGCTATCATCCATTGGAGTAACAAAGTTATCGATAACAACCTACCATCAATAATGACAAGGCTACCATCCATTGGAGTAACGAAAATCTCGACTAAAGACTACCTTCCATAATGACAAGGTTACCATCCATTGGAATAACAAAAATCTCGACAACAAACTACCTTCCATAATGACAAGGCTACAAACCAATGGAATAAAAAAAATTTCGACAACATACTACCTTCCATAATGACAAGGCTACCTTCCATTGGAGTAACTAAAATTTGAACAACAGACTACCTTCCATAATGACAAGGCTACAATCCATTGGAGTAACAAAGATCTCAACGACAGACTACCTTCCATAATGACAAGGCTACCATCTATTGGACTAACAAAAATCTCAACATCAGACTACCTTCCATAATTACAAGTCTACCATCCATTGGAGTATCAAAAATATCTACAACAGACTACGTTCCATAATGACAAAGCTATCATCCATTGGAATAACCAAAATCTGGACAATAGAGTACCTTCCATAATGACAAGGCTATCATCCATTGAAGTAACAAAAATTTGAACAACAAACTACCTTTCATAATGACAAGGCTACCATCCATTGGAGTAACAAAAATCTCAACAATAGACTACCTTCCATAATGACAAGGCTACAATCCATTGGAGTAACAAAAATCTCAATGACATACTACCTTCCATAATGACAAGGCTACCATCTGTTGGAGTAACAAAAATCTCGACAATAGACCACCTTCCATAATTACAAGGCTACCATCCATTGGAGTATCAAAAATCTCGACAACAGACTACCTTCCATAATGACAAGGCTACCATCACTGGAATAACCAAAATATCTACAATAGAGTACCTACCATAATGACAAGGCTATCATCCATTGAAGCAACAAAAATCTGAACAATAGACTACCTTTCATAATGACAAGGCTACCATCCATTGGAGTAACAGAAATCTCAATGACCGACTACCTTCCATAATGACAAGGCTACCATCCCGTGGAATAAAAAAAATCATGACAATAGAATACCTTCTATAATGACAAGGCTACCATTCATTGGAGTAACAAAAATATCGATAACAAACTACCTTCAATAATGACAAGGCTACCATCCATTGGAGTAACAAAAATCTCGACAAAAGACTACCTTATATAATAACAAGGTTACCATCCATTGGAGTAATAGAAATCTCAACGACATACTACCTTCCATAATGAAAAGGCTACCATTCATTGGTGTAACAAAAATATCAACAACGGACTACCTTCCACAATGATAAGGCCAGATCCATTGGGGTATCAAAAATATCGACAACAAACTACCTTCCATAATGACAAGGCTACCATCCATTGGAGTAACAAAAATCTCGACAAAAAACTAACTTCCATAATGAGAAGTCTACCATCCGTTGGAATAACAAAAATCTCGACAAAAGATTACCTTCCATAATGACAAGGTTACCATCCATTGGAATAACAAATATCTCGACAACAGACTACCTTCCATAATGACAAGGCTACCATCCATTGGAGTAACAAAAATCTCGACAACAGACAACCTTCCATAATTACAAGGCTACCACCCATTGGAGTATCAAAAATCTCGACAACAGGCTACCTTCCATAATGACAAGGCTATCATCCATTGGAGTAACAAAAATCTGAACAATACACTACCTTCCATAATGACAAGGCTACCATCCATTGGAGTAACAGAAATATCAACGACCGACTACATTCCATAATTACAATGCTACCATTGATTGGAATAACAAAAATCTCGACAATAGACTACCTTCCATAATGACAAGGCGACCATCCATTAGAGTAACAAAAATTTGAACAATAGACTACCTTGCATAATGACAAGGCTATCATCCATTGGAGTAACAAAGTTATCGATAACAACCTACCATCAATAATGACAAGGGTACCATCCATTGGAGTAACGAAAATCTCGACTAAAGACTACCTTCCATAATGACAAGGTTACCATCCATTGGAATAACAAAAATCTCGACAACAAACTACCTTCCATAATGACAAGGCTACAAACCAATAGAATAAAAAAAATTTCGACAACATACTACCTTCCATAATGACAAGGCTACCATCCATTGGAGTAACTAAAATTTGAACAACAGACTACCTTCCATAATGACAAGGCTACAATCCATTGGAGTAACAAAGATCTCAACGACAGACTACCTTCCATAATGACAAGGCTACCATCTATTGGACTAACAAAAATCTCAACATCAGACTACCTTCCATAATTACAAGTCTACCATCCATTAGAGTATCAAAAATATCGACAACAGACTACGTTCCATAATGACAAAGCTATCATCCATTGGAATAACCAAAATCTGGACAATAGAGTACCTTCCATAATGACAAGGCTATCATCCATTGAAGTAACAAAAATTTGAACAACAAACTACCTTTCATAATGACAAGGCTACCATCCATTGGAGTAAAAGAAATCTCAAGGAACGACTACCTTCCATAATGACAAGGCTACCATCCATTGGAATAACAAAAATCTCGACAATAGAATACCTTCCAAAATGACAAGGCTACCATCCATTGGAGTAATAAAAATCAGAACAACAGACTACCTTGCGGAATGACAAGGCTATCATCCATTGGAGTAACAGAGTTATCGACAACAGACTACCTTCAATAATGAAAAGGATACCATCCATTGGAGTAATAAAATTCTCGAAAAAAGACTACCTTCCATAATGACAAGGTTACCATCTATTGGAATAACAAAAATCTCGACAATAGACTACCTTCCATAATTACAAGCCTACCAATCAACGGAATAAAAAAAATTTTGACAACAGACTACCTTCCATAATGACAAGGCTACCATCCGTTGGAGTAATAAAACTCTCAACGACAAACTACCTTCCATAATGACAAGGGTACCATCTATTGGAGTAACAAAAATCTCGACAAGAGACCACCTTCCATAATTACCAGGCAACCATCCATTGGAGTATCAAAAATCTCGACAACAGACTACCTTCCATAATGACAAGGCTACCATCCATTGGAATAACCAAAATCTAGACAATAGAGTACCTTCCATAATGACAAGGCTATCATCCATTGAAGTAACAAAAATCTGAACAACAGACTACCTTTCATAATGACAAGGCTATCATCCATTGAAGTAACAAAAATCTCAAAGACCGACTACCTTCCATAATGACAAGGCTACCATGGATTGGAATAACAAAAATCTTGACAATAGACTACCTTCTATAATGACAAGGCTACCATCATTTGGAGTAACAAAAATATGAACAACGGACTACCTTGCATGATGACAAGCCTATCACCCATTAGAGTAACAGAGATATCGACATTAGACTACCTTCAATAATGACAAGGCTACCATCCATTGGAGTAACAAAAATCTCCAAAAAAGACTACCTTCCATAATAACAAGGTTACCATCCATTGGAATAACAAAATTCTCGACAACAGACTCCCTTCCATAATGACAAGGCTACATTCCATTGGACTAAAAGAAATCTCAACGACAGACTACCTTCCATAATGACAAGGCTACCATTCATTGTAGTATCAAAAATATGAACAACAGACTACCTTGCATAATGACAAGGCTATCATCCATTGGAGTAACAAAGATATCGATAACAGAATACCTTTAATAATGACAAGGCTACCATCTATTGTAATAAAAAACATGTCGACAAAAGACTACCTTCCATAATGACAAGGCTACCATCCATTGGAGTAACAAAAATCTGAACAACAGACTACCTTGCATAATGACAAGGCTATCATCCACTGGAGTAACAGAGATATGGACAACAGACTACCTTTAATAATGACAAGGCTACCATCCATTGGAGTAATAAAAATCTCGACAAAAGACTACCTTCCATAATGAAAAGGTTACCATCCATTGGAATAATAAAAATCTCGACAACAGACTACCTTTCATAATGACAAGGCTAAAATCCAATGGAATAAAAAAACTCTCGACAACAGACTACCTTCCGTAATGATAAGGCTACCATCCATTAGACTAAGAAAAATCTGAACAACAGACTACCTTCCATAATGACAAGGCTACCATCCGTTGGAGTAACAAAAATCTCAACGAAAGACTACCTTCCATAATGACAAGGCTATTATCCAATGGAGTAACAAAGATATCAACAATAGACTACCTTCAATAATGGCAAGGCTACCATCCATTGGAGAAACAAAAATCTCGACAAAAGACTACCTTCCATAATAACAAGGTTACCATCCATTGGAATAACAAAAATCTCGACAACAAACTACCTTCCATAATGACAAGGCTACAAACCAATGGAATAAAAAAAATTTTGACAACAGACTACCTTCCATAATGACAAGGCTACCATCCATTGTATTAACAAAATCTCGACAAAAGACTACCTTCCATAATGACAAGGCTACCATCCATTGGAGTAACAAAAATCTCAACAACAGACTACCTTCCTTAATGACAAGGCATTCATCCATTGGAGTAACAAAGATATCGTCAACAAACTACCTTCAATAATGACAAGGCGACCATCCATTTGAGTAAAAAAAATCTCGACAAAAGACTACCTTCCATAATAACAAGGTTACCATCCATTGGAATAACAAAAATCTCAACAACAGTCTACCTTCCATAATGACAAGGCTACCATCCAATGGATTAACAAAAATATCGAGAACATACTACCTTTCATAATGACAAGGCTACCATCCATAAGAGTTAAAAAATCTCGACAACAGACTACCTTTCATAATGACAAGGCTACAACCATTGGGGTAACAAAAATCTTGACAACGGACTACATTCTATAATGACAATGCTACCATCCATTGGAGTAACAAAAATATTGATAAAAAACTACCTTCCATAATAAGAAGGCTACCATCCATTGGAATAACAAAAATCTCCACAACAGACTACCTTCCATAATGTCAAGGCTACCATCCAATGAAATAAAAAAAATTTTGACAACAGACTACCTTTCATAATGACAAGGCTACCATCCATTGGAGTAACAAAAATCTGAACAACAGACTAACTTCCATAATGACAAGGCTACAATCCATTGGAGTAAATAAAAACTCAACGACATACTACCTTCCATAATGACAAGGCTACCATCTATTGGAGTAACAAAAATCTCGACAATAGACCACCTTCAATAATTACGAGGCTACCATCCATTGGAGTATCAAAAATCTCGACAACAAACTACCTTCCATAATGACAAGGCTACCATCACTGGAATAACAAAAATATCTACATTAGAGTACCTACCATAATGACAAGGCTATCATCCATTGAAGCAACAAAAATATGAACAATAGACTACCTTTCATAATGACAAGGCTACCATCCATTGGAGTAACAGAAATCTCAACGACCGACTACCTTCCATATTGACAAGGCTACCGTCCCATGGAATAAAAAAAATCTTGACAATAAAATACCTTCTATAATGACAAGGCTACCATTCATTGGAGTAACAAAAATATCGATAATAAACTACCTTCAATAATGACAAGGCTACCATCCATTGGAGTAACAAAAATCTCGACAAAAGACTACCTTATATAATAACAAGGTTACCATCCATTGGAATAACAAAAATCTCGACAACAGACTCCTTTCCATAATGACAAGGCTACAATCCATTGGAGTAACAAAAATCTCAACGACAGACTACCTTCCATAATGACAAGGCTACCATTCATTGGTGTAACGAAAATATCAACAACAGACTACCTTCCACAATGATAAGGCTAGATCCATTGGGGTATCAAAAATCTCGACAACAGACTACCTTCCATAATGACAAGGCTACCATCCATTGGAGTAACAAAAATCTCGACAAAAAACTAACTTCCATAATGAGAAGGCTACCATCCATTGGAATAACAAAAATCTCGACAAAAGACTACCTTCCATAATGACAAGGCTACCATCCATTAGAGTAACAAAAATCTCGACAACAGACAACCTTCCAAAATTACAAGGCTACCACCCATTGGAGTATCAAAAATCTCGACAACAGACTACCTTCCATAATGACAAGGCTATCATCCATTGGAGTAACAAAAATCTAAACAATAGACTACCTTCCATAATGACAAGGCTACCATCCATTGGAGTAACAGAAATATCAACGACCGACTACATTCCATAATTACAATGCTACCATCCATTGGAATAACAAAAATCCCGACAATAGACTACCTTCCATAATGAAAAGGTTACCATCCATTGGAATAACAAAAATCTCGACAACAAACTACCTTCCATAATGACAAGGCAACAAACCAATGGAATAAAAAAAATTTCGACAACAGACTAAATTCCATAATGACAAGGCTACCATCCATTGGAGTAACAAAAATCTCGACAACAAACAACCTTCCATAATTACAAGGCTACCATCCATTGGAGTAACAAAAATCTCGACAATAGACTACCTTCCATAATGATAAGGCTATCATCCATTGGAGTAACAAATATATCGACAACAGACTACCTTCAATAAAGAAAAGGCTACCATCCATTGGAGTAACAAAAATCTCGATAAAATACTACCTTCTATAATGACAAGGTTACCATCCATTGGTGTAAGAAAAATCTGAACAACAAACTACCTACCATAATAACAAGGCTACAATCCATTGGAGTTAAAAAATCGCGACAACAGACTACCTTTCATAATGACGAGGCTACAACCATTGGGGTAACAAAAATCTTGACAACATACTACCTTCTATAATGACAACGCTACCATCCATTGGAGTAACAAAAATCTCGACAAAAAACTACCTTCCATAATGAGAAGGCTACCATCCATTGAAATAACAAAAACCTCCACAACAGACTACCTTCCATAATGACATGGCTAACATCCAATGGAATAAAAAAATTTTCGACAACAGACTACCTTCCATAATGACAAGGCTACCATCCATTGGAGTAACAAAAATTTGAACAACAGACTACCTTCCATAACGACAAGGTTACCATTCATTGTAGTAACAAAAATCTCAACGACAGACTACCTTCCATAATGACAAGGCTACCATCTATTGGAGTAACAAAAATCTCGACAATAGCCCACCTTCCATAATTACAAGGCTACCATCCATTGGAGTATCAAAAATCTCGACAACAGACTACCTTCCATAATGACAAGGCTACCATCACTGGAATAACTAAAATCTCTACAATAGAGTACCTACCATAATGACAAGGCTATCATCCATTGAAGCAACAAAAATATGAACAATAGACTACCTTTCATAATGACCAGGCTACCATCCATTGGAGTAACAGAAATCTCAACGACCGACTACCTTCCATAATGACAAGGCTACCATCCCGTGGAATAAAAAAAATCTTGACAATATAATACCTTCTATAATGACAAGGCTACCATTCATTGGAGTAACAAAAATATCGATAGCAGACTAACTTCAATAATGACAAGGCTACCATCCATTGGAGTAACAAAGATATCGATAACAGACTACCGTCAATAATGAAAAGGCTACCATCCATTGGTGTAACAAAAATTTCGACAAAAGACTACCTTATATAATAATAAGGTTACCATCCATTGGAATAACAAAAATCTCGACAACAGACTCCCTTCCATATTGACAAGGCTACAATCAATTGGAGTAACAAAAATCTCAACAACAGACTACCTTCCATAATGACAAGGCTACCATTCATTGGTGTAACAAAAATATCAACAACAGACTACCTTCCACAATGATAAGGCTAGATCCATTGGGGTAACAAAAATCTCGACAACAGACTACCTTCCATAATTACAAGGCTATCATCCATTGGAGTAACAAAAATCTCGACAAAAAACTAACTTCCATAAAGAGAAGGATACCATCCATTGGAATAACAAAAATCTCGACAAAAGACTACCTTCCATAATGACAAGGCTACTCTCCATTGGAATAACAAATATCTCGACAACAGACTACCTTCCATAATGACAAGGCTACCATCCATTGGAGTAACAAAAATCTCGACAACAGACAACCTTCCATAATTACAAGGCTACCACCCATTGGAGTATCAAAAATCTCGACTATAGACTACCTTCCATAATGACAAGGCTATCATCCATTGGAGTAACAAAAATCTGAACAATACACTACCTTCCTTAATGACAAGGCTACCATCCATTGGAGTAACAAAAATATCAATGACCGACTACATTCCATAATTACAATGCTACCATCCATTGGAATAACAAAAATCTCGACAATAGACTACCTTCCATAATGACAAGGCTACCACCCATTAGAGTAACAAAAATTTGAACAATAGACTACCTTGCATAATGACAAGGCTATCATCCATTGGAGTAACAAACTTATCGATAACAACCTACCATCAATAATGACAAGGCTACCATCCATTGGAGTAACGAAAATCTCGACTAAAGACTACCTTCCATAATGACAAGGTTACCATCCATTGGAATAACAAAAATCTCGACAACAAACTACCTTCCATAATGAAAAGGCTACAAACCAATGGAATAAAAAAAATTTCGACAACATACTACCTTCCATAATGACAAGGCTACCATCCAATGGAGTAACTAAAATCTGAACAACAGACTACCTTCCATAATGACAAGGCTACAATCCATTGGAGTAACAGAGATCTCAACGACAGACTACCTTCCATAATGACAAGGCTACCATCTATTGGACTAACAAAAATCTCAACAGCAGACTACCTTCCATAATTACAAGTCTACCATCCATTGGAGTATCAAAAATATCGACAACAGACTACCTTCCATAATGTCAAGGCTATCATCCATTGGAATAACCAAAATATGGACAATAGAGTACCTTCCAAAATGACAAGGGTATCATCCATTGAAGTAACAAAAATTTGAACAAAAAACTACCTTTCATAATGACAAGGCTACCATCCATTGGAGTATAAGAAATCTCAAGGAACGACTACCTTCCATAATGACAAGGCTACCATCCATTGGAATAACAAAAATCTCGACAATAGAATACCTTCCAAAATGACAAGGCTACCATCCATTGGAGTAATAAAAATCAGAACAACATACTACCTTGCAGAATGACAAGGCTATCATCCATTGGAGTAACAAAGATATCGACAACTGACTACCTTCAATAATGACAAGGCTACCATACATAGGAGTAATAAAAATCTCCACAACAGACTACCTTCCATAATGACAAGGCTACCATCCATTAGAGTAACAAAAATCTCGACAATAGACTACCTTCCATAATTAGAAGGCTACCAATCAACGGAATAAAAAAATTTTTGACAACAGACTACCTTCCATAATGACAAGGCTACCATCCATTGGAGTAACAAAAATCTCAACGACAAACTACCTTCCATAATGACAACGCTACCATCTATTGGAGTAACAAAAATCTCGACAAGAGACCACCTTCCATAATTACAAGGCTACCATCCATTGGAGTATCAAAAATCTCGACAACAGACTACCTTCCATAATGACAAGGCTACGATCCATTGGAATAACCAAAATCTAGACAATAGAGTACCTTCCTTAATGACAAGGCTATCATCCATGGAAGTAACAAAAATCTGAACAACAGACTACCTTTCATAATGACAAGGCTATCATCCATTGAAGTAACAAAAATCTCAAAGACCGACTACCTGCCATAATGACAAGGATACCATCGATTGGAATAACTAAAATCTTGACAATAGACTACCTTCCATAATGACAAGGCTACCATCCGTTGGAGTAACAAAAATCTCAATGAAAGACTACCTTCCATAATGACAAGGCTATTATCCATTGGAGTAACAAAGATATCAACAATAGACTACCTTCAATAATGGCAAGGATACCATCCATTGGAATAACAAAAATCTCAACAACAAACTACCTTCCATAATGACAAGGCTACAAACCAATGGAATAAAAAAAATTTCGACAACAGACTACCTTCCAAAATGACAAGGCTACAGCCATTGGGGTAACAAAAATCTTGACAACGGACTACCTTCTATAATGACAAAGCTACCATCCATTGGAGTAACAAAAATATCGAGAAAAAACTACCTTCCATAATAAGAAGGCTACCATCCATTGGAATAACAAAAATCTCCACAACAGACTACCTTCCATAATGACAAGGCTACCATCCAATGGAATAAAAAACATTTCGACAACAGACTACCTTCCATAATGACAAGGCTACCATCCATTGGAGTAACAAAAATCTGAATAACAAACTAACTTCCATAATGACAAGGCTACAATCCATTGGAGTAACAAAAATCTCAACGACAGACTACCTTCCATAATGACAAGGCTACCATCTATTGGAGTAACAAAAATCTCGACAATAGACCACCTTCCATAATTACAAGGCTACCATCCATTGGAGTATCAAAAATCTCGACAACAGACTACCTTCCATAATGACAAGGCTACCATCACTGGAATAACAAAAATCTCTACAATAGAGTACCTACCATAATGACAAGGCTATCATCCATTGAAGCAACAAAAATCTGAACAATAGACTACCTTTCATAATGACAA
The DNA here is from genome assembly GCA_948472305.1 of Vicia faba. NCBI lineage: Eukaryota > Viridiplantae > Streptophyta > Magnoliopsida > Fabales > Fabaceae > Vicia > Vicia faba. The sequence goes on from OX451739.1 coordinate 657,839,166, forward strand.
GGCTACCATCCATTGGACTAACAGAAATCTCAACGACCGACTACCTTCCATAATGAGAAGGCTACCGTCCCGTGGAATAAAAAAAATCTTGACAATAGAATACTTTCTATAATGACAAGGCTACCATTCATTGGAGTAACAAAAATATCGATAACAAGTTACCTTCAATAATGACAAGGCTACCATCCATTGGAGTAACAAAAATCTCGACAAAAGACTACCTTATATAATAACAAGGTTGCCATCCATTGGAATAACAAAAATCTCGACAACAGACTCCTTTCCATAATGACAAGGCTAAAATCCATTGGAGTAACAGAAATCTCAACGACAGACTACCTTCCATAATGACAAGACTACCATTCATTGGTGTAACAAAAATATCAACAACAGACTACCTTCCACAATGATAAGGCTAGATCCATTGGGGTATCAAAAATCTCGACAACAGACTACCTTCCATAATGACAAGGCTACCATCCTTTGGAGTAACAAAAATCTCGACAAAAAACTAACTTCCATAATGAGAAGGCTACCATCCATTGGAATAACAAAAATCTCGACAAAAGACTACCTTCCATAATGACAAGGTTACCATCCATTGGAATAACAAATATCTCGACAACAGACTACCTTCCATAATGACAAGGCTACCATCCATTGGAGTAACAAAAATCACGACAACAGACAACCTTCCAAAATTACAAGGCTACCACCCATTGGAGTATCAAAAATCTCGACAACAGACTACCTTCCATAATGACAAGGATATCATCCATTAGAGTAAAAAAAATCTCGAAAAAAAACTACCTTCCATAATGAGAAGGCTACCATCCATTGGAATAACAAAAACCTCCACAATAGACTACCTTCCATAATGACAAGGCTAACATCCAATGGAATAAAAAAAAATTCGACAACAGACTACCGTCCATAATGACAAGGGTACCATCCATTGGAGTAAAAAAAATCTGAACAACAGACTACCTTCCATAATGATAAGGTTACCATTCATTGGAGTAACAAAAATCACAACGACCGACTACATTCCATAATAACAATGCTACCATCCATTGGAATAACAAAAATCTCGACAATCGTCTACCTTCCATAATAACAAGGTTACCATCCATAGGAATAACAAAAATCTCGACAACAAACTACCTTCCATAATGACAAGGCAACAAACCAATGGAATAAAAAAAAATTCGAAAACAGACTACCTTCCATAATGACAAGGCTACCATCCATTGGATTAACAAAGTCTCGACAACAGACTACCTTCCATAATGACAAGTCTACCATCCATTGGAGTAACAAAAATCTCGACAATAGACTACCTTCCATAATGATAAGGCTATCATCCATTGGAGTAACAAAGATATCGACAACAGACTACCTTCAATAAAGACAAGGCTACCATCCATTGGAGTAACAAAAATCTCGATAAAATACTACCTTCTATAATGACAAGGTTACCATCCATTGGCGTAAGAAAAATCTGAACAACAAACTACCTACCATAATAACAAGGCTACAATCCATTGGAGTAACAGAAATCTCAACGACAGACTACCTTCCATAATGACAAGGTTACCATTCATTGGAGTTAAAAAATCGCGACAACAAACTACCTTTCATAATGACAAGGCTAAAACCATTGGGGTAAGAAAAATCTTGACAACATACTACCTTCTATAATGACAACGCTACCATCCATTGGAGTAACAAAAATCTCGAAAAAAAACTACCTTCCATAATGAGAAGGCTACCATCCATTGGAATAACAAAAACCTCCACAACAGACTACCGTCCATAATGACAAGGCTACCATCTATTGGACTAACAAAAATATCGACAGCAGACTACCCTCCATAATGACAAGGTTTCCATCCATTAGAATAACAAAAATCTCGACAATAGACAACCTTCCATAATAACATGGCTACCATCCAATGGAATAAATTTTTTTTCGACAACAGACTACCTTCCTTAATGACAAGGCTACCATCCATTGGAGTAACAAAAATTTGAACAACAGACTACCTTCCATAATGACAAGGCTACAATCCATTAGAGTAACAAAAATCTCAACGAAAGACTACTTTCCATAATGACAAGGCTACCATCTATTGGAGTAACAAAAATATTGACAACAGACCACCTTCCATAATTACCAGGCTACCATCCATTGGAGTATCAAAAATCTCGACAACAGACTACCTTCCATAATGACAAGGCTACCATCCTTTGGAATAACCAAAATCTCGACAATAGAGTACCTTCCATAATGACAAGGCTATCATCCATTAAAGTAACAAAAATCTGAACAACAAACAACTTTTCATAATGACAAGGTTACCATCCATTGGAATAACAAAAATCTTGACAACAAACTCCCTTCCATAATGACAATGCTACAATCCATTGGACTAACAGAAATCTCAACGACAGACTACCTTCCATAATGACAAGGCTACCATTCATTGGAGTAACAAAAATATCGACAATAGACTACCTTCCATAATGACAAGGCTACATCCATTGGGGTAACAAAAATCTCGACAACAGACTACCTTCCATAATCACAAGGCTACCATCCATTGGAGTAACAAAAATCTCGACAAAAAACTACCTTCCATAATGTGAAGCCTACCATCCATTGGAATAAAAAACATCTCAACAAAAGACTACCTTCCATAATGACAAGGTTACCATCCATTGGTGTAACAGAAATATCAACGACCGACTACCTTCCATAATGACAAAGCTACCATCCATTGGAATAACAAAAATCTCGACAATTGAATACCTTCCATAATGACAATTCTACCATCCACTGGAGTATCAAAAATCTAAACAGCAGACTACCTTGCATAATGACAAGGCTATCATCCATTGGAGTAACAGAGATATGGAGAACAGACTACCTTCAATAATGACAAGGCTACCATCCATTGGAGTAATAAAACTCTAGACAAAAGACTACCTTCCATAATGACAAGGCTACCATCCATTGGAGTAACAAAAATTTGAACAACAGACTACCTTCCTTAATGACAAGGCTACAATCCATTAGAGTAACAAAAATCTCAACGAAAGACTACCTTCCATAATGACAAGGCTACCATCTATTGGAGTAACAAAAATCTCGACAACAGACCACCTTCCATAATGAAATGACTAGCATCTATTGGAGTAACAAAAATATCGTCAAAAGACCACCTTCCATAATTACAAGGCTACCATCCATTGGAGTATCAAAAATCTCGACAACAGACTACCTTCCATAATGACAAGGCTATCATCCATTGGAATAACCAAAATATGGACAATAGAGTACCTTCCACAATGACAAGGCTACCATCCATTGGAGTAATAAAAATCAGAACAACAGACTACCTTGCGGAATGACAAAGCTATCATCCATTGGAGTAACAGAGATAACGACAACAAACTACCTTCAATAATGACAAGGATACCATCCATTGGAGTAATAAAAATCTCGAAAAAAGACTACCTTCCATAATGACAAGATTACCATCCATTGGAATAACAAAAATCTCTACAATAGACTACCTTCGATAATTACAAAGCTACCAATCAACGGAATAAAATTTTTTTTGACAACAAACAACCTTCCATAATGACAAGGCTACCATCCGTTGGAGTAACAAAAATCTCAACGACAAACTACCTTCCATAATGATAAGGCTACCAAACATTGGAGTAACAAAAATCTCGACAAGAGACCACCTTCCATAATTACCAGGCTATCATCCATTGGAGTATCAAAATTCTCGACAACAGACTACCTTCCATAATGACAATGCTACCATCCATTGGAATAAACAAAATCTCGACAATAGAGTACCTTCCATAATGACAAGGCTATCATCCATTGAAGTAACAAACATCTGAACAACAGACTACCTTTCATAATGACAAGGCTATCATCCATTAAAGTAACAAAAATCTCAAAGAACGACTACCTTCCATAATGACAAGGCTACCATCGATTGGAATAACAAAAATCTTGACAATAAACTACCTTCTATAATGATAAGGCTACCATCAATTGGAGTAACAAAAATATGAACAACAGACTACCTTACAAGATGACAAGCCTATCACCCATTGGAGTAACAGAGATATCGACAACAGACTACCTTCAATAATGACAAGGCTACCATCCATTGGAGTAACCAAAATCTCGAAAAAAGACTACCTTCCATAATAACAAGGTTACCATCAATTGGAATAAAAAAAATCTCGACAACAGACTCCCTTCCATAATGACAAGGCTACAATCCATTGGACTAACAGAAATCTCAATGACCAACTACCTTCCATAATGACAAGGCTACCATTCATTGTAGTATCAAAAATATGAACAACAGACTACCTTGCATAATGACAAGGCTATCATCCATTGGAGTAACAAAGATATCGATAACAGAATACCTTTAATAATGACAAGGCTACCATCCATTGAAATAAAAAACATCTCGACAAAAGGCTACCTTCCATAATGACAAGGTTACCATCCATTGGAGTAACAGAAATCTCAACGGCTGACTACCTTCCATAATGACAAGGTTTCCATCCATTGGAATAACAAAAATCTCGACAATAGAATACCTTCCATAATGACAAGGCTACCATCCATTTGAGTAACAAAAAACTGAACAACAGACTACCTTGCATAATGACAAGACTATCATCCATTGGAGTAACAGAGATATGGACAACAGACTACCTTTAATAATGACAAGGCTACCATCCATTGGAGTAATAAAAATCTCGACAAAAGACTACCTTCCATAATGACAAGGTTTCCATCCATTGGAATAACAAAAATCTCGACAACAGACTACCTTCCATAATTACCAGGCTACCATCCATTGGAGTATCAAATATCTCGACAACAGACTACCTTCCATAATGACAAGGCTACCATCCATTGGAATAACCAAAATCTCGACAATAGAGTACCTTCCATAATGACAAGGCTATCATCCATTAAAGTAACAAAAATCTGAACAACAAATAACTTTTCATAATGACAAGGTTACCATCCATTGGAATAACAAAAATCTTGACAACAGACTCCCTTCCATAATGACAATTCTACAAACCATTGGACTAACAGAAATCTCAACGACATACTACCTTCCATAATAACAAGGCTACCATTCATTGGAGTAACAAAAATATCGACAATAGACTACCTTCCATAATGACAAGGCTACATCCGTTGGGGTAACAAAAATCTCGACAACAGACTACCTTCCATAATCACAAGGCTACCATCCATTGGAGTAACAAAAATCTCGACAAAAAACTACCTTCCATAATGAGAAGCCTACCATCCATTGGAATAAAAAACATCTCAACAAAAGACTACCTTCCATAATGACAAGGTTACCATCCATTGGTGTAACAGAAATCTCAACGACCGACTACCTTCCATAATGACAGAGCTACCATCCATTGGAATAACAAAAATCTCGACAATTGAATACCTTCCATAATGACAAGGCTACCATCCACTGGAGTATCAAAAATCTGAACAGCAGACTACCTTGCATAATGACAAGGCTATCATCCATTGGAGTAACAGAGATATGGACAACAGACTACCTTCAATAATGACAAGGCTACCATCCATTGGAGTAATAAAACTCTCGACAAAAGACTACCTTCCATAATGACAAGGCTACCATCCATTGGAGTAACAAAAATTTGAACAACTGACTACCTTCCATAATGACAAGGCTACAATCCATTAGAGTAACAAAAATCTCAACGAAAGACTACCTTCCATAATGACAAGGCTACCATCTATTGGAGTAACAAAAACCTCGACAACAGACCACCTTCCATAATAAAATGGCTAGCATCTATTGGAGTAACAAAAATATCGTCAAAAGACCACCTTCCATAATTACAAGGCTACCATCCATTGGAGTATCAAAAATCTCGACAACAGACTACCTTCCATAATGACAAGGCTACCATCCATTGGAGTAACAAAAATTTGAACAACAGACTACCTTCCATAATGACAAGGCTACAATCCATTAGAGTAACAAATATCTCAAGAAAGACTACCTTCCATACTAACAAGGCTACCATCTATTGGAGTAACAAAAACCTCGACAACAGACCACCTTCCATAATGAAATGGCTAGCATCTATTGGAGTAACAAAAATATCGTCAAAAGACCACCTTCCATAATTACAAGGCTACCATCCATTGGAGTATCAAAAATCTCGACAACAGACTACCTTCCATAATGACAAGGCTACCATCCATTGGAATAACCAAAATTTCGACAATAGAGTACCTTCCATAATGAAAAGGCTATCATCCATTGAAGTAACAAAAATTTGAACAACAGACTACCTTTCATAATGATAAGGCTACCATCTATTGGAGTAACAAAAATCTCAACGAGCGACTACCTTCCATAATGACAAGGCTACCATCCAGTGGAATAACAAAAATCTTGACAATAGACTACCTTCTATAATGACAAGGCTACCATCCATTGGAGTAACAAAAATATAAACAACATACTACCTTGCATAATGACAAGGCTATCATCCATTGGAGTAACAAAGATATTGAAAACAGACTACCTTCAATAATGACAAGGCTACCATCCATGGAGTAACAAAAATCTCGACAAAAGACTACCTTCCATAATAACAAGGTTACCATCCATTGGAATAACAAAAATCTCGACAACAGACTCCCTTCCATAATGACAAGGCTACAATCCATTGGACTAACAATAATCTCAACGACAGACTATCTTCCATAATGACAAGGCTACCATTCATTGGAGTAACAAAAATATCAACAATAGATTACCTTCCATAATGACAAGGCTACAGCCATTAGGGTAACAAAAATCTCGACAACAGACTACCTTCCATAATGACAAGGCTACCATCCATTGGAGTAACAAAAATCTTGACAAAAAACTACCTTCCATAATGAGAAGCCTACCATCCATTGGAATAAAAAACATCTCGACAAAAGACTACCTTCCATAATGACAAGGTTACCATCCATTGGTGTAACAGAAATCTCAACGACCGACTACCTTCCGTAATGACAAGGCTACCATCCATTGGAATAACAAAAATCTCGACAATAGAATACCTTCCATAATGACAAGGCTACCATCCACTGGAGTAACAAAAATCTGAACAACAGACTACCTTGCATAATGACAAGACTATCATCCATTGGAGTAACAGAGATATGGACAACAGACTACCTTCAATAATGACAAGGCTACCGTCCATTGGAGTAATAAAAATCTCGACAAAAGACTACCTTCCATAATGACAAGGTTACCATCCATTGGAATAACAAAAATCTCGACAATAGACTACCTTCCATAATGACAAGGCTACCATCCAATGGAATAAAAAAAATTTCGACAACAGACTACCTTCCCTAATGACAAGCCTACCATCCATTGGAGTAACAAAAATCTGCACAACAGGCTACCTTCCATAATGACAAGGCTACAATCCATTGGAGTAACAAAAATCTCAACGACAGACTACCTTCCATAATGAAATGGCTAGCATCTATTGGAGTAACAAAAATATCGTCAAAAGACCAACTTCCATAATTACAAGGCTACCATCCATTGGAGTATCAAAAATCTCGACAACAGACTACCTTCCATAATGACAAGGCTACCATCCATTGGAATAACCAAAATCTCGACAATAGAGTACCTTCCATAATGACAAGGCTATCATCCATTAAAGTAACAAAAATCTGAACAACAGTCTACCTTTCATAATGATAAGGCTACCATCCATTGGAGTAACAGAAATATCAACGACCGACTAGCTTCCATAATGAAAAGGCTACCATCCAGTGGAATAACAAAAATCATGATAATAGACTACCTTCTATAATGACAAGGCTACCATCCATTGGAGTAACAAAAATATGAACAACAAACTACCTTGCATAATGACAAGGCTATCATCCATTGGAGTAACAAAGATATCGAAAATAGACTACCTTCAATAATGACAAGGCTACCATCCATTGGAGTAACAAAAATCTCGACAAAAGACTACCTTCCATAAAAACAAGGTTACCATCCATTGGAATAACAAAAATCTCGACAACAGACTCCCTTCCATAATGACAAGGATACAATCCATTTGAGTAACAGAAATCTCAACGATAGACTACCTTTCATAATGACAAGGCTACCATTCATTGGTGTAACAAAAATATCGACAACAGACAACCTTCCATAATGATAAGGCTACATCCTTTGGGGTAACAAAAATCTCGACAACAGACTACCTTCCATAATCACAAGGCTACCATCCATTGGAGTACCAAAAATCACGATTAAAAACTACCTTCCATAATGAGAAGCCTACCATCCATTGGAATAAAAAACATCTCAACAAAAGACTACCTTCCATAATGACAAGGTTACCATCCATTGGTGTAACAGAAATCTCAACGACCGACTACCTTCCATAATGACAAGGCTACCATCCATTGGAATAACAAAAATCTCGACAATTGAATACCTTCCATAATGACAAGGCTACCATCCACTGGAGTATCAAAAATATGAACAACAGACTACCGTGCATAATGACAAGGCTATCATCCATTGGAGTAACAGAGATATGGACAACAGACTACCTTCAATAATGACAAGGCTACCATCCATTGGAGTAATAAAAATCTCGACAAAAGACTACCTTCCATAATGACAAGGTTACCATCCATTGGAATAACAAAAATCTCGACAATAGACTACCTTCCATAATGACAAGGCTACCATCCAATGGAATAAATAAATTTTCGACAACAGACTACCTTCCCTAATGACAAGCCTACCATCCATTGGAGTAACAAAAATCTGCACAACAGGCTACCTTCCATAATGACAAGGCTACAATCCATTGGAGTAACAAAAATCTCAACGACAGACTACCTTCCATAATGAAATGGCTAGCATCTATTGGAGTAACAAAAATATCGTCAAAAGACCACCTTCCATAATTACAAGGCTACCATCCATTGGAGTATCAAAAATCTCGACAACAGACTACCTTCCATAATGACAAGGCTACCATCCATTGGAATAACCAAAATCTCGACAATAGAGTACCTTCCATAATGACAAGGCTATCATCCATTGAAGTAACAAAAATCTTAACAACAGACTACCTTTCATAATGATAAGGCTACCATCCATTGGAGTAACAGAAATCTCAACGACCGACTACCTTCCATAATAACAAGGCTACCATCCAGTGGAATAACAAAAATCATGACAATAAACTACCTTCTATAATGACATGGCTACCATCCATTGTAGTAACAAAAATATGAACAACAGACTACCTTGCATAATGACAAGGCTATCATATATTGGAGTAACAAAGATATCGAAAATAGACTACCTTCAATAATGACAAGGCTACCATCCATTGGAATAACAAAAATCTCAACAACAGACTACCTTCCATAATGACAAGGCTACCATCCATTAGAGTAACAAAAATCTAAACAACAGACTACCTTCCATAATGACAAGGCTATAAACCATTGGAGTAACAGAAATCTCAACGATATACTACCTTCCATAATGACAAGGCTACCATCTATTGGAGTATTAAAAATCTCGTCAACAAACCACCTTCCATAATTTAAAGGTTACCATCCATTGGAGTATGAAAAATATCGACAATAGACTACCTTCCATAATAAAAAGGATACCATCAATTGGAATAACTAAAATCTCGACAATAGACTCCCTTCCATAATGACAAGGATACAATCCATTGGAGTAACAGAAATCTCAACGATAGACTACCTTCCATAATGACAAGGCTACCATTCATTGGTGTAACAAAAATATCGACAACAGACTACCTTCCATAATGACAAGGCTACCATAATAACAAAAATCTTGACAATAGACTACCTTCTATAATGACAAGGCTACCATCCATTGGAGTAACAAAAATATGAACAACATACTACCTTGCATAATGATAAGGCTATCATCCATTGGAGAAACAAAGATATAAAAAATATACTACCTTCAATAATGACAAGACTACCATCCATTGGAGTAACAAAAATCTCTACAAAAGACTACCTTCCATAAAAACAAGGTTACCATCCATTGGAATAACTAAAATCTCGACAATAGACTCCCTTCCATAATGACAAGGATACAATCCATTGGAGTAACAGAAATCTCAACGATAGACTACCTTCCATAATGACAAGGCTACCATTCATTGGTGTAACAAAAATATCGACAACAGACTACCTTCCATAATGACAAGGCTACATCCCATGGGGTGACAAAAATCTCGACAACAGACTACCTTCCATAATCACAAGGCTACCATCAATTGGAGTAACAAAAATCTCGACAAAAAACTACCTTCCATAATGATAAGGCTACCATCCATTGGAATAACAAAAATCTCGACAACAGAATACCTTCCATAATGACAAGGTTACCATCCATTGGAATAACAAATATCTCGACAATAGACTACCTTCCATGATGACAAGGCTACCATACATTGGAGTAACAAAAATCTCGACAACAGACAACCTTCCATAATGACAAGGCTACATCCATTGGGGTAACAAAAATCTCGACAACAGACTACCTTCCATAATGATAAGGCTACCATCCAATGGAATAAAAAAAATTTCGACAACAAACTACCTTCCATAATGACAAGGCTACCATCCATTGGAGTAACAAAAATATGAACAACAGGCTACCTTCCATAATGACAAGGCTACAATCCATTGGAGTAACAAAAATCTCAACGACAGACTATCTTCCATAATGAAACGGCTAGCATCTATTGGAGTAACAAAAATATCATCAAAAGACCACCTTCCATAATTACAAGGCTACCATCCATTGGAGTATCAAAAATCTCGACAACAGATTACCTTGCATAATGACAAGGCTACCATCCATTGGAATAACCAAAATCTCGACAATAGAGTACCTTACATAATGGCAAGGCTATCATCCATTGAAGTAACAAAAATCTGAACAACAGACTACCTTTCATAATGATAAGGCTACCATCCATTGGAGTAACAGAAATCTCAACGACCGACTACCTTCCATAATGACAAGGCTACCATCTATTGGAGTATTAAAAATCTCGTCAACAAACCACCTTCCATAATTTAAAGGTTACCATCCATTGGAGTATGAAAAATATCGACAACAGACTACCTTCCATAATAAAAAGGATACCATCAATTCGAATAACTAAAATCTCGACAATAGAATCCCTTCCATAATGACAAGGATACAATCCATTGGAGTAACAAAAATCTCAATGATAGACTACCTTCCATAATGACAAGGCTACCATTCATTGGTGTAACAAAAATATCGACAACAGACAACCTTTCATAATGACAAGGCTACCATCCATTGGAATAACAAAAATCTAGACAATAGAATACCTTCCATAATGACAAGGCTACCATCCATTGGAGTAACAAAAATCTGAACAATAGACTACCTTGCATAATGACAAGGCTATCATCCATTGGATTAACATAGATATCGACAACAGACTACCTTCAATAACGACAAGGCTACCATCCCTTGGAGTAATAAAAATCACGACAAAAGACTACCTTCCATAATGACAAGGTTACCATCCATTGGAGCAACAGAAATCTCAATGACCGACTACCTTCCATAATGACAAGGCTACCATCCATTGAAATAACAAAAATCTCAACAATAGAATACCTTCCATAATGACAAGGCTACCATCCATTGGAGTAACAAAAATCTGAACAACAGACTACCTTGCATAATGACAAGGCTATCATCCATTGGAGTAACAGAGATATCGACAACAGACTACCTTCAATAATGACAAGGCTACCATCCATTGGAGTAATAAAAATCTCAACAACAGACTACCTTCCATAATGACAAGGCTACCATCCATTAGAGTAACAAAAATCTAAACAACAGACTACCTTCTATAATGACAAGGCTATAATCCATTGGAGTAACAGAAATCTCAACGACAGACTACCTTCCATTATGACAAGGCTACCATCTATTGGAGTATTAAAACTCACGTCAACAAACCACCTTCCATAATTTAAAGGTTACCATCCATTGGAGTATGAAAAATATCGACAACAGACTACCTTCCATAATAAAAAGGATACCATCAATTGGAATAACTAAAATCTCGACAATAGACTCCCTTCCATAATGACAAGGACACAATCCATTGGAGTAACAGAAATCTCAACGATAGACTACCTTCCATAATGACAAGGCTACCATTCATTGGTGTAACAAAAATATCGACAACAGACTACCTTCCATAATGACAAAGCTACATCCATTGGGGTAACAAAATTCTCGACAACAGACTACCTTCCATAATCACAAGGCTACCATCCATTGGAGTAACAAAAATCTCGACAAAAAAATACCTTCTATAATGAGAAGGCTACCATCCATTGGAATAACAAAAATCTCGACAAAAGACTACCTTCCATAATGACAAGGTTACCATCCATTTGACTAACAAAAATCTCAACGATAGACTACCTTACATAATGACAAGGCTACCATTCATTGGAGTAACAAAAATATCTTCAACAGACTACCTTCCATAATGACAAGGCTACATCCATTGGGCTATCAATAATTTCGACCACAGAATACCTTCCATAATGAAAAGTCTACCATCTATTTGAGTAACAAAAATCTCGACAAATAACTACCTTCCATAATGAGAAGGCTACCATCCATTGGAATTACAAAAATCTCGACAAAAGACTACCTTCCATAATGACAAGGTTACCATCCATTGGAGTAACAAAAATCTCAATGACCGACTACCTTCCAAAATGACAAGGCTACCATCCATTGGAATAACAAAAATCTCGACAATAGAATACCTTCCATAATGACAAGGCTACCATCCATTGGAGTAACAAAAATCTGAACAATAGACTACCTTACATAATGACAAGGCTATCATCCATTGGAGTAACATAGATATCGACAACAGACTACCTTCAATAATGACAAGGCTACCATCCATTGGAGTAAAAAAAATCACGACAAAAGACTACCTTCCATAATGACAAGGTTACAATCCATTGGAATAACAAAAATCTCGACAAAAGACTACCTTCCATAATGACAAGGTTACCATCCATTGGAGTAACAGAAATATCAACGACCGACTACCTTCCATAATGAAAAGGCTACCATCCAGTGGAATAACAAAAATCTTGACAATAGACTACCTTCTATAATGACAAGGCTACCATCCATTGGAGTAACAAAAATATGAACAACAAACTACCTTGCATAATGACAAGGCTATCATCCATTGGAGTAACAAAGATATCGAAAATAGACTACCTTCAATAATGACAAGGCTACCATCCATTGGAGTAACAAAAATCTCGACAAAAGACTACCTTCCATAAAAACAAGGTTACCATCCATTGGAATAACAAAAATCTCGACAACAGACTCCCTTCCATAATGACAAGGATACAATCCATTTGAGTAACAGAAATCTCAACGATAGACTACCTTTCATAATGACAAGGCTACCATTCATTGGTGTAACAAAAATATCGACAACAGACAACCTTCCATAATGATAAGGCTACATCCATTGGGGTAACAAAAATCTCGACAACAGACTACCTTCCATAATCACAAGGCTACCATCCATTGGAGTACCAAAAATCACGATTAAAAAATACCTTCCATAATGAGAAGCCTACCATCCATTGGAATAAAAAACATCTCAACAAAAGACTACCTTCCATAATGACAAGGTTACCATCCATTGGTGTAACAGAAATCTCAATGACTGACTACCTTCCATAATGACAAGGCTACCATCCATTGGAATAACAAAAATCTCGACAATTGAATACCTTCCATAATGACAAGGCTACCATCCACTAGAGTATCAAAAATCTGAACAACAGACTACCGTGCATAATGACAAGGCTATCATCTATTGGAGTAACAGAGATATGGACAACAGACTACCTTCAATAATGACAAGGCTACCATCCATTGGAGTAATAAAAATCTCGACAAAAGACTACCTTCCATAATGACAAGGTTACCATCCATTGGAATAACAAAAATCTCGACAATAGACTACCTTCCATAATGACAAGGCTACCATCCAATGGAATAAAAAAATTTTCGACAACAGACTACCTTCCCTAATGACAAGCCTACCATCCATTGGAGTAACAAAAATCTGCACAACAGGCTACCTTCCATAATGACAAGGCTACAATCCATTGGAGTAACAAAAATCTCAACGACAGACTACCTTCCATAATGAAATGGCTAGCATCTATTGGAGTAACAAAAATATCGTCAAAAGACCACCTTCCATAATTACAAGGCTACCATCCATTGGAGTATCAAAAATCTCGACAACAGACTACCTTCCATAATGACAAGGCTACCATCCATTGGAATAACCAAAATCTCGACAATAGAGTACCTTCCATAATGACAAGGCTATCATCCATTGAAGTAACAAAAATCTTAACAACAGACTACCTTTCATAATGATAAGCTACCATCCATTGGAGTAACAGAAATCTCAACGACCGACTACCTTCCATAATAACAAGGCTACCATCCAGTGGAATAACAAAAATCTTGACAATAAACTACCTTCTATAATGACATGGCTACCATCCATTGTAGTAACAAAAATATGAACAACAGACTACCTTGCATAATGACAAGGCTATCATCCATTGGAGTAACAAAGATATCGAAAATAGACTACCTTCAATAATGACAAGGCTACCATCCATTGGAATAACAAAAATCTCAACAACAGACTACCTTCCATAATGACAAGGCTACCATCCATTAGAGTAACAAAAATCTAAACAACAGACTACCTTCCATAATGACAAGGCTATAAACCATTGGAGTAACAGAAATCTCAACGATATACTACCTTCCATAATGACAAGGCTACCATCTATTGGAGTATTAAAAATCTCGTCAACAAACCACCTTCCATAATTTAAAGGTTACCATCCATTGGAGTATGAAAAATATCGACAATAGACTACCTTCCATAATAAAAAGGATACCATCAATTGGAATAACTAAAATCTCGACAATAGACTCCCTTCCATAATGACAAGGATACAATCCATTGGAGTAACAGAAATCTCAACGATAGACTACCTTCCATAATGACAAGGCTACCATTCATTGGTGTAACAAAAATATCGACAACAGACTACCTTCCATAATGACAAGGCTACCATAATAACAAAAATCTTGACAATAGACTACCTTCTATAATGACAAGGCTACCATCCATTGGAGTAACAAAAATATGAACAACATACTACCTTGCATAATGATAAGGCTATCATCCATTGGAGTAACAAAGATATAAAAAATATACTACCTTCAATAATGACAAGGCTACCATCCATTGGAGTAACAAAAATCTCGACAAAAGACTACCTTCCATAAAAACAAGGTTACCATCCATTGGAATAACAAAAATCTCGACAACAGACTCCCTTCCATAATGACAAGGATACAATCCATTGGAGTAACAGAAATCTCAACGATGGACTACCTTCCATAATGACAAGGCTACCATTCATTGGTGTAACAAAAATATCGACAACAGACTACCTTCCATAATGACAAGGCTACATCCCATGGGGTGACAAAAATCTCGACAACAGACTACCTTCCATAATCACAAGGCTACCATCAATTGGAGTAACAAAAATCTCGACAAAAAACTACCTTCCATAATGATAAGGCTACCATCCATTGGAATAACAAAAATCTCGACAACAGAATACCTTCCATAATGACAAGGTTACCATCCATTGGAATAACAAATATCTCGACAATAGACTACCTTCCATGATGACAAGGCTACCATACATTGGAGTAACAAAAATCTCAACAACAGACAACCTTCCATAATGACAAGGCTACATCCATTGGGGTAACAAAAATCTCGACAACAGACTACCTTCCATAATGATAAGGCTACCATCCAATGGAATAAAAAAAATTTCGACAACAAACTACCTTCCATAATGACAAGGCTACCATCCATTGGAGTAACAAAAATATGAACAACAGGCTACCTTCCATAATGACAAGGCTAAAATCCATTGGAGTAACAAAAATCTCAACGACAGACTATCTTCCATAATGAAACGGCTAGCATCTATTGGAGTAACAAAAATATCATCAAAAGACCACCTTCCATAATTACAAGGCTACCATCCATTGGAGTATCAAAAATCTCGACAACAGATTACCTTGCATAATGACAAGGCTACCATCCATTGGAATAACCAAAATCTCGACAATAGAGTACCTTACATAATGGCAAGGCTATCATCCATTGAAGTAACAAAAATCTGAACAACAGACTACCTTTCATAATGATAAGGCTACCATCCATTGGAGTAACAGAAATCTCAACGACCGACTACCTTCCATAATGACAAGGCTACCATCTATTGGAATATTAAAAATCTCGTCAACAAACCACCTTCCATAATTTAAAGGTTACCATCCATTGGAGTATGAAAAATATCGACAACAGACTACCTTCCATAATAAAAAGGATACCATCAATTGGAATAACTAAAATCTCGACAATAGAATCCCTTCCATAATGACAAGGATACAATCCATTGGAGTAACAAAAATCTCAATGATAGACTACCTTCCATAATGACAAGGCTACCATTCATTGGTGTAACAAAAATATCGACAACAGACAACCTTTCATAATGACAAGGCTACCATCCATTGGAATAACAAAAATCTCGACAATAGAATACCTTCCATAATGACAAGGCTACAATCCATTGGAGTAACAAAAATCTGAACAATAGACTACCTTGCATAATGACAAGGCTATCATCCATTGGATTAACATAGATATCGACAACAGACTACCTTCAATAACGACAAGGCTACCATCCCTTGGAGTAATAAAAATCACGACAAAAGACTACCTTCCATAATGACAAGGTTACCATCCATTGGAGCAACAGAAATCTCAATGACCGACTACCTTCCATAATGACAAGGCTACCATCCATTGAAATAACAAAAATCTCAACAATAGAATACCTTCCATAATGACAAGGCTACCATCCATTGGAGTAACAAAAATCTGAACAACAGACTACCTTGCATAATGACAAGGCTATCATCCATTGGAGTAACAGAGATATCGACAACAGACTACCTTCAATAATGACAAGGCTACCATCCATTGGAGTAATAAAAATCTCAACAACAGACTACCTTCCATAATGACAAGGCTACCATCCATTAGAGTAACAAAAATCTAAACAACAGACTACCTTCTATAATGACAAGGCTATAATCCATTGGAGTAACAGAAATCTCAACGACAAACTACCTTCCATTATGACAAGGCTACCATCTATTGGAGTATTAAAACTCACGTCAACAAACCACCTTCCATAATTTAAAGGTTACCATCCATTGGAGTATGAAAAATATCGACAACCTACTACCTTCCATAATAAAAAGGATACCATCAATTGGAATAACTAAAATCTCGACAATAGACTCCCTTCCATAATGACAAGGACACAATCCATTGGAGTAACAGAAATCTAACCGATAGACTACCTTCCATAATGACAAGGCTACCATTCATTGGTGTAACAAAAATATCGACAACAGACTACCTTCCATAATGACAAAGCTACATCCATTGGGGTAACAAAATTCTCGACAACAGACTACCTTCCATAATCACAAGGCTACCATCCATTGGAGTAACAAAAATCTCGACAAAAAAATACCTTCTATAATGAGAAGGCTACCATCCATTGGAATAACAAAAATCTCGACAAAAGACTACCTTCCATAATGACAAGGTTACCATCCATTTGACTAACAAAAATCTCAACGATAGACTACCTTACATAATGACAAGGCTACCATTCATTGGAGTAACAAAAATATCTTCAACAGACTACCTTCCACAATGACAAGGCTACATCCATTGGGCTATCAATAATTTCGACCACAGAATACCTTCCATAATGAAAAGTCTACCATCTATTTGAGTAACAAAAATCTCGACAAATAACTACCTTCCATAATGAGAAGGCTACCATCCATTGGAATTACAAAAATCTCGACAAAAGACTACCTTCCATAATAACAAGGTTACCATCCATTGGAGTAACAAAAATCTCAATGACCGACTACCTTCCAAAATGACAAGGCTACCATCCATTGGAATAACAAAAATCTCGACAATAGAATACCTTCCATAATGACAAGGCTACCATCCATTGGAGTAACAAAAATCTGAACAATAGACTACCTTACATAATGACAAGGCTATCATCCATTGGAGTAACATAGATATCGACAACAGACTACCTTCAATAATGACAAGGCTACCATCCATTGGAGTAATAAAAATCACGACAAAAGACTACCTTCCATAATGACAAGGTTACAATCCATTGGAATAACAAAAATCTCGACAAAAGACTACCTTCCATAATGACAAGGTTACCATCCATTGGAGTAACAGAAATCTCAATGACCGACTACCTTCCATAATGACAAGGCTACCATCCATTGAAATAACAAAAACTCGACAATAGAATACCTTCCATAATGACAAGGCTATCATCCATTAGAGTAACAAAAATTTGAACAACAGTCTACCTTTCATAATGACAAGGTTACCATCCATTGGAGCAACAGAAATCTCAATGACCGACTACCTTCCATAATGAGAAGTCTACCATCCATTGAAATAACAAAAATCTCAACAATAGACTACCTTCCATAATGACAAGGCTATCATCCATTGGAGTAACAAAAATCTGAACAACAGACTACCTTGCATAATGACAAGGCTATCATCCATTGGAGTAACAGAGATATCGACAACAGACTACCTTCAATAATGACAAGGCTACCATCCATTGGAGTAATAAAAATCTCAACAACAGACCACCTTCCATAATGACAAGGCTACCATCCATTTGAGTAACAAAAATCTCGACAAAAAACTACCTTCCATAATGAGAAGGCTAACATCCATTGGAATAACAAAAATCTCGACAAAAGACTACCTTCCATAATGACAAGGTTACCATCCATTGGAGTAACAAAAATCTCAATGACCGACTACCTTCCAAAATGACAAGGCTACCATCCATTGGAATAACAAAAATCTCGACAATAGAATACCTTCCATAATGACAAGGCTACCATCCATTGGAGTAACAAAAATCTGAACAATAGACTACCTTACATAATGACAAGGCTATCATCCATTGGAGTAACATAGATATCGACAACAGACTACCTTCAATAATGACAAGGCTACCATCCATTGGAGTAATAAAAATCACGACAAAAGACTACCTTCCATAATGACAAGGTTACAATCCATTGGAATAACAAAAATCTCGACAAAAGACTACCTTCCATAATGACAAGGTTACCATCCATTGGAGTAACAGAAATCTCAATGACCGACTACCTTCCATAATGACAAGGCTACCATCCATTGAAATAACAAAAACTCGACAATAGAATACCTTCCATAATGACAAGGCTATCATCCATTAGAGTAACAAAAATTTGAACAACATTCTACCTTTCATAATGACAAGGTTACCATCCATTGGAGCAACAGAAATCTCAATGACCGACTACCTTCCATAATGACAAGTCTACCATCCATTGAAATAACAAAAATCTCAACAATAGACTACCTTCCATAATGACAAGGCTATCATCCATTGGAGTAACAAAAATCTGAACAACAGACTACCTTGCATAATGACAAGGCTATCATCCATTGGAGTAACAGAGATATCGACAACAGACTACCTTCAATAATGACAAGGCTACCATCCATTGGAGTAATAAAAATCTCAACAACAGACCACCTTCCATAATGACAAGGCTACCATCCATTTGAGTAACAAAAATCTCGACAAAAAACTACCTTCCATAATGAGAAGGCTAACATCCATTGGAATAACAAAAATCTCGACAAAAGACTACCTTCCATAATGACAAGGTTACCATCCATTGGAATAACAAATATCTCGACAATAGACTACCTTCCATGATTACAAGGCTACCATACATTGGAGTAACAAAAATCTCGACAACAGACAACCTTCCAAAATGACAAGGCTACATCCATTGGGGTAACAAAAATCTCGACAACAGACTACCTTCCATAATGACAAGGTTACCATCCATTGGAGTAAAAAAAATCTCGACAAAAAACTACCTTCCATAATGAGAAGGCTACCATCCATTGGAATAACAAAAATCTCGACAAAAGACTACCTTCCATAATGACAAGGTTACCATCCATTTGACTAACAGAAATCTCAACGATAGACTACCATACATAATGACAAGGCTACCATCATTTGGAATAACAAAATTCTCGACAATAGAATACCTTCCATAATGACAAGGCTACCATCCATTGGAGTAACAAAAATCTGAACAACAATCTACCTTTCATAATGACAAGGCTATCATCCATTGGATTAACATAGATATCGACAACAAACTACCTTCAATAAAGACAAGGCTACCATCCCTTGGAGTAAT
The DNA here is from genome assembly GCA_948472305.1 of Vicia faba. Lineage (NCBI taxonomy): Eukaryota > Viridiplantae > Streptophyta > Magnoliopsida > Fabales > Fabaceae > Vicia > Vicia faba. Next base: position 657,859,919 of record OX451739.1, read on the forward strand.
AAAAATCACGACAAAAGACTACCTTCCATAATGCCAAGGTTACCATCCATTAGAATAACAAAAATCTCGACAAAAGACTACCTTCCATAATGACAAGGTTACCATCCATTGGAGCAACAGAAATCTCAATGACCGACTACCTTCCATAATGACAAGTCTACCATCCATTGAAATAACAAAAATCTCAACAATAGAATACCTTCCATAATGACAAGGCTATCATCCATTGGAGTAACAAAAATATGAACAACAGACTACCTTGCATAATGACAAGGCTATCATCCATTGGAGTAACAGAGATATCGACAACAGACTACCTTCAATAATGACAAGGCTACCATCCATTGGAGTAATAAAAATCTCAACAATAGACCACCTTCCATAATGACAAGGCTACCATCCATTTGAGTAACAAAAATCTAAACAACAGACTACCTTCCATAATGACAAGGCTATAATCCATTGGAGTAACAGAAATCTCAACGATAGACTACCTTCCATAATGACAAGGCTACCATCTATTGGAGTATTAAAAATCTCGTCAACAAACCACCTTCCATAATATAAAGGTTACCATCCATTGGAGAATGAAAAATATCGACAACAAACTACCTTCCATAATAAAAAGGATACCATCCATTGGAATAACTAAAATCTTGACAATAGAGTACCTTCCATAATGATAAGGCTATCATCCATTGAAGTAACAAAAATCTGAACAATAGACTACCTTCAATAATGAGAAGGCTACCATTCATTGGAGTAACAAAAATCTCGACAAAAGACTACCTTCCATAAAAACAAGGTTACCATCCATTGGAATAACAAAAATCTCGACAACAGATTCCCTTACATAATGGCAAGGCTATAATCCATTGGAGTAACACAAATATCAACGATAGACTACCTTCCATAGTGACAAGGCTACCATTCATTGGAGTAAAAAATATATCGACAACAAACTATCTTCCATAATGACAAGGCTACATCCATTGGGATAACAAAAATCTCGACCAAAAACTACCTTCTATAATGACAAGGCTACCATCCATTGGAGTAACAAAAATATCGACAAAAAACTACCTTCCATAATGAGAAGGCTACCATCCATTGGAATAACAAAAATCTCGACAAAAGACTACATTCCATAATTACAAGGTTACCATCCATTGGAATAACAAATATCTCGACAACAGACTACCTTCCAAAACGACAAGGCTACCATCCAATGGAAAAAAAAATTCTCGACAACAGACTACCTTCCATAATGACAAGGCTACAATCCATTGGAGTAACAAAAATCTGAACAACAGACTACCTTCCATAATGACAAGGTTACTATCCATTGGAGTAACAGAAATCTCAACGACATACTACCTTCCATAATGACAAGGCTACCATCCATTGAGTAACCAAAATATCGACAACAGACTACCTTCCATAATTACAAGGCTACCACCCATGGGAGTATCAAAAATCTCGACAAGAGACTACCTTCCATAATGACAAGGCTATCATCTATTGGAGTAACAAAAGTCTAAACAACATACTACCTTCCATAATGACAAGGCTTCCATCCATTGGAGTAACAGAAATCTCGATGATAGACTACCTTCCATAATGACATGGCTACCATCCATTGGAGTAACAAATATATGAAAAACAGACTACCTTGCATAATGACAAGGCTATCATCCATTGGAGTAACAGAGATATTGACAACAGACTACCTTCAATAATGACAAGGCTACCATCAATTGGTGTAACAAAAATCTCGACAAAAGACTACCTTCCATAATAACAAGGTTACCATCCATTGGAATAAAAAAATCTCGACAACAGACTCCCTTCCATAATGACAAGGCTATAATCCATTGGAGTAACAGAAATCTCAATGACAGACTACCTTCCATAATGACAAGGCTACCATCCATTGGAGTAACACAAATCTCGATAAAAGACTACCTTCCATAATAACAAGGTTACCATCCATTGGAATAACAAAAATCTCGATAACAGGCTCCCTTCCAAAATGACAAGGCTACAATCCATTGGAGTAACAGATATCTCAACGACAAACTACCTTCCATAATGACAAGGCTACCATCCATTGGAGTAACAAAAATATCGACAACAGACTACCTTCCATAATGACAAGGCTACCATCCATTGGAGTAACAAAAATATGAACAATAGACTACCTTGCATAATGACAAGGCTATTATCCATTCGAGTAACGGAGATATCAACAACAAACTACCTTCAATAATGACAAGGCTGCCATTTATTGGAGTAATAAAAATATCGACAACAGACTACCTTCCATAATGACAAGGCTACAATCCATTAGAGTAACAGAAATCCAACGACAGACTACCTTCCATAATGACAAGGCTACCATCTATTGGAGTAATAAAAATCTCGTCAACAAATAACCTTCCATAATTACAAAGTTACCATCCATTGGAGTATGAAAAATATCGACAATAGACTACCTTCCATAATAAAAAGGATACCATCCACTAGAATAACTAAAATCTCGACAATAGAGTACCTTCCATAATGACAAGGCTATCATCCATTTAAGTAACAAAAATATGAACAATAGACAACCTTGCATAATGACAAGGCTATCATCCATTGGAGTAACAGAGATATCGACAATAGACTACCTTCAATAATGAGAAGGCTACCATCCATAGGAGTAACAAAAATCTTGACAAAATACTACCTTCCATAATAAAAAGGTTACCATCCATTGGAATAACAAAAATCTCGACAACCGACTCCCTTCCATAATGACAAGGCTATAATCCAATAGAGTAACAGAAATCTCAACGACAAACTACCTTCCGAAATGACAAGGTGACCATTCATTGGAGTAACAAATATATCGACAACAGACTACCTTCCATAATGACAAGGCTACATTCATTGGAGTAACAAAAATATCGACAAAACACTACGTTTCATAATTACAAGGTTACCATCCGTTGGAATAAATAATATCTCGACAGCAGACTACCTTCAAAAATGACAAGGCTACCATCCAATGGAATAAAAAATTCTCGACAACAAACTACCTTCCATAATGACAAGGCTACAATCCATTGGAGTAACAAAAAATTGAACAACAGACTACCTTCCATAATGACAAGGCTACAATACATTAGAGTAATAGAAATTTCAACGAAAGACTACCTTCAATAATTATAAGGCTACCATCCATTGGAGTAACAAAAATCTCGATAACAGACTACCTTTCAGAATCACAAGGCTACCACCCATTAGAGTATCAAAAATTTTGACAACAGACTACCTTCCATAATGACAAGGCTATCATCCATTGGAGTAACAAAAATCTGAACAACAGACTACCTTCCATAATGACAAGACTACCATCCATTGGAGTAACAGAAATCTCAACGACCGACTACCTACCGTAATGATAAGTCTACCATCCATTGGAATAAAAAAAATCTCGACAATAGACTACCTTCCATAATGACAAGGCTACCATCCATTGGATTAACAAATATATGAACAACAGACTACCTTGCATAATGACAAGGCTATCATCCATTGGAGTAACAGAGATGTTGACAACTGACTACCTTCAATAATGACATGGCTACCATCAATTGGTGTAACAAAAATCTCGACAAAAGACTACCTTTCATAATAACAAGGTTACCATCCATTGGAATAAAAAAAATCTCGACAACAGACCCCTTTGATTAATGATAAGGCTATATTCCATTGGAGTAACAGAAATCTCAACGACAAACTACCTTCCATAATAACAAGGTTACTATCCATTGGAATAACAAAAATGTAGACAACAGACTCCCTTCCATAATGACAAGGCTACCATTCATTGGAGTAACAAAAATATGAACAACAGACTACCTTGCATAATGTCAAGGCTACAATCCATTGGAGTAACAGAAATATCAACGACAGAACACCTTCCATAATGACAAGGCTACATTCCATTGAGTAACAAAAATCTCGACAACAGACTACCTTCCATAATTATAATGCTACCACCCATTGGAGTATCAAAAATCTCGACAACAAACTACCTCCATAATGACAAGGCTATCATTTATTGGAGTAACAAAAGTCTAAACAATAGACTACCTTCCTTAATGACAAGGCTACCATCCATTGGAATAAAAAAAATCTCGATAATAGACTACCTTCCATAATGACATGGCTACCATCCATTGGAGTAACAAATATCTGAACAACGGACTACCTTTCATAATGACAAGGCTATCATCCATTGGAGTAACAGAGATATTGACAACAAACTACATTCAATAATGACAAGGCTACCATCAATTGGTGTAACAAAAATCTCGACAATAGACTACCTTCCATAATAACAAGGTTACCATCCATTGGAATAAAAAAAATCTCGACAACAGACTCCCTTCATTAATGATAAGGCTATAATCCATTGTAGTAACAGAAATCTCAACGACAGACTACCTTCCATAATGACAAGGCTACCATCCATTAGAATAAAAAAAATCTCGACAACAGACTCCCTTCCATAATGACAAGGCTACAATCCATTGGAGTAACAGAAATCTCAACAACAAACTAACTTCCATAATGACAAGGCTACCATTCATTAGAGTAACAAAAATATCGACAACAGACTACCTTCCATAATGACAAGGCTACATCCATTGGGGTAACAAAAATCTCGACAGCAGACTACCTTCTATAATGACAAGGCTACCATCCATTAGAATAACAAAAATCTCGACAAAAGACTACCTTCCATAATGACAAGGCTACCATCCATTGGAATAAATAAAATCTCGACAATAGACTACCTTCCATAATGACAAGGCTACAATCCATTGGAGTACAAAAATATGAACAACAGACTACCTTCCATAATGACAAGGTTACAATCCATTGGAGTAACAGAAATCTCAACGACATACTACCTTCCATAATTACAAGGCTACATTCCATTGAGTAACAAAAATCTCGACAACACACTACCTTCCATAATTACAAGGCTACCACCCATTGGAGTATCAAAAATCTCGACAACAGACTACCTCCATAATGACAAGGCTATCATCTATTGGAGTATCAAAAATCTCGACAACAAACTACCTTCCATAATGACAAGGCTACCATCCATTCGAATAACCCAAATCTCGACAATAGAGTACCTTCCATAATGACAAGGCTATCATCCATTGAAGTAACAAAAATCTGAACAACAGACTACCTTTCATAATGACAAGGCTACCATCCATTGGAGTAACATAAATCTCAACGACCGACTACCTTCCATAATGACAAGGCTACCATCCATTGAAATAACAAAAAACTCGACAATAGAATACCTTCCATAATGTCAAGGGTACCATCCATTGGAGTAACAAAAATGTGAACAACAGACTACCTTGAATAAAGAAAAGGCTATCATCCATTGGAGTAATAGAGATATCGACAAAAGACTACCTTAAATAATGACAAGGCCACCATCCATTGGAGTAACAAAAATCTCGAAAAAAGACTACCTTCCATAATGACAAGGTTACCATCCATTGGAATAACAAAAATCTCGATAACAGACTACATTCCATAATGACAAAGCTACCATCCAATGGTATAAATTTTTTTTCGACAATAGACCACCTTCCATAAGGACAAGGCTACCATCCATTGGAGTAACAAAAATATGAACAACATACTACCTTCCATAATGACAAGGCTACAATCCATTGGAGTAACAGAAATCTCAACGACAGACTACCTTGCATAATGACAAGGCTACCATATATTGGAGTAACAAAAATCTCGACAACAGACTACCTTCAATAATACCTAGGCTACCATCCATTGGAGTATCAAAAATCTCGACAACAGACTACCTTCCATAATGACAAGGCTACCATCCATTGGAATAACCAAAATCTCGACAATAGAGTACCTTCCATAATGATAAGGCTATCGTCCATTTAAGTAACAAAACTCTGAACAACATACTACCTTTCATAATGACAAGGCTACCATCCATTGGAGTAACAGAAATCTCAACGACCAACTACTTTCCATAATGACAAGGCTACCATCCATTGGAATAACAAAAATCTCGACAATAGACTACCTTTTTATAATGACAAGGCTACCATCCATTGGAGTAAAAAAAATGTGAACAAAAGACTACCTTGCATAATGACAAGACTATCATTCATTGGAGTAACAAAAATATCGACAACAGACAAACTTCCATAATGACAAGGATGCATCCATTGGGGTAACAAAAATCTCAACAGCAGACTACCTTTCATAATGACAAGGCTACCATCCCTTGGAGTAACAAAAATCTCCACAAAAAACTACCTTCCAAAATGACAAGGCTACCATCCATTGGAATAACAAAAATCTCGACAAAAGACTACCTTCAATAATGACAAGGTTACCATCCATTGGAATAACAAATATCTCGACAACAGACTACCTTCCATAATGACAAGGCTACAATCCATTGGAGTAACAAAAATTTGAACAACAGACTACCTTTCATAATGACAAGGCTACAATCCATTAGAGTAATAGAAATCTCAACGACATACTACCTTCAATAATGACAAGGCTACCATCCATTGGAGTAACAAAAATCTCGACAACAGACTACCTTCCATAATCACAAGTCTACCACCCATTGGAGTATCTAATTTTTAGACAACAAACTACCTTCCATAATGACAAGGCTATCATCCATTGGAGTAACAAAAATCTAAAAACCAGACTACCTTCCATAATGACAAGACTACCATCCATTGGAGTAACATAAATCTCAACGACGGACTACCTTCAATAATGACAAGTCTACCATCCATTGGAGTAACAAAAATCTCGACAAAAGAATACCTTCCATAATGACAAAGCTACCATCCAATGGAATAAAAAAATTTTCGACAACAGACTACCTTCCTTAATAACAAGGCTACCATCCATTGGAGTAACAAAAATCTGAACAACATACTACCTTCCATAATGACAAGGCTACAATTCATTGGAGTAACAGAAATCTCAACGACAGACTACCTTCCATAATGACAAGGCTACCATCTATTGGAGTAACAAAAATCTCGACAATAGACTACCTTCCATAATTACAAGTCTACCACCCATTGGAGTATCTAATTTTTAGACAACAAACTACCTTCCATAATGACAAGGCTATCATCCATTGGAGTAACAAAAATCTAAAAACCAGACTACCTTCCATAATGACAAGACTACCATCCATTGGAGTAACATAAATCTCAACGACGGACTACCTTCAATAATGACAAGTCTACCATCCATTGGAGTAACAAAAATCTCGACAAAAGACTACCTTCCATAATGACAAAGCTACCATCCAATGGAATAAAAAAATTTTCGACAACAGACTACCTTCCTTAATAACAAGGCTACCATCCATTGGAGTAACAAAAATCTGAACAACATACTACCTTCCATAATGACAAGGCTACAATTCATTGGAGTAACAGAAATCTCAACGACAGACTACCTTCCATAATGACAAGGCTACCATCTATTGGAGTATCAATTATCTCGACAACAGACTACCTTCCATAATGACAATTCTACCATCCATTCGAATAACCAAAATCTCGACAATAGAGTACCTTCCATAATGACAAGGCTATCATCCATTGAAGTAACAAAAATCTGAACAATAGACTACCTTTCATAATCACAAGGCTACCATCCATTGGGGTAACAGAAATCTCAACGACCGACTACCTTCCATAATGACAAGGCTACCATCCATTGGAATAACTAAAATCTCGACCATAGACTACCTTCCATAATGACAAGGCTAACATCCATCGGAGTAACAAAAATGTGAACAACAGACTACCTTGCATATTAACAAGGCTATCATCCATTGGAGTAACACTGATATCAACAAAAGACTACCTTCAATAATGACAAGGCTACCATCCATTGGAGTAACACAAATCTCGACAAAAGACTACCTTCCATAATGGCAAGGTCACCATCCATTAGAATAACAAAAATCTCGACAACAGACTACATTCCATAATGACAAGGCTACCATTCATTGGAGTAACAAAAATATCGACAACAGATTACCTTCCATAATGACAAGGCTACATCCATTGGGGTAACAAAAATCTCGACAACAGACTACCTTCCAAAATGACAAGGCTACCATACATTGGAGTAACAAAAATCTCGACAAAAGACTACCTTCCATAATGACAAGGTTACCATCCATTGGAATAACAAAAATCTCGACAACAGACTACCTTCCATAATGACAAAGCTACCATCCAATGGAATAAAAAAATTTTCGACAACAGACTACCTTCCATAATAACAAGGCTACCATCCATTGGAGTATCAAAAATCTGAACAACATACTACCTTCGATAATGACAAGGCTACAATTCATTGGAGTAACAGAAATCTCAACGACAGACTACCTTCCATAATGACAAGGCTACCATCTATTGGAGTAACAAAAATCTCGACAACAGACTACCTTCCATAATTACAAGGCTACCATACATTGGATTATCAATTATCTCGACAACAGACTACCATCCATAATGACAAAGCTACCATCCATTCGAATAACCAAAATCTCGACAATAGAGTACCTTCCATAATGACAAGGCTATCATCCATTGAAGTAACAAAAATTTGAACAATAGACTACCTTTCATAATCACAAGGCTACCATCCATTGGGGTAACAAAAATCTCAACGACCGACTACCTTCCATAATGACAAGGCTAACATCCATCGGAGTAACAAAAATGTGAACAACAGACTACCTTGCATATTAACAAGGCTATCATACATTGGAGTAACACTGATATCAACAAAAGACTACCTTCAATAATGACAAGGCTACCATCCATTGGAGTAACAAAAATCTCGACAAAAGACTACCTTCCATAATGGCAAGGTTACCATCCATTGGAATAACAAAAATCTCGACAACAGACTACATTCCATAATGACAAGGCTACCATTCAGTGGAGTAACAAAAATATCGACAACAGATTACCTTCCATAATGACAAGGCTACATCCATTGGGGTAACAAAAATCTCGACAACAGACTACCTTCCAAAATGACAAGGCTACCATCCATTGGAGTAACAAAAATCTCGACAAAAGACTACCTTCCATAATGACAAGGTTACCATCCATTGGAATAACAAAAATCTCGACAACAGACTACCTTCCATAATGACAAAGCTACCATCCAGTGGAATAAAAAAATTTTCGACAACAGACTACCTTCCATAATAACAAGGCTACCATCCATTGGAGTATCAAAAATCTGAACAACATACTACCTTCGATAATGACAAGGCTACAATTCATTGGAGTAACAGAAATCTCAACGACAGACTACCTTCCATAATGACAAGGCTACCATCTATTGGAGTAACAAAAATCTCGACAACAGACTACCTTCCATAATTACAAGGCTACCACCCATTGGTGTATCAAAAATTTCGACAACAGACTACCTTCCATAATGACAAGGCTATCATCCATTGGAGTAACAAAAATCTGAACAACAGACTACCTACCATAATGACAAGGCTACCATCCATTGGAATAACAAAAATATTCACAATAGACTACCTTCCATAATGACAAGGCTACCAACAATTGGAGTAACAAAAATTTGAACAATAGATTACCTTGCATAATGACAAGGCTATCATCCATTGGAGTAACAGAGATATCGACAACATACTACCTTCAATAATGACAAGCCTAGCTACCATTGGAGTAACAAAAATCTCGACAAAAGATTACCTTCCATAATGACAAGGTTACCATCCATTGGAATAACAAAAATCTCGACAACAGACTACCTTCCATAATGACAAAGCTACCATCCAATGGAATAAAATTTTTTTTGACAACAGACTACCTTCAATAATAACAAGGCTACCATCCATTGGAGTATCAAAAATCTGAACAACATACTACCTTCCATAATGACAAGGCTACAATTCATTGGAGTAACAGAAATCTCAACGACAGACTACCTTCCATAATGACAAGGCTACCATCTATTGGAGTAACAAAAATCTCGACAACAGACTACCTTCCATAATTACAAGGCTACCATCCATTGGAGTATCAATTATCTCGACAACAGACTACCTTCCATAATGACAAAGCTACCATCCATTCGAATAACCAAAATCTCGACAATAGAGTACCTTCCATAATGACAAGGCTATCATCCATTGAAGTAACAAAAATCTGAACAATAGACTAACTTTCATAATCACAAGGCTACCATCCATTGGGGTAACAGAAATCTCAACGACCGACTACCTTCCATAATGACAAGGCTAACATCCATCGGAGTAAAAAAAATGTGAACAACAGACTACCTTGCATATTAACAAGGCTATCATACATTGGAGTAACACTGATATCAACAAAAGACTACCTTCAATAATGACAAGGCTACCATCCATTGGAGTAACAAAAATCTCGACAAAAGACTACCTTCCATAATGGCAAGGTTACCATCCATTGGAATAACAAAAATCTCGACAACAGACTACATTCCATAATGACAAGGCTACCATTCAGTGGAGTAACAAAAATATCGACAACAGATTACCTTCCATAATGACAAGGCTACATCCATTGGGGTAACAAAAATCTCGACAACAGACTACCTTCCAAAATGACAAGGCTACCATCCATTGGAGTAATAAAAATCTCGACAAAAAATTACCTTCCATAATGAGAAGGCTACCATCCATTGGAATAACAAAAATCTCGACAAAAGACTACCTTCAATAATGACAAGGTTACCATCCATTGGAATAACAAATATCTCGACAACAGACTACCTTCCATAAAGACAAGGCTACAATCCATTGGAGTAACAAAAATCTGAACAACAGACTACCTTCCTTAATGACAAGGCTACAATCCATTAGAGTGACAGAAATCTCAACGACTGACTACCTTCTATAATGACAAGGCTACCATCCATTGGAGTAACAAAAATCTCGACAACAGTCTACCTTCCATAATAACAAGGCTACCACCCATTGGAGTATCAAAAATTTCGACAACAGACTACCTTCCATAATGACAAGGCTATCATCCATTGGAGTAACAAAAATATGAACAACAGACTACCTACCATAATGACAAGGCTACCATCCATTGGAATAACAAAAATATTCACAATAGACTACCTTCCATAATGACAAGGCTACCAACAATTGGAGTAACAAAAATCTGAACAATAGATTACCTTGCATAATGACAAGGCTATCATCCATTGGAGTAACAGAGATATCGACAACATACTACCTACAATAATGACAAGCCTAGCTACCATTGGAGTAACAAAAATCTCGACAAAAGACTACCTTCCATAATGACAAGGTTACCATCCATTGGAATAACAAAAATCTCGACAACAGACTACCTTCCATAATGACAAAGCTACCATCCAATGGAATAAAAAAATTTTCGACAACAAACTACCTTCCATAACGACAAGGCTACCATCCATTGAAGTAACAAAAATCTTAACAACAGACTACCTTTCATAATCACAAGGCTACCATCCATTGGAGTAACAGAAATCTCAACGACCGACTACCTTCCATAATGACAAGGCTACCATCCATTGGAATAACTAAAATCTCGACAATAGACTACCTTCCATAATGACAAGGCTAACATCCATCGGAGTAACAAAAATGTGAACAACATACTACCTTGCATATTGACAAGGCTATCATCCATTGGAGTAACAGTGATATCGACAAAAGACTACCTTCAATAATGACAAGGCTACCATCCATTGGAGTAACAAAAATCTCGACAAAAGACTACCTTCCATAATGGCAAGGTTACCATCCATTGGAATAACAAAAATCTCGACAACAAACTACATTCCATAATGACAAGGCTACCATTCATTGGAGTAACAAAAATATCGACAACAGATTACCTTCCATAATGATAAGGCTACATCCATTGGGGTAACAAAAATCTCGACAATAGACTACCTTCCAAAATGACAAGGCTACCATCCATTTGAGTAACAAAAATCTCGACAAAAAATTACCTTCCATAATGAGAAGGCTACCATCCATTAGAATAACAAAAATCTCGACAACAGACTACCTTCCATAAAGACAAGGCTACAATCCATTGGAGTAACAAAAATCTGAACAACAGACTACCTTCCTTAATGACAAGGCTACAATCCATTAGAGTGGCAGAAATCTCAACGACAGACTACCTTCTATAATGACAAGGCTATCATCCATTGGAGTAACAAAAATCTGAACAACAGACTACCTTCCATAATGACAAGACTACCATTCATATGAGTAACAGAAATTTCAACGACCGACTACCTACCATAATGACAAGGCTAACATCCATTGGAATAACAAAAATATCGACAATAGACTACCTTCCATAATGACAAGGCTACCATCCATTGGAGTTACAAAAAACTGAACAATAGATTACCTTGCATAATGACAAGGCTATCATCCATTGGAGTAACAGAGATATCGACAACAAACTACCTTCAATAATGAAAAGGTTACCATCCATTGGAATAACAAAAACCTCGACAACTGACTACCTTCCATAATGACAAGGCTACCATCCAATGGAATAAAAAAAATTTCGAAAACTGACTACCTTCCATAATGATAAGGTTACCATCCATTGGAGTAACACAAATCTAACAATAGATAACCTTCCATAATGACAAGGCTACAATCCATTGGAGTAACAGAAATCTCAACGACAGACTACCTTCCATAATAACAAGGCTACCATCTATTGGAGTAACAAAAATCTCGACAACAGACTACCTTCCATAATTACAAGGCTACCATCCATTGGAGTATCAATTATCTCGACAACGGACTACCTTCCATAATGACAAAGCTACCATCCATTCGAATAACCAAAATCTCGACAATAGAGTACCTTCCATAATGACAACGCTATCATCCATTGAAGTAACAAAAATCTGAACAACATACTAACTTCCATAATGACAAGGTTACGATCCATTGGACTAATAGAAATCTCAACGACAGACTACCTTCCATAATGACAAGGCTACCATCCATTGGAATAACAAAAATCTCGACAATAGACTACCTTCCATAATGACAAGGCTACCATCCATTGGAGTAACAAAAATGTGAACAATAGACTACCTTGCATAATGACAAGGCTATCATCCATTGGAGTAACAGAGATATCGACAAAAGACTACCTTCAATAATGACAAGGCTACCATCCATTGGAGTAACAAAAACCTCGACAAAAGACTACCTTCCATAATGACAAGGTTACCATCCATTGGAATAACAAAAATCTCGACAACAGACTACATTCCATAATGACAAGGCTACCATTCATTGGAGTAACAAAAATATCGACAACAAACTACCTTCCATAATGAGAAGGCTACATCCATTGGGGTAACAAAAATCTCGACAACAGACTACCTTCCATAATGATAAGGCTACCATCCATTGGAGTAACAAAAAGCTCGACAAAAGACTACCTTCCATAATGAGAAGGCTACCATCCATTGGAATAACAAAATTTTTGACAAAAGACTACCTTCCATAATGACAAGGTTACCATCCATTGGAATAAAAAATATCTCGACAACAAACTACCTTCCATAAAGACAAGGTTACAATCCATTGGAGTAACAAAAATCTGAACAAAAGACTACCTTCCTTAATAAAAAAATACAATCCATTAGAGTGACAGAAATCTCAACAACAGACTACCTTCCATAATATGAAGGCTACCATCCATTGGAGTAACAAAAATATCGACAACAGACTACCTTCCATAATCACAAGGCTACCACCCATTGGAGTATCAAAAATTTCGACAACAGACTACCGTCCATAATGACAAGGCTACCATCCATTGGAATAACCAAAATATTCATAATAGACTACCTTCCATAATGACAAGGCTACCATCAATTGGAGTAACAAAAATCTGAACAATAGATTACCTTGCATAATGACAAGACTATCAGCCGTTGGAGTAACAGAGATATCGACAACATACTTCCTTCAATAATGACAAGGCTACCATCCATTGGAGTAACAAAAATCTCGACAAAAGACTACCTTCCATAATGACATGGTTACCATCCATTGGAATAACAAAAATCTCGACAATAGACTACCTTCCATAATGACAAAGCTACCATTCATTGGAGTAAAAAAAATATCGACAACAGACTACCTTCCATAATGACAAGGCTACCATCCATTGGAGTAACAAAAATCTCGACAAAAGACTACCTTCCATAATGAGAAGGCTACCATCCATTTGAATAACCAAAATCTCGACAAAAGACTACCTTCCATAATGAGAAGGCTACCATCCATTAGAATAACCAAAATCTCGACAACATACTACCTTCCATAAAGACAAGGCTACAATCCATTGGTGTAACAAATATCTCGACAACAGACTACCTTCCATAATGACACGGCTACCATCCATTGGAATAACAAAAATCTCGACAATAGACTACCTTCCATAATGACAAGGCTACCATCCATTGGAGTAACAAAAATGTGAACAACAGACTACTTTGCATAATGACAAGGCTATCATCCATTGGAGTAACAGAGATATCGACAAAAGACTACCTTCAATAATGACAAGGCTACCATCCATTGGAATAACGAAAATCTAGACAATAGAGTACCTTCCATAATGACAAGGCTACCATTCATTGGAGTAACAAAAATATCGACAACAGACTACCTTTCATAATGACAAGGCTACATCCATTGGGGTAACAAAAATCTCGACAACAGACTACCTTCCATAATGACAAGGCTACCATCCATCGGAGTAACAAAAATCTCGACAAAAGACTACCTTCCATAATGACAAGGCTACCATCCATTGGAATAACCAAAATCTCGACAAAAGACTACCTTCCATAATGAGAAGGCTACCATCCATTGGAATAACAAAAATCTCGACAAAAGACTACCTTCCATAATGAGAAGGCTACCATCCATTGGAATAACCAAAATCTCGACAACATACTACCTTCCATAAAGACAAGGCTACAATCCATTGGAGTAACAAATATCTCGACAACAGACTACCTTCCATAATGAAAAGGCTACCATCCATTGGAATAACAAAAATATCGATAATAGACTACCTTCCATAATGACAACGCTACCATCCATTGGAGTAACACAAATGTAAACAACAGACTACCTTCCATAATGACAATGTTACAATCCATTGGAGTAACAGAGATATCGACAAAAGACTACCTTCCATAATGACAATGCTACATCCATTGGGGTAACAAAAATCTCGACAACAGAGTACCTTCCATAATGACAAGGATACCATCCATTGGAGTAACAAAAATCACGACAAAAGACTACCTTCCATAATGAGAAGGCTACCATCCATTGGAATAACCAAAATCTCGACAAAAGTCTACCTTCCATAATGACAAGGTTACCATCCATTGGAATAACAAATATCTCGAAAATAGACTACCTTCCATAAAGACAAGGCTACAATCCATTGGAGTAACAAAAATCTGAACAAAAGACTACCTTCCTTAATGACAAGGCTACCATCCATTGGAGTAACAAAAATATCGACAACAAACTACCTTCCATAATCACAAGGCTACCACCCATTGGAGTATCAAAAATTTCGACAACATACTACCTTCCATAATGACAAGGATAACATCCATTGTAGTAACAAAAATATGAACAACAGAGTACCTTCCATAATGACAAGACTACCATCCATTGGAGTAACAAAAATTTCAACGACCGACTACCTACCATAATGACAGGGCTACCATCCATTAGAATAACAAAAATATTCACAATAGACTACCTTCCATAATGACAAGGCTACCATCCATTGGAATAACAAAAATCTCGACAATAGACTACCTTCCATAATGACAAGGCTACCATCCATTGGAGTAACAAAAATGTGAACAACATAATACCTTGCATAATGACAAGGCTATCATCCAATCGAGTAACATAGATATCGACAAAAGACTACCTTCAACAATGACAAGGCTACCATCCATTGGAATAACCAAAATCTCGACAATAGAGTACCTTCCATAGTGACAAGGCTACCATTCATTGGAGTAACAAAAATATCGACAACAAACTACCTTCCATAATGACAAGGCTACATCCATTGGGGTAACAAAAATCTCGACAACAGACTACCTTCCATAATGACAAGGCTACCATCCATTGGAGTAACAAAAATCTCGAAAAAAGACTACCTTCCATAATGAGAAGGCTACCATCCATTTAAATAACCAAAATCTCGACAAAAGACTACCTTCCATAATGAGAAGGCTACCATCCATTGGAATAACCAAAATCTCGACAACATACTACCTTCCATAAAGACAAGGCTACAATCCATTGGAGTAACAAATATCTCGACAACAGACTACCTTCCATAATGACAAGGCTACCATCCATTGGAATAACAAAAATCTCGACAATAGACTACCTTCCATAATGACAAGGCTACCATCCATTGGATTAACAAAAATGTGAACAACAGACTACCTTGCATAATGACAAGGCTATCATCCATTGGAGTAACAGAGATATCGACATAAGACTACCTTCAATAATGACAAGGCTACCATCCATTGGAATAACCAAAATCTAGACAATAGAGTACCTTCTATAATGACAAGGCTACCATTCATTGGAGTAACAAAAATATCGACAACAGACTACCTTCCGTAATGACAAGGCTACATCCATTGGGGTACCCAGAATCTCGACAACAGACTACCTTCCATAATGACAAGGCTACCATCCATTGGAGTAACAAAAATCTCGACAAAAGACTACCTTCCATAATGAGAAGGCTACCATCCATTGGAATAACCAAAATCTCGACAACATACTACCTTGCATAATGACAAGGCTATCATCCATTGGAGTAACAGAGATATCGACAAAAGACTACCTTCAACAATGACAAGGCTACCATCCATTGGAATAACCAAAATCTCGACAATAGAGTACCTTCGATAATGACAAGGCTACCATTCATTGGAGTAACAAAAATATCGACAACAGACTACCTTCCATAATGACAATGTTACAATCCATTGGAGTAACAGAGATATCGACAAAAGACTACCTTCCATAATGACAATGCTACATCCATTGGGGTAAAAAAATCTCGACAACAGACTACCTTCCATAATGACAAGGATACCATCCATTGGAGCAACAAAAATCACGACAAAAGACTACCTTCCATAATGAGAAGGCTACCATCCATTGGAATAACCAAAATCTCGAGAAAAGACTACCTTCCATAATGACAAGATTACCATCCATTGGAATAACAAATATCTCGAAAATAGACTACCTTCCATAAAGACAAGGCTACAATCCATTGGAGTAACAAAAATCTGAACAACAGACTACCTTCCTTAATGACAAGGCTACCATCCATTGGAGTAACAAAAATATCGACAACAGACTACCTTCCATAATCACAAGGCTACCACCCATTGGAGTATCAAAAAATTCGATAACATACTACCTTCCATAATGACAAGGCTAACATCCAATGGAGTAAGAAAAATATGAACAACAGAGTACCTTCCATAATGACAAGACTACCATCCATTGGAGTAACAGAAATTTCAACGACCGACTACCTACCATAATGACAAGGCTACCATCCATTGGAATAACAAAAATATTCACAATAGACTACCTTCCATAATGACAAGGCTACCATCCATTGGAATAACAAAAATCTCGACAACAGACTACCTTCCATAATGACAAGGCTACCATCCATTGGAGTAACAAAAATGTGAACAACAGACTACCTTGCATAATGACAAGGCTATCATCCATTGGAGTAACAGAGATATCGACAAAAGACTACCTTAAATAATGACAAGGCTACCATCCATTGGAATAACGAAAATCTAGACAATAGAGTACCTTCCATAATGACAAGGCTACAATTCATTGGAGTAACAAAAATACCGACAACATACTACCTTCCGTAATGACAAGGCTACATCCATTGGGGTAACAAAAATCTCGACAACAGACTACCTTCCATAATGACAAGGCTACCATCCATTGGAGTAACAAAAATTTCGACAAAAGACTACCTTCCATAATGAGAAGGCTACCATCCATTGGAATAACCAAAATCTCGACAACATACTACCTTCCATAAAGTAAAGGCTACAATCCATTGGCGTAACAAATATCTCGACAACAGACTACCTTCCATAATGACAAGGCTACCATCCATTGGAATAACAAATATCTCGACAACAGACTACCTTCCATAATGACAAGGATACCATTCATTGGAGTAACAAATATGTGAACAACAGACTACCTTCCATAATGACAACGTTACCATCCATTGGAGTAACAGAGATATCGATAATAGACTACCTTCCATAATGACAATGCTACATCCATTGGAGTAACAAAAATATGAACAACAGAGTACCTTCCATAATGACAAGACTACCATCCATTGGAGTAACAGAAATTTCAACGACCGACTACCTACCATAATGACAAGGCTACCATCCATTGGAATAACAAAAATATTCACAATAGACTACCTTCCATAATGACAAGGCTACCATCCATTGGAATAACAAAAATCTCGACAATAGACTACCTTCCATAATGACAAGGCTACCATCCATTGGAGTAACAAAAATGTGAACAACATAATACCTTGCATAATGACAAGGCTATCATTCATTGGAGTAACAGAGATATCGACAAAAGACTACCTTCAACAATGACAAGGCTACCATCCATTGGAATAACCAAAATCTCGACAATAGAGTACCTTCCATAATGACAAGGCTACCATTCATTGGAGTAACAAAAATATCGACAACAGACTACCTTCCATAATGACAAGGCTACATCCATTGGGGTAACAAAAATCTCGACAACAGACTACCTTCCATAATGACAAGGCTACCATCCATTGGAGTAACAAAAATCTCGACAAAAGACTACCTTCCATAATGAGAAGGCTACCATCCATTTGAATAACCAAAATCTCGACAAAAGACTACCTTCCATAATGAGAAGGCTATCATCCATTGGAATAACCAAAATCTCGACAACATACTATCTTCCATAAAGACAAGGCTACAATCCATTGGAGTAACAAAAATATCGACAACAGACTACCTTCCATAATGACAAGGCTACATCCATTGGGGTAACAAAAATCTCGACAATAGACTACCTTTCATAATGACAAGGCTACCATCCATTGGAGAAACAAAAATCTCGACAAAAGACTACCTTCCATAATGAGAAGGCTACCATCCATTTGAATAACCAAAATCTCGACAAAAGACTACCTTCCATAATGAGAAGGCTATCATCCATTGGAATAACCAAAATCTCGACAACATACTATCTTCCATAAAGACAAGGCTACAATCCATTGGAGTGACAAATATCTCGACAACAGACTACCTTCCATAATGACAAGGCTACCATCCATAGGAGTAACAAAAATCTCGACAAAAGACTACCTTCCATAATGAGAAGGCTACCATCCATTGGAATAACGAAAATCTCGACAACATACTACCTTCCATAAAGACAAGGCTACAATCCATTGGAGTAACAAATATCTCGACAACAGACTACCTTCCATAATGACAAGGCTACCATCCATTGGAATAACAAATATCTCGACAACAGACTACCTTCCATAATGACAAGGCTACCATCCATTGGAGTAACAAATATGTGAACAACAGACTACCTTCCATAATGACAATGTTACCATCCATTAGAGTAATAGAGATATCGACAAAAGACTACCTTCAATAATGACAATGCTACATCCATTGGAGTAAAAAAAATATGAACAACAGAGTACCTTCCATAATGACAAGACTACCATCCATTGGAGTAACAGAAATTTCAACGACCGACTACCTACCATAATGACAAGGCTACCATCCATTAGAATAACAAAAATATTCACAATAGACTACCTTCCATAATGACAAGGCTACCATCCATTGGAATAACAAAAATCTCGACAATAGACTACCTTCCATAATGACAAGGCTTCCATCCATTGGAGTAACAAAACTATGAACAACATAATACCTTGCATAATGACAAGGCTATCATCCATTAGAGTAACAGAGATATCGACAAAAGACTACCTTCAACAATGACAAGGCTACCATCCATTGGAATAACCAAAATCTCGACAATAGAGTACCTTCCATAATGACAAGGCTACCATTCATTGGAGTAACAAAAATATCGACAACAGACTACCTTCCATAATGACAAGGCTACATCCATTGGGGTAACAAAAATCTCGACAATAGACTACCTTCCATAATGACAAGGCTACCATCCATTGGAGAAACAAAAATCTCGACAAAAGACTACCTTCCATAATGAGAAGGCTACCATCCATTTGAATAACCAAAATCTCGACAAAAGACTACCTTCCATAATGAGAAGGCTATCATCCATTGGAATAACCAAAATCTCGACAACATACTATCTTCCATAAAGACAAGGCTACAATCCATTGGAGTGACAAATATCTCGACAAAAGACTACCTTCCATAATGACAAGGCTACCATCCATTGGAGTAACAAAAATGTGAACAACAAACTACCTTGCATAAGGACAAGGCTATCATCCATTGGAGTAACAGAGATATCGACAAAAGACTACCTTCAATAATGACAAGGCTACCATCCATTGGAATAACGAAAATCTAGACAATAGAGTACCTTCCATAATGACAAGGCTACCATTCATTGGAGTAACAAAAATACCGACAACAGACTACCTTCCGTAATGACAAGGCTACATCCATTGGGGTAACAAAAATCTCGACAACAGACTACCTTCCATAATGACAAGGCTACCATCCATTGGAGTAACAAAAATGTGAACAACATAATACCTTGCATAATGACAAGGCTATCATCCATTGGAGTAACAGAGATATCGACAAAAGACTACCTTCAACAATGACAAGGCTACCATCCATTGGAATAACCAAAATCTCGACAATAGAGTACCTTCCATAATGACAAGGCTACCATTCATTGGAGTAACATAAATATCGACAATAGACTACCTTCCATAATGATAAGGCTACATCCATTGGGGTAACAAAAATCTCGACAACAGACTACCTTCCATAATGACAAGACTACCATCCATTGGAGTAACAAAAATCTCGACAAAAGACTACCTTCCATAATGAGAAGGCTACCATCCATTTGAATAACCAAAATCTCGACAAAAGACTACCTTCCATAATGAGAAGGCTATCATCCATTGGAATAACCAAAATCTCGACAACATACTATCTTCCATAAAGACAAGGCTACAATCCATTGGAGTAACAAATATCTCGACAACAGACTACCTTCCATAATGACAAGGCTACCATCCATTGGAGTAACAAAAATGTGAACAACAAACTACCTTGCATAATGACAAGGCTATCATCCATTGGAGTAACAGAGATATCGACAAAAGACTACCTTCAATAATGACAAGGCTACAATCCATTGGAATAACGAAAATCTAGACAATAGAGTACCTTCCATAATGACAAGGCTACCATTCATTGGAGTAACAAAAATACCGACAACAGACTACCTTCCGTAATGACAAGGCTACATCCATTGGGGTAAAAAAAATCTCGACAACAGACTACCTTCCATAATGACAAGGCTACCATCCATAGGAGTAACAAAAATCCCGACAAAAGACTACCTTCCATAATGAGAAGGCTACCATCCATTGGAATAACCAAAATCTCGACAACATACTACCTTCCATAAAGACAAGGCTACAATCCATTTGAGTAACAAATATCTCGACAACAGACTACCTTCCATAATGACAAGGCTACCATCCATTGGAATAACAAATATCTCGACAACAAACTACCTTCCATAATGACAAGGCTACCATCCATTGGAGTAACAAATATGTGAACAACAGACTACCTTCCATAATGACAATGTTACCATCCATTAGAGTAACAAAGATATCGACAAAAGACTACCTTCAATAATGACAATGCTACATCCATTGGAGTAACAAAAATATGAACAACAGAGTACCTTCCATAATGACAAGACTACCATCCATTGGAGTAACAGAAATTTCAACGACCGACTACCTACCATAATGACAAGGCTACCATCCATTGGAATAACAAAAATATTCACAATAGACTACCTTCCATAATGACAAGGCTACCATCCATTGGAATAACAAAAATCTCGACAATAGACTACCTTCCATAATGAGAAGGCTACCATCCATTTGAATAACCAAAATCTCGACAAAAGACTACCTTCCATAATGAGAAGGCTATCATCCATTGGAATAACCAAAATCTCGACAACATACTATCTTCCATAAAGACAAGGCTACAATCCATTGGAGTGACAAATATCTCGACAACAGACTACCTTCCATAATGACAAGGCTACCATCCATAGGAGTAACAAAAATCTCGACAAAAGACTACCTTCCATAATGAGAAGGCTACCATCCATTGGAATAACGAAAATCTCGACAACATACTACCTTCCATAAAGACAAGGCTACAATCCATTGGAGTAACAAATATCTCGACAACAGACTACCTTCCATAATGACAAGGCTACCATCCATTGGAATAACAAATATCTCGACAACAGACTACCTTCCATAATGACAAGGCTACCATCCATTGGAGTAACAAATATGTGAACAACAGACTACCTTCCATAATGACAATGTTACCATCCATTAGAGTAATAGAGATATCGACAAAAGACTACCTTCAATAATGACAATGCTACATCCATTGGAGTAACAAAAATATGAACAACAGAGTACCTTCCATAATGACAAGACTACCATCCATTGGAGTAACAGAAATTTCAACGACCGACTACCTACCATAATGACAAGGCTACCATCCATTAGAATAACAAAAATATTCACAATAGACTACCTTCCATAATGACAAGGCTACCATCCATTGGAATAACAAAAATCTCGACAATAGACTACCTTCCATAATGACAAGGCTTCCATCCATTGGAGTAACAAAACTGTGAACAACATAATACCTTGCATAATGACAAGGCTATCATCCATTAGAGTAACAGAGATATCGACAAAAGACTACCTTCAACAATGACAAGGCTACCATCCATTGGAATAACCAAAATCTCGACAATAGAGTACCTTCCATAATGACAAGGCTACCATTCATTGTAGTAACAAAAATATCGACAACAGACTACCTTCCATAATGACAAGGCTACATCCATTGGGGTAACAAAAATCTCGACAATAGACTACCTTCCATAATGACAAGGCTACCATCCATTGGAGAAACAAAAATCTCGACAAAAGACTACCTTCCATAATGAGAAGGCTACCATCCATTTGAATAACCAAAATCTCGACAAAAGACTACCTTCCATAATGAGAAGGCTATCATCCATTGGAATAACCAAAATCTCGACAACATACTATCTTCCATAAAGACAAGGCTACAATCCATTGGAGTGACAAATATCTCGACAAAAGACTACCTTCCATAATGACAAGGCTACCATCCATTGGAGTAACAAAAATGTGAACAACAAACTACCTTGCATAAGGACAAGGCTATCATCCATTGGAGTAACAGAGATATCGACAAAAGACTACCTTCAATAATGACAAGGCTACCATCCATTGGAATAACGAAAATCTAGACAATAGAGTACCTTCCATAATGACAAGGCTACCATTAATTGGAGTAACAAAAATACCGACAACAGACTACCTTCCGTAATGACAAGGCTACATCCATTGGGGTAACAAAAATCTCGACAACAGACTACCTTCCATAATGACAAGGCTACCATCCATTGGAGTAACAAAAATGTGAACAACATAATACCTTGCATAATGACAAGGCTATCATCCATTGGAGTAACAGAGATATCGACAAAAGACTACCTTCAACAATGACAAGGCTACCATCCATTGGAATAACCAAAATCTCGACAATAGAGTACCTTCCATAATGACAAGGCTACCATTCATTGGAGTAACATAAATATCGACAATAGACTACCTTCCATAATGATAAGGCTACATCCATTGGGGTAACAAAAATCTCGACAACAGACTACCTTCCATAATGACAAGACTACCATCCATTGGAGTAACAAAAATCTCGACAAAAGACTACCTTCCATAATGAGAAGGCTACCATCCATTTGAATAACCAAAATCTCGACAAAAGACTACCTTCCATAATGAGAAGGCTATCATCCATTGGAATAACCAAAATCTCGACAACATACTATCTTCCATAAAGACAAGGCTACAATCCATTGGAGTAACAAATATCTCGACAACAGACTACCTTCCATAATGACAAGGCTACCATCCATTGGAGTAACAAAAATGTGAACAACAAACTACCTTGCATAATGACAAGGCTATCATCCATTGGAGTAACAGAGATATCGACAAAAGACTACCTTCAATAATGACAAGGCTACAATCCATTGGAATAACGAAAATCTAGACAATAGAGTACCTTCCATAATGACAAGGCTACCATTCATTGGAGTAACAAAAATACCGACAACAGACTACCTTCCGTAATGACAAGGCTACATCCATTGGGGTAAAAAAAATCTCGACAACAGACTACCTTCCATAATGACAAGGCTACCATCCATAGGAGTAACAAAAATCCCGACAAAAGACTACCTTCCATAATGAGAAGGCTACCATCCATTGGAATAACCAAAATCTCGACAACATACTACCTTCCATAAAGACAAGGCTACAATCCATTTGAGTAACAAATATCTCGACAACAGACTACCTTCCATAATGACAAGGCTACCATCCATTGGAATAACAAATATCTCGACAACAAACTACCTTCCATAATGACAAGGCTACCATCCATTGGAGTAACAAATATGTGAACAACAGACTACCTTCCATAATGACAATGTTACCATCCATTAGAGTAACAAAGATATCGACAAAAGACTACCTTCAATAATGACAATGCTACATCCATTGGAGTAACAAAAATATGAACAACAGAGTACCTTCCATAATGACAAGACTACCATCCATTGGAGTAACAGAAATTTCAACGACCGACTACCTACCATAATGACAAGGCTACCATCCATTGGAATAACAAAAATATTCACAATAGACTACCTTCCATAATGACAAGGCTACCATCCATTGGAATAACAAAAATCTCGACAATAGACTACCTTCCATAATGACAAGGCTACCATCCATTGGAGTAACAAAAATGTGAACAACATAATACCTTGCATAATGACAAGGCTATCATCCATTGGAGTAACAGAGATATCGACAAAAGACTACCTTCAACAATGACAAGGCTACCATCCATTGGAATAACCAAAATCTCGACAATAGAGTACCTTCCATAATGACAAGGCTACCATTCATTGGAGTAACAAAAATATCGACAACAGACTACCTTCCATAATGACAAGGCTACATCCATTGGGGTAACAAAAATCTTGACAATAGACTACCTTCCATAATGACAAGGCTACCATCCATTGGAGTAACAAAAATCTCGACAAAAGACTACCTTCCATAATGAGAAGGCTACCATCCATTTGAATAACCAAAATCTCGACAAAAGACTACCTTCCATAATGAGAAGGCTATCATCCATTGGAATAACCAAAATCTCGACAACATACTATCTTCAATAAAGACAAGGCTACAATCCATTGGAGTGACAAATATCTCGACAAAAGACTACCTTCCATAATGACAAGGCTACCATCCATTGGAGTAACAAAAATGTGAACAACAAACTACCTTGCATAATGACAAGGCTATCATCCATTGGAGTAACAGAGATATCGACAAAAGACTACCTTCAATAATGACAAGGCTACCATCCATTGGAATAACGAAAATCTAGACAATAGAGTACCTTCCATAATGACAAGGCTACCATTCATTGGAGTAACAAAAATACCGACAACAGACTACCTTCCGTAATGACAAGGCTACATCCATTGGGGTAACAAAAATCTCAACAACAGACTACCTTCCATAATGACAAGGCTACCATCCATTGGAGTAACAAAAATCTCGACAAAAGACTACCTTCCATAATGAGAAGGCTACCATCCATTGGAATAACCAAAATCTCGAAAAAAGACTACCTTCCATAATGAGAAGGCTACCATCCATTGGAATAACCAAAATCTCGACAACAGACTACCTTCCATAAAGACAAGGCTACAATCCATTGGAGTAA
The DNA here is from genome assembly GCA_948472305.1 of Vicia faba. Lineage (NCBI taxonomy): Eukaryota > Viridiplantae > Streptophyta > Magnoliopsida > Fabales > Fabaceae > Vicia > Vicia faba. Next base: position 657,886,424 of record OX451739.1, read on the forward strand.
CAAATATCTCGATAATAGACTACCTTCCATAATGACAAGGCTACCATCCATTGAAATAACAAAAATCTCGACAATAGACTACCTTCCATAATGACAAGGCTACCATCCATTGGAGTAACAAAAATGTGAACAACAGACTACCTTGCATAATGAGAAGGCTATCATCCATTGGATTAACAGAGATATCGACAAAAGAATACCTTCAATAATGACAAGGCTACCATCCATTGGAGTAACAAAAATCTCGACAAAAGACTACCTTCCATAATGACAAGGTTACCATCCATTGGAATAAAAAAAATCTCGACAACAGACTACCTTCCATAATGACAACGCTACATCCATTTAGGTAACAAAAATCTCGACAAAAGACTACCTTCCATAATGAGAAGGCTACCATCCATTGGAATAACCAAAATCTCGACAAAAGACTACCTTCCATAATGAGAAGGCTACCATCCATTGGAATAACCAAAATCTCGACAACATACTACCTTCCATAAAGACAAGGCTACAATCCATTGGAGTAACAAATATCTCGACAACAGACTACCTTCCATAATGACAAGGCTACCATCCATTGGAATAACAAAAATCTCGACAATAGATTACCTTCCTTAATGACAAGGCTACAATGCATTGGAGTAACAAAAATGTGAACAACAGACTACCTTGCATAATGACAAGGCTATCATCCATTGGAGTAACAAAAATCTCGACAAAAGACTACCTTCCATAATGACAAGGTTACCATCCATTGGAATAACAAAAATCTCGACAACAGACTACATTCCATAATGACAACGCTACATCCATTTAGGTAACAAAAATCTCGATAACAGACTACCTTCCATAATGACAAGGCTACCATCCATTGGAGTAACAAAAATCTCGACAAAAGACTACCTTCCATAATGACAAGGCTACCATCCATTGGAGTAACAAATATCTCGACAAAAGACTACCTTCCATAATGAGAAGGCTACCATCCATTGGGGTAACAAAAATCTCGACAACAGACTACCTTCCATAATGACAAGGCTACCATCCATTGGAGTAACAAATATCTCGACAAAAGACTACCTTCCATAATGAGAAGGCTACCATCCCTTGGAATAACAAAATCTCGACAAAAGACTACCTTCCATAATGAGAAGGCTACCATCAATTAGAATAACCAAAATCTCGACAACAGACTACCTTCCATAAAGACAAGGCTACAATGCATTGGAGTAACAAATATCTCGACAACAGACAACCTTCCATAATGACAAGGCTACCATCCATTGGAATAAGAAAAATCTCGACAACAGACTACATTCCATAATGACAAGGCTTCCATTCATTGGAGTAACAAAAATATCGACAACAAACTACCTTCCATATTGACAAGGCTACATCCATTGCGGTAACAAAAATCTCGACAACATACTACCTTCCATAATGACAAGGCTACCATCAATTGGAGTAACAATAATCTCGACAACAGACTACATTCCATAATGACAAGGGTACCATTCATTGGAGTAACAAAAATATCGACAACAGACTACCTTCCATAATGACAAGGCTACAATGCATTGGAGTAACAAATATCTCGACAACAGACTACCTTCCATAATGACAAGGCTACCATTCATTGGAGTTACAAAAATATCGACAACATACTACCTTCCATAATGACAAGGCTACATCCATTGGGGTAACAAAAATCTCGACAACAGACTACCTTTCATAATGACAAGGCTACCATCCATTGGAGTAACAAAAATCTCGACAAAAGACTACCTTCCATAATGAGAAGGCTACCATCCATTTGAATAACCAAAATCTCGACAAAAGACTACCTTCCATAATGACAAGGCTACCATCCATTGGAATAACCAAAATCTCGACAACATACTATCTTCCATAAAGACAAGGCTACAATCCATTGAAGTAACAAATATCTCGACAACAGACTACCTTCCATAATGACAAGGCTACCATCCATTGGAGTAACAAAAATGTGAACAACAGACTACCTTGCATAATTACAAGGCTATCATCCATTGGAGTAACAGAGATATCGACAAAAGACTATCTTCAATAATGACAAGGCTACCATCCATTGGAATAACGAAAATCTAGACAATAGAGTACCTTCCATAATGACAAGGCTACCATTCATTGGAGTAACAAAAATACCGACAACAAACTACCTTCCGTAATGACAAAGCTACTTCCATTGGGGTAACAAAAATCTCGACAACAGACTACCTTCCATAATGACAAGGCTACCATCCATTGGAGTAACAAAAATCTTGACAAAAGACTACCTTCCATAATGAGAAGGCTACCATCCATTGGAATAACCAAAATCTCGACAAAAGACTACCTTCCATAATGAGAAGGCTACCATCCATTAGAATAACCAAAATCTCGACAACAGACTACCTTCCATAAAGACAAGGCTACAATGCATTGGAGTAACAAATATCTCGACAACAAACTACCTTCCATAATGACAAGGCTACCATTCATTGGAGTAACAATAATATCGACAACAGACTACCTTCCATAATGACAAGGCTACATCCATTGGGGTAACAAAAATCTCGACAACAGACTACCTTTCATAATGACAAGGCTACCATCCATTGGAGTAACAAAAATCTCGACCAAAGACTACCTTCCATAATGAGAAGGCTACCATCCATTTGAATAACCAAAATCTCGACAAAAGACTACCTTCCATAATGACAAGGCTACCATCCATTGGAATAACCAAAATCTCGACAACATACTATCTTCCATAAAGACAAGGCTACAATCCATTGGAGTAACAAATATCTCGACAACAGACTACCTTCCATAATGACAAGGCTACCATCCATTGGAGTAACAAAAATGTGAACAACAGACTACCTTGCATAATGACAAGGCTATCATCCATTAGAGTAACAGAGATATCGACAAAAGACTACCTTCAATAATGACAAGGCTACCATCCATTGGAATAACGAAAATCTAGACAATAGAGTACCTTCCATAATGACAAGGCTACCATTCATTGGAGTAACAAAAATACCGACAACAGACTACCTTCCGTAATGACAAGGCTACATCCATTGGGGTAACAAAAATCTCGACAACAGACTACCTTCCATAATGACAAGGCTACCATCCATTGGAGTAACAAAAATCTTGACAAAAGACTACCTTCCATAATGAGAAGGCTACCATCCATTGGAATAACCAAAATCTCGACAAAAGACTACCTTCCATAATGAGAAGGCTACCATCCATTGTAATAACCAAAATCTCGACAACAGACTACCTTCCATAAAGACAAGGCTACAATCCATTGGAGTAACAAATATCTCGACAATAGACTACCTTCCATAATGACAAGGCTACCATCCATTGAAATAACAAAAATCTCGACAATAGACTACCTTCCATAATGACAAGGCTACCATCCATTGGAGTAACAAAAATGTGAACAACAGACTACCTTGCATAATGACAAGGCTATCATCCATTGGAGTAAAAGAGATATCGACAAAAGGCTACCTTCAATAATGACAAGGCTACCATCCATTGGAATAACCAAAATCTCGACAATAGAGTACCTTCCATAATGACAAGGCTACCATCCATTGGAGTAACAAAAATATCGACAACAGACTACCTTCCATAATGACAAGGTCACATCCATTGGGGTAACAAAAATCTCGACAACAAACTACCTTCCATAGTGACAAGACTACCATCCATTGGAGTAACAAAAATCTCGACAAAAGACTACCTTCCATAATGAGAAGGCTACCAGCCATTGGAATAACCAAAATCTCGACAACAGACTACCTTCCATAAAGACAAGGCTACAATCCATTGGAGTAACAAATATCTCGACAACAGACTACCTTCCATAATGACAAGGCTACCATCCATTGGAATAACAAAAATCTCGACAATAGACTACCTTCCATAATGACAAGGCTACCATCCATTGGAGTAACAAAAATGTGAAGAACAGACTACCTTGCATAATGACAAGGCTATCCTCCATTGGATTAACAGAGATATCGACAAAAGACTACCTTCAATAATGACAAGGCTATCATCCATTGGAGTAACAAAAATCTTGACAAAAGACTACCTTCCATAATGACAAGGTTACCATCCATTGGAATAACAAAAATCTCGACAACAGACTACATTCCATAATGACAAGGCTACCATTCATTGGAGTAACAAAAATATCGACAACAAACTACCTTCCATAATGACAAGGCTGCATCCATTGCGGTAACAAAAATCTCGACAACAGACTACCTTCCATAATGACAAGGCTACCATCAATTGGAGTAACAATAATCTCGACACAAAACTACCTTCCATAATGAGAAGGCTACCATCCATTGGAATAACCAAAATCTCAACAACAGACTACCTCCCATAAAGACAAGGCTACAATCCATTGGAGTAACAAATATTTCGACAACAGACTACCTTCCATAATGACAAGGCTACCATCCATTGGAATAACAAAAATCTCGACAAATGACTACCTTCCATAATGAGAAGGCTACCATCCATTGGAATAACCAAAATCTCGACAACAGACTACCTCCCATAAAGACAAGGCTACAATCCATTGGAGTAACAAATATTTCGACAACAGGCTACCTTCCATAATGACAAGGCTATCATCCATTGGATTAACAGAGATATCGACAAAAGACTACCTTCAATAATGACAAGGCTACCATCCATTGGAGTAACAAAAATCTCGACAAAAGACTACCTTCCATAATGACAAGGTTAACATCCATTGGAATAACAAAAATCTCGACAACAGACTACATCCCATAATGACAAGGCTACCATTCATTGGAGTAACAAAAATATCGACAACAAACTACCTTCCATAATGACAAGGCTACATCCATTGGGGTAACAAAAATCTCGACAACAGACTACCTTCCATAATGACAAGGCTACCATCCATTGGAGTAACAAATATCTCAACAAAAGACTACCTTCCATAATGAGAAGGCTACCATCCATTGGAATAACAAAAATCTCGACAAAAGACTACCTTCCATAATGAGAAGGCTACCATCCATTGGAGTAACAAAAATGTGAACAACAGACTACCTTGCATAATGACAAGGCTATCATCCATTGGATTAACAGAGATATCGACAAAAGACTACCTTCAATAATGACAAGGCTACCATCCATTGGAGTAACAAAAATCTCGACAAATGACTACCTTCCATAATGACAAGGTTACCATCCATTGGAATAACAAAAATCTCGACAACAGACTACATTCCATAATGACAAGGCTACCATTCATTGGAGTAACAAAAATATCGACAACAAACTACCTTCCATAATGACAAGGCTACATCCATTGGGGTAACAAAAATCTCGACAACAGACTACCTTCCATAATGACAAGGCTACCATCAATTGGAGTAACAAAAATCTCGACAAAAGACTACCTTCCATAATGAGAAGGCTACCATCCATTGGAATAACAAAAATCTTGACAAAAACTACCTTCCATAATGAGAAGGCTACCATCCATTGGAATAACCAAAATCTCGACAACAGACTACCTCCCATAAAGACAAGGCTACAATCCATTGGAGTAACAAATATTTCGACAACAGACTACCTTCCATAATGACAAGGCTATCATCTATTGGATTAACAGAGATATCGACAAAAGACTACCTTCATTAATAACAAGGCTACCATCCATTGGAGTACCAAAAATGTGAACAAAAGACTACCTTGCATAATGACAAGGCTATCATCCATTGGAGTAAAAGAGATATCGACAAAAGGCTACCTTCCATAATGACAAGGCTACCATCCATTGGAGTATCAAAAATATCGACAACAGACTACCTTCCATATTGACAAGGTCACATCCATTGGGGTAACAAAAATCTCGACAACAAACTACCTTCCATAGTGACAAGGCTACGATCCATTGGAGTAACAAAAATCTCGACAAAAGACTACCTTCCATAATGAGAAGGCTACCATCCATTGGAATAACCAAAATCTCGACAACAGACTACCTTCCATAAAGACAAGGCTACAATCCATTGGAGTAACAAATATCTCGACAACAGACTACCTTCTATAATGACAAGGTTACCATACATTGGAATAACAAAAATCTCGACAATAGAATACCTTCCATAATGACAAGGCTACCATCCATTGGAGTAACAAAAATGTGAACAACAGACTACCTTGCATAATGACAAGGCTATCATCCATTGGATTAACAGAGATATCGACAAAAGACTACCTTCAATAATGACAAGGCTACCATCCATTGGAGTAACAAAAATCTCGACAAAAGACTACCTTCCATAATGACAAGGTTACCGTCCATTAGAATAACAAAAATCTCGACAACAGACTACATTCCATAATGACAAGGCTACCATTCATTGGAGTAACAAAAATATCGACAACAAACTACCTTCCATAATGACAAGGCTACATCCATTGGGGTAACAAAAATCTCGACAAAAGACTACCTTCCATAATGAGAAGGCTACCATCCATTGGAATAACAAAAATCTCGACAAAAGACTACCTTCCATAATGAGAAGGCTACCATCCATTGGAATAACCAAAATCTCGACAACAGACTACCTCCCATAAAGACAAGACTACAATCCATTGGAGTAACAAATATTTCGACAACAGACTACCTTCCATAATGACAAGGCTATCATCCATTGGATTAACAGAGATATCGACAAAAGACTACCTTCAATAATGACAAGGCTACCATCCATTGGAGTAACAAAAATCTCAACAAAAGACTACCTTCCATAATGACAAGGTTACCATCCATTGGAATAACAAAAATCTCGACAACAAACTACATCCCATAATGACAAGGCTACCATTCATTGGAGTAACAAAAATATCGACAACAAACTACCTTCCATAATGACAAGGCTACATCCATTGGGGTAACAAAAATCTCGACAACAGACTACCTTCCATAATGACAAGGCTACCATCCATTGGAGTAACAAATATCTCAACAAAAGACTACCTTCCATAATGAGAAGGCTACCATCCATTGGAATAACAAAAATCTCGACAAAAGACTACCTTCCATAATGAGAAGGCTACCATCCATTGGAGTAACAAAAATGTGAACAACAGACTACCTTGCATAATGACAAGGCTATCATCCATTGAATTAACAGAGATATCGACAAAAGACTACCTTCAATAATGACAAGGCTACCATCCATTGGAGTAACAAAAATCTCGACAAAAGACTACCTTCCATAATGACAAGGTTACCATCCATTGGAATAACAAAAATCTCGACAACAGACTACATTCCATAATGACAAGGCTACCATTCATTGGAGTAACAAAAATATCGACAACAAACTACCTTCCATAATGACAAGGCTACATCCATTGGGGTTACAAAAATCTCGACAACAGACTACCTTCCATAATGACAAGGCTACCATCAATTGGAGTAACAAAAATCTCGACAAAAGACTACCTTCCATAATGAGAAGGCTACCATCCATTGGAATAACAAAAATCTCGACAAAAGACTACCTTCCATAATGAGAAGGCTACCATCCATTGGAATAACCAAAATCTCGACAACAGACTACCTCCCATAAAGACAAGACTACAATCCATTGGAGTAACAAATATTTCGACAACAGACTACCTTCCATAATGACAAGGCTATCATCCATTGGATTAACAGAGATATCGACAAAAGACTACCTTCAATAATGACAAGGCTACCATCCATTGGAGTAACAAAAATCTCAACAAAAGACTACCTTCCATAATGACAAGGTTACCATCCATTGGAATAACAAAAATCTCGACAACAAACTACATCCCATAATGACAAGGCTACCATTCATTGGAGTAACAAAAATATCGACAACAAACTACCTTCCATAATGACAAGGCTACATCCATTGGGGTAACAAAAATCTCGACAACAGACTACCTTCCATAATGACAAGGCTACCATCCATTGGAGTAACAAATATCTCAACAAAAGACTACCTTCCATAATGAGAAGGCTACCATCCCTTGGAATAACAAAAATCTCGACAAAAGACTATCTTCCATAATGAGAAGGCTACCATCCATTGGAGTAACAAAAATGTGAACAACAGACTACCTTGCATAATGACAAGGCTATCATCCATTGGATTAACAGAGATATCGACAAAAGACTACCTTCAATAATGACAAGGCTACCATCCATTGGAGTAACAAAAATCTCGACAAAAGACTACCTTCCATAATGACAAGGTTACCATCCATTGGAATAACAAAAATCTCGACAACAGACTACATTCCATAATGACAAGGCTACCATTCATTGGAGTAACAAAAATATCGACAACAAACTACCTTCCATAATGACAAGGCTACATCCATTGGGGTTACAAAAATCTCGACAACAGACTACCTTCCATAATGACAAGGCTACCATCAATTGGAGTAACAAAAATCTCGACAAAAGACTACCTTCCATAATGAGAAGGCTACCATCCATTGGAATAACAAAAATCTTGACAAAAAATACCTTCCATAATGAGAAGGCTACCATCCATTGGAATAACCAAAATCTCGACAACAGACTACCTCCCATAAAGACAAGGGTACAATCCATTGGAGTAACAAATATTTCGACAACAGACTACCTTCCATAATGACAAGGCTATCATCTATTGGATTAACAGAGATATCGACAAAAGACTACCTTCATTAATGACAAGGCTACCATCCATTGGAGTAACAAAAATGTGAACAAAAGACTACCTTGCATAATGACAAGGCTATTATCCATTGGAGTAAAAGAGATATCGACAAAAGGCTACCTTCAATAATGACAAGGCTACCATCCATTGGAATAACCAAAATCTCGACAATAGAATACCTTCCATAATGACAAGGCTACCATCCATTGGAGTAACAAAAATATCGACAACAGACTACCTTCCATAATGACAAGGTCACATCCATTGGGGTAACAAAAATCTCGACAACAAACTACCTTCCATAGTGACAAGGCTACCATCCATTGGAGTAACAAAAATCTCGACAAAAGACTACCTTCCATAATGAGAAGGCTACCATCCATTGGAATAACCAAAATATCGACAACAGACTACCTTCCATAAAGACAAGGCTACAATCCATTGGAGTAACAAATATCTCGACAACAGACTACCTTCCATAATGACAAGGCTACCATCCATTGGAATAACAAAAATCTCGACAATAGACTACCTTCCATAATGACAAGGCTACCATCCATTGGAGTAACAAAAATGTGAACAACAGACTACCTTGCATAATGACAAGGCTATCATCCATTGGATTAACAGAGATATCGACAAAAGACTACCTTCAATAATGATAAGGCTACCATCCATTGGAGTAACAAAAATCTCGACAAAAGACTACCTTCCATAATGACAAGGTTACCATCCATTGGAATAACAAAAATCTCGACAACAGACTACATTCCATAATGACAAGGCTACCATTCATTGGAGTAACAAAAATATCGACAACAAACTACCTTCCATAATGACAAGGCTACATCCATTGGGGTAACAAAAATCTCGACAACAGACTACCTTCCATAATGACAAGGCTACCATCAATTGGAGTAACAAAAATCTCGACAAAAGACTACCTTCCATAATGAGAAGGCTACCATCCATTGGAATAACAAAAATCTCGACAAAAGACTACCTTCCATAATGAGAAGGCTACCATCCATTGGAATAACCAAAATCTCGACAACAGACTACCTCCCATAAAGACAAGACTACAATCCATTGGAGTAACAAATATTTCGACAACAGACTACCTTCCATAATGACAAGGCTATCATCCATTGGATTAACAGAGATATCGACAAAAGACTACCTTCAATAATGACAAGGCTAACATCCATTGGAGTAACAAAAATCTCGACAAAAGACTACCTTCAATAATGACAAGGTTACCATCCATTGGAATAACAAAAATCTCGACAACAGACTACATTCCATAATGACAAGGCTACCATTCATTGGAGTAACAAAAATATCGACAACAAACTACCTTCCATAATGACAAGGCTACATCCATTGGGGTAACAAAAATCTCGACAACAGACTACCTTCCATAATGACAAGGCTACCATCAATTAGAGTAACAAAAATCTCGACAAAAGACTACCTTCAATAATGACAAGGCTACCATCCATTGGAATAACAAAAATCTTGACAAAAGACTACCTTCCATAATGAGAAGGCTACCATCCATTGGAATAACCAAAATCTCGACAACAGACTACCTCCCATAAAGACAAGGCTACAATCCATTGGAGTAACAAATATTTCGACAACAGACTACCTTCCATAATGACAAGGCTATCATCTATTGGATTAACAGAGATATCGACAAAAGACTACCTTCATTAATGACAAGGCTACCATCCATTGGAGTAACAAAAATGTGAACAAAAGACTACCTTGCATAATGACAAGGCTATCATCCATTGGAGTAAAAGAGATATCGACAAAAGGCTACCTTCAATAATGACAAGGCTACCATCCATTAGAATAACCAAAATCTCGACAATAGAGTACCTTCCATAATGACAAGGCTACCATCGATTGGAGTAACAAAAATATCGACAACAGACTACCTTCCATAATGACAAGGTCACATCCATTGGGGTAACAAAAATCTCGACAACAAACTACCTTCCATAGTGACAAGGCTACCATCCATTGGAGTAACAAAAATCTCGACAAAAGACTACCTTCCATAATGAGAAGGCTACCATCCATTGGAATAACCAAAATCTCGACAACAGACTACCTTCCATAAAGACAAGGCTACAATCCATTGGAGTAACAAATATCTCGACAACAGACTACCTTCCATAATGACAAGGCTACCATCCATTGGAATAACAAAAATCTCGACAATAGACTACCTTCCATAATGACAAGGCTACCATCCATTGGAGTAACAAAAATGTGAACAACAGACTACCTTGCATAATGACAAGGCTATCATCCATTGGATTAACAGAGATATCGACAAAAGACTACCTTCAATAATGACAAGGCTACCATCCATTGGAGTAACAAAAATCTCGACAAAAGACTACCTTCCATAATGACAAGGTTACCATCCATTGGAATAACAAAAATCTCGACAACAGACTACATTCCATAATGACAAGGCTACCATTCATTGGAGTAACAAAAATATCGACAACAAACTACCTTCCATAATGACAAGGCTACATCCATTGGGGTAACAAAAATCTCGACAACAGACTACCTTCATAATGACAAGGCTACCATCAATTGGAGTAACAAAAATCTCGACAAAAGACTACCTTCCATAATGAGAAGGCTACCATCCATTGGAATAACAAAAATCTCGACAAAAGACTACCTTCCATAATGAGAAGGCTACCATCCATTGGAATAACCAAAATCTCGACAACAGACTACCTCCCATAAAGACAAGACTACAATCCATTGGAGTAACAAATATTTCGACAACAGACTACCTTCCATAATGACAAGGCTATCATCCATTGGATTAACAGAGATATCGACAAAAGACTACCTTCAATAATGACAAGGCTACCATCCATTGGAGTAACAAAAATCTCGACAAAAGACTACCTTCCATAATGACAAGGTTACCATCCATTGGAATAACAAAAATCTCGACAACAGACTACATTCCATAATGACAAGGCTACCATTCATTGGAGTAACAAAAATATCGACAACAAACTACCTTCCATAATGACAAGGCTACATCCATTGGGGTAACAAAAATCTCGACAACAGACTACCTTCCATAATGACAAGGCTACCATCCATTGGAGTAACAAATATCTCAACAAAAGACTACCTTCCATAATGAGAAGGCTACCATCCATTGGAATAACAAAAATCTCGACAAAAGACTACCTTCCATAATGAGAAGGCTACCATCCATTAGAATAACCAAAATCTCGACAACAGACTACCTTCCATAAAGACAAGGCTACAATGCATTGGAGTAACAAATATCTCGACAACAGACTACCTTCCATAATGAATAGGCTACCATCCATTGGAATAACAAAAATCTCGACAATAAACTACCTTCCATAATGATAAGGCTATCATCCATTGGATTAACAGAGATATCGACAAAAGACTACCTTCAATAATGACAAGGCTACCATCCATTGGAGTAACAAAAATCTCGACAAAAGACTACCTTCCATAATGATAAGGTTACCATCCATTGGAATAACAAAAATGTCGACAACAGACTACATTCCGTAATGACAAGGCTACCATTCATTGGAGTAACAAAAATATCGACAACAAACTACCTTCCATAATGACAAGGCTACATCCATTGGGGTAACAAAAATCTCGACAACAGACTACCTTCCATAATGACAAGGCTACCATCAATTGGAGTAACAAATATCTCAACAAAAGACTACCTTCCATAATGAGAAGGCTACCATCCATTAGAATAACCAAAATCTCGACAACAGACTACCTCCCATAAAGACAAGGCTACAATCCATTGGAGTAACAAATATCTCGACAACAGACTACCTTCAATAATGACAAGGCTACCATCCATTGGAATAATAAAAATCTCGACAATAGACTACCTTCCATAATGAGAAGGCTACCATCCATTGGAGTAACAAAAATGTGAACAACAGTCTACCTTGCATAATGACAAGGCTATCATCCATTGGATTAACAGAGATATCGACAAAAGACTACCTTCAATAATGACAAGGCTACCATCGATTGGAGTAACAAAAATATCGACAACAGACTACCTTCCATAATGACAAGGTCACATCCATTGGGGTAACAAAAATCTCGACAACAAACTACCTTCCATAGTGACAAGGCTACCATCCATTGGAGTAACAAAAATCTCGACAAAAGACTACCTTCCATAATGAGAAGGCTACCATCCATTGGAATAACCAAAATCTCGACAACAGACTACCTTCCATAAAGACAAGGCTACAATCCATTGGAGTAACAAATATCTCGACAACAGACTACCTTCCATAATGACAAGGCTACCATCCATTGGAATAACAAAAATCTCGACAATAGACTACCTTCCATAATGACAAGGCTACCATCCATTGGAGTAACAAAAATGTGAACAACAGACTACCTTGCATAATGACAAGGCTATCATCCATTGGATTAACAGAGATATCGACAAAAGACTACCTTCAATAATGACAAGGCTACCATCCATTGGAGTAACAAAAATCTCGACAAAAGACTACCTTCCATAATGACAAGGTTACCATCCATTGGAATAACAAAAATCTCGACAACAGACTACATTCCATAATGACAAGGCTACCATTCATTGGAGTAACAAAAATATCGACAACAAACTACCTTCCATAATGACAAGGCTACATCCATTGGGGTAACAAAAATCTCGACAACAGACTACCTTCCATAATGACAAGGCTACCATCAATTGGAGTAACAAAAATCTCGACAAAAGACTACCTTCCATAATGAGAAGGCTACCATCCATTGGAATAACAAAAATCTCGACAAAAGACTACCTTCCATAATGAGAAGGCTACCATCCATTGGAATAACCAAAATCTCGACAACAGACTACCTCCCATAAAGACAAGACTACAATCCATTGGAGTAACAAATATTTCGACAACAGACTACCTTCCATAATGACAAGGCTATCATCCATTGGATTAACAGAGATATCGACAAAAGACTACCTTCAATAATGACAAGGCTACCATCCATTGGAGTAACAAAAATCTCGACAAAAGACTACCTTCCATAATGACAAGGTTACCATCCATTGGAATAACAAAAATCTCGACAACAGACTACATTCCATAATGACAAGGCTACCATTCATTGGAGTAACAAAAATATCGACAACAAACTACCTTCCATAATGACAAGGCTACATCCATTGGGGTAACAAAAATCTCGACAACAGACTACCTTCCATAATGACAAGGCTACCATCCATTGGAGTAACAAATATCTCAACAAAAGACTACCTTCCATAATGAGAAGGCTACCATCCATTGGAATAACAAAAATCTCGACAAAAGACTACCTTCCATAATGAGAAGGCTACCATCCATTAGAATAACCAAAATCTCGACAACAGACTACCTTCCATAAAGACAAGGCTACAATGCATTGGAGTAACAAATATCTCGACAACAGACTACCTTCCATAATGAATAGGCTACCATCCATTGGAATAACAAAAATCTCGACAATAAACTACCTTCCATAATGATAAGGCTATCATCCATTGGATTAACAGAGATATCGACAAAAGACTACCTTCAATAATGACAAGGCTACCAACCATTGGAGTAACAAAAATCTCGACAAAAGACTACCTTCCATAATGATAAGGTTACCATCCATTGGAATAACAAAAATGTCGACAACAGACTACATTCCGTAATGACAAGGCTACCATTCATTGGAGTAACAAAAATATCGACAACAAACTACCTTCCATAATGACAAGGCTACATCCATTGGGGTAACAAAAATCTCGACAACAGACTACCTTCCATAATGACAAGGCTACCATCAATTGGAGTAACAAATATCTCAACAAAAGACTACCTTCCATAATGAGAAGGCTACCATCCATTAGAATAACCAAAATCTCGACAACAGACTACCTCCCATAAAGACAAGGCTACAATCCATTGGAGTAACAAATATCTCGACAACAGACTACCTTCAATAATGACAAGGCTACCATCCATTGGAATAATAAAAATCTCGACAATAGACTACCTTCCATAATGAGAAGGCTACCATCCATTGGAGTAACAAAAATGTGAACAACAGTCTACCTTGCATAATGACAAGGCTATCATCCATTGGATTAACAGAGATATCGACAAAAGACTACCTTCAATAATGACAAGGCTACCATCGATTGGAGTAACAAAAATATCGACAACACACTACCTTCCATAATGACAAGGTCACATCCATTGGGGTAACAAAAATCTCGACAACAAACTACCTTCCATAGTGACAAGGCTACCATCCATTGGAGTAACAAAAATCTCGACAAAAGACTACCTTCCATAATGAGAAGGCTACCATCCATTGGAATAACCAAAATCTCGACAACAGACTACCTTCCATAAAGACAAGGCTACAATCCATTGGAGTAACAAATATCTCGACAACAGACTACCTTCCATAATGACAAGGCTACCATCCATTGGAATAACAAAAATCTCGACAATAGACTACCTTCCATAATGACAAGGCTACCATCCATTGGAGTAACAAAAATGTGAACAACAGACTACCTTGCATAATGACAAGGCTATCATCCATTGGATTAACAGAGATATCGACAAAAGACTACCTTCAATAATGACAAGGCTACCATCCATTGGAGTAACAAAAATCTCGACAAAAGACTACCTTCCATAATGACAAGGTTACCATCCATTGGAATAACAAAAATCTCGACAACAGACTACATTCCATAATGACAAGGCTACCATTCATTGGAGTAACAAAAATATCGACAACAAACTACCTTCCATAATGACAAGGCTACATCCATTGGGGTAACAAAAATCTCGACAACAGACTACCTTCCATAATGACAAGGCTACCATCAATTGGAGTAACAAAAATCTCGACAAAAGACTACCTTCCATAATGAGAAGGCTACCATCCATTGGAATAACAAAAATCTCGACAAAAGACTACCTTCCATAATGAGAAGGCTACCATCCATTGGAATAACCAAAATCTCGACAACAGACTACCTCCCATAAAGACAAGACTACAATCCATTGGAGTAACAAATATTTCGACAACAGACTACCTTCCATAATGACAAGGCTATCATCCATTGGATTAACAGAGATATCGACAAAAGACTACCTTCAATAATGACAAGGCTACCATCCATTGGAGTAACAAAAATCTCGACAAAAGACTACCTTCCATAATGACAAGGTTACCATCCATTGGAATAACAAAAATCTCGACAACAGACTACATTCCATAATGACAAGGCTACCATTCATTGGAGTAACAAAAATATCGACAACAAACTACCTTCCATAATGACAAGGCTACATCCATTGGGGTAACAAAAATCTCGACAACAGACTACCTTCCATAATGACAAGGCTACCATCCATTGGAGTAACAAATATCTCAACAAAAGACTACCTTCCATAATGAGAAGGCTACCATCCATTGGAATAACAAAAATCTCGACAAAAGACTACCTTCCATAATGAGAAGGCTACCATCCATTAGAATAACCAAAATCTCGACAACAGACTACCTTCCATAAAGACAAGGCTACAATGCATTGGAGTAACAAATATCTCGACAACAGACTACCTTCCATAATGAATAGGCTACCATCCATTGGAATAACAAAAATCTCGACAATAAACTACCTTCCATAATGATAAGGCTATCATCCATTGGATTAACAGAGATATCGACAAAAGACTACCTTCAATAATGACAAGGCTACCATCCATTGGAGTAACAAAAATCTCGACAAAAGACTACCTTCCATAATGATAAGGTTACCATCCATTGGAATAACAAAAATCTCGACAACAGACTACATTCCATAATGACAAGGCTACCATTCATTGGAGTAACAAAAATATCGACAACAAACTACCTTCCATAATGACAAGGCTACATCCATTGGGGTAACAAAAATCTCGACAACAGACTACCTTCCATAATGACAAGGCTACCATCAATTGGAGTAACAAATATCTCAACAAAAGACTACCTTCCATAATGAGAAGGCTACCATCCATTAGAATAACCAAAATCTCGACAACAGACTACCTCCCATAAAGACAAGGCTACAATCCATTGGAGTAACAAATATCTCGACAACAGACTACCTTCAATAATGACAAGGCTACCATCCATTGGAATAATAAAAATCTCGACAATAGACTACCTTCCATAATGAGAAGGCTACCATCCATTGGAGTAACAAAAATGTGAACAACAGTCTACCTTGCATAATGACAAGGCTATCATCCATTGGATTAACAGAGATATCGACAAAAGACTACCTTCAATAATGACAAGGCTACCATCGATTGGAGTAACAAAAATATCGACAACACACTACCTTCCATAATGACAAGGTCACATCCATTGGGGTAACAAAAATCTCGACAACAAACTACCTTCCATAGTGACAAGGCTACCATCCATTGGAGTAACAAAAATCTCGACAAAAGACTACCTTCCATAATGAGAAGGCTACCATCCATTGGAATAACCAAAATCTCGACAACAGACTACCTTCCATAAAGACAAGGCTACAATCCATTGGAGTAACAAATATCTCGACAACAGACTACCTTCCATAATGACAAGGCTACCATCCATTGGAATAACAAAAATCTCGACAATAGACTACCTTCCATAATGACAAGGCTACCATCCATTGGAGTAACAAAAATGTGAACAACAGACTACCTTGCATAATGACAAGGCTATCATCCATTGGATTAACAGAGATATCGACAAAAGACTACCTTCAATAATGACAAGGCTACCATCCATTGGAGTAACAAAAATCTCGACAAAAGACTACCTTCCATAATGACAAGGTTACCATCCATTGGAATAACAAAAATCTCGACAACAGACTACATTCCATAATGACAAGGCTACTATTCATTGGAGTAACAAAAATATCGACAACAAACTACCTTCCATAATGACAAGGCTACATCCATTGGGGTAACAAAAATCTCGACAACAGACTACCTTCCATAATGACAAGGCTACCATCAATTGGAGTAACAAAAATCTCGACAAAAGACTACCTTCCATAATGAGAAGGCTACCATCCATTGGAATAACAAAAATCTCGACAAAAGACTACCTTCCATAATGAGAAGGCTACCATCCATTGGAATAACCAAAATCTCGACAACAGACTACCTCCCATAAAGACAAGACTACAATCCATTGGAGTAACAAATATTTCGACAACAGACTACCTTCCATAATGACAAGGCTATCATCCATTGGATTAACAGAGATATCGACAAAAGACTACCTTCAATAATGACAAGGCTACCATCCATTGGAGTAACAAAAATCTCGACAAAAGACTACCTTCCATAATGATAAGGTTACCATCCATTGGAATAACAAAAATCTCGACAACAGACTACATTCCATAATGACAAGGCTACCATTCATTGGAGTAACAAAAATATCGACAACAAACTACCTTCCATAATGACAAGGCTACATCCATTGGGGTAACAAAAATCTCGACAACAGACTACCTTCCATAATGACAAGGCTACCATCAATTGGAGTAACAAATATCTCAACAAAAGACTACCTTCCATAATGAGAAGGCTACCATCCATTAGAATAACCAAAATCTCGACAACAGACTACCTCCCATAAAGACAAGGCTACAATCCATTGGAGTAACAAATATCTCGACAACAGACTACCTTCAATAATGACAAGGCTACCATCCATTGGAATAATAAAAATCTCGACAATAGACTACCTTCCATAATGAGAAGGCTACCATCCATTGGAGTAACAAAAATGTGAACAACAGTCTACCTTGCATAATGACAAGGCTATCATCCATTGGATTAACAGAGATATCGACAAAAGACTACCTTCAATAATGACAAGGCTACCATCGATTGGAGTAACAAAAATATCGACAACACACTACCTTCCATAATGACAAGGTCACATCCATTGGGGTAACAAAAATCTCGACAACAAACTACCTTCCATAGTGACAAGGCTACCATCCATTGGAGTAACAAAAATCTCGACAAAAGACTACCTTCCATAATGAGAAGGCTACCATCCATTGGAATAACCAAAATCTCGACAACAGACTACCTTCCATAAAGACAAGGCTACAATCCATTGGAGTAACAAATATCTCGACAACAGACTACCTTCCATAATGACAAGGCTACCATCCATTGGAATAACAAAAATCTCGACAATAGACTACCTTCCATAATGACAAGGCTACCATCCATTGGAGTAACAAAAATGTGAACAACAGACTACCTTGCATAATGACAAGGCTATCATCCATTGGATTAACAGAGATATCGACAAAAGACTACCTTCAATAATGACAAGGCTACCATCCATTGGAGTAACAAAAATCTCGACAAAAGACTACCTTCCATAA
Organism: Vicia faba; assembly: GCA_948472305.1. Lineage (NCBI taxonomy): Eukaryota > Viridiplantae > Streptophyta > Magnoliopsida > Fabales > Fabaceae > Vicia > Vicia faba. Next base: position 657,905,768 of record OX451739.1, read on the forward strand.
TGACAAGGTTACCATCCATTGGAATAACAAAAATCTCGACAACAGACTACATTCCATAATGACAAGGCTACCATTCATTGGAGTAACAAAAATATCGACAACAAACTACCTTCCATAATGACAAGGCTACATCCATTGGGGTAACAAAAATCTCGACAACAGACTACCTTCCATAATGACAAGGCTACCATCAATTGGAGTAACAAAAATCTCGACAAAAGACTACCTTCCATAATGAGAAGGCTACCATCCATTGGAATAACAAAAATCTCGACAAAAGACTACCTTCCATAATGAGAAGGCTACCATCCATTGGAATAACCAAAATCTCGACAACAGACTACCTCCCATAAAGACAAGACTACAATCCATTGGAGTAACAAATATTTCGACAACAGACTACCTTCCATAATGACAAGGCTATCATCCATTGGATTAACAGAGATATCGACAAAAGACTACCTTCAATAATGACAAGGCTACCATCCATTGGAGTAACAAAAATCTCGACAAAAGACTACCTTCCATAATGACAAGGTTACCATCCATTGGAATAACAAAAATCTCGACAACAGACTACATTCCATAATGACAAGGCTACCATTCATTGGAGTAACAAAAATATCGACAACAAACTACCTTCCATAATGACAAGGCTACATCCATTGGGGTAACAAAAATCTCGACAACAGACTACCTTCCATAATGACAAGGTTACCATCCATTGGAGTAACAAATATCTCAACAAAAGACTACCTTCCATAATGAGAAGGCTACCATCCATTGGAATAACAAAAATCTCGACAAAAGACTACCTTCCATAATGAGAAGGCCACCATCCATTAGAATAACCAAAATCTCGACAACAGACTACCTCCCATAAAGACAAGACTACAATCCATTGGAGTAACAAATATTTCGACAACAGACTACCTTCCATAATGACAAGGCTATCATCCATTGGATTAACAGAGATATCGACAAAAGACTACCTTCAATAATGACAAGGCTACCATCCATTGGAGTAACAAAAATCTCGACAAAAGACTACCTTCCATAATGACAAGGTTACCATCCATTGGAATAACAAAAATCTCGACAACAGACTACATTCCATAATGACAAGGCTACCATTCATTGGAGTAACAAAAATATCGACAACAAACTACCTTCCATAATGACAAGGCTACATCCATTGGGGTAACAAAAATCTCGACAACAGACTACCTTCCATAATGACAAGGCTACCATCAATTGGAGTAACAAAAATCTCGACAAAAGACTACCTTCCATAATGAGAAGGCTACCATCCATTGGAATAACAAAAATCTCGACAAAAGACTACCTTCCATAATGAGAAGGCTACCATCCATTGGAATAACCAAAATCTCGACAACAGACTACCTCCCATAAAGACAAGACTACAATCCATTGGAGTAACAAATATTTCGACAACAGACTACCTTCCATAATGACAAGGCTATCATCCATTGGATTAACAGAGATATCGACAAAAGACTACCTTCAATAATGACAAGGCTACCATCCATTGGAGTAACAAAAATCTCGACAAAAGACTACCTTCCATAATGACAAGGTTACCATCCATTGGAATAACAAAAATCTCGACAACAGACTACATTCCATAATGACAAGGCTACCATTCATTGGAGTAACAAAAATATCGACAACAAACTACCTTCCATAATGACAAGGCTACATCCATTGGGGTAACAAAAATCTCGACAACAGACTACCTTCCATAATGACAAGGTTACCATCCATTGGAGTAACAAATATCTCAACAAAAGACTACCTTCCATAATGAGAAGGCTACCATCCATTGGAATAACAAAAATCTCGACAAAAGACTACCTTCCATAATGAGAAGGCCACCATCCATTAGAATAACCAAAATCTCGACAACAGACTACCTCCCATAAAGACAAGACTACAATCCATTGGAGTAACAAATATTTCGACAACAGACTACCTTCCATAATGACAAGGCTATCATCCATTGGATTAACAGAGATATCGACAAAAGACTACCTTCAATAATGACAAGGCTACCATCCATTGGAGTAACAAAAATCTCGACAAAAGACTACCTTCCATAATGACAAGGTTACCATCCATTGGAATAACAAAAATCTCGACAACAGACTACATTCCATAATGACAAGGCTACCATTCATTGGAGTAACAAAAATATCGACAACAAACTACCTTCCATAATGACAAGGCTACATCCATTGGGGTAACAAAAATCTCGACAACAGACTACCTTCCATAATGACAAGGCTACCATCAATTGGAGTAACAAAAATCTCGACAAAAGACTACCTTCCATAATGAGAAGGCTACCATCCATTGGAATAACAAAAATCTCGACAAAAGACTACCTTCCATAATGAGAAGGCTACCATCCATTGGAATAACCAAAATCTCGACAACAGACTACCTCCCATAAAGACAAGACTACAATCCATTGGAGTAACAAATATTTCGACAACAGACTACCTTCCATAATGACAAGGCTATCATCCATTGGATTAACAGAGATATCGACAAAAGACTACCTTCAATAATGACAAGGCTACCATCCATTGGAGTAACAAAAATCTCGACAAAAGACTACCTTCCATAATGACAAGGTTACCATCCATTGGAATAACAAAAATCTCGACAACAGACTACATTCCATAATGACAAGGCTACCATTCATTGGAGTAACAAAAATATCGACAACAAACTACCTTCCATAATGACAAGGCTACATCCATTGGGGTAACAAAAATCTCGACAACAGACTACCTTCCATAATGACAAGGTTACCATCCATTGGAGTAACAAATATCTCAACAAAAGACTACCTTCCATAATGAGAAGGCTACCATCCATTGGAATAACAAAAATCTCGACAAAAGACTACCTTCCATAATGAGAAGGCCACCATCCATTAGAATAACCAAAATCTCGACAACAGACTACCTCCCATAAAGACAAGACTACAATCCATTGGAGTAACAAATATTTCGACAACAGACTACCTTCCATAATGACAAGGCTATCATCCATTGGATTAACAGAGATATCGACAAAAGACTACCTTCAATAATGACAAGGCTACCATCCATTGGAGTAACAAAAATCTCGACAAAAGACTACCTTCCATAATGACAAGGTTACCATCCATTGGAATAACAAAAATCTCGACAACAGACTACATTCCATAATGACAAGGCTACCATTCATTGGAGTAACAAAAATATCGACAACAAACTACCTTCCATAATGACAAGGCTACATCCATTGGGGTAACAAAAATCTCGACAACAGACTACCTTCCATAATGACAAGGCTACCATCAATTGGAGTAACAAAAATCTCGACAAAAGACTACCTTCCATAATGAGAAGGCTACCATCCATTGGAATAACAAAAATCTCGACAAAAGACTACCTTCCATAATGAGAAGGCTACCATCCATTGGAATAACCAAAATCTCGACAACAGACTACCTCCCATAAAGACAAGACTACAATCCATTGGAGTAACAAATATTTCGACAACAGACTACCTTCCATAATGACAAGGCTATCATCCATTGGATTAACAGAGATATCGACAAAAGACTACCTTCAATAATGACAAGGCTACCATCCATTGGAGTAACAAAAATCTCGACAAAAGACTACCTTCCATAATGACAAGGTTACCATCCATTGGAATAACAAAAATCTCGACAACAGACTACATTCCATAATGACAAGGCTACCATTCATTGGAGTAACAAAAATATCGACAACAAACTACCTTCCATAATGACAAGGCTACATCCATTGGGGTAACAAAAATCTCGACAACAGACTACCTTCCATAATGACAAGGTTACCATCCATTGGAGTAACAAATATCTCAACAAAAGACTACCTTCCATAATGAGAAGGCTACCATCCATTGGAATAACAAAAATCTCGACAAAAGACTACCTTCCATAATGAGAAGGCCACCATCCATTAGAATAACCAAAATCTCGACAACAGACTACCTTCCATAAAGACAAGGCTACAATGCATTGGAGTAACAAATATCTCGACAACAGACTACCTTCCATAATGACAAGGCTACCATCCATTGGAATAACAAAAATCTCGACAATAAACTACCTTCCATAATGATAAGGCTATCATCCATTGGATTAACAGAGATATCGACAAAAGACTACCTTCAATAATGACAAGGCTACCATCCATTGGAGTAACAAAAATCTCGACAAAAGACTACCTTCCATAATGATAAGGTTACCATCCATTGGAATAACAAAAATCTCGACAACAGACTACATTCCATAATGACAAGGCTACCATTCATTGGAGTAACAAAAATATCGACAACAAACTACCTTCCATAATGACAAGGCTACATCCATTGGGGTAACAAAAATCTCGACAACAGACTACCTTCCATAATGACAAGGCTACCATCCATTGGAGTAACAAATATCTCAACAAAAGACTACCTTCCATAATGAGAAGGCTACCATCCATTAGAATAACCAAAATCTCGACAACAGACTACCTCCCATAAAGACAAGGCTACAATCCATTGGAGTAACAAATATCTCGACAACAGACTACCTTCAATAATGACAAGGCTACCATCCATTGGAATAATAAAAATCTCGACAATAGACTACCTTCCATAATGAGAAGGCTACCATCCATTGGAGTAACAAAAATGTGAACAACAGTCTACCTTGCATAATGACAAGGCTATCATCCATTGGATTAACAGAGATATCGACAAAAGACTACCTTCAATAATGACAAGGCTACCATCGATTGGAGTAACAAAAATATCGACAACACACTACCTTCCATAATGACAAGGTCACATCCATTGGGGTAACAAAAATCTCGACAACAAACTACCTTCCATAGTGACAAGGCTACCATCCATTGGAGTAACAAAAATCTCGACAAAAGACTACCTTCCATAATGAGAAGGCTACCATCCATTGGAATAACCAAAATCTCGACAACAGACTACCTTCCATAAAGACAAGGCTACAATCCATTGGAGTAACAAATATCTCGACAACAGACTACCTTCCATAATGACAAGGCTACCATCCATTGGAATAACAAAAATCTCGACAATAGACTACCTTCCATAATGACAAGGCTACCATCCATTGGAGTAACAAAAATGTGAACAACAGACTACCTTGCATAATGACAAGGCTATCATCCATTGGATTAACAGAGATATCGACAAAAGACTACCTTCAATAATGACAAGGCTACCATCCATTGGAGAAACAAAAATCTCGACAAAAGACTACCTTCCATAATGACAAGGTTACCATCCATTGGAATAACAAAAATCTCGACAACAGACTACATTCCATAATGACAAGGCTACCATTCATTGGAGTAACAAAAATATCGACAACAAACTACCTTCCATAATGACAAGGCTACATCCATTGGGGTAACAAAAATCTCGACAACAGACTACCTTCCATAATGACAAGGCTACCATCAATTGGAGTAACAAAAATCTCGACAAAAGACTACCTTCCATAATGAGAAGGCTACCATCCATTGGAATAACAAAAATCTCGACAAAAGACTACCTTCCATAATGAGAAGGCTACCATCCATTGGAATAACCAAAATCTCGACAACAGACTACCTCCCATAAAGACAAGACTACAATCCATTGGAGTAACAAATATTTCGACAACAGACTACCTTCCATAATGACAAGGCTATCATCCATTGGATTAACAGAGATATCGACAAAAGACTACCTTCAATAATGACAAGGCTACCATCCATTGGAGTAACAAAAATCTCGACAAAAGACTACCTTCCATAATGACAAGGTTACCATCCATTGGAATAACAAAAATCTCGACAACAGACTACATTCCATAATGACAAGGCTACCATTCATTGGAGTAACAAAAATATCGACAACAAACTACCTTCCATAATGACAAGGCTACATCCATTGGGGTAACAAAAATCTCGACAACAGACTACCTTCCATAATGACAAGGCTACCATCCATTGGAGTAACAAATATCTCAACAAAAGACTACCTTCCATAATGAGAAGGCTACCATCCATTGGAATAACAAAAATCTCGACAAAAGACTACCTTCCATAATGAGAAGGCTACCATCCATTAGAATAACCAAAATCTCGACAACAGACTACCTTCCATAAAGACAAGGCTACAATGCATTGGAGTAACAAATATCTCGACAACAGACTACCTTCCATAATGACAAGGCTACCATCCATTGGAATAACAAAAATCTCGACAATAAACTACCTTCCATAATGATAAGGCTATCATCCATTGGATTAACAGAGATATCGACAAAAGACTACCTTCAATAATGACAAGGCTACCATCCATTGGAGTAACAAAAATCTCGACAAAAGACTACCTTCCATAATGATAAGGTTACCATCCATTGGAATAACAAAAATCTCGACAACAGACTACATTCCATAATGACAAGGCTACCATTCATTGGAGTAACAAAAATATCGACAACAAACTACCTTCCATAATGACAAGGCTACATCCATTGGGGTAACAAAAATCTCGACAACAGACTACCTTCCATAATGACAAGGCTACCATCCATTGGAGTAACAAATATCTCAACAAAAGACTACCTTCCATAATGAGAAGGCTACCATCCATTAGAATAACCAAAATCTCGACAACAGACTACCTCCCATAAAGACAAGGCTACAATCCATTGGAGTAACAAATATCTCGACAACAGACTACCTTCAATAATGACAAGGCTACCATCCATTGGAATAATAAAAATCTCGACAATAAACTACCTTCCATAATGAGAAGGCTACCATCCATTGGAGTAACAAAAATGTGAACAACAGTCTACCTTGCATAATGACAAGGCTATCATCCATTGGATTAACAGAGATATCGACAAAAGACTACCTTCAATAATGAGAAGGCTACCATCCATTAGAATAACCAAAATCTCGACAACAGACTACCTTCCATAAAGACAAGGCTACAATGCATTGGAGTAACAAAAATCTCGACAAAAGACTACCTTCCATAATGACAAGGTTACCATCCATTGGAATAACAAAAATCTCGATAACAGACTACATTCCATAATGACAAGGCTACCATTCATTGGAGTAACAAAAATATCGACAACGAACTACCTTCCATAATGACAAGGCTACATCCATTAGGGTAACAAAAATCTCGACAACAGACTACCTTCCACAATGACAAGGCTACCATCCATTGGAGTAACAAATATCTCAACAAAAGACTACCTTCCATAATGAGAAGGCTACCATCCATTGGAATAACAAAAATCTCGACAAAAGACTACCTTCCATAATGAGAAGGCTACCATCCATTAGAATAACCAAAATCTCGACAACAGACTACCTTCCATAAAGACAAGGCTTCAATGCATTGGAGTAACAAATATCTCGACAACAGACTACCTTCCATAATGACAAGGCTACCATCCATTGGAATAACAAAAATCTCGACAATAGACTACCTTCCATAATGACAAGGCTACCATCCATTGGAGTAACAAAAATGTGAACAACAGACTACCTTGCATAATGACAAGGCTATCATCCATTGGATTAACAGAGATATCGACAAAAGACTACCTTCAATAATGACAAGGCTACCATCCATTGGAGAAACAAAAATCTCGACAAAAGACTACCTTCCATAATGACAAGGTTACCATCCATTGGAATAACAAAAATCTCGACAACAGACTACATTCCATAATGACAAGGCTACCATTCATTGGAGTAACAAAAATATCGACAACAAACTACCTTCCATAATGACAAGGCTACATCCATTGGGGTAACAAAAATCTCGACAACAGACTACCTTCCATAATGACAAGGCTACCATCAATTGGAGTAACAAAAATCTCGACAAAAGACTACCTTCCATAATGAGAAGGCTACCATCCATTGGAATAACAAAAATCTCGACAAAAGACTACCTTCCATAATGAGAAGGCTACCATCCATTGGAATAACCAAAATCTCGACAACAGACTACCTCCCATAAAGACAAGACTACAATCCATTGGAGTAACAAATATTTCGACAACAGACTACCTTCCATAATGACAAGGCTATCATCCATTGGATTAACAGAGATATCGACAAAAGACCACCTTCAATAATGACAAGGCTACCATCCATTGGAGTAACAAAAATCTCGACAAAAGACTACCTTCCATAATGACAAGGTTACCATCCATTGGAATAACAAAAATCTCGACAACAGACTACATTCCATAATGACAAGGCTACCATTCATTGGAGTAACAAAAATATCGACAACAAACTACCTTCCATAATGACAAGGCTACATCCATTGGGGTAACAAAAATCTCGACAACAGACTACCTTCCATAATGACAAGGCTACCATCCATTGGAGTAACAAATATCTCAAAAAAAGACTACCTTCCATAATGAGAAGGCTACCATCCATTGGAATAACAAAAATCTCGACAAAAGACTACCTTCCATAATGAGAAGGCTACCATCCATTAGAATAACCAAAATCTCGACAACAGACTACCTTCCATAAAGACAAGGCTACAATGCATTGGAGTAACAAATATCTCGACAACAGACTACCTTCCATAATGACAAGGCTACCATCCATTGGAATAACAAAAATCTCGACAATAAACTACCTTCCATAATGATAAGGCTATCATCCATTGGATTAACAGAGATATCGACAAAAGACTACCTTCAATAATGACAAGGCTACCATCCATTGGAGTAACAAAAATCTCGACAAAAGACTACCTTCCATAATGATAAGGTTACCATCCATTGGAATAACAAAAATCTCGACAACAGACTACATTCCATAATGACAAGGCTACCATTCATTGGAGTAACAAAAATATCGACAACAAACTACCTTCCATAATGACAAGGCTACATCCATTGGGGTAACAAAAATCTCGACAACAGACTACCTTCCATAATGACAAGGCTACCATCCATTTGAGTAACAAATATCTCAACAAAAGACTACCTTCCATAATGAGAAGGCTACCATCCATTAGAATAACCAAAATCTCGACAACAGACTACCTCCCATAAAGACAAGGCTACAATCCATTGGAGTAACAAATATCTCGACAACAGACTACCTTCAATAATGACAAGGCTACCATCCATTGGAATAATAAAAATCTCGACAATAGACTACCTTCCATAATGAGAAGGCTACCATCCATTGGAGTAACAAAAATGTGAACAACAGTCTACCTTGCATAATGACAAGGCTATCATCCATTGGATTAACAGAGATATCGACAAAAGACTACCTTCAATAATGACAAGGCTGCCATCCATTGGAGTAACAAAAATATCGACAACAGACTACCTTCCATAATGACAAGGTCACATCCATTGGGGTAACAAAAATCTCGACAACAGACTACCTTCCATAGTGACAAGGCTACCATCCATTGGAGTAACAAAAATCTCGACAAAAGACTACCTTCCATAATGAGAAGGCTACCATCCATTGGAATAACCAAAATCTCGACAACAGACTACCTTCCATAAAGACAAGGCTACAATCCATTGGAGTAACAAATATCTCGACAACAGACTACCTTCCATAATGACAAGGCTACCATCCATTGGAATAACAAAAATCTCGACAATAGACTACCTTCCATAATGACAAGGCTACCATCCATTGGAGTAACAAAAATGTGAACAACAGACTACCTTGCATAATGACAAGGCTATCATCCATTGGATTAACAAATATATCGACAAAAGACTACCTTCAATAATGACAAGGCTACCATCCATTGGAGTAACAAAAATCTCGACAAAAGACTACCTTCCATAATGACAAGGTTACCATCCATTGGAATAACAAAAATCTCGACAACAGACTACATTCCATAATGACAAGGCTACCATTCATTGGAGTAACAAAAATATCGACAACAAACTACCTTCCATAACGACAAGGCTACATCCATTGGGGTAACAAAAATCTCGACAACAAACTACCTTCCATAATGACAAGGCTACCATCAATTGGAGTAACAAAAATCTCGACAAAAGACTACCTTCCATAATGAGAAGGCTACCATCCATTGGAATAACAAAAATCTCGACAAAAGACTACCTTCCATAATGAGAAGGCTACCATCCATTGGAATAACCAAAATCTCGACAACAGACTACCTCCCATAAAGACAAGACTACAATCCATTGGAGTAACAAATATTTCGACAACAGACTACCTTCCATAATGACAAGGCTATCATCCATTGGATTAACAAAGATATCGACAAAAGACTACCTTCAATAATGACAAGGCTACCATCCATTGGAGTAACAAAAATCTCGACAAAAGACTACCTTCCATAATGACAAGGTTACCATCCATTGGAATAACAAAAATCTCGACAACAGACTACATTCCATAATGACAAGGCTACCATTCATTGGAGTAACAAAAATATCGACAACAAACTACCTTCCATAATGACAAGGCTACATCCATTGGGGTAACAAAAATCTCGACAACAGACTACCTTCCATAATGACAAGGCTACCATCCATTGGAGTAACAAATATCTCATCAAAAGACTACCTTCCATAATGAGAAGGCTACCATCCATTGGAATAACAAAAATCTCAACAAAAGACTACCTTCCATAATGAGAAGGCTACCATCCATTAGAATAACCAAAATCTCGACAACAGACTACCTTCCATAAAGACAAGGCTACAATGCATTGGAGTAACAAATATCTCGACAACAGACTACCTTCCATAATGACAAGGCTACCATCCATTGGAATAACAAAAATCTCGACAATAAACTACCTTCCATAATGATAAGGCTATCATCCATTGGATTAACAGAGATATCGACAAAAGACTACCTTCAATAATGACAAGGCTACCATCCATTGGAGTAACAAAAATCTCGACAAAAGACTACCTTCCATAATGATAAGGTTACCATCCATTGGAATAACAAAAATCTCGACAACAGACTACATTCCATAATGACAAGGCTACCATTCATCGGAGTAACAAAAATATCGACAACAAACTACCTTCCATAATGACAAGGCTACATCCATTGGGGTAACAAAAATCTCGACAACAGACTACCTTCCATAATGACAAGGCTACCATCCATTGGAGTAACAAATATCTCAACAAAAGACTACCTTCCATAATGAGAAGGCTACCATCCATTAGAATAACCAAAATCTCGACAACAGACTACCTCCCATAAAGACAAGGCTAGAATCCATTGGAGTAACAAATATCTCGACAACAGACTACCTTCAATAATGACAAGGCTACCATCCATTGGAATAATAAAAATCTCGACAATAGACTACCTTCCATAATGAGAAGGCTACCATCCATTGGAGTAACAAAAATGTGAATAACAGTCTACCTTGCATAATGACAAGGCTATCATCCATTGGATTAACAGAGATATCGACAAAAGACTACCTTCAATAATGACAAGGCTACCATCCATTGGAGTAACAAAAATATCGACAACAAACTACCTTCCATAATGACAAGGTCACATCCATTGGGGTAACAAAAATCTCGACAACAGACTACCTTCCATAGTGACAAGGCTACAATCCACTGGAGTAACAAATATTTCGACAAAAGACTACCTTCCATAATGAGAAGGCTACCATCCATTGGAATAACCAAAATCTCGACAACAGACTACCTTCCATAAAGACAAGGCTACAATCCATTGGAGTAACAAATATCTCGACAACAGACTACCTTCCATAATGACAAGGCTACCATCCATTGGAATAACAAAAATCTCGACAATAGACTACCTTCCATAATGACAAGGCTACCATCCATTGGAGTAACAAAAATGTGAACAACAGACTACCTTGCATAATGACAAGGCTATCATCCATTGGATTAACAGAGATATCGACAAAAGACTACCTTCAATAATGACAAGGCTACCATCCATTGGAGTAACAAAAATCTCGACAAAAGACTACCTTCCATAATGACAAGGTTACCATCCATTGGAATAATAAAAATCTCGACAACAGACTACATTCCATAATGACAAGGCTACCATTCATTGGAGTAACAAAAATATCGACAACAAACTACCGTCCATAATGACAAGGCTACATCCATTGGGGTAACAAAAATCTCGACAACAGACTACCTTCCATAATGACAAGGCTACCATCAAATGGAGTAACAAAAATCTCGACAAAAGACTACCTTCCATAATGAGAAGGCTACCATCCATTGGAATAACAAAAATCTCGACAAAAGACTACCTTCCATAATGAGAAGGCTACCATCCATTGGAATAACCAAAATCTCGACAATAGACTACCTCCCATAAAGACAAGACTACAATCCATTGGAGTAACAAATATTTCGACAACAGACTACCTTCCATAATGGCAAGGCTATCATCCATTGGATTAACAGAGATATCGACAAAAGACTACCTTCAATAATGACAAGGCTACCATCCATTGGAGTAACAAAAATCTCGACAAAAGACTACCTTCCATAATGACAAGGTTACCATCCATTGGAATAACAAAAATCTCGACAACAGACTACATTCCATAATGACAAGGCTACCATTCATTGGAGTAACAAAAATATCGACAACAAACTACCTTCCACATTGACAAGGCTACATCCATTGGGGTAACAAAAATCTCGACAACAGACTACCTTCCATAATGACAAGGCTACCATCCATTGGAGTAACAAATATCTCAACAAAAGACTACCTTCCCTAATGAGAAGGCTACCATCCATTGGAATAACAAAAATCTCGACAAAAGACTACCTTCCATAATGAGAAGGCTACCATCCATTAGAATAACCAAAATCTCGACAACAGACTACCTTCCATAAAGACAAGGCTACAATGCATTGGAGTAACAAATATCTCGACAACAGACTACCTTCCATAATGACAAGGCTACCATCCATTGGAATAACAAAAATCTCGACAATAAACTACCTTCCATAATGATAAGGCTATCATCCATTGGATTAACAGAGATATCGACAAAAGACTACCTTCAATAATGACAAGGCTACCATCCATTGGAGTAACAAAAATCTCGACAAAAGACTACCTTCCATAATGATAAGGTTACCATCCATTGGAATAACAAAAATCTCGACAACAGACTACATTCCATAATGACAAGGCTACCATTCATTGGAGTAACAAAAATATCGACAACAAACTACCTTCCATAATGACAAGGCTACATCCATTGGGGTAACAAAAATCTCGACAACAGACTACCTTCCATAATGACAAGGCTACCATCCATTGGAGTAACAAATATCTCAACAAAAGACTACCTTCCATAATGAGAAGGCTACCATCCATTAGAATAACCAAAATCTCGACAACAGACTACCTCCCATAAAGACAAGGCTACAATCCATTGGAGTAACAAATATCTCGACAACAGACTACCTTCAATAATGACAAGGCTACCATCCATTGGAATAATAAAAATCTCGACAATAGACTACCTTCCATAATGAGAAGGCTACCATCCATTGGAGTAACAAAAATGTGAACAACAGTCTACCTTGCATAATGACAAGGCTATCATCCATTGGATTAACAGAGATATCGACAAAAGACTACCTTCAATAATGACAAGGCTACCATCCATTGGAGTAACAAAAATCTCGACAAAAGACTACCTTCCATAATGAGAAGGCTACCATCCATTGGAATAACCAAAATCTCGACAACAGACTACCTCCCATAAAGACAAGGCTACAATCCACTGGAGTAACAAATATTTCGACAACAAACTACCTTCCATAATGACAAGGCTATCATCCATTTTATTAACAGAGATATCGACAAAAGACTACCTTCAATAATGACAAGGCTACCATCCATTGGAGTAACAAAAATCTCGACAAAAGACTACCTTCCATAATGACAAGGTTACCATCCATTGGAATAACAAAAATCTCGACAACAGACTACATTCCATAATGACAAGGCTACCATTCATTGGAGTAACAAAAATATCGACAACAAACTACCTTCCATAATGACAAGGCTACATCCATTGGGGTAACAAAAATCTCGACAACAGACTACCTTCCATAATGACAAGGCTACCATCCATTGGAGTAACAAATATCTCAACAAAAGACTACCTTCCATAATGAGAAGGCTACCATCCATTGGAATAACAAAAATCTCGACAACAGACTACATTCCATAATGACAAGGCTACCATTCATTGGAGTAACAAAAATATCGACAACAAACTACCTTCCATAATGACAAGGCTACATCCATTGGGGTAACAAAAATATCGACAACAGACTACCTTCCATAATGACAAGGCTACCATCAATTGGAGTAACAATAATCTCGACAAAAGACTACCTTCCATAATGAGAAGGCTACCATCCATTGGAAAAACAAAAATCTCGAAAAAAGACTACCTTCCATAATGAGAAGGCTACCATCCATTGGAATAACCAAAATCTCGACAACAGACTACCTCCCATAAAGACAAGGCTACAATCCATTGGAGTAAAAAATATTTGGACAACAGACTACCTTCCATAATGAAAAGGTTACCATCCATTGGAATAACAAAAATCTCGACAACAGACTACATTCCATAATGACAAGGCTACCATTCATTGGAGTAACAAAAATATCGACAACAAACTACCTTCCATAATGACAAGGCTACATCCATTGGGGTAACAAAAATCTCGACAACAGACTACCTTCCATAATGACAAGGCTACCATCAATTGGAGTAACAATAATCTCGACAAAAGACTACCTTCCATAATGAGAAGGCTACCATCCATTGGAAAAACAAAAATCTCTGACAAAAGACTACCTTCCATAATGAGAAGGCTACCATCCATTAGAATAACCAAAATCTCGACAACAGACTACCTCCCATAAAGACAAGGCTACAATCCACTGGAGTAACAAATATTTCGACAACAAACTACCTTCCATAATGACAAGGCTATCATCCATTTTATTAACAGAGATATTGACAAAAGACTACCTTCAATAATGACAAGGCTACCATCCATTGGAGTAACAAAAATCTCGACAAAAGACTACCTTCCATAATGACAAGGTTACCATCCATTGGAATAACAAAAATCTCGACAACAGACTACATTCCATAATGACAAGGCTACCATTCATTGGAGTAACAAAAATATCAACAACAAACTACCTTCCATAATGACAAGGCTACATCCATTGGGGTAACAAAAATCTCGACAACAGACTACCTTCCATAATGACAAGGCTACCATCCATTGGAGTAACAAATATCTCAACAAAAGACTACCTTCCATAATGAGAAGGCTACCATCCATTGGAATAACAAAAATCTCGACAACAGACTACATTCCATAATGACAAGGCTACCATTCATTGGAGTAACAAAAATATCGACAACAAACTACCTTCCATAATGACAAGGCTACATCCATTGGGGTAACAAAAATATCGACAACAGACTACCTTCCATAATGACAAGGCTACCATCAATTGGAGTAACAATAATCTCGACAAAAGACTACCTTCCATAATGAGAAGGCTACCATCCATTGGAAAAACAAAAATCTCGAAAAAAGACTACCTTCCATAATGAGAAGACTACCATCCATTGGAATAACCAAAATCTCGACAACAGACTACCTCCCATAAAGACAAGGCTACAATCCATTGGAGTAAAAAATATTTCGACAACAGACTACCTTCCATAATGAAAAGGTTACCATCCATTGGAATAACAAAAATCTCGACAACAGACTACATTCCATAATGACAAGGCTACCATTCATTAGAGTAACAAAAATATCGACAACAAACTACCTTCCATAATGACAAGGCTACATCCATTGGGGTAACAAAAATCTCGACAACAGACTACCTTCCATAATGACAAGGCTACCATCAATTGGAGTAACAATAATCTCGACAAAAGACTACCTTCCATAATGAGAAGGCTACCATCCATTGGAAAAACAAAAATCTCTGACAAAAGACTACCTTCCATAATGAGAAGGCTACCATCCATTAGAATAACCAAAATCTCGACAACAGACTACCTCCCATAAAGACAAGGCTACAATCCATTGGAGTAACAAATATTTCGACAATAGACTACCTTCCATAATGACAAGGCTATCATCCATTGGATTAACAGAGATATCGACAAAAGACTACCTTCAATAATGACAAGGCTACCATCCATTGGAGTAACAAAAATCTCGACAAAAGACTACCTTCCATAATGACAAGGTTACCATCCATTGGAATAACAAAAATCTCGATAACAGACTACATTCCATAATGACAAGGCTACCATTCATTGGAGTAACAAAAATATCGACAACGAACTACCTTCCATAATGACAAGGCTACATCCATTAGGGTAACAAAAATCTCGACAACAGACTACCTTCCACAATGACAAGGCTACCATCCATTGGAGTAACAAATATCTCAACAAAAGACTACCTTCCATAATGAGAAGGCTACCATCCATTGGAATAACAAAAATCTCGACAAAAGACTACCTTCCATAATGAGAAGGCTACCATCCATTAGAATAACCAAAATCTCGACAACAGACTACCTTCCATAAAGACAAGGCTACAATGCATTGGAGTAACAAATATCTCGACAACAGACTACCTTCCATAATGACAAGGTTACCATCCATTGGAATAACAAAAATCTCGACAATAGACTACCTTCCATAGTGACAAGGCCACCATCCATTGGAGTAACAAAAATCTCGACAAAAGACTACCTTCCATAATGACAAGCTTACCATCCATTGGAATAACAAAAAATCTCGACAACAGACTACATTCCATAATGACAAGGCTACCATTCATTGGAGTAACAAAAATATCGACAACAAACTACCTTCCATAATGACAAGGCTACATCCATTGGGGTAACAAAAATCTCGACAACAGACTACCTTCCATAATGACAAGGCTACCATCCATTGGAGTAACAAATAACTCAACAAAAGACTACCTTCCATAATGAGAAGGCTACCATCCATTGGAATAACAAAAAACTCGACAAAAGACTACCTTCCATAATGAGAAGGATACCATCCATTAGAATAACCAAAATATCGACAACAGACTACCTTCCATAAAGACAAGGCTACAATGCATTGGAGTAACAAATATCTCGACAACAGACTACCTTCCATAATGACAAGGCTACCATCCATTGGAATAACAAAAATCTCGACAATAGACTACCTTCTATAATGACAAGGCTACCATCCATTGGAGTAACAAAAATGTGAACAACAGACTACCTTGCATAATGACAAGGCTATCATCCATTGGATTAACAGAGATATCGACAAAAGAATACCTTCAATAATGACAAGGCTACCATCCATTGGAGTAACAAAAATCTCGATAAAAGACTACCTTCCATAATGACAAGGTTACCATCCATTGGAATAACAAAAATCTCGACAACAGACTACATTCCATAATGATAAGGCTACCATTCATTGGAGTAACAAAAATATCGACAACAAACTACCTTCCATAATGACAAGGCTACATCCATTGGGGTAACAAAAATCTCGACAACAAACTACCTTCCATAATGACAAGGCTACCATCCATTGGAATAACCAAAAACTCGAAAAAAGACTACCTTCCATAATGAGAAGGATACCATCCATTAGAATAACCAAAATCTCATCAACAGACTACCTTCCATAAAGACAAGGCTACAATCCATTGGAGTAACAAATATCTCGACAACAGACTACCTTCAATAATGACAAGGCTACCATCCATTGGAATAATAAAAATCTCGACAATAGACTACATTCCATAATGACAAGGCTACCATCCATTGGAGTAACAAAAATGTGAACAACAGACTACCTTGTATAATGACAAGGCTTTCATCCATTGGATTAACAGAGATATCGACAAAAGACTACCTTCAATAATGACAAGGCTACCATCCATTGGAGTAACAAAAATCTCGACAAAAGACTACCTTCCATAATGATAAGGCTACCATCCATTGGAATAACCAAAATCTCGACAACAGACTACCTCCCATAAAGACAAGGCTACAATCCATTGGAGTAACAAATATTTCGACAACAAACTACCTTCCATAATGACAAGGCTATCATCCATTTGATTAACAGAGATATCGACAAAAGACTACCTTCAATAATGACAAGGCTACCATCCATTGGAGTAACAAAAATCTCGACAAAAGACTACCTTCCATAATGACAAGGTTACCATCCATTGGAATAACAAAAATCTCGACAACAGACTACATTCCATAATGACAAGGCTACCATTCATTGGAGTAACAAAAATATCGACAACAAACTACCTTCCATAATGACAAGGCTACATCCATTGGGGTAACAAAAATCTCGACAACAAACTACCTTCCATAATGACAAGGCTACCATCAATTGGAGTAACAATAATCTCGACAAAAGACTACCTTCCATAATGAGAAGGCTAGCATCCATTTGAAAAACAAAAATCTCGAAAAAAGACTACCTTCCATAATGAGAAGGCTAACATCCATTGGAATAACCAAAATCTTGACAACAGACTACCTCCCATAAAGACAAGGCTACAATCCATTGGAGTAACAAATATTTCGACAACAGACTACCTTCCATAATGAAAAGGTTACCATCCATTGGAATAACAAAAATCTCGACAACAAACTACATTCCATAATGGCAAGGCTACCATTCATTGGAGTAACAAAAATATCGACAACAAACTACCTTCCATAATGACAAGGCTACATCCATTGGGGTAACAAAAATCTCGACAACAGACTACCTTCCATAATGACAAGGCTACCATCAATTGGAGTAACAATAATCTCGACAAAAGACTACCTTCCATAATGAGAAGGCTACCATCCATTGGAAAAACAAAAATCTCGAAAAAAGATTACCTTCCATAATGAGAAGGCTACCATCCATTGGAATAACCAAAATCTCGACAACAGACTACCTCCCATAAAGACAAGGCTACAATCCATTGGAGTAAAAAATATTTGGACAACAGACTACCTTCCATAATGAAAAGGTTACCATCCATTGGAATAACAAAAATCTCGACAACAGACTACATTCCATAATGACAAGGCTACCATTCATTGGAGTAACAAAAATATCGACAACAAACTACCTTCCATAATGACAAGGCTACATCCATTGGGGTAACAAAAATCTCGACAACAGACTACCTTCCATAATGACAAGGCTACCATCAATTGGAGTAACAATAATCTCGACAAAAGACTACCTTCCATAATGAGAAGGCTACCATCCATTGGAAAAACAAAAATCTCTGACAAAAGACTACCTTCCATAATGAGAAGGCTACCATCCATTAGAATAACCAAAATCTCGACAACAGACTACCTCCCATAAAGACAAGGCTACAATCCACTGGAGTAACAAATATTTCGACAACAAACTACCTTCCATAATGACAAGGCTATCATCCATTTTATTAACAGAGATATTGACAAAAGACTACCTTCAATAATGACAAGGCTACCATCCATTGGAGTAACAAAAATCTCGACAAAAGACTACCTTCCATAATGACAAGGTTACCATCCATTGGAATAACAAAAATCTCGACAACAGACTACATTCCATAATGACAAGGCTACCATTCATTGGAGTAACAAAAATATCGACAACAAACTACCTTCCATAATGACAAGGCTACATCCATTGGGGTAACAAAAATCTCGACAACAGACTACCTTCCATAATGACAAGGCTACCATCCATTGGAGTAACAAATATCTCAACAAAAGACTACCTTCCATAATGAGAAGGCTACCATCCATTGGAATAACAAAAATCTCGACAACAGACTACATTCCATAATGACAAGGCTACCATTCATTGGAGTAACAAAAATATCGACAACAAACTACCTTCCATAATGACAAGGCTACATCCATTGGGGTAACAAAAATATCGACAACAGACTACCTTCCATAATGACAAGGCTACCATCAATTGGAGTAACAATAATCTCGGCAAAAGACTACCTTCCATAATGAGAAGGCTACCATCCATTGGAAAAACAAAAATCTCAAAAAAAGACTACCTTCCATAATGAGAAGGCTACCATCCATTGGAATAACCAAAATCTAGACAACAGACTACCTCCCATAAAGACAAGGCTACAATCCATTGGAGTAAAAAATATTTCGACAACAGACTACCTTCCATAATGAAAAGGTTACCATCCATTGGAATAACAAAAATCTCGACAACAGACTACATTCCATAATGACAAGGCTACCATTCATTAGAGTAACAAAAATATCGACAACAAACTACCTTCCATAATGACAAGGCTACATCCATTGGGGTAACAAAAATCTCGACAACAGACTACCTTCCATAATGACAAGGCTACCATCAATTGGAGTAACAATAATGTCGACAAAAGACTACCTTCCATAATGAGAAGGCTACCATCCATTGGAAAAACAAAAATCTCTGACAAAAGACTACCTTCCATAATGAGAAGGCTACCATCCATTAGAATAACCAAAATCTCGACAACAGACTACCTCCCATAAAGACAAGGCTACAATCCATTGGAGTAACAAATATTTCGACAATAGACTACCTTCCATAATGACAAGGCTATCATCCATTGGATTAACAGAGATATCGACAAAAGACTACCTTCAATAATGACAAGGCTACCATCCATTGGAGTAACAAAAATCTCGACAAAAGACTACCTTCCATAATGACAAGGTTACCATCCATTGGAATAACAAAAATCTCGATAACAGACTACATTCCATAATGACAAGGCTACCATTCATTGGAGTAACAAAAATATCGACAACGAACTACCTTCCATAATGACAAGGCTACATCCATTAGGGTAACAAAAATCTCGACAACAGACTACCTTCCACAATGACAAGGCTACCATCCATTGGAGTAACAAATATCTCAACAAAAGACTACCTTCCATAATGAGAAGGCTACCATCCATTGGAATAACAAAAATCTCGACAAAAGACTACCTTCCATAATGAGAAGGCTACCATCCATTAGAATAACCAAAATCTCGACAACAGACTACCTTCCATAAAGACAAGGCTACAATGCATTGGAGTAACAAATATCTCGACAACAGACTACCTTCCATAATGACAAGGTTACCATCCATTGGAATAACAAAAATCTCGACAATAGACTACCTTCCATAGTGACAAGGCCACCATCCATTGGAGTAACAAAAATCTCGACAAAAGACTACCTTCCATAATGACAAGCTTACCATCCATTGGAATAACAAAAAATCTCGACAACAGACTACATTCCATAATGACAAGGCTACCATTCATTGGAGTAACAAAAATATCGACAACAAACTACCTTCCATAATGACAAGGCTACATCCATTGGGGTAACAAAAATCTCGACAACAGACTACCTTCCATAATGACAAGGCTACCATCCATTGGAGTAACAAATAACTCAACAAAAGACTACCTTCCATAATGAGAAGGCTACCATCCATTGGAATAACAAAAAACTCGACAAAAGACTACCTTCCATAATGAGAAGGATACCATCCATTAGAATAACCAAAATATCGACAACAGACTACCTTCCATAAAGACAAGGCTACAATGCATTGGAGTAACAAATATCTCGACAACAGACTACCTTCCATAATGACAAGGCTACCATCCATTGGAATAACAAAAATCTCGACAATAGACTACCTTCTATAATGACAAGGCTACCATCCATTGGAGTAACAAAAATGTGAACAACAGACTACCTTGCATAATGACAAGGCTATCATCCATTGGATTAACAGAGATATCGACAAAAGAATACCTTCAATAATGACAAGGCTACCATCCATTGGAGTAACAAAAATCTCGATAAAAGACTACCTTCCATAATGACAAGGTTACCATCCATTGGAATAACAAAAATCTCGACAACAGACTACATTCCATAATGATAAGGCTACCATTCATTGGAGTAACAAAAATATCGACAACAAACTACCTTCCATAATGACAAGGCTACATCCATTGGGGTAACAAAAATCTCGACAACAAACTACCTTCCATAATGACAAGGCTACCATCCATTGGAATAACCAAAAACTCGAAAAAAGACTACCTTCCATAATGAGAAGGATACCATCCATTAGAATAACCAAAATCTCATCAACAGACTACCTTCCATAAAGACAAGGCTACAATCCATTGGAGTAACAAATATCTCGACAACAGACTACCTTCAATAATGACAAGGCTACCATCCATTGGAATAATAAAAATCTCGACAATAGACTACATTCCATAATGACAAGGCTACCATCCATTGGAGTAACAAAAATGTGAACAACAGACTAC
Organism: Vicia faba; assembly: GCA_948472305.1. NCBI lineage: Eukaryota > Viridiplantae > Streptophyta > Magnoliopsida > Fabales > Fabaceae > Vicia > Vicia faba. Next base: position 657,928,378 of record OX451739.1, read on the forward strand.
CTTGTATAATGACAAGGCTTTCATCCATTGGATTAACAGAGATATCGACAAAAGACTACCTTCAATAATGACAAGGCTACCATCCATTGGAGTAACAAAAATCTCGACAAAAGACTACCTTCCATAATGATAAGGCTACCATCCATTGGAATAACCAAAATCTCGACAACAGACTACCTCCCATAAAGACAAGGCTACAATCCATTGGAGTAACAAATATTTCGACAACAAACTACCTTCCATAATGACAAGGCTATCATCCATTTGATTAACAGAGATATCGACAAAAGACTACCTTCAATAATGACAAGGCTACCATCCATTGGAGTAACAAAAATCTCGACAAAAGACTACCTTCCATAATGACAAGGTTACCATCCATTGGAATAACAAAAATCTCGACAACAGACTACATTCCATAATGACAAGGCTACCATTCATTGGAGTAACAAAAATATCGACAACAAACTACCTTCCATAATGACAAGGCTACATCCATTGGGGTAACAAAAATCTCGACAACAAACTACCTTCCATAATGACAAGGCTACCATCAATTGGAGTAACAATAATCTCGACAAAAGACTACCTTCCATAATGAGAAGGCTAGCATCCATTTGAAAAACAAAAATCTCGAAAAAAGACTACCTTCCATAATGAGAAGGCTAACATCCATTGGAATAACCAAAATCTTGACAACAGACTACCTCCCATAAAGACAAGGCTACAATCCATTGGAGTAACAAATATTTCGACAACAGACTACCTTCCATAATGAAAAGGTTACCATCCATTGGAATAACAAAAATCTCGACAACAGACTACATTCCATAATGGCAAGGCTACCATTCATTGGAGTAACAAAAATATCGACAACAAACTACCTTCCATAATGACAAGGCTACATCCATTGGGGTAACAAAAATCTCGACAACAGACTACCTTCCATAATGACAAGGCTACCATCAATTGGAGTAACAATAATCTCGACAAAAGACTACCTTCCATAATGAGAAGGCTACCATCCATTGGAAAAACAAAAATCTCTGACAAAAGACTACCTTCCATAATGAGAAGGCTACCATCCATTGGAATAACCAAAATCTCGACAACAGACTACCTCCCATAAAGACAAGGCTACAATCCATTGGAGTAACAAATATTTCGACAATAGACTACCTTCCATAATGACAAGGCTATCATCCATTGTATTAACAGAGATATCGACAAAAAACTACCTTCTATAATGACAAGGCTACCATCCATTGGAGTAACAAAAATCTCGACAAAAGACTACCTTCAATAATGACAAGGTTACCATCCATTGGAATAACAGAAATCTCGACAATAGACTACGTTCCATAATGACAAGGCTACCATTCATTGGAGTAACAAAAATATCGATAACAAACTACCTTCCATAATGACAAGGCTACATCCATTGGGGTAACAAAAATCTCGACAACAGTCTACCTTCCATAATGACAAGGATACCATCCATTAGAGTAACAAAAATTTCGACAAAAGACTACCTTCCATAGTGAGAAGGCTACCATCCATTGGAATAACAAAAATCTCGACAAAAGACTACCTTCCATAAAGACAAGGCAACAATCCATTGGAGTAACAAAAATCTGAACAAAAGACTACCTTCCTTAATGATAAAGCTATAATCCATTAGAGTGACAAAAATCACAACGACAGACTACCTTCAATAATGACAAGGCTACCATCCATTGGAGTAACAAAAATCTCGACAACAGACTACCTTCCATAATCACAAGGCTACCACCCATTGGAGTATCAAAAATTTCGACAACAGACTTCCTTCCATAATGACAAGGCTATCATCCATTAGAGTAACAAAAATCTGAACAACAGACTACCTTCCATAATGACAAGACTACCATCCATTGGAGTATCAGAAATTTTAACGACCGACTACCTACCATAATGACAAGGCTACCATCAATTGGAATAACAAAAATATTCACAATAGACTACCTTCCATAATGACAAGGCTACCATCAATTAGAGTAACAAAAATCTGAACAATAGATTACCTTGCATAATGACAAGGCTATCATCCATTGGAGTAACAGAGATATCAATAACATACTACCTTCAATAATGACAAGGCCACCATCCATTGGAGTAACAAAAATCTCGACAAAAGACTACCTTCCATAATGACAAGGTTACCATCCATTGGAATAACAAAAATCTCGACAACAGACTACCTTCCATAATGACAAAGCTACCATCCAATGGAATAAAAAAAATTTCGACAATAGACTACCTTCCATAATGACAAGGCTACCATACATTGGAATAACAAAAATCTGAACAACATACTAACTTCCATAATGACAAGGCTACAATTCATTGGAGTAACAGAAATCTCAACAACAAACTACCTTCCATAATGACAAGGCTACCATCTATTAGAGTAACAAAAATTTCGACAACGGACTACCTTCCATAATTACAAGGCTACCTTCCATTGGAGTATCAATTATCTCGACAACAGACTACCTTCCATAATGACAAGGCTATCATCCATTGAAGTAAAAAAAATCTAAACAATAGACTACCTTTCTTAATTGCCAGGCTACCATCCATTGGAGTAACAGAAATCTCAACGACTGACTACCTTCGATAATGACAAGGCTACATCCATTGGAGTAACAAAAATGTAAACAACAGAGTACCTTGCATAATGACAAGGCTATAATCCATTGGAGTAACAGAGATATCGACAAAAGACTACCTTCAATTATGACAAGGCTACCATCCAATGGAGTAACAAAAATCTCGACAAAAGACTACCTTCCATAATGATAAGGTTACCATCCATTGGAATAACAAAAATCTCGACACTTGACTACATTCCATAATGACAAGGCTACCATTCATTGGAGTAACAAAAATATCGACAACAGATTACCTTCCATAATGACAAGGCTACATCCATGTGGGTAACAAAAATCTCGACAACAGACTACCTTCCATAATGACAAGGCTACCATCCATTGGTATAACAAAAATCTTGAACAAAAGACTACCTTCCATAATGACAACGTTACCATCCATTGGAGTAACAAAAATCTCAACGACTGACTACCTTCCATAATGATAAGGCTACCATCCATTGGAATAAAAAAAATCTTGACAATAGAATACCTTCCATAATGACAAGGCTACCATCCATTGGAGTAACAAAAATCTGAACAACAGAGTACCTTGCAGAATGACAAGGCTATCATCCATTGGAGTAACAAAGATATCGACAATAGACTACCTTCAATAATGACAAGGCTACCATCCATTGGAGTAATAAAAATCTCGACAAAAGACTACCTTCCATAATGACAAGGTTACCATCCCTTAGAATAACAAAAATCTCGACAATAGACTACCTTCAATAATGACAAGGCTACCATCCATTGGAGTAACAAAAATATGAACAACAGACTACCTTCTATAATGACAAGGCTACAATCCATTGGAGTAACAGAAATCTCAATCACAGACTACCTTCCATAATGACAAGGCTACCATCTATTAGAGTAACAACAATCTCGACAATAGACACCCTTCCATAATTACAAAGCTTCCATCCATTGGAGTATCAAAAATCTTGACAACAGACTACCTTCCATAATGACAAGTCTACCATCCATTGGAATAACCAAAATCTCGACAATAGAGTACCTTCCATAATGACAATGCTACCATTCATTGGAGTAACAAAAATATCGACAACAGACTACCTTCAATAATGGCAAGGCTACCATCCATTGGAGTAACAGAAATCTCAGACCGACTACCTTCCATAATGACAAGGCTACCATCCATTGGAATAACAAAAATCCCGACAATAGACAACTTCCATAATGACAAGGCTATCATCCATTGGAGTAACAAAAGTGTAAACAACAGACTACCTTGCATAATGACAAGGCTATAATCCATTGGAGTAACAGAGATATCGACAAAAGACTACCTTCAATAATGACAAGGCTACCATCCATTGGAGTAACAAAAATCTCGACAAAAGACTACCTTCCATAATGATAAGGTAACCATCCATTGGAATAACAAAAATCTCGACAACTGACTACATTCCATAAGGACAAGGCTACCATTCATTAGAGTAACAAAAATATCGACAACAGACTACCTTCCATAATGATAAGGCTACATCCATTTGGGTAACAAAAATCTCGACAACAGACTACCTTCCATAATGACAAGGCTACCATCCATTGGTATAACAAAAATCTTGAACAAAAGACTACCTTCCATAATGACAACGTTACCATCCATTGGAGTAACGAGAATCTCAACGACTGACTACCTTCCATAATGACAAGGCTACCATCCATTGGAATAAAAAAAATCTTAACAATAGAATACCTTCCATAATGACAAGGCTACCATCCATTGGAGTAACAAAAATCTGAACAACTGACTACCTTGCATAATGACAAGGCTATCATCCATTGGAGTAACAAAGATATCGACAACAGACTACATTCCATAATGACAAGGCTACCATCCATTGGAGTAATAAAAATCTCGACAATAGACTACCTTCCATAATGACAAGGCTACCATCCATTGGAATAACAAAAATCTTAACAAAAGACTACCTTCCATAATGAGAAGGCTACCATCCATTAGAATAACCAAAATCTCGACAACTGACTACCTCCCATAAAGACAAGGCTACAATCCATTGGAGTAACAAATATCTCGACAACAGACTACCTTCCAAAATGACAAGGCTACCATACATTGGAATAATAAAAATCTCGACAATAGACTACCTTCCATAATGACAAGGCTACCATCCATTGGAGTAACAAAAATGTGAACAACAGACTACCTTGCATAATGACAAGGCTATAATCCATTGGAGTAACAGAGATATCGACAAAAGACTACCTTCAATAATGACAAGGCTACCATCCATTGGAGTAACAAAAATCTCGACAAAAGACTACCTTCCATAATGATAAGGTTACCATCCATTGGAATAACAAAAATCTCGACAACTGACTACATTCCATAATGACAAGGCTACCATTCATTGGAGTAACAAAAATATCGACAAAAGACTACCTTCCATAATGACAAGGCTACATCCATATGGGTAACAAAATTCTCGACAACAGACTACCTTCCATAATGACAAGGCTACCATCCATTGGTATAACAAAAATCTTGAACAAAAGACTACCTTCCATAATGACAACGTTACCATCCATTGGAGTAACAAGAATCTCAACGACTGACTACCTTCCATAATGACAAGGCTACCATCCATTGGAATAAAAAAAAATCTTAACAATAGAATACCTTCCATAATGACAAGGCTACCATCCATTGGAGTAACAAAAATCTGAACAACAGACTACCTTGCATAATGACAAGGCTATCATCCATTGGAGTAACAAAGATATCGACAACAGACTACATTCCATAATGACAAGGCTACCATCCATTGGAGTAATAAAAATCTCGACAATAAACTACCTTCCATAATGACAAGGCTACCATCCATTGGAATAACAAAAATCTTGACAAAAGACTACCTTCCATAATGAGAAGGCTACCATCCATTAGAATAACCAAAATCTCGACAACTGACTACCTCCCATAAAGACAAGGCTACAATCCATTGGAGTAACAAATATCTCGACAACAGACTACCTTCCATAATGACAAGGCTACCATACATTGGAATAATAAAAATCTCGACAATAGACTACCTTCCATAGTGACAAGGCTACCATCCATTGGAGTAACAAAAATGTGAACAACAGACTACCTTGCATAATGACAACGCTATAATCCATTGGAGTAACAGAGATATCGACAAAAGACTACCTTCAATAATGACAAGGCTACCATCCATTGGAGTAACAAAAATCTCGACAAAAGACTACCTTCCATAATGATAAGGTTACCATCCATTGGAATAACAAAAATCTCGACAACTGACTACATTCCATAATGACAAGGCTACCATTCATTGGAGTAACAAAAATATCGACAAAAGACTACCTTCCATAATGACAAGGCTACATCCATGTGGGTAACAAAAATCTCGACAACAGACTACCTTCCATAATGACAAGGCTACCATCCATTGGTATAACAAAAATCTTGAACAAAAGACTACCTTCCATAATGACAACGTTACCATCCATTGGAGTAACAAAAATCTCAACGACTGACTACCTTCCATAATGACAAGGCTACCATCCATTGGAATATAAAAAATCTTGACAATAGAATACCTTCCATAATGACAAGGCTACCATCCATTGGAGTAACAAAAATCTGAACAACAGAGTACCTTGCAGAATGACAAGGCTATCATCCATTGGAGTAACAAAGATATCGACAACAGACTACCTTCAATAATGACAAGGCTACCATCCATTGGAGTAATAAAAATCTCGAAAAAAGACTACCTTCCATAATGACAAGGTTACCATCCCTTAGAATAACAAAAATCTCGACAATAGACTACCTTCAATAATGACAAGGCTACCATCCATTGGAGTAACAAAAATCTAAACAAAAGACTACCTTATATAATGACAAGGCTACAATCCATTGGAGTAACAGAAATCTCAATCACAGACTACCTTCCATAATGACAAGGCTACCATCTATTAGAGTAACAACAATCTCGACAATAGACACCCTTCCATAATTACAAAGCTTCCATCCATTGGAGTATCAAAAATCTTGACAACAGACTACCTTCCATAATTACAAGTCTACCATCCATTGGAATAACCAAAATCTCGACAATAGAGTACCTTCCATAATGACAAGGCTACCATTCATTGGAGTAACAAAAATATCGATAACCGACTACCTTCAATAATGGCAAGGCTACCATCCATTGGAGTAACAGAAATCTCAACGACCGACTACCTTCCATAATGACAAGGCTACCATCCATTGGAATAACAAAAATCCCGACAATAGACAACTTCCATAATGACAAGGCTACCATCCATTGGAGTAACAAAAATGTAAACAACAGACTACCTTGCATAATGACAAGGCTATAATCCATTGGAGTAACAGAGATATCGACAAAAGACTACCTTCAATAATGACAAGGCTACCATCCATTGGAGTAACAAAACTCTCGACAAAAGACTACCTTCCATAATGATAAGGTTACCATCCATTGGAATAACAAAAATCTCGCAACTGACTACATTCCATAATGACAAGGCTACCATTCATTGGAGTAACAAAAATATCGACAACAGACTACCTTCCATAATGACAAGGCTACCATTCATTGGAGTAACAAAAATATCGACAACAGACTACCTTCCATAATGATAAGGCTACATCGATTTGGGTAACAAAAATCTCGACAACAGACTACCTTCCATAATGACAAGGCTACCATCCATTGGTATAACAAAAATCTTGAACAAAAGACTACCTTCCATAATGACAATGTTACCATCCATTGGAGTAACAAGAATCTCAACGACTGACTACCTTCCATAATGACAAGGCTACCATCCATTGGAATAAAAAAAATCTTAACAATAGAATACCTTCCATAATGACAAGGCTACCATCCATTGGAGTAACAAAAATCTGAACAACAGACTACCTTGCATAATGACAAGGCTATCATCCATTGGAGTAACAAAGATATCGACAACAAACTACATTAAATAATGACAAGGCTACCATCCATTGGAGTAATAAAAATCTCGACAATAGACTACCTTCCATAATGACAAGGCTACCATCCATTGGAATAACAAAAATCTTGACAAAAGACTACCTTCCATAATGAGAAGGCTACCATCCATTAGAATAACCAAAATCTCGACAACTGACTACCTCCCATAAAGACAAGGCTACAATCCATTGGAGTAACAAATATCTCGACAACAGACTACCTTCCATAATGACAAGGCTACCATACATTGGAGTAACAAAAATCTCGACAAAAGACTACCTTCCATAATGATAAGGTTACCATCCATTGGAATAACAAAAATCTCGACAACTGACTACATTCCATAATGACAAGGCTACCATTCATTGGAGTAACAAAAATATCGACAACAGACTACCTTCCATAATGACAAGGCTACCATTCATTGGAGTAACAAAAATATCGACAACAGACTACCTTCCATAATGATAAGGCTACATCCATTTGGGTAACAAAAATCTCGACAACAGACTACCTTCCATAATGACAAGGCTACCATCCATTGGTATAACAAAAATCTTGAACAAAAGACTACCTTCCATAATGACAACGTTACCATCCATTGGAGTAACAAGAATCTCAACGACTGACTACCTTCCATAATGACAAGGCTACCATCCATTGGAAGAAAAAAAATCTTAACAATAGAATACCTTCCATAATGACAAGGCTACCATCCATTGGAGTAACAAAAATCTGAACAACAGACTACCTTGCATAATGACAAGGCTATCATCCATTGGAGTAACAAAGATATCGACAACAAACTACATTCCATAATGACAAGGCTACCATCCATTGGAGTAATAAAAATCTCGACAATAGACTACCTTCCATAATGACAAGGCTACCATCCATTGGAATAACAAAAATCTTGACAAAAGACTACCTTCCATAATGAGAAGGCTACCATCCATTAGAATAACCAAAATCTCGACAACTGACTACCTCCCATAAAGACAAGGCTACAATCCATTGGAGTAACAAATATCTCGACAACAGACTACCTTCCATAATGACAAGGCTACCATACATTGGAATAATAAAAATCTCGACAATAGACTACCTTCCATAATGACAAGGCTACCATCCATTGGAGTAACAAAAATGTGAACAACAGACTACCTTGCATAATGACAAGGCTATCATCCATTGGATTAACAGATATCTCGACAACAGACTACCTTCCATAATGACAAGGCTACCATACATTGGAGTAACAAAAATCTCGACAAAAGACTACCTTCCATAATGATAAGGTTACCATCCATTGGAATAACAAAAATCTCGACAACTGACTACATTCCATAATGACAAGGCTACCATTCATTGGAGTAACAAAAATATCGACAACAGACTACCTTCCATAATGACAAGGCTACCATTCATTGGAGTAACAAAAATATCGACAACAGACTACCTTCCATAATGATAAGGCTACATCCATTTGGGTAACAAAAATCTCGACAACAGACTACCTTCCATAATGACAAGGCTACCATCCATTGGTATAACAAAAATCTTGAACAAAAGACTACCTTCCATAATGACAACGTTACCATCCATTGGAGTAACAAGAATCTCAACGACTGACTACCTTCCATAATGACAAGGCTACCATCCATTGGAATAAAAAAAATCTTAACAATAGAATACCTTCCATAATGACAAGGCTACCATCCATTGGAGTAACAAAAATCTGAACAACAGACTACCTTGCATAATGACAAGGCTATCATCCATTGGAGTAACAAAGATATCGACAACAAACTACATTCCATAATGACAAGGCTACCATCCATTGGAGTAATAAAAATCTCGAAAAAAGACTACCTTCCATAATGACAAGGTTACCATCCCTTAGAATAACAAAAATCTCGACAATAGACTACCTTCAATAATGACAAGGCTACCATCCATTGGAGTAACAAAAATCTAAACAAAAGACTACCTTATATAATGACAAGGCTACAATCCATTGGAGTAACAGAAATCTCAATCACAGACTACCTTCCATAATGACAAGGCTACCATCTATTAGAGTAACAACAATCTCGACAATAGACACCCTTCCATAATTACAAAGCTTCCATCCATTGGAGTATCAAAAATCTTGACAACAGACTACCTTCCATAATTACAAGTCTACCATCCATTGGAATAACCAAAATCTCGACAATAGAGTACCTTCCATAATGACAAGGCTACCATTCATTGGAGTAACAAAAATATCGATAACCGACTACCTTCAATAATGGCAAGGCTACCATCCATTGGAGTAACAGAAATCTCAACGACCGACTACCTTCCATAATGACAAGGCTACCATCCATTGGAATAACAAAAATCCCGACAATAGACAACTTCCATAATGACAAGGCTACCATCCATTGGAGTAACAAAAATGTAAACAACAGACTACCTTGCATAATGACAAGGCTATAATCCATTGGAGTAACAGAGATATCGACAAAAGACTACCTTCAATAATGACAAGGCTACCATCCATTGGAGTAACAAAACTCTCGACAAAAGACTACCTTCCATAATGATAAGGTTACCATCCATTGGAATAACAAAAATCTCGCAACTGACTACATTCCATAATGACAAGGCTACCATTCATTGGAGTAACAAAAATATCGACAACAGACTACCTTCCATAATGACAAGGCTACCATTCATTGGAGTAACAAAAATATCGACAACAGACTACCTTCCATAATGATAAGGCTACATCGATTTGGGTAACAAAAATCTCGACAACAGACTACCTTCCATAATGACAAGGCTACCATCCATTGGTATAACAAAAATCTTGAACAAAAGACTACCTTCCATAATGACAATGTTACCATCCATTGGAGTAACAAGAATCTCAACGACTGACTACCTTCCATAATGACAAGGCTACCATCCATTGGAATAAAAAAAATCTTAACAATAGAATACCTTCCATAATGACAAGGCTACCATCCATTGGAGTAACAAAAATCTGAACAACAGACTACCTTGCATAATGACAAGGCTATCATCCATTGGAGTAACAAAGATATCGACAACAAACTACATTAAATAATGACAAGGCTACCATCCATTGGAGTAATAAAAATCTCGACAATAGACTACCTTCCATAATGACAAGGCTACCATCCATTGGAATAACAAAAATCTTGACAAAAGACTACCTTCCATAATGAGAAGGCTACCATCCATTAGAATAACCAAAATCTCGACAACTGACTACCTCCCATAAAGACAAGGCTACAATCCATTGGAGTAACAAATATCTCGACAACAGACTACCTTCCATAATGACAAGGCTACCATACATTGGAGTAACAAAAATCTCGACAAAAGACTACCTTCCATAATGATAAGGTTACCATCCATTGGAATAACAAAAATCTCGACAACTGACTACATTCCATAATGACAAGGCTACCATTCATTGGAGTAACAAAAATATCGACAACAGACTACCTTCCATAATGACAAGGCTACCATTCATTGGAGTAACAAAAATATCGACAACAGACTACCTTCCATAATGATAAGGCTACATCCATTTGGGTAACAAAAATCTCGACAACAGACTACCTTCCATAATGACAAGGCTACCATCCATTGGTATAACAAAAATCTTGAACAAAAGACTACCTTCCATAATGACAACGTTACCATCCATTGGAGTAACAAGAATCTCAACGACTGACTACCTTCCATAATGACAAGGCTACCATCCATTGGAAGAAAAAAAATCTTAACAATAGAATACCTTCCATAATGACAAGGCTACCATCCATTGGAGTAACAAAAATCTGAACAACAGACTACCTTGCATAATGACAAGGCTATCATCCATTGGAGTAACAAAGATATCGACAACAAACTACATTCCATAATGACAAGGCTACCATCCATTGGAGTAATAAAAATCTCGACAATAGACTACCTTCCATAATGACAAGGCTACCATCCATTGGAATAACAAAAATCTTGACAAAAGACTACCTTCCATAATGAGAAGGCTACCATCCATTAGAATAACCAAAATCTCGACAACTGACTACCTCCCATAAAGACAAGGCTACAATCCATTGGAGTAACAAATATCTCGACAACAGACTACCTTCCATAATGACAAGGCTACCATACATTGGAATAATAAAAATCTCGACAATAGACTACCTTCCATAATGACAAGGCTACCATCCATTGGAGTAACAAAAATGTGAACAACAGACTACCTTGCATAATGACAAGGCTATCATCCATTGGATTAACAGATATCTCGACAACAGACTACCTTCCATAATGACAAGGCTACCATACATTGGAGTAACAAAAATCTCGACAAAAGACTACCTTCCATAATGATAAGGTTACCATCCATTGGAATAACAAAAATCTCGACAACTGACTACATTCCATAATGACAAGGCTACCATTCATTGGAGTAACAAAAATATCGACAACAGACTACCTTCCATAATGACAAGGCTACCATTCATTGGAGTAACAAAAATATCGACAACAGACTACCTTCCATAATGATAAGGCTACATCCATTTGGGTAACAAAAATCTCGACAACAGACTACCTTCCATAATGACAAGGCTACCATCCATTGGTATAACAAAAATCTTGAACAAAAGACTACCTTCCATAATGACAACGTTACCATCCATTGGAGTAACAAGAATCTCAACGACTGACTACCTTCCATAATGACAAGGCTACCATCCATTGGAATAAAAAAAATCTTAACAATAGAATACCTTCCATAATGACAAGGCTACCATCCATTGGAGTAACAAAAATCTGAACAACAGACTACCTTGCATAATGACAAGGCTATCATCCATTGGAGTAACAAAGATATCGACAACAAACTACATTCCATAATGACAAGGCTACCATCCATTGGAGTAATAAAAATCTCGACAATAGACTACCTTCCATAATGACAAGGCTACCATCCATTGGAATAACAAAAATCTTGACAAAAGACTACCTTCCATAATGAGAAGGCTACCATCCATTAGAATAACCAAAATCTCGACAACTGACTACCTCCCATAAAGACAAGGCTACAATCCATTGGAGTAACAAATATCTCGACAACAGACTACCTTCCATAATGACAAGGCTACCATACATTGGAATAATAAAAATCTCGACAATAGACTACCTTCCATAATGACAAGGCTACCATCCATTGGAGTAACAAAAATGTGAACAACAGACTACCTTGCATAATGACAAGGCTATCATCCATTGGATTAACAGAGATATCGACAAAAGACTACCTTCAATAATGACAAGGCTACCATCCATTGGAGTAACAAAAATCTCAACAAAAGACTACCTTCCATAAAGGCAAGGTTACCATCCATTGGAATAACAAAAATTTCGACAAGAGACTACATTCCATAATGACAAGGCTACCATTCATTGGAGTAACAAAAATATCGACAACAGACTACCTTCCCTAATGACAAGGCTACCATTCATTGGAGTAACAAAAATATCGACAACAGACTACCTTCCATAATGATAAGGCTACATCCATTTGGGTAACAAAAATCTCGACAACAGACTACCTTCCATAATGACAAGGCTACCATCCATTGGTATAACAAAAATCTTGAACAAAAGACTACCTTCCATAATGACAACGTTACCATCCATTGGAGTAACAAGAATCTCAACGACTGACTACCTTCCATAATGACAAGGCTACCATCCATTGGAATAAAAAAAATCTTAACAATAGAATACCTTCCATAATGACAAGGCTACCATCCATTGGAGTAACAAAAATCTGAACAACAGACTACCTTGCATAATGACAAGGCTATCATCCATTGGAGTAACAAAGATATCGACAACAAACTACATTCCATAATGACAAGGCTACCATCCATTGGAGTAATAAAAATCTCGACAATAGACTACCTTCCATAATGACAAGGCTACCATCCATTGGAATAACAAAAATCTTGACAAAAGACTACCTTCCATAATGAGAAGGCTACCATCCATTAGAATAACCAAAATCTCGACAACTGACTACCTCCCATAAAGACAAGGCTACAATCCATTGGAGTAACAAATATCTCGACAACAGACTACCTTCCATAATGACAAGGCTACCATACATTGGAATAATAAAAATCTCGACAATAGACTACCTTCCATAATGACAAGGCTACCATCCATTGGAGTAACAAAAATGTGAACAACAGACTACCTTGCATAATGACAAGGCTATCATCCATTGGATTAACAGAGATATCGACAAAAGACTACCTTCAATAATGACAAGGCTACCATCCATTGGAGTAACAAAAATCTCAACAAAAGACTACCTTCCATAAAGGCAAGGTTACCATCCATTGGAATAACAAAAATTTCGACAAGAGACTACATTCCATAATGACAAGGCTACCATTCATTGGAGTAACAAAAATATCGACAACAAACTACCTTCCATAATGACAAGGCTACATCCATTGGGGTAACAAAAATCTCGACAACAGTCTACCTTCCATAATGACAAGGATACCATCCATTGGAGTAACAAAAATCTCGACAGAAGACTACCTTCCATAATGAGAAGGCTACCATCCATTGGAATAACAAAAATCTCGACAAAAGACTACCTTCCATAAAGACAAGGCTACAATCCATTGGAGAAACAAAAATCTGAACAAAAGACTACCTTCCTTAATGATAAAGCTATAATCCATTAGAGTGACAGAAATCTCAACGACAAACTACCTTCCATAATGACAAGGCTACCATCCATTGGAGTAACAAAAATCTCGACAACAGACTACCTTCCATAATCATAAGGCTACCACCCATTGGAGTATCAAAATTTTCGACAACAGACTTCCTTCCATAATGACAAGGCTATCATCCATTAGAGTAACAAAAATCTGAACAACAGACTACCTTCCATAATGACAAGACTACCATCCATTGGAGTAACAGAAATTTTAACGATCGACTACCTACCATAATGACAAGGCTACCATCAATTGGAATAACAAAAATATTCACAATAGACTACCTTCCATAATGACAAGGCTACCATCAATTGGAGTAACAAAAATCTGAACAATAGATTACCTTGCATAATGACAAGGCTATCATCCATTGGAGTAACAGAGATATCGACAACATACTACCTTCAATAATGACAAGGCCACCATCAATTGGAGTAACAAAAATCTCGACAAAAGACTACCTTCCATAATGACAAGGTTACCATCCATTGGAATAACAAAAATCTCGACAACAGACTACCTTCCATAATGACAAAGCTACCATCCAATGGAATAAAAAAAATTTCGACAATAGACTACCTTCCATAATGACAAGGCTACCATCCATTGGAATTACAAAAATCTGAACAACATACTAACTTCCAGAATGACAAGGCTACATTTCATTGGAGTAACAGAAACCTCAACAACAAACTACCTTCCATAATGACAAGGCTACCATCTATTAGAGTAACAAAAATCTCGACAACAGACTACCTTCCATAATTATAAGGCTAGCTTCCATTGGAGTATCAATTATCTCGACAACAGACTACCTTCCATAATGACAAGGCTATCATCCATTGAAGTAAAAAAAATCTAAACAATAGACTACCTTTCTTAATTGAAAGGCTACCATCCATTGGAGTAACAGAAATCTCAACGACTGACTACCTTCCATAATGACAAGGCTACCATCCATTGGGATAACAAAAATCTAGACAATAGACTACCTTCCATAATGACAAGGCTACCATCCATTGGAGTAACAAAAATGTAAACAACAGAGTACCTTGCATAATGACAAGGCCATAATCCATTGGAGTAACAGAGATATCGACAAAAGACTACCTTCAATAATGACAAGGCTACCATCCATTGGAGTAACAAAAATCTCGACAAAAGACTACCTTCCATAATGATAAGGTTACCATCCATTGGAATAACAAAAATCTCGACAACTGACTACATTCCATAATGACAAGGCTACCATTCATTGGAGTAACAAAAATATCGACAACAGACTACCTTCCATAATGACAAGGCTACATCTATGTGGGTAACAAAAATCTCGACAACAGACTACCTTCCATAATGACAAGGCTACCATCCATTGGTATAACAAAAATCTTGAACAAAAGACTACCTTCCATAATGACAATGTTACCATCCATTGGAGTAACAAAAATCTCAACGACTGACTACCTTCCATAATGACAAGGCTACAATCCATTGGAATAAAAAAAATCTTGACAATAGAATACCTTCAATAATGACAAGGCTACCATCCATTGGAGTAACAAAAATCTGAACAACAGAGTACCTTGCATAATGACAAGGCTATCATCCATTGGAGTAACAAAGATATCGGCAACAGACTACCTTCAATAATGACAAGGCTACCATCCATTGGAGTAATAAAAATCTCGACAAAAGACTACCTTCCATAATGACAAGGCTACCATACATTGGAATAATAAAAATCTCGACAATAGACTACCTTCCATAATGACAAGGCTACCATCCATTGGAGTAACAAAAATGTGAACAACAGACTACCTTGCATAATGACAAGGCTATCATCCATTGGATTAACAGAGATATCGACAAAAGACTACCTTCAATAATGACAAGGCTACCATCCATTGGAGTAACAAAAATCTCAACAAAAGACTACCTTCCATAATGACAAGGTTACCATCCATTGGAATAACAAAAATCTCGACAACATACTACATTCCATAATGACAAGGCTACCATTCATTGGAGTAACAAAAATATCGACAACAAACTACCTTCCATAATGACAAGGCTACATCCATTGGGGTAACAAAAATCTCGACAACTGTCTACCTTCCATAATGACAAGGATACCATCCATTGGAGTAACAAAAATCTCGACAAAAGACTACCTTCCATAATGAGAAGGCTACCATCCATTGGAATAACAAAAATCTCGACAAAAGACTACCTTCCATAAAGACAAGGCTACAATCCATTGGAGTAACAAAAATCTGAACAAAAGACTACCTTCCTTAATGATAAAGCTATAATCCATTAGAGTGACAGAAATCTAAACGACAGACTACCTTCCATAATGACAAGGCTACCATCCATTGGAGTAACAAAAATCTCGACAACAGACTACCTTCCATAATCACAAGGCTACCACCCATTGGAGTATCAAAAATTTCGACAACAGACTTCCTTCCATAATTACAGGGCTATCATCCATTAGAGTAACAAAAATCTGAACAACAGACTACCTTGCATAATGACAAGGCTATCATCCATTGGATTAATAGAGATATCGATAACAGACTAACTTCAATAATGACAAGGCTACCATCCATTGGAGTAACAAAAATCTCAACAAAAGACTACCTTCCATAATGACAAGGTTACCATCCATTGGAATAACAAAAATCTCGACAACAGACTACATTCCATAATGACAAGGCTACCATTCATTGGAGTAACAAAAATATCGACAACAAACTACCTTCCATAATGACAAGGCTACATCCATTGGGGTAACAAAAATATCGACAACAATCTACCTTCCATAATGACAAGGATACCATCATTTGGAGTAACAAAAATCTCGACAAAAGACTACTTTCCATAATGAGAAGGCTACCATCCATTGGAATAACAAAAATCTCGACAAAAGACTACCTTCCATAAAGACAAGGCAACAATCCATTGGAGTAACAAAAATCTGAACAAAAGACTACCTTCCTTAATGATAAAGCTATAATCCATTAGAGTGACAGAAATCTCAACGACAGACTACCTTCCATAATGACAAGGCTACCATCCATTGGAGTAACAAAAATCTCGACAACAGACTACCTTCCATAATCATAAGGCTACCACCCATTGGAGTATCAAAATTTTCTACAACAGACTTCCTTCCATAATGACAAGGCTATCATCCATTAGAGTAACAAAAATCTGAACAACAGACTACCTTCCATAATGACAAGACTACCATCCATTGGAGTAACAGAAATTTTAACGATCGACTACCTACCATAATGACAAGGCTACCATCAATTGGAATAACAAAAATATTCACAATAGACTACCTTCCATAATGACAAGGCTACCATCAATTGGAGTAACAAAAATCTGAACAATAGATTACCTTGCATAATGACAATGCTATCATCCATTGGAGTAACAGAGATATCGACAACATACTACCTTCAATAATGACAAGGCCACCATCAATTGGAGTAACAAAAATCTCGACAAAAGACTACCTTCCATAATGACAAGGTTACCATCCATTGGAATAACAAAAATCTCGACAACAGACTACCTTCCATAATGACAAAGCTACCATCCAATGGAATAAAAAAAATTTCGACAATAGACTACCTTCCATAATGACAAGGCTACCATCCATTGGAATAACAAAAATCTGAACAAATACTAACTTCCAGAATGACAAGGCTACATTTCATTGGAGTAACAGAAACCTCAACAACAAACTACCTTCCATAATGACAAGGCTACCATCTATTAGAGTAACAAAAATCTCGACAACAGACTACCTTCCATAATTATAAGGCTAGCCTCCATTGGAGTATCAATTATCTCGACAACAGACTACCTTCCATAATGACAAGGCTATCATCCATTGAAGTAAAAAAAATCTAAACAATAGACTACCTTTCTTAATTGAAAGGCTACCATCCATTGGAGTAACAGAAATCTCAACGACTGACTACCTTCCATAATGACAAGGCTACCATCCATTGGAATAACAAAAATCTAGACAATAGACTACCTTCCATAATGACAAGGCTACCATCCATTGGAGTAACAAAAATGTAAACAACAGAGTACCTTGCATAATGACAAGGCTATAATCCATTGGAGTAACAGAGATATCGACAAAAGACTACCTTCAATAATGACAAGGCTACCATCCATTGGAGTAACAAAAATCTCGACAAAAGACTACCTTCCATAATGATAAGGTTACCATCCATTTGAATAACAAAAATCTCGACAACTGACTACATTCCATAATGACAAGGCTACCATTCATTGGAGTAACAAAAATATCGACAACAGACTACCTTCCATAATGACAAGGCTACATCTATGTGGGTAACAAAAATCTCGACAACAGACTACCTTCCATAATGACAAGGCTACCATCCATTGGTATAACAAAAATCTTGAACAAAAGACTACCTTCCATAATGACAACGTTACCATCCATTGGAGTAACAAAAATCTCAACGACTGACTACCTTCCATAATGACAAGGCTACAATCCATTGGAATAAAAAAAATCTTGACAATAGAATACCTTCAATAATGACAAGGCTACCATCCATTGGAGTAACAAAAATCTGAACAACAGAGTACCTTGCATAATGACAAGGCTATCATCCATTGGAGTAACAAAGATATCGGCAACAGACTACCTTCAATAATGACAAGGCTACCATCCATTGGAGTAATAAAAATCTCGACAAAAGACTACCTTCCATAATGACAAGGCTACCATACATTGGAATAATAAAAATCTCGACAATAGACTACCTTCCATAATGACAAGGCTACCATCCATTGGAGTAACAAAAATGTGAACAACAGACTACCTTGCATAATGACAAGGCTATCATCCATTGGATTAACAGAGATATCGACAAAAGACTACCTTCAATAATGACAAGGCTACCATCCATTGGAGTAACAAAAATCTCAACAAAAGACTACCTTCCATAATGACAAGGTTACCATCCATTGGAATAACAAAAATCTCGACAACATACTACATTCCATAATGACAAGGCTACCATTCATTGGAGTAACAAAAATATCGACAACAAACTACCTTCCATAATGACAAGGCTACATCCATTGGGGTAACAAAAATCTCGACAACTGTCTACCTTCCATAATGACAAGGATACCATCCATTGGAGTAAAAAAAATCTCGACAAAAGACTACCTTCCATAATGAGAAGGCTACCATCCATTGGAATAACAAAAATCTCGACAAAAGACTACCTTCCATAAAGACAAGGCTACAATCCATTGGAGTAACAAAAATCTGAACAAAAGACTACCTTCCTTAATGATAAAGCTATAATCCATTAGAGTGACAGAAATCTAAACGATAGACTACCTTCCATAATGACAAGGCTACCATCCATTGGAGTAACAAAAATCTCGACAACAGACTACCTTCCATAATCACAAGGCTACCACCCATTGGAGTATCAAAAATTTCGACAACAGACTTCCTTCCATAATGACAGGGCTATCATCCATTAGAGTAACAAAAATCTGAACAACAGACTACCTTGCATAATGACAAGGCTATCATCCATTGGATTAATAGAGATATCGATAACAGACTAACTTCAATAATGACAAGGCTACCATCCATTGGAGTAACAAAAATCTCAACAAAAGACTACCTTCCATAATGACAAGGTTACCATCCATTGGAATAACAAAAATCTCGACAACAGACTACATTCCATAATGACAAGGCTACCATTCATTGGAGTAACAAAAATATCGACAACAAACTACCTTCCATAATGACAAGGCTACATCCATTGGGGTAACAAAAATATCGACAACAATCTACCTTCCATAATGACAAGGATACCATCATTTGGAGTAACAAAAATCTCGACAAAAGACTACTTTCCATAATGAGAAGGCTACCATCCATTGGAATAACAAAAATCTCGACAAAAGACTACCTTCCATAAAGACAAGGCAACAATCCATTGGAGTAACAAAAATCTGAACAAAAGACTACCTTCCTTAATGATAAAGCTATAATCCATTAGAGTGACAGAAATCTCAACGACAGACTACCTTCCATAATGACAAGGCTACCATCCATTGGAGTAACAAAAATCTCGACAACAGACTACCTTCCATAATCATAAGGCTACCACCCATTGGAGTATCAAAATTTTCGACAACAGACTTCCTTCCATAATGACAAGGCTATCATCCATTAGAGTAACAAAAATCTGAACAACAGACTACCTTCCATAATGACAAGACTACCATCCATTGGAGTAACAGAAATTTTAACGATCGACTACCTACCATAATGACAAGGCTACCATCAATTGGAATAACAAAAATATTCACAATAGACTACCTTCCATAATGACAAGGCTACCATCAATTGGAGTAACAAAAATCTGAACAATAGATTACCTTGCATAATGACAATGCTATCATCCATTGGAGTAACAGAGATATCGACAACATACTACCTTCAATAATGACAAGGCCACCATCAATTGGAGTAACAAAAATCTCGACAAAAGACTACCTTCCATAATGACAAGGTTACCATCCATTGGAATAACAAAAATCTCGACAACAGACTACCTTCCATAATGACAAAGCTACCATCCAATGGAATAAAAAAAATTTCGACAATAGACTACCTTCCATAATGACAAGGCTACCATCCATTGGAATAACAAAAATCTGAACAACATACTAACTTCCAGAATGACAAGGCTACATTTCATTGGAGTAACAGAAACCTCAACAACAAACTACCTTCCATAATGACAAGGCTACCATCTATTAGAGTAACAAAAATCTCCACAACAGACTACCTTCCATAATTATAAGGCTAGCCTCCATTGGAGTATCAATTATCTCGACAACAGACTACCTTCCATAATGACAAGGCTATCATCCATTGAAGTAAAAAAAATCTAAACAATAGACTACCTTTCTTAATTGAAAGGCTACCATCCATTGGAGTAACAGAAATCTCAACGACTGACTACCTTCCATAATGACAAGGCTACCATCCATTGGAATAACAAAAATCTAGACAATAGACTACCTTCCATAATGACAAGGCTACCATCCATTGGAGTAACAAAAATGTAAACAACAGAGTACCTTGCATAATGACAAGGCTATAATCCATTAGAGTAACAGAGATATCGATAAAAGACTACCTTCAATAATGACAAGGCTACCATCCATTGGAGTAACAAAAATCTCGACAAAAGACTACCTTCCATAATGATAAGGTTACCATCCATTGGAATAACAAAAATCTCGACAACTGACTACATTCCATAATGACAAGGCTACCATTCATTGGAGTAACAAAAATATCGACAACAGACTACCTTCCATAATGACAAGGCTACATCTATGTGGGTAACAAAAATCTCGACAACAGACTACCTTCCATAATGACAAGGCTACCATCCATTGGTATAACAAAAATCTTGAACAAAAGACTACCTTCCATAATGACAACGTTACCATCCATTGGAGTAACAAAAATCTCAACGAATGACTACCTTCCATAATGACAAGGCTACAATCCATTGGAATAAAAAAAATCTTGACAATAGAATACCTTCAATAATGACAAGGCTACCATCCATTGGAGTAACAAAAATCTGAACAACAGAGTACCTTGCATAATGACAAGGCTATCATCCATTGGAGTAACAAAGATATCGGCAACAGACTACCTTCAATAATGACAAGGCTACCATCCATTGGAGTAATAAAAATCTCGACAAAAGACTACCTTCCATAATGACAAGGCTACCATACATTGGAATAATAAAAATCTCGACAATAGACTACCTTCCATAATGACAAGGCTACCATCCATTGGAGTAACAAAAATGTGAACAACAGACTACCTTGCATAATGACAAGGCTATCATCCATTGGATTAACAGAGATATCGACAAAAGACTACCTTCAATAATGACAAGGCTACCATCCATTGGAGTAACAAAAATCTCAACAAAAGACTACCTTCCATAATGACAAGGTTACCATCCATTGGAATAACAAAAATCTCGACAACATACTACATTCCATAATGACAAGGCTACCATTCATTGGAGTAACAAAAATATCGACAACAAACTACCTTCCATAATGACAAGGCTACATCCATTGGGGTAACAAAAATCTCGACAATTGTCTACCTTCCATAATGACAAGGATACCATCCATTGGAGTAACAAAAATCTCGACAAAAGACTACCTTCCATAATGAGAAGGCTACCATCCATTGGAATAACAAAAATCTCGACAAAAGACTACCTTCCATAAAGACAAGGCTACAATCCATTGGAGTAACAAAAATCTGAACAAAAGACTACCTTCCTTAATGATAAAGCTATAATCCATTAGAGTGACAGAAATCTAAACGACATACTACCTTCCATAATGACAAGGCTACCATCCATTGGAGTAACAAAAATCTCGACAACAGACTACCTTCCATAATCACAAGGCTACCACCCATTGGAGTATCAAAAATTTCGACAACACACTTCCTTCCATAATGACAGGGCTATCATCCATTAGAGTAACAAAAATCTGAACAACAGACTACCTTGCATAATGACAAGGCTATCATCCATTGGATTAATAGAGATATCGATAACAGACTAACTTCAATAATGACAAGGCTACCATCCATTGGAGTAACAAAAATCTCAACAAAAGACTACCTTCCATAATGACAAGGTTACCATCCATTGGAATAACAAAAATCTCGACAACAGACTACATTCCATAATGACAAGGCTACCATTCATTGGAGTAACAAAAATATCGACAACAAACTACCTTCCATAATGACAAGGCTACATCCATTGGGGTAACAAAAATATCGACAACAATCTACCTTCCATAATGACAAGGATACCATCATTTGGAGTAACAAAAATCTCGACAAAAGACTACTTTCCATAATGAGAAGGCTACCATCCATTGGAATAACAAAAATCTCGACAAAAGACTACCTTCCATAAAGACAAGGCAACAATCCATTGGAGTAACAAAAATCTGAACAAAAGACTACCTTCCTTAATGATAAAGCTATAATCCATTAGAGTGACAGAAATCTCAACGACAGACTACCTTCCATAATGACAAGGCTACCATCCATTGGAGTAACAAAAATCTCGACAACAGACTACCTTCCATAATCATAAGGCTACCACCCATTGGAGTATCAAAATTTTCGACAACAGACTTCCTTCCATAATGACAAGGCTATCATCCATTAGAGTAACAAAAATCTGAACAACAGACTACCTTCCATAATGACAAGACTACCATCCATTGGAGTAACAGAAATTTTAACGATCGACTACCTACCATAATGACAAGGCTACCATCAATTGGAATAACAAAAATATTCACAATAGACTACCTTCCATAATGACAAGGCTACCATCAATTGGAGTAACAAAAATCTGAACAATAGATTACCTTGCATAATGACAAGGCTATCATCCATTGGAGTAACAGAGATATCGACAACATACTACCTTCAATAATGACAAGGCCACCATCAATTGGAGTAACAAAAATCTCGACAAAAGACTACCTTCCATAATGACAAGGTTACCATCCATTGGAATAACAAAAATCTCGACAACAGACTACCTTCCATAATGACAAAGCTACCATCCAATGGAATAAAAAAAATTTCGACAATAGACTACCTTCCATAATGACAAGGCTACCATCCATTGGAATAACAAAAATCTGAACAACATACTAACTTCCAGAATGACAAGGCTACATTTCATTGGAGTAACAGAAACCTCAACAACAAACTACCTTCCATAATGACAAGGCTACCATCTATTAGAGTAACAAAAATCTCGACAACAGACTACCTTCCATAATTATAAGGCTAGCTTCCATTGGAGTATCAATTATCTCGACAACAGACTACCTTCCATAATGACAAGGCTATCATCCATTGAAGTAAAAAAAATCTAAACAATAGACTACCTTTCTTAATTGAAAGGCTACCATCCATTGGAGTAACAGAAATCTCAACGACTGACTACCTTCCATAATGACAAGGCTACCATCCATTGGAATAACAAAAATCTAGACAATAGACTACCTTCCATAATGACAAGGCTACCATCCATTGGAGTAACAAAAATGTAAACAACAGAGTACCTTGCATAATGACAAGGCTATAATCCATTGGAGTAACAGAGATATCGACAAAAGACTACCTTCAATAATGACAAGGCTACCATCCATTGGAGTAACAAAAATCTCGACAAAAGACTACCTTCCATAATGATAAGGTTACCATCCATTGGAATAACAAAAATCTCGACAACTGACTACATTCCATAATGACAAGGCTACCATTCATTGGAGTAACAAAAATATCGACAACAGACTACCTTCCATAATGACAAGGCTACATCTATGTGGGTAACAAAAATCTCGACAACAGACTACCTTCCATAATGACAAGGCTACCATCCATTGGTATAACAAAAATCTTGAACAAAAGACTACCTTCCATAATGACAACGTTACCATCCATTGGAGTAACAAAAATCTCAACGACTGACTACCTTCCATAATGACAAGGCTACAATCCATTGGAATAAAAAAAATCTTGACAATAGAATACCTTCAATAATGACAAGGCTACCATCCATTGGAGTAACAAAAATCTGAACAACAGAGTACCTTGCATAATGATAAGGCTATCATCCATTGGAGTAACAAAGATATCGGCAACAGACTACCTTCAATAATGACAAGGCTACCATCCATTGGAGTAATAAAAATCTCGACAAAAGACTACCTTCCATAATGACAAGGCTATCATACATTGGAATAATAAAAATCTCGACAATAGACTACCTTCCATAATGACAAGGCTACCATCCATTGGAGTAACAAAAATGTGAACAACAGACTACCTTGCATAATGAAAAGGCTATCATCCATTGGATTAACAGAGATATCGACAAAAGACTACCTTCAATAATGACAAGGCTACCATCCATTGGAGTAACAAAAATCTCAACAAAAGACTACCTTCCATAATGACAAGGTTACCATCCATTGGAATAACAAAAATCTCGACAACATACTACATTCCATAATGACAAGGCTACCATTCATTGGAGTAACAAAAATATCGACAACAAACTACCTTCCATAATGACAAGGCTACATCCATTGGGGTAACAAAAATCTCGACAACTGTCTACCTTCCATAATGACAAGGATACCATCCATTGGAGTAACAAAAATCTCGACAAAAGACTACCTTCCATAATGAGAAGGCTACCATCCATTGGAATAACAAAAATCTCGACAAAAGACTACCTTCCATAAAGACAAGGCTACAATCCATTGGAGTAACAAAAATCTGAACAAAAGACTACCTTCCTTAATGATAAAGCTATAATCCATTAGAGTGACAGAAATCTAAACGACAGACTACCTTCCATAATGACAAGGCTACCATCCATTGGAGTAACAAAAATCTCGACAACAGACTACCTTCCATAATCACAAGGCTACCACCCATTGGAGTATCAAAAATTTCGACAACAGACTTCCTTCCATAATGACAAGGCTATCATCCATTAGAGTAACAAAAATATGAACAACAGACTACCTTCCATAATGACAAGGCTACCATCAATTGGAGTAACAAAAATCTGAACAATAGATTACCTTGCATAATGACAAGGCTATCATCCATTGGAGTAACAGAGATATCGACAACATACTACCTTCAATAATGACAAGGCAACCATCAATTGGAGTAACAAAAATCTCGACAAAAGACTACCTTCCATAATGACAAGGTTACCATCCATTGGAATAACAAAAATCTCAACAACAGACTACCTTCCATAATGACAAAGCTACCATCCAATGGAATAAAAAAAATTTCGACAATAGACTACCTTCCATAATGACAAGGCTACCATCCATTGGAATAACAAAAATCTGAACAACATACTAACTTCCAGAATGACAAGGCTACAATTCATTGGAGTAACAGAAACCTCAACAACAAACTACCTTCCATAATGACAAGGCTACCATCTATTAGAGTAACAAAAATCTCGACAACAAACTACCTTCCATAATTATAAGGCTAGCTTCCATTGGAGTATCAATTATCTCGACAACAGACTACCTTCCATAATGACAAGGCTATCATCCATTGAAGTAAAAAAAATCTAAACAATAGACTACCTTTCTTAATTGAAAGGCTACCATCCATTGGAGTAACAGAAATCTCAACGACTGACTACCTTCCATAATGACAAGGCTACCATCCATTGGAATAACAAAAATCTAGACAATAGACTACCTTCCATAATGACAAGGCTACCATCCATTGGAGTAACAAAAATGTAAACAACAGAGTACCTTGCATAATGACAAGGCTATAATCCATTGGAGTAACAGAGATATCGACAAAAGACTACCTTCAATAATGACAAGGCTACCATCCATTGGAGTAACAAAAATCTCGACAAAAGACTACCTTCCATAATGATAAGGTTACCATCCATTGGAATAACAAAAATCTCGACAACTGACTACATTCCATAATGACAAGGCTACCATTCATTGGAGTAACAAAAATATCGACAACAGACTACCTTCCATAATGAAAAGGCTACATCCATGTGGGTAACAAAAATCTCGACAACAGACTACCTTCCATAATGACAAGGCTACCATCCATTGGTATAACAAAAATCAGGAACAAAAGACTACCTTCCATAATGACAACATTACCATCCATTGGAGTAACAAAAATCTCAACGACTGACTACTTTCCATAATGACAAGGCTACAATCCATTGGAATAAAAAAAATCTTGACAATAGAATACCTTCAATAATGACAAGGCTACCATCCATTGGAGTAACAAAAATCTGAACAATAGAGTACCTTGCATAATGACAAGGCTATCATCCATTGGAGTAACAAAGATATCGGCAACAGACTACCTTCAATAATGACAAGGCTACCATCCATTGGAGTAATAAAAATCTCGACAAAAGACTACCTTCCATAATGACAAGGCTACCATACATTGGAATAATAAAAATCTCGACAATAGACTACCTTCCATAATGACAAGGCTACCATCCATTGGAAAAACAAAAATGTGAACAACAGACTACCTTGCATAATGACAAGGCTATCATCCATTGGATTAACAGAGATATCGACAAAAGACTACCTTCAAAAATGACAAGGCTACCATCCATTGGAGTAACAAAAATCTCAACAAAAGACTACCTTCCATAATGACAAGGTTACCATCCATTGGAATAACAAAAATCTCGACAACATACTACATTCCATAATGACAAGGCTACCATTCATTGGAGTAACAAAAATATCGACAACAAACTACCTTCCATAATGACAAGGCTACATCCATTGGGGTAACAAAAATCTCGACAACAGTCTACCTTCCATAATGACAAGGATACCATCCATTGGAGTAACAAAAATCTCGACAAAAGACTACCTTCCATAATGAGAAGGCTACCATCCATTGGAATAACAAAAATCTCGACAAAAGACTACCTTCCATAAAGACAAGGCTACAATCCATTGGAGTAACAAAAATCTGAACAATAGACTACCTTCCTTAATGATAAAGCTATAATCCATTAGAGTGACAGAAATCTCAACGACAGACTACCTTCCATAATGACAAGGCTACCATCCATTGGAGTAACAAAAATCTCGACAACAGACTACCTTCCATAATCACAAGGCTACCACCCATTGGAGTATCAAAAATTTCGACAACAAACTTCCTTCCATAATGACAAGGCTATCATCCATTAGAGTAACAAAAATCTGAACAACAGACTACCTTGCATAATGACAAGGCTATCATCCATTGGATTAACAGAGATATCGATAAAAGACTACCTTCAATAATGACAAGGCTACCATCCATTGGAGTAACAAAAATCTCGAAAAAAGACTACCTTCCATAATGACAAGGTTACCATCCATTGGAATAACAAAAATCTCGACAACAGACTACATTCCATAATGACAAGGCTACCATTCATTGGAGTAACAAAAATATCGACAACAAACTACCTTCCATAATGACAAGGCTACATCCATTGGGGTAACAAAAATCTCGACAACAGTCTACCTTCCATAATGACAAGGATATCATCCAATGGAGTAACAAAAATCTCGACAAAATACTACCTTCCATAATGAGAAGCCTACCATCCATTGGAATAACAAAAATCTCGACAAAAGACTACCTTTCATAAAGACAAGGCACCAATCCATTGGAGTAACAAAAATCTGAACAAAAGACTACCTTCCTTAATGATAAAGCTATAATCCATTAGAGTGATAGAAATCTCAACGACAGACTACCTTCCATAATGACAAGGCTACCATCCATTGGAGTAACAAAAATCTCGACAACAGACTACCTTCCATAATCACAAGGCTACCACCCGTTGGAGTATCAAAAATTTCGACAACAGACTTCCTTCCATAATGACAAGGCTATCATCCATTAGAGTAACAAAAATCTGAACAACAGACTACCTTCCATAATGACAAGACTACCATCCATTGGAGTAACAGAAATTTTAACGACCGACTACCTACCATAATGACAAGGCTACCATCAATTGGAATAACAAAAATATTCACAATAGAAAACCTTCCATAATGACAAGGCTACCATCAATTGGAGTAACAAAAATCTGAACAATAGATTACCTTGCATAATGACAAGGCTAACATCCATTGGAGTAACAGAGATATCGACAACATACTACCTTCAATAATGACAAGGCCACCATCAATTGGAGTAAAAAAAATCTCGACAAAAGACTACCTTCCATAATGACAAGGTTACCATCAATTGGAATAACAAAAATCTCGACAACATACTACCTTCCATAATGAGAAAGCTACCATCCAATGGAATAAAAAAAATTTCGACAATAGACTACCTTCCATAATGACAAGGCTACCATCCATTGGAGTAACAAAAATCTGAACAACAGAGTACCTTGCATAATGACAAGGCTATCATCCATTGGAGTAACAAAGATATCGGCAACAAACTACCTTCAATAATGACAAGGCTACCATCCATTGGAGTAATAAAAATCTCGACAAAAGACTACCTTCCATAATGACAAGGCTACCATACATTGGAATAATAAAAATCTCGACAATAGACTACCTTCCATAATGACAAGGCTACCATCCATTGGAAAAACAAAAATGTGAACAACAGACTACCTTCCATAATGACAAGGCTATCATCCATTGGATTAACAGAGATATCGACAAAAGACTACCTTCAATAATGACAAGGCTACCATCCATTGGAGTAACAAAAATCTCAACAAAAGACTACCTTCCATAATGACAAGGTTACCATCCATTGGAATAACAAAAATCTCGACAACATACTACATTCCATAATGACAAGGCTACCATTCATTGGAGTAACAAAAATATCGACAACAAACTACCTTCCATAATGACAAGGCTACATCCATTGGGGTAACAAAAATCTCGACAACAGTCTACCTTCCATAATGATAAGGATACCATCCATTGGAGTAACAAAAATCTCGACAAAAGACTACCTTCCATAATGAGAAGGCTACCATCCATTGGAATAACAAAAATCTCGACAAAAGACTACCTTCCATAAAGACAAGGCTACAATCCATTGAAGTAACAAAAATCTGAACAAAAGACTACCTTCCTTAATGATAAAGCTATAATCCATTAGAGTGACAGAAATCTCAACGACAGACTACCTTCCATAATGACAAGGCTACCATCCATCGGAGTAACAAAAATCTCGACAACAGACTACCTTCCATAATCACAAGGCTACCACCCATTGGAGTATCAAAAATTTCGACAACAAACTTCCTTCCATAATGACAAGGCTATCATCCATTAGAGTAACAAAAATCTGAACAACAGACTACCTTGCATAATGACAAGGCTATCATCCATTGGATTAACAGAGATATCGATAAAAGACTACCTTCAATAATGACAAGGCTACCATCCATTGGAGTAACAAAAATCTCGACAAAAGACTACCTTCCATAATGACAAGGTTACCATCCATTGGAATAACAAAAATCTCGACAACAGACTACATTCCATAATGACAAGGCTACCATTCATTGGAGTAACAAAAATATCGACAACAAACTACCTTCCATAATGACAAGGCTACATCCATTGGGGTAACAAAAATCTCGACAACAGTCTACCTTCCATAATGACAAGGATACCATCCATTGGAGTAACAAAAATCTCGACAAAATACTACCTTCCATAATGAGAAGCCTACCATCCATTGGAATAACAAAAATCTCGACAAAAGACTACCTTTCATAAAGACAAGGCACCAATCCATTGGAGTAACAAAAATCTGAACAAAAGACTACCTTCCTTAATGATAAAGCTATAATCCATTAGAGTGACAGAAATCTCAACGACAGACTACCTTCCATAATGACAAGGCTACCATCCATTGGAGTAACAAAAATCTCGACAACAGACTACCTTCCATAATCACAAGGCTACCACCCGTTGGAGTATCAAAAATTTCGACAACAGACTTCCTTCCATAATGACAAGGCTATCATCCATTAGAGTAACAAAAATCTGAACAACAGACTACCTTCCATAATGACAAGACTACCATCCATTGGAGTAAGAGAAATTTTAACGACCGACTACCTACCATAATGACAAGGCTACCATCAATTGGAATAACAAAAATATTCACAATAGAATACCTTCCATAATGACAAGGCTACCATCAATTGGAGTAACAAAAATCTGAACAATAGATTACCTTGCATAATGACAAGGCTATCATCCATTGGAGTAACAGAGATATCGACAACATACTACCTTCAATAATGACAAGGCCACCATCAATTGGAGTAACAAAAATCTCGACAAAAGACTACCTTCCATAATGACAAGGTTACCATCCATTGGAATAACAAAAATCTCGACAACATACTACCTTCCATAATGAGAAAGCTACCATCCAATGGAATAAAAAAAATTTTGACAATAGACTACCTTCCATAATGACAAGGCTACCATCCATTGGAATAACAAAAATCTGAACAACATACTAACTTCCATAATGACAAGGCTACAATTCATTGGAGTAACAGAAATCTCAACAACAAACTACCTTCCATAATGACAAGGCTACCATCTATTAGAGTAACAAAAATCTCGACAACAGACTACCTTCCATAATTACAAGGCTACCTTCCATTGGAGTATCAATTATCTCGACAACAGACTACCTTCCATAATGACAAGGCTATCATCCATTGAAGTAATAAAAATCTAAACAATAGACTACCTTTCTTAATTAAAAGGCTACCATCCATTGGAGTAACAGAAATCTCAACGACTGACTACCTTCCATAATGACAAGGCTACCATCCATTGGAATAACAAAAATCTAGACAATAGACTACCTTCCATAATGACAAGGCTACCATCCATTGGAGTAACAAAAATGTAAACAACAGAGTACCTTGCATAATGACAAGGCTATAATCCATTGGAGTAACAGAGATATCGACAAAAGACTACCTTCAATAATGACAAGGCTACCATCCATTGGAGTAACAAAAATCTCGACAAAAGACTACCTTCCATAATGATAAGGTTACCATCCATTGGAATAACAAAAATCTCGACAACTGACTACATTCCATAATGACAAGGCTACCATTCATTGGAGTAACAAAAATATCGACAACAGACTACCTTCCATAATGACAAGGCTACATCCATGTGGGTAACAAAAATCTCGACAACAGACTACCTTCCATAATGACAAGGCTACCATCCATTGGTATAACAAAAATCTTGAACAAAAGACTACCTTCCATAATGACAACGTTACCATCCATTGGAGTAACAAAAATCTCAACGACTGACTACCTTCCATAATGACAAGGCTACAATCCATTGGAATAAAAAAAATCTTGACAATAGAATACCTTCCATAATGACAAGGCTACCATCCATTGGAGTAACAAAAATCTGAACAACAGAGTACCTTGCATAATGACAAGGCTATCATCCATTGGAGTAACAAAGATATCGGCAACAGACTACCTTCAATAATGACAAGGCTACCATCCATTGGAGTAATAAAAATCTCGACAAAAGACTACCTTCCATAATGACAAGGTCACCATCCCTTAGAATAACAAAAATCTCGACAATCGACTAGCTTCAATAATGACAAGGCTACCATCCATTGGAGTAACAAAAATCTGAACAACAGACTACCTTCTATAATGACAAGGCTACAATCCATTGGAGTAACAGAAATCTCAATCACAGACTACCTTCCATAATGACAAGGCTACCATCTATTAGAGTAACAACAATCTCGACAACAGACACCCTTCCATAATTACAAAGCTACCATCCATTGGAGTATCAAAAATCTTGACAACAGACTACCTTCCATAATGACAAGTCTACCATCCATTGGAATAACCAAAATCTCGACAATAGAGTACCTTCCATAATGACAAGGCTACCATTCATTGGAGTAACAGAAATATCGACAACAGACTACCTTCAATAATGGCAAGGCTACCATCCATTGGAGTAACAGAAATCTCAACGACCGACTACCTTCCATAATGACAAGGCTACCATCCATTGGAATAACAAAAATCCCGACAATAGACTACCTTCCATATTGACAAGGCTACCATCCATTGGAGTAACAAAAATGTAAACAACAGACTACCTTGCATAATGACAAGGCTATAATCCATTGGAGTAACAGAGATATCGACAAAAGACTACCTTCAATAATGACAAGGCTACCATCCATTGGAGTAACAAAAATCTCGACAACAGTCTACCTTCCATAATGACAAGGATACCATCCATTGGAGTAACAAGAATCTCGACAAAAGACTACCTTCTATAATGAGAAGGCTACCATCCATTGGAATAACAAAAATCTCGACAAAAGACTACCTTCCATAATGACAAGGTTACCATCCATTGGAATAACAAAAATCTCGACAACATACTACATTCCATAATGACAAGGCTACCATTCATTGGAGTAACAAAAATATCGACAACAAACTACCTTCCATAATGACAAGGCTACATCCATTGGGGTAACAAAAATCTCGACAACAGTCTACCTTCCATAATGACAAGGATACCATCCATTGGAGTAACAAAAATCTCGACAAAAGACTACCTTCCATAATGAGAAGGCTACCATCCATTGGAATAACAAAAATCTAGACAAAAGACTACCTTCCATAAAGACAAGGCTACAATCCATTGGAGTAACAAAAATCTGAACAAAAGACTACCTTCCTTAATGATAAAGCTATAATTCATTAGAGTGACAGAAATCTCAACGACAGACTACCTTCCATAATGACAAGGCTACCATCCATTGGAATAACAAAAATCTAGACAATAGACTACCTTCCATAATGACAAGGCTACCATCCATTGGAGTAACAAAAATGTAAACAACAGAGTACCTTGCATAATGACAAGGCTATAATCCATTGGAGTAACAGAGATATCGACAAAAGACTACCTTCAATAATGACAAGGCTACCATCCATTGGAGTAACAAAAATCTCGACAAAAGACTACCTTCCATTATGATAAGGTTACCATCCATTGGAATAACAAAAATCTCGACAACTGACTAAATTCCATAATGACAAGGCTACCATTCATTGGAGTAACAAAAATATCGACAACAGACTACCTTCCATAATGACAAGGCTACATCCATGTGGGTAACAAAAATCTCGACAACAGACTACCTTCCATAATGACAAGGCTACCATCCATTGGTATAACAAAAATCTTGAACAAAAGACTACCTTCCATAATGACAATGTTACCATCCATTGGAGTAACAAAAATCTCAACGACTGACTACCTTCCATAATGACAAGGCTACAATCCATTGGAATAAAAAAAATCTTGACAATAGAATACCTTCCATAATGACAAGGCTACCATCCATTGGAGTAACAAAAATCTGAACAACAGAGTACCTTGCATAATGACAAGGCTATCATCCATTGGAGTAACAAAGATATCGGCAACAGACTACCTTCAATAATGACAAGGCTACCATCCATTGGAGTAATAAAAATCTCGACAAAAGACTACCTTCCATAATGACAAGGTTACCATCCCTTAGAATAACAAAAATCTCGACAATAGACTAGCTTCAATAATGACAAGGCTACCATCCATTGGAGTAACAAAAATCTGAACAACATACTACCTTCTATAATGACAAGGCTACAATCCATTGGAGTAACAGAAATCTCAATCACAGACTACCTTCCATAATGACAAGGCTACCATCTATTAGAGTAACAACAATCTCGACAACAGACACCCTTCCATAATTACAAAGCTACCATCCATTGGAGTATCAAAAATCTTGACAACAGACTACCTTCCATAATGACAAGTCTACCATCCATTGGAATAACCAAAATCTCGACAATAGAGTACCTTCCATAATGACAAGGCTACCATTCATTGGAGTAACAAAAATATCGACAACAGACTACCTTCAATAATGGCAAGGCTACCATCCATTGGAGTAACAGAAATCTCAACGACCGACTACCTTCCATAATGACAAGGCTACCATCCATTGGAATAACAAAAATCCCGACAATAGACTACCTTCCATATTGACAAGGCTACCATCCATTGGAGTAACAAAAATGTAAACAACAGACTACCTTGCATAATGACAAGGCTATAATCCATTGGAGTAACAGAGATATCGACAAAAGACTACCTTCAATAATGACAAGGCTACCATCCATTGGAGTAACAAAAATCTCGACAACAGTCTACCTTCCATAATGACAAGGATACCATCCATTGGAGTAACAAGAATCTCGACAAAAGACTACCTTCCATAATGAGAAGGCTACCATCCATTGGAATAACAAAAATCTCGACAAAAGACTACCTTCCATAATGACAAGGTTACCATCCATTGGAATAACAAAAATCTCGACAACATACTACATTCCATAATGACAAGGCTACCATTCATTGGAGTAACAAAAATATCGACAACAAACTACCTTCCATAATGACAAGGCTACATCCATTGGGGTAACAAAAATCTCGACAACAGTCTACCTTCCATAATGACAAGGATACCATCCATTGGAGTAACAAAAATCTCGACAAAAGACTACCTTCCATAATGAGAAGGCTACCATCCATTGGAATAACAAAAATCTAGACAAAAGACTACCTTCCATAAAGACAAGGCTACAATCCATTGGAGTAACAAAAATCTGAACAAAAGACTACCTTCCTTAATGATAAAGCTATAATTCATTAGAGTGACAGAAATCTCAACGACAGACTACCTTCCATAATGACAAGGCTACCATCCATTGGAATAACAAAAATCTAGACAATAGACTACCTTCCATAATGACAAGGCTACCATCCATTGGAGTAACAAAAATGTAAACAACAGAGTACCTTGCATAATGACAAGGCTATAATCCATTGGAGTAACAGAGATATCGACAAAAGACTACCTTCAATAATGACAAGGCTACCATCCATTGGAGTAACAAAAATCTCGACAAAAGACTACCTTCCATAATGATAAGGTTACCATCCATTGGAATAACAAAAATCTCGACAACTGACTAAATTCCATAATGACAAGGCTACCATTCATTGGAGTAACAAAAATATCGACAACAGACTACCTTCCATAATGACAAGGCTACATCCATGTGGGTAACAAAAATCTCGACAACAGACTACCTTCCATAATGACAAGGCTACCATCCATTGGTATAACAAAAATCTTGAACAAAAGACTACCTTCCATAATGACAATGTTACCATCCATTGGAGTAACAAAAATCTCAACGACTGACTACCTTCCATAATGACAAGGCTACAATCCATTGGAATAAAAAAAATCTTGACAATAGAATACCTTCCATAATGACAAGGCTACCATCCATTGGAGTAACAAAAATCTGAACAACAGAGTACCTTGCATAATGACAAGGCTATCATCCATTGGAGTAACAAAGATATCGGCAACAGACTACCTTCAATAATGACAAGGCTACCATCCATTGGAGTAATAAAAATCTCGACAAAAGACTACCTTCCATAATGACAAGGTTACCATCCCTTAGAATAACAAAAATCTCGACAATAGACTAGCTTCAATAATGACAAGGCTACCATCCATTGGAGTAACAAAAATCTGAACAACATACTACCTTCTATAATGACAAGGCTACAATCCATTGGAGTAACAGAAATCTCAATCACAGACTACCTTCCATAATGACAAGGCTACCATCTATTAGAGTAACAACAATCTCGACAACAGACACCCTTCCATAATTACAAAGCTACCATCCATTGGAGTATCAAAAATCTTGACAACAGACTACCTTCCATAATGACAAGTCTACCATCCATTGGAATAACCAAAATCTCGACAATAGAGTACCTTCCATAATGACAAGGCTACCATTCATTGGAGTAACAAAAATATCGACAACAGACTACCTTCAATAATGGCAAGGCTACCATCCATTGGAGTAACAGAAATCTCAACGACCGACTACCTTCCATAATGACAAGGCTACCATCCATTGGAATAACAAAAATCCCGACAATAGACTACCTTCCATATTGACAAGGCTACCATCCATTGGAGTAACAAAAATGTAAACAACAGACTACCTTGCATAATGACAAGGCTATAATCCATTGGAGTAACAGAGATATCGACAAAAGACTACCTTCAATAATGACAAGGCTACCATCCATTGGAGTAACAAAAATCTCGACAACAGTCTACCTTCCATAATGACAAGGATACCATCCATTGGAGTAACAAGAATCTCGACAAAAGACTACCTTCCATAATGAGAAGGCTACCATCCATTGGAATAACAAAAATCTCGACAAAAGACTACCTTCCATAATGACAAGGTTACCATCCATTGGAATAACAAAAATCTCGACAACATACTACATTCCATAATGACAAGGCTACCATTCATTGGAGTAACAAAAATATCGACAACAAACTACCTTCCATAATGACAAGGCTACATCCATTGGGGTAACAAAAATCTCGACAACAGTCTACCTTCCATAATGACAAGGATACCATCCATTGGAGTAACAAAAATCTCGACAAAAGACTACCTTCCATAATGAGAAGGCTACCATCCATTGGAATAACAAAAATCTAGACAAAAGACTACCTTCCATAAAGACAAGGCTACAATCCATTGGAGTAACAAAAATCTGAACAAAAGACTACCTTCCTTAATGATAAAGCTATAATTCATTAGAGTGACAGAAATCTCAACGACAGACTACCTTCCATAATGACAAGGCTACCATCCATTGGAATAACAAAAATCTAGACAATAGACTACCTTCCATAATGACAAGGCTACCATCCATTGGAGTAACAAAAATGTAAACAACAGAGTACCTTGCATAATGACAAGGCTATAATCCATTGGAGTAACAGAGATATCGACAAAAGACTACCTTCAATAATGACAAGGCTACCATCCATTGGAGTAACAAAAATCTCGACAAAAGACTACCTTCCATAATGATAAGGTTACCATCCATTGGAATAACAAAAATCTCGACAACTGACTAAATTCCATAATGACAAGGCTACCATTCATTGGAGTAACAAAAATATCGACAACAGACTACCTTCCATAATGACAAGGCTACATCCATGTGGGTAACAAAAATCTCGACAACAGACTACCTTCCATAATGACAAGGCTACCATCCATTGGTATAACAAAAATCTTGAACAAAAGACTACCTTCCATAATGACAATGTTACCATCCATTGGAGTAACAAAAATCTCAACGACTGACTACCTTCCATAATGACAAGGCTACAATCCATTGGAATAAAAAAAATCTTGACAATAGAATACCTTCCATAATGACAAGGCTACCATCCATTGGAGTAACAAAAATCTGAACAACAGAGTACCTTGCATAATGACAAGGCTATCATCCATTGGAGTAACAAAGATATCGGCAACAGACTACCTTCAATAATGACAAGGCTACCATCCATTGGAGTAATAAAAATCTCGACAAAAGACTACCTTCCATAATGA
Organism: Vicia faba; assembly: GCA_948472305.1. Classification (NCBI taxonomy): domain Eukaryota; kingdom Viridiplantae; phylum Streptophyta; class Magnoliopsida; order Fabales; family Fabaceae; genus Vicia; species Vicia faba. The sequence continues at coordinate 657,967,305 of OX451739.1, forward strand.
CAAGGTTACCATCCCTTAGAATAACAAAAATCTCGACAATAGACTAGCTTCAATAATGACAAGGCTACCATCCATTGGAGTAACAAAAATCTGAACAACATACTACCTTCTATAATGACAAGGCTACAATCCATTGGAGTAACAGAAATCTCAATCACAGACTACCTTCCATAATGACAAGGCTACCATCTATTAGAGTAACAACAATCTCGACAACAGACACCCTTCCATAATTACAAAGCTACCATCCATTGGAGTATCAAAAATCTTGACAACAGACTACCTTCCATAATGACAAGTCTACCATCCATTGGAATAACCAAAATCTCGACAATAGAGTACCTTCCATAATGACAAGGCTACCATTCATTGGAGTAACAAAAATATCGACAACAGACTACCTTCAATAATGGCAAGGCTACCATCCATTGGAGTAACAGAAATCTCAATGACCGACTACCTTCCATAATGACAAGGCTACCATCCATTGGAATAACAAAAATCCCGACAATAGACTACCTTCCATATTGACAAGGCTACCATCCATTGGAGTAACAAAAATGTAAACAACAGACTACCTTGCATAATGACAAGGCTATAATCCATTGGAGTAACAGAGATATCGACAAAAGACTACCTTCAATAATGACAAGGCTACCATCCATTGGAGTAACAAAAATCTCGACAACAGTCTACCTTCCATAATGACAAGGATACCATCCATTGGAGTAACAAGAATCTCGACAAAAGACTACCTTCCATAATGAGAAGGCTACCATCCATTGGAATAACAAAAATCTCGACAAAAGACTACCTTCCATAATGACAAGGTTACCATCCATTGGAATAACAAAAATCTCGACAACATACTACATTCCATAATGACAAGGCTACCATTCATTGGAGTAACAAAAATATCGACAACAAACTACCTTCCATAATGACAAGGCTACATCCATTGGGGTAACAAAAATCTCGACAACAGTCTACCTTCCATAATGACAAGGATACCATCCATTGGAGTAACAAAAATCTCGACAAAAGACTACCTTCCATAATGAGAAGGCTACCATCCATTGGAATAACAAAAATCTAGACAAAAGACTACCTTCCATAAAGACAAGGCTACAATCCATTGGAGTAACAAAAATCTGAACAAAAGACTACCTTCCTTAATGATAAAGCTATAATTCATTAGAGTGACAGAAATCTCAACGACAGACTACCTTCCATAATGACAAGGCTACCATCCATTGGAGTAACAAAAATATCGACAACAGACTACCTTCCATAATCACAAGGCTACCACCCATTGGAGTATCAAAAATTTCGACAACAGACTTCCTTCCATAATGACAAGGCTATCATCCATTAGAGTAACAAAAATCTGAACAACAGACTACCTTGCATAATGACAAGGCTATCATCCATTGGATTAACAGAGATATCGATAAAATACTACCTTCAATAATGATAAGGCTACCATCCATTGGAGTAACAAAAATCTCGACAAAAGACTACCTTCCATAATGACAAGGTTACCATCCATTGGAATAACAAAAATCTCTACAACAGACTACATTCCATAATGACAAGGCTACCATTCATTGGAGTAACAAAAATATCGACAACAAACTACCTTCCATAATGACAAGGCTACATCCATTGGGGTAACAAAAATCTCGACAACAGTCTACCTTCAATAATGACAAGGATACCATCCATTGGAGTAACAAAAATCTCGACAAAAGACTACCTTCCATAATGAGAAGGCTACCATCCATTGGAATAACAAAAATCTCGACAAAAGACTACCTTCCATAAAGACAAGGCAACAATCCATTGGAGTAACAAAAATCTGAACAAAAGACTACCTTCCTTAATGATAAAGCTATAATCCATTAGAGTGACAGAAAACTCAACGATAGACTACCTTCCATAATGACAAGGCTACCATCCATTGGAGTAACAAAAATCTCGACAACAGACTACCTTCCATAATCACAAGGCTACCACCCATTGGAGTATCAAAAATTTCGACAACAGACTTCCTTCCATAATGACAAGGCTATCATCCATTAGAGTAACAAAAATCTGAACAACAGACTACCTTCCAAAATTACAAGACTACCATCCATTGGAGTAACAGAAATTTTAACGACCGACTACCTACCATAATGACAAGGCTACCATCAATTGGAATAACAAAAATATTCACAATAGACTACCTTCCATAATGACAAGGCTACCATCAATTGGAGTAACAAAAATCTGAACAATAGATTAACTTGCATAATGACAAGGCTATCATCCATTGGAGTAACAAAGATATCGACAACATACTACCTTCAATAATGACAAGGCCACCATCAATTGGAGTAACAAAAATCTCGACAAAAGACTACCTTCCATAATGACAAGGTTACCATCCATTGGAATAACAAAAATCTCGACAACAGACTACCTTCCATAATGACAAAGCTACCATCCAATGGAATAAAAAAAATTTCGACAATAGACTACCTTCCATAATGACGAGGCTACCATCCATTGGAATAACAAAAATCTGAACAACATACTAACTTCCATAATGACAAGGCTACAATTCATTGGAGTAACAGAAATCTCAACAACAAACTACCTTCCATAATGACAAGGCTACCATCTATTAGAGTAACAAAAATCTCGACAACAGACTACCTTCCATAATTACAAGGCTACCTTCCATTGGAGTATCAATTATCTCGACAACAGACTACCTTCCATAATGACAAGGCTATCATCCATTGAAGTAAAAAAAATCTAAACAATAGACTACCTTTCTTAATTGAAAGGCTACCATCCATTGGAGTAACAGAAATCTCAACGACTGACTACCTTCCATAATGACAAGGCTACCATCCATTGGAATAACAAAAATCTAGACAATAGACTACCTTCCATTATGACAAGGCTACCATCCATTTGAGTAACAAAAATGTAAACAATAGAGTACCTTGCATAATGACAAGGCTATAATCCATTGGAGTAACAAAGATATCGACAAAAGACTACCTTCAATAATGACAAGGCTACCATCCATTGGATTAACAAAAATATCGACAAAAGACTACATTCCATAATGATAAGGTTACCATCCATTGGAATAACAAAAATCTCGACAACTGACTACATTCCATAATGACAAGGCTACCATTCATTGGAGTAACAAAAATATCGATAACAGACTATCTTCCATAATGACAAGGCTACATCCATGTGGGTAACAAAAATCTCGACAACAGACTACCTTCCATAATGACAAGGCTACCATCCATTGGTATAACAAAAATCTCGAACAAAAGACTACCTTCCATAATGACAACGTTACCATCCATTGGAGTAACAAAAATCTCAACGACTGACTACCTTCCATAATGACAAGGCTACAATCCATTGGAATAAAAAAAATCTTGACAATAGAATACCTTCCATAATGACAAGGCTACCATCCATTGGAGTAACAAAAATCTGAACAACAGAGTACCTTGCATAATGACAAGGCTATCATCCATTGGAGTAATAAAGATATCGGCAACAGACTACCTTCAATAATGACAAGGCTACCATCCATTGGAGTAATAAAAATCTCGACAAAAGACTACCTTCCATAATGACAAGGTTACCATCCCTTAGAATAACAAAAATCTCCACAATAGACTACCTTCAATAATGACAAGGCTACCATCCATTGGAGTAACAAAAATCTGAACAACAAACTACCTTCTATAATGACAAGGCTACAATCCATTGGAGTAACAGAAATCTCAATCACAGACTACCTTCCATAATGACAAGGCTACCATCTATTAGAGTGACAACAATCTCGACAACAGACACCCTTCCATAATTACAAAGCTACCATCCATTGGAGTATCAAAAATCTTGACAACAGACTACCTTCCATAATGACAAGTCTACCATCCATTGGAATAACCAAAATCTCGACAATAGAGTACCTTCCATAATGACAAGGCTACCATTCATTGGAGTAACAAAAATATCGACAACAGACTACCTTCAAAAATGGCAAGGCTACCATCCATTGGAGTAACAGAAATCTCAACGACCGACTACCTTCCATAATGACAAGGCTACCATCCATTGGAATAACAAAAATCCCGACAATAGACTACCTTCCATAATGACAAGGCTACCATCCATTGGAGTAACAAAAATGTAAACAACAGACTACCTTGCATAATGACATGGCTATAATCCATTGGAGTAACAGAGATATCGACAAAAGACTACCTTCAATAATGACAAGGCTACCATCCATTGGAGTAACAAAAATCTCGACAAAAGACTACCTTCCATAATGATAAGGTTACCATCCATTGGAATAACAAAAATCTCTACAACAGACTACATTCCATAATGACAAGGCTACCATTCATTGGAGTAACAAAAATATCGACAACAAACTACCTTCCATAATGACAAGGCTACATCCATTGGGGTAACAAAAATCTCGACAACAGTCTACCTTCAATAATGACAAGGATACCATCCATTGGAGTAACAAAAATCTCGACAAAAGACTACCTTCCATAATGAGAAGGCTACCATCCATTGGAATAACAAAAATCTCGACAAAAGACTACCTTCCATAAAGACAAGGCAACAATCCATTGGAGTAACAAAAATCTGAACAAAAGACTACCTTCCTTAATGATAAAGCTATAATCCATTAGAGTGACAGAAATCTCAACGATAGACTACCTTCCATAATGACAAGGCTACCATCCATTGGAGTAACAAAAATCTCGACAACAGACTACCTTCCATAATCACAAGGCTACCACCCATTGGAGTATCAAAAATTTCGACAACAGACTTCCTTCCATAATGACAAGGCTATCATCCATTAGAGTAACAAAAATCTGAACAACAGACTACCTTCCATAATTACAAGACTACCATCCATTGGAGTAACAGAAATTTTAACGACCGACTACCTACCATAATGACAAGGCTACCATCAATTGGAATAACAAAAATATTCACAATAGACTACCTTCCATAATGACAAGGCTACCATCAATTGGAGTAACAAAAATCTGAACAATAGATTACCTTGCATAATGACAAGGCTATCATCCATTGGAGTAACAAAGATATCGACAACATACTACCTTCAATAATGACAAGGCCACCATCAATTGGAGTAACAAAAATCTCGACAAAAGACTACCTTCCATAATGACAAGGTTACCATCCATTGGAATAACAAAAATCTCGACAACATACTACCTTCCATAATTACAAAGCTACCATCCAATGGAATAAAAAAAATTTCGACAATAGACTACCTTCCATAATGACGAGGCTACCATCCATTGGAATAACAAAAATCTGAACAACATACTAACTTCCATAATGACAAGGCTACAATTCATTGGAGTAACAAAAATCTCAACAACAAACTACCTTCCATAATGACAAGGCTACCATCTATTAGAGTAACAATAATCTCGACAACAGACTACCTTCCATAATTACAAGGCTACCTTCCATTGGAGTATCAATTATTTCGACAACAGACTACCTTCCATAATGACAAGGCTATCATCCATTGAAGTAAAAAAAATCTAAACAATAGACTACCTTTCTTAATTGAAAGGCTACCATCCATTGGAGTAACAGAAATCTCAACGACTGACTACCTTCCATAATGACAAGGCTACCATCCATTGGAATAACAAAAATCTAGACAATAGACTACCTTCCATAATGACAAGGCTACCATCCATTTGAGTAACAAAAATGTAAACAATAGAGTACCTTGCATAATGACAAGGCTATAATCCATTGGAGTAACAAAGATATCGACAAAAGACTACCTTCAATAATGACAAGGCTACCATCCATTGGATTAACAAAAATATCGACAAAAGACTACATTCCATAATGATAAGGTTACCATCCATTGGAATAACAAAAATCTCGACAACTGACTACATTCCATAATGACAAGGCTACCATTCATTGGAGTAACAAAAATATCGATAACAGACTATCTTCCATAATGACAAGGCTACATCCATGTGGGTAACAAAAATCTCGACAACAGACTACCTTCCATAATGACAAGGCTACCATCCATTGGTATAACAAAAATCTCGAACAAAAGACTACCTTCCATAATGACAACGTTACCATCCATTGGAGTAACAAAAATCTCAACGACTGACTACCTTCCATAATGACAAGGCTTCAATCCATTGGAATAAAAAAAATCTTGACAATAGAATACCTTCCATAATGACAAGGCTACCATCCATTGGAGTAACAAAAATCTGAACAACAGAGTACATTGCATAATGACAAGGCTATCACCCATTGGAGTAACAAAGATATCGGCAACAGACTAGCTTCAATAATGACAAGGCTACCATCCATTGGAGTAATAAAAATATCGACAAAAGACTACCTTCCATAATGACAAGGTTACCATCCCTTAGAATAACAAAAATCTCCACAATAGACTACCTTCAATAATGACAAGGCTACCATCCATTGGAGTAACAAAAATCTGAACAACAGACTACCTTCTATAATGACAAGGCTACAATCCATTGGAGTAACAGAAATCTCAATCACAGACTACCTTCCATAATGACAAGGCTACCATCTATTAGAGTGACAACAATCTCGACAACAGACACCCTTCCATAATTACAAAGCTACCATCAATTGGAGTATCAAAAATCTTGACAACAGACTACCTTCCATAATGACAAGTCTACCATCCATTGGAATAACCAAAATCTCGACAATAGAGTACCTTCCATAATGACAAGGCTACCATTCATTGGAGTAACAAAAATATCGACAACAGACTACCTTCAATAATTGCAAGGCTACCATCCATTGGAGTAACAGAAATCTCAACGACCGACTACCTTCCATAATGACAAGGCTACCATCCATTGGAATAACAAAAATCCCGACAATAGACTACCTTCCATAATGACAAGGCTACCATCCATTGGAGTAACAAAAATGTAAACAACAGACTACCTTGCATAATGACATGGCTATAATCCATTGGAGTAACAGAGATATCGACAAAAGACTACTTTCCATAATGACAATGCTACCATCCATTGGAATAACCAAAATCTCGACAATACAGTACCTTCCATAATGACAAGGCTATCATCCTTTGAAGTAACAAATATCTGAACAATAGAGTACCTTTCATAATGACAAGGCTACCATCCATTGGAGTAACAGAAATATCAACAATCGACTACCTTCCATAATGACAAGGCTACCATTCATTGGAATAACAAAAATATTGACAATAGACTACCTTCTATAATGATAAGGCTACCATCCATTGGAGTAATAAAAATATCAACAACTGACTACCTTCAATAATGACAAGGCTATCATCCATTGGAGTAATAGAGATATCGATAACAGACAACCTTCAATAATGACAAGGCTACTATCCATTGGAGTAACAAGAATCTCGACAAAAGACTACCTTCCATAATGACAAGGCTACCATCCATTGGAATAAAAAAAATCTCGACAATAGAATACCTTCCAAAATGACAAGGCTACAATCCATTGGAGTATCAAAAATCTGAACAACAGACTACCTTGCATAATGACAAGGCTATCATCCATTGGAGTAACAAAGATATCGACAACAGACTACATTCCATAATGACAAGGCTACCATCCATTGGAGTAATAAAAATCTCGACAACAGACTACCTTCCATAATGACAAGGTTACCATCCATTGGAATAAGAAAAATCTGAACAACAGACTACCTTCCATAATGACAAGGCTACAATCCATTGGAGTAACAGAAATCTCAATCACAGACTACCTTCCATAATGACAAGGCTACCATCTATTAGAGTAAAAAAAATCTCGACAACAGACACCCTTCCATAATTACAAGGCTACCATCCATTGGAGTATCAAAAATCTTGATAACAGACTACCTTCCATAATGACAAGGCTACCATCCATTGGAATAACCAAAATCTCGACAATAGAGTACCTTCCATAATGACAAGGCTACCATTCATTGGAGTAACAAAAATATCGACAACAGACTACCTTCCATAATGACAAGGCTACATCCATTGGTGTAACAAAAATCTCGACCACAGACTACCTTCCATAATGACAAGGATACCATCCATTGGAGTAACGAAAATCTCGACAAAAGACTACCTTCCATAATGACAAGGCTACCATCTATTGGAGTAACAAAAATCTCGACAACAGACTACCTTCCATAATTACAAGGCTACCATCCATTGGAGTATCAATTATCTCGACAACAGACTACCTTCCATAATGACAAAGCTACCATCCATTCGAATAACCAAAATCTCGACAATAGAGTACCTTCCATAATGACAAGGCTATCATCCATTGGAGTAAAAAAAATCTGAACAACAGACTACCTTTCATAATCGCAAGGCTACCATCCATTGGAGTAACAGAAATCTCAACGACCGACTACCTTCAATAATGACAAGGCTACCATCTATTGGAGTAATAAAAATCTCGACAATAGACTACCTTCCATAATGACAAGGCTACCATCCATTGGAGTAACAAAAATGTGAACAACAAACTATCTTGCATAATGACAAGGCTATCATCCATTGGAGTAACACTGATATCGACAAAAGACCACCTTCAATAATGACAAGACTACCATCCATTGGAATAACCAAAATCTCAACAATAGAGTACCTTCCATAATGACAAGGCTACCATTCATTGGAGTAACAAAAATATCGACAACAGACTACCTTCCATAATGACAAGGCTACATCCATTGGGGTAACAAAAATCTCGACAACAGACTACCTTCCATAATGACAAGGCTACCATCCATTGGAATAACAAAAATCTCGACAAAAGACTACCTTCCATAATGAGAAGGCTACCACCCATTGGAATAACCAAAATCTAGACAAAAGACTACCTCCCATAATGACAAGGTTACCATCCATTGGAATAAAAAAAATCTCGACAAAAGACTTCGTTCCATAATGACAAGATTACCATTGGAATAACAAAAATCTCAACAATAGACTACCTTCCATAATAACAAGGGTACAATCCATTGGAGTAACAAAAATCTGAACAACAGACTACCTTCCATAATGATAAGGCTATAATCCATTGGAGTATCAAAAATCTCAACGACAGACTACCTTCCATAATGACAAGGCTACCATTCATTGGAGTAACAAAAAGATCGACAACAGACTACCTTCCATAATTACAAGGCTACATCCATTGGGGTAACAAAAATATCGACAACAGACTACCTTCCATAATGACAAGGCTACCATCCATTGGAGTAACAAAAATCTGAACAACAAACTACCTTCCATAATGACAAGGCTACAATCCATTGGAGTAACAGAAATCTCAATGACAGACGACCTTCCATAATGACAAGGCTACCATCTATTATAGTAACAAAAATCTCGACAATAGACCACATTCCATAATTACAAGGCTACCATCCATTGGAGTATCAAAAATCTCGACAACAAATTACCTTTCATAATGACAAGGCTACCATCCATTGGAGTAACAAAAATGTGAACAACAAACTACCTTGCATAATGACAAGGCTATCATCCATTGGAGTAACAGAGATATGGACAAAAGACTACCTTCAATAATGACAAGACTACCATCCATTGGAATAACCAAAATCTCGACAATAGAGTACCTTCCATAATGACAAGGCTACCATTCATTGGAGTAACAAAAATATCGACAACAGACTACCTTCCATAATGACAAGGCTACATCCATTGGGGTAACAAAAATCTCGACAACAGACTACCTTCCATAATGACAAGGCTACCATCCATTGGAATAACAAAAATCTCGACAAAAGACTACCTTCCATAATGAGAAGGCTACCACCCATTGGAATAACCAAAATCTCGACAAAAGACTACCTTCCATAATGACAAGGTTACCATCCATTGGAATAACAACTATCTCGACAACTGACTACCTTCCATAAAGACAAGGCTACAATCCATTGGAGTAACAGAAATCTCAACGACTGACTACCTTCCATAATGTCAAGGCTACCATCCATTGGAATAAAAAAAATCTTGACAATAGAATACCTTCCATAATGACAAGGCTACCATCCATTGGAGTAACAAAAATCTGAACAACAGACTACCTTGCATAATGAAAAGGCTATCATCCATTGGAGTAACAAAGATTTCGACAACAGACTACCTTCAATAATGACAAGGCTACCATCCATTGGAGTAATAAAAATCTCGACAAAAGACTACCTTCCATAATGACAAGGTTACCATCCCTTAGAATAACAAAAATCTCGATAATAGACTACCTTCCATAATGACAAGGCTACCATCCATTGGAGTAATAAAAATCTGAACAACAGACTACCTTCCATAATGACAAGGCTACAATACATTGGAGTAACAGAAATCTCAATGACAAACTACCTTCCATAATGACAAGGCTACCATCTATTAGAGTAACAGAGATATCGACAACAGACTACCTTCAATAATGACAAGGCTACTATCCATTGGAGTAACAAAAATCTCGACAAAAGACTACCTTCCATAATGACAAGGGTACAATATATTGGAGTAACAAAAATCTGAACAACAGACTACCTTCCATAATGATAAGGCTATAATCCATTGGAGTATCAAAAATCTCAACGACAGACTACCTTCCATAATGACAAGGCTACCATTCATTGGAGTAACAAAAAGATCGACAACAGACTACCTTCCATAATTACAAGGCTACATCCATTGGGGTAACAAAAATCTCGAAAACAGACTACCTTCCATAATGACAAGGCTACCATCCATTGGAGTAACAAAAATCTGAACAACAAACTACCTTCCATAATGACAAGGCTACAATCCATTGGAGTAACAGAAATCTCAATGACAGACTACCTTCCATAATGACAAGGCTACCATCTATTATAGTAACCAAAATCTCGACAATAGACCACATTCCATAATTACAAGGCTACCATCCATTGGAGTATCAAAAATCTCGACAACAAACTACCTTCCATAATGACAAGGCTACCCTCCATTGGAATAACCAAAATATCGACAATAGAGTACCTTCCATAATGACAAGGCTATCATCCTTTGAAGTAACAAATATATGAACAACAAACTACCTTTCATAATGACAAGGCTACCATCCATTGGATTAACAAAAATCTCAACGATCGACTACCTTCCATAATGACAAGGCTTCCATTCAGTGGAATAACAAAAATCTTGACAATAGACTACCTTCTATAGTGATAAGGCTACCATACATTGGAGTAACAAAAATATCAACAACAGACTACCTTCAATAAGTACAAGGTTATCATCCATTGGAGTAACAGAGATATCGACAATAGACTACCTTCAATAATGACAAGGCTACTATCCATTGGAGTAACAAAAATCTCAACAACAGACTACCTTTCAAAATGACAAGGCTACCATCCATTGAAGTAATAGAAATCTCACGATCGACTACCTTCCATAATGACAAGGCTTCCATCCAGTGGAATAACAAAAATCTAGACAATAGACTACCTTTTATAATGATAAGGCTACCATCCATTGGAGTAACAAAAATATCAACAACAGACTACCTTCAATAATGACAAGGCTATCATCCATTAGAGTAACAGAGATATCGTCAACAGACTACCTTCAATAATGACAAGGCTACTATCCATTGGGGTAATTAAATACTCGACAAAAGACTACCTTCCATAATAACAAGGTTACCATCGATTGGAATAAAAAAAATCTCGACAACAGACTCCCTTCCATAATGACAAGGCTACAATCCATTGGAGTATCTAAAATCTCAACGACAAACTACCTTCCATAATGACAAGTTTATCATCCTTTGAAGTAATAAATATCTGAACAGTAGACTACCTTTCATAATGACAAGGCTACCATCCATTGGAGTAACAGAAATCTCAACAATCGACTACCTTCAATAAGGACAATTCTTCCATCCAGTGGAATAACAAATTTTTTGACAATAGACTACCTTCTATAATTATAAGGCTACCATCCATTAGAGTAACAAAAATATCAACAACTGACTACCTTCCATAATGACAAGGCTATCATCCATTGGAGTAACAGAGATATCGACAACAGACTACCTTCAATAATGACAAGGCTACTATCCATTGGAGTAACATAAAATCTCAACAATAGACTACCTTCCATAATGACAAGGCTACATCCATTGGGTTAACAAAAATCTCGACAACATACTACCTTCCATAATGACAAGGCTATCATCCATTGGAGTATTAAAAATCTCGACAAAAAACCACCTTCCAAAATGAGAAGGCTACCATCCATTGGAATAACAAAAATATCGACAAAAGACTACCTTCCATGATGACAAGGTTACCATCCATTGGAATAACAAATATCTCGACAACAGACTACCTTCTATAATGACAAGGCTACAATCCATTGGAGTAACAAAAATCGGAACAACAGACTACCTTGCGTAATGACAAGGCTATCATCCATTAGAGTAACAAAAATCTAGACAACAGACCACATTCCATAGTTACAAGGCTACCATCCATTGGAGTATCAAAAATCTCGACAAAAGACTACCTTCCATAATGATAAGGTTACCATCCATTAGAATAACAAAAATTTCGACAATAGACTACCTTCCATAATGACAAGGCTACCATCCAATGGAATAATAAAAATGTCGACAAAATACTACCTTCCATAATGTCAAGGTTACCATCCATTAGAATAACAAAAATCTCGGCAATAGACTACCTTCCATAATGACAAGGCTACAATACAATGGAATAAAAAAAAATTCGAAAACAGAATACCTTCCATATTAACAAGGCTACCATCCATTGGAGTAACAAAAATCTGAACAACTGACTATCTTCCATAATGACAAAGATACAGTCCATTGGAGTAAAAGAAATCTCAATGACATACTACCTTCCATAATGACAAGGCTACAATTCATTGGAGTAACAAAAATCTCGACAATAGACTACCTTCCATAATGACAAGGATACCATCCATTGGAGTAACAAAAATCTCGACAAAAAACTACCTTCCATAATGAGAAGGCTACCATCCATTGGAATAACTAAAATCTCGACAAAAGACTACCTTCCATAATGACAAGGTTACCATTAATTGAAATAACAAATATCTCGACAATAGACTACCTTCCATAATTACAAGGCTACCTTCCATTGGAGTAACAAAAATTTGAACAACAGACTACCTTATATAATGACAAGGCTACAATCCATTGGAGTAACAGAAATCTCAACGACAGACTACCTTCCACAATGACAAGGCTACCATCTATTAGAGTAACAAAAATCTCGACAACAGACCACCTTCCATAGTTACAAGGCTACCATCCATTGGAGTATTAAAAATCTCGAAAAAAGACTATCTTCAATAATGACAAGGCTACCATCCATTGGAGTATCAAAAATAACGACAACAGACTACCTTCAATAATGACAAGGCTACCATCCACTGGAGTAATAAAAATCTCGACAAAAGACTACCTTCCATAATGTCAAGGTTACCATCCATTAGAATAACAAAAATCTCGACAATAGACTACCTTCCATAATGACAATGCTACCATCCAATGGAATAAAATTTTTGTTGACAACAGACTACCTTCCATAATGACAAGGCTACCATCCATTGAAGTGACAAAAATTTGAACAACTGACTACCTTCCATAATGACAAGGCTATAATCCATTGGAATAACATAAAACTCAACGACATACTACCTTCCATAATGACAAGGCTACAATTCATTGGAGTAACAAAAATATCGACATTAGACTACCTTCCATAATGACAAGGCTACATCCATTGGTGTAAAAAAAATCTCGAAAACAAACTAACTTCCATAATGACAAGGCTACCATCCATTGGAGTAACAAAAATCTAGACAAAAAACTACCTTCCATAATGAGAAGGCTACCATCCATTGGAATAACAAAAATCTTGAAAAAAGACTACCTTCCATAATGTCAAGGTTACCATCCATTAGAATAACAAAAATCTCGACAATAGACTACCTTCCATAATGACAAGGCTACCATCCAATGGAATAAAAAAAATTTAGACAACAAACTACCATCCATAATGACAAGGCTACCATCCATTGGAGTAAAAAAAATCTGAACAATTGACTACCTTCCATAATGATAAAGCTACAATCCATTGGAGTAATATAAATCTCAACGACAAACTACCTTCCATAATGAAAAGGCTACCATCTATTAGAGTAACAAAAATCTCGACAACAGACCACCTTCCATAATTACAAGACTACCATCCATTGGAGTATCAAAAATCACGACAACAGACAACCTTCAATAATGACAAGGCTACCATCCATTGGAATAACCAAAATCTCAACAATAGAGTACCTTCCATAATGACAAGGCTATCATCCATTGAAGTAACAAAAATCTGAACAACAAACTACCTTTCATAATTACAAGGCTACCATCCATTGGAGTAACAGAAATCTCAACGATCGACTACCTTCCATAATGACAAGGCTACCATCCAGTGGAATAACAAAAATCTTGACAATAGACTACCTACAATAATGACATGGCTACCATCCATTAGTGTAACAAAAATATAAACAACAAACTACCTTGCATAATGATAAGGCTATCGTCCATTGGAGTAATAGAGATATCGACAACAGACTACCTTCAATAATGATAAGGCTAATTTCCATTGGAGTAACAAAAATATGAACAACAGACTACCTTGCATAATGACAAGGCTACCATTCATTGGAGTAACAAAAATATCGACAACAGAATACCTTCCATAATAACAAGGTTACCATCCATTAGAATAACAAAAATCTCGACAACATACTCCCTTCCATAATGACAGGGCTATAATCCATTGGAGTAACAGAAATCTCGACAATAGACTCCCTTCCATAATGACAAGGCTATAATCCATTGGAGTAACAGAAATCTCAACGACATACTACCTTCCATAATGACAAGGCTACAATTCATTGGAGTAACAAAAATATCGACAATATACTACCTTCCATAATGACAAGGCTACCATCCATTCGAGTAACAAAAATCTCGACAAAAAACTACCTTCCATAATGAGAAGGCTACCATCCATTGGAATAACAAAAATCTCGACAAAAGACTACCTTCCATAATGACAAGGCTACCATCCAATGGAATAAAAAAGTTTTCGACAACAGACTACCTTCCATAATGACAAGGCTACCATCCACTGGAGTAACAAAAATCTAATCAACTAACTACCTTCCATAATGACAAAGCTACAATCCATTGGAGTAACAGAAATCTGAACGACAAATTACCTTCCATAATGACAAGGCTACCATCTATTGGAGTAACAAAAATCTCGACAATAGACTACCTTCAATAATGACAAGGCTACCATCCATTGGAATAACCAAAATCTCGAAAATAGAGTACCTTCCATAATGACAAGGCTATCATCCATTGAAGTAACAAAATTCGGAACAACAAACTACCTTTCATAATGACAAGGATACCATCCATTGGAGTAACAGAAATCTCAACAATCAACTACCTTCCATAATGACAAGGCTACCATCCAGTGGAATAAAAATAATCTTGAAAATAAACTACCTTCTAAAATGACAAAGCTACCATACATTGGAGTGACAAAAATATGAACAACAGAATACCTTGCACAATGACAAGGCTATCATCCATTGGAGTAATAGAGATATCGACAACAGACTACCTTCAATAATGAAAAGGCTACCTTCCATCGGAGTAACAAAATTTTCGACAAAAGACTACCTTCCATAATAACAAGATTACCATCAATTGGAATAACAAAAATATCAACAACAGACTCCCTTCCATAATGACAATGCTATAATCCATTGGAGTAACAGAAATCTCAACGACATACTACATTCCATAATGACAAGGCTACCATTCATTGGAGTAACAAAAATATCGACAACAGACTACCTTCCATAATGACAACGCTACATCCATTGGTGTAACAAAAATCTTGATAACAGACTACATTCCATAATGACAAGGCTACCATCCATTCGAGTAACAAAAATCTCGACAAAAAACTACCTTCCATAATGAGAAGACTACAATCCATTGGAATAACAAATATCTCGACAAAAGACTACGTTCCATAATGACAAGGTTACAATCCATTGGAATAAGAAATATGTCGACAACAGACTAATATCCATAATGACAAGGCTACCATCCATTGGAATAACAAAAATCTCGACAATAGAGTACCTTCCATAATGACAAGGCTCTCATCCATTGAAGCAATAAAAATCTGAACAACAGACTACCTTTCAAAATGACAAGGCTACCATCCATTGGAGTAACAGAAATCTCAATGATCGACTACCTTTTATAATGACAAGGCTACCATCCATTGGAGTAACAAAAATATGAACAACAAACTACCTTGCATAATGCCAAGGCTATCATCCATTGGAGTAATAGAGATATGGACAACAGACTACCTTCAATAATGACAAGGATACCTTCAATTGGAGTAACAAAAATCTTGACAAAAGACTACCTTCTATAATAACAAGGTTACCATCCATTGGAATAACAAAAATCTCGACAACAGACTCCCTTCCATAATGACAAGGCTATAATCCATTGGAGTAACAGAAATCTCAATGACATACTACCTTCCATAATGACAAGGCTACCATTCATTGGAGTAACAAAAATATCGACAACAGACTACCTTCCATAATGACAAGGCTACCATCCATTGGAGTAACAAAAATCTCAACAAAAAACTACCTTCCATAATGAGAAGGAAACCATCCATTAGAATAACAAAAATCTCGACAAAAGACTACCTTCCATAATGACAAGGTTACCATCCATTGGAATAACAAATATCTCGACAACAGACTACCTTCCATAATGACAAGGCTACCATCCAATGGAATAAAAAATTCACGACAATTGACTACCTTCCATAATGACAAGGCTATAATCCATTGGCGTAACAAAAATCTGAACTACAAACTACCTTCCATAATGACAAGGCTACAATCCATTGGAGTAACAGAAATCTCAACGACAGACTACCTTCCACAATGACAAGGCTACCATCTATTAGAGTAACAAAAATCTCGGCAACAGACCACCTTCCATAATTACAAGGCTACCATCCATTGGAGTATCAAAAATCTCGACAACAGACTATCTTCAATAATGACAAGGCTACCATCCATTGGAATAACCAAAATCTCGACAATAGAGTACCTTCCATAATGACAAGGCTATCATCCATTGAAGTAACAAAAATCTGAACAATAGACTACCTTTCATAATGACAAGGCTACCATCCATTGGAGTAAAAGAAATCTCAACGATCGACTACCTTCCATAATGACAAGGCTACCATCCAGTGGATAAACAAAAATCTTGACAATAGACTACCTTCTATAATGACAAGGCTACCATCCATTGGAGTAACAAAAATATGAACAATAGACTACCTTGCATAATGACAAGGCTATCATCCATTGGAGTAATAGAGATATTGACAACAAACTACCTTCAATAATGACAAGGCTACCTTCCATTGGAGTAACAAAAATCTCGACAAAAGACTACCTTCCATAATAACAAGGTTACCATCCATTGGAATAACAAAAATCTCGACAACAGACTCCCTTCCATAATGACAAGGCTACCATCCATTAGAGTAACAAAAATATGAACAACAAACTACCTTGCATAATGACAAGGCTACCATTCATTGGAGTAACAAAAATATCGACAACAGACTACCTTCCATAATGACAATGCTACATTCATTGGGGTAACAAAAATCTCGACAACAGACTACCTTCCATAATGACAAGGGTACCATCGATTGGAGTAACAAAAATCTCGACAAAAAATTACCTTCCATAATGACAAGGCTACCATCCATTGGAATAACAAAAATCTCGACAATAGACTACCTTCCATAATGACAAGGCTACCATCCAATGGAATAAAAAATTCTCGACAACAGACTACCTTCCATAATGACAAGGATACAATCCATTGGAGTAACAAAAACTGGAACAACATATAACCTTCCATAATGACAAGGCTACAATCCATTGGAGTAACATAAATATCAATGACAGACTACCTTCCACAATGACAAGGCTACCATCCATCAGAGTAACAAAAATCTCGACAATAGACTACCTTCCATAATGACAAGGCTATCATTGATTGGAGTAGCAAAAATATGAACAACAGCCTACCTTCCATAATGAAAAGGCTACCATCCATTGGAGTAACACAAATCTCAACGACCGACTACCTTCCATAATGACAAGGCTACCATCCATTGGAATAACAAAAATCTCGACAATAGACTACCTTTCATAATGACAAGGCTACCATCCATTAGAGTAACAAATATCTGAACAATTGACAACCTTGCATAATGACAAGGCTATCATCTATTAGAGTAACAGAGATATCGACAACAGACTACCTTCCATAATGACAACGCTACATCCATTGGTGTAACAAAAATCTCGACAACAAACTACCTTCCATAATGACAAGGCAACCATCCATTCGAGTAACAAAAATCTCGACAAAAAACTACCTTCCATAATGAGAAGACTACCATCCATTGGAATAAAAAAAATCTCGACAAAAGAATACCTTCCATAATGACAAGGTTACAATCCATTGGAATAACAAATATGTCGACAACAAACTACCTTCCATAATGACAAGGCTACCATCCATTGGAATAACAAAAATCTCGACAACAGAGTACCTTCCATAATGACAAGGCTCTCATCCATTGAAGCAACCAAAATATGAACAAATAGACTACCTTTCATAATGACAAGGCTACCAACCATTGGAGTAACAGAAATCTCAATGATCGACTACGTTCTATAATGACAAGACTACCATCCATTGGAGTAACAAAAATATGAACAACAGACTACCTTACATAATGACAAGGCTATCATCCATTGGAGTAATAGAGATATGGACAACAGACTACCTTCAATAATGACAAGGATACCTTCAATTAGAGTAACAAAAATCTCGACAACAGACTACCTTCTATAATAACAAGGTTACCATCCATTGGAATAACAAAAATCTCGACAACAGACTCCCTTCCATATTTACAAGGCTATAATCCATTGGAGTAACAGAAATCTTAACGACATACTACCTTCCATAATGACAAGGCTACCATTCATTGGAGTAACAAAAATATCGACAACAAACTACCTTCCATAATGACAAGGCTACATCCATTTGTGTAACAAAAATCTCGACAACAGACTACCTTCCATGGTGACAAGGCTACCATCCATTGGAGTAACAAAAATCTCGACAAAAAACTACCTTCCATAATGAGAAGGATACCATCCATTGGAATAACAAAAATCTCGACAAAAGACTACCTTCCATAATGACAAGGTTACCATCCATTAGAATAACAAATATCTCGACAACAGACTACCTTCAATAATGACAAGGCTACCATCCAATGGAATAAAAAATTCACGACAACTGACTACCTTCCATAATGACAAGGCTACAATCCATTGGAGTAACAAAAATCTGAACAACAAACTACCTTCCATAATGACAAGGCTACAATCCGTTGGAGTAACAGAAATCTAAACGACATACTACCTTCCACAATGACAAGGCTACCATCTATTAGAGTAACACAAATCTCGACAACAAACCACCTTCCATAATTACAAGGCTACCATCCATTGGAGTATCAAAAATCTCGACAACAGACTACCTTCAATAATGACAAGACTACCATCCATTGGAATAACCAAAATCTCGACAATAGAGTACCTTCCATAATGACAAGGCTATCATCCATTGAAGTAACAAAAATCTGAACAACAGACTACCTTTCATAATGACAAGGCTACCATCCATTGGAGTAACAGAAATCTCAACGATCGACTACCTTCCATAATGACAAGGCTACCATCCAGTGGAATAACAAAAATCTTGACAACAGACTACCTTCTATAATGACAAGGCTACCATCCATTGGAGTAACAAAAATATGAACAATAGACTACCTTGCATAATGACAAGGCTATCATCCATGGGAGTAATAGAGTTATTGACAACAAACTACCTTCAATAATGACAAGGCTACCTTCCATTGGAGTAACAAAAATCTCGACAAAAGACTACCTTCCATAATAACAAGGTTACCATCCATTGGAATAACAAAAATCTCGACAACAGACTCCCTTCCATAATGACAAGGCTGCCATCCATTAGAGTAACAAAAATATGAACAACGAACTACCTTGCATAATGATAAGGCTACCATTCATTGGAGTAACAAAAATATCGACAATAGACTACCTTCCATAATGACAATGCTACATTAATTGGGGTAACAAAAATCTCGACAATAGACTACCTTCCATAATGACAAGGGTACCATCGATTGGAGTAACAAAAATCTCGACAAAAAACTACCTTCCATAATGACAAGGCTACCATCCATTGGAATAACAAAAATCTCGACAAAAGATTACCTTCCATAATGACAAGGTTCCCATCCATTAGAATAACAAATATCTCGACAACAGACTACCTTCCATAATGACAAGGCTACCATCCAATGGAATAAAAAATTCACGACAACTGACTACCTTCCATAATGACAAGGCTACAATCCATTGGAGTAACAAAAACTTGAACAACAGACTATCTTCCATAATGACAAGGCTACAATCCATTAGAGTAACAGAAATATCAATGACAGACTACCTTCCACAATGACAAGGCTACCATCCATTGGAGTAACAAAAATCTCGACAATAGACTACCTTCCATAATGACAAGGCTATCATCGATTGGAGTAGCAAAAATATGAACAATAGACTACCTTCCATAATGAAAAGGCTACCATCCATTGGAATAACCAAAATCTCAACGATCGACTACCTTCCATAATGACAAGGCTACCATCCATTGGAATAACAAAAATTTCGACAATAGACTACCTTTCATAATGACAAGGCTACCATCCATTGGAATAACCAAAATATCGACAATAGAGTACCTTCCATAATGACAAGGCTATCATCCATTGTGGTAACAAAAATCTGAACAACAGACTACCTTTCATAATGACAAGGCTACCATCCATTGGAGTAACAAAAATATGAACAATAGACTACCTTGCATAATGACAAGGCTATCATCCATGGGAGTAATAGAGTTATTGACAACAAACTACCTTCAATAATGACAAGGCTACCTTCCATTGGAGTAACAAAAATCTCGACAAAAGACTACCTTCCATAATAACAAGGTTACCATCCATTGGAATAACAAAAATCTCGACAACAGACTCCCTTCCATAATGACAAGGCTGCCATCCATTAGAGTAACAAAAATATGAACAACGAACTACCTTGCATAATGATAAGGCTACCATTCATTGGAGTAACAAAAATATCGACAATAGACTACCTTCCATAATGACAATGCTACATTCATTGGGGTAACAAAAATCTCGACAATAGACTACCTTCCATAATGACAAGGGTACCATCGATTGGAGTAACAAAAATCTCGACAAAAAACTACCTTCCATAATGACAAGGCTACCATCCATTGGAATAGCAAAAATCTCGACAAAAGATTACCTTCCATAATGACAAGGTTCCCATCCATTAGAATAACAAATATCTCGACAACAGACTACCTTCCATAATGACAAGGCTACCATCCAATGGAATAAAAAATTCACGACAAAATGACAAGGCTACAATCCATTGGAGTAACAAAAATCTAAACAACAAACTACCTTCCATAATGACAAGGCTACAATCCGTTGGAGTAACAGAAATCTAAACGACATACTACCTTCCACAATGACAAGGCTACCATCTATTAGAGTAACACAAATCTCGACAACAAACCACCTTACATAATTACAAGGCTACCATCCATTGGAGTATCAAAAATCTCGACAACAAACCACCTTCCATTATGACAAGGCTATCATCCATTGAAGTAACAAAAATCTGAACAACAGACTACCTTTCATAATGACAAGGCTACCATCCATTGGAGTAACAGAAATCTCAACGATCGACTACCTTCCATAATGACAAGGCTACCATCCAGTGGAATAACAAAAATCTTGACAACAGACTACCTTCTATAATGACAAGGCTACCATCCATTGGAGTAACAAAAATATGAACAATAGACTACCTTGCATAATGAGAAGGCTATCATCCATGGGAGTAATAGAGTTATTGACAACAAACTACCTTCAATAATGACAAGGCTACCTTCCATTGGAGTAACAAAAATCTCGACAAAAGACTACCTTCCATAATAACAAGGTTACCATCCATTGGAATAACAAAAATCTCGACAACAGACTCCCTTCCATAATGACAAGGCTGCCATCCATTAGAGTAACAAAAATATGAACAACGAACTACCTTGCATAATGATAAGGCTACCATTCATTGGAGTAACAAAAATATCGACAATAGACTACCTTCCATAATGACAATGCTACATTAATTGAGGTAACAAAAATCTCGACAATAGACTACCTTCCATAATGACAAGGGTACCATCGATTGGAGTAACAAAAATCTCGACAAAAAACTACCTTCCATAATGACAAGGCTACCATCCATTGGAATAACAAAAATCTCGACAAAAGATTACCTTCCATAATGACAAGGTTCCCATCCATTAGAATAACAAATATCTCGACAACAGACTACCTTCCATAATGACAAGGCTACCATCCAATGGAATAAAAAATTCACGACAACTGACTACCTTCCATAATGACAAGGCTACAATCCATTGGAGTAACAAAAACTTGAACAACAGACTATCTTCCATAATGACAAGGCTACAATCCATTAGAGTAACAAAAATATCAATGACAGACTACCTTCCACAATGACAAGGCTACCATCCATTGGAGTAACAAAAATCTCGACAATAGACTACCTTCCATAATGACAAGGCTATCATCGATTGGAGTAGCAAAAATATGAACAATAGACTACCTTCCATAATGAAAAGGCTACCATCCATTGGAATAACCAAAATCTCAACGATCGACTACCTTCCATAATGACAAGGCTACCATCCATTGGAATAACAAAAATTTCGACAATAGACTACCTTTCATAATGACAAGGCTACCATCCATTGGAATAACCAAAATATCGACAATAGAGTACCTTCCATAATGACAAGGCTATCATCCATTGTGGTAACAAAAATCTGAACAACAGACTACCTTTCATAATGACAAGGCTACCATCCATTGGAGTAACAAAAATATGAACAATAGACTACCTTGCATAATGACAAGGCTATCATCCATGGGAGTAATAGAGTTATTGACAACAAACTACCTTCAATAATGACAAGGCTACCTTCCATTGGAGTAACAAAAATCTCGACAAAAGACTACCTTCCATAATAACAAGGTTACCATCCATTGGAATAACAAAAATCTCGACAACAGACTCCCTTCCATAATGACAAGGCTGCCATCCATTAGAGTAACAAAAATAGGAACATCGAACTACCTTGCATAATGATAAGGCTACCATTCATTGGAGTAACAAAAATATCGACAATAGACTACCTTCCATAATGACAATGCTACATTCATTGGGGTAACAAAAATCTCGACAATAGACTACCTTCCATAATGACAAGGGTACCATCGATTGGAGTAACAAAAATCTCGACAAAAAACTACCTTCCATAATGACAAGGCTACCATCCATTGGAATAGCAAAAATCTCGACAAAAGATTACCTTCCATAATGACAAGGTTCCCATCCATTAGAATAACAAATATCTCGACAACAGACTACCTTCCATAATGACAAGGCTACCATCCAATGGAATAAAAAATTCACGACAACTGACTACCTTCCATAATGACAAGGCTACAATCCATTGGAGTAACAAAAATCTGAACAACAAACTACCTTCCATAATGACAAGGCTACAATTCGTTGGAGTAACAGAAATCTAAACGACATACTACCTTCCACAATGACAAGGCTACCATCTATTAGAGTAACACAAATCTCGACAACAAACCACCTTACATAATTACAAGGCTACCATCCATTGGAGTATCAAAAATCTCGACAACAAACCACCTTCCATAATGACAAGGCTATCATCCATTGAAGTAACAAAAATCTGAACAACAGACTACCTTTCATAATGACAAGGCTACCATCCATTGGAGTAATAGAAATCTCAACGATCGACTACCTTCCATAATGACAAGGCTACCCTCCAGTGGAATAACAAAAATCTTGACAACAGACTACCTTCTATAATGACAAGGCTACCATCCATTGGAGTAACAAAAATATGAACAATAGACTACCTTGCATAATGAGAAGGCTATCATCCATGGGAGTAATAGAGTTATTGACAACAAACTACCTTCAATAATGACAAGGCTACCTTCCATTGGAGTAACAAAAATCTCGACAAAAGACTACCTTCCATAATAACACGGTTACCATCCATTGGAATAACAAAAATCTCGACAACAAACTCCCTTCCATAATGACAAGGCTGCCATCCATTAGAGTAACAAAAATATGAACAACGAACTACCTTGCATAATGATAAGGCTACCATTCAATGGAATAACAAAAATATCGACAATAGACTACCTTCCATAATGACAATGCTACATTCATTGGGGTAACAAAAATCTCGACAATAGACTACCTTGCATAATGACAAGGCTATCATCCATTGGAGTAACAGAGATATAAATAATCACAAGGATACCATCCATTGGAATAACAAAAATCTCGACAAAAGACTACCTTCCATAATAACAAGGTTACCATCCATTGGAATAACAAAAATCTCGACAACAGACACCCTTCCATAATGACAAGGCTATAATCCATTAGAGTAACAGAAATATCAACGACAGACTACCTTCTATAATGACAAGGCTACCAACCATTGGAGTAACACAAATCTCGATAAAAGACTACCTTCCATAATAACAAGGTTACCATCCATTGGAATAACAAAAATTTCGACAACAGACTCCCTTCCATAATGACAAGGCTACAATCCATTGGATTAACAAAAATATCAACAAAAGACTACCTTCCATAATAACAAGGTTACCATCCATTGGAATAACAAAATTCTCAACAACAGACTTCCTTCCATAATGACAAGGCTACAATCCATTGGAGTAACAGAAATCTCAACGTCAGACTACCTTCCATAATGACAAGGCTACAATTAATTGGAGTAACAAAAATATCGACAATAGACTACCTTCCACAATGACAAAGCTACATCCATTGGGGTAAAAAAAATCTCGACAACAGACTACCTTCCATAATGACAAGGCTACCATCCATTGGATTAACAAAAATCTCGATAAATAACTACCTTCCATAATGACAAGGCTTTCATCCATTGGAATAACAAAAATCTCGACAAAAGACTACCTTCCATAATGACAAGGTTACCATCCATTGGAATAACAAATATCTCGACAACAGAATACCTTCCATAATGACAAGGCTACCATCCAATGGAATAAAAAATTCACGACAACTAACTACCTTCCATAATGACAAGGCTACAATCCATCGGAGTAACAGAAATCTCAACGATAGACTACCTTCCACAATGACAAGGCTACCATCTATTAGAGTAACAAAAATCTCGACAACAGACCACCTTCCATAATTACAAGGCTACCATCCATTGGAGTATCAAAATTCTCGACAACAGACTACCTTCAATAATGACAAGGCTACCATCCATTGGAATAACCAAAATCTCGACAATAGAGTACCTTCCATAATGACAAGGCTATCAACCATTGAAGTAACAAAAATCTGAACAACAAACTACCTTTCATAATATAAAGGTTACCATCCATTGGTATAACAAAAATCTCAACAACAGACTCCCTTCCATAATGGCAAGGCTACAATCCATTGGAGTAACAGAAATCTCAACGTCAGACTACGTTCCATAATGACAAGGCTACCATTCATCGGAGTAACAAAAATATCGACAATAGACTACCTTCCACAATGACAAAGCTACATCCATTGAGGTAACTAAAATCTCGACAACAGACTACCTTCCATAATTACAAGGCTACCATCCATTGGAGTAACAAAAATCTCGACAAAAAACTACCTTCCATAATGACAAGGCTTCCATCCATTGGAATAACAAATATCTCTACAAAAGACTACCTTCCATAATGACAAGGTTACCATCCATTGGAATAACAAATATCTCGACAATAGACTACCTTCCATAATGACAAGGCTACCATCCAATGGAATAAAAAATTCACGACAACTAACTACCTTCCATAATGACAAGGCTACAATCCATAAGAGTAATAGAAATCTCAATGATAGACTACCTTCCACAATGACAAGGCTACCATCTATTAGAGTAACAAAAATCTCGACAACATACCACCTTCCATAATTACAAGGCTACCATCCATTGGAGTATCAAAAATCTCGACAACAGACTACCTTCCATAATGACAAGGCTACCATCCATTGGAATAACACAAATCTCGACAATAGAGTACCTTCCAAAATGACAAGGCTATCATCCATTGAAGTAACAAAAATATGAACTACATACTACCTTTCATAATGACAAGGCTACCATCCATTAGAGTAACAGAAATCTCAACGATCGACTACCTTCCATAATGACAAGGCTATCATCGATTGGAGTAGCAAAAATATAAACAACAGACTACCTTCCATAATGAAGAGGCTACCATCCATTGGAGTAACAAAAAATGAACAACAGAGTACCTTGCATAATAACAAGGCTACCATTCATTGGAGTAACAAAAATATCGACAACAGACTACCTTCCATTATGACAATGCTACATTCATTGGGGTAACAAAAATCTCGACAACAGAATACCTTTAATAATGACAAGGGTACCATCGATTGGAGTAACAAAAATCTCGACAAAAAACTACCTTCCATAATGTCAAGCCTACCGTCCATTGGAATAACAAAAATCTGGACAACAGACTACCTTCCATAATGACAAGGCTACCATCCAATGGAATAAAAAATTCTCGACAACAGACTACCATCCATAATGACAGGGCTACAATCCATTGGAGTAACAAAAACCTGAACAACAGACTACCTCCCATAATGACAAGGCTACAATCCATTGAAGTAGTTGAAATCTCAACGACAGACTACCTTCCACAATGACAAGGCTACCATCCATTGGAGTAACAAAAATCTCGACAATAGTCTACCTACCATAATGGCAAGGCTATCATCGATTGGAGTAGCAAAAATATGAACAACAAACTACCTTCCATAATGAAAAGGCTACCAGCCATTGGAGTAAAACAAATCTCAACGACCGACTACCTTCCATAATGACAATGCTACCATCCATTGGAATAAAAAAAATCTCAACAATAGACTACATTTCATAATGACAAGGCTACCATCCATTGGAGTAACAAATATCTTAACAACAGACTACCTTGCATAATGACAAGGCTATCATCCATTGGAATAACAGAGATATCGACAACAGACTACATTCAATGATGACAAGGCTACAATCCATTTGAGTAACAAAAATCTCAACAAAAGACTACCTTCCATAATAACAAGGTTACCATCCATTGGAATAACAAAAATCTCGACAACAAACACCCTTCAATAATGACAAGGCTATAATCCATTGGAGTAAGAGAAATCTCAACGACAAACTACCTTCTATAATCACAAGGCTACCAATCATTGGAGTAACACAAATCTCGACAAAAGACTACCTTCCATAATAACAAGGTTACCATCCATTGGAATAACAAAAATCTCGACAACAGACTCCCTTCGATAATGACAAGGCAACAATCCATTGGAGTAACAGAAATCTTACCAAAAGACTACCTTCCATAATAACAAGGTTACCATCCATTGGTATAACAAAAATCTCAACAACCGACTCCCTTCCATAATGACAAGGCTACAATCCATTGAAGTAACAGAAATCTCAACGTCAGACTACCTTCCATAATGACAAGGCTACCATTCATTAGAGTAACAAAAATATCGACAATAGACTACCTTCCATAATGACAAAGCTACATCCATTGGGGTACCAAAAATCTCGACAACAGACTACCTTCCATAATGACAAGGCTACCATCCATTGGAGTAACAAAAATCTCGACAAAAAACTACCTTCCATAATGACAAGGCTACCATCCATTGGAATAACAAAAATCTCGACAAAAGACTACCTTCCATAATGACAAGGTTACCATCCATTGGAATAACAAATATCTCGAAAACAGACTACCTTACATAATGACAAGGCTACCATCCAATGGAATAAAAAATTCTCGACAACAGACTACCTTCCATAATTACAAGGCTACAATCCATTGGAGTAACAAAAATCTGAACAACAGACTACCTTCCATAATGACAAGGCTACAATCCATTGGAGTAACAGAAATCTCATTGATAGACTACCTTCCACAATGACAAGGCTATCATCTATTAGAGTAACAAAAATCTTGACAACAGACAACCTTCCATAATTACAAGGCTACCATCCATTGGAGTTCCAAAAATATCGACAACAGACTACCTTCAATAATGACAAGGCTACCATCCATTGGAATAACCAAAATCTCGACAATAGAGTACCTTCCATAATGACAAGGCTACCACCCATTGGAGTATCATAAATAACGACAACAGACTACCTTCCATAATGACAAGGCTATCATCGATTGGAGTAGCAAAAATATGAACAATAGACTACCTTCCATAATCAAAAGGCTATCATCCATTGGAGTAACTCAAATCTCAATCACCGACTACCTTCCATAATGACAAGGCTACCATCCATTGGAATAACAAAAATCTCGATAATAGACTACCTTTCATAATGACAAGGCTATCATCCATTGGAGTAACAGAGTTATAGACAACAGACAACCATCAATAATGATAAGGCTACCATACATTGGAGTAACAAAAATATCAACAAAATACTACCTTCCATAATAAGAAGGTTACCATCCATTGGAATAACAAAAATATCGACAACAGACTCCCTTCCATAATGACAAGGCTAAAATCCATTGGAGTAACAGAAATCTCAACAAAAGACTACATTCCATAATAACAAGGTTACCATTCATTGGAATAACAAAAATCTCGACAATAAACTCCCTTCCATAATGTCAAGGCTACAATCCATTGGAGTAACAGAAATCTCAACGACAGACTACCTTCCATAATGACAAGGCTACCATCCATTGGAGTAACAAAAATCACGACAAAAAACTACCTTCCACAATGACAAGGCTACCATCCATTGGAATAACAAAAATCTCGACAAAAGACTACCTTCCATAATGACAAGGTTACAATCCATTGGAATAACAAATATCTCGAAAACAAACTACCTTCCATAATGACAAGGCTACCATCCAATTGAATAAAAAATTCTCGACAATAGACTACCTTCCATAATGTCAAGGCTACAATCCATTGGAGTAAAAAAAACTGAACAACAGACTACCTTCCATAATGTCAAGGCTACCATTCATTGGAGTAAAAAAAATATCGACAATAGACTACCTTCCATAATGACAAAGCTACATCCATTAGGGTAAAAAAAATCTCAACAACAGACTACCTTCCATAATGACAAGGCTACCATCCATTGGAGTAACAAAAATATTGACAAAAAACTACCTTCCATAATGAAAAGGATACCATCCATTGGAATAACAAAAATCTCGACAAAAGACTACCTTCCATAATGACAAGGTTACCATCCATTGGAATAACAAATATCTCGACAACAGACTACCTTCCATAATGACAAGGCTACCATCCAATGGAATAAAAAATTCACGACAACTTACTACCTTCCATAATGACAAGGCTACAATCCATTGGAGTAACAAAAATCTGAACAACAAACTACCTTCCATAATGGCAAGGCTACCATCTATTAGAGTAACAAAAATCTCGACAACAGACCACCTTCCATAATTACAAGGCTACCATCCATTGGAGTATTAAAAATCTCGACAACAGACTACCTTCAATAATGACAAGGCTACCATCCATTGGAATAACACAAATCTCGACAATAGAGTACCTTCCATAATGACAAGGCTATCATCCTATGAAGTAACAAAAATCTGAACAACAGACTACCTTTCATAATGACAAGGCTACCATCCATTGGAGTAACAGAAATCTCAATGATCGACTACCTTCCATAATGACAAGGCTACCTTCCATTGGAGTAACAAAAATCTCGACAACAGACTCCGTTCCATAATGACAAGGCTACCATCCATTGGAGTAACAAAAAATTAACAACAGAGTACCTTGCATAATAACAAGGCTACCATTCATTGGAGTAACAAAAATATCGACAACAGACTACCTTCCATTATGACAATGCTACATTCATTGGGGTAACAAAAATCTCGACAACAGAATACCTTCAATAATGACAAGGGTACCATCGATTGGAGTAACAAAAATCTCGACAAAAAACTACCTTCCATAATGTCAAGCCTACCGTCCATTGGAATAACAAAAATCTCGACAAAAAATCTCGACAACAGACTACCTTCCATAATGACAAGGCTACCATCCAATGGAATAAAAAATTCTCGACAATAGACTACCATCCATAATGACAGGGCTACAATCCATTGGAGTAACAAAAACCTGAACAACAGACTACCTCCCATAATGACAAGGCTACAATCCATTGAAGTAGTTGAAATCTCAACGACAGACTACCTTCCACAATGACAAGGCTACCATCCATTGGAGTAACAAAAATCTCGACAATAGTCTACCTACCATAATGGCAAGGCTATCATCGATTGGAGTAGCAAAAATATGAACAACAAACTACCTTCCATAATGAAAAGGCTACCAGCCATTGGAGTAAAACAAATCTCAACGACCGACTACCTTCCATAATAACAAGGCTACCATCCATTGGAATAAAAAAAATCTCAACAATAGACTACATTTCATAATGACAAGGCTACCATCCATTGGAGTAACAAATATCTTAACAACAGACTACCTTGCATAATGACAAGGCTATCATCCATTGGAATAACAGAGATATCGACAACAGACTACATTCAATGATGACAAGGCTACAATCCATTTGAGTAACAAAAATCTCAACAAAAGACTACCTTCCATAATAACAAGGTTACCATCCATTGGAATAACAAAAATCTCGACAACAAACACCCTTCAATAATGACAAGGCTATAATCCATTGGAGTAAGAGAAATCTCAACGACAAACTACCTTCTATAATCACAAGGCTACCAATCATTGGAGTAACACAAATCCTAACAAAAGACTACCTTCCATAATAACAAGGTTACCATCCATTGGAATAACAAAAATCTCGACAACAGACTCCCTTCCATAATGACAAGGCAACAATCCATTGGAGTAACAGAAATCTTAACAAAAGACTACCTTCCATAATAACAAGGTTACCATCCATTGGAATAACAAAAATCTCGACAACCGACTCCCTTCCATAATGACAAGGCTACAATCCATTGAAGTAACATAAATCTCAACGTCAGACTGCCTTCCATAATGACAAGGCTACCATTCATTGGAGTAACAAAAATATCGACAATAGACTACCTTCCATAATGACAAAGCTACATCCATTGGGGTACCAAAAATCTCGACAACAGACTACCTTCCATAATGACAAGGCTACCATCCATTGGAGTAACAAAAATCTCGACAAAAAACTACCTTCCATAATGACAAGGCTACCATCCATTGGAATAACAAAAATCTCGACAAAAGACTACCTTCCATAATGACAAGGTTACCATCCATTGGAATAACAAAAATCTCGACAACAGACTACCTTCCATAATTACAAGGCGACAATCCATTGGAGTAACAAAAATCTGAACAACAGACTACCTTCCATAATGACAAGGCTACAATCCATTGGAGTAACAGAAATCTCATTGATAGACTACCTTCCATAATGACAAGGCTATCATCTATTAGAGTAACAAAAATCTTGACAACAGACAACCTTCCATAATTACAAGGCTACCATCCATTGGAGTATCAAAAATATCGACAACAGACTACCTTCAATAATGACAAGGCTACCATCCATTGGAATAACCAAAATCTCGACAATAGAGTACCTTCCATAATGACAAGGCTACCACCCATTGGAGTATCATAAATAACAACAACAGACTACCTTCCATAATGACAAGGCTATCATCGATTGGAGTAGCAAAAATATGAACAATAGACTACCTTCCATAATCAAAAGGCTATCATCCATTGGAGTAACTCAAATCTCAATCACCGACTACCTTCCATAATGACAAGGCCACCATCCATTGGAATAACAAAAATCTCGATAATAGACTACCTTTCATAATGACAAGGCTATCATCCATTGGAGTAACAGAGTTATCGACAACATACAACCATCAATAATGATAAGGCTACCATACATTGGAGTAACAAAAATATCAACAAAATACTACCTTCCATAATAAGAAGGTTTCCATCCATTGGAATAACAAAAATATCGACAACAGACTCCCTTCCATAATAACAAGGCTAAAATCCATTGGAGTAACAGAAATCTCAACAAAAGACTACATTCCATAATAACAAGGTTACCATTCATTGGAATAACAAAAATCTCGACAATAAACTCCCTTCCATAATGTCAAGGCTACAATCCATTGGAGTAACAGAAATCTCAACGACAGACTACCTTCCATAATGACAAGGCTACCATCCATTGGAGTAACAAAAATCACGAAAAAAAACTACCTTCCACAATGACAAGGCTACCATCCATTGGAATAACAAAAATCTCGACAAAAGACTACCTTCCATAATGACAAGGTTACAATCCATTGGAATAACAAATATCTCGAAAACAAACTACCTTCCATAATGACAAGGCTACCATCCAATTGAATAAAAAATTCTCGACAACAAACTACCTTCCACAATGTCAAGGCTACAATCCATTGGAGTAAAAAAAACTCAACAACAGACTACCTTCCATAATGACAAGGCTACAATCCATTGGAGTAACAGAAATCTCATCGATAGACTACCTTACACAATGACAAGGCTACCATCTATTAGAGTAACAAAAATCTTGACAACAGACAACCTTCCATAATTACAAGGCTACCATCCATTGGAGTATCAAAAATATTGACAATAGACTACCTTCAATAATGACAAGGCTACCATCCATTGGAATAACCAAAATCTCGACAATAGAGTACCTTCCATAATGGAAAGGCTACCACCCATTGGAGTATCAAAAATCACGACAACAGACTACCTTCCATAATGACAAGGCTATCATCGATTGGAGTAGCAAAAATATGAACAATAGACTACCTTCCATAATGAAAAGGCTACCATCAATTGGAGTAACTCAAATCTCAACGACCGACTACCTTCCATAATGACAAGGCTACCATCCATTGGAATAACAAAAATCTCGATAATAGACTACCTTTCATAATGACAAGGCTATCATCCATTGGAGTAACAGAGTTATCGATAACAGACTACCTTCAATAATGACAAGGCTACCATCCATTGGAGTAACAAAAATATCAAGAAAATACTACCTTCTATAATAACAAGGTTACCATCCATTGGAATAACAAAAATCTCGACAACAGACTCCCTTCCATAATGACAAGGCTATAATCCATTGGAGTAACAGAAATCTCAACGACAGATTACCTTCCACAATGATAAGGCAACCAACCATTGGAGTAACACAAATCTCGACAAAAGACTACCTTCCATATTAACAAGGTTACCATCCATTGGAATAACAAAAATATCGACAACAGACTCCCTTCCATATGACAAGGCTAAAATCTATTGGAGTAACAGAAATCTCAACAAAAGACTACCTTTCATAGTAACAAGGTTACCGTCCATTGGAATAACAAAAATCTCGACCATAAACTCCCTTCCATAATGACAAGGCTACAATCCATTGGAGTAACAGAAATCTCAACGACAGACTACATTCCATAATGACAAGGCTATCATCCATTGAAGTAACAAAAATCTGAACAACAAACTACCTTTCATAATCACAAGGCTACCATCCATTGGAATAACAAAAATCTCGACAAAAGACTACCTTCCATAATGACAAGGCTATCATCCATTGAAGTAACAAAAATATGAACAACAAACTACCTTTCATAATCACAAGGCTACCATCTATTGGAGTAACAGAAATATTAACGTTCGACTACCTTCCATAATGACAAGGCTATCGTCCAATGGAGTAATAGAGATATCGACAACAGACTATCTTCAATAATGACAAGGCTACCTTCCATTGGAGTAACAAAAATCTCGACAAAAGACTACCTTCCATAATAACAAGGTTACCATCCATTGGAATAACAAAAATCTCGACAAGAGACTCCCTTCCATAATGAAAAGGATACAATCCATTGGAGTAACAGAAATCTTAACAACATACTACCTTCTATAATGACAAGGCTACCATTCATTGGAGTAACAAAAATATCGACAACAGACTACATTCCATAATGACAAGGCTACATCCATTCGGGTAACAAAAATCTCGACAACAGACTACCTTTCATAATGACAAGGCTACCATCCATTGGAGTAACAGAAATCTCAACGATCGACTACCTTCCATAATGACAAGGCTATCATCCATTGGAGTAATAGAGGTATCGACAACATACTACCTTCAATAATGACAAGGCTACCTTCCATTGGAGTAACAAAAATCTCGACAAAAGACTACCTTCCATAATAACAAGGTTACCATCTATTGGAATAACAATAATCTCGACAACAGACTCCCTTCCATAATGATAAGGCTACATTCCATTGGAGTAACAGAAATCTCAACGACAAACTACCTTCCATAATGACAAGGCTACCATTAATTGGAGTAACAAAAATATCAACAACAGACTAACTTCAATAATGACAAGGCTACATCCATTGGGGTAACAAAAATCTCGACAACAGACTACCTTCCATAATGACAAGGCTACATCCATTGGAGTAACAAAAATCTCGACCAAAAACTAACTTCCTTAATGAGAAGACCACCATCCATTGGAATAACAATAATCTCGACAAAAGGCTACCTTCCATAATGACAAGGTTACCATCCATAGGAATAACAAATATCTCGACAACAGACTAACTTCCATAATGACAAGGCTACCATCCAATGGAATAAAAAATTCATGACAACAGACTACCTTCCATAATGATAAGGCTATAATCCATTGGAGTAATAGAGATATTGACAACAGACTACCTTTAATAATGACAAGGCTTCCTTCCATTGGAGTAACAAAAATCTCGACAAAAGACTACCTTCCATAATAACATGGTTACCATCCATTGGAATAACAAAAATCTCGACAACAGACTCCCTTCCATAATGACAAGGCTACCGTCCATTGGAGTAACAAAAATATGAACAACAGAGTACCTTGCATAATGACAAGGCTACCATTCATTGGAGTAACAAAAATATCGACAATAGACTACCTTCCATAATGATAATGCTACATTAATTAGGGTAACAAAAATCTCGACAACAGAATACCTTCCATAATGACAAGGGTACCATCGATTGGAGTAACAAAAATCTCGACAAAAAACTACCTTCCATAATGACAAGGCTACCATCCATTAGAATATCAAAAATCTCGACCACAGACTACCTTCCATAATGACAAGACAACCATCCAATGGAATCAAAAATTCTTGACAACAGACTACCTTCCATAATGACAAGGCTACAATCCATTGGAGTAAGAAAAACCTGAACAACAGACTACCTTCCATAATGACAAGGCTACAATCCATTGGAATAACTGAAATATCTACGACAGACTACCTTCCACAATGACAAGGCTAGCATCCATTGGAGTAACAAAAATCTCGACAATAGACTACCTTCCATAATGAAAAGGCTACCATCCGCTGGAGTAACACAAATCTCAACGACCGACTACCTTCCATAATGACAAGGCTACCATCCATTGGAATAAAAAAAATCTCAACAATAGACTACATTTCATAATGACAAGGCTACCATCCATTGGAGTAACAAATATCTGAACAACATACTACCTTGCATAATGACAAGGCTATCATCAATTGGAGTAACAAAGATATCGACAACAAACTACCTTCAATAATGACAAGGCTACCATCCATTTGAGTAATAAAAATCTCGACAAAAGACTACCTTCCATAATAACAAAGTTACCATCGATTGGAATAACAAAAATCTCGACAACAGACACCCTTCCATAATGACAAGGTTATAATCCATTGGAGTAACAGAAATCTCAACGACAGACTACCTTCTATAATGACAAGGCAACCAATCATTGGAGTAACACAAATCTCGACAAAAGACTACCTTCTATAATAACAAGGTTACCATCCATTGGAATAACAAAAATCTCGACAAAAGACTCCCTTCCATAATGACAAGGCTACAATCCATTGGAGTAACAGAAATATCAACAAAAGACTACCTTCCATAATAACAAGGTTATCATCCATTGGAATAACAAAAATCTCAACAACGGACTCCCTTCCATAATGACAAGGCTACAATCCATTGAAGTAACAGAAATCTCAACGTCAGACTACCTTCCATAATGACAAGGCTACCATTCATTGGAGTAAAAAAAATATCGACAATAGACTACCTTCAATAATGACAAAGCTACTTCCATTGGGGTAACAAAAATCTCGACAAAAGACTCCCTTCCATAATGACAAGGCTACAATCCATTGGAGTAACAGAAATATCAACAAAAAACTACCTTCCATAATGACAAGGCAACCATCCATTGGAATAACAAAAATCTCGACAAAAGACTACCTTCCATAATGACAAGGTTACCATCCATTGGAATAACAAATATCTCGAAAACATACTACCTTCCATAATGACAAGGCGACCATCCAATGGAATAAAAAATTCTCGACAACAGACTACCTTCCATAATGACAAGGCTACAATCCATTCGAGTAACAAAAATCTGAACAACAGACTACCTTCCATAATGACAAGGCTACAATCCATTGGAGTAACAGAAATCTCATTGATAGACTACCTTCCACAATGACAATGCTACCATCTATTAGAGTAACAAAAATCTTGACAATAGACAACCTTCCATAATTACAAGGCTACCATCCATTGGAGTATCAAAAATCTCGACAACAGACTACCTTCAATAATGACAAGGCTACCATCCATTGGAATAACCAAAATCTCGACAATAGAGTACCTTCCACAATGACAAGGCTATCATCCATTGAAGTAACAAAAATCTAAACAACAGACTACCTTTCATAATGACAAGGCTACCATCCTTTGGAGTAACAAAAATCTGGACAACAGACTACCTTACATAATTACAAAACTACAATCCATTGGAGTAACAGAAATCTCAACGACATACTACCTTCCACAATGACAAGGCTACAATCTATTAGAGTAACAAAAATCTCGACAACAGAGAACCTTCCGTAATTACAAGGCTACCATCCATTGGAGTATCAAAAATCTCAACAATAGACTACCTTTCATAATGACAAGGCTACCATCCATTGGAGTAACAAAAATCTCGACAATAGACTACCTTCCGTAATTACAAGGCTACCACCCATTGGAGTATAAAAAATGACGACAACAGACTCCCTTCCATAATGATAAGGCTATATTCGATTGGAGTAGCAAAAATATGAACAATAGACTACCTTCCATAATGATAAGGCTACCATCCATTGGAATAACAAAAATCTCGATAATAGACTACCTTTAATAATGACAAGGCTACCATCCATTGGAGTAACAAATATCTGAACAACAGACTACCTTGCATAATGACAAGGCTATCATCCATTGGAGTAACAGAGTTATCGACAACAGACTACCTTCAATAATGACAAGGCTACCATCCATTGGAGTAACAAAAATATCAACAAAATACTACCTTCCATAATAACAAGGTTACCATCCATTGGAATAACAAAAATATCAACAACAGACTCCCTTCAATAATGACAAGACTAAAATCCATTGGAGTAACAGAAATCTCAACAAAAGACTACCTTCCATAATAACAAGGTTACCATCCATTGGAATAACAAAAATCTCGACAACAGACTCCCTTCCATAATAACAAGGCTACAATCCATTGGAGTAACAGAAATATCAACAAAAGACTACCTTCCATAATAACAAGGTTATCATCCATTGGAGTAACAAAAATCTCAACAACGGACTCCCTTCCATAATGACAAGGCTACAATCCATTGAAGTAACAGAAATCTCAACGTCAGACTACCTTCCATAATGACAAGGCTACCATTCATTGGAGTAACAAAAATATCGACAATAGACTACCTTCCATAATGACAAAGCTACTTCCATTGGGGTAACAAAAATCTCGACAAAAGACTCCCTTCCATAATGACAAGGCTACAATCCATTGGAGTAACAGAAATATCAACAAA
The DNA here is from genome assembly GCA_948472305.1 of Vicia faba. Classification (NCBI taxonomy): domain Eukaryota; kingdom Viridiplantae; phylum Streptophyta; class Magnoliopsida; order Fabales; family Fabaceae; genus Vicia; species Vicia faba. The sequence continues at coordinate 658,006,208 of OX451739.1, forward strand.
AAACTACCTTCCATAATGACAAGGCTACCATCCATTGGAATAAAAAAAATCTCTACAAAAGACTACCTTCCATAATGACAAGGTTACCATCCATTGGAATAACAAATATCTCGAAAACATACTACCTTCCATAATGACAAGGCGACCATCCAATGGAACAAAAAATTCTCGACAACAGACTACCTTCCATAATGACAAGGCTACAATCCATTCGAGTAACAAAAATCTGAACAACAGATTACCTTCCATAATGACAAGGCTACAATCCATTGGAGTAACAGAAATCTCATTGATAGACTACCTTCCACAATGACAATGCTACCATCTATTAGAGTAACAAAAATCTTGACAACAGACAACCTTCCATAATTACAAGGCTACCATCCATTGGAGTATCAAAAATCTCGACAACAGACTACCTTCAATAATGACAAGGCTACCATCCATTAGAATAACCAAAATCTCGACAATAGAGTACCTTCCACAATGACAAGGCTATCATCCATTGAAGTAACAAAAATCTAAACAACAGACTACCTTACATAATGACAAGGCTACCATCCTTTGGAGTAACAAAAATCTGGACAACAGACTACCTTCCATAATTACAAAACTACAATCCATTGGAGTAACAGAAATCTCAACGACAGACTACCTTCCACAATGACAAGGCTACAATCTATTAGAGTAACAAAAATCTCGACAACAGAGAACCTTCCATAATTACAAGGCTACCATCCATTGGAGTATCAAAAATCTCGACAATAGACTACCTTTCATGATGACAAGGCTACCATCCATTGGAGTAACAAAAATCTCGACAACAGACTACCTTCCGTAATTACAAGGCTACCACCCATTGGAGTATCAAAAATGACGACAACAGACTCCCTTCCATAATGATAAGGCTATATTCGATTGGAGTAGCAAAAATATGAACAATAGACTACCTTCCATAATGAAAAGGCTACCATCCATTGGAGTAACTCAAATCTCATAGACCAACTACCTTCCATAATGATAAGGCTACCATCCATTGGAATAACAAAAATCTCGATAATAGACTACCTTTAATAATGACAAGGCTACCATCCATTGGAGTAACAAATATCTGAACAACAGACTACCTTGCATAATGACAAGGCTATCATCCATTGGAGTAACAGAGTTATCGACAACAGACTACCTTCAATAATGACAAGGCTACCATCCATTGGAGTAACAAAAATATCAACAAAATACTACCTTCCATAATAACAAGGTTACCATCCATTGGAATAACAAAAATCTCGACAACAGACTCGCTTCCATAATGACAAGGCTATAATCCATTGGAGTAACAGAAATCTCAACGACAGACTACCTTCCATAATGATAAGTCTACCCACCATTGGAGTAACACAAATCTCGACAAAAGACTACCTTCCATAATAACAAGGTTACCATCAATTGGAATAACAAAAATATCAACAACAGACTCCCTTCAATAATGACAAGACTAAAATCCATTGGAGTAACAGAAAACTCAACAAAAGACTACCTTCCATAATAACAAGGTTACCATCCATTGGAATAACAAAAATCTAGACAACAGACTCCCTTCCATAATGACAAGGCTACCATCCATTGGAGTAACAAAAATATGAACAACATAGTACCTTGCATAATGACAAGGCTACCATTCATTGGAGTAACAAAAATATCGACAATAGACTACCTTCCATAATGACAATGCTACATTAATTAGGGTAACAAAAATCTTGACAACAGAATACCTTCCATAATGACAAGGGTACCATCGATTGGAGTAACAAAAATCTCGACAAAAAACTACCTTCCATAATGACAAGGCTACCATCCACTAGAATATCAAAAATCTCGACCACAGACTACCTTCCATAATGACAAGGCTACCATCCAATGGAATCAAAAATTCTCGACAACAGACTACCTTCCATAATGACAAGGCTACAATCCATTGGAGTAACAAAAACCTGAACAACAGACTACCTTCCATAATGACAAGGCTACAATCCATTGGAATAACTGAAATCTCTACGATAGACTACCTTCCACAATGGCAAGGCTACCATCCATTGGAGTAACAAAAATCTCGAGAATAGACTACCTTCCATAATGGCAAGGCTATCATCGATTGGAGTAGCAAAAATATGAACAACAAACTACCTTCCATAATGAAAAGGCTACCATCCATTGGAGTAACACAAATCTCAACGACTGACTACCTTCCATAATGACAAGGCTACAATCCATTCGAGTGACAAAAATCTGAACAACAGACTACCTTCCATAATGACAAGGCTACAATCCATTAGAGCAACAGAAATCTCATTGATAGACTACCTTCCACAATGACAATGCTACCATCTATTAGAGTAACAAAAATCTTGACAACAGACAACCTTCCATAATTACAAGGCTACCATCCATTGGAGTATCAAAAATCTCGACAACAGACTACCTTCAATAATGACAAGGCTACCATCCATTGGAATAACCAAAATCTCGACAATAGAGTACCTTCCACAATGACAAGGCTATCATCCATTGAAGTAACAAAAATCTAAACAACAGACTACCTTTCATAATGACAAGGCTACCATCCTTTGGAGTAACAAAAATCTGGACAACAGACTACCTTCCATAATTACAAAACTACAATCCATTGGAGTAACAGAAATCTCAACGACAGACTACCTTCCACAATGACAAGGCTACAATCTATTAGAGTAACAAAAATCTCGACAACAGAGAACCTTCCATAATTACAAGGCTACCATCCATTGGAGTATCAAAAATCTCGACAATAGACTACCTTTCATAATGACAAGGCTACCATCAATTGGAGTAACAAAAATCTCGACAACAGACTACCTTCCGTAATTACAAGGCTACCACCCATTGGAGTATCAAAAATGACGACAACAGACTCCCTTCCATAATGATAAGGCTATATTCGATTGGAGTAGCAAAAATATGAACAATAGACTACCTTCCATAATGAAAAGGCTACCATCCATTGGAGTAACTCAAATCTCATAGACCAACTACCTTCCATAATGATAAGGCTACCATCCATTGGAATAACAAAAATCTCGATAATAGACTACCTTTAATAATGACAAGGCTACCATCCATTGGAGTAACAAATATCTGAACAACAGACTACCTTGCATAATGACAAGGCTATCATCCATTGGAGTAACAGAGTTATCGACCACAGACTACCTTCAATAATGACAAGGCTACCATCCATTGGAGTAACAAAAATATCAACAAAATACTACCTTCCATAATAACAAGGTTACCATCCATTGGAATAACAAAAATCTCGACAACAGACTCGCTTCCATAATGACAAGGCTATAATCCATTGGAGTAACAGAAATCTCAACGACAGACTACCTTCCATAATGATAAGTCTACCCACCATTGGAGTAACACAAATCTCGACAAAAGACTACCTTCCATAATAACAAGGTTACCATCAATTGGAATAACAAAAATATCAACAACAGACTCCCTTCAATAATGACAAGACTAAAATCCATTGGAGTAACAGAAATCTCAACAAAAGACTACCTTCCATAATAACAAGGTTACCATCCATTGGAATAACAAAAATCTAGACAACAGACTCCCTTCCATAATGACAAGGCTACCATCCATTGGAGTAACAAAAATATGAACAACATAGTACCTTGCATAATGACAAGGCTACCATTCATTGGAGTAACAAAAATATCGACAATAGACTACCTTCCATAATGACAATGCTACATTAATTAGGGTAACAAAAATCTTGACAACAGAATACCTTCCATAATGACAAGGGTACCATCGATTGGAGTAACAAAAATCTCGACAAAAAACTACCTTCCATAATGACAAAGCTACCATCCACTAGAATATCAAAAATCTCGACCACAGACTACCTTCCATAATGACAAGGCTACCATCCAATGGAATCAAAAATTCTCGACAACAGACTACCTTCCATAATGACAAGGCTACAATCCATTGGAGTAACAAAAACCTGAACAACAGACTACCTTCCATAATGACAAGGCTACAATCCATTGGAATAACTGAAATCTCTACGATAGACTACCTTCCACAATGGCAAGGCTACCATCCATTGGAGTAACAAAAATCTCGACAATAGACTACCTTCCATAATGGCAAGGCTATCATCGATTGGAGTAGCAAAAATATGAACAACAAACTACCTTCCATAATGAAAAGGCTACCATCCATTGGAGTAACACAAATCTCAACGACTGACTACCTTCCATAATGACAAGGCTACAATCCATTCGAGTGACAAAAATCTGAACAACAGACTACCTTCCATAATGACAAGGCTACAATCCATTGGAGCAACAGAAATCTCATTGATAGACTACCTTCCACAATGACAATGCTACCATCTATTAGAGTAACAAAAATCTTGACAACAGACAACCTTCCATAATTACAAGGCTACCATCCATTGGAGTATCAAAAATCTCGACAACAGACTACCTTCAATAATGACAAGGCTACCATCCATTGGAATAACCAAAATCTCGACAATAGAGTACCTTCCACAATGACAAGGCTATCATCCATTGAAGTAACAAAAATCTAAACAACAGACTACCTTTCATAATGACAAGGCTACCATCCTTTGGAGTAACAAAAATCTGGACAACAGACTACCTTCCATAATTACAAAACTACAATCCATTGGAGTAACAGAAATCTCAACGACAGACTACCTTCCACAATGACAAGGCTACAATCTATTAGAGTAACAAAAATCTCGACAACAGAGAACCTTCCATAATTACAAGGCTACCATCCATTGGAGTATCAAAAATCTCGACAATAGACTACCTTTCATAATGACAAGGCTACCATCAATTGGAGTAACAAAAATCTCGACAACAGACTACCTTCCGTAATTACAAGGCTACCACCCATTGGAGTATCAAAAATGACGACAACAGACTCCCTTCCATAATGATAAGGCTATATTCGATTGGAGTAGCAAAAATATGAACAATAGACTACCTTCCATAATGAAAAGGCTACCATCCATTGGAGAAACTCAAATCTCAACGACCAACTACCTTCCATAATGATAAGGCTACCATCCATTGGAATAACAAAAATCTCGATAATAGACTACCTTTAATAATGACAAGGCTACCATCCATTGGAGTAACAAATATCTGAACAACAGACTACCTTGCATAATGACAAGGCTATCATCCATTGGAGTAACAGAGTTATCGACAACAGACTACCTTCAATAATGACAAGGCTACCATCCATTGGAGTAACAAAAATATCAACAAAATACTACCTTCCATAATAACAAGGTTACCATCCATTGGAATAACAAAAATCTCGACAACAGACTCGCTTCCATAATGACAAGGCTATAATCCATTGGAGTAACAGAAATCTCAACGACAGACTACCTTGCATAATGATAAGTCTACCCACCATTGGAGTAACACAAATCTCGACAAAAGACTACCTTCCATAATAACAAGGTTACCATCAATTGGAATAACAAAAATATCAACAACAGACTCCCTTCAATAATGACAAGACTAAAATCCATTGGAGTAACAGAAATCTCAACAAAAGACTACCTTCCATAATAACAAGGTTACCATCCATTGGAATAACAAAAATCTCGACAACAGACTCCCTTCCATAATGACAAGGCTACCATCCATTGGAGTAACAAAAATATGAACAACATAGTACCTTGCATAATGACAAGGCTACCATTCATTGGAGTAACAAAAATATCGACAATAGACTACCTTCCATAATGACAATGCTACATTAATTAGGGTAACAAAAATCTTGACAACAGAATACCTTCCATAATGACAAGGGTACCATCGATTGGAGTAACAAAAATCTCGACAAAAAACTACCTTCCATAATGACAAGGCTACCATCCACTAGAATATCAAAAATCTCGACCACAGACTACCTTCCATAATGACAAGGCTACCATCCAATGGAATCATAAATTCTCGACAACAGACTACCTTCCATAATGACAAGGCTACAATCCATTGGAGTAACAAAAACCTGAACAACAGACTACCTTCCATAATGACAAGGCTACAATCCATTGGAATAACTGAAATCTCTACGATAGACTACCTTCCACAATGGCAAGGCTACCATCCATTGGAGTAACAAAAATCTCGACAATAGACTACCTTCCATAATGGCAAGGCTATCATCGATTGGAGTAGCAAAAATATGAACAACAAACTACCTTCCATAATGAAAAGGCTACCATCCATTGGAGTAACACAAATCTCAACGACTGACTACCTTCCATAATGACAAGGCTACAATCCATTCGAGTGACAAAAATCTGAACAACAGACTACCTTCCATAATGACAAGGCTACAATCCATTGGAGTAACAGAAATCTCATTGATAGACTACCTTCCACAATGACAATGCTACCATCTATTAGAGTAACAAAAATCTTGACAACAGACAACCTTCCATAATTACAAGGCTACCATCCATTGGAGTATCAAAAATCTCGACAACATACTACCTTCAATAATGACAAGGCTACCATCCATTGGAATAACCAAAATCTCGACAATAGAGTACCTTCCACAATGACAAGGCTATCATCCATTGAAGTAACAAAAATCTAAACAACAGACTACCTTTCATAATGACAAGGCTACCATCCTTTGGAGTAACAAAAATCTGGACAACAGACTACCTTCCATAATTACAAAACTACAATCCATTGGAGTAACAGAAATCTCAACGACAGACTACCTTCCACAATGACAAGGCTACAATCTATTAGAGTAACAAAAATCTCGACAACAGAGAACCTTCCATAATTACAAGGCTACCATCCATTGGAGTATCAAAAATCTCGACAATAGACTACCTTTCATAATGACAAGGCTACCATCCATTGGAGTAACAAAAATCTCGACAACAGACTACCTTCCGTAATTACAAGGCTACCACCCATTGGAGTATCAAAAATGACGACAACAGACTCCCTTCCATAATGATAAGGCTATATTCGATTGGAGTAGCAAAAATATGAACAATAGACTACCTTCCATAATGAAAAGGCTACCATCCATTGGAGTAACTCAAATCTCAACGACCAACTACATTCCATAATGATAAGGCTACCATCCATTGGAATAACAAAAATCTCGATAATAGACTACCTTTAATAATGACAAGGCTACCATCCATTGGAGTAACAAATATCTGAACAACAGACTACCTTGCATAATGACAAGGCTATCATCCATTGGAGTAACAGAGTTATCGACAACAGACTACCTTCAATAATGACAAGGCTACCATCCATTGGAGTAACAAAAATATCAACAAAATACTACCTTCCATAATAACAAGGTTACCATCCATTGGAATAACAAAAATCTCGACAACAGACTCGCTTCCATAATGACAAGGCTATAATCCATTGGAGTAACAGAAATCTCAAAGACAGACTACCTTCCATAATGATAAGTCTACCCACCATTGGAGTAACACAAATCTCGACAAAAGACTACCTTCCATAATAACAAGGTTACCATCAATTGGAATAACAAAAATATCAACAACAGACTCCCTTCAATAATGACAAGACTAAAATCCATTGGAGTAACAGAAATCTCAACAAAAGACTACCTTCCATAATAACAAGGTTACCATCCATTGGAATAACAAAAATCTCGACAACAGACTCCCTTCCATAATGACAAGGCTACCATCCATTGGAGTAACAAAAATATGAACAACATAGTACCTTGCATAATGACAAGGCTACCATTCATTGGAGTAACAAAAATATCGACAATAGACTACCTTCCATAATGACAATGCTACATTAATTAGGGTAACAAAAATCTTGACAACAGAATACCTTCCATAATGACAAGGGTACCATCGATTGGAGTAACAAAAATCTCGACAAAAAACTACCTTCCATAATGACAAGGCTACCATCCACTAGAATATCAAAAATCTCGACCACAGACTACCTTCCATAATGACAAGGCTACCATCCAATGGAATCAAAAATTCTCGACAATAGAGTACCTTCCACAATGACAAGGCTATCATCCATTGAAGTAACAAAAATCTAAACAACATAATGACAAGGCTACCATCCTTTGGAGTAACAAAAAACTGGACAACAAACTACCTTCCATAATTACAAAACTACAATCCATTGAAGTAACAGAAATCTCAACGACAGACTACCTTCCACAATGACAAGGCTACAATCTATTAGAGTAACAAAAATCTCGACAACAGAGAACCTTCCATAATTACAAGGCTACCATCCATTGGAGTATCAAAAATCTCGACAATAGACTACCTTTCATAATGACAAGGCTACCATCCATTGGAGTAACAAAAATCTCGACAACAGACTACCTTCCGTAATTACAAGGCTACCACCCATTGGAGTATCAAAAATGACGACAACAGACTCCCTTCCATAATGATAAGGCTATATTCGATTGGAGTAGAAAAAATATGAACAATAGACTACCTTCCATAATGAAAAGGCTACCATCCATTGGAGTAACTCAAATCTCAACGACCAACTACCTTCCATAATGATAAGGCTACCATCCATTGGAATAACAAAAATCTCGATAATAGACTACCTTTAATAATGACAAGGCTACCATCCATTGGAGTAACAAATATCTGAACAACAGACTACCTTACATAATGACAAGGCTATCATCCATTGGAGTAACAGAGTTATCGACAACAGACTACCTTCAATAATGACAAGGCCACCATCCATTGGAGTAACAAAAATATCAACAAAATACTACCTTCCATAATAACAAGGTTACCATCCATTGGAAAAACAAAAATCTCGACAACAGACTCGCTTCCATAATGACAAGGCTATAATCCATTGGAGTAACAGAAATCTCAACGACAGACTACCTTCCATAATGATAAGTCTACCCACCATTGGAGTAACACAAATCTCGACAAAAGACTACCTTCCATAATAACAAGGTTACCATCAATTGGAATAACAAAAATATCAACAACAGACTCCCTTCAATAATGACAAGACTAAAATCCATTGGAGTAACAGAAATCTCAACAAAAGACTACCTTCCATAATAACAAGGTTACCATCCATTGGAATAACAAAAATCTCGACAACAGACTCCCTTCCATAATGACAAGGCTACCATCCATTGGAGTAACAAAAATATGAACAACATAGTACCTTGCATAATGATAAGGCTACCATTCATTGGAGTAACAAAAATATCGACAATAGACTACCTTCCATAATGACAATGCTACATTAATTAGGGTAACAAAAATCTTGACAACAGAATACCTTCCATAATGACAAGGGTACCATCGATTGGAGTAACAAAAATCTCGACAAAAAACTACCTTCCATAATGACAAGGCTACCATCCACTAGAATATCAAAAATCTCGACCACAGACTACCTTCCATAATGACAAGGCTACCATCCAATGGAATCAAAAATTCTCGACAATAGAGTACCTTCCACAATGACAAGGCTATCATCCATTGAAGTAACAAAAATCTAAACAACAGACTACCTTTCATAATGACAAGGCTCCCATCCTTTGGAGTAACAAAAATCTGGACAACAAACTACCTTCCATAATTACAAAATTACAATCCATTGGAGTAACAGAAATCTCAACGACAGACTACCTTCCACAATGACAAGGCTACAATATATTAGAGTAACAAAAATCTCGACAACAGAGAACCTTCCATAATTACAAGGCTACCATCCATTGGAGTATCAAAAATCTCGACAATAGACTACCTTTCATAATGACAAGGCTACCATCCATTGGAGTAACAAAAATCTCGACAACAGACTACCTTCCGTAATTACAAGGCTACCACCCATTGGAGTATCAAAAATGACGACAACAGACTCCCTTCCATAATGATAAGGCTATATTCGATTGGAGTAGCAAAAATATGAACAATAGACTACCTTCCATAATGAAAAGGCTACCATCCATTGGAGTAACTCAAATCTCAACGACCAACTACCTTCCATAATGATAAGGCTACCATCCATTGGAATAACAAAAATCTCGATAATAGACTACCTTTAATAATGACAAGGCTACCATCCATTGGAGTAACAAATATCTGAACAACAGACTACCTTGCATAATGACAAGGCTATCATCCATTGGAGTAACAGAGTTATCGACAACAGACTACCTTCAATAATGACAAGGCTACCATCCATTGGAGTAACAAAAATATCAACAAAATACTACCTTCCATAATAACAAGGTTACCATCCATTGGAATAACAGAAATCTCGACAACAGACTCGCTTCCATAATGACAAGGCTATAATCCATTGGAGTAACAGAAATCTCAAAGACAGACTACCTTCCATAATGATAAGTCTACCCACCATTGGAGTAACACAAATCTCGACAAAAGACTACCTTCCATAATAACAAGGTTACCATCAATTGGAATAACAAAAATATCAACAACAGACTCCCTTCAATAATGACAAGACTAAAATCCATTGGAGTAACAGAAATCTCAACAAAAGACTACCTTCCATAATAACAAGGTTACCATCCATTGGAATAACAAAAATCTCGACAACAGACTCCCTTCCATAATGACAAGGCTACCATCCATTGGAGTAACAAAAATATGAACAACATAGTACCTTGCATAATGACAAGGCTACCATTCATTGGAGTAACAAAAATATCGACAATAGACTACCTTCCATAATGACAATGCTACATTAATTAGGGTAACAAAAATCTTGACAACAGAATACCTTCCATAATGACAAGGGTACCATCGATTGGAGTAACAAAAATCTCGACAAAAAACTACCTTCCATAATGACAAGGCTACCATCCACTAGAATATCAAAAATCTCGACCACAGACTACCTTCCATAATGACAAGGCTACCATCCAATGGAATCAAAAATTCTCGACAATAGAGTACCTTCCACAATGACAAGGCTATCATCCATTGAAGTAACAAAAATCTAAACAACATAATGACAAGGCTACCATCCTTTGGAGTAACAAAAAACTGGACAACAAACTACCTTCCATAATTACAAAACTACAATCCATTGAAGTAACAGAAATCTCAACGACAGACTACCTTCCACAATGACAAGGCTACAATCTATTAGAGTAACAAAAATCTCGACAACAGAGAACCTTCCATAATTACAAGGCTACCATCCATTGGAGTATCAAAAATCTCGACAATAGACTACCTTTCATAATGACAAGGCTACCATCCATTGGAGTAACAAAAATCTCGACAACAGACTATCTTCCGTAATTACAAGGCTACCACCCATTGGAGTATCAAAAATGACGACAACAGACTCCCTTCCATAATGATAAGGCTATATTCGATTGGAGTAGAAAAAATATGAACAATAGACTACCTTCCATAATGAAAAGGCTACCATCCATTGGAGTAACTCAAATCTCAACGACCAACTACCTTCCATAATGATAAGGCTACCATCCATTGGAATAACAAAAATCTCGATAATAGACTACCTTTAATAATGACAATGCTACCATCCATTGGAGTAACAAATATCTGAACAACAGACTACCTTACATAATGACAAGGCTATCATCCATTGGAGTAACAGAGTTATCGACAACAGACTACCTTCAATAATGACAAGGCCACCATCCATTGGAGTAACAAAAATATCAACAAAATACTACCTTCCATAATAACAAGGTTACCATCCATTGGAAAAACAAAAATCTCGACAACAGACTCGCTTCCATAATGACAAGGCTATAATCCATTGGAGTAACAGAAATCTCAACGACAGACTACCTTCCATAATGATAAGTCTACCCACCATTGGAGTAACACAAATCTCGACAAAAGACTACCTTCCATAATAACAAGGTTACCATCAATTGGAATAACAAAAATATCAACAACAGACTCCCTTCAATAATGACAAGACTAAAATCCATTGGAGTAACAGAAATCTCAACAAAAGACTACCTTCCATAATAACAAGGTTACCATCCATTGGAATAACAAAAATCTCGACAACAGACTCCCTTCCATAATGACAAGGCTACCATCCATTGGAGTAACAAAAATATGAACAACATAGTACCTTGCATAATGACAAGGCTACCATTCATTGGAGTAACAAAAATATCGACAATAGACTACCTTCCATAATGACAATGCTACATTAATTAGGGTAACAAAAATCTTGACAACAGAATACCTTCCATAATGACAAGGGTACCATCGATTGGAGTAACAAAAATCTCGACAAAAAACTACCTTCCATAATGACAAGGCTACCATCCACTAGAATATCAAAAATCTCGACCACAGACTACCTTCCATAATGACAAGGCTACCATCCAATGGAATCAAAAATTCTCGACAATAGAGTACCTTCCACAATGACAAGGCTATCATCCATTGAAGTAACAAAAATCTAAACAACAGACTACCTTTCATAATGACAAGGCTACCATCCTTTGGAGTAACAAAAATCTGGACAACAAACTACCTTCCATAATTACAAAATTACAATCCATTGGAGTAACAGAAATCTCAACGACAGACTACCTTCCACAATGACAAGGCTACAATATATTAGAGTAACAAAAATCTCGACAACAGAGAACCTTCCATAATTACAAGGCTACCATCCATTGGAGTATCAAAAATCTCGACAATAGACTACCTTTCATAATGACAAGGCTACCATCCATTGGAGTAACAAAAATCTCGACAACAGACTACCTTCCGTAATTACAAGGCTACCACCCATTGGAGTATCAAAAATGACGACAACAGACTCCCTTCCATAATGATAAGGCTATATTCGATTGGAGTAGCAAAAATATGAACAATAGACTACCTTCCATAATGAAAAGGCTACCATCCATTGGAGTAACTCAAATCTCAACGACCAACTACCTTCCATAATGATAAGGCTACCATCCATTGGAATAACAAAAATCTCGATAATAGACTACCTTTAATAATGACAAGGCTACCATCCATTGGAGTAACAAATATCTGAACAACAGACTACCTTACATAATGACAAGGCTATCATCCATTGGAGTAACAGAGTTATCGACAACAGACTACCTTCAATAATGACAAGGCTACCATCCATTGGAGTAACAAAAATATCAACAAAATACTACCTTTCATAATAACAAGGTTACCATCCATTGGAATAACAAAAATCTCGACAACAGACTCGCTTCCATAATGACAAGGCTATAATCCATTGGAGTAACAGAAATCTCAACGACAGACTACCTTCCATAATGATAAGTCTACCCACCATTGGAGTAACACAAATCTCGACAAAAGACTACCTTCCATAATAACAAGGTTACCATCAATTGGAATAACAAAAATATCAACAACAGACTCCCTTCAATAATGACAAGACTAAAATCCATTGGAGTAACAGAAATCTCAACAAAAGACTACCTTCCATAATAACAAGGTTACCATCCATTGGAATAACAAAAATCTCGACAACAGACTCCCTTCCATAATGACAAGGCTACCATCCATTGGAGTAACAAAAATATGAACAACATAGTACCTTGCATAATGACAAGGCTACCATTCATTGGAGTAACAAAAATATCGACAATAGACTACCTTCCATAATGACAATGCTACATTAATTAGGGTAACAAAAATCTTGACAACAGAATACCTTCCATAATGACAAGGGTACCATCGATTGGAGTAACAAAAATCTCGACAAAAAACTACCTTCCATAATGACAAGGCTACCATCCACTAGAATATCAAAAATCTCGACCACAGACTACCTTCCATAATGACAAGGCTACCATCCAATGGAATCAAAAATTCTCGACAACAGACTACCTTCCATAATGACAAGGCTACAATCCATTGGAGTAACAAAAACCTGAACAACAGACTACCTTCCATAATGACAAGGCTACAATCCATTGGAATAACTGAAATCTCTACGATAGACTACCTTCCACAATGGCAAGGCTACCATCCATTGGAGTAACAAAAATCTCGACAATAGACTACCTTCCATAATGGCAAGGCTATCATCGATTGGAGTAGCAAAAATATGAACAACAAACTACCTTCCATAATGAAAAGGCTACCATCCATTGGAGTAACACAAATCTCAACGACTGACTACCTTCCATAATGACAAGGCTACAATCCATTCGAGTGACAAAAATCTGAACAACAGACTACCTTCCATAATGACAAGGCTACAATCCATTGGAGTAACAGAAATCTCATTGATAGACTACCTTCCACAATGACAATGCTACCATCTATTAGAGTAACAAAAATCTGGACAACAGACAACCTTCCTAATTACAAGGCTACCATCCATTGGAGTATCAAAAATCTCGACAACAGACTACCTTCAATAATGACAAGGCTACCATCCATTGGAATAACTAAAATCTCGACAATAGAGTACCTTCCACAATGACAAGGCTATCATCCATTGAAGTAACAAATATCTAAACAACAGACTACCTTTCATAATGACAAGGCTACCATCCTTTGGAGTAACAAAAATCTGGACAACAGACTACCTTCCATAATTACAAAACTACAATCCATTGGAGTAACAGAAATCTCAACGACAGACTACCTTCCACAATGACAAGGCTACAATCTATTAGAGTAACAAAAATCTCGACAACAGAGAACCTTCCATAATTACAAGGCTACCATCCATTGGAGTATCAAAAATCTCGACAATAGACTACCTTTCATAATGACAAGGCTACCATCCATTGGAGTAACAAAAATCTCGACAACAGACTACCTTCCGTAATTACAAGGCTACCACCCATTGGAGTATCAAAAATGACGACAACAGACTCCCTTCCATAATGATAAGGCTATATTCGATTGGAGTAGCAAAAATATGAACAATAGACTACCTTCCATAATGAAAAGGCTACCATCCATTGGAGTAACTCAAATCTCAACGACCAACTACCTTCCATAATGATAAGGCTACCATCCATTGGAATAACAAAAATCTCGATAATAGACTACCTTTAATAATGACAAGGCTACCATCCATTGGAGTAACAAATATCTGAACAACAGACTACCTTGCATAATGACAAGGCTATCATCCATTGGAGTAACAAAGTTATCGACAACAGACTACCTTCAATAATGACAAGGCTACCATCCATTGGAGTAACAAAAATATCAACAAAATACTACCTTCCGTAATAACAAGGTTACCATCCATTGGAATAACAAAAATCTCGACGACAGACTCGCTTCCATAATGACAAGGCTATAATCCATTGGAGTAACAGAAATCTCAACGACAGACTACCTTCCATAATGATAAGTCTACCCACCATTGGAGTAACACAAATCTCGACAAAAGACTACCTTCCATAATAACAAGGTTACCATCAATTGGAATAACAAAAATATCAACAACAGACTCCCTTCAATAATGACAAGACTAAAATCCATTGGAGTAACAGAAATCTCAACAAAAGACTACCTTCCATAATAACAAGGTTACCATCCATTGGAATAACAAAAATCTCGACAACAGACTCCCTTCCATAATGACAAGGCTACAATCCATTGGAGTAACAAAAATATGAACAACATAGTACCTTGCATAATGACAAGGCTACCATTCATTGGAGTAACAAAAATATCGACAATAGACTACCTTCCATAATGACAATGCTACATTAATTAGGGTAACAAAAATCTTGACAACAGAATACCTTCCATAATGACAAGGGTACCATCGATTGGAGTAACAAAAATCTCGACAAAAAACTACCTTCCATAATGACAAGGCTACCATCCACTAGAATATCAAAAATCTCGACCACAGACTACCTTCCATAATGACAAGGCTACCATCCAATGGAATCAAAAATTCTCGACAATAGAGTACCTTCCACAATGACAAGGCTATCATCCATTGAAGTAACAAAAATCTAAACAACAGACTACCTTTCATAATGACAAGGCTACCATCCTTTGGAGTAACAAAAATCTGGACAACAAACTACCTTCCATAATTACAAAATTACAATCCATTGGAGTAACAGAAATCTCAACGACAGACTACCTTCCACAATGACAAGGCTACAATATATTAGAGTAACAAAAATCTCGACAACAGAGAACCTTCCATAATTACAAGGCTACCATCCATTGGAGTATCAAAAATCTCGACAATAGACTACCTTTCATAATGACAAGGCTACCATCCATTGGAGTAACAAAAATCTCGACAACAGACTACCTTCCGTAATTACAAGGCTACCACCCATTGGAGTATCAAAAATGACGACAACAGACTCCCTTCCATAATGATAAGGCTATATTCGATTGGAGTAGCAAAAATATGAACAATAGACTACCTTCCATAATGAAAAGGCTACCATCCATTGGAGTAACTCAAATCTCAACGACCAACTACCTTCCATAATGATAAGGCTACCATCCATTGGAATAACAAAAATCTCGATAATAGACTACCTTTAATAATGACAAGGCTACCATCCATTGGAGTAACAAATATCTGAACAACAGACTACCTTACATAATGACAAGGCTATCATCCATTGGAGTAACAGAGTTATCGACAACAGACTACCTTCAATAATGACAAGGCTACCATCCATTGGAGTAACAAAAATATCAACAAAATACTACCTTTCATAATAACAAGGTTACCATCCATTGGAATAACAAAAATCTCGACAACAGACTCGCTTCCATAATGACAAGGCTATAATCCATTGGAGTAACAGAAATCTCAACGACAGACTACCTTCCATAATGATAAGTCTACCCACCATTGGAGTAACACAAATCTCGACAAAAGACTACCTTCCATAATAACAAGGTTACCATCAATTGGAATAACAAAAATATCAACAACAGACTCCCTTCAATAATGACAAGACTAAAATCCATTGGAGTAACAGAAATCTCAACAAAAGACTACCTTCCATAATAACAAGGTTACCATCCATTGGAATAACAAAAATCTCGACAACAGACTACCTTCAATAATGACAAGGCTACCATCCATTGGAATAACTAAAATCTCGACAATAGAGTACCTTCCACAATGACAAGGCTATCATCCATTGAAGTAACAAATATCTAAACAACAGACTACCTTTCATAATGACAAGGCTACCATCCTTTGGAGTAACAAAAATCTGGACAACAGACTACCTTCCATAATTACAAAACTACAATCCATTGGAGTAACAGAAATCTCAACGACAGACTACCTTCCACAATGACAAGGCTACAATCTATTAGAGTAACAAAAATCTCGACAACAGAGAACCTTCCATAATTACAAGGCTACCATCCATTGGAGTATCAAAAATCTCGACAATAGACTACCTTTCATAATGACAAGGCTACCATCCATTGGAGTAACAAAAATCTCGACAACAGACTACCTTCCGTAATTACAAGGCTACCACCCATTGGAGTATCAAAAATGACGACAACAGACTCCCTTCCATAATGATAAGGCTATATTCGATTGGAGTAGCAAAAATATGAACAATAGACTACCTTCCATAATGAAAAGGCTACCATCCATTGGAGTAACTCAAATCTCAACGACCAACTACCTTCCATAATGATAAGGCTACCATCCATTGGAATAACAAAAATCTCGATAATAGACTACCTTTAATAATGACAAGGCTACCATCCATTGGAGTAACAAATATCTGAACAACAGACTACCTTGCATAATGACAAGGCTATCATCCATTGGAGTAACAAAGTTATCGACAACAGACTACCTTCAATAATGACAAGGCTACCATCCATTGGAGTAACAAAAATATCAACAAAATACTACCTTCCGTAATAACAAGGTTACCATCCATTGGAATAACAAAAATCTCGACAACAGACTCGCTTCCATAATGACAAGGCTATAATCCATTGGAGTAACAGAAATCTCAACGACAGACTACCTTCCATAATGATAAGTCTACCCACCATTGGAGTAACACAAATCTCGACAAAAGACTACCTTCCATAATAACAAGGTTACCATCAATTGGAATAACAAAAATATCAACAACAGACTCCCTTCAATAATGACAAGACTAAAATCCATTGGAGTAACAGAAATCTCAACAAAAGACTACCTTCCATAATAACAAGGTTACCATCCATTGGAATAACAAAAATCTCGACAACAGACTCCCTTCCATAATGACAAGGCTACCATCCATTGGAGTAACAAAAATATGAACAACATAGTACCTTGCATAATGACAAGGCTACCATTCATTGGAGTAACAAAAATATCGACAATAGACTACCTTCCAAAATGACAATGCTACATTAATTAGGGTAACAAAAATCTTGACAACAGAATACCTTCCATAATGACAAGGGTACCATCGATTGGAGTAACAAAAATCTTGACAAAAAACTACCTTCCATAATGACAAGGCTACCATCCACTAGAATATCAAAAATCTCGACCACAGACTACCTTCCATAATGACAAGGCTACCATCCAATGGAATCAAAAATTCTCGACAATAAAGTACCTTCCACAATGACAAGGCTATCATCCATTGAAGTAACAAAAATCTAAACAACAGACTACCTTTCATAATGACAAGGCTACCATCCTTTGGAGTAACAAAAATCTGGACAACAAACTACCTTCCATAATTACAAAATTACAATCCATTGGAGTAACAGAAATCTCAACGACAGACTACCTTCCACAATGACAAGGCTACAATATATTAGAGTAACAAAAATCTCGACAACAGAGAACCTTCCATAATTACAAGGCTACCATCCATTGGAGTATCAAAAATCTCGACAATAGACTACCTTTCATAATGACAAGGCTACCATCCATTGGAGTAACAAAAATCTCGACAACAGACTACCTTCCGTAATTACAAGGCTACCACCCATTGGAGTATCAAAAATGACGACAACAGACTCCCTTCCATAATGATAAGGCTATATTCGATTGGAGTAGCAAAAATATGAACAATAGACTACCTTCCATAATGAAAAGGCTACCATCCATTGGAGTAACTCAAATCTCAACGACCAACTACCTTCCATAATGATAAGGCTACCATCCATTGGAATAACAAAAATCTCGATAATAGACTACCTTTAATAATGACAAGGCTACCATCCATTGGAGTAACAAATATCTGAACAACAGACTACCTTGCATAATGACAAGGCTATCATCCATTGGAGTAACAGAGTTATCGACAACAGACTACCTTCAATAATGACAAGGCTACCATCCATTGGAGTAACAAAAATATCAACAAAATACTACCTTTCATAATAACAAGGTTACCATCCATTGGAATAACAAAAATCTCGACAATAGACTCCCTTCCATAATGACAAGGCTATAATCCATTGGAGTAACAGAAATCTCAACGACAGACTACCTTCCATAATGATAAGTCTACCCACCATTGGAGTAACACAAATCTCGACAAAAGACTACCTTCCATAATAACAAGGTTACCATCAATTGGAATAACAAAAATATCAACAACAGACTCCCTTCAATAATGACAAGACTAAAATCCATTGGAGTAACAGAAATCTCAACAAAAGACTACCTTCCATAATAACAAGGTTACCATCCATTGGAATAACAAAAATCTCGACAACAGACTCCCTTCCATAATGACAAGGCTACCATCCATTGGAGTAACAAAAATATGAACAACATAGTACCTTGCATAATGACAAGGCTACCATTCATTGGAGTAACAAAAATATCGACAATAGACTACCTTCCATAATGACAATGCTACATTAATTAGGGTAACAAAAATCTTGACAACAGAATACCTTCCATAATGACAAGGGTACCATCGATTGGAGTAACAAAAATCTCGACAAAAAACTACCTTCCATAATGACAAGGCTACCATCCACTAGAATATCAAAAATCTCGACCACAGACTACCTTCCATAATGACAAGGCTACCATCCAATGGAATCAAAAATTCTCGACAACAGACTACCTTCCATAATGACAAGGCTACAATCCATTGGAGTAACAAAAACCTGAACAACAGACTACCTTCCATAATGACAAGGCTACAATCCATTGGAATAACTGAAATCTCTACGATAGACTACCTTCCACAATGGCAAGGCTACCATCCATTGGAGTAACAAAAATCTCGACAATAGACTACCTTCCATAATGGCAAGGCTATCATCGATTGGAGTAGCAAAAATATGAACAACAAACTACCTTCCATAATGAAAAGGCTACCATCCATTGGAGTAACACAAATCTCAACGACTGACTACCTTCCATAATGACAAGGCTACAATCCATTCGAGTGACAAAAATCTGAACAACAGACTACCTTCCATAATGACAAGGCTACAATCCATTGGAGTAACAGAAATCTCATTGATAGACTACCTTCCACAATGACAATGCTACCATCTATTAGAGTAACAAAAATCTGGACAACAGACAACCTTCCTAATTACAAGGCTACCATCCATTGGAGTATCAAAAATCTCGACAACAGACTACCTTCAATAATGACAAGGCTACCATCCATTGGAATAACTAAAATCTCGACAATAGAGTACCTTCCACAATGACAAGGCTATCATCCATTGAAGTAACAAATATCTAAACAACAGACTACCTTTCATAATGACAAGGCTACCATCCTTTGGAGTAACAAAAATCTGGACAACAGACTACCTTCCATAATTACAAAACTACAATCCATTGGAGTAACAGAAATCTCAACGACAGACTACCTTCCACAATGACAAGGCTACAATCTATTAGAGTAACAAAAATCTCGACAACAGAGAACCTTCCATAATTACAAGGCTACCATCCATTGGAGTATCAAAAATCTCGACAATAGACTACCTTTCATAATGACAAGGCTACCATCCATTGGAGTAACAAAAATCTCGACAACAGACTACCTTCCGTAATTACAAGGCTACCACCCATTGGAGTATCAAAAATGACGACAACAGACTCCCTTCCATAATGATAAGGCTATATTCGATTGGAGTAGCAAAAATATGAACAATAGACTACCTTCCATAATGAAAAGGCTACCATCCATTGGAGTAACTCAAATCTCAACGACCAACTACCTTCCATAATGATAAGGCTACCATCCATTGGAATAACAAAAATCTCGATAATAGACTACCTTTAATAATGACAAGGCTACCATCCATTGGAGTAACAAATATCTGAACAACAGACTACCTTGCATAATGACAAGGCTATCATCCATTGGAGTAACAAAGTTATCGACAACAGACTACCTTCAATAATGACAAGGCTACCATCCATTGGAGTAACAAAAATATCAACAAAATACTACCTTCCGTAATAACAAGGTTACCATCCATTGGAATAACAAAAATCTCGACGACAGACTCGCTTCCATAATGACAAGGCTATAATCCATTGGAGTAACAGAAATCTCAACGACAGACTACCTTCCATAATGATAAGTCTACCCACCATTGGAGTAACACAAATCTCGACAAAAGACTACCTTCCATAATAACAAGGTTACCATCAATTGGAATAACAAAAATATCAACAACAGACTCCCTTCAATAATGACAAGACTAAAATCCATTGGAGTAACAGAAATCTCAACAAAAGACTACCTTCCATAATAACAAGGTTACCATCCATTGGAATAACAAAAATCTCGACAACAGACTCCCTTCCATAATGACAAGGCTACAATCCATTGGAGTAACAAAAATATGAACAACATAGTACCTTGCATAATGACAAGGCTACCATTCATTGGAGTAACAAAAATATCGACAATAGACTACCTTCCATAATGACAATGCTACATTAATTAGGGTAACAAAAATCTTGACAACAGAATACCTTCCATAATGACAAGGGTACCATCGATTGGAGTAACAAAAATCTCGACAAAAAACTACCTTCCATAATGACAAGGCTACCATCCACTAGAATATCAAAAATCTCGACCACAGACTACCTTCCATAATGACAAGGCTACCATCCAATGGAATCAAAAATTCTCGACAATAGAGTACCTTCCACAATGACAAGGCTATCATCCATTGAAGTAACAAAAATCTAAACAACAGACTACCTTTCATAATGACAAGGCTACCATCCTTTGGAGTAACAAAAATCTGGACAACAAACTACCTTCCATAATTACAAAATTACAATCCATTGGAGTAACAGAAATCTCAACGACAGACTACCTTCCACAATGACAAGGCTACAATATATTAGAGTAACAAAAATCTCGACAACAGAGAACCTTCCATAATTACAAGGCTACCATCCATTGGAGTATCAAAAATCTCGACAATAGACTACCTTTCATAATGACAAGGCTACCATCCATTGGAGTAACAAAAATCTCGACAACAGACTACCTTCCGTAATTACAAGGCTACCACCCATTGGAGTATCAAAAATGACGACAACAGACTCCCTTCCATAATGATAAGGCTATATTCGATTGGAGTAGCAAAAATATGAACAATAGACTACCTTCCATAATGAAAAGGCTACCATCCATTGGAGTAACTCAAATCTCAACGACCAACTACCTTCCATAATGATAAGGCTACCATCCATTGGAATAACAAAAATCTCGATAATAGACTACCTTTAATAATGACAAGGCTACCATCCATTGGAGTAACAAATATCTGAACAACAGACTACCTTACATAATGACAAGGCTATCATCCATTGGAGTAACAGAGTTATCGACAACAGACTACCTTCAATAATGACAAGGCTACCATCCATTGGAGTAACAAAAATATCAACAAAATACTACCTTTCATAATAACAAGGTTACCATCCATTGGAATAACAAAAATCTCGACAACAGACTCGCTTCCATAATGACAAGGCTATAATCCATTGGAGTAACAGAAATCTCAACGACAGACTACCTTCCATAATGATAAGTCTACCCACCATTGGAGTAACACAAATCTCGACAAAAGACTACCTTCCATAATAACAAGGTTACCATCAATTGGAATAACAAAAATATCAACAACAGACTCCCTTCAATAATGACAAGACTAAAATCCATTGGAGTAACAGAAATCTCAACAAAAGACTACCTTCCATAATAACAAGGTTACCATCCATTGGAATAACAAAAATCTCGACAACAGACTACCTTCAATAATGACAAGGCTACCATCCATTGGAATAACTAAAATCTCGACAATAGAGTACCTTCCACAATGACAAGGCTATCATCCATTGAAGTAACAAATATCTAAACAACAGACTACCTTTCATAATGACAAGGCTACCATCCTTTGGAGTAACAAAAATCTGGACAACAGACTACCTTCCATAATTACAAAACTACAATCCATTGGAGTAACAGAAATCTCAACGACAGACTACCTTCCACAATGACAAGGCTACAATCTATTAGAGTAACAAAAATCTCGACAACAGAGAACCTTCCATAATTACAAGGCTACCATCCATTGGAGTATCAAAAATCTCGACAATAGACTACCTTTCATAATGACAAGGCTACCATCCATTGGAGTAACAAAAATCTCGACAACAGACTACCTTCCGTAATTACAAGGCTACCACCCATTGGAGTATCAAAAATGACGACAACAGACTCCCTTCCATAATGATAAGGCTATATTCGATTGGAGTAGCAAAAATATGAACAATAGACTACCTTCCATAATGAAAAGGCTACCATCCATTGGAGTAACTCAAATCTCAACGACCAACTACCTTCCATAATGATAAGGCTACCATCCATTGGAATAACAAAAATCTCGATAATAGACTACCTTTAATAATGACAAGGCTACCATCCATTGGAGTAACAAATATCTGAACAACAGACTACCTTGCATAATGACAAGGCTATCATCCATTGGAGTAACAAAGTTATCGACAACAGACTACCTTCAATAATGACAAGGCTACCATCCATTGGAGTAACAAAAATATCAACAAAATACTACCTTCCGTAATAACAAGGTTACCATCCATTGGAATAACAAAAATCTCGACAACAGACTCGCTTCCATAATGACAAGGCTATAATCCATTGGAGTAACAGAAATCTCAACGACAGACTACCTTCCATAATGATAAGTCTACCCACCATTGGAGTAACACAAATCTCGACAAAAGACTACCTTCCATAATAACAAGGTTACCATCAATTGGAATAACAAAAATATCAACAACAGACTCCCTTCAATAATGACAAGACTAAAATCCATTGGAGTAACAGAAATCTCAACAAAAGACTACCTTCCATAATAACAAGGTTACCATCCATTGGAATAACAAAAATCTCGACAACAGACTCCCTTCCATAATGACAAGGCTACCATCCATTGGAGTAACAAAAATATGAACAACATAGTACCTTGCATAATGACAAGGCTACCATTCATTGGAGTAACAAAAATATCGACAATAGACTACCTTCCAAAATGACAATGCTACATTAATTAGGGTAACAAAAATCTTGACAACAGAATACCTTCCATAATGACAAGGGTACCATCGATTGGAGTAACAAAAATCTTGACAAAAAACTACCTTCCATAATGACAAGGCTACCATCCACTAGAATATCAAAAATCTCGACCACAGACTACCTTCCATAATGACAAGGCTACCATCCAATGGAATCAAAAATTCTCGACAATAAAGTACCTTCCACAATGACAAGGCTATCATCCATTGAAGTAACAAAAATCTAAACAACAGACTACCTTTCATAATGACAAGGCTACCATCCTTTGGAGTAACAAAAATCTGGACAACAAACTACCTTCCATAATTACAAAATTACAATCCATTGGAGTAACAGAAATCTCAACGACAGACTACCTTCCACAATGACAAGGCTACAATATATTAGAGTAACAAAAATCTCGACAACAGAGAACCTTCCATAATTACAAGGCTACCATCCATTGGAGTATCAAAAATCTCGACAATAGACTACCTTTCATAATGACAAGGCTACCATCCATTGGAGTAACAAAAATCTCGACAACAGACTACCTTCCGTAATTACAAGGCTACCACCCATTGGAGTATCAAAAATGACGACAACAGACTCCCTTCCATAATGATAAGGCTATATTCGATTGGAGTAGCAAAAATATGAACAATAGACTACCTTCCATAATGAAAAGGCTACCATCCATTGGAGTAACTCAAATCTCAACGACCAACTACCTTCCATAATGATAAGGCTACCATCCATTGGAATAACAAAAATCTCGATAATAGACTACCTTTAATAATGACAAGGCTACCATCCATTGGAGTAACAAATATCTGAACAACAGACTACCTTGCATAATGACAAGGCTATCATCCATTGGAGTAACAGAGTTATCGACAACAGACTACCTTCAATAATGACAAGGCTACCATCCATTGGAGTAACAAAAATATCAACAAAATACTACCTTTCATAATAACAAGGTTACCATCCATTGGAATAACAAAAATCTCGACAATAGACTCCCTTCCATAATGACAAGGCTATAATCCATTGGAGAAACAGAAATCTCAACGACAGACTACCTTCCATAATGATAAGTCTACCCACCATTGGAGTAACACAAATCTCGACAAAAGACTACCTTCCATAATAACAAGGTTACCATCAATTGGAATAACAAAAATATCAACAACAGACTCCCTTCAATAATGACAAGACTAAAATCCATTGGAGTAACAGAAATCACAACAAAAGACTACCTTCCATAATAACAAGGTTACCATCCATTGGAATAACAAAAATCTCGATAACAGACTCCCTTCCATAATGACAAGGCTACCATCCATTGGAGTAACAAAAATATGAACAACAAAGTACCTTGCATAATTACAAGGCTACCATTCTTTGGAGTAACAAAAATATCGACAATAGACTACCTTCCATAATGACAATGCTACATTAATTAGGGTAACAAAAATCTTGACAACAGAATACCTTCCATAATGACAAGGGTACCATCGATTGTAGTAACAAAAATCTCGACAAAAAACTACCTTCCATAATGACAAGGCTACCATCCATTAGAATATCAAAAATCTCGACCACAGACTACCTTCCATAATGACAAGGCTACCATCCAATGGAATCAAAAATTCTCGACAATAGACTACCTTCCATAATGACAAGGCTACAATCCATTGGAGTAACAAAAACCTGAACAACAGACTACCTTCCATAATGACAAGGCTACAATCCATTGGAATAACTGAAATCTCTACGACAGACTACCTTCCACAATGGCAAGGCTACCATCCATTGGAGTAACAAAAATCTCGACAATAGACTACCTTCCATAATGGCAAGGCTATCATCGATTGGAGTAGCAAAAATATGAACAACAAACTACCTTCCATAATGAAAAGGCTACCATCCATTGGAGTAACACAAATCTCAACGACCGACTACCTTCCATAATGACAAGGCTACCATCCATTGGAATAAAAAAATCTCAACAATAGACTGCATTTCATAATGACAAGGCTACCATTCATTGGAGTAACAAATATCTGAACAACAGACTACCTTGCATAATGACAAGGCTATCATCCATTGGAGTAACAGAGATATCGACAACAGACTACCTTCAATAATGACAAGGCTACCATCCATTTGAGTAATAAAAATCTCGACAAAAGACTACCTTCCAT
Source organism: Vicia faba (assembly GCA_948472305.1). Classification (NCBI taxonomy): domain Eukaryota; kingdom Viridiplantae; phylum Streptophyta; class Magnoliopsida; order Fabales; family Fabaceae; genus Vicia; species Vicia faba. The sequence continues at coordinate 658,033,129 of OX451739.1, forward strand.
AATAACAAAGTTACCATCCATTGGAATAACAAAAATCTCGACAACAGACACCCTTCCATAATGACAAGGTTACAATCCATTGGAGTAACAAAAATCTCAACGACAGACTACCTTCTATAATGACAAGGCAACCAATCATTGGAGTAACACAAATCTCGACAAAAGACTACCTTCTATAATAACAAGGTTACCATCCATTGGAATAACAAAAATCTCGACAAAAGACTCCCTTCCATAATGACAAGGCTACAATCCATTGGAGTAACAGAAATATCAATAAAAGACTACCTTCCATAATAACAAGGTTATCATCCATTGGAATAACAAAAATCTCAACAACGGACTCCCTTCCATAATGACAAGGCTACAATCCATTGAAGTAACAGAAATCTCAACGTCAGACTACCTTCCATAATGACAAGGCTACCATTCATTGGAGTAACAAAAATATTGAAAATAGACTACCTTCCATAATGATAAAGCTACATCCATTGGGGTAACAAAAATCTCGACAAAAGACTCCCTTCCATAATGACAAGGCTACAATCCATTGGAGTAACAGAAATATCAACAAAAAACTACCTTCCATAATGACAAGGCTACCATCCATTGGAATAACAAAGATCTCGACAAAAGACTACCTTCCATAATGACAAGGTTACCATCCATTGGAATAACAAATATCTCGAAAAAAGACTACCTTCTATAATGACAAGGCTACCATCCAATGGAATAAAAAATTCTCGACAACAGACTACCTTCCATAATGACAAGGCTACAATCCATTGGAGTAACAAAAATCTGAACAACAAACTACCTTCCATAATGACAAGGCTACAATCCATTGGAGTAACAGAAATCTCATTGATAGAGTACCTTCCACAATGACAAGGCTACCATCTATTAGAGTAACAAAAATCTTGACAACAGACAACCTTCCATAATTACAAGCTACCATCCATTGGAGTATCAAAAATCTCGACAACAGACTACCTTCAATAATGACAAGGCTACCATCCATTGGAATAACCAAAATCTCGACAATAGAGTACCTTCCATAATGACAAGGCTATCATCCATTGAAGTAACAAAAATTTAAACAACAGACTACCTTTCATAATGACAAGGCTACCATCCTTTGGAGTAACAAAAATCTGGACAACAGACTACCTTCCATAATTACAAGGCTACAATCCATTAGAGTAACAGAAATCTCAACGACAGACTACCTTCCACAATGACAAGGCTACAATCTATTAGAGTAACAAAAATCTCGACAACAGAGAACCTTCTATAATTACAAGGCTACCATCCATTGGAGTATCAAAAATCTCGACAATAGACTACCTTTCATAATGACAAGGCTACCATCCATTGGAGTAACAAAAATCTCGACAACAGACTACCTTCCATAATTACAAGGCTACCACCCATTGGAGTATCAAAAATGACGACAACAGACTCCCTTCCATAATGATAAGGCTATATTCGATTGGAGTAGCAAAAATATGAACAATAGACTACCTTCCATAATGAAAAGGCTACCATCCATTGGAGTAACTCAAATTTCAACGACCAACTACCTTCCATAATGACAAAGATACCATCCATTGGAATAACAAAAATCTCGATAATAGACTACCTTTAATAATGACAAGGCTACCATCCATTGGAGTAACAAATATCTGAACAACAGACTACCTTGCATAATGACAAGGCTATCATCCATTGGAGTAACAGAGTTATCGACAACAGACTACCTTCAATAATGACAAGGCTACCATCCATTGGAGTAACAAAAATATCAACAAAATACTACCTTCCATAATAACAAGGTTATCATCCATTGGAATAAGAAAAATCTCGACAACAGACTCCCTTCCATAATGACAAGGCTATAATCCATTGGAGTAACAGAAATCTCAACGACAGACTACCTTCCATAATGATAAGTCTACCCACCATTGGAGTAACACAAATCTCGACAAAAGACTACCTTCCATAATAACAAGGTTACCATCCATTGGAATAACAAAAATATCGACAACTGACTCCCTTCCATAATGACAAGACTAAAATCCATTGGAGTAACAGAAATCTCAACAAAAGACTACCTTCCATAATAACAAGGTTACCATCCATTGGAATAACAAAAATCTCGACAATAGACTCCCTTCCATAATGACAAGGCTACAATCCATTGGAGTAACATAAATCTTAACGACAGACTACCATTAATAATGACAAGGCTTCCATCCATTGGAGTAACAAAAATCACGACAAAAAAACTACCTTCCATAATGACAAGACTACCATCCATTGGAATAACAAAAATCTCGACAAAAGACTACCTTCCATTATGACAAGGTTACCATCCATTGGAATAACAAATATTTCGACAACAGACTACCTTCCATAATGACAAGGCTACCATCCAATGGAATAAAAAATTCTCGACAACATACTACCTTCCATAATGATAAGGCTATAATCCAGTAGAGTAACAAAAATCTGAACAACAGACTACCTTCCATAATGACAAGGCTACAATACATTGGAGTAACAGAAATCTCATCGATAAACTACCTTCCTCAATGACAAGGCTACCATCTATTAGAGTAACAAAAATCTTGACAACAGACAACCTTCCATAATTACAAGGCTACCATCCATTGGAGTATCAAAAATCTCGACAACAGACTACCTTCAATAATAACAAGGCTACCATCCATTAGAATAACCAAAATCTCGACAATAGAGTACCTTCCATAATGACAAGGCTATCATCCATTGAAGTAACAAAAATCTGAACAACAGACTACCTTTCATAATGACAAGGCTACCATCCGTTGGAGTAACAAAAATCTGGACAACAGACTACCTTCCATAATTACAAGGCTACAATCCATTGGAGTAACAGAAATCTCAATGACAGAATACCTTGCACAATGACAAGGCTACCATCTATTAGAGTAACAAAAATCTCGACAACAGAGAACCTTCCATAATTACAAGGCTACCATCCATTGGAGTATCAAAAATCTCGACAATAGACTACCTTCCATAATGAAAAGGCTACCATCCATTGGAGTAACTCAAATCTCAACGACCAACTACCTTCCATAATGACAAGGCTACCATCCAATGGAATAACAAAAATCTCGATAATAGACTACCTTTAATAATGACAAGGCTACCATCCATTGGAGTAACAAATATCCGAACAACAGACTACCTTGCATAATGACAAGGCTATCATCCATTGGAGTAACAGAGTTATCGACAACAGACTACCTTCAATAATGACAAGGCTACCATCCATTGGAGTAACAAAAAAATCAACAAAATACTACCTTCCCTAATAACAAGGTTACCATCCATTGGAATAACAAAAATCTCGACAACAGACTCCCTTCCATAATGACAAGGCTATAATCCATTAGAGTAACCGAAATCTCAACGACAGACTACCTTCCATAATGATAAGTCTACCCACCATTGGAGTAACACAAATCTTGACAAAAGAATACCTTCCATAATAACAAGGTTAACATCCATTGGAATAACAAAAATATCGACAACAAACTCCCTTCCATAATGACAAGACTAAAATCCATTGGAGTAACACAAATCTCAACAAAAGAATACCTTCCATAATAACAAGGTTACCATCCATTGGAATAACAAAAATCTCGACAATAGACTCCCTTCCATAATGACAAGGCTACAATCCATTAGAGTAACAGAAATCTTAACGACAGACTACCTTTAATAATGACAAGGCTACCATCCATTGGAATAACAAAAATCTCGACAAAAGACTACCTTCCATTATGACAAGGTTACCATCCATTGGAATAACAAATATCTCGACAACAGACTACCTTCCATAATTACAAGGCTACAATCCATTGGAGTAACAGAAATCTCAATGACAGACTACCTTCCACAATGACAAGGCTACCATCTATTAGAGTAACAAAAATCTCGACAACAGAGAACCTTCCATAATTACAAGGCTACCATCCATTGGAGTATCAAAAATCTCGACAACAGACTATCTTTCATAATGACAAGGCTACCATCCATTGGAGTATCAAAAATCTCGACAATAGACTACCTTCAATAATGACAAGGCTACCATCCATTAGAATAACCAAAATCTCGACAATAGAGTAGCTTCCATAATGACAAGGCTATCATCCATTGAAGTAACAAAAATCTGAACAACAGACTATCTTTCATAATGACAAGGCTACCATCCGTTGGAGTAACAAAAATCCGGACAACAGACTACCTTCCATAATTACAAGGCTACAATCCATTGGAGTAACAGAAATCTCAACGCCAGACTACCTTGCACAATGACAAGGCTACCATCTATTAGAGTAACAAAAATCTCGAAAACAGAGAACCTTCCATAATTACAAGGCTACCATCCATTGGAGTATCAAAAATCTCGACAACAAACTACCTTTCATAATGACAAGGCTACCATCCATTGGAGTAACAAAAATCTCGACAATAGACTACCTTCCATAATTAAAACGCTACCACCCATTGGAGTATCAAAAATGACGACAACAGACTCCCTTCCATAATGATAAGGCTATATTCGATTGGAGTAGCAAAAATATGAACAATAGACTACCTTCCACAATGAAAAGGCTACCATCCATTGGAGTAACTCAAATCTCAACGACCAACTACCTTCCATAATGACAAGGCTACCATCCATTGGAATAACAAAAATCCCGATAATAGACTACCTTTAATAATGACAAGGCTACCATCCATTGGAGTAACAAATATCTGAACAATAGACTACCTTGCATAATGACAAGGCTATCATCCATTGGCGTAACAGAGTTATCGACAACAGACTACCTTCAATAATGATAAGGCTACCATCCATTGGAGTAACAAAAATATCAACAAAATACTACCTTCCATAATAACAAGGTTACCATCCATTGGAATAACAAAAATCTCGACAACAGACTCCCTTCCATAATGACAAGGCTATAATCCATTGGAGTAACAGAAATCTCAACGATAGACTACCTTCCATAATGATAAGTCTACCCACCATTGGAGTAACACAAATCTCGACAAAAGACTACCTTCCATAATAACAAGGTTACCATCCATTGGAATAACAAAAATATCGACAACAGACTCCCTTCCATAATGACAAGACTAAAATCCATTGGAGTAACAGAAATCTCAACAAAAGACTACCTTCCATAATAACAAGGTTACCATCCATTGGAATAAGAAAAATCTCGACAATAGACTCCCTTCCATAATGACAAGGCTACAATCCATTGGAGTAACAGAAATCTTAACGACAGACTATCTTTAATACTAACAAGGCTACCATCCATTGGAGTAACAAAAATCATGACAAAAAACTACCTTCCATAATGACAAGGCTACCATCCATTGGAATAACAAAAATCTCGACAAAAGACTACCTTCCATTATGACAAGGTTACCATCCATTGGAATAACAAATATCTCGACAATAGACTACCTTCCATAATGACAAGGCTTACATCCAATGGAATAAAAAATTCTCGACAACATACTACCTTCCATAATGATAAGGCTATAATCCAGTGGAGTAACAAAAATCTGAACAACAGACTACCTTCCATAATGACAAGGCTATAATCCACTGGAGTAACTGAAATCTCAACGACAGACTACCTTCCACAATGACAAGGCTACCATCCATTGGAGTAACAAAAGTCTTGACAACATACTACCTTCCATAATTACAAGGCTACCATCCATTGGAATAACCAAAATCTCGACAACAGACTACCTTTCATAATGACAAGGCTACCATCCATTGGAGTAACAGAAATCTCACCGATCGACTACCTTCCATAATGACAAGGCTATCATCCATTGGAGTAATAGAGATATCGACAACAGACTACCTTCAATAATGACAAGGATACCTTCCATTGGAGTACCAAAAATCTCGAAAAAAGACTACCTTCTATAATAACAAGGTTACCATCCATTGGAACAAAAAAAATCTCGACAACAGACTCCCTTCCATAATGACAAGGCTACAATCCATTGGAGTAACAGAAATCTTAACGACATACTACCTTCCATAATGACAAGGCTACCATTCATTGGAGTAACAAAAATATCGACAACAGACTACCTTCCATAATGACAAGGCTACATCCATTGGGGTAACAAAAATCTCGACAACAGACTACCTTTCATAATGACAAGGCTACCGTCCATTGGAGTAACAAAAATATCAACAATCGACTACCTTCCATAATGACAAGGCTATCATCCATTGGAGTAATAAAGATATCGACAACAGACTACCTTCAATAATGACATAGCTACCTTCCATTGGAGTACCAAAAATCTCGACAAAAGACTACCTTCCATAATAACAAGGCTACAATCCATTGGAGTAACAGAAATCTCAACGACATACTACCTTCCATAATGACAAGGCTACCATTCATTGGAGAAACAAAAATATCGACAACAAACTGCCTTCAATAATGACAAGGCTACATCCATTGGGGAAACAAAAATCTCGACAACAGACTACCTTCAATAATGACAAGGCTACCATCCATTGGAGTAACAAAAATCTCGACAAAAAAGTACCTTCCTTAATGAGAAGGCTACCATCCATTGGAATAACAAAAATCTCGACAAAAGACTACCTTCCATAATGACAACGCTACCTTCCATTAGAGTAACAAAAATCTCGACAAAAGACTACCTTCCATAATAACAAGGTTAACATCCATTGGTATAACAAAAATCTCGACAACAGACTCCCTTCCATAATTACAAGGCTACATTCCATTGGAGTAACAGAAATCTCAACGACATACTACTTTCCATAATGACAAGGCTACCATTCGTTGAAGTAACAAAAATATAGACAACAGACTACCTCCCATAATGACAAGGCTACATTCATTGGGGTAACAAAAATCTCGACAACAGACTACCTTTCATAATGACAAGGCTACCATCCATTGGAGTAACAGAAATCTCAACGATTGACTACCTTCCATAATGACAAGACTATCATCCATTGGAGTAATAGAGATATCGAAAACAAACTACCTTCAATAATGACAAGGCTACCTTCCATAGGAGTAACAAAAATCTCGACAAAAGACTACCTTCCATAATAACAAGGTTACCATCCATTGGAATAACAATAATCTCGACAACAGACTCCCTTCCATAATGACAAGGCTACAATCCATTGGAGTAACATAAATCACAACGACAAACTACCTTCCATAATGACAAGGTTACCATTCATTGGAGTAACAAAAATATCAACAACAGACTACCTTCAATAATGACAAGGCTACATCCATTGGGGTAACAGAAATCTTGACAACAGACTACCTTCCATAATGACAACGCTACCATCCATTGGAGTAACAAAAATCTCGACCAAAAACTAACTTCCTTAATGAGAAGACTACCATCCATTGGAATAACAAAATCTCGACAAAAGAATACCTTCCATAATGACAAGGTTACCATCCATTGGAATAACAAATATCTCGACAACAGACTACCTTCCATAATGATAAGGCTACAATTCAGTGGAGTAACAAAAATCTGAACAACAGACTACCTTCCATAATGACAAGGCTACAATCGACTAGAGTAACAGAAATATCAACGACGGACTACCTTCCACAATGACAAGGCTACCATCCATTGAAGTAAAAAAAATCTTGACAACATACTACCTTCCATAATTACAAGGCTACCACCCATTGGAGTATCAAAAATCTCGAAAACAGACTACCTTCAATAATGACAAGGCTACCATCCATTGGAATAACTAAAATCTTGACAATAGAGTACCTTCTATAATGACAAGGCTATCATCCATTGAAGTAACAAAAATCTGAATAACAAACTACCTTTCATAATGACAAGGCTACCATGCATTGGAGTAACAGAAATCTCACCGATCGACTACCTTCCATAATGACAAGGCTATCATCCATTGGAGTAATAGAGATATCGACAACAGACTACCTTCAATAATGACAAGGTTACCTTACATTGGAGTAACAAAAATCTCGACAACATACTCCCTTCCATAATAACAAGGTTACCATCCATTGGAATAACAAAAATCTCAACAACAGACTCCCTTCCATAATGACAAGGCTACAATCCATTGGAGTAACAGAAATCTCAACGACATACTACCTTCCATAATGACAAGGCTACCATTCATTGGAGTAACAAAAATATCGACAACAGACTACCTTCCATAATGACAAGGCTACATCCATTCGAGTAACAAAAATCTCGACAAAAAACTACCTTCCATAATGATAAGGCTACCATCCATTGGAATAACAAAAATCTCGTCAAAAGACTACCTTCCATAATGACAAGGTTACCATCCATTGAAATAAAAAATATCTCGACAATATACTACCTTTCATAATGACAAGGCTACCATCCAATGGAATAAAAAATTCTCGACAACAGACTACCTTCCATAATGACAAGGCTACAATCCATTGGAGTAACAAAAATCAGAACAACAGACTACCTTCCATAATGAGAAGGCTACAATCCATTGAAGTAACAGAATTCTCAATGACAGACTACATTCCACAATGACAAGGCTAACATCTATTAGAGTAACAAAAATCTCGACAACAGACCACCTTCCATAATTACAAGGCTACCATCCATTGGAGTATCAAAAATCTCGACAATAGACTACTTTCAATAATGACAAGGCTACCATACATTGGAATAACCAAAATATCGACAATAAAGTACCTTCCATAATGACAAGGCTATCATCCATTGAAGTAACAAAAATTTGAACAACAAACTACCTTTCATAATGACAAGGCTACCATCCATTGGAGTAACAGAAATCTCAACGATCGACTACCTTCCATAATGACAAGGCTATCATCCATTGGAGTAATAGAGATATCGACAACAGACTACCTTCAATAATGACAAGGCTACCTTCCATTGGAGTAACAAAAATCTCGGCAACAAACTCCCTTCCATAATAACAAGGTTACCATCCATTGGAATAACAAAAATCTTGACAATAGACCACCTTCCATAATTACAAGGCTACCATCCATTGGAGTATCAAAAATCTCGACAATAGACTACTTTCAATAATGACAAGGCTACCATACATTGGAATAACCAAAATATCGACAATAGAGTACCTTCCATAATGACAAGGCTATCATCCATTGAAGTAACAAAAATCTGAACAACAGACTACCTTTCATAATGACAAGGCTACCATCCATTGGAGTAACAAAAATCTCAACGATCGACTACCTTCCATAATGACAAGGCTATCATCCATTGGAGTAATAGAGATATCGACAACAGACTACCTTCAATAATGACAAGGCTACCTTCCATTGGAGTAACAAAAATCTCGGCAACAAACTCCCTTCCATAATAACAAGGTTACCATCCATTGGAATAACAAAAATCTTGACAACAGACCACCTTCCATAATTACAAGGCTACCATCCATTGGAGTATCAAAAATCTCGACAATAGACTACTTTCAATAATGACAAGGCTACCATACATTGGAATAACCAAAATATCGACAATAGAGTACCTTCCATAATGACAAGGCTATCATCCATTGAAGTAACAAAAATCTGAACAACAGACTACCTTTCATAATGACAAGGCTACCATCCATTGGAGTAACAAAAATCTCAACGATCGACTACCTTCCATAATGACAAGGCTATCATCCATTGGAGTAATAGAGATATCGACAACAGACTACCTTCAATAATGACAAGGCTACCTTCCATTGGAGTAACAAAAATCTCGGCAACAAACTCCCTTCCATAATAACAAGGTTACCATCCATTGGAATAACAAAAATCTCAACAACAGACTACCTTCCATAATTTCAAGGCTACCACCCATTGGAGTATCAGAAATCTCAAAGACATACTACCTTCCATAATGACAAGACTACCATTCATTGGAGTAACAAAAATATCGACAACAAACTACCTTCCATAATGACAAGGCTATCATCCATTGAAGTAACAAAAATCTGAACAACAGACTACCTTTCATTATGACAAGGCTACCATCCATTGGAGTAACAAAAATCTCGACAAAAAACTACCTTCCTTAATGAGAAGGCTACCATCCATTGGAATAACAAAAATCTCGACAACAGACTACCTTCCATAATGACAAGGCTACCATCCATTGGAGTAACAAAAATCTCGACAAAAAACTACCTTCCATAATGACAAGGCTACCATCCATTGGAATAACAAAAATCTCGTCAAAAGACTACCTTCCATAATGACAAGGTTACCATCCATTGAAATAACAAATATCTCGACAATAGACTACCTTTCATAATGACAAGGCTACCATCCAATGGAATAAAAAATTCTCGACAACAGACTACCTTTCATAATGACAAGGCTACAATCCATTAGAGTAACAAAAATCTGAACAACAGACTACCTTCCATAATGAGAAGGCTACAATCCATTGGAGTAACAGAATTCTCAACGACAGACTACATTCCACAATGACAAGGCTACCATCTATTAGAGTAACAAAAATCTCAACAACAGACCACCTTCCATAATTTCAAGGCTACCATCCATTGGAGTATCAAAAATCTCGACAATAGACTACTTTCAATAATGACAAGGCTACCATACATTGGAATAACCAAAATATCGACAATAAAGTACCTTCCATAATGACAAGGCTATCATCCATTGAAGTAACAAAAATCTGAACAACAGACTACCTTTCATAATGACAAGGCTACCATCCATTGGAGTAACAGAAATCTCAATGATCGACTACCTTCCATAATGACAAGGCTATCATCCATTGGAGTAATAGAGATATCGACAACAGACTACCTTCAATAATGACAAGGCTACCATCCATTGGAGTAACAAAGATATCGACAACATACAACCTTCCATAATGACAAGGCTTCCAACCAATGGAGTAATAAAAATATCGACAATAGACTATCTTCCATAATGACAAGGCTACCATCCATTGGAGTAAAAAAACTCTCGACAACAGACTACCTTCCATAATGTAAAGGCTACCATCCATTGTAGTAACAAAGATATCGACAACATACAAACTTCCGTAATGACAAGGCTACCATCCATTGGAGTAACAAAAATATCGACAACAGACTACGTTCCACAATGACAAGGCTACCATCCATTGGAGTAACAAAGATATCGACAACATACAACCTTCCATAATGACAAGGCTACCATCCATTGGAGTAACAAAGATATCGACAACATACAACCTTCCATAATGACAAGGCTACCATCCATTGGAGTAACAAAAATATCGATAACAGACTACGTTCCACAATGACAAGGCTACCATCCATTAGAGTAACAAAGATATCGACAACATACAACCTTCCATAAAGACAAGGCTTCCATCCAATGGAGTAATAAAAATATCAACAATAGACTATCTTCCATAATGACAAGGCTACCATCCATTGTAGTAACAAACCTCTCGACAACAAACAACCTATCATAATGACAAGGCTACCATCCATTGGAGTAACAAAAATATCAACAAGAGACTAGCTTCCATAATGACAAGGCTACCATCCATTGGAGTAACAAAAATCTCGACAACAAACTACCTTCCATAATGACAAGGATACCATCCATTGGAGTAACAAAGATATCGACAACATACAACCTTCCATAATGACAAGGATACCATCCATTGGAGTAACAAAAATATCGACAACATACAACCTTCCATAATGACAAGGCTACCATCCATTGGAGTAACAAAAATATTAACAAAATACAACCTTCCATAATGAGAAGGCTACTATCTGTTGCAGTAACAAAAATCTTGACAACAGACTACTTACCATAATTACAAGGCTACCATCCATTAGTGTAAGAAAAATTTGGACAACAGACAACCTTCCATAATGACAAGGCTACCATCCATTAGAGTAACAAAAATATCAACAAGAGACTAGCTTCCATAATGACAAGGCTACCATCCATTGTTGTAACAAAAATCTCGACAACAGACTACCTTCCATAATGACAAGGCTACCATCCATTGGAGTAACAAAGATATCGACAACATACAACCTTCCATAATGACAAGGCTTCCAACCAATGGAGTAATAAAAATATCGACAATAGACTATCTTCCATAATGACAAGGCTACCATCCATTGGAGTAAAAAAACTCTCGACAACAGACTACCTTCCATAATGTAAAGGCTACCATCCATTGTAGTAACAAAGATATCGACAACATACAAACTTCCATAATGACAAGGCTACCATCCATTGGAGTAACAAAAATATCGACAACAGACTACGTTCCATAATGACAAGGCTACCATCCATTGGAGTAACAAAGATATCGACAACATACAACCTTCCATAATGACAAGGCTACCATCCATTGGAGTAACATAAATCTCAACGATATACTACCTTCCATAATGACAAGGCTACCATTCATTGGAGTAACAAAAATATCAACAACAGACTACCTTCAATAATGACAAGGCTATATCCATTGGGGTAACAAAAATCTCGACAACAGACTACCTTCCATAATGACAAGGCTACCATCCATTGGAGTAACAAATATCTCAACAACATACTACCTTCCATAATGACAAGGTTACCATCCAATGGAATAAAAAAATCTCGACAACAGACTACCTTCCATAATGACAAGGCTACAATCCATTGGAGTAACAAAAATCTGAACAACAGACTACCTTCCATAATGACAAGGCTACAATCCATTGGTGTATCAGAAATCTCAACGATAGACTACCTTCCATAATGGCAAGGCTACCATCCATTGGAGTAACAAAAATCTCGACAACAGAATACCTTCCATAAATACAAGGCTACCACCGATTGGAGTATCAAAAATCACGACAACAGACTACCTTCCATAATGACAAGGCTATCATCGATTGGAGTAGCAAAAATATGAACAACAAACTACCTTCCATAATGAAAAGGCTACCATCCATTGGAGTAACACAAATCTCAACGACCGACTACCTTCCATAATGACAAGGCTACCATCCATTGGAATAACAAAAATCTCGACAATAGACTACCTTTCATAATGACAAGGCTACCATCCATTGGAGTAACAAATATCTGAACAATAGACTACCTTGCATAATGACAAGGCTTTCATCCATTGGAGTAACAGAGATATCGATAATAGACTACCTTCCATAATGACAAGGCTACCATCCATTGGAGTAACAAAAATCTCGACAAAAATCTAACTTCCCTAATGAGAAGGCTACCATCCATTGGAATAACAAAAATCTCGACAAAAGACTACCTTTCATAATGACAAGGCTACCATCCATTGGAGTAACAAATATGTGAACAACAGACTACCTTGCATAATGACAAGGCTTTCATCCATTGGAGTAACAGAGATATCGACAACAGACTACCTTCAATAATGACAAGGCTACCATCCATTGGAGTAACAAAAATCTCGACAAAAGACTACCTTCCATAATAACAAGGTTACCATCCATTGTAATAAAAAATTCTCGACAACAGACTATGTTGCATAATGACAAGGCTTTCATCCATTGGAGTAACAGATATATCGACAACAGACTACCTTCAATAATGACAAGGCTACCAACCATTGGAGTAACACAAATCTCGACAAAAGACTATCTTCCATAATAACAAGGTTACCATCCATTGGAATAACAAAAATATCGACAACTGACTCCCTTCCTTAATGACAAGGCTACAATCCATTGGAGTAACAAAAATCTCAACAAAAGACTACCTTCCATAATAACAAGGTTACCATCCATTAGAATAACAAAAATCTCGACAACATACTCCCTTCCATAATGACAAAGCTACCATCCATTGGAGTAACAAATATCTGAACAACAGACTACCTTGCATAATGACAAGGCTTTCATCCATTGGAGTAACAAAGATATCGACAATAGACTACCTTCCATAATGAAAAGGCTACCATCCATTGGAGTAACAAAAATCTCGACAAAAAACTAACTTCCTTAATGAGAAGTCTACCATCCATGGGAATAACAAAAATCTCGACAAAAGACTACCTTCCATAATGACAAGGTTAACATCCATTGGAATAACAAATATCTCGACAACAGACTACCTTCCAAAATGACAAGGCTACCATCCAATGGAATAAAAAATTCTCGACAACAGACTACCTTCCAAAATGACAAGGCTACAATCCATTGGAGTAACAAAAATCTGAACAACAGACTACCTTCCATAATGACAAGGCTACAATCCATTGGTGTAACAGAAATCTCAATGACAGACTACCTTCCATAATGACAAGGCTACCATCCATTGGAGTAACAAAAATCTAGACAACAAACTACCTTCCATAATTACAAGGCTATCATCGATTGGAGTAGCAAAAATATGAACAACAAACTACCTTCCATAATGAAAAGGCTACCATCCATTGGAGTAACACAAATCTCAACGACCGACTACCTTCCATAATGACAAGGCTACCATCCATTGAAATAACAAAAATCTCGACAATGGACTACCTTTCATAATGACAAGGCTACCATCCATTGGAGTAACAAATATCTGAACAACAGACTACCTTGCATAATGACAAGGCTTTCATCCATTGGAGTAACAGAGATATCGACAACATACTACCTTCAATAATGACAAGGCTACCATCCATTGGAGTAACAAAAATCTCGACAAAAGACTACCTTCCATAATAACAAGTTTACCATTCATTGGAATAACAAAAATCTCGACAACAAACTACCTTGCATAATGACAAGGCTTTCATCCATTGGAGTAACAAAGATATCGACAACAGATTACCTTCAATAATGACAAGGCTACCAACCATTGGAGTAACACAAATCTCGACAAAAGACTATCTTCCATAATAAAAAGGTTTTCATCCATTGGAATAACAAAAATATCGACAACTGACTCCCTTCCATAATGACAAGGCTACAATCCATCGGAGTAACAAAAATCTCAACAAAAGACTACCTTCCATAATAACAAGGTTACCATCCATTAGAATAACAAAAATCTCGACAACAAACTCCCTTCCATAATGACAAGGCTACCATCCATTGGAGTAACAAATATCTGAACAACAGACTACCTTGCATAATGACAAGGCTTTCATCCATTGGAGTAACAGAGATATCGATAATAGACTACCTTCCATAATGAGAAGGCTACCATCCATTGGAGTAATAAAAATCTCGACAAAAAACTAACTTCTTTAATGAGAAGGCTACCATCCATTGGAATAACAAAAATCTCGACAAAAGACTAACTTCCATAATGACAAGGTTACCATCCATTGGAATAACAAATATCTCGACAAAAAACTACCTTCCAAAATGACAAGGATACCATCCAATGGAATAAAAAATTCTCGACAACAGACTACCTTCCAAAATGACAAGGCTACAATCCATTGGAGTAACAAAAATCTGAACAACAGACCACCTTCCATAATGACAAGGCTACAATCCATTGGTGTAACAGAAATCTCAACAACAGACTACCTTCCATAATGACAAGGCTACCATCCATTGTAGTAACAAAAATCTAGACAACAGACTACCTTCCATAATTACAAGGCTACCACCCATTGGAGTATCAAAAATCACGACAACAGACTACCTTCCATAACGACAAGGCTATCATCGATTGGAGTAGCAAAAATATGAACAACAAACTACCTTCCATAATGAAAAGGCTACCATCCATTGGAGTAACACAAATCTCAACGACCGACTACCTTCCATAATGACAAGGCTACCATACATTGGAATAACAAAAATCTCGACAATAGACTACCTTTCATAATGACAAGGCTACCATCCATTTGACTAACAAATATCTGAACAACAGACTACCTTGCATAATGACAAGGCTTTCATCCATTGGAGTAACAGAGATATCGACAACGTACTACCTTCAATAATGACAAGGCTATCGTCCATTGGAGTAACAAAAATCTCGACAAAAGACTACCTTCCATAATAACAAGTTTACCATACATTGGAATAACAAAAATTTCGACAACAAACTACCTTGCATAATGACAAGGCTTTCATCCATTGGAGTAACAGAGATATCGACAACATATTACCTTCAATAATGACAAGGCTACCAACCATTGGAGTAACACAAATCTCGACAAAAGACTATCTTCCATAATAAAAAGGTTACCATCCATTGGAATAACAAAAATATCGACAACTGACTACCTTCCATAATGACAAGGCTACAATCCATTGGAGTAACAAAAATCTCGACAATAGACTACCTTCCATAATAACAAGGTTACCATCCATTAGAATAACAAAAATCTCGACAACATACTCCCTTCCATAATGACAAGGCTACCATCCATTGGAGTAACAAATATCTGAACAGCAGACTACCTTGCATAACGACAAGGCTTTCATCCATTGGAGTAACAGAGATATCGATAATAGACTACCTTCCATAATGACAAGGCTACTATCCTTTGGAGTAATAAAAATCTCGACAAAAAACTAACTTCCTTAATGAGAAGGCTACCATCCATTGGAATAACAAAAATCTCGACAAAAGACTACCTTCCATAATGACAAGGTTACCATCCACTAGAATAACAAATATCTCGACAACAGACTACCTTCCAAAATGACAAGGCTACAATCCATTGGAGTAACAAAAATCTGAACAATAGACTACCTTCCATAATGACAAGGCTACAATCCATTGGTGTAACAGAAATCTCAACGAAAGACTACCTTCCATAATGACAAGGCTACCATCCATTAGAGTAACAAAAATCTCGACAACAGACTACCTTCCATAATTACAAGGCTACCACCCATTGGAGTATCAAAAATCACGAAAACAGACTACAGTCCATAATGACAAGGCTATCATCGATTGGAGTAGCAAAAATATGAACAACAAACTACCTTCCATAATGAAAAGGCTACCATCCATTGGAGTAACACAAATCTCAACGACCGACTACCTTCCATAATGACAAGGCTACCATCCATTGGAATAACATTAATCTCAACGACAGACTACCTTCCATAATAACAAGGTTACCATCCATTAGAATAGCAAAAATATCGACAATAGACTCCCTTCCATAATGACAAGGCTACAATCCATTGGAATAACAGAAATCTCAATGTCAGACTACCTTCCATAATGACAAGGCTACCATTCATTGGAGTAACAAAAATATCGACAAAAGACTACCTTCCATAATGACAAGGCTACATCCATTGAGGTAACAAAAATGTCGACAACTGACTACCTTCCATAATGACAAGGCTACCATCCATTGGAGGAACAAAAATCTCGACAAAAGACTACCTTTCATAATGACAAGGTTACCAATCATTGGAATAACAAATATCTCGAAAACAAACTACCTTCCATAACGACAAGGCTACCGTTCATTGGAGTAACAAAAATATCGACAATAGACTACCTTCCATAATGACAAGGCTACCATCCATTGGAGTAACAAAAATCTCGACAAAAAACTACCTTCCTTAATGAGAAGGCTACCATCCATTGGAATAACATAAATCTGAATGACAGACTACCTTCCACAATGACAAGGCTACCATCTATTAGGGTAACAAAAATCTCAACAACAGTCCACCTTCCATAATTACAAGGCTACCATCCATTGGAGTATCATAAATATCGAAAACAGACTACCTTCAATAATGACAAGGCTACCATCCATTGGAATAACCAAAATCTCGACAATAGAGTACCTTCAAAAATGACAAGGCTATCATCCATTGGAGTAATAGAGATATCGACAACAGACTACCTTCAATAATGTCAAGGCTACCTTCCATTGGAGTAACAAAAATCTCGACAAAAGACTACCTTCCATAATAACAAGGTTACCATCCATTGGAATAGCAAAAATCTCGACAACTGACTACGTTCCATAATGACAAGGCTACAATCCATTGGAGTAACAGAAATCTGAACGACATACTACCTTCCATAATGACAAGGCTACCATTCATTGGAGTAACAAAAATATCGACAATAGACTACCTTCAATAATGACAAGGCTACATCCATTGGGGTAACAAAAATCTCGACAACACACTACCTTCCATAATGACAACACTACCATCCATTGGAGTAACAAAAATCTCGACAAAAAACTACCTTCCATAATGACAAGGCTACCATCCATTAGAATAAAAAAAATCTCGACAAAAGACTACCTTCCATAATGACAAGGTTACCATCCATTGGAATTACAAATATCTCGACAACAAACTACCTTGCATAATGACAAGGCTACCATCCAATGGAATAAAACATTCTCGACAATAGACTACCTTCCATAATGACAACGTTACAATCCATTGGAGTAACAAAAATCTGAACAACAGACTACCTTCCATAATAAGAAGGCTACAATCCATTGGAGTAACAGAAATCTCAACGACATACTACCTTCCATAACGACAAGGCTACCATTCATTGGAGTAACAAAAATATCGACAATAGACTACCTTCCATAATGACAAGGCTACCATCCATTGGAGTAACAAAAATCTCGACAAAAAACTACCTTCCTTAATGAGAAGGTTACCATCCATTGGAATAACAAAAATCTCAATGACAGACTACCTTCCACATTGACAAGGCTACCATCTATTAGAGTAACAAAAATCTCGACAACAGTCCACCTTCCATAATTACAAGGCTACCATCCATTGGAGTATCAAAAATCTCGAAAACAGACTACCTTCAATAATGACAACGCTACCATCCATTGGAATAACCAAAATCTCGACAATAGAGTACCTTCCAAAATGACAAGGCTATCATCCATTGAAGTAACAAAAATCTGAATAACAGACTACCTTTCATAATAACAAGGCTACCATCCATTGGAGTAACAGAAATCTCAACGATCGACTACTTTCCATATTGACAAGGCTATCATCCATTAGAGTAATAGAGATATCGACAACAGACTACCTTCAATAATGACAAGGCTACCTTCCATTGGAGTAACAAAAATCTCGACAAAAGACTACCTTCCATAATAATAAGGTTACCATCCATTGGAGTAGCAAAAATCTCGACAACGGACTGCGTTCCATAATGACAAGGCTACAATCCATTGGAGTAACAGAAATCTGAACGACATACTACCTTCCATAATGACAAGGCTACCATTCATTGGAGTAACAAAAATATCGACAACAAACTACCTTCAATAATGACAAGGCTACATCCATTGGGGTAACAAAAATCTCGACAACAGACTACCTTCCATAATGACAAGGCTACCATCCATTGGAGTAACAAAAATCTCGACAAGAAACTACCTTCCTTAATGAGAAGGCTACCATCCATTGGAATAACAAAAATCTCGACAACACACTACCTTCCATAATGACAAGGCTACCATCCATTGGAGTAACAAAAATCTCGACAAAAAACTACCTTCCATAATGACAAGGCTACCATCCATTAGAATAACTAAAATCTCGACAAAAGACTACCTTCTATAATGACAATGTTACCATGCATTGGAATAACAAATATCTCGACAACAGACTACCTTCCATAATGACAAGGCTACCATCCAATGGAATAAAAAATTCTCGACAACAGACTACCTTCCATAATGACAAGGTTACAATCCATTGGAGTAACAAAAATCTGAATAACAGACTACCTTCCATAATAAGAAGGCTACAATCTATTGGAGAAACAGAAATCTCAACGACATACTACCTTCCATAACGACAAGGCTACCATTCATTGGAGTAACAAAAATATCGACAATAGACTACCTTCCATAATGAAAAGGCTACCATCCATTGGAGTAACAAAAATCTCGACAAAAAACTACCTTCCTTAATGAGAAGGCTACCATCCATTGGAATAACAAAAATCTCGACAACAGACTACCTTCCACAATGACAAGGCTACCATCCATTGGAGTAACAAAAATCTCGACAAAAAACTACCTTCCGTAATGACAAGGCTACCATCCATTGAAATAACAAAAATCTCGACAAAACACTACCTTCCATAATGACAAGGTTACCATCCATTGGAATAACAAATATCTCAACAATAGACTACCTTCCATAATGACAAGGCTACCATCTAATGGAATAAAAAATTCTCGAAAACAGACTACCTTCCATAATGAGAAGGCTACAATCCATTGGAGTAACTAAAATCTGAACAACAGACTACCTTCCATAATTAGAAAGCTACAATCCATTGGAGTAACAGAAATCTCAACGACAGACTACCTTCCACAATGACAAGGCTACCATCTATTAGAGTAACAAAAATCTCGACAACAGACCACCTTCCATAATTACAAGGCTACCATCCATTGGAGTATCAAAAATCTCGAAAATAGACTACCTTCAATAATGACAAGGCTACCATCCATTGGAATAACCAAAATCTTGAAAATAGAGTACCTTCCATAATGACAAGGCTATCATCCATTGAAGTAACAAAAATCTGAACAACAAACTACCTTTCATAATGACAAGGCTACCATCTATTGGAGTAATAGAGATATCGACAATAGACTACCTTCAATAATTACAAGGCTACCTTCCATTGGAGTAACAAAAATCTCAACAAAAGACTACCTTCCATAATAACAAGGTTACCATCCATTGGAATAACAAAAATCACGACAACAGACTCCCTTCCATAATGACAAGGCTACAATCCATTGGAGTAACAGAAATCTCAACGACATACTACCTTCTAAAATGACAAGGCTACCATGCATTGGAGTAACAAAAATCTCGATAAAAAACTACCTTCCATAATGACAAGGCTACCATCCATTGGAATAAAAAAAATCTCGACAAAAGACTACCTTCCATAATGACAAGGTTACCATACATTGGAATAACCAAAATATCGACAATAGAGTACCTTCCATAATGACAAGGCTATCATCCATTGAAGTAACAAAAATCTGAACAACAGACTACCTTTCATAATGACAAGGCTACCATCCATTGGAGTAACAAAAATCTCAACGATCGACTACCTTCCTTAATGACAAGGCTATCATCCATTGGAGTAATAGAGATATCGACAACAGACTACCTTCAATAATGACAAGGCTACCTTCCATTGGAGTAACAAAAATCTCGGCAACAAACTCCCTTCCATAATAACAAGGTTACCATCCATTGGAATAACAAAAATCTCGACAACAGACTACCTTCCATAATTTCAAGGCTACCACCCATTGGAGTATCAGAAATCTCAAAGACATACTACCTTCCATAATGACAAGACTACCATTCATTGGAGTAACAAAAATATCGACAACAAACTACCTTCCATAATGACAAGGCTATCATCCATTGAAGTAACAAAAATCTGAACAACAGACTACCTTTCATTATGACAAGGCTACCATCCATTGGAGTAACAAAAATCTCGACAAAAAACTACCTTCCTTAATGAGAAGGCTACCATCCATTGGAATAACAAAAATCTCGACAACAGACTACCTTCCATAATGACAAGGCTACCATCCATTGGAGTAACAAAAATCTCGACAAAAAACTACCTTCCATAATGACAAGGCTACCATCCATTGGAATAACAAAAATCTCGTCAAAAGACTACCTTCCATAATGACAAGGTTACCATCCATTGAAATAACAAATATCTCGACAATAGACTACCTTTCATAATGACAAGGCTACCATCCAATGGAATAAAAAATTCTCGACAACAGACTACCTTTCATAATGACAAGGCTACAATCCATTAGAGTAACAAAAATCTGAACAACAGACTACCTTCCATAATGAGAAGGCTACAGTCCATTGGAGTAACAGAATTCTCAACGACAGACTACATTCCACAATGACAAGGCTACCATCTATTAGAGTAACAAAAATCTCAACAACAGACCACCTTCCATAATTTCAAGGCTACCATCCATTGGAGTATCAAAAATCTCGACAATAGACTACTTTCAATAATGACAAGGCTACCATACATTGGAATAACCAAAATATCGACAATAAAGTACCTTCCATAATGACAAGGCTATCATCCATTGAAGTAACAAAAATCTGAACAACAGACTACCTTTCATAATGACAAGGCTACCATCCATTGGAGTAACAGAAATCTCAATGATCGACTACCTTCCATAATGACAAGGCTATCATCCATTGGAGTAATAGAGATATCGACAACAGACTACCTTCAATAATGACAAGGCTACCATCCATTGGAGTAACAAAGATATCGATAACATACAACCTTCCATAATGACAAGGCTTCCAACCAATGGAGTAATAAAAATATCGAAAATAGACTATCTTCCATAATGACAAGGCTACCATCCATTGGAGTAAAAAAACTCTCGACAACAGACTACCTTCCATAATGTAAAGGCTACCATCCATTGTAGTAACAAAGATATCGACAACATACAAACTTCCGTAATGACAAGGCTACCATCCATTGGAGTAACAAAAATATCGACAACAGACTACGTTCCACAATGACAAGGCTACCATCCATTGGAGTAACAAAGATATCGACAACATACAACCTTCCATAATGACAAGGCTACCATCCATTGGAGTAACAAAGATATCGACAACATACAACCTTCCATAATGACAAGGCTACCATCCATTGGAGTAACAAAAATATCGATAACAGACTACGTTCCACAATGACAAGGCTACCATCCATTAGAGTAACAAAGATATCGACAACATACAACCTTCCATAAAGACAAGGCTTCCATCCAATGGAGTAATAAAAATATCAACAATAGACTATCTTCCATAATGACAAGGCTACCATCCATTGTAGTAACAAACCTCTCGACAACAAACAACCTATCATAATGACAAGGCTACCATCCATTGGAGTAACAAAAATATCAACAAGAGACTAGCTTCCATAATGACAAGGCTACCATCCATTGGAGTAACAAAAATCTCGACAACAAACTACCTTCCATAATGACAAGGATACCATCCATTGGAGTAACAAAGATATCGACAACATACAACCTTCCATAATGACAAGGATACCATCCATTGGAGTAACAAAAATATCGACAACATACAACCTTCCATAATGACAAGGCTACCATCCATTGGAGTAACAAAAATATTAACAAAATACAACCTTCCATAATGAGAAGGCTACTATCTGTTGCAGTAACAAAAATCTTGACAACAGACTACTTACCATAATTACAAGGCTACCATCCATTAGTGTAAGAAAAATTTGGACAACAGACAACCTTCCATAATGACAAGGCTACCATCCATTAGAGTAACAAAAATATCAACAAGAGACTAGCTTCCATAATGACAAGGCTACCATCCATTGTTGTAACAAAAATCTCGACAACAGACTACCTTCCATAATGACAAGGCTACCATCCATTGGAGTAACAAAGATATCGACAACATACAACCTTCCATAATGACAAGGCTTCCAACCAATGGAGTAATAAAAATATCGACAATAGACTATCTTCCATAATGACAAGGCTACCATCCATTGGAGTAAAAAAACTCTCGACAACAGACTACCTTCCATAATGTAAAGGCTACCATCCATTGTAGTAACAAAGATATCGACAACATACAAACTTCCATAATGACAAGGCTACCATCCATTGGAGTAACAAAAATCTCGACAAAAGACTACCTTCCATAATAACAAGGTTACCATCCATTAGAATAACAAAAATCTCGACAACTGACTCCCTTCCATAATGACAAGGCTACAA
This sequence comes from Vicia faba, assembly GCA_948472305.1. Classification (NCBI taxonomy): domain Eukaryota; kingdom Viridiplantae; phylum Streptophyta; class Magnoliopsida; order Fabales; family Fabaceae; genus Vicia; species Vicia faba. The sequence continues at coordinate 658,057,075 of OX451739.1, forward strand.
TCCATTGGAGTAACATAAATCTCAACGATATACTACCTTCCATAATGACAAGGCTACCATTCATTGGAGTAACAAAACTATCAACAACAGACTACCTTCAATAATGACAAGGCTATATCCATTGGGGTAACAAAAATCTCGACAACAGACTACCTTCCATAATGACAAGGCTACCATCCATTGGAGTAACAAATATCTCAACAACATACTACCTTCCATAATGACAAGGTTACCATCCAATGTAATAAAAAAATCTCGACAACAGACTACCTTCCATAATGACAAGGCTACAATCCATTGGAGTAACAAAAATCTGAACAACAGACTACCTTCCATAATGACAAGGCTACAATCCATTGGTGTATCAGAAATCTCAACGATAGACTACCTTCCATAATGGCAAGGCTACCATCCATTGGAGTAACAAAAATCTCGACAACAGACTACCTTCCATAAATACAAGGCTACCACCCATTGGAGTATCAAAAATCACGACAACAGACTACCTTCCATAATGACAAGGCTATCATCAATTGGAGTAGCAAAAATATGAACAACAAACTACCTTCCATAATGAAAAGGCTACCATCCATTGGAGTAACACAAATCTCAACGACCGACTACCTTCCATAATGACAAGGCTACCATCCATTGGAATAACAAAAATCTCGACAATAGACTACCTTTCATAATGACAAGGCTACCATCCATTGGAGTAACAAATATCTGAACAATAGACTACCTTGCATAATGACAAGGCTTTCATCCATTGGAGTAACAGAGATATCGATAATAGACTACCTTCCATAATGACAAGGCTACCATCCATTGGAGTAACAAAAATCTCGACAAAAATCTAACTTCCCTAATGAGAAGGCTACCATCCATTGGAATAACAAAAATCTCGACAAAAGACTACCTTCCATAATGACAAGGTTACCATCCATTGGAATAACAAATATCTCGACAACAGACTACTTTCCATAATGACAAGGCTACCATCCAATGGAATAAAAAATTCTCGACAACAGACTACCTTCCAAAATGACAAGGCTACCATCCATTTGAGTAACAAAAATCTGAACAACAGACTACCATCCATTATGACAAGGCTACAATCCATTGGTGTAACAGAAATCTCAACGATAGACTACCTTCCATAATGACAAGGCTACCATCCATTGGAGTAACATAAATCTCGACAACAGACTACCATCCATAATTACAAGGCTACCACCCATTGGAGTATCAAAAATCACGACAACAGACTACCTTCCATAATGACAAGGCTATCATCGATTGGAGTAGCAAAAATATGAACACCAAACTACCTTCCATAATGAAAAGGATACCATCCATTGGAGTAACACAAATCTCGACGACCGACTACCTTACATAATGACAAGGCTACCCTCCATTGGAATAATAAAAATCTCGACAATAGACTACCTTTCATAATGACAAGGCTACCATCCATTGGAGTAACAAATATCTGAACAACAGACTACCTTGCATAATGACAAGGCTTTCATCCATTCGAGTAACAGAGATATCGACAACAGACTACCTTCAATAATGACCAGGCTACCATCCATTGGAGTAACAAAAATCTCGACAAAAGACTACCTTCCATAATAACAAGGTTACCATCCATTGGAATAACAAAAAATTCTCGACAACAGACTACCTTCCATAATAACAAGGCTACAATCCATTGGAGTAACAAAAATCTGAACAACAGACTACCTTCCATAATGAGAAGGCTACAATCCATTGGAGTAACAGAAATCTCAATGACAGGCTACCTTCCACAATGACAAGGCTACCATCCAATGGAATAAAAAAATCTCGACAAAAGACTACCTTCCATAATAACAAGGTTACCATCCATTGGAATAACAAAAATCTCGACAACAGACTCCCTTCCATAATGATAAGACTACAATCCATTGGAGTAACAAAAATCTTAACAACAGACTACCTTCTATAATGACAAGGCTACAATCCATTGGTGTAAAAGAAATATCAACAACATACTACCTTCCACAATGACAAGGCTACCATCCATTGGAGTAACAAAAATCTCGAAAATAGACTACCTTCCATAATTACAAGGCTACCACCCATTGTTGTATCAAAAATCACGACAACAGACTACTTTCCATAATGAAAAGGCTATCATCGATTGTAGTAGCAAAAATATGAACAACAGACTACCTTCCATAATGAAAATCCTACCATCCATTGGAGTAACACAAATCTCAACGACCGACTACCTTCCATAATGACAAGGCTACCATCAATTGGAGTAACAAAAATCTCGACAAAAAACTACCTTCCTTAATGAGAAGTCTACCATCCATTGGAATAACAAAAATCTCGACAAAAGACTACCTTCCATAATGACAAGGTTACCATCCATTGGAATAACAAATATCTCGACAACAGACTACCTTCCATAATGACAAGGCTACCATCCAATGGAATAAAAAATTCTCGACAACAGACTACCTTCCATAATGACAAGGCTACAATCCATTGGAGTAACAAAAATCTGAACAACAGACTACCTTCCATAATGAGAAGGCTAAAATCCATTGGAGTAACAGAAATCTCAACGACATACTACCTTCCATAATGACAAGGCTACCATTCATTGGAGTAACAAAACTATCGACAACAGACTACCTTCCATAATGACAAGGCTACATCCACTGGGGTAACAAAAATTTAGACAACAGACTACCTTCCATAATGACAAGGCTACCATCCATTGGAGTAACAAAAATCTTGACAAAAAACTACCTTCCTTAATGAGAAGGCTACCATCCATCATTGGAATAACAAAAATCTCGACAACAGACTACCTTCCATAATGACAAGGCTACCATTCATTGGAGTAACAAAAATCTCAACAAAAAACTACCTTCCATAATGACAAGGCTACCATCCATTGGAATAACAAAAATCTCGACAAAAGACTACCTTCCATAATGACAAGGTTACCATCCATTGGAATAACAAATATCTCGACAACAGACTACCTTCCATAATGACAAGTCTACTATCCAATGGAATAAAAAATTCTCGACAACAGACTACCTTCCATAATGACAAGGCTACAATCCATTGGAGTAACAAAAATCTTAACGACAAACTACCTTCCATAATGACAAGGCTACAATCCATTGGTGTAACAGAAATATCAACGACAGACTACCTTCCATAATGACAAGGCTACCATCCATTGGAGTACCAAAAATCTCGACAACAGACTACCTTCCATAATTACAAGGCTACCACCGATTGGAGTATCAAAAATCACGACAACAGACTACTTTCCATAATGACAAGGCTATCATCGATTGGAGTAGCAAAAATATGAACAATAGACTACCTTGCATAATGACAAGGCTACAATCCAATGGAATAACAAACATTTTGACAACAGACTACCTTCCATAATGACAAGGCTACCATCCATTGGAGTAACAAAAATCTCGACAAAAAACTATCTTACATAATGACAAGGCTACCATCCATTGGAATAACAAAAATCTCGAAAACAAACTACCTTCCATAATGACAAGGCTACCATCCATTGGAGTATCAAAAATCTGAACAACAGACTACCTTCCATAATTAGAAGGCTACAATCCATTGGAGTAACAGAAATCTCAACGACAGACTACCTTCCACAATGACAAGGTTACCATCTATTAGAGTAACAAAAATCTCGACAACAGACCACCTTCCATAATTACAAGGCTACCATCCATTGGAGTATCAAAAATCTCGAAAACAGACTACCTTCAATAATGACAAGGCTACCATCCATTGGAATAACCAAAATCTCGACAATAGAGTACCTTCCATAATGACAAGGCTACAATCCATTGGAGTAACAAAAATCTTAACAATAGACTACGTTCCATAATGACAAGGCTACAATCCATTGGTGTAACAGAAATCTGAACGACATACTACCTTCCATAATGACAAGGCTACCATTCATTGGAGTAACAAAAATATCGACAACAGACTACCTTCAATAATGACAAGGCTACATCCATTGGGGTAACAAAAATCTCGACAACAGACTACCTACCATAATGACAAGGCTACCATCCATTGGAGTAACAAAAATCTCGACAAAAAACTACCTTCCTTAATGAAAAGGCTACCATCCATTGGAATAACAAAAATCTCGACAACACACTACCTTCCATAATGATAAGGCTACCATCCATTGGAGTAACAAAAATTTCGACAAAAAACTACCTTCCATAATGACAAGGCTACCATCCATTGGAATAACAAAAATCTCGACAAAAGACTACCTTCCATAATAACAAGGTTACCATCCATTGGAATAACAAATATCTTGACAACAGACTACTTTCCATAATGACAAGGCTACCATCCAATGGAATAAAAAATTCTCGACAACAGACTACCTTCCATAATGACAAGGTTACAATCCATTGGAGTAACAAAAATCTGAACAACAGACTACCTTCCATAATAAGAAGCCTACAATCCATTGGAGTAACAGAAATCTCAACGACATACTAACTTCCATAATAACAAGGCTACCATTCTTTGGAGTAACAAAAATATCGACAATAGACTACCTTCCATAATGACAAGGCTACCATCCATTGGAGTAACAAAAATCTCGACAAAAAACTACCTTCCTTAATGAGAAGGCTACCATCCATTGGAATAACAAAAATCTGGACAACAGACTACCTTCCATAATGACAAGGCTACCATCCATTGGAGTAACAAAAATCTCGACAAAAAACTACCTTCCATAATGACAAGGCTACCATCACTTGAAATAACAAAAATCTCGACAAAACACTACCTTCCATAATGACAAGGTTACCATCCATTGGAATAACAAATATCTCAACAACAGACTACCTTCCATAATGACATGGCTACCATCTAATGGAATAAAAAATTCTCGAAAACAGACTACCTTCCATAATGAGAAGGCTACAATCCATTGGAGTAAAAAAAATCTGAACAACAGACTACATTCCATAATGAGAAGGCTACAATCCATTGGAGTAACAGAAATCTCAACGACAGACTACCTTCCACAATGACAAGTCTACCATCTATTAGAGTAACAAAAATCTCGACAACAGACCACCTTCCATAATTACAAGGCTACCATCCATTGGATTATCAAAAATCTCGAAAACAGACTACCTTCAATAATGACAAGGCTACCAGACATTGGAATAACCAAAATCTCGACAATAGAGTACCTTCCAAATGACAAGGCTATCATCCATTGAAGTAACAAAAATATGAACAACAGACTACCTTCCATAATGACAAGGCTACCATCCATTGGAGTAACAGAAATCTCAACGATCGACTACCTTCCATATTGACAAGGCTATCATCCATTGGAGTAATAAAGATATCGACAACAGACTACCTTCAATAATGACAAGGCTACCTTCCATTGGAGTAACAAAAATCTCAACAAAAGACTACCTTCCATAATAACAAGGTTACTTTCCATTGGAATAGCAAAAATCTCGACAACGGACTGTGTTCCATAATGACAAGGCTACAATCCATTGGAGTAACAGAAATCTCAACAACATACAACCTTCTATAATGACAAGGCTACCATCTATTGGAGTAACAAAAATCTCGACAAAAAACTACCTTCCATAATGACAAGGATACCATCCATTGGAATAACAAAAATCTCGACAAAAGACTACCTTCCACAATGACAAGGCTACCATCCATTGGAATAACAAATATCTCGACAACAGACTACCTTCCATAATGACAAGTCTACCATCCAATGGAATAAAAAATTCTCGACAACAGACTACCTTCCATAATGACAAGGCTACAATCCATTGGAGTAACAAAAATCTGAACAACAGACTACCTTCCATAATGAGAAGGCTACAATCCATTGGTGTAAGAGAAATATCAACGACAGACTACCTTCCATAATGACAAGGCTACCATCCATTGGAGTAACAAAAATCTCGACAATAGACTACCTTTCATAATTACAAGGCTACCACCCATTGTTGTATCAAAAATCACGACAACAGACTACTTTCCATAATGAAAAGGCTATCATCGATTGGAGTAGCAAAAATATGAACAACAGACTACCTTCCATAATGAAAAGCCTACCATCCATTGGAGTAACACAAATCTCAACGACCGACTACCTTCCATAATGATAAGGCTACCATCCATTGGAGTAACAAACATCTCGACAAAAAACTACCTTCCTTAATGAGAAGTCTACCATCCATTGGAATAACTAAAATCTCGACAAAAGACTACCTTCCATAACGACAAGGTTACCATCCATTGGAATAACAAATATCTCGACAATAGACTACCTTCCATAATGACAAGGCTACCATCCAATGGAATAAAAAATTCTCGACAACAGACTACCTTCCATAATGACAAGGCTACAATCCATTCGAGTAACAAAAATCAGAACAACAGACTACCTTCCATAATGAGAAGGCTACAATCAATTGGAGTAACAGAAATCTCAACGACATACTACCTTCCATAATGAAAAGGCTACCATTCATTGGAGTAACAAAAATATCGACAATAGACTACCTTCCATAATGACAAGGCTACCATCCATTGGAGTAACAAAAATCTCGACAAAAAACTACCTTCCCTAATGAGAAGGCTACCATCCATTGGAATAACAAAAATATCGACAACAGACTACCTTCCATAATGACAAGGCTACCATCCATTGGAGTAACAAAAATCTCGACAAAAAACTACCTTCCATAATGACAAGGCTACCATCCATTGAAATAACAAAAATCTCGACAAAACACTACCTTCCATAATGACAAGGTTACCATCCATTGGAATAACAAATATATCAACAACAGACTACCTTCCATAATGACAAGGTTACCATCTAATGGAATAAAAAATTCTCGAAAACAGACTACCTTCCATAATGAGAAGGCTACAATCGATTGGAGTAACAGAAATCTCAACGACATACTACCTTCCATAACGACAAGGCTACCATTCATTGGAGTAACTAAAATATCGACAATAGACTACCTTCCATAATGACAAGGCTACCATCCATTGGAGTAACAATAATCTCGACAAAAAACTACATTCCTTAATGAGAAGGCTACCATCCATTGGAATAACAAAAATCTCAATGACAGACTACCTTCCACAATGACAAGGCTACCATCTATTAGAGTAACAAAAATCTCGACAACAGTCCACCTTCCATAATTACAAGGCTACCATCCATTGGAGTATCAAAAATCTCGAAAACAGACTACCTTCAATAATGACAAGGCTACCATCCATTGGAATAACCAAAATCTCGACAATAGAGTACCTTCCAAAATGACAAGGCTATCATCCATTGAAGTAACAAAAATCTGAATAACAGACTACCTTTCATAATGACAAGGCTACCATCCATTGGAGTAACAGAAATCTCAACGATCGACTACCTTCCATATTGACAAGGCTATCATCCATTGGAGTAATAGAGATATCGACAACAGACTACCTTAAATAATGACAAGGCTACCTTCCATTGGAGTAACAAAAATCTCGACAATAGACTACCATCCATTGGAATAACAAAAATCTCAATGACAGACTACCTTCCACAATGACAAGGCTACCATCTATTAGAGTAACAAAAATCTCGACAACAGTCCACCTTCCATAATGACAAGGCTACCATCCATTGGAGTAACAAAAATCTCGACAAAAAACTACCTTCCATAATGAGAAGGCTACCATCCATTGGAATAACAAAAATCTTGACAATAGACTACCTTCCATAATGACAAGGCTACCATCCATTGGAGTAACAAAAATATCGACAAAAAACTATCTTCCATAATGACAAGGCTACCATCCAATGGAATAACAAAAATATTGACAAAAGACTACCTTCCATAATGACAAGGGTACCATCCAGTGGAATAACAAATGTCTCGACAATAAACTACCTTCCAAAATGACAAGGCTACATCCATTGGGGTAACGAAAATTTCGACAACAGACTACCTTCCATAATTACAAGGCTACCATCCATTGGAGTAACAAAAATCTTGACAAAAAACTACCTTTCTTAATGAGAAGGCTACCATCCATTGGAATAACAAAAATCTCGACAACAGACTACCTTCCATAATGACAAGGTTACCATCCATTGGAGTAACAAAAATCTCGACAAAAAACTACCTTCCATAATGACAAGGCTACCATCCATCGGAATAACAAAAATCTCGACAAAAGACTAACTTCCATAATGACAAGGTTACCATCCATTGGAATAACAAATATCTCGACAACAGACTACCTTCCATAATGACAAGGCTACCATCCAATGGAATAAAAATTTCTCGACAACAGACTACCTTCCATAATGACAAGGCTACAATCCATTGGAATATTAAAAATCTGAACAACAGACTACCTTCCATAATGAGAAGGCTACAATCCATTGGAGTAACAGAAATCTCAACGACATACTACCTTCCATAATGACAAGGCTACCATTCATTGGAGTAACAAAAATATCGACAACAGACTACCTTCCATAATGACAAGGCTACCATCCATTGGAGTAACAAAAATCTTGACAAAAAACTACTTTCCTTAATAAGAAGGCTACCATCCATTGGAATAACAAATTCTCGACAACAGACTACCTTCCATAATGACAAGGCTACAATCCATTGGAGTAACAAAAATCTGAACAACAGACTACCTTCCATAATGAGAAGGCTACAATCCATTGGAGTAACAGAAATCTCAACGACATACTACCTTCCACAATGACAAGGCTACCATCCAATGGAATAAAAAAATCACGACAAAAGACTACCTTCCATAAAAACAAGGTTACCATCCATTGGAATAACAAAAATCTCGACAACAGACTCCCTTCCATAATGATAAGGCTACAATCCATTGGAGTAACAAAAATCTTAACAACAAACTACCTTCTATAATTACAAGGCTACAATCCATTGGTGTAACAGAAATATCAACGACAGACTACCTTCCATAATGACAAGGCTACCATCCATTGGAGTAACAAAAATCTTGACAATAGACTACCTTTCATAATTACAAGGCTACCACCCATTGTTGTATCAAAAATCACGACAACAGACTACTTTCCATAATGAAAAGGCTATCATCGATTGCAGTAGCAAAAATATGAACAACACGCTACCTTCAATAATGAAAAGCCTACCATCCATTGGAGTAACACAAATCTCAACGACTGACTACCTTCCATAATGACAAGGCTACCATTCATTGGAGTAACAAAAATCTCGACAAAAAACTACCTTCCTTAATGAGAAGTCTACCATCCATTGGAATAACAAAAATCTCGACAAAAGACTACCTTCCATAATGACAAGGTTACCATCCATTGGAATAACAAATATATCGACAACAGACTACCTTCCATAATGACAAGGCTACCATCCAATGGAATAAAAAATTCTCGACAACAGACTACCTTCCATAATGACAAGGCTACAATCCATTGGAGTAACAAAAATATTAACAACAAACTACCTTCCATAATGACAAGGATACAATCCATTGGTGTAACAGAAATATCAACGACATACTACCTTCCATAATGACAAGGCTACCATCCATTGGAGTAACAATAATCTCGACAACAGACTACCTTCAATAATTACAAGGCTATCACCGATAGAAGTATCAAAAATCACGACAACGGACTACTTTCCATAATGACAAGGCTATCATCATTTGGAGTAGCAAAAATATGAACAACAAACTACCTTCCATAATGAAAAGGCTACCATCCATTGGAGTAACACAAATCTCAACGATCGACTACCTTCCATAATGACAAGGCTACCATCCATTGGAGTAACAAAAATCTCGACAAAAAACTACCTTCCATAATGAGAAGGCTACCATCCATTGGAATAACAAAAATCTTGACAATAGACTACCTTCCATAATGACAAGGCTACCATCCATTGGAGTAACAAAAATCTCGACAAAAAACTATCTTCCATAATGACAAGGCTACCATCCATTGGAATAACAAAAATATCGACAAAAGACTACCTTCCATAATGACAAGGGTACCATCCAGTGGAATAACAAATGTCTCGACAACAAACTACCTTCCAAAATGACAAGGCTACATCCATTGGGGTAACAAAAATTTCGACAACAGACTACCTTCCATAATTACAAGGCTACCATCCATTGGAGTAACAAAAATCTTGACAAAAAACTACCTTTCTTAATGAGAAGGCTACCATCCATTGGAATAACAAAAATCTCGACAACAGACTACCTTCCATAATGACAAGGCTACCATCCATTGGAGTAACAAAAATCTCGACAAAAAACTACCTTCCATAATGACAAGGCTACCATCCATCGGAATAACAAAAATCTCGACAAAAGACTAACTTCCATAATGACAAGGTTACCATCCATTGGAATAACAAATATCTCGACAACAGACTACCTTCCATAATGACAAGGCTACCATCCAATGGAATAAAAATTTCTCGACAACAGACTACCTTCCATAATGACAAGGCTACAACCCATTGGAATATTAAAAATCTGAACAACAGAGTACCTTCCATAATGAGAAGGCTACAATCCATTGGAGTAACAGAAATCTCAACGACATACTACCTTCCATAATGACAAGGCTACCATTCATTGGAGTAACAAAAATATCGACAACAGACTACCTTCCATAATGACAAGGCTACCATCCATTGGAGTAACAAAAATCTTGACAAAAAACTACTTTCCTTAATAAGAAGGCTACCATCCATTGGAATAACAAAAATCTCGACAACAGACTACCTTCCATAATGACAAGGCTTCCATTCATTGGAGTAACAAAAATCTCGACAAAAAACTACCTTCCATAATGACAAGGCTACCATCCATTGGAATAACAAAAATCTCGACAAAAGACTACCTTTCATAATGACAAGGTTACCATCCATTGGAATAACAAATATCTCGACAACAGGCTACCTTCCATAATGACAAGTCTACCATCAAATGGAATAAAAAATTCTCGACAACAGACTACCTTCCATAATGACAAGGCTACAATCCATTGGAGTAACAAAAATATTAACAACAGACTACCTTCCATAATGACAAGGCTACAATCCATTGGTGTAACAGAAATATCAACGACAGACTACCTTCCATAATGACAAGGCTACCATCCATTGGAGTAACAAAAATCTCGACAACAGACTACCTTCCATAATTACAAGGCTACCACCGATTGAAGTATCAAAAATCACGACAACGGACTACTTTCCATAATGACGAAGCTATCATCGATTGGAGTAGCAAAAATATGAGCAATAGACTACCTTCCATAATGACAAGGCTACAATCCAATGGTGTAACATAAATATCAACGACAAACTACGTTCCACAATGACAAGGCTACCATCCATTGAAGTAACAAAAATCTCGACAACAGACTACCTTCCATAATTACAAGGTCACCACCAATTGGAGTATCAAAAATCACGACAACAGACTACTTTTCATAATGACAAGGCTATCATCGATTGGGGTAGCAAAAATATGAACAACAGACTACCTTCCATAATGAAAAGGCTACCATCCATTGGAGTAACACAAATCTCAACGATTGACTACCTTCCATAATGAAGTCTACCATCCATTGGAGTAACAAAAATCTCGACTAAAAACTACCTTCCTTAATGAGAAGGCTACCATCCATTGGAATAACAAAAATCTTGACCATAGACTACCTTCCATAATGACAAGGCTACCATCCATTGGAGTAACAAAAATCTCGACAAAAAACTATCTTCCATAATGACAAGGCTACCATCCATTGGAATAACAAAAATATCGACAAAAGACTACCTTCCATAATGACGAGGTTACCATCCAGTGGAATAACAAATATCGCGACAATAGACTACCTTCCATAATGACAAGGCTACATCCATTGGGGTAACAAAAATTTCGACAACAGACTACCTTCCATAATTACAAGGCTACCACCCATTGGAGTATCAAAAATCTTGACAAAAAACTACCTTTCTTAATGAGAAGGCTACCATCCATTGGAGTAACAAAAATATCGACAACAGACTACCTTCCATAATTACAAGGCTACCACCCATTGGAGTATCAAAAATCACGACAACAGACTACTTTCCATAATGACAAGGCTATCATCGATTGGAGTAGCAAAAATATGAACAATAGACTACCTTCCATAATGAAAAGGCTACCATCCATTGGAGTAACATAAATCTCAACGATCGACTACCTTCCATAATGACAAGGCTACCATCCATTGGAGTAACAAAAATCTCGACAAAAAACTACCTTCCTTAACGAGAAGGCTATCATCCATTGGAATAACAAAAATCTCGAAAATAGACTACCTTCCATAATGACAAGGCTACCATCCATTGGAGTAACAAAAATCTCGACAAAAAACTACCTTCCATAATGACAAGGATACCATCCATTGGAATAACAAAAATCTCTACAAAAGACTACCTTCAATAATGACAAGGTTACCATCCATTGGAATAACAAAAATCTCGACAAAAGACTACCTTCCATAATGACAAGGCTACCATCCATTGGAATAACAAAAATCTCGACAAAAGACTACCTTCCATAATGACGAGGTTACCATCCATTGGAATAACAAATATCTCGACAATAGACTACCCTCCATAATGACAAGGCTACATCCATTGGGGTAACAAAAATTTCGACAACAGACTACCTTCCATAGTTACAAGGCTACCATCCATTGGAGTAACAAAAATCTTGACAAAAAACTACCTTTCTTAATGAGAAGGCTACCATCCATTGGAATAACAAAAATCTCGACAACAGACTAACTTCCATAATGACAAGGCTAACATCCATTGGAGTAACAAAAATCTCGACAAAAAACTATCTTCCATAATGACAAGGCTACCATCAATTGGAATATCAAAATTCTCGACAAAAGACTAACTTCCATAATGACAAGGTTACCATCCATTGGAGTAACAAAAATCTCGACAAAAAACTATCTTCCATAATGACAAGGCTACCATCCATTGGAATAACAAAAATATCGACAAAAGACTACCTTCCATAATGACAAGGGTACCATCCAGTGGAATAACAAATGTCTCGACAATAAACTACCTTCCAAAATGACAAGGCTACATCCATTGGGGTAACAAAAATTTCGACAACAGACTACCTTCCATAATTACAAGGCTACCATCCATTGGAGTAACAAAAATCTTGACAAAAAACTACCTTTCTTAATGAGAAGGCTACCATCCATTGGAATAACAAAAATCTCGACAACAGACTACCTTCCATAATGACAAGGCTACCATCCATTGGAGTAACAAAAATCTCGACAAAAAACTACCTTCCATAATGACAAGGCTACCATCCATCGGAATAACAAAAATCTCGACAAAAGACTAACTTCCATAATGACAAGGTTACCATCCATTGGAATAACAAATATCTCGACAACAGACTACCTTCCATAATGACAAGGCTACCATCCAATGGAATAAAAATTTCTCGACAACAGACTACCTTCCATAATGACAAGGCTACAATCCATTGGAATATTAAAAATCTGAACAACAGAGTACCTTCCATAATGAGAAGGCTACAATCCATTGGAGTAACAGAAATCTCAACGACATACTACCTTCCATAATGACAAGGCTACCATTCATTGGAGTAACAAAAATATCGACAACAGACTACCTTCCATAATGACAAGGCTACCATCCATTGGAGTAACAAAAATCTTGACAAAAAACTACTTTCCTTAATAAGAAGGCTACCATCCATTGGAATAACAAAAATCTCGACAACAGACTACCTTCCATAATGACAAGGCTTCCATTCATTGGAGTAACAAAAATCTCGACAAAAAACTACCTTCCATAATGACAAGGCTACCATCCATTGGAATAACAAAAATCTCGACAAAAGACTACCTTTCATAATGACAAGGTTACCATCCATTGGAATAACAAATATCTCGACAACAGGCTACCTTCCATAATGACAAGTCTACCATCAAATGGAATAAAAAATTCTCGACAACAGACTACCTTCCATAATGACAAGGCTACAATCCATTGGAGTAACAAAAATATTAACAACAGACTACCTTCCATAATGACAAGGCTACAATCCATTGGTGTAACCGAAATATCAACGACAGACTACCTTCCATAATGACAAGGCTACCATCCATTGGAGTAACAAAAATCTCGACAACAGACTACCTTCCATAATTACAAGGCTACCACCGATTGAAGTATCAAAAATCACGACAACGGACTACTTTCCATAATGACGAAGCTATCATCGATTGGAGTAGCAAAAATATGAGCAATAGACTACCTTCCATAATGACAAGGCTACAATCCAATGGTGTAACATAAATATCAACGACAAACTACGTTCCACAATGACAAGGCTACCATCCATTGAAGTAACAAAAATCTCGACAACAGACTACCTTCCATAATTACAAGGTCACCACCCATTGGAGTATCAAAAATCACGACAACAGACTACTTTTCATAATGACAAGGCTATCATCGATTGGGGTAGCAAAAATATGAACAACAGACTACCTTCCATAATGAAAAGGCTACCATCCATTGGAGTAACACAAATCTCAACGATCGACTACCTTCCATAATGAAGTCTACCATCCATTGGAGTAACAAAAATCTCGACTAAAAACTACCTTCCTTAATGAGAAGGCTACCATCCATTGGAATAACAAAAATCTTGACCATAGACTACCTTCCATAATGACAAGGCTACCATCCATTGGAGTAACAAAAATCTCGACAAAAAACTATCTTCCATAATGACAAGGCTACCATCCATTGGAATAACAAAAATATCGACAAAAGACTACCTTCCATAATGACGAGGTTACCATCCAGTGGAATAACAAATATCGCGACAATAGACTACCTTCCATAATGACAAGGCTACATCCATTGGGGTAACAAAAATTTCGACAACAGACTACCTTCCATAATTACAAGGCTACCATCCATTGGAGTAACAAAAATCTTGACAAAAAACTACCTTTCTTAATGAGAAGGCTACCATCCATTGGAGTAACAAAAATATCGACAACAGACTACCTTCCATAATTACAAGGCTACCACCCATTGGAGTATCAAAAATCACGACAACAGACTACTTTCCATAATGACAAGGCTATCATCGATTGGAGTAGCAAAAATATGAACAATAGACTACCTTCCATAATGAAAAGGCTACCATCCATTGGAGTAACATAAATCTCAACGATCGACTACCTTCCATAATGACAAGGCTACCATCCATTGGAGTAACAAAAATCTCGACAAAAAACTACCTTCCTTAACGAGAAGGCAATCATCCATTGGAATAACAAAAATCTCGAAAATAGACTACCTTCCATAATGACAAGGCTACCATCCATTGGAGTAACAAAAATCTTGACAAAAAACTACCTTCCATAATGACAAGGCTACCATCCATTGGAATAACAAAAATCTCTACAAAAGACTACCTTCCATAATGACAAGGTTACCATCCATTGGAATAACAAAAATCTCGACAAAAGACTTCCTTCCATAATGACAAGGCTACCATCCATTGGAATAACAAAAATCTCGACAAAAGACTACCTTCCATAATGACGAGGTTACCATCCATTGGAATAACAAATATCTCGACAATAGACTACCCTCCATAATGAAAAGGCTACATCCATTGGGGTAACAAAAATTTCGACAACAGACTACCTTCCATAATTACAAGGCTACCATCCATTGGAGTAACAAAAATCTTGACAAAAAACTACCTTTCTTAATGAGAAGGCTACCATCCATTGGAATAACAAAAATCTCGACAACAGACTAACTTCCATAATGACAAGGCTAACATCCATTGGAGTAACAAAAATCTCGACAAAAAACTATCTTCCATAATGACAAGGCTACCATCAATTGGAATATCAAAATTATCGACAAAAGACTAACTTCCATAATGACAAGGTTACCATCCATTGGAATAACAAATATCTCGACAACAGACTACCTTCCATAATGACAAGTCTACCATCCAATGGAATAAAAAAATCTCGACAAAAGACTACCTCCCATAATAAGAAGGTTACCATCCATTGGAATAACAAAAATCTCGACAACAGACTCCCTTCCATAATGACAAGGCTACAATCCATTGGAGTAACAAAAATCTTAACAATAGACTACCTTCCATAATGACAAGGCTACAATCCATTGGTGTAACAGAAATATAAACGACAAACTACCTTCCACAATGACAAGGCTACCATCCATTGGAGTAACAAAAATATCGACAACAAACTACCTTCCATAATTACAAGGCTACCACCCATTGGAGTATAAAAAATCACGACAACAGACTACTTTCCATAATGACAAGGCTATCATCGATTGGAGTAGCAAAAATATGAACAATAGACTACCTTCCATAATGAAAAGGCTACCATCCATTGGAGTAACATAAATCTCAACGATCGACTACCTTCCTTAATGACAAGGCTACCATCCATTGGAGTAACAAAAATCTCGACAAAAAACTACCTTCCTTAATGAGAAGGCTATCATCCATTGGAATAACAAAAATCTCGAAAACAGACTACCTTCCATAATGACAAGGCTACCATCCATTGGAGTAACAAAAATCTCGACAAAAAACTACCTTCCATAATGACAAGGCTACCATCCATTGGAATAACAAAAATTTCTACAAAAGACTACCTTCCATAATGACAAGGTTACCATCCATTGGAATAACAAAAATCTCGACAAAAGACTACCTTCCATAATGACAAGGCTACCATCCATTGGAATAACAAAAACCTCGACAAAAGACTACCTTCCATAATGACGAGGTTACCATCCATTGGAATAACAAATATCTCGACAATAGACTACCTTCCATAATGACAAGGCTACATCCATTGGGGTAACAAAAATTTCGACAACAGACTACCTTCCATAATTACAAGGCTACCATCCATTGGAGTAACAAAAATCATGACAAAAAACTACCTTTCTTAATGAGAAGGCTACCATCCATTGGAATAACAAAAATCTCGACAACAGACTAACTTCCATAATGACAAGGCTACCATCCATTGGAGTAACAAAAATCTCGACAAAAAACTACCTTCCATAATGACAAGGCTTCCATCCATTGGAATAACAAAAATCTCGACAAAAGACTAACTTCCATAATGACAAGGTTACCATCCATTGGAATAACGAATATCTCGACAACAGACTACCTTCCATAATGACAAGTCTACCATCCAATGGAATAAAAAAATCTCGACAAAAGGCTACCTTCCATTATAACAAGGTTACCATCCATTGGAATAACAAAAATCTCCACAACAGACTCCCTTACATAATGACAAGGCTACAATCCATTGGAGTAAAAAAAATCTTAACAATATACTACCTTCCATAATTACAAGGCTACAATCCATTGGTGTAACAGAAATATCAACGACAAACTACCTTCCACAATGACAAGGCTACCATCCATTGGAGTAACAAAAATATCGACAACAGACTACCTTCCATAATTACAAGGCTACCACCCATTGGAGTATCAAAAATCACGACAACAGACTACTTTCCATAATGACAAGGCTATCATCGATTGGAGTAGCAAAAATATGAACAATAGACTACCTTCCAAAATGAAAAGGCTACCATCCATTGGAGTAACATAAATCTCAACGATCGACTACCTTCCTTAATGACAAGGCTACCATCCATTGGAGTAACAAAAATCTCGACAAAAAACTACCTTCCTTAATGAGAAGGCTATCATCCATTGGAATAACAAAAATCTCGAAAACAGACTACCTTCCATAATGACAAGGCTACCATCCATTGGAGTAACAAATATCTCGACAAAAGACTACCTTCCATAATGACGAGGTTACCATCCATTGGAATAACAAATATCTCGACAATAGACTACCTTCTATAATGACAAGGCTACATCCATTGGGGTAACAAAAATTTCGACAACAGACTACCTTCCATAATTACAAGGCTACCATCCATTGGAGTAACAAAAATCTTGACAAAAAACAACCTTTCTTAATGAGAAGGCTACCATCCATTGGAATAACAAAAATCTCGACAACAGACTAACTTCCATAATGACAAGGCTACCATCCATTGGAGTAACAAAAATCTCGACAAAAAACTACCTTCCATAATGACAAGGCTTCCATCCATTGGAATAACAAAAATCTCGACAAAAGACTAACTTCCATAATGACAAGGTTACCATCCATTGGAATAACAAATATCTCGACAACAGACTACCTTCCATAATGACAAGTCTACCATCCAATGGAATAAAAAAATCTCGACAAAAGACTACCTTCCATAATGACGAGGTTACCATCCATTGGAATAACGAAAATCTCGACAACAGACTCCCTTCCATAATGACAAGGCTACAATCCATTGGAGTAACAAAAATCTTAACAATAGACTACCTTCCATAATGACAAGGCTACAATCCATTGGTGTAACAGAAATATAAACGACAAACTACCTTCCACAATGACAAGGCTACCATCCATTGGAGTAACAAAAATATCGACAACAAACTACCTTCCATAATTACAAGGCTACCACCCATTGGAGTATAAAAAATCACGACAACAGACTACTTTCCATAATGACAAGGCTATCATCGATTGGAGTAGCAAAAATATGAACAATAGACTACCTTCCATAATGAAAAGGCTACCATCCATTGGAGTAACATAAATCTCAACGATCGACTACCTTCCTTAATGACAAGGCTACCATCCATTGGAGTAACAAAAATCTCGACAAAAAACTACCTTCCTTAATGAGAAGGATATCATCCATTGGAATAACAAAAATCTCGAAAACAGACTACCTTCCATAATGACAAGGCTACCATCCATTGGAGTAACAAATATCTCGACAAAAGACTACCTTCCATAATGACGAGGTTACCATCCATTGGAATAACAAATATCTCGACAATAGACTACCTTCTATAATGACAAGGCTACATCCATTGGGGTAACAAAAATTTCGACAACAGACTACCTTCCATAATTACAAGGCTACCATCCATTGGAGTAACAAAAATCTTGACAAAAAACAACCTTTCTTAATGAGAAGGCTACCATCCATTGGAATAACAAAAATCTCGACAACAGACTAACTTCCATAATGACAAGGCTACCATCCATTGGAGTAACAAAAATCTCGACAAAAAACTACCTTCCATAATGACAAGGCTTCCATCCATTGGAATAACAAAAATCTCAACAAAAGACTAACTTCCATAATGACAAGGTTACCATCCATTGGAATAACAAATATCTCGACAACAGACTACCTTCCATAATGACAAGTCTACCATCCAATGGAATAAAAAAATCTCGACAAAAGACTACCTTCCATAATGACGAGGTTACCATCCATTGGAATAACAAAAATCTCGACAACAGACTCCCTTCCATAATGACAAGGCTACAATCCATTGGAGTAACAAAAATCTTAACAATAGACTACCTTCCATAATGACAAGGCTACAATCCATTGGTGTAACAGAAATATAAACGACAAACTACCTTCCACAATGACAAGGCTACCATCCATTGGAGTAACAAAAATATCGACAACAAACTACCTTCCATAATTACAAGGCTACCACCCATTGGAGTATAAAAAATCACGACAACAGACTACTTTCCATAATGACAAGGCTATCATCGATTGGAGTAGCAAAAATATGAACAATAGACTACCTTCCATAATGAAAAGGCTACCATCCATTGGAGTAACATAAATCTCAACGATCGACTACCTTCCTTAATGACAAGGCTACCATCCATTGGAGTAACAAAAATCTCGACAAAAAACTACCTTCCTTAATGAGAAGGCTATCATCCATTGGAATAACAAAAATCTCGAAAACAGACTACCTTCCATAATGACAAGGCTACCATCCATTGGAGTAACAAAAATCTCGACAAAAAACTACCTTCCATAATGACAAGGCTACCATCCATTGGAATAACAAAAATTTCTACAAAAGACTACCTTCCATAATGACAAGGTTACCATCCATTGAAATAAGAAAAATCTCGACAAAAGACTACCTTCCATAATGACAAGGCTACCATCCATTGGAGTAACAAATATCTCGACAAAAGACTACCTTCCATAATGACGAGGTTACCATCCATTGGAATAACAAAAATCTCGACAACAGACTCCCTTCCATAATGACAAGGCTACAATCCATTGGAGTAACAAAAATCTTAACAATAGACTACCTTCCATAATGACAAGGCTACAATCCATTGGTGTAACAGAAATATAAACGACAAACTACCTTCCACAATGACAAGGCTACCATCCATTGGAGTAACAAAAATATCGACAACAAACTACCTTCCATAATTACAAGGCTACCACCCATTGGAGTATAAAAAATCACGACAACAGACTACTTTCCATAATGACAAGGCTATCATCGATTGGAGTAGCAAAAATATGAACAATAGACTACCTTCCATAATGAAAAGGCTACCATCCATTGGAGTAACATAAATCTCAACGATCGACTACCTTCCTTAATGACAAGGCTACCATCCATTGGAGTAACAAAAATCTCGACAAAAAACTACCTTCCTTAATGAGAAGGCTATCATCCATTGGAATAACAAAAATCTCGAAAACAGACTCCCTTCCATAATGACAAGGCTACAATCCATTGGAGTAACAAAAATCTTAACAATAGACTACCTTCCATAATGACAAGGCTACAATCCATTGGTGTAACAGAAATATAAACGACAAACTACCTTCCACAATGACAAGGCTACCATCCATTGGAGTAACAAAAATATCGACAACAAACTACCTTCCATAATTACAAGGCTACCACCCATTGGAGTATAAAAAATCACGACAACAGACTACTTTCCATAATGACAAGGCTATCATCGATTGGAGTAGCAAAAATATGAACAATAGACTACCTTCCATAATGAAAAGGCTACCATCCATTGGAGTAACATAAATCTCAACGATCGACTACCTTCCTTAATGACAAGGCTACCATCCATTGGAGTAACAAAAATCTCGACAAAAAACTACCTTCCTTAATGAGAAGGCTATCATCCATTGGAATAACAAAAATCTCGAAAACAGACTACCTTCCATAATGACAAGGCTACCATCCATTGGAGTAACAAATATCTCGACAAAAGACTACCTTCCATAATGACGAGGTTACCATCCATTGGAATAACAAATATCTCGACAATAGACTACCTTCTATAATGACAAGGCTACATCCATTGGGGTAACAAAAATTTCGACAACAGACTACCTTCCATAATTACAAGGCTACCATCCATTGGAGTAACAAAAATCTTGACAAAAAACAACCTTTCTTAATGAGAAGGCTACCATCCATTGGAATAACAAAAATCTCGACAACAGACTAACTTCCATAATGACAAGGCTACCATCCATTGGAGTAACAAAAATCTCGACAAAAAACTACCTTCCATAATGACAAGGCTTCCATCCATTGGAATAACAAAAATCTCAACAAAAGACTAACTTCCATAATGACAAGGTTACCATCCATTGGAATAACAAATATCTCGACAACAGACTACCTTCCATAATGACAAGTCTACCATCCAATGGAATAAAAAAATCTCGACAAAAGACTACCTTCCATAATGACGAGGTTACCATCCATTGGAATAACAAAAATCTCGACAACAGACTCCCTTCCATAATGACAAGGCTACAATCCATTGGAGTAACAAAAATCTTAACAATAGACTACCTTCCATAATGACAAGGCTACAATCCATTGGTGTAACAGAAATATAAACGACAAACTACCTTCCACAATGACAAGGCTACCATCCATTGGAGTAACAAAAATATCGACAACAAACTACCTTCCATAATTACAAGGCTACCACCCATTGGAGTATAAAAAATCACGACAACAGACTACTTTCCATAATGACAAGGCTATCATCGATTGGAGTAGCAAAAATATGAACAATAGACTACCTTCCATAATGAAAAGGCTACCATCCATTGGAGTAACATAAATCTCAACGATCGACTACCTTCCTTAATGACAAGGCTACCATCCATTGGAGTAACAAAAATCTCGACAAAAAACTACCTTCCTTAATGAGAAGGCTATCATCCATTGGAATAACAAAAATCTCGAAAACAGACTACCTTCCATAATGACAAGGCTACCATCCATTGGAGTAACAAAAATCTCGACAAAAAACTACCTTCCATAATGACAAGGCTACCATCCATTGGAATAACAAAAATTTCTACAAAAGACTACCTTCCATAATGACAAGGTTACCATCCATTGAAATAAGAAAAATCTCGACAAAAGACTACCTTCCATAATGACAAGGCTACCATCCATTGGAGTAACAAATATCTCGACAAAAGACTACCTTCCATAATGAAGAGGTTACCATCCATTGGAATAACAAAAATCTCGACAACAGACTCCCTTCCATAATGACAAGGCTACAATCCATTGGAGTAACAAAAATCTTAACAATAGACTACCTTCCATAATGACAAGGCTACAATCCATTGGTGTAACAGAAATATAAACGACAAACTACCTTCCACAATGACAAGGCTACCATCCATTGGAGTAACAAAAATATCGACAACAAACTACCTTCCATAATTACAAGGCTACCACCCATTGGAGTATAAAAAATCACGACAACAGACTACTTTCCATAATGACAAGGCTATCATCGATTGGAGTAGCAAAAATATGAACAATAGACTACCTTCCATAATGAAAAGGCTACCATCCATTGGAGTAACATAAATCTCAACGATCGACTACCTTCCTTAATGACAAGGCTACCATCCATTGGAGTAACAAAAATCTCGACAAAAAACTACCTTCCTTAATGAGAAGGCTATCATCCATTGGAATAACAAAAATCTCGAAAACAGACTACCTTCCATAATGACAAGGCTACCATCCATTGGAGTAACAAAAATCTCGACAAAAAACTACCTTCCATAATGACAAGGCTACCATCCATTGGAATAACAAAAATTTCTACAAAAGACTACCTTCCATAATGACAAGGTTACCATCCATTGAAATAAGAAAAATCTCGACAAAAGACTACCTTCCATAATGACAAGGCTACCATCCATTGGAGTAACAAATATCTCGACAAAAGACTACCTTCCATAATGACGAGGTTACCATCCATTGGAATAACAAATATCTCGACAATAGACTACCTTCTATAATGACAAGGCTACATCCATTGGGGTAACAAAAATTTCGACAACAGACTACCTTCCATAATTACAAGGCTACCATCCATTGGAGTAACAAAAATCTTGACAAAAAACAACCTTTCTTAATGAGAAGGCTACCATCTATTGGAATAACAAAAATCTCGACAACAGACTAACTTCCATAATGACAAGGCTACCATCCATTGGAGTAACAAAAATCTCGACAAAAAACTACCTTCCATAATGACAAGGCTTCCATCCATTGGAATAACAAAAATCTCGACAAAAGACTAACTTCCATAATGACAAGGTTACCATCCATTGGAATAACAAATATCTCGACAACAGACTACCTTCCATAATGACAAGTCTACCATCCAATGGAATAAAAAAATCTCGACAAAAGACTACCTTCCATAATGACGAGGTTACCATCCATTGGAATAACAAAAATCTCGACAACAGACTCCCTTCCATAATGACAAGGCTACAATCCATTGGAGTAACAAAAATCTTAACAATAGACTACCTTCCATAATGACAAGGCTACAATCCATTGGTGTAACAGAAATATAAACGACAAACTACCTTCCACAATGACAAGGCTACCATCCATTGGAGTAACAAAAATATCGACAACATACTACCTTCCATAATTACAAGGCTACCACCCATTGGAGTATAAAAAATCACGACAACAGACTACTTTCCATAATGACAAGGCTATCATCGATTGGAGTAGCAAAAATATGAACAATAGACTACCTTCCATAATGAAAAGGCTACCATCCATTGGAGTAACATAAATCTCAACGATCGACTACCTTCCTTAATGACAAGGCTACCATCCATTGGAGTAACAAAAATCTCGACAAAAAACTACCTTCCTTAATGAGAAGGCTATCATCCATTGGAATAACAAAAATCTCGAAAACAGACTACCTTCCATAATGACAAGGCTACCATCCATTGGAGTAACAAAAATCTCGACAAAAAACTACCTTCCATAATGACAAGGCTACCATCCATTGGAATAACAAAAATTTCTACAAAAGACTACCTTCCATAATGACAAGGTTACCATCCATTGGAATAAGAAAAATCTCGACAAAAGACTACCTTCCATAATGACAAGGCTACCATCCATTGGAATAACAAAAATCTCGACAAAAGACTACCTTCCATAATGACGAGGTTACCATCCATTGGAATAACAAATATCTCGACAATAGACTACCTTCCATAATGACAAGGATACATCCATTGGGGTAACAAAAATTTCGACAACAGACTACCTTCCATAATTACAAGGCTACCATCCATTGGAGTAACAAAAATCTTGACAAAAAACTACCTTTCTTAATGAGAAGGCTACCATCCATTGGAATAACAAAAATCTCGACAACAGACTAACTTCCATAATGACAAGGCTACCATCCATTGGAGTAACAAAAATCTCGACAAAAAACTACCTTCCATAATGACAAGGCTTCCATCCATTGGAATAACAAAAATCTCGACAAAAGACTAACTTCCATAATGACAAGGTTACCATCCATTGGAATAACAAATATCTCGACAACACACTACCTTCCATAATGACAAGTCTACCATCCAATGGAATAAAAAAATCTCGACAAAAGGCTACCTTCCATAATAACAAGGTTACCATCCATTGGAATAACAAAAATCTCCACAACAGACTCCCTTACATAATGACTAGGCTACAATCCATTGGAGTAACAAAAATCTTAACAATATACTACCTTCCATATTTACAAGGCTACAATCCATTGGTGTAACAGAAATATCAACGACAGACTACCTTCCACAATGACAAGGCTACCATCCATTGGAGTAACAAAAATATCGACAATAGACTACCTTCCATAATTACAAGGCTACCACCCATTGGAGTATCAAAAATCACTACAACAGACTACTTTCCATAATGACAAGGCTATCATCGATTGGAGTAGCAAAAATATGAACAATAGACTACCTTCCATAATGAAAAGGCTACCATCCATTGGAGTAACACAAATCTCAACGATCGACTAACTTCCATAATGACAAGGCTACCATCCATTGGAGTAACAAAAATCTTGACAAAAAACTACCTTTCTTAATGAGAAGGCTACCATCCATTGGAGTAACAAAAATCTCGACAACAGACTAACTTCCATAATGACAAGGCTACCATCCATTGGAATAACAAATATCTCGACAAAAGACTACCTTCCATAATGACGAGGTTACCATCCATTGGAATAACAAAAATCTCGACAACAGACTCCCTTCCATAATGACAAGGCTACAATCCATTGGAGTAACAAAAATCTTAACAATAGACTACCTTCCATAATGACAAGGCTACAATCCATTGGTGTAACAGAAATATAAACGACAAACTACCTTCCACAATGACAAGGCTACCATCCATTGGAGTAACAAAAATATCGACAACAAACTACCTTCCATAATTACAAGGCTACCACCCATTGGAGTATAAAAAATCACGACAACAGACTACTTTCCATAATGACAAGGCTATCATCGATTGGAGTTGCAAAAATATGAACAATAGACTACCTTCCATAATGAAAAGGCTACCATCCATTGGAGTAACATAAATCTCAACGATCGACTACCTTCCTTAATGACAAGGCTACCATCCATTGGAGTAACAAAAATCTCGACAAAAAACTACCTTCCTTAATGAGAAGGCTATCATCCATTGGAATAACAAAAATCTCGAAAACAGACTACCTTCCATAATGACAAGGCTACCATCCATTGGAGTAACAAAAATCTCGACAAAAAACTACCTTCCATAATGACAAGGCTACCATCCATTGGAATAACAAAAATTTCTACAAAAGACTACCTTCCATAATGACAAGGTTACCATCCATTGGAATAAGAAAAATCTCGACAAAAGACTACCTTCCATAATGACAAGGCTACCATCCATTGGAGTAACAAATATCTCGACAAAAGACTACCTTCCATAATGACGAGGTTACCATCCATTGGAATAACAAATATCTCGACAATAGACTACCTTCTATAATGACAAGGCTACATCCATTGGGGTAACAAAAATTTCGACAACAAACTACCTTCCATAATTACAAGGCTACCATCCATTGGAGTAACAAAAATCTTGACAAAAAACAACCTTTCTTAATGAGAAGGCTACCATCCATTGGAATAACAAAAATCTCGACAACAGACTAACTTCCATAATGACAAGGCTACCATCCATTGGAGTAACAAAAATCTCGACAAAAAACTACCTTCCATAATGACAAGGCTTCCATCCATTGGAATAACATAAATCTCGACAAAAGACTAACTTCCATAATGACAAGGTTACCATCCATTGGAATAACAAATATCTCGACAACAGACTACCTTCCATAATGACAAGTCTACCATCCAATGGAATAAAAAAATCTCGACAAAAGACTACCTTCCATAATGACGAGGTTACCATCCATTGGAATAACAAAAATCTCGACAACAGACTCCCTTCCATAATGACAAGGCTACAATCCATTGGAGTAACAAAAATCTTAACAATAGACTACCTTCCATAATGACAAGGCTACAATCCATTGGTGTAACAGAAATATAAACGACAAACTACCTTCCACAATGACAAGGCTACCATCCATTGGAGTAACAAAAATATCGACAACATACTACCTTCCATAATTACAAGGCTACCACCCATTGGAGTATAAAAAATCACGACAACAGACTACTTTCCATAATGACAAGGCTATCATCGATTCGAGTAGCAAAAATATGAACAATAGACTACCTTCCATAATGAAAAGGCTACCATCCATTGGAGTAACATAAATCTCAACGATCGACTACCTTCCTTAATGACAAGGCTACCATCCATTGGAGTAACAAAAATCTCGACAAAAAACTACCTTCCTTAATGAGAAGGCTATCATCCATTGGAATAACAAAAATCTCGAAAACAGACTACCTTCCATAATGACAAGGCTACCATCCATTGGAGTAACAAAAATCTCGACAAAAAACTACCTTCCATAATGACAAGGCTACCATCCATTGGAATAACAAAAATTTCTACAAAAGACTACCTTCCATAATGACAAGGTTACCATCCATTGGAATAAGAAAAATCTCGACAAAAGACTACCTTCCATAATGACAAGGCTACCATCCATTGGAATAACAAAAATCTCGACAAAAGACTACCTTCCATAATGACGAGGTTACCATCCATTGGAATAACAAATATCTCGACAATAGACTACCTTCCATAATGACAAGGCTACATCCATTGGGGTAACAAAAATTTCGACAACAGACTACCTTCCATAATTACAAGGCTACCATCCATTGGAGTAACAAAAATCTTGACAAAAAACTACCTTTCTTAATGAGAAGGCTACCATCCATTGGAATAACAAAAATCTCGACAACAGACTAACTTCCATAATGACAAGGCTACCATCCATTGGAGTAACAAAAATCTCGACAAAAAACTACCTTCCATAATGACAAGGCTTCCATCCATTGGAATAACAAAAATCTCGACAAAAGACTAACTTCCATAATGACTAGGTTACCATCCATTGGAATAACAAATATCTCGACAACACACTACCTTCCATAATGACAAGTCTACCATCCAATGGAATAAAAAAATCTCGACAAAAGGCTACCTTCCATAATAACAAGGTTACCATCCATTGGAATAACAAAAATCTCCACAACAGACTCCCTTACATAATGACTAGGCTACAATCCATTGGAGTAACAAAAATCTTAACAATATACTACCTTCCATATTTACAAGGCTACAATCCATTGGTGTAACAGAAATATCAACGACAGACTACCTTCCACAATGACAAGGCTACCATCCATTGGAGTAACAAAAATATCGACAACAGACTACCTTCCATAATTACAAGGCTACCACCCATTGGAGTATCAAAAATCACTACAACAGACTACTTTCCATAATGACAAGGCTATCATCGATTGGAGTAGCAAAAATATGAACAATAGACTACCTTCCATAATGAAAAGGCTACCATCCATTGGAGTAACACAAATCTCAACGATCGACTAACTTCCATAATGACAAGGCTACCATCCATTGGAGTAACAAAAATCTTGACAAAAAACTACCTTTCTTAATGAGAAGGCTACCATCCATTGGAGTAACAAAAATCTCGACAACAGACTAACTTCCATAATGACAAGGCTACCATCCATTGGAATAACAAATATCTCGACAAAAGACTACCTTCCATAATGACGAGGTTACCATCCATTGGAATAACAAATATCTCGACAATAGACTACCTTCCATAATGACAAGGCTACATCCATTGGGGTAACAAAAATTTCGACAACAGACTACCTTCCATAATTACAAGGCTACCATCCATTGGAGTAACAAAAATCTTGACAAAAAACTACCTTTCTTAATGAGAAGGCTACCATCCATTGGAATAACAAAAATCTCGACAACAGACTAACTTCCATAATGATAAGGCTACCATCCATTGGAGTAACAAAAATCTCGACAAAAAACTACCTTCCATAATGACAAGGCTTCCTTCCATTGGAATAACAAAAATCTCGACAAAAGACTAACTTCCATAATGACAAGGTTACCATCCATTGGAATAACAAATATCTCGACAACACACTACCTTCCATAATGACAAGTCTACCATCCAATGGAATAAAAAAATCTCGACAAAAGGCTACCTTCCATAATAACAAGGTTACCATCCATTGGAATAACAAAAATCTCCACAACAGACTCCCTTACATAATGACTAGGCTACAATCCATTGGAGTAACAAAAATCTTAACAATATACTACCTTCCATATTTACAAGGCTACAATCCATTGGTGTAACAGAAATATCAACGACAGACTACCTTCCACAATGACAAGGCTACCATCCATTGGAGTAACAAAAATATCGACAACAGACTACCTTCCATAATTACAAGGCTACCACCCATTGGAGTATCAAAAATCACTACAACAGACTACTTTCCATAATGACAAGGCTATCATCGATTGGAGTAGCAAAAATATGAACAATAGACTACCTTCCATAATGAAAAGGCTACCATCCATTGGAGTAACACAAATCTCAACGATCGACTAACTTCCATAATGACAAGGCTACCATCCATTGGAGTAACAAAAATCTTGACAAAAAACTACCTTTCTTAATGAGAAGGCTACCATCCATTGGAGTAACAAAAATCTCGACAACAGACTAACTTCCATAATGACAAGGCTACCATCCATTGGAATAACAAATATCTCGACAAAAGACTACCTTCCATAATGACGAGGTTACCATCCATTGGAATAACAAATATCTCGACAATAGACTACCCTCCATAATGACAAGGCTACATCCATTGGGGTAACAAAAATTTCGACAACAGACTACCTTCCATAATTACAAGGCTACCATCCATTGGAGTAACAAAAATCTTGACAAAAAACTACCTTTCTTAATGAGAAGGCTACCATCCATTGGAATAACAAAAATCTCGACAACAGACTAACTTCCATAATGACAAGGCTAACATCCATTGGAGTAACAAAAATCTCGACAAAAAACTATCTTCCATAATGACAAGGCTACCATCAATTGGAATATCAAAATTCTCGACAAAAGACTAACTTCCATAATGACAAGGTTACCATCCATTGGAATAACAAATATCTCGACAACAGACTACCTTCCATAATGACAAGTCTACCATCCAATGGAATAAAAAAATCTCGACAAAAGACTACCTTCCATAATAAGAAGGTTACCATCCATTGGAATAACAAAAATCTCGACAACAGACTCCCTTCCATAATGACAAGGCTACAATCCATTGGAGTAACAAAAATCTTAACAATAGACTACCTTCCATAATGACAAGGCTACAATCCATTGGTGTAACAGAAATATAAACGACAAACTACCTTCCACAATGACAAGGCTACCA
The DNA here is from genome assembly GCA_948472305.1 of Vicia faba. Lineage (NCBI taxonomy): Eukaryota > Viridiplantae > Streptophyta > Magnoliopsida > Fabales > Fabaceae > Vicia > Vicia faba. The sequence continues at coordinate 658,087,626 of OX451739.1, forward strand.
TCCATTGGAGTAACAAAAATATCGACAACAAACTACCTTCCATAATTACAAGGCTACCACCCATTGGAGTATAAAAAATCACGACAACAGACTACTTTCCATAATGACAAGGCTATCATCGATTGGAGTAGCAAAAATATGAACAATAGACTACCTTCCATAATGAAAAGGCTACCATCCATTGGAGTAACATAAATCTCAACGATCGACTACCTTCCTTAATGACAAGGCTACCATCCATTGGAGTAACAAAAATCTCGACAAAAAACTACCTTCCTTAATGAGAAGGCTATCATCCATTGGAATAACAAAAATCTCGAAAACAGACTACCTTCCATAATGACAAGGCTACCATCCATTGGAGTAACAAAAATCTCGACAAAAAACTACCTTCCATAATGACAAGGCTACCATCCATTGGAATAACAAAAATTTCTACAAAAGACTACCTTCCATAATGACAAGGTTACCATCCATTGGAATAACAAAAATCTCGACAAAAGACTACCTTCCATAATGAAAAGGCTACCATCCATTGGAATAACAAAAATCTCGACAAAAGACTACCTTCCATAATGACGAGGTTACCATCCATTGGAATAACAAATATCTCGACAATAGACTACCTTCCATAATGACAAGGCTACATCCATTAGGGTAACAAAAATTTCGACAACAGACTACCTTCCATAATTACAAGGCTACCATCCATTGGAGTAACAAAAATCTTGACAAAAAACTACCTTTCTTAATGAGAAGGCTACCATCCATTGGAATAACAAAAATCTCGACAACAGACTAACTTCCATAATGACAAGGCTACCATCCATTGGAGTAACAAAAATCTCGACAAAAAACTACCTTCCATAATGACAAGGCTTCCATCCATTGGAATAACAAAACTCTCGACAAAAGACTAACTTCCATAATGACAAGGTTACCATCCATTGGAATAACAAATATCTCGACAACAGACTACCTTCCATAATGACAAGTCTACCATCCAATGGAATAAAAAAATCTCGACAAAAGGCTACCTTCCATAATAACAAGGTTACCATCCATTGGAATAACAAAAATCTCCACAACAGACTCCCTTACATAATGACTAGGCTACAATCCCTTGGAGTAACAAAAATCTTAACAATATACTACCTTCCATAATTACAAGGCTACAATCCATTGGTGTAACAGAAATATCAACAACAGACTACCTTCCACAATGACAAGGCTACCATCCATTGGAGTAACAAAAATATCGACAACAGACTACCTTCCATAATTACAAGGCTACCACCCATTGGAGTATCAAAAATCACGACAACAGACTACTTTCCATAATGACAAGGCTATCATCGATTGGAGTAGCAAAAATATGAACAATAGACTACCTTCCATAATGAAAAGGCTACCATCCATTTGAGTAACACAAATCTCAACGATCGACTAACTTCCATAATGACAAGGCTACCATCCATTGGAGTAACAAAAATCTTGACAAAAAACTACCTTTCTTAATGAGAAGGCTACCATCCATTGGAATAACAAAAATCTCGACAACAGACTAACTTCCATAATGACAAGGCTACCATCCATTGGAATAACAAATATCTCGACAAAAGACTACCTTCCATAATGACGAGGTTACCATCCATTGGAATAACAAATATCTCGACAATAGACTACCTTCCATAATGACAAGGCTACATCCATTGGGGTAACAAAAATTTCGACAACAGACTACCTTCCATAATTACAAGGCTACCATCCATTGGAGTAACAAAAATCTTGACAAAAAACAACCTTTCTTAATGAGAAGGCTACCATCCATTGGAATAACAAAAATCTCGACAACATACTAACTTCCATAATGACAAGGCTACCATCCATTGGAGTAACAAAAATCTCGACAAAAAACTACCTTCCATAATGACAAGGCTTCCATCCATTGGAATAACAAAAATCTCGACAAAAGACTAACTTCCATAATGACAAGGTTACCATCCATTGGAATAACAAATATCTCGACAACAGACTACCTTCCATAATGACAAGTCTACCATCCAATGGAATAAAAAAATCTTGACAAAAGACTACCTTCCATAATAACAAGGTTACCATCCATTGGAATAACAAAAATCTCCACAACAGACTCCCTTACATAATGACTAGGCTACAATCCATTGGAGTAACAAAAATCTTAACAATATACTACCTTCCATAATTACAAGGCTACAATCCATTGGTGTAACAGAAATATCAACGACAGACTACCTTCCACAATGACAAGGCTACCATCCATTGGAGTAACAAAAATATCGACAACAGACTACCTTCCATAATTACAAGGCTACCACCCATTGGAGTATCAAAAATCACGACAACAGACTACTTTCCATAATGACAAGGCTATCATCGATTGGAGTAGCAAAAATATGAACAATAGACTACCTTCCATAATGAAAAGGCTACCATCCATTGGAGTAACACAAATCTCAACGATCGACTAACTTCCATAATGACAAGGCTACCATCCATTGGAGTAACAAAAATCTTGACAAAAAACTACCTTTCTTAATGAGAAGGCTACCATCCATTGGAATAACAAAAATCTCGACAACAGACTAACTTCCATAATGACAAGGCTACCATCCATTGGAGTAACAAAAATCTCGACAAAAAACTACCTTCCATAATGACAAGGCTTCCATCCATTCGAATAACAAAAATCTCGACAAAAGACTAACTTCCATAATGACAAGGTTACCATTCATTGGAATAACAAATATCTCGACAACAGACTACCTTCCATAATGACAAGTCTACCATCCAATGGAATAAAAAAATCTCGACAAAAGACTACCTTCCATAATAACAAGGTTACCATCCATTGGAATAACAAAAATCTCCACAACAGACTCCCTTACATAATGACTAGGCTACAATCCATTGGAGTAACAAAAATCTTAACAATATACTACCTTCCATAATTACAAGGCTACAATCCATTGGTGTAACAGAAATATCAACAACAGACTACCTTCCACAATGACAAGGCTACCATCCATTGGAGTAACAAAAATATCGACAACAGACTACCTTCCATAATTACAAGGCTACCACCCATTGGAGTATCAAAAATCATGACAACATACTACTTTCCATAATGACAAGGCTATCATCGATTGGAGTAGCAAAAATATGAACAATAGACTACCTTCCATAATGAAAAGGCTACCATCCATTGGAGTAACACAAATCTCAACGATCGACTAACTTCCATAATGACAAGGCTACCATCCATTGGAGTAACAAAAATCTTGACAAAAAACTACCTTTCTTAATGAGAAGGCTACCATCCATTGGAATAACAAAAATCTCGACAACAGACTAACTTCCATAATGACAAGGCTACCATCCATTGGAGTAACAAAAATCTCGACAACAAACTACCTTCCATAATGACAAGGCTTCCATCCATTCGAATAACAAAAATCTCGACAAAAGACTAACTTCCATAATGACAAGGTTACCATCCATTGGAATAACAAATATCTCGATAACAGACTACCTTCCATAATGACAAGTCTACCATCCAATGGAATAAAAAAATCTCGACAAAAGACTACCTTCCATAATAACAAGGTTACCATCCATTGGAATAACAAAAATCTCGACAACAGACTCCCTTACATAATGACAAGGCTACAATCCATTGGAGTAACAAAAATCTTAATAATATACTACCTTCCATAATGACAAGGCTACCATCCATTGGAGTAACAGAAATATCGACAACAGACTACCTTCCACAATGACAAGGCTACCACCCATTGGAGTATCAAAAATCACGACAACACACTACTTTCCATAATGAAAAGGCTACCATCCATTGGAGTAACACAAATCTCAACGACCGACTACCTTCCATAATGACAAGGCTACCATCCATTGGAGTAACAAAAATCTCGACAAAAAACAACCTTCCTTAATGAGAAGGCTACCATCCATTGGAATAACAAAAATCTCGACAACAGACTACCTTCCATAATGACAAGGCTACCATCCAATGGATTAAAAAATTCTCGACAACAGACTACCTTCCATAATGACAAGGCTACAATCCATTGGAGTAACAAAAATCTGAACAACAGACTACCTTCCATAATGAGAAGGCTACAATCCATTGGAGTAACAGAAATCTCAACGACATACTACCTTCCATAATGACAAGGCTACCATTTATTAGAGTAACAAAAATATCGACAACAGACTACCTTCCATAATGACAAGGCTACCATCCATTGGAGTAACAAAAATCTTGACAAAAAACTACTTTCCTTAATGAGAAGGCTGCTACCATCCATTGGAATAACAAAAATCTCGACAACAGACTACCTTCCATAATGACAAGGCTACCATTCATTGGAGTAACAAAAATCTCGACAAAAAACTACCTTCCATAATGACAAGGCTACCATCCATTGGAATAACAAAAATCTCGACAAAAGACTACCTTCCATAATGACAAGGTTACCATCCATTGGAATAACAAATATCTCGACAACAGACTACCTTCCATAATGACAAGTCTACCATCCAATGGAATAAAAAATTCTCGACAACAGACTACCTTCCATAATGACAAGGCTACAATCCATTGGAGTAACAAAAATATTAACAACAGACTACCTTCCATAATGACAAGGCTACAATCCATTGGTGTAACAGAAATATCAACGACAAACTACCTTCCATAATGACAAGGCTACCATCCATTGGAGTAACAAAAATCTCGACAACAGACTACCTTCCATAATTACAAGGCTACCACCGATTGAAGTATCAAAAATCACGACAACGGACTACTTTCCATAATGACGAGGCTATCATCGATTGGAGTAGCAAAAATAAGAGCAATAGACTACCTTCCATAATGACAAGGCTACAATCCAATGGTGTAACATAAATATCAACGACAAACTACGTTCCACAATGACAAGGCTACCATCCATTGGAGTAACAAAAATCTCGACAACAGACTACCTTCCATAATTACAAGGCTACCACCCATTGGAGTATCAAAAATCACGACAACAGACTACTTTTCATAATGACAAGGCTTTCATCGATTGGAGTAGCAAAAATATGAACAACAGACTACCTTCCATAATGAAAAGGCTACCATCCATTGGAGTAACACAAATCTCAACGATCGACTACCTTCCATAATGAAGGCTACCATCCATTGGAGTAACAAAAATCTCGACAAAAAACTACCTTCCTTAATGAGAAGGCTACCATCCATTGGAATAACAAAAATCTTGACCATAGACTACCTTCCATAATGACAAGGCTACCATCCATTGGAGTAACAAAAATCTCGACAAAAAACTATCTTCCATAATGATAAGGCTACCATCCATTGGAATAACAAAAATATCGACAAAAGACTACCTTCCATAATGACGAGGTTACCATCCAGTGGAATAACAAATATCGCGACAATAGACTACCTTCCATAATGACAAGGCTACATCCATTGGGGTAACAAAAATTTCGACAACAGACTACCTTCCATAATTACAAGGCTACCATCCATTGGAGTAACAAAAATCTTGACAAAAAACTACCTTTCTTAATGAGAAGGCTACCATCCATTGGAGTAACAAAAATATCGACAACAGACTACCTTCCATAATTACAAGGCTACCACCCATTGGAGTATCAAAAATCACGACAACAGACTACTTTCCATAATGACAAGGCTATCATCGATTGGAGTAGCAAAAATATGACCAATAGACTACCTTCCATAATGACAAGGCTACCATCCATTGGAGTAACAAAAATCTCGACAAAAAACTACCTTCCTTAACGAGAAGGCTATCATCCGTTGGAATAACAAAAATCTCGAAAACAGACTACCTTCCATAATGACAAGGCTACCATCCATTGGAGTAACAAAAATCTCGACAAAAAACTACCTTCCATAATGACAAGGCTACCATCCATTGGAATAACAAAAATCTCTACAAAAGACTACCTTCCATAATGACAAGGTTACCATCCATTGGAATAACAAAAATCTCGACAAAAGACTACCTTCCATAATGACAAGGCTACCATCCATTGGAATAACAAAAATCTCGACAAAAGACTACCTTCCATAATGACGAGGTTACCATCCATTGGAATAACAAATATCTCGACAATAGACTACCCTCCATAATGACAAGGCTACATCCATTGGGGTAACAAAAATTTCGACAACAGACTACCTTCCATAATTACAAGGCTACCATCCATTGGAGTAACAAAAATCTTGACAAAAAACTACCTTTCTTAATGAGAAGGCTACCATCCATTGGAATAACAAAAATCTCGACAACAGACTAACTTCCATAATGACAAGGCTACCATCCATTGGAGTAACAAAAATCTCGACAAAAAACTACCTTCCATAATGACAAGGCTACCATCAATTGGAATATCAAAATTCTCGACAAAAGACTAACTTCCATAATGACAAGGTTACCATCCATTGGAATAACAAATATCTCGACAACAGACTACCTTCCATAATGACAAGTCTACCATCCAATGGAATAAAAAAATCTCGACAAAAGACTACCTTCCATAATAAGAAGGTTACCATCCATTGGAATAACAAAAATCTCGAAAACAGACTCCCTTCCATAATGACAAGGCTACAATCCATTGGAGTAACAAAAATCTTAACAATAGACTACCTTCCATAATGACAAGGCTACAATCCATTGGTGTAACAGAAATATAAACGACAAACTACCTTCCAAAATGACAAGGCTACCATCCATTGGAGTAACAAAAATATCGACAACAAACTACCTTCCATAATTACAAGGCTACCACCCATTGGAGTATAAAAAATCACGACAACAGACTACTTTCCATAATGACAAGGCTATCATCGATTGGAGTAGCAAAAATATGAACAATAGACTACCTTCCATAATGAAAAGGCTACCATCCATTGGAGTAACATAAATCTCAATGATCGACTACCTTCCTTAATGACAAGGCTACCATCCATTGGAGTAACAAAAATCTCGACAAAAAACTACCTTCCTTAATGAGAAGGCTATCATCCATTGGAATAACAAAAATCTCGAAAACAGACTACCTTCCATAATGACAAGGCTACCATCCATTGGAGTAACAAAAATCTCGACAAAAAACTACCTTCCATAATGACAAGGCTACCATCCATTGGAATAACAAAAATTTCTACAAAAGACTACCTTCCATAATGACAAGGTTACCATCCATTGGAATAACAAAAATCTCGACAAAAGACTACCTTCCATAATGACAAGGCTACCATCCATTGGAATAACAAAAATCTCGACAAAAGACTACCTTCCATAATGACGAGGTTACCATCCATTGGAATAACAAATATCTCGACAATAGACTACCTTCCATAATGACAAGGCTACATCCATTGGGGTAACAAAAATTTCGACAACAGACTACCTTCCATAATTACAAGGCTACCATCCATTGGAATAACAAAAATCTTGACAAAAAACTACCTTTCTTAATGAGAAGGCTACCATCCATTGGAATAACAAAAATCTCGACAACAGACTAACTTCCATAATGACAAGGCTACCATCCATTGGAGTAACAAAAATCTCGACAAAAAACTACCTTCCATAATGACAAGGCTTCCATCCATTGGAATAACAAAAATCTCGACAAAAGACTAACTTCCATAATGACAAGGTTACCATCCATTGGAATAACAAATATCTCGACAACAGACTCCCTTACATAATGACTAGGCTACAATCCATTGGAGTAACAAAAATCATAACAATATACTACCTTCCATAATTACAAGGCTACAATCCGTTGGTGTAACAGAAATATCAACGACAGACTACCTTCCACAATGACAAGGCTACCATCCATTGGAGTAACAAAAATATCGACAACAGACTACCTTCCATAATTACAAGGCTACCACCCATTGGAGTATCAAAAATCACGACAACAGACTACTTTCCATAATGACAAGGCTATCATCGATTGGAGTAGCAAAAATATGAACAATAGACTACCTTCCATAATGAAAAGGCTACAATCCATTGGAGTAACACAAATCTCAACGATCGACTAACTTCCATAATGACAAGGCTACCATCCATTGGAGTAACAAAAATCTTGACAAAAAACTACCTTTCTTAATGAGAAGGCTACCATCCATTGGAATAACAAAAATCTCGACAACAGACTAACTTCCATAATGACAAGGCTACCATCCATTGGAATAACAAATATCTCGACAAAAGACTACCTTCCATAATGACGAGGTTACCATCCATTGGAATAACAAATATCTCGACAATAGACTACCTTCCATAATGACAAGGCTACATCCATTGGGGTAACAAAAATTTCGACAACAGACTACCTTCCATAATTACAAGGCTACCATCCATTGGAGTAACAAAAATCTTGACAAAAAACAACCTTTCTTAATGAGAAGGCTACCATCCACTGGAATAACAAAAATCTCGACAACAGACTAACTTCCATAATGACAAGGCTACCATCCATTGGAGTAACAAAAATCTCGACAAAAAACTACCTTCCATAATGACAAGGCTTCCATCCATTGGAATAACAAAAATCTCGACAAAAGACTAACTTCCATAATGACAAGGTTACCATCCATTGGAATAACAAATATCTCGACAACAGACTACCTTCCATAATGACAAGTCTACCATCCAATGGAATAAAAAAATCTCGACAAAAGACTACCTTCCATAATAACAAGGTTACCATCCATTGGAATAACAAAAATCTCCACAACAGACTCCCTTACATAATGACTAGGTTACCATCCATTGGAGTAACAAAAATCTTAATAATATACTACCTTCCATAATGACAAGGCTACCATCCATTGGAGTAACAAAAATATCGACAACAGACTACCTTCCACAATGACAAGGCTACCACCCATTGGAGTATCAAAAATCACGACAACACACTACTTTCCATAATGAAAAGGCTACCATCCATTGGAGTAACACAAATCTCAACGACCGACTACCTTCCATAATGACAAGGCTACCATCCATTGGAGTAACAAAAATCTCGACAAAAAACAACATTCCTTAATGGGAAGGCTACCATCCATTGGAATAACAAAAATCTCGACAACAGACAACCTTCCATAATGACAAGGTTACCATCCATTGGAATAACAAAAATCTCGACAAAAGACTACCTTCCATAATGACAAGGCTACCATCCATTGGAATAACAAAAATCTCGACAAAAGACTACCTTCCATAATGACGAGGTTACCATCCATTGGAATAACAAATATCTCGACAATAGACTACCTTCCATAATGACAAGGATACATCCATTAGGGTAACAAAAATTTCGACAACAGACTACCTTCCATAATTACAAGGCTACCATCCATTGGAGTAACAAAAATCTTGACAAAAAACTACCTTTCTTAATGAGAAGGCTACCATCCATTGGAATAACAAAAATCTCGACAACAGACTAACTTCCATAATGACAAGGCTACCATCCATTGGAGTAACAAAAATCTCGACAAAAAACTACCTTCCATAATGACAAGGCTTCCATCCATTGGAATAATAAAAATCTCGACAAAAGACTAACTTCCATAATGACAAGGTTACCATCCATTGGAATAACAAATATCTCGACAATAGACTACCTTCCATAATGACAAGTCTACCATCCAATGGAATAAAAAAATCTCGACAAAAGGCTACCTTCCATAATAACAAGGTTACCATCCATTGGAATAACAAAAATCTCCACAACAGACTCCTTTACATAATGACTAGGCTACAATCCATTGGAGTAACAAAAATCTTAACAATATACTACCTTCCATAATTACAAGGCTACAATCCATTGGTGTAACAGAAATATCAACGACAGACTACCTTCCACAATGACAAGGCTACCATCCATTGGAGTAACAAAAATATCGACAACAGACTACCTTCCATAATTACAAGGCTACCACCCATTGGAGTATCAAAAATCACGACAACAGACTACTTTCCATAATGACAAGGCTATCATCGATTGGAGTAGCAAAAATATGAACAATAGACTACCTTCCATAATGAAAAGGCTACCATCCATTGGAGTAACACAAATCTCAACGATCGACTAACTTCCATAATGACAAGGCTACCATCCATTGGAGTAACAAAAATCTTGACAAAAAACTACCTTTCTTAATGAGAAGGCTACCATCCATTGGAATAACAAAAATCTCGACAACAGACTAACTTCCATAATGACAAGGCTACCATCCATTGGAGTAACAAAAATCTCGACAAAAAACTACCTTCCATAATGACAAGGCTTCCATCCATTCGAATAACAAAAATCTCGACAAAAGACTAACTTCCATAATGACAAGGTTACCATCCATTGGAATAACAAATATCTCGATAACAGACTACCTTCCATAATGACAAGTCTACCATCCAATGGAATAAAAAAATCTCGACAAAAGACTACCTTCCATAATAACAAGGTTACCATCCATTGGAATAACAAAAATCTCGACAACAGACTCCTTTACATAATGACTAGGCTACAATCCATTGGAGTAACAAAAATCTTAACAATATACTACCTTCCATAATTACAAGGCTACAATCCATTGGTGTAACATAAATATCAACGACAGACTACCTTCCACAATGACAAGGCTACCATCCATTGGAGTAACAAAAATATCGACAACAGACTACCTTCCATAATTACAAGGCTACCACCCATTGGAGTATCAAAAATCACGACAACAGACTACTTTCCATAATGACAAGGCTATCATCGATTGGAGTAGCAAAAATATGAACAATAGACTACCTTCCATAATGAAAAGGCTACCATCCATTGGAGTAACACAAATCTCAACGATCGACTAACTTCCATAATGACAAGGCTACCATCCATTGGAGTAACAAAAATCTTGACAAAAAACTACCTTTCTTAATGAGAAGGCTACCATCCATTGGAATAACAAAAATCTCGACAACAGACTAACTTCCATAATGACAAGGCTACCATCCATTGGAGTAACAAAAATCTCGACAAAAAACTACCTTCCATAATGACAAGGCTTCCATCCATTCGAATAACAAAAATCTCGACAAAAGACTAACTTCCATAATGACAAGGTTACCATCCATTGGAATAACAAATATCTCGATAACAGACTACCTTCCATAATGACAAGTCTACCATCCAATGGAATAAAAAAATCTCGACAAAAGACTACCTTTCTTAATGAGAAGGCTACCATCCATTGGAATAACAAAAATCTCGACAACAGACTAACTTCCATAATGACAAGGCTACCATCCATTGGAGTAACAAAAATCTCGACAAAAAACTACCTTCCATAATGACAAGGCTTCCATCCATTCGAATAACAAAAATCTCGACAAAAGACTAACTTCCATAATGACAAGGTTACCATCCATTGGAATAACAAATATCTCGATAACAGACTACCTTCCATAATGACAAGTCTACCATCCAATGGAATAAAAAAATCTCGACAAAAGACTACCTTCCATAATAACAAGGTTACCATCCATTGGAATAACAAAAATCTCCACAACAGACTCCTTTACATAATGACTAGGCTACAATCCATTGGAGTAACAAAAATCTTAACAATATACTACCTTCCATAATTACAAGGCTACAATCCATTGGTGTAACATAAATATCAACGACAGACTACCTTCCATAATGACAAGGCTACCATCCATTGGAGTAACAAAAATCTCGACAAAAAACTACCTTCCATAATGACAAGGCTTCCATCCATTCGAATAACAAAAATCTCGACAAAAGACTAACTTCCATAATGACAAGGTTACCATCCATTGGAATAACAAATATCTCGATAACAGACTACCTTCCATAATGACAAGTCTACCATCCAATGGAATAAAAAAATCTCGACAAAAGACTACCTTCCATAATAATAAGGTTACCATCCATTGGAATAACAAAAATCTCGACAACAGACTCCCTTACATAATGACAAGGCTACAATCCATTGGAGTAACAAAAATCTTAATAATATACTACCTTCCATAATGACAAGGCTACCATCCATTGGAGTAACAGAAATATCGACAACAGACTACCTTCCATAGTGACAAGGCTACCACCCATTGGAGTATCAAAAATCACGACAACACACTACTTTCCATAATAAAAAGGCTACCATCCATTGGAGTAACACAAATCTCAACGACCGACTACCTTCCATAATGACAAGGCTACCATCCATTGGAGTAACAAAAATCTCGACAAAAAACAACCTTCCTTAATGAGAAGGCTACCATCCATTGGAATAACAAAAATCTCGACAACAGACTACCTTCCATAATGACAAGGTTACCATCCATTGGAATAACAAAAATCCCGACAAAAGACTACCTTCCATAATGACAAGGCTACCATCCATTGGAATAACAAAAATCTCGACAAAAGACTACCTTCCATAATGACGAGGTTACCATCCATTGGAATAACAAATATCTTGACAATAGACTACCTTCCATAATGACAAGGCTACATCCATTGGGGTAACAAAAATTTCGACAACAGACTACCTTCCATAATTACAAGGCTACCATCCATTGGAGTAATAAAAATCTTGACAAAAAACTACCTTTCTTAATGAGAAGGCTACCATCCATTGGAATAACAAAAATCTCGACAAAAAACTACCTTCCATAATGACAAGGCTTCCATCCATTGGAATAACAAAAATCTCGACAAAAGACTAACTTCCATAATGACAAGGTTACCATCCATTGGAATAACAAATATCTCGACAACAGACTACCTTCCATAATGACAAGTCTACCATCCAATGGAATAAAAAAATCTCGACAAAAGGCTACCTTCCATAATAACAAGGTTACCATCCATTGGAATAACAAAAATCTCCACAACAGACTCCCTTACATAATGACTAGGCTACAATCCATTGGAGTAACAAAAATCTTAACAATATACTACCTTCCATAATTACAAGGCTACAATCCATTGGTGTAACAGAAATATCAACGACAGACTACCTTCCACAATGACAAGGCTACCATCCATTGGAGTAACAAAAATATCGACAACAGACTACCTTCCATAATTACAAGGCTACCACCCATTGCAGTATCAAAAATCACGACAACAGAGTACTTTCCATAATGACAAGGCTATCATCGATTGGAGTAGCAAAAATATGAACAATAGACTACCTTCCATAATGAAAAGGCTACCATCCATTGGAGTAACACAAATCTCAACGATCGACTAACTTCCATAATGACAAGGCTACCATCCATTGGAGTAACAAAAATCTTGACAAAAAACTACCTTTCTTAATGAGAAGGCTACCATCCATTGGAATAACAAAAATCTCGACAACAGACTAACTTCCATAATGACAAGGCTACCATCCATTGGAATAACAAATATCTCGACAAAAGACTACCTTCCATAATGACGAGGTTACCATCCATTGGAATAACAAATATCTCGACAATAGACTACCTTCCATAATGACAAGGCTACATCCATTGGGGTAACAAAAATTTCGACAACAGAATACCTTCCATAATTACAAGGCTACCATCCATTGGAGTAACAAAAATCTTGACAAAAAACAACCTTTCTTAATGAGAAGGCTACCATCCATTGGAATAACAAAAATCTCGACAACAGACTAACTTCCATAATGACAAGGCTACCATCCATTAGAGTAACAAAAATATCGACAAAAAACTACCTTCCATAATGACAAGGCTTCCATCCATTGGAATAACAAAAATCTCGACAAAAGACTAACTTCCATAATGACAAGGTTACCATCCATTGGAATAACAAATATCTCGACAACAGACTACCTTCCATAATGATAAGTCTACCATCCAATGGAATAAAAAAATCTCGACAAAAGACTACCTTCCATAATAACAAGGTTACCATCCATTGGAATAACAAAAATCTCCAAACCAGACTCCCTTACATAATGACTAGGCTACAATCCATTGGAGTAACAAAAATCTTAACAATATACTACCTTCCATAATTACAAGGCTACAATCCATTGGTGTAACAGAAATATCAACGACAGACTACCTTCCACAATGACAAGGCTACCATCCTTTGGAGTAACAAAAATATCGACAACAGACTACCTTCCATAATTACAAGGCTACCACCCATTGGAGTATCAAAAATCACGACAACAGACTACTTTCCATAATGACAAGGCTATCATCGATTGGAGTAGCAAAAATATGAACAATAGACTACCTTCCATAATGAAAAGGCTACCATCCATTGGAGTAACACAAATCTCAACGATCGACTAACTTCCATAATGACAAGGCTACCATCCATTGGAGTAACAAAAATCTTGACAAAAAACTACCTTTCTTAATGAGAAGGCTACCATCCATTGGAATAACAAAAATCTCGACAACAGACTAACTTCCATAATGACAAGGCTACCATCCATTGGAGTAACAAAAATCTCGACAAAAAACTACCTTCCATAATGACAAGGCTTCCATCCATTCGAATAACAAAAATCTCGACAAAAGACTAACTTCCATAATGACAAGGTTACCATCCATTGGAATAACAAATATCTCGATAACAGACTACCTTCCATAATGACAAGTCTACCATCCAATGGAATAAAAAAATCTCGACAAAAGACTACCTTCCATAATAACAAGGTTACCATCCATTGGAATAACAAAAATCTCGACAACAGACTCCCTTACATAATGACAAGGCTACAATCCATTGGAGTAACAAAAATCTTAATAATATACTACCTTCCATAATGACAAGGCTACAATCCATTGGAGTAACAGAAATATCGACAACAGACTACCTTCCACAATGATAAGGCTACCACCCATTGGAGTATCAAAAATCACGACAACACACTACTTTCCATAATGAAAAGGCTACCATCCATTGGAGTAACACAAATCTCAACGACCGACTACCTTCCATAATGACAAGGCGACCATCCATTGGAGTAACAAAAATCTCGACAAAAAACAACCTTCCTTAATGAGAAGGCTACCATCCATTAGAATAATAAAAATCTCGACAACAGACTACCTTCCATAATGACAAGGCTACCATCCATTGGAGTAACAAAAATCTCAACAAAAACTACCTTCCATAATGACAAGTCAACCATCCATTGGAATAACAAAAATCTCGACAAAAGACTACCTTCCATAATGACAAGGTTACCATCCATTGGAATAACAAATATCTTGACAATTGACTACATTCCATAATGACAAGGCTACATCCATTGGGGTAACAAAAATTTCGACAACAGACTACCTTCCATAATGACAAGGCTACCATCCATTGGAGTAACAAAAATCTTGACAAAAAACTACCTTCCTTAATGAGAAGTCTACCATCCATTGGAATAACAAAAATGTCGACAACAGACTACCTTGCATAATGACAAGGGTACCATCCATTGGAGTAACAAAAATCTCGACAAAAAACTACCTTCCATAATGATAAGGCTACCATCCATTGGAATAACAAAAATCTCGACAAAAGACTACCTTCCATAATGACAAGGTTACCATCCATTGGAATAACAAATATCTCGACAATTGACTACCTTCCTTAATGACAAGTCTACCATCCAATGGAATAAAGAAATCTCAACAAAAGACTACCTTCCATAATAACATGGTTACTATCCATTGGAATAACAAAAATCTCGACAACAGACTCCCTTCCATAATGACAAGGCTACAATCCATTGGAGTAACAAAAATCTTACCAACAGACTACCTTCCATAATGACAAGGCTACAATCCATTGGTGTAACAGAAATATCAACGACAGAATACCTTCCACAATGGC
Organism: Vicia faba; assembly: GCA_948472305.1. Classification (NCBI taxonomy): domain Eukaryota; kingdom Viridiplantae; phylum Streptophyta; class Magnoliopsida; order Fabales; family Fabaceae; genus Vicia; species Vicia faba. The sequence continues at coordinate 658,103,637 of OX451739.1, forward strand.
AAGGCCACCATCCATTGGAGTAACAAAAATCTCGACAACAGACTACCTTCCATAATTACAAGGATGTCACCCATTGGAGTATCAAAAATCACGTCAACAGACTACTTTCCATAATGACAAGGCTATCATCGATTGGAGTAGAAAAAATATGAACAATAGACTACCTTCCATAATGAAAAGGCTACCATCCATTGGAGTAACACAAATCTCACCGACCGTCTACCTTCCATAATGACAAGGCTACCATCCATTGGAGTAACAAAAATCTCGAAAAAAAACAACCTTCCTTAATGAGAAGGCTACCATCCATTGGAATAACAAAAATCTCGACAACAGACTACCTTCCATAATGACAAGGCTACCATCCATTGGAGTAACAAAAATCTCGACAAAAAACTACCTTCCATAATGACAAGGCTACCATCCATTGGAATAACAAAAATCTTGACAAAAGACTACCTTCCATAATGACAAGGTAACCATCCATTGGAATAAACAAAAATCTTGACAATTGACTACCTTCCATAATGACAAGGCTACATCCATTGGGGTAACAAAAATTTCGACAACAGACTACCTTCCATAATGGCAAGGCTACCATCCATTGGAGTAACAAAAATCTTGACAAAAAACTACCTTCCTTAATGAGAAGGCTACCATCCATTGGAATAACAAAAATGTCGACAACAGACTACCTTCCATAATGACAAGGCTACCATCGATTGGAGTAAAAAAAATCTCGACAAAAAACTACCTTCCATAAAGACAAGGCTACCATCCATTGGAATAACAAAAATATCGACAAAAGACTACCTTCCATAATGACAAGGTTACCATACATTGGAATAACAAATATCTCGACAACTGACTACCTTCCATAATGACAAGTCTACCATCCAATGGAATAAAAAAATCTCGACAAAAGACTACCTTCCATAATAACAAGGTTACCATCCATTGGAATAGCAAAAATCTCGACAACAGACTCCCTTCCATTATGACAAGGCTACAATCCATTGGAGTAACAAAAATCTTAACAACAGACTACCTTCCATAATGACAAGGCTACAATCCATTGGTGTAACAGAAATATCAACGACAGACTACATTCAACAATGACAAGGCTACAATCCATTGGAGTAACAAAAATCTCGACAACATACTACCTTCCATAATTACAAGGCTACCACCCATTGGAGTATCAAAAATCACGACAACAGACTACTTTCCACAATGACAAGGCTATCATCGATTGGAGTAGAAAAATATGAACAATAGACTACCTTCCATAATGAAAAGGCTACCATCCATTGGAGTAACACAAATCTCAACGACCGACTACCTTCCATAATGACAAGGCTACCATCCATTGGAGTAACAAAAATCTCGACAAAAAACAACCTTCCTTAATGAGAAGGCTACCATCCATTGGAATAACAAAAATCTCGACAACAGACTACCTTCCATAATGACAAGGCTACCATCCATTGGAGTAACAAAAATCTCGACAAAAAACTACCTTCCATAATGACAAGGCTACCATCCATTGGAATAACAAAAATCTCGACAAAAGACTACCTTCCATAATGACAAGCTTACCATCCATTGGAATAACAAATCTCTTGACAATTGACTACCTTCCATAATGACAAGGCTACATCCATTGGGGTAACAAAAATTTCGACAACAGACTACCTTCCATAATGACAAGGCTACCATCCATTGGAGTAACAAAAATCTTGACAAAAAACTACCTTCCTTAATGAGAAGGCTACCATCCATTGGAATAACAAAAATGTCGACAACAGACTACCTTCCATAATGACAAGGCTACCATCCATTGGAGTAACAAAAATCTCGACAAAAAACTACCTTCCATAATGACAAGGCTACCATCCATTGGAATAACAAAAATATCGACAAAAGACTACCTTCCATAATGAGAAGGTTACCATCCATTGGAATAACAAATATCTCGACAACTGACTACCTTCCATAATGAAAAGTCTACTATCCAATGGAATAAAAAAATCTCGACAAAAGACTACCTTCCATAATAAAAAGGTTACCATCCATTGGAATAACAAAAATCTCGACAACAGACTCCCTTCCATTATGACAAGGCTACAATCCATTGGAGTAACAAAAATCTTAACAATAGACTACCTTCCATAATGACAAGGCTATAATCCATTGGTGTAACAGAAATATCAACGACAGACTACCTTCCACAATGACAAGGCTACCATCCATTGGAGTAACAAAAATCTCGACAACATACTACCTTCCATAATTACAAGGCTACCACCCATTGGAGTATCAAAAATCACGATAACAGACTACTTTCCACAATGACAAGGCTATCATCGATTGGAGTAGAAAAAATATGAACAATAGACTACCTTCCATAATGAAAAGGCTACCATCCATTGGAGTAACACAAATCTCAACGATCGACTACCTTCAATAATGACAAGGCTACCATCCATTGGAGTAACAAAAATCTCGACAAAAAACAACCTTCCTTAGTGAGAAGGCTACCATCCATTGGAATAACAAAAATCTCGACAACAGACTACCTTCCATAATGACAAGGCTACCATCCATTGGAGTAACAAAAATCTCGACAAAAAACTACCTTCCATAATGACAAGGCTACCATCCATTGGAATAACAAAAATCTCGACAAAAGACTACCTTCCATAATGACAAGGTTACCATCCATTGGAATAACAAATCTCTTGACAATTGACTACCTTCCATAATGACAAGGCTACATCCATTGGGGTAACAAAAATTTCGACAACAGACTACCTTCCATAATGACAAGGCTACCATCCATCGGAGTAACAAAAATCTTGACAAAAAACTACCTTCCTTAATGAGAAGGCTACCATCCATTGGAAGAACAAAAATGTCGACAACAGACTACCTTCCATAATGACAAGGCTACCATCCATTGGAGTAACAAAAATCTCGACAAAAAACTACCTTCCATAATGACAAGGCTACCATCCATTGGAATAACAAAAATATCGACAAAAGACTACCTTCCATAATGAGAAGGTTACCATCCATTGGAATAACAAATATCTCGACAACTGACTACCTTCCATAATGACAAGTCTACCATCCAATGGAATAAAACAATCTCGACAAAAGACTACCTTCCATAATAACAAGGTTACCATTCATTGGAATAACAAAAATCTCGACAACAGACTCCCTTCCATTATGACAAGGCTACAATCCATTGGAGTAACAAAAATCTTAACAACAGACTACCTTCCATAATGACATGGCTATAATCCATTGGTGTAACAGAAATATCAACGACAGACTACATTCCACAATGACAAGGCTACCATCCATTGGAGTAACAAAAATCTCGACAACATACTACCTTCCATAATTACAAGGCTACCACCCATTGGAGTATCAAAAATCACGACAACAGACTACTTTCCACAATGACAAGGCTATCATCGATTGGAGTAGAAAAATATGAACAATAGACTACCTTCCATAATGAAAAGGCTACCATCCATTGGAGTAACACAAATCTCAACGACCGACTACCTTCCATAATGACAAGGCTACCATCCATTGGATTAACAAAAATCTCGACAAAAAACAACCTTCCTTAATGAGAAGGCTACCATCCATTGGAATAACAAAAATCTCGACAACAGACTACCTTCCATAATGACAAGGCTACCATCCATTGGAGTAACAAAAATCTCGACAAAAAACTACCTTCCATAATGACAAGGCTACCATCCATTGGAATAACAAAAATCTCGACAAAAGACTACCTTCCATAATAACAAGCTTACCATCCATTGGAATAACAAATCTCTTGACAATTGACTACCTTCCATAATGACAAGGCTACATCCATTGGGGTAACAAAAATTTCGACAACAGACTACCTTCCATAATGACAAGGCTACCATCCATTGGAGTAACAAAAATCTTGACAAAAAACTACCTTCCTTAATGAGAAGGCTACCATCCATTGGAATAACAAAAATGTCGACAACATACTACCTTCCATAATGACAAGGCTACCATCCATTGGAGTAACAAAAATCTCGACAAAAAACTACCTTCCATAATGACAAGGCTACCATCCATTGGAATAACAAAAATATCGACAAAAGACTACCTTCCATAATGAGAAGGTTACCATCCATTGGAATAACAAATATCTCGACAACTGACTACCTTCCATAATGAAAAGTCTACCATCCAATGGAATAAAAAAATCTCGACAAAAGACTACCTTCCATAATAACAAGGTTACCATCCATTGGAATAACAAAAATCTCGACAACAGACTCCCTTCCATTATGACAAGGCTACAATCCATTGGAGTAAGAAAAATCTTAACAATAGACTACCTTCCATAATGACAAGGCTATAATCCATTGGTGTAACAGAAATATCAACGACAGACTACCTTCCACAATGACAAGGCTACCATCCATTGGAGTAACAAAAATCTCGACAACATACTACCTTCCATAATTACAAGGCTACCACCTATTGGAGTATCAAAAATCACGATAACAGACTACTTTCCACAATGACAAGGCTATCATCGATTGGAGTAGAAAAAATATGAACAATAGACTACCTTCCATAATGAAAAGGCTACCATCCATTGGAGTAACACAAATCTCAACGATCGACTACCTTCAATAATGACAAGGCTACCATCCATTGGAGTAACAAAAATCTCGACAAAAAACAACCTTCCTTAATGAGAAGGCTACCATCCATTGGAATAACAAAAATCTCGACAACAGACTACCTTCCATAATGACAAGGCTACCATCCATTGGAGTAACAAAAATCTCGACAAAAAACTACCTTCCATAATGACAAGGCTATCATCCATTGGAATAACAAAAATCTCGACAAAGGACTACCTTCCATAATGACAAGGTTACCATCCATTGGAATAACAAATCTCTTGACAATTGACTACCTTCCATAATGACAAGGCTACATCCATTGGGGTAACAAAAATTTCGACAACAGACTACCTTCCATAATGACAAGGCTACCATCCATTGGAGTAACAAAAATCTTGACAAAAAACTACCTTCCTTAATGAGAAGGCTACCATCCATTGGAATAACAAAAATGTCGACAACAGACTACCTTCCATAATGACAAGGCTACCATCCATTGGAGTAACAAAAATCTCGACAAAAAACTACCTTCCATAATGACAAGGCTACCATCCATTGGAATAACAAAAATATCGACAAAAGAATACCTTCCATAATGAGAAGGTTACCATCCATTGGAATAACAAATATCTCGACAACTGACTACCTTCCATAATGACAAGTCTACCATCCAATGGAATAAAACAATCTCGACAAAAGACTACCTTCCATAATAACAAGGTTACCATCCATTGAAATAACAAAAATCTCGACAACAGACTCCCTTCCATTATGACAAGGCTACAATCCATTGGAGTAACAAAAATCTTAACAACAGACTACCTTCCATAATGACAAGGCTATAATCCATTGGTGTAACAGAAATATCAACGACAGACTACCTTCCACAATGACAAGGCTACCATCCATTGGAGTAACAAAAATCTCGACAACATACTACCTTCCATAATTACAAGGCTACCACCCATTGGAGTATCAAAAATCACGATAACAGACTACTTTCCACAATGACAAGGCTATCATCGATTGGAGTAGAAAAAATATGAACAATAGACTACCTTCCATAATGAAAAGGCTGCCATCCATTGGAGTAACACAAATCTCAACGACCGACTACCTTCCATAATGACAAGGCTACCATCTATTGGAGTAATAAAAATCTCGACAAAAAACAACCTTCCTTAATAATAAGGCTACCATCCATTGGAATAACAAAAATCTCGACAACAGACTACCTTCCATAATGACAAGGCTACCATCCATTGGAGTAACAAAAATCTCGACAAAAAACTACCTTCCATAATGACAAGGCTACCATCCATTGGAATAACAAAAATCTCGACAAAAGACTACCTTCCATAATGAAAAGGTTTCCATCCATTGGAATAACAAATATCTCGACAACAGACTACCTTCCATAATGACAAGGCTACATCCATTGGGGTAACAAAAATTTCGACAACAGACTACCTTCCATAATGACAAGGCTACCATCCATTGGAGTAACAAAAATCTTGACAAAAAACTACCTTCCTTAATGAGAAGGCTACCATCCATTGGAATAACAAAAATCTCCACAACAGACTACCTTCCATAATGACAAGGCTACCATCCATTGGAGTAACAAAAATCTCGACAAAAAACTACCTTCCATAATAACAAGGCTACCATCCATTGGAATAACAAAAATCTCGACAAAAGACTACCTTCCATAATGACAAGGCTACCATCCGTTGGAGTAACAAAAATCTTGACAACAGACTACCTTCCAGAATGACAAGTCTACCATCCAATGGAATAAAAAATTCTCGACAACAAACTACCTTCCATAATAACAAGGCTACAATCCATTGGAGTAACAAAAATCTGAACAACATACTACCTTCCATAATGAGAAGGCTACAATCCATTAGAGTAACAGATATCTCAACGACAGACTACCTTCCACAATGACAAGGCTACCATCCAATGGAATAATAAAATCTCGACAAAAGACTACCTTCCATAATAATAAGGTTACCATCCATTGGAATAAAAAAAATCTCGACAACAGACTCCCTTCCATTATGACAAGGCTACAATCCATTGGAGTAACAAAAATCTTAACAATAGACTACCTTCCATAATTACAAGGCTACAATCCATTGGTGTAACAGAAATATCAACGACAGACTACCTTCCACAATGACAAGGCTACCATCCATTTGAGTAACAAAAATCTCGACAACATACTACCTTCCATAATTACAAGGCTACCACCCATTGGAGTATCAAAAATCACGATAGCAGACTACTTTCCACAATGACAAGGCTATCATCGATTGGAGTAGAAAAAATATGAACAATAGACTACCTTCCATAATTAAAAGGCTACCATTCATTGGAGTAACACAAATCTCAACGACCGACTACCTTCCATAATGACAAGGCTACCATCCATTAGAGTAACAAAAATCTCGACAAAAAACAACCTTCCTTAATGAGAAGGCTACCATCCATTGGAATAACAAAAATCTCGACAACAGACTACCTTCCATAATGACAAGGCTACCATCCATTGGAGTAACAAAAATCTCGACAAAAAACTACCTTCCATAATGACAAGGCTACCATCCATTGGAATAACAAAAATCTCGAAAAAAGACTACCTTCCATAATGACAAGGTTACCATCCATTGGAATAACAAATATCTCGACAACAGACTACCTTCCATAATGACAAGGCTACATTCATTGGGGTAACAAAAATTTCGACAACAGACTACCTTCCATAATGACAAGGCTACCATCCATTGGAGTAACCAAAATCTTGACAAAAAACTACCTTCCTTAATGAGAAGGCTACCATCCATTGGAATAACAAAAATCTCGACAACAAACTACCTTCCATAATGACAAGGCTACAATCCATTGGAGTAACAAAAATCTTGACAAAAAACTACCTTCCATAATAACAAGGCTACCATCCATTGGAATAACAAAAATCTCGACAAAAGACTACCTTCCATAATGACAAGTCTACCATCCAATGGAATAAAAAATTCTCGGCAACAAACTACCTTCCATAATGACAAGGCTACAATCCATTGGAGTAACAAAAATCTGAACAACATACTACCTTCCATAATGAGAATGCTACAATCCATTGGAGTAACAGAAATCTCAACGACATACTACCTTCCACAATCATAAGGCTACCATCCAATGGAATAAAAAAATCTCGACAAAAGACTACCTTCCATAATAATAAGGTTACCATCCATTGGATTAACAAAAATCTCGACAACAGACTCCCTTCCATTATTACAAGGCTACAATCAATTGGAGTAACAAAAATCTTAACAACAGACTACCTTCCATAATGACAAGGCTACAATCCATTGGTGTAACAGAAATATCAACGACAGACTACCTTCCACAATGACAAGGCTACCAGCCATTGGAGTAACAAAAATCTCGACAACATACTACCTTCCATAATTACAAGGCTACAACCCATTAGAGTATCAAAAATCATGATAACAGACTACTTTGCATAATGACAAGTCTATCATCGATTGGAGTAGAAAAAATATGAACAATAGACTACCTTCCATAATGACAAGGCTACCATCCATTGGAGTAACACAAATCTCAAAGACCGACTACCTTCCATAATGACAAGGCTACCATCCATTGGAGTAACAAAAATCTCGACAAAAAACTACCTTCCATAATGACAAGGCTACCATCCATTGGAATAACAAAAATCTCGACAAAACACTACCTTCCATAATGACAAGGGTACCATCCATTAGAATAACAAATATCTCGACAACAGACTACCTTCCATAATGACAAGGCTACATCCATTGGGGTAACAAAAATTTCGACAACAGACTACCTTCCATAATGACAAGGCTACCATCCATTGGAGTAACAAAAATCTTGACAAAAAACTACCTTCCTTAATGAGAAGGCTACCATCCATTGGAATAACAAAAATCTCGACAACAGACTACCTTCCATAATGACATGGTTACCATCCATTGGAATAACAAATATCTCGACAACAGACTACCTTCCATAATGACAAGGCTACATCCATTGGGGTAACAAAAATTTCGACAACAGACTACCTTCCATAATGACAAGGCTACCATCCATTGGAGTAACAAAAATCTTGACAAAAAACTACCTTCCTTAATGAAAAGGCTACCATCCATTGGAATAACAAAAATCTCGACAACAGACTACCTTCCATAATGACAAGGCTACCATCCATTGGAGTAACAAAAATCTCGACAAAAAACTACCTATCATAATAACAAGGCTACCATCCATTGGAATAACAAAAATCTCGACAAAAGACTACCTTCCATAATGACAAGGCTACCATCCATTGGAGTAACAAAAATCCTGACAACAGACTACCTTCCAGAATGACAAGTCTACCATCCAATGGAATAAAAAATTCTCGACAATAAACTACCTTCCATAATGACAAGGCTACAATCCATTCGAGTAACAAAAATCTGAACAACATACTACCTTCCATAATGAGAAGGCTACAATCCATTGGAGTAAGAGAAATATCAACGACAGACTACCTTCCACAATGACAAGGCTACCATCCAATGGAATAAAAAAATCTCGACAAAAGACTACCTTCAATAATAATAAGGTTACCATCCATTGGAATAACAAAAATCTCGACAACAGACTCCCTTCCATTATGACAAGGCTACAATCCATTGGAGTAACAAAAATCTTAACAACAGACTACCTTCCATAATTACAAGGCTACAATCCATTGGTGTAACAAAAATATCAACGACAGACTACCTTCCACAATAACAAGGCTACCATCCATTGGAGTAACAAAAATCTCGACAACATACTACCTTCCATTTTTACCAGGCTACAACCCATTGGAGTATCAAAAATCATGATAACAGACTACTTTGCATAATGACAAGTCTATCATCGATTGGAGTAGAAAAAATAAGAACAATAGACTACCTTCCATAATGACAAGGCTACCATCCATTGGAGTAACACAAATCTCAAAGACCGACTACCTTCCATAATGACAAGGCTACCATCCATTGGAGTAACAAAAATCTCGACAAAAAACTACCTTCCATAATGACAACGCTACCATCCATTGGAATAACAAAAATCTCGACAAAACACTACCTTCCATAATGACAAGGGTACCATCCATTAGAATAACAAATATCTCGACAACAGACTACCTTCCATAATGACAAGGCTACATCCATTGGGGTAACAAAAATTTCGACAACAGACTACCTTCCATAATGACAAGGCTACCATCCATTGGAGTAACAAAAATCTTGAAAAAAACTACCTTCCTTAATGAGAAGGCTACCATCCATTGGAATAACAAAAATCTCGACAATAGACTACCTTCCATAATGACATGGTTACCATCCATTGGAATAACAAATATCTCGACAACAGACTACCTTCCATAATGACAAGGCTACATCCATTGGGGTAACAAAAATTTCGACAATAGACTACCTTCCATAATGACAAGGCTACCATCCATTGGAGTAACAAAAATCTTGACAAAAAACTACCTTCCTTAATGAGAAGGCTACCATCCATTGGAATAACAAAAATCTCGACAACAGACTACCTTCCATAATGACAAGGCTACCATCCATTGGAGTAACAAAAATCTCGACAAAAAACTACCTTCCATAATAACAAGGTTACCATCCATTGGAATAACAAAAATCTCGACAAAAGACTACCTTCCATAATGACAAGGCTACCATCCATTGGAGTAACAAAAATCTTGACAACAGACTACCTTCCAGAATGACAAGTCTACCATCCAATGGAATAAAAAATTCTCGACAACAAACTACCTTCCATAATGACAAGGCTACAATCCATTCGAGTAACAAAAATCTGAACAACATAATACCTTCCATAATGAGAAGGCTACAATCCATTGGAGTAAGAGAAATCTCAACGACAGACTACCTTCCACAATGACAAGGCTACCATCCAATGGAATAAAAAAATCTCGACAAAAGACTACCTTCCATAATAATAAGGTTACCATCCATTGGAATAACAAAAATCTCGACAACAGACTCCCTTCCATTATGACAAGGCTACAATCCATTGGAGTAACAAAAATCTTAACAACAGACTACCTTCCATAATTACAAGGCTACAATCCATTGGTGTAACAGATATATCAACGACAGACTACCTTCCACAATGACAAGGCTACCATCCATTGGAGTAACAAAAATCTCGACAACATACTACCTTCCATAATTACAAGGCTACAACCCATTGGAGTATCAAAAATCATGATAACAGACTACTTTGCATAATGACAAGTCTATCACCGATTGGAGTAGAAAAAATATGAACGATAGACTACCTTCCATAATGACAAGGCTACCATCCATTGGAGTAACACAAATCTCAAAGACCGACTACCTTCCATAATGACAAGGCTACCATCCATTGGAGTAACAAAAATCTCGACAAAAAACTACCTTCCATAATGACAAGGCTACCATCCATTGGAATAACAAAAATCTCGACAAAACACTACCTTCCATAATGACAAGGGTACCATCCATTAGAATAACAAATATCTCGACAACAGACTACCTTCCATAATGACAAGGCTACATCCATTGGGGTAACAAAAATTTCGACAACAGACTACCTTCCATAATGACAAGGCTACCATCCATTGGAGTAACAAAAATCTTGACAAAAAACTACCTTCCTTAATGAGAAGGCTACCATCCATTGGAATAACAAAAATCTCGACAACAGACTACCTTCCATAATGACATGGTTACCATCCATTGGAATAACAAATATCTCGACAACAGACTACCTTCCATAATGACAAGGCTACATCCATTGGGGTAACAAAAATTTCGACAACAGACTACCTTCCATAATGACAAGGCTACCATCCATTGGAGTAACAAAAATCTTGACAAAAAACTACCTTCCTTAATGAAAAGGCTACCATCCATTGGAATAACAAAAATCTCGACAACAGACTACCTTCCATAATGACAAGGCTACCATCCATTGGAGTAACAAAAATCTCGACAAAAAACTACCTATCATATTAACAAGGCTACCATCCATTGGAATAACAAAAATCTCGACAAAAGACTACCTTCCATAATGACAAGGCTACCATCCATTGGAGTAACAAAAATCTTGACAACAGACTACCTTCCAGAATGACAAGTCTACCATCCAATGGAATAAAAAATTCTCGACAACAAACTACCTTCCATAATGACAAGGCTACAATCCATTCGAGTAACAAAAATCTGAACAACATACTACCTTCCATAATGAGAAGGCTACAATCCATTGGAGTAAGAGAAATCTCAACGACAGACTACCTTCCACAATGACAAGGCTACCATCCAATGGAATAAAAAAATCTCGACAAAAGACTACCTTCAATAATAATAAGGTTACCATCCATTGGAATAACAAAAATCTCGACAACAGACTCCCTTCCATTATGACAAGGCTACAATCCATTGGAGTAACAAAAATCTTAACAACAGACTACCTTCCATAATTACAAGGCTACAATCCATTGGTGTAACAAAAATATCAACGACAGACTACCTTCCACAATAACAAGGCTACCATCCATTGGAGTAACAAAAATCTCGACAACATACTACTTTCCATTTTTACCAGGCTACAACCCATTGGAGTATCAAAAATCATGATAACAGACTACTTTGCATAATGACAAGTCTATCATCGATTGGAGTAGAAAAAATAAGAACAATAGACTACCTTCCATAATGACAAGGCTACCATCCATTGGAGTAACACAAATCTCAAAGACCGACTACCTTCCATAATGACAAGGCTACCATCCATTGGAGTAACAAAAATCTCGACAAAAAACTACCTTCCATAATGACAACGCTACCATCCATTGGAATAACAAAAATCTCGACAAAACACTACCTTCCATAATGACAAGGGTACCATCCATTAGAATAACAAATATCTCGACAACAGACTACCTTCCATAATGACAAGGCTACATCCATTGGGGTAACAAAAATTTCGACAACAGACTACCTTCCATAATGACAAGGCTACCATCCATTGGAGTAACAAAAATCTTGAAAAAAACTACCTTCCTTAATGAGAAGGCTACCATCCATTGGAATAACAAAAATCTCGACAATAGACTACCTTCCATAATGACATGGTTACCATCCATTGGAATAACAAATATCTCGACAACAGACTACCTTCCATAATGACAAGGCTACATCCATTGGGGTAACAAAAATTTCGACAACAGACTACCTTCCATAATGACAAGGCTACCATCCATTGGAGTAACAAAAATCTTGGCAAAAAACTACCTTCCTTAATGAGAAGGCTACCATCCATTGGAATAACAAAAATCTCGACAACAGACTACCTTCCATAATGACAAGGCTACCATCCATTGGAGTAACAAAAATCTCGACAAAAAACTACCTTCCATAATAACAAGGCTACCATCCATTGGAATAACAAAAATCTCGACAAAAGACTACCTTCCATAATGACAAGGCTACCATCCATTGGAGTAACAAAAATGTTGACAACAGACTACCTTCCAGAATGACAAGTCTACCATCCAATGAAATAAAAAATTCTCGACAACAAACTACCTTCCATAATGACAAGGCTACAATCCATTCGAGTAACAAAAATCTGAACAACATACTACCTTCCATAATGAGAAGGCTACAATCCATTGGAGTAAGAGAAATCTCAACGACAGACTACCTTCCACAATGACAAGGCTACCATCCAATGGAATAAAAAAATCTCGACAAAAGACTACCTTCCATAATAATAAGGTTACCATCCATTGGAATAACAAAAATCTCGACAACAGACTCCCTTCCATTATGACAAGGCTACAATCCATTGGAGTAACAAAAATCTTAACAACAGACTACCTTCCATAATTACAAGGCTACAATCCATTGGTGTAACAGATATATCAACGACAGACTACCTTCCACAATGACAAGGCTACCATCCATTGGAGTAACAAAAATCTCGACAACATACTACCTTCCATAATTACAAGGCTACAACCCATTGGAGTATCAAAAATCATGATAACAGACTACTTTGCATAATGACAAGTCTATCACCGATTGGAGTAGAAAAAATATGAACAATAGACTACCTTCCATAATGACAAGGCTACCATCCATTGGAGTAACACAAATCTCAAAGACCGACTACCTTCCATAATGACAAGGCTACCATCCATTGGAGTAACAAAAATCTCGACAAAAAACTACCTTCCATAATGACAAGGCTACCATCCATTGGAATAACAAAAATCTCGACAAAACACTACCTTCCATAATGACAAGGGTACCATCCATTAGAATAACAAATATCTCGACAACAGACTACCTTCCATAATGACAAGGCTACATCCATTGGGGTAACAAAAATTTCGACAACAGACTACCTTCCATAATGACAAGGCTACCATCCATTGGAGTAACAAAAATCTTGACAAAAAACTACCTTCCTTAATGAGAAGGCTACCATCCATTGGAATAACAAAAATCTCGACAACAGACTACCTTCCATAATGACAAGGCTACCATCCATTGGAGTAACAAAAATCTCGACAAAAAACTACCTTCCATAATAACAAGGCTACCATCCATTGGAATAACAAAAATCTCGACAAAAGACTACCTTCCATAATGACAAGGCTACCATCCATTGGAGTAACAAAAATCTTGACAACAGACTACCTTCCAGAATGACAAGTCTACCATCCAATGGAATATAAAATTCTCGACAACAAACTACCTTCCATAATGACAAGGCTACAATCCATTCGAGTAACAAAAATCTGAACAACATACTACCTTCCATAATGAGAAGGCTACAATCCATTGGAGTAAGAGAAATCTCAACGACAGACTACCTTCCACAATGACAAGGCTACCATCCAATGGAATAAAAAAATCTCGACAAAAGACTACCTTCCATAATAATAAGGTTACCATCCATTGGAATAACAAAAATCTCGACAACAGACTCCCTTCCATTATGACAAGGCTACAATCCATTGGAGTAACAAAAATCTTAACAACAGACTACCTTCCATAATTACAAGGCTACAGTCCATTGGTGTAACAGAAATATCAACGACAGACTACCTTCCACAATGACAAGGCTACCATCCATTGGAGTAACAAAAATCTCGACAACATACTACCTTCCATAATTACAAGGCTACAACCCATTGGAGTATCAAGAATCATGATAACAGACTACTTTGCATAATGACAAGTCTATCATCGATTGGAGTAGAAAAAATATGAACAATAGACTACCTTCCACAATGACAAGGCTACCATCCATTGGAGTAACACAAATCTCAAAGACCGACTACCTTCCATAATGACAAGGCTACCATCCATTGGAGTAACAAAAATCTCGACAAAAAACTACCTTCCATATTGACAAGGCTACCATCCATTGGAATAACAAAAATCTCGACAAAACACTACCTTCCATAATGACAAGGGTACCATCCATTAGAATAACAAATATCTTGACAACAGACTACCTTCCATAATGACAAGGCTACATCCATTGGGGTAACAAAAATTTAGACAACAGACTACCTTCCATAATGACAAGGCTACCATCCATTGGAGTAACAAAAATCTTGACAAAAAACTACCTTCCTTAATGAGAAGGCTACCATCCATTGGAATAACAAAAATCTCGACTACAGACTACCTTCCATAATGACATGGTTACCATCCATTGGAATAACAAATATCTCGACAACAGACTACCTTCCATAATGACAAGGCTACATCCATTGGGGTAACAAAAATTTTGACAACAGACTACCTTCCATAATGACAAGGTTACCATCCATTGGAGTAACAAAAATCTTGACAAAAAACTACCTTCCTTAATGAGAAGGCTACCATCCATTGGAATAACAAAAATCTCGACAACAGACTACCTTCCATAATGACAAGGCTACCATCCATTGGAGTAACAAAAATCTCGACAAAAAACTTCCTTCCATAATAACAAGGCTACCATCCATTGGAATAACAAAAATCTCGACAAAAGACTACCTTCCATAATGACAAGGCTACCATCCATTGGAGTAACAAAAATCTTGACAACAGACTACCTTCCAGAATGACAAGTCTACCATCCAATGGAATATAAAATTCTCGACAACAAACTACCTTCCATAATGACAATGCTACAATCCATTCGAGTAACAAAAATCTGAACAACATACTACCTTCCATAATGAGAAGGCTACAATCCATTGGAGTAAGAGAAATCTCAACGACAGACTACCTTCCACAATGACAAGGCTACCATCCAATGGAATAAAAAAATCTCGACAAAAGACTACCTTCCATGATAATAAGGTTACCATCCATTGGAATAACAAAAATCTCGACAACAGACTCCCTTCCATTATGACAAGGCTACAATCCATTGGAGTAACAAAAATCTTAACAACAGACTACCTTCCATAATTACAAGGCTACAATCCATTGGTGTAACAGAAATATCAACGACAGACTACCTTCCACAATGACAAGGCTACCATCCATTGGAGTAACAAAAATCTCGACAACATACTACCTTCCATAATTACAAGGCTACAACCCATTGGAGTATCAAAAATCATGATAACAGACTACTTTGCATAATGACAAGTCTATCATCGATTGGAGTAGAAAAAATATGAACAATAGACTACCTTCCATAATGACAAGGCTACCATCCATTGGAGTAACACAAATCTCAAAGACCGACTACCTTCCATAATGACAAGGCTACCATCCATTGGAGTAACAAAAATCTCGACAAAAAACTACCTTCCATAATGACAAGGCTACCATCCATTGGAATAACAAAAATCTCGACAAAACACTACCTTCCATAATGACAAGGGTACCATCCATTAGAATAACAAATATCTTGACAACAGACTACCTTCCATAATGACAAGGCTACATCCATTGGGGTAACAAAAATTTAGACAACAGACTACCTTCCATAATGACAAGGCTACCATCCATTGGAGTAACAAAAATCTTGACAAAAAACTACCTTCCTTAATGAGAAGGCTACCATCCATTGGAATAACAAAAATCTCGACAACAGACTACCTTCCATAATGACATGGTTACCATCCATTGGAATAACAAATATCTCGACAACAGACTACCTTCCATAATGACAAGGCTACATCCATTGGGGTAACAAAAATTTTGACAACAGACTACCTTCCATAATGACAAGGTTACCATCCATTGGAGTAACAAAAATCTTGACAAAAAACTACCTTCCTTAATGAGAAGGATACCATCCATTGGAATAACAAAAATCTCGACAACAGACTACCTTCCATAATGACAAGGCTACCATCCATTGGAGTAACAAAAATCTCGACAAAAAACTTCCTTCCATAATAACAAGGCTACCATCCATTGGAATAACAAAAATCTCGACAAAAGACTACCTTCCATAATGACAAGGCTACCATCCATTGGAGTAACAAAAATCTTGACAACAGACTACCTTCCAGAATGACAAGTCTACCATCCAATGGAATATAAAATTCTCGACAACAAACTACCTTCCATAATGACAATGCTACAATCCATTCGAGTAACAAAAATCTGAACAACATACTACCTTCCATAATGAGAAGGCTACAATCCATTGGAGTAAGAGAAATCTCAACGACAGACTACCTTCCACAATGACAAGGCTACCATCCAATGGAATAAAAAAATCTCGACAAAAGACTACCTTCCATGATAATAAGGTTACCATCCATTGGAATAACAAAAATCTCGACAACAGACTCCCTTCCATTATGACAAGGCTACAATCCATTGGAGTAACAAAAATCTTAACAACAGACTACCTTCCATAATTACAAGGCTACAATCCATTGGTGTAACAGAAATATCAACGACAGACTACCTTCCACAATGACAACGCTACCATCCATTGGAGTAACAAAAATCTCGACAACATACTACCTTCCATAATTACAAGGCTACAACCCATTGGAGTATCAAAAATCATGATAACAGACTACTTTGCATAATGACAAGTCTATCATCGATTGGAGTAGAAAAAATATGAACAATAGACTACCTTCCATAATGACAAGGCTACCATCCATTGGAGTAACACAAATCTCAAAGACCGACTACCTTCCATAATGACAAGGCTACCATCCATTGGAGTAACAAAAATCTCGACAAAAAACTACCTTCCATAATGACAAGGCTACCATCCATTGGAATAACAAAAATCTCGACAAAACACTACCTTCCATAATGACAAGGCTAGCATCCATTAGAATAACAAAAATCTCGACAACAAACTACCTTCCATAATGACAAGGCTAACATCCATTGAAGTAAGAAAAATCTCGACGACAGACTACCTTCCATAATGACAAGGCTACAATCCATTGGAGTAACAAAAATATCGACAACAGACTACCTTCCATAATGACAAGGCTACCATCCATTGGAATAACAAAAATCTTGACAATAAACTACCTTCCATAATGACAAGGCTACCATCCATTGGAGTAACAAAAACATCGACAACAAACTATGTTTCATAATGACAAGGCTACAATCCAATGGAGTAAAAAATTCCTCGACAACAGACTACCCTCCATAATGACAAGGATACCATCCATTTGAGTAACAAAAATCTCGGCAACATACTACCTTCCATGATGACAAAGATACCATCTATTGGAATAACAAAAATCTCGAGAACAGACTACCTTCCATAATGACAAGGCTACCATCCATTGTAGTAACAAAATTATCGATAATAGACTACCATCCATTGGAGTAACAAAAATCTCGACAAAAACTACCTTCTATAATGACTAGGCTACCATCCATTGGAGTAACAAAGATATCGAGAACGGACTACCTTCCATAATGATAATGCTACCATCCATTGGAGTAACAAAAATCTAGGCAACCGACTACCTTCCATAATGACAAGGCTACCATCCATTTGAGTAATAAAAATATCTACAATAGACTATGTTCCATAATTACAAGGCTACCATCCATTTTAATAACAAATATCTCGACAACGGACTACCTTCCATAATGACAAGGCTACCATCTACTATAGTAACAAAAATCTCGACAACAGACTACCTTCCATAATGACTAGGCTACCATCCATTGGAGTAACAAAAATCTCGAAAACAGACTACCTTCTAAAACAAAAAGGCTACCATCCATTAGAGTAACAAAAATCTCAACAACAGACAACCTTCCATAATGACAAGGCTACCATCCATTGGAGTAACAAAATCTCGACAATAGAGTACCTTCCATAATGACAAGTCTACAATCCATTGGAGTAACAAAAATATGAACAACAGACTACCTTCCATAGTGATAAGGCTATTATCCATTGGAGTGACAGAAATCACAACGACATACTACATTCCATAATGACAAGGCTAGCATCCATTGGAGTAACAAAAATCTCGACGACAAACTACCTTCCATAATGACAAGGCTAACATCCATTGAAGTAACAAAAATCTCGACGACAGACTACCTTCCATAATGACAAGGCTACAATCCATTGGAGTAACAAAAATATCACAACAGACTACCTTCCATAATGACAAGGCTACCATCCATTGGAATAACAAAAATCTTGACAATAAACTACCTTCCATAATGACAAGGCTACCATCCATTGGAATAACAAAAACATCGACAACAGACTATGTTTCATAATGACAAGGCTACAATCCAACGGAGTAACAAAATCCTCGACAACAGACTACCTTCCATAATGACAAGGATACCATCCATTGGAGTAACAAAATCCTCGGCAACAGACTACCTTCTATAATGACAAGGCTACCATCTATTGGAATAACAAAAATCTCGAGAACAGACTACCTTACATAATGACAAGGATACCATTCATTGGAGTAAAAAAAATATTTACAACAGACTACCTTCCATAATGATAAGGCTACCATCCATTAGAGTAACAAAAATCTCGAACAGACTACATTCCATAATGACAAGGCTACCATCCATTGGAGTAACAAATTTATCGACAAACAGACAACCTTCCATAACGACAAGGCTACCATCCATTGGAGTAACAAAAATCTCGACAACAAACTACCTTCTATAATGACTAGGCTACCATCCATTGGAGTAACAAAAATATCGACAACCGACTACCTTCCATAATGACAAGGCTACCATCCATTCGAGTAACAAAAATATCTACAATAGACTATGTTCCATAATTACAAGGCTACAATCCATTTTAGTAACAAAAATCTCGACAACAGACTACCTTCCATAATGACAAGGCTACCATCTACTGTAGTAACAAAAATCTCGACAACAGACTACCTTCCATAATGACTAGGCTACCATCCATTGGAGTAACAAAAATCTCGAAAACAGACTACCTTCAAAAATGAAAAGGCTACCATCCATTAGAGTAACAAAAATCTCAACAACAGACAACCTTCCACAATGACAAGGCTACCATCCATTGGAATAACAAAAATCTTGACCATAAACTACGTTCCATAATGACAAGGCTACCATCCATTGGAGTAACAAAAACATCGACAATAGACTACCTTCCAAAATCACAAGGCTACCATCTATTAGAGTAACAAAAATCTCAACAACAGACAACCTTCCATAATGACAAGGCTACCATCCATTGGAGTAACAAAAATCTCGACAATAGACTACCTTCCATAATGACAAGTCTACAATCCATTGGAGTAACAAAAATATGAACAATAGAATACCTTCCATAGTGACAAGGCTACCATCCATTGGAGTGACAGAAATCAAAACGACATACTACCTTCCATAATGACACGGCTAGCATCCATTGGAGTAACAAAAGTCTCGACAACAAACTACCTTCCATAATGACAAGGCTAACATCCATTGAAGTAACAAAAATCTTGACGACAAAATACCTTCCATAATGACAAGGCTACAATCCATTGGAGTAACAAAAATATCGACAACAGAATACCTTCCATAATGACAAGGCTACCATCCATTGGAATAATAAAAATCTTGACAATAAACTACCTTCCATAATGACAAGGCTACCATCATTGGAGTAACAAAAACATCGACAACAGACTATGTTTCATAATGATAAATTTACAATCCAATGGAGTAACAAAATCCTCGACAACAGACTACCTTCCATAATGACAAGGATACCATCCATTTGAGTAACAAAAATCTCGGCAACAGACTACCTTCCATGATGACAAAGATACCATCTATTGGAATAACAAAAATCTCGAGAACAGATTACCTTCTATAATGACAAGGCTACCATCCATTGTAGTAACAAAATTATCGATAATAGACTACCATCCATAATGATAATGATACAATTCATTGCAGTAACAAAAATCTTGACAACAAACTACCTTCTATAACGACAAGGCTACCGTCCATTAGAGTAACAAAATTCTCGACAACAGACTACCTTCCATAATGACTAGGCTACCATCCATTGGAGTAACAAAGATATCGAGAACGGACTACTTTCCATAATGATAATGCTACCGTCCATTGGAGTAACAAAAATCTAGACAACCGACTACCTTCCATAATGACAAGGCTACCATCCATTTTAGTAACAAAAATATCGAAAACAGACTACCTTCCATAATAACAAGGCTACCATCCATTTTAGTAACAAAAATCTCGACAACGGACTACCTTCCATAATGACAAGGCTACCATCTACTATAGTAACAAAAATCTCGACAACAAACTACCTTCCATAATGACTAGGCTACCATCCATTGGAGTAACAAAAATCTCGAAAACAGGCTACCTTCTAAAATGAAAAGGCTACCATCCATTAGAGTAACAAAAATCTCAACAACAGACAACCTTCCATAATGATAAGTCTACCATCCATTGAAGTAACAAAAATCTCAACAATAGACTACCTTCCATAATGACAAGTCTACAATCCATTGGAGTAACCAAAATATGAACAACAGACTACCTTCCATAGTGATAAGGCTACCATCCATTGGAGTGACAGAAATCACAACGACATACTACCTTCCATAATGACAGGGCTAGCATCCATTGGAGTAACAAAAATCTCGACGACAAACTACCTTCCATAATGACAAGGCTAACATCCATTGAAGTAACAAAAATCTCGACGACAGACTACCTTCCATAATGACAAGGCTACAATCCATTGGAGTAACAAAAATATCACAACAGACTACCTTCCATAATGACAAGGCTACCATCCATCGGAATAACAAAAATCTTGACAACAAACAACCTTCCATAATGACAAGGCTACCATCCATTGGAGTAACAAAAACATCGACAACAGACTATGTTTTATAATGACAAGGCTACAATCCAATGGAGTAACAAAATTCTCGACAACAAACTACCTTCCATAATGACAATGACACCATCCATTTGAGTAACAAAAATCTCGGCAACAGACTACCTTCCATAATGACAAGGCTATCATCTATTGGAATCACAAAAATTTTGAGAACAGACTACATTCCATAATGACAAGGCTACCATCCAATGGAATGACAAAAATCTCAACAACATTCTACCTTCCATAATGAGAAGTCTACCATCCATTGGAGTAACAAAAATCTCGACAACAGACTACCTTCCATGATGACAAGGATACCATCTATTGGAATAACAAAAATCTCGAGAATAAACTACCTTCCATAATGACAAGGCTACCATCCATTGTAGTAACAAAATTATCGATAATAGACTAACATCCAAAATGATAATGATACAATTCACTGGAGTAACAAAAATCTTGACAACATAACTACCTTCTATAACGACAAGGCTACCATCCATTGGAGTAACAAAAATCTCGACAACAAACTACCTTCTATAATGACAAGGCTAGCATCCATTGGAGTAATAAAGATATCGAGAACGGACTACATTCCATAATGACAAGGCTACCATCCATTGGAGTAACAAAAATCTCGACGACAGACTACTTTTCATAATGACAAGGCTACAATCCATTGGAGTAACAAAAATATCGACAACAGACTACCTTCCATAATGACAAGGCTACCATCCATTGGAATAACAAAAATCTTGACAACAAACTACCTTCCATAATGACAAGGCTACCATCCATTGTAGTAACAAAAACATCGACAACAGACTATGTTTCATAATGACAAGGCTACAATCCAATGGAGTAACAAAAATCTCGACAACAGACTACCTTCCATAATGACAAGGACACCATCCATTTGAGTAACAAAAATCTCGGCAACAGACTACCTTCCTTAATGACAAGGCTACCATCCAATGGAATGACAAAAATCTCAACAACATTCTACCTTCCATAATGAGAAGTCTACCATCCATTGGAGTAACAAAAATCTCGACAACAGACTACCTTCCATAATGACAAGGCTACCATCCATTGTAGTAACAAAATTATCGATAATAGACTAACATCCATAATGATAATGATACAATTCACTGGAGTAACAAAAATCATGACAACAAACTACCTTCTATAACGACAAGGCTACCATCCATTGGAGTAACAAAAATCTCGACAACAAACTACCTTCTATAATGACTAGGATACCATCCATTGGAGTAACAAAGATATCGAGAATGGACTACCTTCCATAATGATAATGCTACCATCCATTGGAGTAACAAAAATCTAGACAACCGACTACCTTCCATAATGACAAGGCTACCATCCATTTGAGTAACAAAAATATCTACAATAGACTATGTTACATAATTACAAGGCTACCATCCATTTTAGTAACAAAAATCTCGACAACATACAAACTTCCATAACGACAAGGCTACCTTCCACTGTAGTAACAAAAATCTCGACAACAGACTACCTTTCATAATGACAAGGCTACCATCCATTGGAGTAACAAAAATCTCGAAAATAGACTACCTTCCAAAATGACAAGGCTACCATCCATTAGAGTAACAAAAATCTCAACAACAGACAACCTTCCATAACGACAAGGCAACCATCCATTGGAGTAACAAAAATCTCGACAATAGACTACCTTCCATAATCACAAGGCAACAATCCATTGGAGTAACAAAAATATGAACAACAGACTACCTTCCATAGTGACAAGGCTACCATCCATTGGAAGGACAGAAATCACAACGACAAACTACCTTCCATAATGACAAGGCTAGCATCCGTTGAAGTAACAAAAATCTCGACAACAAACTACCTTCCATAATGACAAGGCTAACATCCATTGAAGTAAGAAATATCTCGACGACAGACTACCTTCCATAATGACAAGGCTACAATCCATTGGAGTAACAAAAATATCGACAACAGACTACCTTCCATAATGACAAGGCTACCATCCATTGGAATAACAAAAATATTGACAATAAACTACCTTCCATAATGACAAGGCTACCATCCATTGGAGTAACAAAAACATCGACAACAAACTATGTTTCATAATGACAAGGCTACAATCCAATGGACTAAAAAATTCCTCGACAACAAACTACCTTCCATAATGACAAGGATACCATCCATTTGAGTAACAAAAATCTCGGCAACATACTACCTTCCATGATGACAAAGATACCATCTATTGGAATAACAAAAATCTCGAGAACAGACTACCTTCCATAATGACAAGGCTACCATCCATTGTAGTAACAAAATTATCGATAATAGACTACCATCCATAATGATAATGATACAATTCATTGGAGTAACAAAAATCTTGACAACAAACTACCTTCTATAACGACAAGGCTACCATCCATTGGAGTAACAAAAATCTCGACAACAAACTACCTTCTATAATGACTAGGCTACCATCCATTTGAGTAACAAAGATATCGAGAACGGACTACCTTCCATAATGATAATGCTACCATCCATTGGAGTATCAAAAATCTAGACAACCGACTACCTTCCATAATGACAAGGCTACCATCCATTTGAGTAACAAAAATATCTACAATAGACTATGTTCCATAATTACAAGGCTACCATCCATTTTAGTAACAAATATCTCGACAACGGACTACCTTCCATAATGACAAGGCTACCATCTACTATAGTAACAAAAATCTCGACAACAGACTACCTTCAATTATGACTAGGCTACCATCCATTGGAGTAACAAAAATCTCGAAAACAGACTACCTTCTAAAACAAAAGGGCTACCATCCATTAGAGTAACAAAAATATCAACAACAGACAACCTTCCATAATGACAAGGCTACCATCTATTGGAGTAACAAAATCTCGACAATAGACTACCTTCCATAATGGCAAGTCTACAATCCATTGGAGTAACAAAAATATGAACAACAGACTACCTTCCATAATGACAAGGCTACCATCCATTGGAGTGACAGAAATCACAACGACAGACTACCTTCCATAATGACAAGGCTAGCATCCATTGGAGTAACAAAAATCTCGACGCCAAACTACCTTCCATAATGACAAGGCTAACATCCATTGAAGTAACAAAAATCTTGACGACAGACTACCTTCCATAATGACAAGGCTACAATCCATTGGAGTAACAAAAATATCGACAACAGACTACCTTCCATATTGACAAGGCTACCATCCATTGGAATAACAAAAATCTTGACAACAAACTACCTTCCATAATGACAAGGCTACAATCCATTGGAGTAACAAAAATATCGACAACAGACAACCTTCCATAATGACAAGGCTACCATCCATTGGAATAACAAAAATCTCAACAACAAACTACCTTCCATAATGACAAGGATACCATCCATTGGAGTAACAAAAACATCGACAACAAACTATGTTTCATAATGACAAGGCTACAATCCAATGGAGTAACAAAATTCTCGACAACAGACTACCTTCCATAATGACAAGGACACCATCCATTTGAGTAAGAAAAATCTCGGCAACAGACTACCTTCCATAATGACAAGGCTACCATCTATTGGAATAACAAAAATTTTGAGAGCAGACTACCTTCCATAATGACAAGGCTACCATCCAATGGAATGACAAAAATCTCAACAACATTCTACCTTCCATAATGAGAAGTCTACCATCCATTGGAGTAACAAAAATCTCGACAACAGACTACCTTCCATGATGACAAGGATACCATCTATTGGAATAACAAAAATCTCGAGAACAGACTACCTTCCATAATGAAAAGGCTACCATCCATTGTAGTAACAAAATTATCGATAATAGACTAACATCCAAAATGATAATGATACAATTCACTGGAGTAACAAAGATCTTGACAACAAACTACCTTCTATAACGACAAGGCTACCATCCATTGGAGTAACAAAAATCTCGACAACAAACTACCTTCTATAATGACAAGGCTAGCATCCATTGGAGTAACAAAGATATCGAGAACGGACTACATTCCATAATGACAAGGCTACCATCCATTAGAGTAACAAAAATCTCGACGACAGACTACTTTTCATAATGACAAGGCTACAATCCATTGGAGTAACAAAAATATCGACAACAGACTACCTTCCATAATGACAAGGCTACCATCCATTGGAATAACAAATATCTTGACAACAAACTACCTTCCATAATGACAAGGCTACCATCCATTGTAGTAACAAAAACATCGACAACAGACTATGTTTCATAATGACAAGGCTACAATCCAATGGAGTAACAAAAATCTCGACAACAGACTACCTTCCATAATGACAAGGACACCATCCATTTGAGTAACAAAAATCTCGGCAACAGACTACCTTCCATAATGACAAGGCTACCATCTATTGGAATAGCAAAATTTTTCAGAATAGACTACCTTCCTTAATGATAAGGCTACCATCCAATGGAATGACAAAAATCTCAACAACATTCTACCTTCCATAATGAGAAGTCTACCATCCATTGGAGTAACAAAAATCTCGACAACAGACTACCTTCCATAATGACAAGGCTACCATCCATTGTAGTAACAAAATTATCGATAATAGACTAACATCCATAATGATAATGATACAATTCACTGGAGTAAAAAAAATCTTGACAACAAACTACCTTCTATAACGACAAGGCTACCATCCATTGGAGTAACAAAAATCTCGACAACAAACTACCTTCTATAATGACTAGGCTACCATCCATTGGAGTAACAAAGATATCGAGAATGGACTACCTTCCATAATGATAATGCTACCATCCATTGGAGTAACAAAAATCTAGACAACCGACTACCTTCCATAATGACAAGGCTACCATCCATTTGAGTAACAAAAATATCTACAATAGACTATGTTACATAATTACAAGGCTACCATCCATTTTAGTAACAAAAATCTCGACAACATACAAACTTCCATAACGACAAGGCTACCTTCCACTGTAGTAACAAAAATCTCGACAACAGACTACCTTTCATAATGACAAGGCTACCATCCATTGGAGTAACAAAAATCTCGAAAATAGACTACCTTCCAAAATGACAAGGCTACCATCCATTAGAGTAACAAAAATCTCAACAACAGACAACCTTCCATAACGACAAGGCAACCATCCATTGGAGTAACAAAAATCTCGACAATAGACTACCTTCCATAATCACAAGGCAACAATCCATTGGAGTAACAAAAATATGAACAACAGACTACCTTCCATAGTGACAAGGCTACCATCCATTGGAAGGACAGAAATCACAACGACAAACTACCTTCCATAATGACAAGGCTAGCATCCGTTGAAGTAACAAAAATCTTGACAACAAACTACCTTCAATAATGATAAGGCTAACATCCATTGAAGTAAGAAAAATCTCGACGACAGACTACCTTCCATAATGACAAGGCTACAATCCATTGGAGTAACAAAAATATCGACAACAGACTACCTTCCATAATGACAAGGCTACCATCCATTGGAATAACAAAAATATTGACAATAAACTACCTTCCATAATGACAAGGCTACCATCCATTGGAGTAACAAAAACATCGACAACAAACTATGTTTCATAATGACAAGGCTACAATCCAATGGACTAAAAAATTCCTCGACAACAAACTACCTTCCATAATGACAAGGATACCATCCATTTGAGTAACAAAAATCTCGGCAACATACTACCTTCCATGATGACAAAGATACCATCTATTGGAATAACAAAAATCTCGAGAACAGACTACCTTCCATAATGACAAGGCTACCATCCATTGTAGTAACAAAATTATCGATAATAGACTACCATCCATAATGATAATGATACAATTCATTGGAGTAACAAAAATCTTGACAACAAACTACCTTCTATAACGACAAGGCTACCATCCATTGGAGTAACAAAAATCTCGACAACAAACTACCTTCTATAATGACTAGGCTACCATCCATTTGAGTAACAAAGATATCGAGAACGGACTACCTTGCATAATGATAATGCTACCATCCATTGGAGTATCAAAAATCTAGACAACCGACTACCTTCCATAATGACAAGGCTACCATCCATTTGAGTAACAAAAATATCTACAATAGACTATGTTCCATAATTACAAGGCTACCATCCATTTTAGTAACAAATATCTCGACAACGGACTACCTTCCATAATGACAAGGCTACCATCTACTATAGTAACAAAAATCTCGACAACAGACTACCTTCCATAATGACTAGGCTACCATCCATTGGAGTAACAAAAATCTCGAAAACAGACTACCTTCTAAAACAAAAGGGCTACCATCCATTAGAGTAACAAAAATATCAACAACAGACAACCTTCCATAATGACAAGGCTACCATCTATTGGAGTAACAAAATCTCGACAATAGACTACCTTCCATAATGGCAAGTCTACAATCCATTGGAGTAACAAAAATATGAACAACAGACTACCTTCCATAATGACAAGGCTACCATCCATTGGAGTGACAGAAATCACAACGACAGACTACCTTCCATAATGACAAGGCTAGCATCCATTGGAGTAACAAAAATCTCGACGCCAAACTACCTTCCATAATGACAAGGCTAACATCCATTGAAGTAACAAAAATCTTGACGACAGACTACCTTCCATAATGACAAGGCTACAATCCATTGGAGTAACAAAAATATCGACAACAGACTACCTTCCATATTGACAAGGCTACCATCCATTGGAATAACAAAAATCTTGACAACAAACTACCTTCCATAATGACAAGGCTACAATCCATTGGAGTAACAAAAATATCGACAACAGACAACCTTCCATAATGACAAGGCTACCATCCATTGGAATAACAAAAATCTCAACAACAAACTACCTTCCATAATGACAAGGATACCATCCATTGGAGTAACAAAAACATCGACAACAGACTATGTTTCATAATGACAAGGCTACAATCCAATGGAGTAACAAAATTCTCGACAACAGACTACCTTCCATAATGACAAGGACACCATCCATTTGAGTAAGAAAAATCTCGGCAACAGACTACCTTCCATAATGACAAGGCTACCATCTATTGGAATAACAAAAATTTTGAGAGCAGACTACCTTCCATAATGACAAGGCTACCATCCAATGGAATGACAAAAATCTCAACAACATTCTACCTTCCATAATGAGAAGTCTACCATCCATTGGAGTAACAAAAATCTCGACAACAGACTACCTTCCATGATGACAAGGATACCATCTATTGGAATAACAAAAATCTCGAGAATAAACTACCTTCCATAATGACAAGGCTACCATCCATTGTAGTAACAAAATTATCGATAATAGACTAACATCCATAATGATAATGATACAATTCACTGGAGTAACAAAGATCTTGACAACAAACTACCTTCTATAACGACAAGGCTACCATCCATTGGAGTAACAAAAATCTCGACAACAAACTACCTTCTATAATGACAAGGCTAGCATCCATTGGAGTAACAAAGATATCGAGAACGGACTACCTTCCATAATGACAAGGCTACCATCCATTGGAGTAACAAAAATCTCGACGACATACTACCTTCCATAATGACAAGGCTACAATCCAATGGAGTAACAAAACTATCGACAACAGACTACCTTCCATAATGACAAGGCTAACATCCATTGAAGTAACAAAAATCTCGACGACAGACTACCTTCCATAATGACAAGGCTACCATCTATTGGAATCACAAAAATTTTGAGAACAGACTACATTCCATAATGACAAGGCTACCATCCAATGGAATGGCAAAAATCTCAACAACATTCTACCTTCCATAATGAGAAGTCTACCATCCATTGGAGTAACAAAAATCTCGACAACAGACTACCTTCCATGATGACAAGGCTACCATCCATTGTAGTAACAAAATTATCGATAGTAGACTAACATCCATAATGATAATGATACAATTCACTGGAGTAACAAAAATCTTGACAACATAACTACCTTCTATAACGACAAGGCTACCATCCATTGGAGTAACAAAAATCTCGACAACAAACTACCTTCTATAATGACAAGGCTAGCATCCATTGGACTAACAAAGATATCGAGAACGCACTACATTCCATAATGACAAGGCTACCATCCATTGGAGTAACAAAAATCTCGACGACAGACTACCTTCCATAATGACAATGCTACAATCCATTGGAGTAACAAAAATATCGACAACAGACTACCTTCCATAATGACAAGGCTACCATCCATTGGAATAACAAAAATCTTGACAACAAACTACCTTCCATAATGACAAGGCTACCATTCATTGGAGTAACAAAAACATCGAAAACAGACTATGTTTCATAATGATAAGGCTACAATCCAATGGAGTAACAAAAATCTCGACAACAGACTACCTTCCATAATGACAAGGACACCATCCATTTGAGTAACAAAAATCTTGGCAACAGACTACCTTCCTTAATGACAAGGCTACCATCTATTGGAATAACAAAATTTTTCAGAACTGACTACCTTCCTTAATGACAAGGCTACAATCCAATGGAATGTCAAAAATCTCAACAACATTCTACCTTCCATAATGAGAAGTCTACCATCCATTGGAGTAACAAAAATCTCGACAACAGACTACCTTCCATGATGACAAGGATACCATCTATTGGAATAACAAAAATCTCGAGAACAGACTACCTTCCATAATGACAAGGCTACCATCCATTGTAGTAACAAAATTATCGATAATAGACTACCATCCATAATGATAATGATACAATTCATTGGAGTAACAAAAATCTTGACCACAAACTACCTTCTATAACGACAAGGCTACCATCCATTGGAGTAACAAAAATCTCGACAAAAAACTACCTTCTATAATGACTAGGCTACCATCCATTGGAGTAACAAAGATATCGAGAACGGACTACCTTCCATAATGATAATGCTACCATCCATTGGAGTAACAAAAATCTAGACAACCGACTACCTTCCATAATGACAAGGCTACCATCCATTTGAGTAACAAAAATATCTACAATAGACTATGTTCCATAATTACAAGGCTACCATCCATTTTAGTAACAAAAATCTTGACAACGGACTACCTTCCATAATGACAAGGCTACAATCCATTGGAGTAACAAAAATATCGACAACAAACAACCTTCCATAATGACAAGGCTACCATCCATTGGAATAACAAAAATCTCAACAACAAACTACCTTCCATAATGACAAGGATACCATCCATTGGAGTAACAAAAACATCGACAACAGACTATGTTTCATAATGACAAGGCTACAATCCAATGGAGTAACAAAATTCTCGACAACAGACTACCTTCCATAATGACAAGGACACCATCCATTTGAGTAAGAAAAATCTCGGCAACAGACTACCTTCCATAATGACAAGGCTACCATCTATTGGAATAACAAAAATTTTGAGAGCAGACTACCTTCCATAATGACAAGGCTACCATCCAATGGAATGACAAAAATCTCAACAACATTCTACCTTCCATAATGAGAAGTCTACCATCCATTGGAGTAACAAAAATCTCGACAACAGACTACCTTCCATGATGACAAGGATACCATCTATTGGAATAACAAAAATCTCGAGAATAAACTACCTTCCATAATGACAAGGCTACCATCCATTGTAGTAACAAAATTATCGATAATAGACTAACATCCATAATGATAATGATACAATTCACTGGAGTAACAAAGATCTTGACAACAAACTACCTTCTATAACGACAAGGCTACCATCCATTGGAGTAACAAAAATCTCGACAACAAACTACCTTCTATAATGACAAGGCTAGCATCCATTGGAGTAACAAAGATATCGAGAACGGACTACCTTCCATAATGACAAGGCTACCATCCATTGGAGTAACAAAAATCTCGACGACATACTACCTTCCATAATGACAAGGCTACAATCCAATGGAGTAACAAAACTATCGACAACAGACTACCTTCCATAATGACAAGGCTAACATCCATTGAAGTAACAAAAATCTCGACGACAGACTACCTTCCATAATGACAAGGCTACCATCTATTGGAATCACAAAAATTTTGAGAACAGACTACATTCCATAATGACAAGGCTACCATCCAATGGAATGACAAAAATCTCAACAACATTCTACCTTCCATAATGAGAAGTCTACCATCCATTGGAGTAACAAAAATCTCGACAACAGACTACCTTCCATGATGACAAGGATACCATCTATGGGAATAACAAAAATCTCGAGACAGACTACCTTCCATAATGACAAGGCTACCATCCATTGTAGTAACAAAATTATCGATAGTAGACTAACATCCATAATGATAATGATACAATTCACTGGAGTAACAAAAATCTTGACAACATAACTACCTTCTATAACGACAAGGCTACCATCCATTGGAGTAACAAAAATCTCGACAACAAACTACCTTCTATAATGACAAGGCTAGCATCCATTGGACTAACAAAGATATCGAGAACGCACTACATTCCATAATGACAAGGCTACCATCCATTGGAGTAACAAAAATCTAGACAACCGACTACCTTCCATAATGACAAGGCTACCATCCATTGGAATAACAAAAATCTTGACAACAAACTACCTTCCATAATGACAAGGCTACCATTCATTGGAGTAACAAAAACATCGAAAACAGACTATGTTTCATAATGATAAGGCTACAATCCAATGGAGTAACAAAAATCTCGACAACAGACTACCTTCTATAATGACAAGGACACCATCCATTTGAGTAACAAAAATCTTGGCAACAGACTACCTTCCTTAATGACAAGGCTACCATCTATTGGAATAACAAAATTTTTCAGAACTGACTACCTTCCTTAATGACAAGGCTACAATCCAATGGAATGTCAAAAATCTCAACAACATTCTACCTTCCATAATGAGAAGTCTACCATCCATTGGAGTAACAAAAATCTCGACAACAGACTACCTTCCATGATGACAAGGATACCATCTATTGGAATAACAAAAATCTCGAGAACAGACTACCTTCCATAATGACAAGGCTACCATCCATTGTAGTAACAAAATTATCGATAATAGACTACCATCCATAATGATAATGATACAATTCATTGGAGTAACAAAAATCTTGACCACAAACTACCTTCTATAACGACAAGGCTACCATCCATTGGAGTAACAAAAATCTCGACAAAAAACTACCTTCTATAATGACTAGGCTACCATCCATTGGAGTAACAAAGATATCGAGAACGGACTACCTTCCATAATGATAATGCTACCATCCATTGGAGTAACAAAAATCTAGACAACCGACTACCTTCCATAATGACAAGGCTACCATCCATTTGAGTAACAAAAATATCTACAATAGACTATGTTCCATAATTACAAGGCTACCATCCATTTTAGTAACAAAAATCTCGACAACGGACTACCTTCCATAATGACAAGGCTACCATCTACTATAGTAACAAAAATCTCGACAACAGACTACCTTCCATAATGACTAGGCTACCATCCATTGGAGTAACAAAAATCTCGAAAACAGACTACCTTCTAAAACGAAAAGGCTACCATCCATTAGAGTAACAAAAATCTCAACAATAGACAACCTTCCATAATGACAAGGCTACCATCCATTGGAGTAACAAAATCTCGACAATAGACTACCTTCCATAATGACAAGTCTACAATCCATTGGAGTAACAAAAATATGAACAACAGACTACCTTCCATGGTGACAAGGCTACCATCCATTGGAGTGACAGAAATCACAACGACAGACTACCTTCCGTAATGACAAGGCTAGCATCCATTGGAGTAACAAAAATCTCGACGACAAACTACCTTTCATAATGACAAGGCTAACATCCATTGAAGTAACAAAAATCTCGACGACAAACTACGTTCCATAATGACAAGGCTACAATCCATTGGAGTAACAAAAATATCGACAACAGACTACCTTCCATAATGACCAGGCTACCATCCATTGGAATAACAAAAATCTTGACAACAAACTACCTTCCATAATGACAAGGCTACCATCCATTGGAGTAACAAAAACATCGACAACAGACTATGTTTCATAATGACAAGGCTACAATCCAATGGAGTAACAAAATTCTCGAATAACAGACTACCTTCCATAATGACAAGGACACCATCCATTTGAGTAACAAAAATCTCGGCAACAGACTACCTTCCATAATGAGAAGGCTACCATCTATTGGAATAACAAAATTTTTGAGAACAGACTACCTTCCATAATGACAAGGCTACCATCCAATGGAATGAAAAAAATCTCAACAACATTCTACCTTCCATAATGAGATGTCTACCATCCATTGGAGTAACAAAAATCTCGACAACAGACTACCTTCCATGATGACAAGGATACCATCTATTGGAATAACAAAAATCTCGAGAACAGACTACCTTCCATAATGACAAGGCTACCATCCATTGTAGTAACAAAATTATCGATAATAGACTACCATCCATAATGATAATGATACAATTCATTGGAGTAACAAAAATATTGACAACAAACTACCTTCTATAACGACAAGGCTACCATCCATTGGAGTAACAAAAATCTCGACAAAAAACTACCTTCTATAATGACAAGGCTAGCATCCATTGGAGTAACAAAGATATCGAGAACGCACTACATTCCATAATGACAAGGCTACCATCCATTGGAGTAACAAAAATCTCGACGACAGACTACCTTCCATAATGACAAGGCTACAATCCATTGGAGTAACAAAAATATCGACAACAGACTACCTTCCATAATGACAAGGCTACCATCCATTGGAATAACAAAAATCTTGACAACAAACTACCTTCCATAATGACAAGGCTACCATTCATTGGAGTAACAAAAACATCGACAACAGACTATGTTTCATAATGATAAGGCTACAATCCAATGGAGTAACAAAAATCTCGACAACAGACTACCTTCCATAATGACAAGGACACCATCCATTTGAGTAACAAAAATCTTGGCAACAGACTACCTTCCTTAATGACAAGGCTACCATCTATTGGAATAACAAAATTTTTCAGAACAGACTACCTTCCTTAATGACAAGGCTACAATCCAATGGAATGACAAAAATCTCAACAACATTCTACCTTCCATAATGAGAAGTCTACCATCCATTGGAGTAACAAAAATCTCGACAACAGACTACCTTCCATGATGACAAGGATACCATCTATTGGAATAACAAAAATCTCGAGAACAGACTACCTTCCATAATGACAAGGCTACCATCCATTGTAGTAACAAAATTATCGATAATAGACTACCATCCAAAATGATAATGATACAATTCATTGGAGTAACAAAAATCTTGACCACAAACTACCTTCTATAACGACAAGGCTACCATCCATTGGAGTAACAAAAATCTCGACAAAAAACTACCTTCTATAATGACTAGGCTACCATCCATTGGAGTAACAAAGATATCGAGAACGGACTACCTTCCATAATGACAAGGCTACCATCCATTGGAGTAACAAAAATCTCGACGACATACTACCTTCCATAATGACAAGGCTACAATCCAATGGAGTAACAAAACTATCGACAACAGACTACCTTCCATAATGACAAGGCTAACATCCATTGAAGTAACAAAAATCTCGACGACAGACTACCTTCCATAATGACAAGGCTACCATCTATTGGAATCACAAAAATTTTGAGAACAGACTACATTCCATAATGACAAGGCTACCATCCAATGGAATGACAAAAATCTCAACAACATTCTACCTTCCATAATGAGAAGTCTACCATCCATTGGAGTAACAAAAATCTCGACAACAGACTACCTTCCATGATGACAAGGATACCATCTATGGGAATAACAAAAATCTCGAGACAGACTACCTTCCATAATGACAAGGCTACCATCCATTGTAGTAACAAAATTATCGATAGTAGACTAACATCCATAATGATAATGATACAATTCACTGGAGTAACAAAAATCTTGACAACATAACTACCTTCTATAACGACAAGGCTACCATCCATTGGAGTAACAAAAATCTCGACAACAAACTACCTTCTATAATGACAAGGCTAGCATCCATTGGACTAACAAAGATATCGAGAACGCACTACATTCCATAATGACAAGGCTACCATCCATTGGAGTAACAAAAATCTCGACGACAGACTACCTTCCATAATGACAAGGCTACAATCCATTGGAGTAACAAAAATATCGACAACAGACTACCTTCCATAATGACCAGGCTACCATCCATTGGAATAACAAAAATCTTGACAACAAACTACCTTCCATAATGACAAGGCTACCATCCATTGGAGTAACAAAAACATCGACAACAGACTATGTTTCATAATGACAAGGCTACAATCCAATGGAGTAACAAAATTCTCGAATAACAGACTACCTTCCATAATGACAAGGCTACCATCCATTTTAGTAACAAATATCTCGACAACGGACTACCTTCCATAATGACAAGGCTACCATCTACTATAGTAACAAAAATCTCGACAACAGACTACCTTCAATTATGACTAGGCTACCATCCATTGGAGTAACAAAAATCTCGAAAACAGACTACCTTCTAAAACAAAAGGGCTACCATCCATTAGAGTAACAAAAATATCAACAACAGACAACCTTCCATAATGACAAGGCTACCATCTATTGGAGTAACAAAATCTCGACAATAGACTACCTTCCATAATGGCAAGTCTACAATCCATTGGAGTAACAAAAATATGAACAACAGACTACCTTCCATAATGACAAGGCTACCATCCATTGGAGTGACAGAAATCACAACGACAGACTACCTTCCATAATGACAAGGCTAGCATCCATTGGAGTAACAAAAATCTCGACGCCAAACTACCTTCCATAATGACAAGGCTAACATCCATTGAAGTAACAAAAATCTTGACGACAGACTACCTTCCATAATGACAAGGCTACAATCCATTGGAGTAACAAAAATATCGACAACAGACTACCTTCCATATTGACAAGGCTACCATCCATTGGAATAACAAAAATCTTGACAACAAACTACCTTCCATAATGACAAGGCTACAATCCATTGGAGTAACAAAAATATCGACAACAGACAACCTTCCATAATGACAAGGCTACCATCCATTGGAATAACAAAAATCTCAACAACAAACTACCTTCCATAATGACAAGGATACCATCCATTGGAGTAACAAAAACATCGACAACAAACTATGTTTCATAATGACAAGGCTACAATCCAATGGAGTAACAAAATTCTCGACAACAGACTACCTTCCATAATGACAAGGACACCATCCATTTGAGTAAGAAAAATCTCGGCAACAGACTACCTTCCATAATGACAAGGCTACCATCTATTGGAATAACAAAAATTTTGAGAGCAGACTACCTTCCATAATGACAAGGCTACCATCCAATGGAATGACAAAAATCTCAACAACATTCTACCTTCCATAATGAGAAGTCTACCATCCATTGGAGTAACAAAAATCTCGACAACAGACTACCTTCCATGATGACAAGGATACCATCTATTGGAATAACAAAAATCTCGAGAACAAACTACCTTCCATAATGAAAAGGCTACCATCCATTGTAGTAACAAAATTATCGATAATAGACTAACATCCAAAATGATAATGATACAATTCACTGGAGTAACAAAGATCTTGACAACAAACTACCTTCTATAACGACAAGGCTACCATCCATTGGAGTAACAAAAATCTCGACAACAAACTACCTTCTATAATGACAAGGCTAGCATCCATTGGAGTAACAAAGATATCGAGAACGGACTACATTCCATAATGACAAGGCTACCATCCATTAGAGTAACAAAAATCTCGACGACAGACTACTTTTCATAATGACAAGGCTACAATCCATTGGAGTAACAAAAATATCGACAACAGACTACCTTCCATAATGACAAGGCTACCATCCATTGGAATAACAAAAATCTTGACAACAAACTACCTTCCATAATGACAAGGCTACCATCCATTGTAGTAACAAAAACATCGACAACAGACTATGTTTCATAATGACAAGGCTACAATCCAATGGAGTAACAAAAATCTCGACAACAGACTACCTTCCATAATGACAAGGACACCATCCATTTGAGTAACAAAAATCTCGGCAACAGACTACCTTCCATAATGACAAGGCTACCATCTATTGGAATAGCAAAATTTTTCAGAATAGACTACCTTCCTTAATGATAAGGCTACCATCCAATGGAATGACAAAAATCTCAACAACATTCTACCTTCCATAATGAGAAGTCTACCATCCATTGGAGTAACAAAAATCTCGACAACAGACTACCTTCCATAATGACAAGGCTACCATCCATTGTAGTAACAAAATTATCGATAATAGACTAACATCCATAATGATAATGATACAATTCACTGGAGTAAAAAAAATCTTGACAACAAACTACCTTCTATAACGACAAGGCTACCATCCATTGGAGTAACAAAAATCTCGACAACAAACTACCTTCTATAATGACTAGGCTACCATCCATTGGAGTAACAAAGATATCGAGAATGGACTACCTTCCATAATGATAATGCTACCATCCATTGGAGTAACAAAAATCTAGACAACCGACTACCTTCCATAATGACAAGGCTACCATCCATTTGAGTAACAAAAATATCTACAATAGACTATGTTACATAATTACAAGGCTACCATCCATTTTAGTAACAAAAATCTCGACAACATACAAACTTCCATAACGACAAGGCTACCTTCCACTGTAGTAACAAAAATCTCGACAACAGACTACCTTTCATAATGACAAGGCTACCATCCATTGGAGTAACAAAAATCTCGAAAATAGACTACCTTCCAAAATGACAAGGCTACCATCCATTAGAGTAACAAAAATCTCAACAACAGACAACCTTCCATAACGACAAGGCAACCATCCATTGGAGTAACAAAAATCTCGACAATAGACTACCTTCCATAATCACAAGGCAACAATCCATTGGAGTAACAAAAATATGAACAACAGACTACCTTCCATAGTGACAAGGCTACCATCCATTGGAAGGACAGAAATCACAACGACAAACTACCTTCCATAATGACAAGGCTAGCATCCGTTGAAGTAACAAAAATCTTGACAACAAACTACCTTCAATAATGATAAGGCTAACATCCATTGAAGTAAGAAAAATCTCGACGACAGACTACCTTCCATAATGACAAGGCTACAATCCATTGGAGTAACAAAAATATCGACAACAGACTACCTTCCATAATGACAAGGCTACCATCCATTGGAATAACAAAAATATTGACAATAAACTACCTTCCATAATGACAAGGCTACCATCCATTGGAGTAACAAAAACATCGACAACAAACTATGTTTCATAATGACAAGGCTACAATCCAATGGACTAAAAAATTCCTCGACAACAAACTACCTTCCATAATGACAAGGATACCATCCATTTGAGTAACAAAAATCTCGGCAACATACTACCTTCCATGATGACAAAGATACCATCTATTGGAATAACAAAAATCTCGAGAACAGACTACCTTCCATAATGACAAGGCTACCATCCATTGTAGTAACAAAATTATCGATAATAGACTACCATCCATAATGATAATGATACAATTCATTGGAGTAACAAAAATCTTGACAACAAACTACCTTCTATAACGACAAGGCTACCATCCATTGGAGTAACAAAAATCTCGACAACAAACTACCTTCTATAATGACTAGGCTACCATCCATTTGAGTAACAAAGATATCGAGAACGGACTACCTTGCATAATGATAATGCTACCATCCATTGGAGTATCAAAAATCTAGACAACCGACTACCTTCCATAATGACAAGGCTACCATCCATTTGAGTAACAAAAATATCTACAATAGACTATGTTCCATAATTACAAGGCTACCATCCATTTTAGTAACAAATATCTCGACAACGGACTACCTTCCATAATGACAAGGCTACCATCTACTATAGTAACAAAAATCTCGACAACAGACTACCTTCCATAATGACTAGGCTACCATCCATTGGAGTAACAAAAATCTCGAAAACAGACTACCTTCTAAAACAAAAGGGCTACCATCCATTAGAGTAACAAAAATATCAACAACAGACAACCTTCCATAATGACAAGGCTACCATCTATTGGAGTAACAAAATCTCGACAATAGACTACCTTCCATAATGGCAAGTCTACAATCCATTGGAGTAACAAAAATATGAACAACAGACTACCTTCCATAATGACAAGGCTACCATCCATTGGAGTGACAGAAATCACAACGACAGACTACCTTCCATAATGACAAGGCTAGCATCCATTGGAGTAACAAAAATCTCGACGCCAAACTACCTTCCATAATGACAAGGCTAACATCCATTGAAGTAACAAAAATCTTGACGACAGACTACCTTCCATAATGACAAGGCTACAATCCATTGGAGTAACAAAAATATCGACAACAGACTACCTTCCATATTGACAAGGCTACCATCCATTGGAATAACAAAAATCTTGACAACAAACTACCTTCCATAATGACAAGGCTACAATCCATTGGAGTAACAAAAATATCGACAACAGACAACCTTCCATAATGACAAGGCTACCATCCATTGGAATAACAAAAATCTCAACAACAAACTACCTTCCATAATGACAAGGATACCATCCATTGGAGTAACAAAAACATCGACAACAGACTATGTTTCATAATGACAAGGCTACAATCCAATGGAGTAACAAAATTCTCGACAACAGACTACCTTCCATAATGACAAGGACACCATCCATTTGAGTAAGAAAAATCTCGGCAACAGACTACCTTCCATAATGACAAGGCTACCATCTATTGGAATAACAAAAATTTTGAGAGCAGACTACCTTCCATAATGACAAGGCTACCATCCAATGGAATGACAAAAATCTCAACAACATTCTACCTTCCATAATGAGAAGTCTACCATCCATTGGAGTAACAAAAATCTCGACAACAGACTACCTTCCATGATGACAAGGATACCATCTATTGGAATAACAAAAATCTCGAGAATAAACTACCTTCCATAATGACAAGGCTACCATCCATTGTAGTAACAAAATTATCGATAATAGACTAACATCCATAATGATAATGATACAATTCACTGGAGTAACAAAGATCTTGACAACAAACTACCTTCTATAACGACAAGGCTACCATCCATTGGAGTAACAAAAATCTCGACAACAAACTACCTTCTATAATGACAAGGCTAGCATCCATTGGAGTAACAAAGATATCGAGAACGGACTACCTTCCATAATGACAAGGCTACCATCCATTGGAGTAACAAAAATCTCGACGACATACTACCTTCCATAATGACAAGGCTACAATCCAATGGAGTAACAAAACTATCGACAACAGACTACCTTCCATAATGACAAGGCTAACATCCATTGAAGTAACAAAAATCTCGACGACAGACTACCTTCCATAATGACAAGGCTACCATCTATTGGAATCACAAAAATTTTGAGAACAGACTACATTCCATAATGACAAGGCTACCATCCAATGGAATGACAAAAATCTCAACAACATTCTACCTTCCATAATGAGAAGTCTACCATCCATTGGAGTAACAAAAATCTCGACAACAGACTACCTTCCATGATGACAAGGCTACCATCCATTGTAGTAACAAAATTATCGATAGTAGACTAACATCCATAATGATAATGATACAATTCACTGGAGTAACAAAAATCTTGACAACATAACTACCTTCTATAACGACAAGGCTACCATCCATTGGAGTAACAAAAATCTCGACAACAAACTACCTTCTATAATGACAAGGCTAGCATCCATTGGACTAACAAAGATATCGAGAACGCACTACATTCCATAATGACAAGGCTACCATCCATTGGAGTAACAAAAATCTCGACGACAGACTACCTTCCATAATGACAATGCTACAATCCATTGGAGTAACAAAAATATCGACAACAGACTACCTTCCATAATGACAAGGCTACCATCCATTGGAATAACAAAAATCTTGACAACAAACTACCTTCCATAATGACAAGGCTACCATTCATTGGAGTAACAAAAACATCGAAAACAGACTATGTTTCATAATGATAAGGCTACAATCCAATGGAGTAACAAAAATCTCGACAACAGACTACCTTCCATAATGACAAGGACACCATCCATTTGAGTAACAAAAATCTTGGCAACAGACTACCTTCCTTAATGACAAGGCTACCATCTATTGGAATAACAAAATTTTTCAGAACTGACTACCTTCCTTAATGACAAGGCTACAATCCAATGGAATGTCAAAAATCTCAACAACATTCTACCTTCCATAATGAGAAGTCTACCATCCATTGGAGTAACAAAAATCTCGACAACAGACTACCTTCCATGATGACAAGGATACCATCTATTGGAATAACAAAAATCTCGAGAACAGACTACCTTCCATAATGACAAGGCTACCATCCATTGTAGTAACAAAACTATCGATAATAGACTACCATCCATAATGATAATGATACAATTCATTGGAGTAACAAAAATCTTGACCACAAACTACCTTCTATAACGACAAGGCTACCATCCATTGGAGTAACAAAAATCTCGACAAAAAACTACCTTCTATAATGACTAGGCTACCATCCATTGGAGTAACAAAGATATCGAGAACGGACTACCTTCCATAATGATAATGCTACCATCCATTGGAGTAACAAAAATCTAGACAACCGACTACCTTCCATAATGACAAGGCTACCATCCATTTGAGTAACAAAAATATCTACAATAGACTATGTTCCATAATTACAAGGCTACCATCCATTTTAGTAACAAAAATCTTGACAACGGACTACCTTCCATAATGACAAGGCTACAATCCATTGGAGTAACAAAAATATCGACAACAAACAACCTTCCATAATGACAAGGCTACCATCCATTGGAATAACAAAAATCTCAACAACAAACTACCTTCCATAATGACAAGGATACCATCCATTGGAGTAACAAAAACATCGACAACAGACTATGTTTCATAATGACAAGGCTACAATCCAATGGAGTAACAAAATTCTCGACAACAGACTACCTTCCATAATGACAAGGACACCATCCATTTGAGTAAGAAAAATCTCGGCAACAGACTACCTTCCATAATGACAAGGCTACCATCTATTGGAATAACAAAAATTTTGAGAGCAGACTACCTTCCATAATGACAAGGCTACCATCCAATGGAATGACAAAAATCTCAACAACATTCTACCTTCCATAATGAGAAGTCTACCATCCATTGGAGTAACAAAAATCTCGACAACAGACTACCTTCCATGATGACAAGGATACCATCTATTGGAATAACAAAAATCTCGAGAATAAACTACCTTCCATAATGACAAGGCTACCATCCATTGTAGTAACAAAATTATCGATAATAGACTAACATCCATAATGATAATGATACAATTCACTGGAGTAACAAAGATCTTGACAACAAACTACCTTCTATAACGACAAGGCTACCATCCATTGGAGTAACAAAAATCTCGACAACAAACTACCTTCTATAATGACAAGGCTAGCATCCATTGGAGTAACAAAGATATCGAGAACGGACTACCTTCCATAATGACAAGGCTACCATCCATTGGAGTAACAAAAATCTCGACGACATACTACCTTCCATAATGACAAGGCTACAATCCAATGGAGTAACAAAACTATCGACAACAGACTACCTTCCATAATGACAAGGCTAACATCCATTGAAGTAACAAAAATCTCGACGACAGACTACCTTCCATAATGACAAGGCTACCATCTATTGGAATCACAAAAATTTTGAGAACAGACTACATTCCATAATGACAAGGCTACCATCCAATGGAATGACAAAAATCTCAACAACATTCTACCTTCCATAATGAGAAGTCTACCATCCATTGGAGTAACAAAAATCTCGACAACAGACTACCTTCCATGATGACAAGGATACCATCTATGGGAATAACAAAAATCTCGAGACAGACTACCTTCCATAATGACAAGGCTACCATCCATTGTAGTAACAAAATTATCGATAGTAGACTAACATCCATAATGATAATGATACAATTCACTGGAGTAACAAAAATCTTGACAACATAACTACCTTCTATAACGACAAGGCTACCATCCATTGGAGTAACAAAAATCTCGACAACAAACTACCTTCTATAATGACAAGGCTAGCATCCATTGGACTAACAAAGATATCGAGAACGCACTACATTCCATAATGACAAGGCTACCATCCATTGGAGTAACAAAAATCTAGACAACCGACTACCTTCCATAATGACAAGGCTACCATCCATTGGAATAACAAAAAT
Organism: Vicia faba; assembly: GCA_948472305.1. NCBI lineage: Eukaryota > Viridiplantae > Streptophyta > Magnoliopsida > Fabales > Fabaceae > Vicia > Vicia faba. Next base: position 658,148,493 of record OX451739.1, read on the forward strand.
CTTGACAACAAACTACCTTCCATAATGACAAGGCTACCATTCATTGGAGTAACAAAAACATCGAAAACAGACTATGTTTCATAATGATAAGGCTACAATCCAATGGAGTAACAAAAATCTCGACAACAGACTACCTTCTATAATGACAAGGACACCATCCATTTGAGTAACAAAAATCTTGGCAACAGACTACCTTCCTTAATGACAAGGCTACCATCTATTGGAATAACAAAATTTTTCAGAACTGACTACCTTCCTTAATGACAAGGCTACAATCCAATGGAATGTCAAAAATCTCAACAACATTCTACCTTCCATAATGAGAAGTCTACCATCCATTGGAGTAACAAAAATCTCGACAACAGACTACCTTCCATGATGACAAGGATACCATCTATTGGAATAACAAAAATCTCGAGAACAGACTACCTTCCATAATGACAAGGCTACCATCCATTGTAGTAACAAAATTATCGATAATAGACTACCATCCATAATGATAATGATACAATTCATTGGAGTAACAAAAATCTTGACCACAAACTACCTTCTATAACGACAAGGCTACCATCCATTGGAGTAACAAAAATCTCGACAAAAAACTACCTTCTATAATGACTAGGCTACCATCCATTGGAGTAACAAAGATATCGAGAACGGACTACCTTCCATAATGATAATGCTACCATCCATTGGAGTAACAAAAATCTAGACAACCGACTACCTTCCATAATGACAAGGCTACCATCCATTTGAGTAACAAAAATATCTACAATAGACTATGTTCCATAATTACAAGGCTACCATCCATTTTAGTAACAAAAATCTTGACAACGGACTACCTTCCATAATGACAAGGCTACCATCTACTATAGTAACAAAAATCTCGACAACAGACTACCTTCCATAATGACTAGGCTACCATCCATTGGAGTAACAAAAATCTCGAAAACAGACTACCTTCTAAAACGAAAAGGCTACCATCCATTAGAGTAACAAAAATCTCAACAATAGACAACCTTCCATAATGACAAGGCTACCATCCATTGGAGTAACAAAATCTCGACAATAGACTACCTTCCATAATGACAAGTCTACAATCCATTGGAGTAACAAAAATATGAACAACAGACTACCTTCCATGGTGACAAGGCTACCATCCATTGGAGTGACAGAAATCACAACGACAGACTACCTTCCGTAATGACAAGGCTAGCATCCATTGGAGTAACAAAAATCTCGACGACAAACTACCTTTCATAATGACAAGGCTAACATCCATTGAAGTAACAAAAATCTCGACGACAAACTACGTTCCATAATGACAAGGCTACAATCCATTGGAGTAACAAAAATATCGACAACAGACTACCTTCCATAATGACCAGGCTACCATCCATTGGAATAACAAAAATCTTGACAACAAACTACCTTCCATAATGACAAGGCTACCATCCATTGGAGTAACAAAAACATCGACAACAGACTATGTTTCATAATGACAAGGCTACAATCCAATGGAGTAACAAAATTCTCGAATAACAGACTACCTTCCATAATGACAAGGACACCATCCATTTGAGTAACAAAAATCTCGGCAACAGACTACCTTCCATAATGAGAAGGCTACCATCTATTGGAATAACAAAATTTTTGAGAACAGACTACCTTCCATAATGACAAGGCTACCATCCAATGGAATGAAAAAAATCTCAACAACATTCTACCTTCCATAATGAGATGTCTACCATCCATTGGAGTAACAAAAATCTCGACAACAGACTACCTTCCATGATGACAAGGATACCATCTATTGGAATAACAAAAATCTCGAGAACAGACTACCTTCCATAATGACAAGGCTACCATCCATTGTAGTAACAAAATTATCGATAATAGACTACCATCCATAATGATAATGATACAATTCATTGGAGTAACAAAAATATTGACAACAAACTACCTTCTATAACGACAAGGCTACCATCCATTGGAGTAACAAAAATCTCGACAAAAAACTACCTTCTATAATGACAAGGCTAGCATCCATTGGAGTAACAAAGATATCGAGAACGCACTACATTCCATAATGACAAGGCTACCATCCATTGGAGTAACAAAAATCTCGACGACAGACTACCTTCCATAATGACAAGGCTACAATCCATTGGAGTAACAAAAATATCGACAACAGACTACCTTCCATAATGACAAGGCTACCATCCATTGGAATAACAAAAATCTTGACAACAAACTACCTTCCATAATGACAAGGCTACCATTCATTGGAGTAACAAAAACATCGACAACAGACTATGTTTCATAATGATAAGGCTACAATCCAATGGAGTAACAAAAATCTCGACAACAGACTACCTTCCATAATGACAAGGACACCATCCATTTGAGTAACAAAAATCTTGGCAACAGACTACCTTCCTTAATGACAAGGCTACCATCTATTGGAATAACAAAATTTTTCAGAACAGACTACCTTCCTTAATGACAAGGCTACAATCCAATGGAATGACAAAAATCTCAACAACATTCTACCTTCCATAATGAGAAGTCTACCATCCATTGGAGTAACAAAAATCTCGACAACAGACTACCTTCCATGATGACAAGGATACCATCTATTGGAATAACAAAAATCTCGAGAACAGACTACCTTCCATAATGACAAGGCTACCATCCATTGTAGTAACAAAATTATCGATAATAGACTACCATCCAAAATGATAATGATACAATTCATTGGAGTAACAAAAATCTTGACCACAAACTACCTTCTATAACGACAAGGCTACCATCCATTGGAGTAACAAAAATCTCGACAAAAAACTACCTTCTATAATGACTAGGCTACCATCCATTGGAGTAACAAAGATATCGAGAACGGACTACCTTCCATAATGACAAGGCTACCATCCATTGGAGTAACAAAAATCTCGACGACATACTACCTTCCATAATGACAAGGCTACAATCCAATGGAGTAACAAAACTATCGACAACAGACTACCTTCCATAATGACAAGGCTAACATCCATTGAAGTAACAAAAATCTCGACGACAGACTACCTTCCATAATGACAAGGCTACCATCTATTGGAATCACAAAAATTTTGAGAACAGACTACATTCCATAATGACAAGGCTACCATCCAATGGAATGACAAAAATCTCAACAACATTCTACCTTCCATAATGAGAAGTCTACCATCCATTGGAGTAACAAAAATCTCGACAACAGACTACCTTCCATGATGACAAGGATACCATCTATGGGAATAACAAAAATCTCGAGACAGACTACCTTCCATAATGACAAGGCTACCATCCATTGTAGTAACAAAATTATCGATAGTAGACTAACATCCATAATGATAATGATACAATTCACTGGAGTAACAAAAATCTTGACAACATAACTACCTTCTATAACGACAAGGCTACCATCCATTGGAGTAACAAAAATCTCGACAACAAACTACCTTCTATAATGACAAGGCTAGCATCCATTGGACTAACAAAGATATCGAGAACGCACTACATTCCATAATGACAAGGCTACCATCCATTGGAGTAACAAAAATCTCGACGACAGACTACCTTCCATAATGACAAGGCTACAATCCATTGGAGTAACAAAAATATCGACAACAGACTACCTTCCATAATGACAAGGCTACCATCCATTGGAATAACAAAAATCTTGACAACAAACTACCTTCCATAATGACAAGGCTACCATTCATTGGAGTAACAAAAACATCGAAAACAGACTATGTTTCATAATGATAAGTCTACAATCCAATGGAGTAACAAAAATCTCGACAACAGACTACCTTCCATAATGACAAGGACACCATCCATTTGAGTAACAAAAATCTTGGCAACAGACTACCTTCCTTAATGACAAGGCTACCATCTATTGGAATAACAAAATTTTTCAGAACAGACTACCTTCCTTAATGACAAGGCTACAATCCAATGGAATGACAAAAATCTCAACAACATTCTACCTTCCATAATGAGAAGTCTACCATCCATTGGAGTAACAAAAATCTCGACAACAGACTACCTTCCATGATGACAAGGATACCATCTATTGGAATAACAAAAATCTCGAGAACAGACTACCTTCCATAATGACAAGGCTACCATCCATTGTAGTAACAAAATTATCGATAATAGACTACCATCCAAAATGATAATGATACAATTCATTGGAGTAACAAAAATCTTGACCACAAACTACCTTCTATAACGACAAGGCTACCATCCATTGGAGTAACAAAAATCTCGACAAAAAACTACCTTCTATAATGACTAGGCTACCATCCATTGGAGTAACAAAGATATCGAGAACGGACTACCTTCCATAATGACAAGGCTACCATCCATTGGAGTAACAAAAATCTCGACGACATACTACCTTCCATAATGACAAGGCTACAATCCAATGGAGTAACAAAACTATCGACAACAGACTACCTTCCATAATGACAAGGCTAACATCCATTGAAGTAACAAAAATCTCGACGACAGACTACCTTCCATAATGACAAGGCTACCATCTATTGGAATCACAAAAATTTTGAGAACAGACTACATTCCATAATGACAAGGCTACCATCCAATGGAATGACAAAAATCTCAACAACATTCTACCTTCCATAATGAGAAGTCTACCATCTATTGGAGTAACAAAAATCTCGACAACAGACTACCTTCCATGATGACAAGGATACCATCTATGGGAATAACAAAAATCTCGAGACAGACTACCTTCCATAATGACAAGGCTACCATCCATTGTAGTAACAAAATTATCGATAGTAGACTAACATCCATAATGATAATGATACAATTCACTGGAGTAACAAAAATCTTGACAACATAACTACCTTCTATAACGACAAGGCTACCATCCATTGGAGTAACAAAAATCTCGACAACAAACTACCTTCTATAATGACAAGGCTAGCATCCATTGGACTAACAAAGATATCGAGAACGCACTACATTCCATAATGACAAGGCTACCATCCATTGGAGTAACAAAAATCTCGACGACAGACTACCTTCCATAATGACAAGGCTACAATCCATTGGAGTAACAAAAATATCGACAACAGACTACCTTCCATAATGACAAGGCTACCATCCATTGGAATAACAAAAATCTTGACAACAAACTACCTTCCATAATGACAAGGCTACCATTCATTGGAGTAACAAAAACATCGAAAACAGACTATGTTTCATAATGATAAGTCTACAATCCAATGGAGTAACAAAAATCTCGACAACAGACTACCTTCCATAATGACAAGGACACCATCCATTTGAGTAACAAAAATCTTGGCAACAGACTACCTTCCTTAATGACAAGGCTACCATCTATTGGAATAACAAAAATTTTCAGAACAGACTACCTTCCTTAATGACAAGGCTACAATCCAATGGAATGACAAAAATCTCAACAACATTCTACCTTCCATAATGAGAAGTCTACCATCCATTGGAGTAACAAAAATCTCGACAACAGACTACCTTCCATGATGACAAGGATACCATCTATTGGAATAACAAAAATCTCGAGAACAGACTACCTTCCATAATGACAAGGCTACCATCCATTGTAGTAACAAAATTATCGATAATAGACTACCATCCATAATGATAATGATACAATTCATTGGAGTAACAAAAATCTTGACCACAAACTACCTTCTATAACGACAAGGCTACCATCCATTGGAGTAACAAAAATCTCGACAAAAAACTACCTTCTATAATGACTAGGCTACCATCCATTGGAGTAACAAAGATATCGAGAACGGACTACCTTCCATAATGATAATGCTACCATCCATTGGAGTAACAAAAATCTAGACAACCGACTACCTTCCATAATGACAAGGCTACCATCCATTTGAGTAACAAAAATATCTACAATAGACTATGTTCCATAATTACAAGGCTACCATCCATTTTAGTAACAAAAATCTTGACAACGGACTACCTTCCATAATGACAAGGCTACCATCTACTATAGTAACAAAAATCTCGACAACAGACTACCTTCCATAATGACTAGGCTACCATCCATTGGAGTAACAAAAATCTCGAAAACAGACTACCTTCTAAAACGAAAAGGCTACCATCCATTAGAGTAACAAAAATCTCAACAATAGACAACCTTCCATAATGACAAGGCTACCATCCATTGGAGTAACAAAATCTCGACAATAGACTACCTTCCATAATGACAAGTCTACAATCCATTGGAGTAACAAAAATATGAACAACAGACTACCTTCCATGGTGACAAGGCTACCATCCATTGGAGTGACAGAAATCACAACGACAGACTACCTTCCATAATGACAAGGCTAGCATCCATTGGAGTAACAAAAATCTCGACGACAAACTACCTTTCATAATGACAAGGCTAACATCCATTGAAGTAACAAAAATCTCGACGACGGACTACGTTCCATAATGACAAGGCTACAATCCATTGGAGTAACAAAAATATCGACAACAGACTACCTTCCATAATGACCAGGCTACCATCCATTGGAATAACAAAAATCTTGACAACAAACTACCTTCCATAATGACAAGGCTACCATCCATTGGAGTAACAAAAACATCGACAACAGACTATGTTTCATAATGACAAGGCTACAATCCAATGGAGTAACAAAATTCTCGAATAACAGACTACCTTCCATAATGACAAGGACACCATCCATTTGAGTAACAAAAATCTCGGCAACAGACTACCTTCCATAATGAGAAGGCTACCATCTATTGGAATAACAAAATTTTTGAGAACAGACTACCTTCCATAATGACAAGGCTACCATCCAATGGAATGAAAAAAATCTCAACAACATTCTACCTTCCATAATGAGATGTCTACCATCCATTGGAGTAACAAAAATCTCGACAACAGACTACCTTCCATGATGACAAGGATACCATCTATTGGAATAACAAAAATCTCGAGAACAGACTACCTTCCATAATGACAAGGCTACCATCCATTGTAGTAACAAAATTATCGATAATAGACTACCATCCATAATGATAATGATACAATTCATTGGAGTAACAAAAATCTTGACAACAAACTACCTTCTATAACGACAAGGCTACCATCCATTGGAGTAACAAAAATCTCGACAAAAAACTACCTTCTATAATGACAAGGCTAGCATCCATTGGAGTAACAAAGATATCGAGAACGCACTACATTCCATAATGACAAGGCTACCATCCATTGGAGTAACAAAAATCTCGACGACAGACTACCTTCCATAATGACAAGGCTACAATCCATTGGAGTAACAAAAATATCGACAACAGACTACCTTCCATAATGACAAGGCTACCATCCATTGGAATAACAAAAATCTTGACAACAAACTACCTTCCATAATGACAAGGCTACCATTCATTGGAGTAACAAAAACATCGACAACAGACTATGTTTCATAATGATAAGGCTACAATCCAATGGAGTAACAAAAATCTCGACAACAGACTACCTTCCATAATGACAAGGACACCATCCATTTGAGTAACAAAAATCTTGGCAACAGACTACCTTCCTTAATGACAAGGCTACCATCTATTGGAATAACAAAATTTTTCAGAACAGACTACCTTCCTTAATGACAAGGCTACAATCCAATGGAATGACAAAAATCTCAACAACATTCTACCTTCCATAATGAGAAGTCTACCATCCATTGGAGTAACAAAAATCTCGACAACAGACTACCTTCCATGATGACAAGGATACCATCTATTGGAATAACAAAAATCTCGAGAACAGACTACCTTCCATAATGACAAGGCTACCATCCATTGTAGTAACAAAATTATCGATAATAGACTACCATCCATAATGATAATGATACAATTCATTGGAGTAACAAAAATCTTGACCACAAACTACCTTCTATAACGACAAGGCTACCATCCATTGGAGTAACAAAAATCTCGACAAAAAACTACCTTCTATAATGACTAGGCTACCATCCATTGGAGTAACAAAGATATCGAGAATGGACTACCTTCCATAATGATAATGCTACCATCCATTGGAGTAACAAAAATCTAGACAACCGACTACCTTCCATAATGACAAGGCTACCATCCATTTGAGTAACAAAAATATCTACAATAGTCTATGTTCCATAATTACAAGGCTACCATCCATTTTAGTAACAAAAATCTCGACAACGGACTACCTTCCATAATGACAAGGCTACCATCTACTATAGTAACAAAAATCTCGACAACAGACTACCTTCCATAATGACTAGGCTACCATCCATTGGAGTAACAAAAATCTCGAAAACAGACTACCTTCTAAAACGAAAAGGCTACCATCCATTAGAGTAACAAAAATCTCAACAACAGACAACCTTCCATAATGACAAGGCTACCATCCATTGGAGTAACAAAATCTCGACAATAGACTACCTTCCATAATGACAAGTCTACAATCCATTGGAGTAACAAAAATATGAACAACAGACTACCTTCCATGGTGACAAGGCTACCATCCATTGGAGTGACAGAAATCACAACGACAGACTACCTTCCATAATGACAAGGCTAGCATCCATTGGAGTAACAAAAATCTCGACGACAAACTACCTTTCATAATGACAAGGCTAACATCCATTGAAGTAACAAAAATCTCGACGACAGACTACGTTCCATAATGACAAGGCTACAATCCATTGGAGTAACAAAAATATCGACAACAGACTACCTTCCATAATGACCAGGCTACCATCCATTGGAATAACAAAAATCTTGACAACAAACTACCTTCCATAATGACAAGGCTACCATCCATTGGAGTAACAAAAACATCGACAACAGACTATGTTTCAAAATGACAAGGCTACAATCCAATGGAGTAACAAAATTCTCGATAACAGACTACCTTCCATAATGACAAGGACACCATCCATTTGAGTAACAAAAATCTCGGCAACAGACTACCTTCCATAATGAGAAGGCTACCATCTATTGGAATAACAAAATTTTTGAGAACAGACTACCTTCCATAATGACAAGGCTACCATCCAATGGAATGACAAAAATCTTAACAACATTCTACCTTCCATAATGAGATGTCTACCATCCATTGGAGTAACAAAAATCTCGACAACAGACTACCTTCCATGATGACAAGGATACCATCTATTGGAATAACAAAAATCTCGAGAACAGACTACCTTCCATAATGACAAGGCTACCATCCATTGTAGTAACAAAATTATCGATAATAGACTACCATCCATAATGATAATGATACAATTTATTGGAGTAACAAAAATCTTGACAACAAACTACCTTCTATAACGACAAGGCTACCATCCATTGGAGTAACAAAAATCTCGACAAAAAACTACCTTCTATAATGACTAGGCTACCATCCATTGGAGTAACAAAGATATCGAGAACGGACTACCTTCCATAATGGTAATGCTACCATCCATTGGAGTAACAAAAATCTAGACAACCAACTACCTTCCATAATGACAAGGCTACCATCCATTTGAGTAACAAAAATATCTACAATAGACTATGTTCCATAATTACAAGGCTACCATCCATTTTAGTAACAAAAATCTCGACAACGGACTACCTTCCATAATGACAAGGCTACCATCTACTATAGTAACAAAAATCTCGACAACAGACTACCTTCCATAATGACTAGGCTACCATCCATTGGAGTAACAAAAATCTCGAAAACAGACTACCTTCTAAAACGAAAAGGCTACCATCCATTAGAGTAACAAAAATCTCAACAACAGACAACCTTCCATAATGACAAGGCTACCATCCATTGGAGTAACAAAATCTCGACAATAGACTACCTTCCATAATGACAAGTCTACAATCCATTGGAGTAACAAAAATATGAACAACAGACTACCTTCCATGGTGACAAGGCTACCATCCATTGGAGTGACAGAAATCACAACGACAGACTACCTTCCATAATGACAAGGCTAGCATCCATTGGAGTAACAAAAATCTCGACGACAAACTACCTTTCATAATGACAAGGCTATCATCCATTGAAGTAACAAAAATCTCGACGACAGACTACGTTCCATAATGACAAGGCTACAATCCATTGGAGTAACAAAAATATCGACAACAGACTACCTTCCATAATGACCAGGCTACCATCCATTGGAATAACAAAAATCTTGACAACAAACTACCTTCCATAATGACAAGGCTACCATCCATTGGAGTAACAAAAACATCGACAACAGACTATGTTTCATAATGACAAGGCTACAATCCAATGGAGTAACAAAATTCTCGATAACAGACTACCTTCCATAATGACAAGGACACCATCCATTTGAGTAACAAAAATCTCGGCAACAGACTACCTTCCATAATGACAAGGCTACCATCTATTGGAATAACAAAATTTTTGAGAACAGACTACCTTCCATAATGACAAGGCTACCATCCAATGGAATGACAAAAATCTCAACAACATTCTACCTTCCATAATGAGATGTCTACCATCCATTGGAGTAACAAAAATCTCGACAACATACTACTTTCCATGATGACAAGGATACCATCTATTGGAATAACAAAAATCTCGAGAACAGACTACCTTCCATAATGACAAGGCTACCATCCATTGTAGTAACAAAATTATCGATAATAGACTAACATCCATAATGATAATGATACAATTCACTGGAGTAACAAAAATCTTGACAACAAACTACCTTCTATAACGACAAGGCTACCATCCATTGGAGTAACAAAAATCTCGACAACATTCTACCTTCCATAATGAGAAGTCTACCATCCATTGGAGTAACAAAAATCTCGACAACAGACTACCTTCCAAGATGACAAGGATACCATCTATTGGAATAACAAAAATCTCGAGAACAGACTACCTTCCATAATGACAAGGCTACCATCCATTGTAGTAACATAATTATTGATAGTAGACTAACATCCATAATGATAATGATACAATTCACTGGAGTAACAAAAATCTTGACAACATAACTACCTTCTATAACGACAAGGCTACCATCCATTGGAGTAACAAAAATCTCGACAACAAACTACCTTCTATAATGACAAGGCTAGCATCCATTGGAGTAACAAAGATATCGAGAACGCACTACATTCCATAATGACAAGGCTACCATCCATTGGAGTAACAAAAATCTCGACGACAGACTACCTTCCATAATGACAAGGCTACAATCCATTGGAGTAACAAAAATATCGACAACAGACTACCTTCCATAATGACAAGGCTACCATCCATTGGAATAACAAAAATCTTGACAACAAACTACCTTCCATAATGACAAGGCTACCATTCATTGGAGTAACAAAAACATCGACAACAGACTATGTTTCATAATGATAAGGCTACAATCCAATGGAGTAACAAAAATCTCGACAACAGACTACATTCCATAATGACAAGGACACCATCCATTTGAGTAACAAAAATCTTGGCAACAGACTACCTTCCTTAATGACAAGGCTACCATCTATTGGAATAACAAAATTTTTCAGAACAGACTACCTTCCTTAATGACAAGGCTACAATCCAATGGAATGACAAAAATCTCAACAACATTCTACCTTCCATAATGAGAAGTCTACCATCCATTGGAGTAACAAAAATCTCGACAACAGACTACCTTCCATGATGACAAGGATACCATCTATTGGAATAACAAAAATCTCGAGAACAGACTACCTTCCATAATGACAAGGCTACCATCAATTGTAGTAACAAAATTATCGATAATAGACTACCATCCATAATGATAATGATACAATTCATTGGAGTAACAAAAATCTTGACAACAAACTACCTTCTATAACGATAAGGCTACCATCCATTGGAGTAACAAAAATCTCGACAAAAAACTACCTTCTATAATGACTAGGCTACCATCCATTGGAGTAACAAAGATATCGAGAACGGACTACCTTCCATAATGATAATGCTACCATCCATTTTAGTAACAAAAATCTCGACAACAGACTACCTTCCATAATGACTAGGCTACCATCCATTGGAGTAACAAAAATCTCGAAAACAGACTACCTTCTAAAACGAAAAGGCTACCATCCATTAGAGTAACAAAAATCTCAACAACAGACAACCTTCCATAATGACAAGGCTACCATCCATTGGAGTAACAAAATCTCGACAATAGACTACCTTCCATAATGACAAGTCTACAATCCATTGGAGTAACAAAAATATGAACAACAGACTACCTTCCATGGTGACAAGGCTACCATCCATTGGAGTGACAGAAATCACAACGACAGACTACCTTCCATAATGACAAGGCTAGCATCCATTGGAGTAACAAAAATCTCGACGACAAACTACCTTTCATAATGACAAGGCTATCATCCATTGAAGTAACAAAAATCTCGACGACAGACTACGTTCCATAATGACAAGGCTACAATCCATTGGAGTAACAAAAATATCGACAACAGACTACCTTCCATAATGACCAGGCTACCATCCATTGGAATAACAAAAATCTTGACAACAAACTACCTTCCATAATGACAAGGCTACCATCCATTGGAGTAACAAAAACATCGACAACAGACTATGTTTCATAATGACAAGGCTACAATCCAATGGAGTAACAAAATTCTCGATAACAGACTACCTTCCATAATGACAAGGACACCATCCATTTGAGTAACAAAAATCTCGGCAACAGACTACCTTCCATAATGACAAGGCTACCATCTATTGGAATAACAAAATTTTTGAGAACAGACTACCTTCCATAATGACAAGGCTACCATCCAATGGAATGACAAAAATCTCAACAACATTCTACCTTCCATAATGAGATGTCTACCATCCATTGGAGTAACAAAAATCTCGACAACATACTACTTTCCATGATGACAAGGATACCATCTATTGGAATAACAAAAATCTCGAGAACAGACTACCTTCCATAATGACAAGGCTACCATCCATTGTAGTAACAAAATTATCGATAATAGACTAACATCCATAATGATAATGATACAATTCACTGGAGTAACAAAAATCTTGACAACAAACTACCTTCTATAACGACAAGGCTACCATCCATTGGAGTAACAAAAATCTCGACAACATTCTACCTTCCATAATGAGAAGTCTACCATCCATTGGAGTAACAAAAATCTCGACAACAGACTACCTTCCATGATGACAAGGATACCATCTATTGGAATAACAAAAATCTCGAGAACAGACTACCTTCCATAATGACAAGGCTACCATCCATTGTAGTAACAAAATTATTGATAGTAGACTAACATCCATAATGATAATGATACAATTCACTGGAGTAACAAAAATCTTGACAACATAACTACCTTCTATAACGACAAGGCTACCATCCATTGGAGTAACAAAAATCTCGACAACAAACTACCTTCTATAATGACAAGGCTAGCATCCATTGGAGTAACAAAGATATCGAGAACGCACTACATTCCATAATGACAAGGCTACCATCCATTGGAGTAACAAAAATCTCGACGACAGACTACCTTCCATAATGACAAGGCTACAATCCATTGGAGTAACAAAAATATCGACAACAGACTACCTTCCATAATGACAAGGCTACCATCCATTGGAATAACAAAAATCTTGACAACAAACTACCTTCCATAATGACAAGGCTACCATTCATTGGAGTAACAAAAACATCGACAACAGACTATGTTTCATAATGATAAGGCTACAATCCAATGGAGTAACAAAAATCTCGACAACAGACTACATTCCATAATGACAAGGACACCATCCATTTGAGTAACAAAAATCTTGGCAACAGACTACCTTCCTTAATGACAAGGCTACCATCTATTGGAATAACAAAATTTTTCAGAACAGACTACCTTCCTTAATGACAAGGCTACAATCCAATGGAATGAGAAAAATCTCAACAACATTCTACCTTCCATAATGAGAAGTCTACCATCCATTGGAGTAACAAAAATCTCGACAACAGACTACCTTCCATGATGACAAGGATACCATCTATTGGAATAACAAAAATCTCGAGAACAGACTACCTTCCATAATGACAAGGCTACCATCAATTGTAGTAACAAAATTATCGATAATAGACTACCATCCATAATGATAATGATACAATTCATTGGAGTAACAAAAATCTTGACAACAAACTACCTTCTATAACGACAAGGCTACCATCCATTGGAGTAACAAAAATCTCGACAAAAAACTACCTTCTATAATGACTAGGCTACCATCCATTGGAGTAACAAAGATATCGAGAACGGACTACCTTCCATAATGATAATGCTACCATCCATTGGAGTAACAAAAATCTAGACAACCGACTACCTTCCATAATTACAAGGCTACCATCCATTTGAGTAACAAAAATATCTACAATAGACTATGTTCCATAATTACAAGGCTACCATCCATTTTAGTAACAAAAATCTCGACAACAGACTACCTTCCATAATGACTAGGCTACCATCCATTGGAGTAACAAAAATCTCGAAAACAGACTACCTTCTAAAACGAAAAGGCTACCATCCATTAGAGTAACAAAAATCTCAACAACAGACAACCTTCCATAATGACAAGGCTACCATCCATTGGAGTAACAAAATCTCGACAATAGACTACCTTCCATAATGACAAGTCTACAATCCATTGGAGTAACAAAAATATGAACAACAGACTACCTTCCATGGTGACAAGGCTATCATCCATTGGAGTGACAGAAATCACAACGACAGACTACCTTCCATAATGACAAGGCTAGCATCCATTGGAGTAACAAAAATCTCGACGACAAACTACCTTTCATAATGACAAGGCTAACATCCATTGAAGTAACAAAAATCTCGACGACAGACTATGTTCCATAATGACAAGGCTACAATCCATTGGAGTAACAAAAATATCGACAACAGACTACCTTCCATAATGACCAGGCTACCATCCATTGGAATAACAAAAATCTTGACAACAAACTACCTTCCATAATGACAAGGCTACCATCCATTGGAGTAACAAAAACATCGACAACAGACTATGTTTCATAATGACAAGGCTACAATCCAATGGTGTAACAAAATTCTCGATAACAGACTACCTTCCATAATGACAAGGACACCATCCAATTGAGTAACAAAAATCTCGGCAACAGACTACCTTCCATAATGACAAGGCTACCATCTATTGGAATAACAAAATTTTTGAGAACAGACTACCTTCCATAATGACAAGGCTACCATCCAATGGAATGACAAAAATCTCAACAGCATTCTACCTTCCATAATGAGATGTCTACCATCCATTGGAGTAACAAAAATCTCGACAACAGACTACCTTCCATGATGACAAGGATACCATCTATTGGAATAACAAAAATCTCGAGAACAGACTACCTTCCATAATGACAAGGCTACCATCCATTGTAGTAACAAAATTATCGATAATAGACTACCATCCATAATGATAATGATACAATTCATTGGAGTAAAAAAATCTTGACAACAAACTACCTTCTATAACGACAAGGCTACCATCCATTGGAGTAACAAAAATCTCGACAAAAAACTACCTTCTATAATGACTAGGCTACCATCCATTGGAGTAACAAAAATCTAGACAACCGACTACCTTCCATAATGACAAGGCTACCATCCATTTGAGTAACAAAAATCTCGACAACGGACTACCTTCCATAATGACAAGGCTACCATCTACTATAGTAACAAAAATCTCGACAACAGACTACCTTCCATAATGACTAGGCTACCATCCATTGGAGTAACAAAAATCTCGAAAACAGACTACCTTCTAAAACGAAAAGGCTACCATCCATTAGAGTAACAAAAATCTCAACAACAGACAACCTTCCATAATGACAAGGCTACCATCCATTGGAGTAACAAAATCTCGACAATAGACTACCTTCCATAATGACAAGTCTACAATCCATTGGAGTAACAAAAATATGAACAACAGACTACCTTCCATGGTGACAAGGCTACCATCCATTGGAGTGACAGAAATCACAATGACAGACTACCTTCCATAATGACAAGGCTAGCATCCATTGGAGTAACAAAAATCTCGACGACAAACTACCTTTCATAATGACAAGGCTAACATCCATTGAAGTAACAAAAATCTCGACGACAGACTACGTTCCATATTGACAAGGCTACAATCCATTGGAGTAACAAAAATATCGACAATAGACTACCTTCCATAATGACCAGGCTACCATCCATTGGAATAACAAAAATCTTGACAACAAACTACCTTCCATAATGACAAGGCTACCATCCATTGGAGTAACAAAAACATCGACAACAGACTATGTTTCATAATGACAAGGCTACAATCCAATGGAGTAACAAAATTCTCGATAACAGACTACCTTCCATAATGACAAGGACACCATCCAATTGAGTAACAAAAATCTCGGCAACAAACTACCTTCCATAATGACAAGGCTACCATCTATTGGAATAACAAAATTTTTGAGAACAGACTACCTTCCATAATGACAAGGCTACCATCTAATGGAATGACAAAAATCTCAACAACATTCTACCTTCCATAATGAGATGTCTACCATCCATTGGAGTAACAAAAATCTCGACAACATACTACCTTCCATGATGACAAGGATACCATCTATTGGAATAACAAAAATCTCGAGAACATACTACCTTCCATAATGACAAGGCTACCATCCATTGTAGTAACAAAATTATCGATAATAGACTAACATCCATAATGATAATGATACAATTCACTGGAGTAACAAAAATCTTGACAACAAACTACCTTCTATAACGACAAGGCTACCATCCATTGGAGTAACAAAAATCTCGACAACAGACTACCTTCCATAATGACAAGGCTACCATCCATTGGAGTAACAAAAATCTCGACAACAGATTACCTTACATAATGACAAGGATACCATCCATTGGAGTAACAAAAATATTGACAACAGACTACCTTCCATAATGATAAGGCTACCATCCATTAGAGTAACAAAAATCTTGAATAGACTACTTTCCATAATGACAAGGCTACCATCTATTGGAGTAACAAAATTATCGACAAACAGACAACCTTCCCTAAAGACAAGGCTACCATCCATTGGAGTAACAAAAATCTCGACAACAAACTACCTTCTATAATGACTAGGCTACCATCCATTGGAGTAACAAAGATATCAAAAACGGACTACCTTCCATAATGATAATGCTACCATCCATTGGAGTAACAAAAATATCGACAACCGACTACCATCCATAATGACAAGGCTACCATCCATTTGAGTAACAAAAATATCTACAATAGACTATGTTCCATAATTACAGGGCTACCATCCATTTTAGTAACAAAAATCTCGACAACACACTACCTTCCATAATGACAAGGCTACCATCCACTATAGTAACAAAAATCTCGACAACAGACTACCTTCCATAATGACTAGGCTACCATCCATTGGAGTAACAAAAATCTTGAAAACAGACTACCTTCTAAAACGAAAAGGCTACCATCCATTAGAGTAACAAAAATCTCAACAACAGACAACCTTCCATAATGACAAGGCTACCATCCATTGGAGTAACAAAATCTCGACAATAGACTACCTTCCATAATGACAAGTCTACAATCCATTGGAGTAACAAAAATATGAACAACAGACTACCTTCCATGGTGACAAGGCTACCATCCATTGGAGTGACAGAAATCACAACGACAGACTACCTTCCATAATGACAAGGCTAGCATCCATTGGAGTAACAAAAATCTCGACGACAAACTACCTTTCATAATGACAAGGCTAACATCCATTGAAGTAACAAAAATCTCGACGACAGACTACGTTCCATAATGACAAGGCTACAATCCATTGGAGTAACAAAAATATCGACAACAGACTACCTTCCATAATGACCAGGCTACCATCCATTGGAATAACAAAAATCTTGACAACAAACTACCTTCCATAATGACAAGGCTACCATCCATTGGAGTAACAAAAACATCGACAACAGACTATGTTTCATAATGACAAGGCTACAATCCAATGGAGTAACAAAATTCTCGATAACAGACTACCTTCCATAATGACAAGGACACCATCCAATTGAGTAACAAAAATCTCGGCAACAAACTACCTTCCATAATGACAAGGCTACCATCTATTGGAATAACAAAATTTTTGAGAACAGACTACCTTCCATAATGACAAGGCTACCATCCAATGGAATGACAAAAATCTCAACAACATTCTACCTTCCATAATGAGATGTCTACCATCCATTGGAGTAACAAAAATCTCGACAACATACTACCTTCCATGATGACAAGGATACCATCTATTGGAATAACAAAAATCTCGAGAACAGACTACCTTCCATAATGACAAGGCTACCATCCATTGTAGTAACAAAATTATCGATAATAGACTAACATCCATAATGATAATTATACAATTCACTGGAGTAACAAAAATCTTGACAACAAAATACCTTCTATAACGACAAGGCTACCATCCATTGGAGTAACAAAAATCTCGACAACAGACTACCTTCCATAATGACAAGGCTACCATCCATTGGAGTAATAAAAATCTCGACAACATACTACCTTCCATGATGACAAGGATACCATCTATTGGAATAACAAAAATCTCGAGAACAGACTACCTTCCATAATGACAAGGCTACCATCCATTGTAGTAACAAAATTATCGATAATAGACTAACATCCATAATGATAATGATACAATTCACTGGAGTAACAAAAATCTTGACAACAAACTACCTTCTATAACGACGAGGCTACCATTCATTGGAGTAACAAAAATCTCGACAACAAACTACCTTCCAAAATGACAAGGCTACCATCCATTAGAGTAACAAAAATCTCAACAACAGATTACCTTCCATAACGAAAAGGCAAACATCCATTGGTGTAACAAAAATCTCGACAATAGACTACCTTCCATAATGACAAGGCTACAATCCATTGGAGTAACAAAAATATGAACAACAGACTACCTTCCATAGTGACAAGGCTACCATCCATTGGAGTGACAGAAATCACAATGACAAACTACCTTCCATAATGACAAGTCTAGCATCCGTTGGAGTAACAAAAATCTCGACAACACACTACCTTCCATAATGACAAGGCTACCATCCATTGAAGTAACAAAAATCTCGACGACAGACTACCTTCCATAATGACAAGGCTACAATCCATTGGAGTAACAAAAATATCGACAATAGACAACCTTCCATAATGACAAGGCTACCATCCATTGGAGTAACAAAAACATCGACAACAGACTATGTTCCATAATGACAAGGCTACAATCCAATGGAGTAGCAAAATTCTCGACAACAGACTACCTTCCATAATGATAATGATACCATCCATTGGAGTAACAAAAATCTCGGCAACAGACTACCTTCCATAATGACAAGGCTACCATCTATTGGAATAACAAAAAATTTGAGAACAGACTACCTTCCATAATGACAAGGCTACCATCCAATGGAATGACAAAAATCTCAACAACATTCTACCTTCCATAATGAGAAGTCTACCATCCATTGGAGTAACAAAAATCTCGACAACAGACTACCTTCCATAATGACAAGGATACCATCTATTGGAATAACAAAAATCTCGAGAATAAACTATCTTCCATAATGACAAGGCTACCATCCATTGTAGTAACAAAAATATCGACAATAGACTACTTTCCCTAATTACAAGGCTAACATCCATTGGAGTAACAAAAATATCAAAAACAGACTACCATCCATAATAACAAGGCTACCATCCATTAGAGTAACAAAAATCTCGAAAACAGACAACCTTCTATAATGACAAGGCTACCATCCATTGGAGTAACAAAAATCTCGACAACAAATTACCTTACATAATGACAAGGATACCATCCATTGGAGTAACAAAATATTGACAACAGACTACCTTCCATAATGATAAGGCTACCATCCATTAGAGTAACAAAAATCTTGAACAGACTACTTTCCGTAATGACAAGGCTACCATCTATTGGAGTAACAAAATTATCGACAAACAGACAACCTTCCCTAAAGACAAGGCTACCATCCATTGGAGTAACAAAAATCTCGACAACAAACTACCTTCTATAATGACTAGGCTACCATCCATTGGAGTAACAAAGATATCAAAAACGGACTACCTTCCATAATGATAATGCTACCATCCATTGGAGTAACAAAAATATCGACAACCGACTACCATCCATAATGACAAGGCTACCATCCATTTGAGTAACAAAAATATCTACAATAGACTATGTTCCATAATTACAGGGCTACCATCCATTTTAGTAACAAAAATCTCGACAACACACTACCTTCCATAATGACAAGGCTACCATCCACTATAGTAACAAAAATCTCGACAACAGACTACCTTCCATAATGACTAGGCTACCATCCATTGGAGTAACAAAAATCTCGAAAACAGACTACCTTCCAAAATGACAAGGCTACCATCCATTGGAGTAACAAAAATCTCGACAATAGACTACCTTCCATAATGACAAGTCTACAATCCATTGGAGTAACAAAAATATGAACAACAGACTACCTTCCATAGTGACAAGGCTACCATCCATTGGAGTGACAGAAATCAAAACGACATATTACCTTCCATAATGACAAGGCTAGCATCCATTGGAGTAACAAAAATCTCGACAACGGACTACCTTCCATAATGATAATGATACCATCCATTGGAGTAACAAAAATCTCGGCAACAGACTACCTTCCATAATGACAAGGCTACCATCTATTGGAATAACAAAAATTTTGAGAACAGACTACCTTCCATAATGACAAGGATACCATCCAATGGAATGACAAAAATCTCAACAACATTGTACCTTCCATAATGAGAAGCCTACCATCCATTGGAGTAACAAAAATCTCGACAACAGACTACCTTCCATAACGACAAGGATACCATCTATTGGAATAACAAAAATCTCGAGAATAAACTATCTTCCATAATGACAAGGCTACCATCCATTGTAGTAACAAAAATATCGACAATTGACTACTTTCCCTAATTACAAGGCTAACATCCATTGGAGTAACAAAAATATCAAAAACAGACTACCATCCATAATAACAAGGCTACCATCCATTAGAGTAACAAAAATCTCGAAAACAGACAACCTTCCATAATGACAAGGCTACCATCCATTGGAGTAACAAAAATCTCGACAACAGACTACCTTACATAATGACAAGGATACCATCCATTGGAGTAACAAAAATATTGACAACAGACTACCTTCCATAATGATAAGGCTACCATCCATTAGAGTAACAAAAATCTTGAACAGACTACTTTCCATAATGACAAGGCTACCATCTATTGGAGTAACAAAATTATCGACAAACAGACAACCTTCCCTAACGACAAGGCTACCATCCATTGGAGTAACAAAAATCTCGACAACAAACCACCTTCTATAATGACTAGGCTACCATCCATTGGAGTAACAAAGATATCGAAAACGGACTACCTTCCATAATGCTTATGCTACCATCCATTGGAGTAACAAAAATATCGACAACCGACTACCATCCATAATGACAAGGCTACCATCCATTTGAGTAACAAAAATATCTACAATAGACTATGTTCCATAATTACAGGGCTACCATCCATTTTAGTAACAAAAATCTCGACAACACACTACCTTCCATAATGACAAGGCTACCATCCACTATAGTAACAAAAATCTCGACAACAGACTACCTTCCATAATTACTAGGCTACCATCCATTGGAGTAACAAAAATCTCGAAAACAGACTACCTTCCAAAATGACAAGGCTACCATCCATTGGAGTAACAAAAATATGAACAACAGACTACCTTCCATAGTGACAAGGCTACCATCCATTAGAGTGACAGAAATCAAAACGACATATTACCTTCCATAATGACAAGGCTAGCATCCATTGGAGTAACAAATATCTCGACAACAAACTACCTTCCATAATGACAAGGCTACCATCCATTGGAGTAACAAAAACATCGACAACAGACTATGTTTCATAATGACAAGGCTACAATCCAATGGAGTAACAAAATTCTCGACAACAGACTACCTTCCATAATGACAAGGATACCATCCATTTGAGTAACAAAAATCTCGGCAACAGACTACCTTCCATGATGACAAGGATACCATCTATTGGAATAACAAAAATCTCGAGAACAGACTACCTTCCATAATGACAAGGCTACCATCCATTGTAGTAACAAAATTATCGATAATAGACTACCATCCATAATGACAAGGATACCATCCATTTGAGTAACAAAAATCTCGGCAACAGACTACCTTCCATGATGACAGGGCTACCATCCATTGGAGTAACAAAATTCTCGACAACAAACTACCTTCTATAATGACTAGGCTACCATCCATTGGAGTAACAAAGATATCCAGAACGGACTACCTACCATAATGATAATGCTACCATCCATTGGAGTAACAAAAATCTAGACAACCGACTACCTTCCATATTGACAAGGCTACCATCCATTTGAGTAACAAAATTATCTACAATAGACTATGTTCAATAATTACAAGGCTACCATCCATTTTAGTAACCAAAATCTCGACAACAGACTAACTTCCATAACGACAAGGCTACCTTCCACTGTAGTAACAAAAATCTCGACAACAGACTACCTTCCATAATGACAAGGCTACCACCCATTGGAGTAACAAAAATCTCGAAAATAGACTACCTTCCAAAATGACAAGGATACCATCCATTAGAGTAACAAAAATCTCAACAACAGACAACCTTCCATAACGACAAGGCAACCATCCATTGGAGTAACAAAAATCTCGACAATAGACTACCTTCCAAAATGACAAGGCTACAATCCATTGGAGTAACAAAAATATGAACAACAGACTACCTTCCATAGTGAGAAGGCTACCATCCATTGGAGTGACAGAAATCACAACGACAAACTAACTTCAATATTGACAAGGCTAGCATCCATTGGAGTAACAAAAATCTCGACAACACACTACCTTCCATAATGACAAGGCTACCATCCATTGAAGTAACAAAAATCTCGACGACAGACTACCTTCCATAATGACAAGGCTACAATCCATTGGAGTAACAAAAATATTGACAACAGACAACCTTCGATAATGACAAAGCTACCATCCATTGGAATAACAAAAATCTCGACAACAAACTACCTTCCATAATGACAAGGCTACCATCCATTGGAGTAACAAAAACATCGACAACAAACTATGTTCCATAATGACAAGGCTACAATCCAATGGAGTAACAAAAATCTCGACAACAGACTACCTTCCATAATGACAATGATACCATCCATTGGAGTAACAAAAATCTCAGCAACAAACTACCTTCCAAAATGACAAGGCTACCATCTATTGGAATAACAAAAATTTTGAGAACAAACTACCTTCCATAATGACAAGGCTACCATCCAATGGAATGACAAAAATCTCAACAAGATTCTACCTTCCATAATGAGAAGTCTACAATTCATTGGAGTAACAAAAATCTCGACAACAGACTACCTTCCATAATGACAAGGATACCATCTATTGGAATAACAAAAATCTTGAGAATAAACTACTTTCCATAATGACAAGCCTACCATCCATTTTAGTAACAAAAATCTCGACAATAGACTACTTTCCCTAATTACAAGGCTAACATCCATTGGAGTAACAAAAATATCGAGAACAGACTACCTTCCATAATAACAAGGCTACCATCCATTAGAGTAACAAAAATCTCGAAAATAGACAACCTTCCATAATGACAAGGCTACCATCCATTGGAGTAACAAAAATCTTGACAACAGACTACCTTACATAATGACAAGGATACCATCCATTGGAGTAACAAAAATATTGACAACAGACTACCTTCCATAATGATAAGGCTACCATCCATTAGAGTAACAAAAATTTCGAACATACTACATTCCATAATGACAAGGCTACCATCCATTGGAGTAACAAAATTATCGACAAACAGACAACCTTCCATAATGACAAGGCTACCATCCATTGGAGTAACAAAAATCTCGGCAACAAACTACCTTCTATAATGACTAGGCTACCATCCATTGGAGTAACAAAGATATCGAGAACTGACTACCTTATATAATGATAATGCTACGATCCATTGGAGTAACAAAAATCTCGACAACTGAACTACCTTCCATAATGACAAGGCTACCATCCATTTGAGTAACATAAATATCTAAAATAGACTATGTTCCATAATTACAAGGCTACCATCCATTTTAGTTACAAAAATCTCGACAACAGACTACCTTCCATAATGACAAGGCTACCATTTACTATAGTAACAAAAATCTCGACAACAGACTACCTTCCATAATGACTAGGCTACCATCCATTGGAGTAACAAAAATCTCGAAAACAAACTACCTTCCAAAATGACAAGGCTACCATCTATTAGAGTAACAAAAATCTCAACAACAGACAACCTTCCATAATGACAAGGCTACCATCCATTGGAGTAACAAAAATATCGACAATAGACTACCTTCCATAATGACAAGTCTACAATCCATTGGAGTAACAAAAATATGAACAATAGACTACCTTCCATAGTAACAAGGCTACCATCCATTGGAGTGACAGAAATCAAAACGACATACTACCTTCCATAATGACAAGGCTAGCATCCATTGGAGTAACAAAAATCTCGGCAACAAACTACCTTCCATGATGACAAAGATACCATTTATTGGAATAACAAAAATCTCGAGAACGGACTACCTTCCATAATGACAAGGCTACCAACCATTGTAGTAACAAAATTATCGATAATAGACTACCATCCATAATGATAATGATACAATTCATTGGAGTAAAAAAAATCTTGACAACAAACTACCTTCCATAATGACAAGGCTACCATCCATTGCAGTAACAAAAATCTCGACAACAAACTACCTTCTATAATGACTAGGCTACCATCCATTGGAGTAACAAAGATATCGAGAACGGACTACCTTCCATAATGATAATGCTACCATCCATTGGAGTAACAAAAATCTAGACAACTGACTACCTTCCATAATGACAAGGCTACCATCCATTTGAGTAACAAAATTATCTACAATAGACTATGTTCAATAATTACAAGGCTACCATCCATTTTAGTAACCAAAATCTCGACAACAGACTAACTTCCATAACGACAAGGCTACCTTCCACTGTAGTAACAAAAATCTTGACAACAGACTACCTTCCATAATGATAAGGCTACCATCCATTGGAGTAATAAAAATCTCGAAAACAGACTACCTTCCAAAATGACAAGGCTACCATCCATTAGAGTAATAAAAATCTCAACAACAGACAACCTTCCATAACGACAGGGCACCCATCCATTGGAGTAACAAAAATCTCGACATTAGACTACCTTCCATAATGACAAGGCTACAATCCATTGGAGTAACAAAAATATCGACAACAGACATCCTTCCATAATGACAAGGCTACCATCCATTGGAATAACAAAAATCTCAACAACAAACTACCTTCCATAATGACAAGGCTACCATCCATTGGAGTAACAAAAACATCGACAACAGACTGTGTTCCATAATGACAAGGCTACAATCCAATGGAGTAACAAAATTCTCGACAATAGACTACCTTCCATAATGACAATGATACCATCCATTGGAGTAACAAAAATCTCGGCAACAGAGTACCTTCCATAATGACAAGGCTACCATCTATTGGAATAACAAAAATTTTGAGAACAAACTACCTTCCATAATGACAAGGCTACAATCCAATGGAATGACAAAAATCTCAACAACATTCTACCTACCATAATGAGAAGTCTACCATCCATTGGAGTAACAAAAATCTCGACAATAGACTACCTTCCATAATGACAAGGATACCATCTATTGGAATAACAAAAATCTCGAGAATAAACTAACTTGCATAATGACAAGGCTATCATCCATTGTAGTAACAAAAATCTCGACAATAGACTACCTTCCATAATTACAAGGCTAACATCCATTGGAGTAACAAAAATATCGAAAACAGACTACCTTCCATAATAACAAGGCTACCATCCATTAGAGTAACAAAAATCTCGAAAACAGACAACCTTCCATAATGACAAGGCTACCATCCATTGGAGTAACAAAAATCTCGACGATAGACTACATTCCATAATGACAAGGCTAACATCCATTGGAGTAACAAAAATATCGACAACAAACTACCTTCCATAATGACAAGGATACCATTTATTGGAGTAACAAAATTATCGACAACAGAATATGTTCCATAATGACAAGGCTACAATCCATTGGAGTAACAAAATTCTCGACAATAGACTACCTTCCTTAATGACAAGGATACCATCCATTGGAGTAACAAAAATCTTGGCAACATACTACCTTCCATAATGACAAGGCTACCATCAATTGGAATAACAAAAATGTCGAGAACAAACTACCTTCCATAACGACAAAGCTACGATCCAATGGAATGACAAAAATCTCGACAACATTCTACCTTCCATAATGATAAGTCTACCATCCATTGGAGTAACAAAAATCTCGACAACAGACTACCTTCCATAATGACAAGGCTAGAATCCATTGGAGTAACAAAAATATCGAGAACAAACTACATTCCATAATGACAAGGTTACCATCCATTGAAGTAACAAAAATATCAATGACATACTACATTCCATAATAACAAGGCTACCATCTATTGGAATAACAAAAATCTCGACAACAAACTACCTTCCATAATGACAAGGCTACCATCCATTGGAGTGACAGAAATCACAACGTTAGACTACCTTCCATAATGCTAAGGCTAGAATCCATTGGAGTAACAAAAATCACGACAACAAACTACCTTCCATAATGACAAGGCTACCATCCATTGAAGTAACAAATATCTCGATGACATACTACATTCCATAATGACAAGGCTACCATCCATTGGAGTAAAATAAATATCGACAACAGACTACCTTCCATAATGACAAGGCTACCATCCATTGTAATAACAAAAATCTCGACAACAAACTACCTTCCATAATGACAAGGCTACAATCCATTGGAGTAACAAAATTCTTGACAACAGACTACCTTCCATAATGATAATGATACAATCCATTGGACTAACAAAAATCTCGACAACAAAAAAACCTTCTATAACGACAAGGCTACCATCTATTGGAGTAACAAAAATCTCGACAACAAACTACCTTCTATAATGACTAGGCTACCATTCATTGGAGTAACAAAGATATCGAGAACGAACTACCTTCCATAATTATATTGCTACCATCCATTGGAGTATCAAAAATCTCGACAACCGACTACCTTCCATAATGACAAGGTTACCATCCATTGTAGTAACAAAAATCTCGACAATAGACTACCTTCCATAATGACAAGGCTACCATCCATTGGAGTAACAAAAATCTCGAAAATAGACTACCTTCCAAAATGACAAGGCTACCATCCATCAGAGTAACAAAAATCACAACAATAGACAACCTTCCATAATGACAAGGCTACCATCCATTGGAGTAACAAAAATCTTGACAATAGACTACCTTCCATAATGAGAAGGCTACCATCCATTGGAGTGACAGAAATATAAATAACAGACTACCTTCCATAGTGACATGGCTACCATCCATTGGAGTGACAGAAATCACAACAATAAACTACCTTCTATAATGGCAAGGATAGAATCCATTGGAGTAACAAAAATCTCGACAACAAACTACCATCCATAATGACAAGGATACCATCCATTGAAGTGACAAAAATCTCGACAACAAACTACCTTCCATAATTACAATGCTACCATCCATTGGCATAACCAAAATCTAGACAACATATTACCTTCCATAATGACAAGTCTACCATCCATTGTAGTAACAAAAATCTCGACAATAGAATACCTTCCATAATGACAAGGCTACCATCTATTGGAATAACAAAAATCTCAACAACATACTACCTTCCATAATGACAAGGCTACCATCCATTGTAGTAACAAAAATATCGACAACAGACTACCTTCCCTAATTACAAGGTTACCATCCATTGGAGAAACAAAAATCTCGACAACAGACAACCTTCCATAATGACAAGGCTACCATCCATTGGAGTAACAAAAATCTCGACAATAGACTACCTTCCATAATGACAAGGCTACCTTCCATTGGAGTAACAAAAATATGAACAACAAACTACCTTCCATAGTGACAAGGCTACCATCCATTGGAGTGACAGAAATCACAACGACTGACTACCATCCATCATGACAAGGCTAGCATCTGTTGGAGTAACAAAAATCTCAACAACAAACTACCTTCCATAATGACAAGGCTACCATCCATTGAAGTATAAAAAATCTCGACAATAGATAACCTTCCATAAGGACAAGGCTACCTTCAATCAGAGTAACAAAAATATGAACAACAGACTACCTTCCATAATGTCAAGGCTACCATCAATTAGAGTGAAAGAAATCACAATGATAGACTACCTTCCATAATGACAAGGCTAGCATCCATTGGAGTAACCAAAATCTCCACAACAAACTACCTTCCATAATGACAAGGCTACCATCCATTGAAGTAACAAAAATCTCGCTGACGGACTAGCTTCCACAATGACAAGGCTACCATCCATTGGAGTAACAAAAATCTAGACAATAGACTACCTTCCATAATGATAAGGCTACCTTCCATTGAAGTAACAAAAATATGTACAACTGATTACCTTCCATAGTGACAAGGCTACCATCCATTGGAGTGACTAAAATCACAACGACAGACTACCTTCCATAATGATAAGGCTAGCATCCAATGCAGTAACAAAAATCTCGACAAAAAACTACCTTCTATAATGACAAGGCTACCATCCATTGATGTAACAAAAATATCGACAACAGACTACCTTCCATAGTTACAAGGCTACCATCCATTGGAGTGACAGAAATCACAACGTCAGACTACCTTCCATAATGACAAGGCTAGAATCCATTGGAGTAACAAAAATCTCGACAACATAATACCTTCCATAATGACAAGGCTACCATCCATTGAAGTAACAAAAATCTCGACGACAGACTACATTCTATAATAACAAGGCTACCATCCATTGGAGTAACAAAAATATCGACAACAGACTACCTTCCATAATTACAAGGCTACCATCCATTGGAATAACAAAAATCTCGCCAACAACCTACCTTCCATTATTGACAAGGATACCATCAATTGGAGTAACAAAAATCTCGGCAACAGACTACCTTCCATAATGACAAGGCTACCATCCATTGAAGTAACAAAAATCTCGACAACAGACTACCTTCCATAATGACAAAGATACCATCTATTGGAATAACAAAAATCTCGAGAACAGACTACCTTCTTTAATGACAAGTAAACCATCCAATGGAATAACAAAAATCACGACAATAAACAACCTTACATAAAGACAAGGCTACCATCCATTGGATTGACAGAAATCACAATGACAGACTACCTTCCATAATGACGAGGTTACCATCCATTGGAGTAACAAAGATCTCGTAAATAAACTAACTTCCATAATGACAAGGAAACCGTCCATTGGAGTAACAAAAATATTGACAACAGACTACCTTCCAGAATGACAAGGCTACCATCCATTGGAATAACAAAAATCTCGTCAACAGACAACCTTCCATAATGACAAGGCTACAATCCATTGGAGTAAGAAAAATCTCAACAATAGACTACCTTCCATAATGACAAGGCTACAATCCATTGGAGTAACAAAAATATGAACAACAGACTACCTTCCATAGTGGCAAGGCTACCATCCATTGGAGTGACAGAAATCACAACGACAGACTACCTTCCATAATGACAAAGCTAGCATCCATTGGAGTGACAGAAATCACAACGATAGACTACCTTCCATAATGACAAGGCTAATATCCATTGGAGTAACAAAAATCTCCACAACAAACTACCTTCCATAATGACAAGCCTACCTTCCATTGAAGTAACAAAAATCTCGACGACGGACTACCTTCCATAATGACAAGGCTACCGTCCATTGGAGTAACAAAAATCTAGAAAATAGACTACCTTCCATAATGACAAGGCTACCTTCCATTAGAGTAACAAAAATATGAACAACAGACTACCTTCCAAAGTGACAAGGCTACCATCCATTGGAGTGACAAAAATCACAACGACAGACTACCATCCATCATGACAAGGCTAGCATCCGTTGGAGTAACAAAAATCTCAACAACAAAGTACCTTCCATAATGACAAGGCTACCATCCATTGAAGTATCAAAAATCTCGACGACATACTACCTTCAATAATGACAAGGCTACCATCCATTGGAGTAACAAAAATCTCGACAATAGACAACCTTCCATAATGACAAGGCTACCTTCAATCAGAGTAACAAAAATATGAACAACAGACTACCTTCCATAATGTCAAGGCTACCATCCATTGGAGTGACATAAATCACAATGATAGACTACCTTCCATAATGAAAAGGCTACCATCCATTGGAGTAACAAAAATCTCCACAACAAACTACCTTCCATAATGACAAGGCTACCATCCATTGAAGTAACAAAAATCTCGACGATGGACTACCTTCCATAATGACAAGGCTACCATCCATTGGAGTAACAAAAATCTAGACAATAGACTACCTTCCATAATGACAAGGCAAGCTTCCATTGGAGTAACAAAAATATGAACAACTGACTACCTTCCATATTGACAAGGCTACCATCCATTGTAGTGACAGAAATCACAACGACAGACTACCTTCCATAATGATAAGGCTAGCAGCCATTGGAGTAACAAAAATCTCGACAAAAAACTACCTTCCATAATGACAAGGCTACCATCCATTGAAGTAACTAAAATATCGACAACATACTTCCTTCAATAGTTACAAGGCTACCATCCATTGGAGTGACAGAAATCACAACGTCAGACTACCTTCCATAATGACAAGGCTAGCATCCATTAGAGTAACAAAAATCTCGACGACATACTACCTTCCATAATGACAAGGCTACCATCTATTGAAGTAACAAAAATCTCGACGACATACTACATTCCATAATGACAAGGCTACCATCCATTGGAGTAAGAAAAATATCGACAACAGACTACCTTCCATAATTACAAGGCTACCATCCATTGGAATAACAAAAATCTCGCCAACAACCTACCTTCCATTAATGACAAGGATACCATCCATTGGAGTAACAAAAATATCGACAATAGACTAGCTTCCATAATGACAAGGCTACCATCTATTGGAATAACAAAAATCACGACAGCAAACTACCTTCCATAATGACAAGGCTACCATTCATTGTAGTAACAAAAATATCGACAACAAACTACCTTCCCTAATTACAAGGTTACCATCCATTGGAGAAACAAAAATCTCGAAAACAGACTACCATCCATAATAACAAGGCTACCATCCATTAGAGTAACAAAAATCTCCACAACAGACAACCTTCCATAATGACAAGGCTACCATCCATTGGAGTAACAAAAATCTCGACAATAGACTACCTTCCATAATGACAAGGCTACCTTCCATTGGAGTAACAAAAATAAGAACAACATACTACCTTCCATAGTGACTAGGCTACCATTCATTGGAGTGACAGAAATCACAACGACAGACTACCTTCTATAATGACAAGGATAGCATCCATTGGAGTATCAAAAATCTCGACAACAAACTACCATCCATAATGACAAGGCTACCATCCTGTGAAGTAACAAAAATCTCGACAACAGACTACCTTCCATAATTACAACGCTACCATCCATTGGAATAACAAAATTCTCGACAACCGACTACCTTCAATAATTGCAAGGATACCATCCATTGGAGTAACAAAAATCTCGGCAACAGACTACCTTCCATAATGACAAGGCTACCATCTATTGGAATAACAAAAATCTTGAGAACAGACTACCTTCATCAATGACAAGGCTACCATCCAATGGAATGACAAAAATATCGACAACATTCTGACTTCCATAATGATAAGTCTACCATCCATTGGAGTAACAAAAATCTCGACAATAGACTACCTTCCATAATGACAACGATACCATCTATTGGAATAACAAAAATCTCGACAACAGACTACCTTCCATAATGACAAGGCTACCATCCATTGTAGTAACAAAAATATCTACAACAAACTACCTTCCCAAATTACAAGGTTACCATCCATTGGAGAAACAAAAATCTCGAAAACATACTACCATCCATAATAACAAGGCTACCATCCATTAGAGTAACAAAAATCTCGACAACAGACAACCTTCCATAATGACAAGGCTACCATCCATTGGAGTAACAAAAATCTCGACAATATACAACCTTCCATAATGACAAGGCTAACTTCCATTGGAGTTACAAAAATATGTACAACAGACTACCTTCCATAGTGACAAGGCTACCATCCATTGGAGTGACAGAAATCACAATGACAGACTACCATCCATCATGACAAGGCTAGCATCCATTGGAGTAACAAAAATCTTGACAACAAACTAACTTCCATAATGACAAGGCTACCATCCATTGAAGTATCAAAAATCTCGACGACAGACTAACTTCCATAATGACAAGGCTAACTTCCATTGGAGTTACAAAAATATATACAACAGACTACCTTCAATAGTGACAAGGCTACCATCCATTGGAGTGACAGAAATCACAACGACAAACTACCATCCATCATGACAAGGCTAGCATCCATTGGAGTAACAAAAATATCGACAACAAACTACCTTCCATAATGACAAGGCTACCATCCATTGAAGTATCAAAAATCTCGACGAAAGACTACCTTCCATAATAACAAGGCTACCATCCATTGGAGTAACAAAAATCTCGACAATAGACAACCTTCCATAATGACAAGGCTACCTTCAATCAGAGTAAGAAAAATATGAACAACAGACTACCTTCCATAATGTCAAGGCTACCATCCATTGGAGTGACAGAAATCACAACGATAGACTACCTTCCATAATGACAAGGCTAGCATCCATTGGAGTAACAAAAATCTCCACAGCAAACTACCTTCCATAATGACAAGGCTACCATCCATTGAAGCAACAAAAAAATCGATGACGGACTACCTTCCATAATGACAAGGCTACCATCCATTGGAGTAACAAAAATCTAGACAATAGACTACCTTCCATAATGACAAGGCTACCTTCCATTGGAGTAACAAAAATATGAACAACAGACTACCTTCCATAGTGACAAGCCTACCATCCATTGGAGTGACAGAAATCACAACGAAAGACTACCTTCCATAATGATAAGGCTAGAATCCATTGGAGTAACAAAAATCTCGACAAAAAACAACCTTCCATAATGACAAGGCTACCATCCATTAGAGTAACAAAAATCTCGACAACAAACTACCTTCCATAATGACAAGGCTAGCATCTATTGAAGTAACAAAAATCTCGACGACAGACTACATTCCATAATGACAAGGCTACCATCCATTGGAATAACAAATATATCGACAACTGACTACCTTCCATAATTACAAGGCTACCATCCATTGGAATAACAAAAATCTTGACAACAAACTACTTTCCATAATGACAAGGCTACCATCCATTGGAGTAACAAAAACATCGACAACAGACTATGTTCCATAATGACAAGGCTACAATCCATTGGACTAACAAAATTCTCGACAACAAACTACCTTCCATTAATGACAAGGATACCATCCATTGGAGTAACAAAAATCTCGGCAACAGACTACCTACCATAATGACAAGGCTACCATCTATTGGAATAACAAAAATCTCGAGAAAAAACTACCTTCCATAATGACAAGGCTACCATCCAATTGAATGACAAAAATCTCGACAACTTTCTACCTTCCATAATGACAAGGCTACCATCGAATGGAATAACAAATATCTCGACAACAATCTACCTTCCATAATGACAAGGCTACCATCCATTGGAATAACAAAAATATCGACAACTGACTACCTTCCATAATTACAAGTCTACCATCCATTGGAATAACAAAAATCTTGACAACAAACTACTTTCCATAATGACAAGGCTACCATCCATTGGAGTAACAAAAACATCGACAACAGACTATGTTCCATAATGACAAGGCTACAATCCATTGGAGTAACAAAATTCTCGACAACAAACTACCTTCCATTAATGACAAGGATACCATCCATTGGAGTAACAAAAATCTCGACAACAGAATACCTTCCATAATGATAAGGATAACATCTATTGGAATAACAAAAATCTCGAGAACAGACTACCTTCCATAATGACAAGGCTACCATCCATTTTAGTAACAAAAAACTCGACAACAGACTACCTTCCCTAATTAAAAGGCTACCATCCATTGGAGTAACAAAAATCTCAAAAACAGACTACCATCCATAATAACAAGGCTACCATCCATTAGAGTAACAAAAATCTCGACAACAAACAACCTTTCATAATGACAAGGCTACCATTCATTGGAGTAACAAAAATCTCGACAATAGACTACCTTCCATAATGACAAGGCTACCTTCCATTGGAGTAACAAAAATCTAGACAATAGACTACCTTCCATAATGACAAGGCTACCTTCCATTGGAGTAACAAAAATATGAACAACAGACTACCTTCCATAGTGACAAGGCTACCATCCATTGGAGTGACAGAAATCACAACGAAAGACTACCTTCCATAATGATAAGGCTAGAATCCATTGGAGTAACAAAAATCTCGACAAAAAACTACCTTCCATGATGACAAGGCTACCATCCATTGAAGTAACAAAAATTTCGACAACAAACTACCTTTCATACTTACAAGGCTACCATCCATTGGAGTGACAGAAATCATAACGTGAGACTACCTTCCATAATGACAAGGCTAGCATCCATTGGAGTAACAAAAATCTCGACAAAAAACTACCTTCCATAATGACAAGGCTACCATCTATTGAAGTAACAAAAATCTCTACGACAGACTACATTCCATAATGACAACGCTACCATCCATTGGAGTAACAAAAATATCGACAACTGACTACCTTCCATAATTACAAGGCTACCATCCATTGGAATAACAAAAATCTTGACAACAAACTACTTTCCATAATGACAAGGCTACCATCCATTGGAGTAACAAAAACATCGACAACAGACTATGTTCCATAATGACAAGGCTACAATCCATTGGAGTAACAAAATTCTCGACAACAAACTACCTTCCATTAATGACAAGGATACCATCCATTGGAGTAACAAAAATCTCGGCAACAGACTACCTTCCATAATGACAAGGCTACCATCTATTGGAATAACAAAAATCTCGAGAAAAAACTACCTTCCATAATGACAAGGCTACCATCCAATTGAATGACAAAAATCTCGACAACTTTCTACCTTCCATAATAATAAGTCTACCATCCATTGCAGTAACAAAAATCTCGACAACAGAATACATTGCATAATGACAAGGATAACATCTATTGGAATAACAAAAATCTCGAGAACAGACTACCTTCCATAATGACAAGGCTACCATCCATTTTAGTAACAAAAAACTCGACAACAGACTACCTTCTCCAATTAAAAGGCTACCATCCATTGGAGTAACAAAAATCTCAAAAACAGACTACCATCCATAATAACAAGGCTACCATCCATTAGAGTAACAAAAATCTCGACAACAAACAACCTTCCATAATGACAAGGCTACCATTCATTGGAGTAACAAAAATCTCGACAATAGACTACCTTCCATAATGACAAGGCTAGCATCCATTGGAGTACCAAAAATATCGACAACAGACAACCTTCCATAGTGACAAGGCTACCATCCATTGGAGTGACAGAAATCACAACGACAGACTACAATTCATAATGACAAGGATAACATCCATTGGAGTAACAAAAATCTCGACAACAAAGTACCTTCCATAATGACAAGGCTACCATCCATTGAAGTATAAAAAATCTCGACGACAGACTACCTTCCATAATGACAAGGCTATCATCCATTAGAGTAACAAAAATCTCGACAATAGACAACCTTCCATAATGACAAGGCTACCTTCCATTGGAGTAACAAAAATATGAACAACAGACTACCTTCCATAATGACAAGGCTACCATCCATTAGAGTGACAGAAATCAAAACGATAGACTTCCTTCCATAATGACAAGGCTAGCATCCATTGGAGTCACAAAAATCTCCACAACAAACTACCTTCCATAATGACAAGGCTACCATCCATTGAAGTAACAAAAATATCGACGACAGACTACCTTCCATAATGACAAGCCTACCATCCATTGGAGTAACAAAAATCTAGACAATATACTACCTTCCATAATGACAAGGCTACCTTCCATTGGAGTAACAAAAATATGAACAACAGACTACCTTCCATAGTGACAAAGTTACCATCCATTGGAGTGACAGAAATCACAACGAAAGACTACCTTCCATAATGACAAGGCTAGCATCCATTGGAGTAACAAAAATCTCGACAACAAACTACCTTCCATAATGACAGGGGTACCATCCATTGAAGTATCAAAAATCTCGACGACAGACTACCTTGCATAATGACAAGGCTACCATCCATTGAAGCAACAAAAATATCGATGACGGACTACCTTCCATAATGACAAGGCTACCATCCATTGGAGTAACAAAAATCTAGACAATATACTACCTTCCATAATGACAAGGCTACCTTCCATTGGAGTAACAAAAATATGAACAACAGACTACCTTCCATAGTGACAAGGCTACCATCCATTGGAGTGACAGAAATCATAACGAAAGACTACCTTCCATAATGACAAGGCTAGCATCCATTGGAGTAACAAAAATATCGATAACAAACCACCTTCCATAATGACAAGGGTACCATCCATTGAAGTATCAAAAATCTCGACGACAGACTACCTTCCATAATGACAAGGCTACCATCCATTGGAGTAACAAAAATCTCGACAATAGACAACCTTCCATAATGACAAGGCTACCTTCCATTGGAGTAACAAAAATATGAACAACAGACTACCTTCCATAATGACAAGGCTACCATCCATTGGAGTGACAGAAATCACAACGATAGACTACCTTCCATAATGACAAGGCTAGCATCCATTGGAGTAACAAAAATCTCCACAACAAACTACCTTCCATAATGACAAGGCTACCATCCATTGAAGTAACAAAAATCTCGACGACAGACTACCTTCCATAATGACAAGGCTACCATCCATTGGAGTAACAAAAATCTAGACAATATACTACCTTCCATAATGACAAGGATACCTTCCATTGAAGTAACAAAAATATGAACAACAGACTACCTTCCATAGTGACAAGGCTACCATCCATTGGAGTGACAGAAATCAAAACGACAGACTACCTTCCATAATGATAAGGCTAGCATCCATTGGAGTAACAAAAATCTCGACAACAAACTACCTTCCATAACGACAAGGCTACCGTCCATTGAAGTAACAAAAATCTCGACAACAGACTACCTTCCATAGTTACAAGGCTACCATCCATTGGAGTGACAGAAATCACAATGTTAGACTACCTTCCATAATGATAAGGCTAGCATCCATTGGAGTAACAAAAATCTCGACAAAAAACTACCTTCCATTATGACAAGGCTACCATCCATTGAAGTAACAAAAATCTCGACGACAAACTACATTCCATAATGACAAGGCTACCATCCATCGGAGTAACAAAAATATCGACAACAGACTACCTTCCATAATTACAAGGCTACCATCCATTGGAATAACAAAAATCTAGACAACAAACTACCTTCCATAATGACAAGGCTACCATCCAATGGAATGACAAAAATCTCGACAACATTCTACCTTCCATAATGATAAGTTTACCATCCATGGGAGTAACAAAAATCTCGACAACAGACTACCTTCCATAATGACAAGGATACCATCTATTGGAATAACAAAAATCTCTTGAACAAACTACCTTCCATAATGACAAGGCTACCATCCATTATAGTAACAAAAATCTCGACAACAGACTACCTTCCCTAATTACAAGGCTACCATCCATTGGAGTAACAAAAATCTCGAAAACAGACTACCATCCATTGGAGTAACAAAAATCTCGAAAACAGACTACCATCCATAATGACAAGGCTAGCATCCATTGGAGTAACAAAAATCTCGACAACAGACAACTTTCCATAATGACAAGGATACCATCCATTGGAGTAACTAAAATATGAACAACAGACTACCTTCCATAGTGACAAGGCTACCATCCATTGGAGGTACAAAAATCACAACGACAAACTACCTTCCATAATGACAAGGCTAGCATCCATTGGAGTAACAAAAATCTCGACAACAAACTACCTACCATAATGACAAGGCTACCATCCATTGGAGTAACAAAAATCTCGACAATAGACTACCTTCCATAATGATAAGGCTACCATCCATTGTAGTAACAAAAAACTTGACAACATACAATGTTCCCTAATTACAAGGCTACCATCCGTTGGAGTAACAAAAATCTCAAAAATAGACTACCATCCATAATAAGAAGGCTACCATCCATTAGAGTAATAAAAATCTCGAAAATAGACTACCTTCCATAATGACAAGGCTACCTTCCATTGTAGTAACAAAAATCTCGAAAATAGACTACTTTCCATAATGACAAGGCTACCTTCCATTGGAGTAACAAAAATATGAACAACATACTACCTTCCATAATGATAAGGCTACCATCCATTGGAGTGACAGAAATCACAACGATAGACTACCTTCCATAATGAGAAGGCTAGCATCCATTGGAGTAACAAAAATCTCCACAACAAACTACCTTCCATAATGACAAGGCTACCATCCATTGGAATAACAAAAATCTCCACAACAAACTACCTTCCATAATGACAAGGCTACCATCCATTGAAGTAACAAAAATCTCGACGACAAACTACCTTCCATAATGACAAGGCTACCTTCCATTGGAGTAACAAAAATATGAACAATAGACTACCTTCCATAGTGACAAGGCTACCATCCTTTGGAGTGACAGAAATCACAACGACAGACTACCTTCCATAATGATAAGGCTAGCATCCATTGGAGTAACAAAAATCTCGACAACAAACTACCTTCCATAATGACAAGGCTACCATCCATTGAAGTAACAAAAATCTCGACGACAGACTACATTCCATAATGACAAGGCTACCATCCATCGAAGTAACAAAAATATCGACAACATACTACCTTCCATAATTACAAGGCTACCATCCATTGGAATTACAAAAGTCTCAACAACAAACTACCTTCCATAATGTAAAGGCTACCATCCATTGGAGTAACAAAAACATCGACAACAGACTATGTTCCATAATGACAAGGCTACAATCCATTGGAGTAACAAAATTCTCGACAACAAAATACCTTCCATTAATGACAAGGATACCATCCATTGGAGTAACAAAAATCTCTGCAACAGACTACCTTCCATAATGACAAGGCTACCATCTTTTGGAATAACAAAAATCTCGAGAACAGACTACCTTCCATAATGACAAGGCTACCATCCAATGGAATGACAAAAATCTCGACAACATTCTACCTTCCATAATGATAAGTCTACCATCCATTGGAGTAAAAAAAATCTCGACAACAGACTACCTTCCATAATGACAAGGATACCATCTATTAGAATAACAAAAATCTCGAGAACAAACTACCTTCCATAATGACAAGGCTACCGTCCATTGTAGTAACAAAAATCTCGACAACAGACTACCTTCCCTAATTACAAGGTTACCATCCATTGGAGTAACAAAAATCTCGAAAACAGACTACCATCCATAATGACAAGGCTAGCATCCATTGGAGTACCAAAAATCTCGACAACAGACAACCTTCCATAATGACAAGGCTACCATCCATTGAAGTAACAAAAATCTCAACAACAGACTACCTTCCATAATGACAAGGATACCATCCATTGGAGTAACAAAAATATGAACAACAAACTACCTTCCATATTGACAAAGCTACCATCCATTGGGGTGACAGAAATCACAACGACAGACTGCCTTCCATAATGACAAGGCTAGCATCCATTGCAGTAACAAAAATCTCGACAACAAACTACCTACCATAATGACAAGGCTACCATCCATTGGAGTAACAAAAATCTCGACAATAGACTACCTTCCATAATGATAAGGCTACCATCCATTGTAGTAACAAAAATCTTGACAACATACTATGTTCCCTAATTACAAGGCTACCATTTGTTGGAGTAACAAAAATCTCAAAAATAGACTACCATCCATAATAAGAAGGCTACAGTCCATTAGAGTAATAAAAATCTCGAAAATAGACTACCTTCCATAATGACAAGGCTACCTTCCATTGTAGTAACAAAAATCTCGACAATAGACTACTTTCCATAATGACAAGGCTACCTTCCATTGGAGTAACAAAAATATGAACAACATACTACCTTCCATAATGATAAGGCTACCATCCATTGGAGTGACAGAAATCACAACGATAGACTACCTTCCATAATGAGAAGGCTAGCATCCATTGGAGTAACAAAAATCTCCACAACAAACTACCTTCCATAATGACAAGGCTACCATCCATTGGAGTAACAAAAATCTCCACAACAAACTACCTTCCATAATGACAAGGCTACCATCCATTGAAGTAACAAAAATCTCGACGACAAACTACCTTCCATAATGACAAGGCTACCTTCCATTGGAGTAACAAAAATATGAACAATAGACTACCTTCCATAGTTACAAGGCTACCATCCATTGGAGTGACAGAAATCACAACGACAGACTACCTTCCATAATGATAAGGCTAGCATCCATTGGAGTAACAAAAATCTCGACAACAAACTACCTTCCATAATGACAAGGCTACCATCCATTGAAGTAACAAAAATCTCGACGACAGACTACATTCCATAATGACAAGGCTACCATCCATCGAAGTAACAAAAATATCGACAACAGACTACCTTCCATAATTACAAGGCTACCATCCATTGGAATAACAAAAGTCTCCACAACAAACTACCTTCCATAATGTAAAGGCTACCATCCATTGGAGTAACAAAAACATCGACAACAGACTATGTTCCATAATGACAAGGCTACAATCCATTGGAGTAACAAAATTCTCGACAACAAAATACCTTCCATTAATGACAAGGATACCATCCATTGGAGTAACAAAAATCTCTGCAACAGACTACCTTCCATAATGACAAGGCTACCATCTTTTGGAATAACAAAAATCTCTAGAACAGACTACCTTCCATAATGACAAGGCTACCATCCAATGGAATGACAAAAATCTCGACAACATTCTACCTTCCATAATGATAAGTCTACCATCCATTGGAGTAACAAAAATATCGACAACAGACTACCTTCCATAATGACAAGGCTACCATCTATTGGAATAACAAAAATCTCGAGAACAAACTACCTTCCATAATGACAAGGCTACCATCCATTGTAGTAACAAAAATCTCGACAACAGACTATGTTCTCTAATTACAAGGCTACCATACGTTGGAGTAACAAAAATCTCGAAAACAGACTACCATCCATAATAACAAGGCTACCATCCATTAGAGTAATAAAAATCTCGACAATAGACTACCTTCCATAATGACAAGGCTACCTTCTTTTGTAGTAACAAAAATCTCGACAATAGACTACCTTCCATAATGACAAAGCTACCTTCCATTGGAGTAACAAAAATATGAACAACAGACTACCTTCCATAATGACAAGGCTACCATCCATTGAATTAACAAAAATCTCGACAATAGACTACCTTCCATAATGATAAGGCTACCATCCATTGTAGTAACAAAAATCTTGACAACATACTATGTTCCCTAATTACAAGGCTACCATCCGTTGGAGTAACAAAAATCTCAAAAATAGACTACCATCCATAATAAGAAGGCTACCATCCATTAGAGTAATAAAAATCTCGAAAGTAGACTACCTTCCATAATGACAAGGCTACCTTCCATTGTAGTAACAAAAATCTCGACAATAGACTACTTTCCATAATGATAAGGCTACCTTCCATTGGAGTAACAAAAATATGAACAACATACTACCTTCCATAATGATAAGGCTACCATCCATTGGAGTGACAGAAATCACAACGATAGACTACCTTCCATAATGAGAAGGCTAGCATCCATTGGAGTAACAAAAATCTCCACAACAAACTACCTTCCATAATGACAAGGCTACCATCCATTGGAGTAACAAAAATCTCCACAACATACTACCTTCCATAATGACAAGGCTACCATCCATTGAAGTAACAAAAATCTCGACGACAAACTACCTTCCATAATGACAAGGCTACCTTCCATTGGAGTAACAAAAATATGAACAATACACTACCTTCCATAGTGACAAGGCTACCATCCATTGGAGTGACAGAAATCACAACGACAGACTACCTTCCATAATGATAACGCTAGCATCCATTGGAGTAACAAAAATCTCGACAACAAACTACCTTCCATAATGACAAGGCTACCATCCATTGAAGTAACAAAAATCTCGACGACAGACTACATTCCATAATGACAAGGCTACCATCCATCGAAGTAACAAAAATATCGACAACAAACTACCTTCCATAATTACAAGGCTACCATCCATTGGAATAACAAAAGTCTCAACAACAAACTACCTTCCATAATGTAAAGGCTACCATCCATTGGAGTAACAAAAACATCGACAACAGACTATGTTCCATAATGACAAGGCTACAATCCATTGGAGTAACAAAATTCTCGACAACAAAATACCTTCCATTAATGACAAGGATACCATACATTGGAGTAACAAAAATCTCTGCAACAGACTACCTTCCATAATGACAAGGCTACCATCTTTTGGAATAACAAAAATCTCGAGAACAGACTACCTTCCATAATGACAAGGCTACCATCCAATGGAATGACAAAAATCTCGACAACATTCTACCTTCCATAATGATAAGTCTACCATCCATTGGAGTAACAAAAATCTCGACAACAGACTACCTTTCATAATGACAAGGATACCATCTATTGGAATAACAAAAATCTCGAGAACAAACTACCTTCCATAATGACAAGGCTACCATCCATTGTAGTAACAAAAATCTCGACAACAGACTACCTTCCCTAATTACAAGGTTACCATCCATTGGAGTAACAAAAATCTCGAAAACAGACTACCATCCATAATGACAAGTCTAGCATCCATTGGAGTACCAAAAATCTCGACAACAGACAACATTCCATAATGACAAGGCTACCATCCATTGAAGTAACAAAAATCTCAACAACAGACTACCTTCCATAATGACAAGGATACCATCCATTGGAGTAACAAAAATATGAACAACAAACTACCTTCCATAGTGACAAGGCTACCATCCATTGGAGTGACAGAAATCACAACCACAGACTGCCTTCCATAATGACAAGGCTAGCATCCATTGGAGTAACAAAAATCTCGACAACAAACTACCTACCATAATGACAAGGCTACCATCCATTGGAGTAACAAAAATCTCGACAATAGACTACCTTCCATAATGATAAGGCTACCATCCATTGTAGTAACAAAAATCTCGACAATAGACTATGTTCCCTAATTACAAGGCTACCATACGTTGGAGTAACAAAAATCTCTAAAACAGACTACCATCCATAATAACAAGGCTACCATCCATTAGAGTAATAAAAATCTCGACAATAGACTACCTTCCATAATGACAATGCTACCTTCTTTTGTAGTAACAAAAATCTCGACAATAGACTACCTTCCATAATGACAAAGCTACCTTCCATTGAAGTAACAAAAATATGAACAACAGACTACCTTCCATAATGACAAGGCTACCATCCATTGGAGTGACAGAAATCACAACGATGGACTACCTTCCATAATGATAAGGCTA
This sequence comes from Vicia faba, assembly GCA_948472305.1. NCBI lineage: Eukaryota > Viridiplantae > Streptophyta > Magnoliopsida > Fabales > Fabaceae > Vicia > Vicia faba. The sequence goes on from OX451739.1 coordinate 658,192,876, forward strand.
GCATCCATTGGAGTAACAAAAATCTCGACAACAGACTACCTTCCATAGTTACAAGGCTACCATCCATTGGAGTGACAGAAATCACAACGTCAGACTACCTTCCATAATGACAAGGCTACCATCCATTGAAGTAACAAAAATCTCGACAACAGACTACCTTCCATAGTTACAAGGCTACCATCTATTAGAGTGACAGAAATCACAACGTTAGACTACCTTCCATAATGACAAGGCTAGCATCCATTGGAGTAACAAAAATCTCGATAAAAAACTACCTTCCATTATGAAAAGGCTACGATCCATTGAAGTAACAAAAATCTCGACGACAGACTACATTCCATAATGACAAGGCTACCATCCATCGGAGTAACAAAAATATCGACAACAGACTACCTTCCATAATTACAAGGCTACCATCCATTGGAATAACAAAAATCTCGACAACAAACTACCTTCCATAATGTCAAGGCTACCATCCATTGGAGTAACAAAAACATCGACAACAGACTATGTTCCATAATGACAAGGCTACAATCCATTGGAGTAACAAAATTCTCGACAACAAACTACCTTCCATTAATGACAAGGATACCATCCATTGGAATAACAAAAATCTCTGCAACAGACTACCTTCCATAATGACAAGGCTACCATCTTTTGGAATAACAAAAAGCTCGAGAACAAACTACCTTCCATAATGACAAGGCTACCATCCAATGGAATGACAAAAATCTCGACAACATTCTACCTTCCATAATGATAAGTCTACCATCCATTGGAGTAACAAAAATCTCGACAATAGACTACCTTCCATAATGACAAGGATACCATCTATTGGAATAACAAAAATCTCGAGAACAAACTACCTTCCATAATGACAAGGCTACCATCCATTGTAGTAACAAAAATATCGACAACAGACTACCTTCCCTAATTACAAGGCTACCATCCATTGGAGTAACAAAAATCTCGAAAACAGACTACCATCCATAATGACAAGGCTAGCATCCATTGGAGTAACAAAAATCTCGACAACAGACAACCTTCCATAATGACAAGGCTACCATCCATTGAAGTAACAAAAATCTCGACAACAGACTACCTTCCATAATGACAAGGATACCATCCATTGGAGTAACAAAAATATGAACAATAGATTACCTTCCATAGTAACAAGGCTACCATCCATTGGAGTGACAGAAATCACAACGACATACTACCTTCCATAATGACAAGGCTAGCATCCATTGGAGTAACAAAAATCTCGACAATAGACTACCTTGCATAATTACAAGGCTATCATCTATTGGAATAACAAAAATCTCGAGAACAGACTACCTTCCATAATGACAAGGCTACCATCCAATGGAATGACAAAAATCTCGACAACATTCTACCTTCCATAATGATAAGTCTACCATCCATTGGAGTAACAAAAATATCGACAACAGACTACTTTCCATAATGACAAGGCTACCATCCATTGGAGTGACAGAAAGCACAACGACAGACTAACTTCCATAATGACAAGGATAACATCCATTGGAGTAACAAAAATCTCGAGAACAAATAACCTTCCATAATGACAAGGCTACCATCCATTGAATTAACAAAAATCTCGACAACAGACTACCTTCCATAATGACAAGGCTACCATCCATTGGAATAACAAAAATCTCGACCACAAACTACCTTCCATAATGACAAGGCTACCATCTATTGGAGTAACAAAAATATGAACAATTGACTACCTTCCATAGTGACAAGGCTAACATCCATTGAAGTAACAAAAATCTCGAAAACAGACTACCTCCCATAATGACAAGGCTACCATCCATTGGAGTAACAAAAATCAAGAAAATAGACAACCATCCATAATGATAATGCTACCATCCATTGGAGTAACAAAAATCTCGACAATAGATTACCTTCCATAATGATAAGGCTACCATCCATTGGAGTAATAAAAATATGAACAACAAACTACCTTCCATAGTGACAAGGATACCTTCCATTGGAGTGACAGAAATCACAACAACAGACTACCTTCCATAATGACAAGGCTAGCATCCATTGGAGTAACAAAAACATCGACAACAGACTACGTTCCATAATGACAAGGCTACTATCCATTGGAGTAACAAAATTTTAGACAACAAACTGCTATCCATAATGACAATCATACCATCCATTGGAGTATCAAAAATGTCGACAACAGACTACATTCCATAATGAGAAGGCTACAATCCATTGGAGTAACAAAGATATCGATAACATACTACCTTCAATAATGAAAAGGCTACCATCCATTGGAGTAACAAAAATCTAGAAAATAGACAACCATCCATAATGATAATTCTACCATCCATTGGAGTAACCAAAATCCCAACAACAGACTACCTTCCATAATGACAAGGCTACCATCCATTGGAGTAACAAAAATATGAACAACAGACTACCTTCCATAGTGACAAAGCTACCAGCCATTGGAGTGCCATAAATCACAACGACAAACTACCTTCCATAATGAAAAGGCTAGCATCCATCGGTGTAAAAAAATCTCGCCAATAGACTACCTTCCATAATGACAAGGCTACAATCCATTGGAGTAACAAAGATATCAACAACATACTACCTTCCATAATGACAAGGCTACCATTCATTGGAGTAACAAAAATATTGACAACAAACTACCTTCCAAAATGACAAGGCTACCATCCATTGGGTTAACAAAAATTTCGAAAACCGACTGCCTTCCATAATGACAAGGCTACCATCCATTAGAGTAACAAAAATCTCGACAACAAACAACCTTCCATAATGAGAAGGCTACCATCCATTGGAGTAACAAAATTATGAACAACAAACTACCTTCCATAGTGACAAGGATACCTTCCATTGGAGTGACAGAAATCACAACAACAGACTACCTTCCATAATGACAAGGCTAGCATCCATTGGAGTAACAAAAACATCGACAACAGACTACGTTCCATATTGACAAGGCTACCATCCATTGGAGTAACAAAATTTTGGACAACAGACTGCTATCCATAATGACAATCATACCATCCATTGGAGTAACAAAAATCTCGACAACAAACTACATTCCATAATGACAAGGCTACAATCCATTGGAGTAACAAAGATATCGATAACATACTACCTTCAATAATGACAAGGCTACCATCCATTGGAGTAACAAAAATATCGACAATTGACAACCTACCATTAATGATCATTCTACCATCCATTGGAGTAACAAAAATCTCGACAACAGACTACCTTCCATAATGACAAGGCTACCATGCATTGGAGTAAAAAAAATATCTACAATAGACTATGTTCCATAATAACAAGCCTACCATCCATTGTAGTAACCAAAATCCCGACAATAGACTACCTTCCATAATGACAAGGCTACCATCCATTGGAGTAACAGAAATATGAACAAAAAACTACCTTCCATAGTGACAAAGCTACCTTCCATTGGAGTGATAGAAATCACAACAACAGACTACCTTCCATAATGAAAAGGCTAGCATCCATTGGAGTAACAAAAACATCGACAACAGACTACGTTTCATAATGACAAGGCTACCATCCATTGGAGTAATAAATTTCTCGACAACAGACTGCTATCCATAATGACAATGATACCATGCATTGGAGTAACAAAAATCTCGACAATAGACTACCTTCCATAATGACAAGGCTACCATCCATTAGAGTAACAAAAATATGAACAACAGACTACCTTCCATAGTGACAAAGCTATCATCCATTGGAGTGCCATAAATCACAACGACAAACTACCTTCCATAATGAAAAGGCTAGCATCCATCGGAGTAAAAAAAATCTCGCCAATAGACTACCTTCCATAATGACAATGCTACAATCCATTGAAGTAACAAAGATATCAACAACATACTACCTTCCATAATGACAAGGCTACCATTCATTGGAGTAACAAAAATATTGACAACAGACTACCTTCCAAAATGACAAGGCTACCATCCATTGGGCTAACAAAATTCTCGAAAACAGACTGCCTTCCATAATGACAAGGCTACCATCCATTAGAGTAACAAAAATCTCGACAACAAACAACCTTCCATAATGAGAAGGCTACCTTCCATTGGAGTAACAAAAATCTCGACAATAGACTACCTTCCATAATGACAAGGCTACCATCCATTGGAGTAACAAAAATCTCGACAACAAATAACCTTCCATAATGACAAGGCTACCATCCGTTGAATTAACAAAAATATCGACAACAGACTACCTTCCATAATGACAAGGCTACCATCCATTGGAGTAACAAAAATCTCGAAATTAGACTGCCTTCCATAATGACAAGGCTACCATCCATTAGAGTAACAAAAATCTCGAGAACAGACAACCTTCCATAATGACAAGGCTACCATCCATTAGATTAACAAAAATATGAACAACAGACTACCATCCATAGTGGCAAGGCTACCATCCATTGGAGTGACAGAAATCACAACGACAAACTATCTTCCATAATGACAAGGATAGCATCCATTGGAGTAACAAAAATCTCGACAACAAATAACCTTCCATAATGAAAAGGCTACCATCCATTGAATTAACAAAAATCTCGACAACAGACTACCTTCCATAATGACAAGGCTACCATCCATTAGAATAACAAAAATCTCGACCACAAACTACCTTCCATAATGACAAGGTTACCATCCATTGGAGTAACAAAAATATGAACAATTGACTACCTTCCATAGTGACAAGGCTAACATCCATTGGAGTAACAAAAATCTCGAAAACAGACTACCTCCCATAATGACAAGGCTACCATCCATTGGAGTAACAAAAATCTAGAAAATAGACAACCATCCATAATGATAATGCTACCATCCATTGGAGTAACAAAAATATGAACAATTGACTACCTTCCATAGTGACAAGGCTAACATCCATTGGAGTAACAAAAATCTCGAAAACAGACTACCTCCCATAATGACAAGGCTACCATCCATTGGAGTAACAAAAATCTAGAAAATAGACAACCATCCATAATGATAATGCTACCATCCATTGGAGTAACAAAAATATGAACAATTGACTACCTTCCATAGTGACAAGGCTAACATCCATTGGAGTAACAAAAATCTCGAAAACAGACTACCTCCCATAGTGACAAGGATACCTTCCATTGGAGTAACAAAAATCTAGAAAATAGACAACCATCCATAATGATAATGCTACCATCCATTGGAGTAACAAAAATCTAGAAAATAGACAACCATCCATAATGATAATGCTACCATCCATTGGAGTAACAAAAATATGAACAATTGACTACCTTCCATAGTGACAAGGCTAACATCCATTGGAGTAACAGAAATCTCGAAAACAGACTACCTCCCATAGTGACAAGGATACCTTCCATTGGAGTAACAAAAATCTAGAAAATAGACAACCATCCATAATGATAATGCTACCATCCATTGGAGTAACAAAAATCTCGACAATAGATTACCTTCCATAATGATAAGGATACCATCCATTGGAGTAACAAAAATATGAACAACAAACTACCTTCCATAGTGACAAGGATACCTTCCATTGGAGTTACAGAAATCACAACAATAGACTACCTTCCATAATGACAAGGCTAGCATCCATTGGAGTAACAAAAACATCGACAACAAACTACGTTTCATAATGACAAGGCTACCATCCATTGGAGTAACAAAATTTTAGAAAACAGACTGCTATCCATAATGACAATCATACCATCCATTGGAGTAACAAAAATCTCGACAACATACTACATTCCATAATGACAAGGTTACTATCCATTGGAGTAACAAAAATCTAGAAAATAGACAACCATCCATAATGATAATTCTACCATCCATTGGAGTAACCAAAATCCCAACAACAGACTACCTTCCATAATGACAAGGCTACCATCCATTGGAGTAACAAAAATATGAACAACAGACTACCTTCCATAGTGACAAAGCTACCATCCATTGGAGTGCCATAAATCACAACGACAAACTACCTTCCATAATGAAAAGGCTAGCATCCATCAGAGTAAAAAAAATCTCGCCAATAGACTACCTTCCATAATGACAAGGCTACAATCCATTGGAGTAACAAAGATATCAACAACATACTACCTTCCATAATGATAAGGCCACCATTCATTGGAGTAACAAAAATATTCACAACAGACTACCTTCCAAAATGACAAGGCTACCATCCATTGGGCTAACAGAAATCTCGAGAACCGTCTGCCTTCCATAATGACAAGGCTACCATCCATTAGAGTAATAAAAATATCGACAACAAACAACCTTCCATAATGAGAAGTCTACCATCCATTGGAGTAATAAAATTTTGGACGACAGACTGCTATCCATAATGACAATCATACCATCCATTGGAGTAACAAAAATCTCGACAACAAACTACATTCCATAATGACAAGGCTACCATCCATTGGAGTAACAAAGATATCGATAACATACTACCTTCAATAATGACAAGGCTACCATCCATTGGAGTAACAAAAATATCGACAACAGACAACCTACCATAATGATAATTCTACCATCCATTGGAGTAACAAAAATCTCGACAACAGACTACCTTCAATAATGACAAGGCTACCATGCATTGGAGTAAAAAAAAAATCTACAATAGACTATGTTCCATAATGACAAGCCTACCATCCATTGTAGTAACCAAAATCCCGACAATAGACTACCTTCCATAATGACAAGGCTACCATCCATTATAGTAACAAAAATATGAACAACAGACTACCTTACATAGTGACAAACTACCTTCCATTGGAGTGACATAAATCACAACAACAGACTACCTTCCATAATGAAAAGGCTAGCATCCATTGGAGTAACAAAAACATCGACAACAGACTATGTTCCATAATGACAAGGCTACAATCCATTGGAGTAACAAAATTCTCGACAACAGACTGCTATCCATAATGACAATGATACCATCCATTGGAGTAACAAAAATCTCGACAACTGATTACCTTCCATAATGACAAGGCCACAATCCATTGGAGTAACAAAAATATCGATAACATACTACCTTCAATAATGACAAGGCTACCATCCATTGGAGTAACAAAAATATCGACAACAGACTACCTTCCATAATGATAATTCTACCATCCATTGGAGTAACCAAAATCCTGACAATAGACTACCTTCCATAATGACAAGGCTACCATCCATTAGAGTAAAAAAATATGAACAACAGACTACCTTCCATAGTGACAAAGCTATCATCCATTGGAGTGCCATAAATCACAACGACAAACTACCTTCCATAATGAAAAGGCTAGCATCCATCAGAGTAAAAAAAATCTCGCCAATAGACTACCTTCCATAATGACAATGCTACAATCCATTGGAGTAACAAAGATATCAACAACATACTACCTTCCATAATGACAAGGCTACCATTCATTGGAGTAACAAAAATATTGACAACAGACTACCTTCCAAAATGACAAGGCTACCATCCATTGGGCTAACAAAAATCTCGAAAACAGACTGCCTTCCATAATGACAAGGCTACCATCCATTAGAGTAACAAAAATCTCGAGAACAGACAACCTTCCATAATGACAAGGCTAACATCCATTAGAGTAACAAAAAGCACAATGACAGACTAACTTCCATAATGACAAGGATAGCATCCATTGGAGTAACAAAAATTTCGAGAACAAATAACCTTCCATAATGACAAGGCTACCATCCATTGAATTAACAAAAATCTCGACAACAGACTACCTTCCATAATGACAAGGCTACCATCCATTGGAATAACAAAAATCTCGACCACAAACTACTTTCCATAATGACGAGGCTACCATCCATTGGAGTAACAAAAATATGAACAATTGACTACCTTCCATAGTGACAAGGCTAACATCCATTGGAGTAACAAAAATCTCGAAAACAGACTACCTCCCATAATGACAAGGCTACCATCCATTGGAGTAACAAAAATCTAGAAAATAGACAACCATCCATAATGATAATGCTACCATCCATTGGAGTAACAAAAATCTCGACAATAGATTACCTTCCATAATGATAAGGCTACCATCCATTGTAGTAACAAAAATATGAACAACAAACTACCTTCCATAGTGACAAGGATACCTTCCATTGGAGTGACAGAAATCACAACAACAGACTACCTTCCATAATGACAAGGCTAGCATCCATTGGAGTAACAAAAACGTCGACAACAGACTACGTTCCATAATGACAAGGCTACCATCCATTGGAGTAACAAAATTTTAGACAACAAACTGCTATCCATAATGACAATCATACCATCCATTGGAGTATCAAAAATCTCGACAACAGACTACATTCCATAATTACAAGGCTACAATCCATTGGAGTAACAAAGATATCGATAACATACTACCTTCAATAATGACAAGGCTACCATCCATTGAAGTAACAAAAATCTAGAAAATAGACAACCATCCATAATGATAATTCTACCATCCATTGGAGTAACCAAAATCCCAACAACAGACTACCTTCCATAATGACAAGGCTACAATCCATTGGAGTAACAAAAATATGAACAACAGACTACCTTCCATAGTGACAAAGCTACCATCCATTGGAGTGCCATAAATCACAACGACAAACTACCTTCCATAATGAAAAGGCTAGCATCCATCGGAGTAAAAAAATCTCGCCACTAGACTACCTTCCATAATGACAAGGCTACAATCCATTGGAGTAACAAAGATATCAAAAACATACTACCTTCCATAATGACAAGGCTACCATTCATTGGAGTAACAAAAATATTGACAACAGACTACCTTCCAAAATGACAAGGCTACCATCCATTGGGCTAACAAAAATCTCGAAAACCGACTGTCGTCCATAATGACAAGGCTACCATCCATTAGAGTAACAAAAATCTCGACAACAAACAACCTTCCATAATGAGAAGGCTACCATCCATTGGAGTAACAAAATTCTCGACAACAAATAACCTTCCATAATGACAAGGCTACCATCTGTTGAATTAACAAAAATCACGACAATAGACTACCTTCCATAATGACAAGGCTACCATCCATTGGAATAACAAAAATCTCGACAACAAACTACCTTCCATAATGACAAGGCTACCATCCATTGGAGTAATAAAAATATGAACAATTGACTACCTTCCATAATGACAAGGCTGCCATTCATTGGAGTAACAAAAATATCGACAATAGACTACCTTCCATAATGACAAGGCTACCATCCATTAGAGCAACACAAATCTCGACAATAAACAACCTTCCATAATGAGAAGGCTACCATCCATTGGAGTAACAAATATCTCGACAATAGACTACCTTCCATAATGACAAGGCTACCATCCATTGGAGTAACAAAAATACGAACAACATATAACCTTCCATAATGACAAGGCTACCATCCATTGGAGTAACAAAATTCTCGACAATATACTACCTTCCATAATGACAAGGCTACCATCCATTGGAGTAACAAAAATCTCGACAACAAATAACCTTCCATAATGACAAGGCTACCATCCGTTGAATTAACAAAAATTTCGACAACAGACTACCTTCCATAATGAAAAGGCTACCATCCATTGGAATAACAAAAATCTCGACAACAAACTACCTTCCATAATGACAAGGCTACCATCCATTGGAGTAATAAAAATATGAACAATTGACTACCTTCCATAATGACAAGGCTGCCATTCATTGGAGTAACAAAAATATCGACAACAGACTACCTTCCATAATGACAAGGCTACCATCCATTGGAGTAACAAAAATCTTCGAAACAGACTGCCTTCCATAATGAAAAGGCTACCATCCATTAGAGTAACAAAAATCTCGACAACAAACAACCTTCCATAATGAGAAGGATACCATCCATTGGAGTAACAAACATCTCGACAATAGACTACCTTCCATAATTACAAGGCTACCATCCATTGGAGTAACAAAAATACGAACAACATATTACCTTCCATAATGACAAGGCTACCATCCATTAGAGTAACAAAAATATCGACAACAGACTACCTTCCATAATGACAAGGCTACCATCCATTGGAGTAACAAAAATCTCGAAATCAGACTGCCTTCCATAATGACAAGGCTACCATTCATTAGAGTAACAAAAATCTCGAGAACAGAAAACCTTCCATAATGACAAGGCTACCATCCATTGGAGTAAGAAAAATATGAACAATTGACTACCTTCCATAGTCACAAGGCTATCATCCATTGGAGTAACAAAAATCTCGAAAACATACTACCTCCCATAATGACAAGGCTACCATCCATTGGAGTAACAAAAATCTCAAAAATAGACAACCATCCATAATGATAATGCTACCATCCATTGGAGTAACAAAAATCTCGGCAATAGACTACCTTCCATAATGATAAGGCTACCATCCATTGGAGTAACAAAAATATGAACAACTAACTACCTTCCATAGTCACAAGGATACCTTCCATTGGAGTGACAAAAATTACAACAACAGACTACCTTCAATAATCACAAGGCTACCATCCATTTGATTAACAAAAATATCGACAACAGACAACCTACCATAATGATAATTCTACCATCCATTGGAGTAACAAAAATCCCGACAATAGACTACCTTCCATAATGACAAGGCTACCATCCATTGGAGTAACAAAAATATGAACAACAGACTACCTTCCATAGTGACAAAGCTACCTTCCATTGGAGTGACAGAAATCAAAACAACAGACTACCTTCCATAGTGACAAAGCTACCATCCGTTGGAGTGCAATAAATCACAACGACAAACTACCTTCCATAATGACAAGGCTAGCATCCATCAGAGTAACAAAAATCTTGACAACAAACAACCTTCCATAATGAGAAGGCTAGCATCCATTAGAGTAACAAAAATCTCGACAATAGACTGAATTCCATAATGACAAGGCTACCATCCATTGGAGTAACAAAAATACGAACAACATATTGCCTTCCATAATGACCAAGATAGCATCCATTGGAGTAACAAAAATATCGACAACAGACTACCTTCCATAATGACAAGGCTACCATCCATTGGAGTAACAAAAATCTCGACAACAGGACTGCTATCCATAATGACAATAATACCATCCATTGGAGTAACAAAAATCTCGACAATAGACTACCTTCCATAATGACAAGGCTACAATCCATTGGAGTAACAAAGATATCGATAACATACTACCTTCAATAATGACAAGGCTACAATCCATTGGAGTAACTAAAATATCGACAACAGACTACCTTCCATAATGATAATTCTACCATCCATTGGAGTAACAAAAATCCAAACAATAGACTACCTTCCATAATGACAAGGCTACCATCCATTAGAGTAACAAAAAATATGAACAACATACTACCTTCCATAGTGACAAAGCTAGCATCCATTGGAGTGCCATAAATCACAACGACAAACTACCTTCCATAATGAAAAGGCTAGCATCCATCGGAGTAACAAAAATATGGACAATAGACTACCTTCCATAATGACAAGGCTACAATCCATTGGAGTAACAAAGATATCAACAACATACTACCTTCCATAATGACAAGGCTACCATTCATTGGAGTAACAAAAATATTGACAACAGACTACCTTCCAAAATGACAAGGCTACCATCCATTGGGCTAACAAAAATCTCGAAAACAGACTGCCTTCCATAATGACAAGGCTACCATCCATTAGAGTAACAAAAATCTCGAGAACAGACAACCTTCCATAATGACAAGGCTAACATCCATTAGAGTAACAAAAAGCACAATGACAGACTAACTTCCATAATGACAAGGATAGCATCCATTGGAGTAACAAAAATTTCGAGAACAAATAACCTTCCATAATGACAAGGCTACCATCCATTGAATTAACAAAAATCTCGACAACAGACTACCTTCCATAATGACAAGGCTACCATCCATTGGAATAACAAAAATCTCGACCACAAACTACTTTCCATAATGACAAGGCTACCATCCATTGGAGTAACAAAAATATGAACAATTGACTACCTTCCATAGTGACAAGGCTAACATCCATTGGAGTAACAAAAATCTCGAAAACAGACTACCTCCCATAATGACAAGGCTACCATCCATTGGAGTAACAAAAATCTAGAAAATAGACAACCATCCATAATGATAATGCTACCATCCATTGGAGTAACAAAAATCTCGACAATAGATTACCTTCCATAATGATAAGGCTACCATCCATTGTAGTAACAAAAATATGAACAACAAACTACCTTCCATAGTGACAAGGATACCTTCCATTGGAGTGACAGAAATCACAACAACAGACTACCTTCCATAATGACAAGGCTAGCATCCATTGGAGTAACAAAAACGTCGACAACAGACTACGTTCCATAATGACAAGGCTACCATCCATTGGAGTAACAAAATTTTAGACAACAAACTGCTATCCATAATGACAATCATACCATCCATTGGAGTATCAAAAATCTCGACAACAGACTACATTCCATAATTACAAGGCTACAATCCATTGGAGTAACAAAGATATCGATAACATACTACCTTCAATAATGACAAGGCTACCATCCATTGAAGTAACAAAAATCTAGAAAATAGACAACCATCCATAATGATAATTCTACCATCCATTGGAGTAACCAAAATCCCAACAACAGACTACCTTCCATAATGACAAGGCTACAATCCATTGGAGTAACAAAAATATGAACAACAGACTACCTTCCATAGTGACAAAGCTACCATCCATTGGAGTGCCATAAATCACAACGACAAACTACCTTCCATAATGAAAAGGCTAGCATCCATCGGAGTAAAAAAATCTCGCCACTAGACTACCTTCCATAATGACAAGGCTACAATCCATTGGAGTAACAAAGATATCAACAACATACTACCTTCCATAATGACAAGGCTACCATTCATTGGAGTAACAAAAATATTGACAACAGACTACCTTCCAAAATGACAAGGCTACCATCCATTGGGCTAACAAAAATCTCGAAAACCGACTGCCGTCCATAATGACAAGGCTACCATCCATTAGAGTAACAAAAATCTCGACAACAAACAACCTTCCATAATGAGAAGGCTACCATCCATTGGAGTAACAAAATTCTCGACAACAAATAACCTTCCATAATGACAAGGCTACCATCTGTTGAATTAACAAAAATCACGACAATAGACTACCTTCCATAATGACAAGGCTACCATCCATTGGAATAACAAAAATCTCGACAACAAACTACCTTCCATAATGACAAGGCTACCATCCATTGGAGTAATAAAAATATGAACAATTGACTACCTTCCATAATGACAAGGCTGCCATTCATTGGAGTAACAAAAATATCGACAATAGACTACCTTCCATAATGACAAGGCTACCATCCATTAGAGCAACACAAATCTCGACAATAAACAACCTTCCATAATGAGAAGGCTACCATCCATTGGAGTAACAAATATCTCGACAATAGACTACCTTCCATAATGACAAGGCTACCATCCATTGGAGTAACAAAAATACGAACAACATATAACCTTCCATAATGACAAGGCTACCATCCATTGGAGTAACAAAATTCTCGACAATATACTACCTTCCATAATGACAAGGCTACCATCCATTGGAGTAACAAAAATCTCGACAACAAATAACCTTCCATAATGACAAGGCTACCATCCGTTGAATTAACAAAAATCTCGACAACAGACTACCTTCCATAATGAAAAGGCTACCATCCATTGGAATAACAAAAATCTCGACAACAAACTACCTTCCATAATGACAAGGCTACCATCCATTGGAGTAATAAAAATATGAACAATTGACTACCTTCCATAATGACAAGGCTGCCATTCATTGGAGTAACAAAAATATCGACAACAGACTACCTTCCATAATGACAAGGCTACCATCCATTGGAGTAACAAAAATCTTGGAAACAGACTGCCTTCCATAATGAAAAGGCTACCATCCATTAGAGTAACAAAAATCTCGACAACAAACAACCTTCCATAATGAGAAGGATACCATCCATTGGAGTAACAAACATCTCGACAATAGACTACCTTCCATAATTACAAGGCTACCATCCATTGGAGTAACAAAAATACGAACAACATATTACCTTCCATAATGACAAGGCTACCATCCATTAGAGTAACAAAAATATCGACAACAGACTACCTTCCATAATGACAAGGCTACCATCCGTTGGAGTAACAAAAATCTCGAAATCAGACTGCCTTCCATAATGACAAGGCTACGATTCATTAGAGTAACAAAAATCTCGAGAACAGAAAACCTTCAGTAATGACAAGGCTACCATCCATTGGAGTAAGAAAAATATGAACAATTGACTACCTTCCATAGTCACAAGGCTATCATCCATTGGAGTAACAAAAATCTCGAAAACATACTACCTCCCATAATGACAAGGCTACCATCCATTGGAGTAACAAAAATCTCAAAAATAGACAACCATCCATAATGATAATGCTACCATCCATTGGAGTAACAAAAATCTCGGCAATAGACTACCTTCCATAATGATAAGGCTACCATCCATTGGAGTAACAAAAATATGAACAACTAACTACCTTCCATAGTCACAAGGATACCTTCCATTGGAGTGACAAAAATTACAACAAGAGACTACCTTCAATAATGACAAGGCTACCATCCATTTGAGTAACAAAAATATCGACAACAGACAACCTACCATAATGATAATTCTACCATCCATTGGAGTAACAAAAATCCCGACAATAGACTACCTTCCATAATGACAAGGCTACCATCCATTGGAGTAACAAAAATATGAACAACAGACTACCTTCCATAGTGACAAAGCTACCTTCCATTGGAGTGACAGAAATCACAACAACAGACTACCTTCCATAGTGACAAAGCTACCATCCGTTTGAGTGCAATAAATCACAACGACAAACTACCTTCCATAATGACAAGGCTAGCATCCATCAGAGTAACAAAAATCTTGACAACAAACAACCTTCCATAATGAGAAGGCTAGCATCCATTAGAGTAACAAAAATCTCGACAATAGACTGAATTCCATAATGACAAGGCTACCATCCATTGGAGTAACAAAAATACGAACAACATATTGCCTTCCATAATGACCAAGATAGCATCCATTGGAGTAACAAAAATATCGACAACAGACTACCTTCCATAATGACAAGGCTACCATCCATTGGAGTAACAAAAATCTCGACAACAGACTGCTATCCATAATGACAATAATACCATCCATTGGAGTAACAAAAATCTCGACAATAGACTACCTTCCATAATGACAAGGCTACAATCCATTGGAGTAACAAAGATATCGATAACATACTACCTTCAATAATGACAAGGCTACAATCCATTGGAGTAACTAAAATATCGACAACAGACTACCTTCCATAATGATAATTCTACCATCCATTGGAGTAACAAAAATCCAAACAATAGACTACCTTCCATAATGACAAGGCTACCATCCATTAGAGTAACAAAAAATATGAACAACATACTACCTTCCATAGTGACAAAGCTAGCATCCATTGGAGTGCCATAAATCACAACGACAAACTACCTTCCATAATGAAAAGGCTAGCATCCATCGGAGTAACAAAAATATGGACAATAGACTACCTTCCATAATCACAAGGCTACAATCCATTGGAGTAACAAAGATATCGACAACATACTACCTTCCATAATGATAAGGCTACTATTCATTGGAGTAACAAAAATATTGACAACAGACTACCTTCCATAATGACAAGGCTACCATCCATTGGAGTAACAAAAATCTCGAAAACAGACTTCCTTCCATAATGACAAGGCTACCATCCATTAGAGTAACAAAAATCTCGACAACAAACAACCTTCCATAATGAGAAGGCTACCATCCATTGGAGTAACAAAATTCTCGACAACAAATAACCTTCCATAATGACAAGGCTACCATCTGTTGAATTAACAAAAATCACGACAATAGACTACCTTCCATAATGACAAGGCTACCATCCATTAGAATAACAAAAATCTCGACAACAAACTACCTTCCATAATGACAAGGCTACCATCCATTGGAGTAATAAAAATATGAACAATTGACTACCTTCCATAATGACAAGGCTGCCATTCATTGGAGTAACAAAAATATCGACAATAGACTACCTTCCATAATGACAAGGCTACCATCCATTGTAGTAACAAAAATCTCGGAAACAGACTGCCTTCCATAATGAAAAGTCTACCACCCATTAGAGCAACACAAATCTCGACAATAAACAACCTTCCATAATGAGAAGGCTACCATCCATAGGAGTAACAAATATCTCGACAATAGACTACCTTCCATAATGACAAGGCTACCATCCATTGGAGTAACAAAAATACGAACAACATATAACCTTCCATAATGACAAGGCTACCATCCATTGGAGTAACAAAATTCTCGACAATAGACTACCTTCCATAATGACAAGGCAACCATACATTGGAGTAACAAAAATCTCGACAACAAATAACCTTCCATAATGACAAGGCTACCATCCGTTGAATTAACAAAAATCTCGACAACAGACTACCTTCCATAATGAAAAGGCTACCATCCATTGGAATAACAAAAATCTCGACAACAAACTACCTTCCATAATGACAAGGCTACCATCCATTGGAGTAATAAAAATATGAACAATTGACTACCTTCCATAATGACAAGGCTGCCATTCATTGGAGTAACAAAAATATCGACAACAGACTACCTTCCATAATGACAAGGCTACCATCCATTGGAGTAACAAAAATCTCGGAACCAGACTGCCTTCCATAATGAAAAGGCTACCATCCATTAGAGTAACAAAAATCTCGACAACAAACAACCTTCCATAATGAGAAGGATACCATCCATTGGAGTAACAAAAATCTCGACAATAGACTACCTTCCATAATTACAAGGCTACCATCCATTGGAGTAACAAAAATACGAACAACATATTACCTTCCATAATGACAAGGCTACCATCCATTGGAGTAACAAAAATATCGACAACAGACTACCTTCCATAATGACAAGGCTACCATCCATTGGAGTAACAAAAATCTCGAAATCAGACTGCCTTCCATAATGAAAAGGCTACCATTCATTAGAGTAACAAAAATCTCGAGAACAGAAAACCTTCCATAATGACAAGGCTACCATCCATTGGAGTAAGAAAAATATGACCAATTGACTACCTTCCATAGTGACAAGGCTACCATCCATTGGTGTGACATAAATCACAATGACAAACTACCTTCCATAATGACAAGGCTAGCATCCATTGGAGTAACAAAAAACTCGACAACAAATAACCTTCCATAATGACAAGGCTACCATCCGTTGAATTAAAAAAAATCTCGACAACATATTACCTTCCAAAATGACAAGGCTACCATTCATTGGAATAACAAAAATATCGACAACAGACTACCTTCCATAGTGACAAGGCTAACATCCATTGGAGTAACAAAAATCTCGAAAACAGGCTACCTCCCATAATGACAAGGCTACCATCCATTGGAGTAACAAAAATATCGAAAATAGACAACAATCCATAATGATAATGCTACCATCCATTGGAGTAACAAAAATCTCGAAAATAGACTACTCTCCATAATGATAAGGCTACCATCCATTGGAGTAACAAAAATATGAACAACAATCTACCTTCCATACTGACAAGGCTACCTTCCATTGGAGTGACAGAAATCACAACAACAGACTACCTTCCATAATGACAATGCTAGCATCCATTGGAGTAACAAAAACATCGACAACAGACTACGTTCCATAACGACAAGGCTACCATCCATTGGAGTAACAAAATTCTCGACAACAGACTGCTATCCATATTGACATAGATACCATCCATTAGAGTAACAAAAATCTCGACAACAGACTACATTCCATAATGACAAGGCTACCATCCATTGGAGTAACAAAAATATCGACAACAGACAACCTACCATAATGATAATTCTACCATCCATTGGAGTAAAAAAAATCTCGACAACAGACTACCTTCCATAATGACAAGGCTACCATTCATTGGAGTAACAAAAATATAGACAACAGACTACGTTCCATAATGACAAGGCTACCATCCATTGGAGTAACAAAATTCTCGACAATAGACTGTTATCCATAATGACAATGATACCATCCATTGGAGTAACAAAAATCTTGACAACAGACTACCTTCCATAATGACAAGGCTACAATCCATTGGAGTAACAAAGATATCGACAATATACTACCTTCCATAATGACAAGGCTACCATTCATTGGAGTAACAAAAATATCGACAACAGACTACCTTCCATAATGACAAGGCTACCATCCATTGGAGTAACAAAAATATTGAAAACATACAGCCTTCCATAATGAGAAGGCTACCATCCATTAGAGTAACAAAAATCTTGACAACAAACAACCTTCCATAATGAGAAGGCTACCATCCATTGGAGTAACAAAAATCTGGACAATAGACTGGCTTCCATAATGACAAGGCTACCATCCATTGGAGTAACAAAAATACGAACAACATATTACCTTCCATAATGACAAGTCTACCATTCATTGGAGTAACAAAAATATCGACAACAGACTACCTTCCATAATGACAAGGCTACCATCCATATGAGTAACAAAATTCTCAACAACAGACTGCTATCCATAATGACAATGATACCATCCATTGGAGTAACAAAAATCTCGACAACAGACTACCTTCCATAATGACAAGGCTACCATGAATTGGAGTAACAAAAATCTCGACAACATACTACCTTCCATAATGACAAGGATACCATCCATTGGAGTAACAAAAATCTCGACAATAGACTACCTTCCATAATGACAAGGCTATAATCCATTGGAGTAACAAAGATATCGACAACATACTACCTTCCATAATGACATGGCTACCATCCATTGGAGTAACAAAAATATCGACAACAGACTACCTTCCATAATGACAAGGCTACCATCCTATGGAGTAACAAAAATCTCGAAAACAGACTGCCTTCCATAATGACAAGGCTACCATCCATTACAGTAACAAAAATATTGACAACAGACTATTTTCCATAATGACAAGGCTACCATCCATTGGAGTAACAAAAATCTCGTAAACAGACTGCCTTCCATAATGACAAGGCTACCATCTATTAGAGTAACAAAAATCTCGAGAACAGACAACCTTCCATAATCACAAGGCTACCATCCAGTGGAGTAAAAAAATATGAACAACAGACTACCCTCCATAGTGGCAAGGCTACCATCCATTGGAGTGACATAAATCACATCGACATACTACCTTCCAAAATGACAAGGCTAGCATCCATTGGAGTAACAAAAAACTCGACAACAAATAACCTTCCATAATGACAAGGCTACCATCCGTTGAATTAAAAAAAAACTCGACAACATATTACCTTCCAAAATGACAAGGCTACCATTCATTGGAATAACAAAAATATCGACAACAAACTACCTTCCATAATGACAAGGCTACCATCCATTGGAGTAACAAAAATATGAACCATTGACTACCTTCCATAGTGACAAGGCTAACATCCATTGGAGTAACAAAAATCTCGAAAACAGACTACCTCCCATAATGACAAGGCTACCATCCATTGGAGTAACAAAAATATCGAAAATAGACAACAATCCATAATGATAATGCTACCATCCATTGGAGTAACAAAAATCTCGACAATAGACTACCTTCCATAATGATAAGGCTACCATCCATTGGAGTAACAAAAATATGAACAACAATCTACCTTCCATACTGACAAGGCTACCTTCCATTGGAGTGACAGAAATCACAACAACAGACTACCTTCCATAATCACAATGCTTGCATCCATTGGAGTAACAAAAACATCGACAACAGACTACGTTCCATAATGACAAGGCTTCCATCCATTGGAGTAACAAAATTCTCGACAACAGACTGCTATCCATATTGACAATGATACCATCCATTGGAGTAACAAAAATCTCGACAACAGACTACATTCCATAATGACAAGGCTACAATCCATTGGAGTAACAAAGATATCGATAACATACTACCTTCAATAATGACAAGGCTACCATCCATTGGAGTAACAAAAATATCGACAACAGACAACCTACCATAATGACAAGGCTACCATCCATTGGAGTAACAAAATTCTCGACAACAGACTCCTATCCATAATGACAATGATACCATCCATTGGAGTAACAAAAATCTCGAGAACATACTACATTCCATAATGACAAGGCTACAATCCATTGGAGTAACAAAGATGTCGATAACATACTACCTTCAATAATGACAAGGCTACCATCCATTGGAGTAACAAAAATATCGACAATAGACAACCTTCCATAATGATAATTCTACCATCCATTGGAGTAACAAAAATCTCGACAATAGACTATGTTCCATAATGACAAGGCTACCATCCATTGGAGTAACAAAAATATGAACAAAAGACTACCTTTCATAGTGACAAAACTAATATCCGTTGGAGTGCCATAAATCACAACGACAAACTACCTTCCAAAATGACAAGGCTAGCATCCATCGGAGTAACAAAAATCTCGACAAATAGACTACCTTCCATAATGACAAGGCTACAATCCATTGGAGTAACAAAGATATCGACAACATACTACCTTCCATAATGACAAGGCTACCATTCATTGGAGTAACAAAAATATCGACAACATAATACCTTCCATAATGACAAGGCTAACATCCATTGGAGTAACAAAAATCTTGAAATCAGACTGCCTTCCATAATGACAAGGCTACCATCCATTAGAGTAACAAAAATCTCGACAACAAACAACCTTCCATAATAAGAATGCTACCATCCATTGGAGTAACAAAAATCTCGACAATAGACTACCTTCCATAATGACAAGGCTACCGTCCATTGGAGTAACAAAAATACGAACAACAAACTACCTTCCATAGTGACAAGGCTACCACCAATTGGAGTGACATAAATAACAACGACAGACTACCTTCTATAATGACAAGGATAGCATCCATTGGAGTAACAAAAATCTCGACAACAGACAACCTTCCAAAATGACAAGGCTACCATCCATTGGAGTAACAAATATCTAGACAATAGACTACCTTCCATAATGACAAGACTACCATCCATTGGAGTAACAAAAATATGAACAATAAACTACCTTCCATATTGACAAGGCTACCATCCATTGGAGTGACAGAAATTACAACGACATACTACCTTCCATAATGACAAGGCTACCATCCATTGGAGTAACAAAAATATCGACAACAGACTACCTTCCATAATGACAAGGCTACCATCCATTGGAGTAACAAAAATCTCGAAATCAGACTGCCTTCCATAATGACAAGGCTACCATCCATTAGAGTAACAAAAATCTCGATAATAGACAACCTTCAATAATGACAAGGCTACCATCCATTGGAGTAACCAAAATATGAACAACAGACTACCATCCATAGTGGCAAGGCTACCATCCATTGGAGTGACATAAATCACAACGACAGAATACCTTCCATAATGACAAGGCTACCATCCATTGGAGTAACAAAAATCTCGACAACAAATAACCTTCCATTATGACAAGGCTACCATCCGTTGAATTAACAAAAATATCGACAACAGACTACCTTCCATAATGACAAGGCTACCATCCATTGGAATAACAAAAATTTCGACAACAAACTACCTTCCATAATGACAAGGCTACCATCTATTGGAGTAAAAAAATATGAACAATTGACTACCTTCCATAGTTACAAGGCTAACATCCATTGGAGTAACAAAAATCTCGAAATAAGACTACCTCCGATAATGACAAGGCTACCATCCATTGGAGTGACAAAAATCTCGAAAATAGACAACCATCCATAATGATAATGCTACCATCCATTGGAGTAACAAAAATCTCGACAATAGACTACCTTCCATAATGAAAAGGCTACCATCCATTGGAGTAACAAAAATATGAACAACAAACTACCTTCCATAGTGACAAGGCTACCTTCCATTGGAGTGACAGAAATTACAACAACAGACTACCTTCCATAGTGACAAGGCTACCTTCCATTGGAGTAACAAAATTCTCGACAACAGACTGCTATTCATAATGACAATGATACCATCCATTGGAGTAACAAAAATCTCGAGAACATACTACATTCCATAATGACAAGGCTACAATCCATTTGAGTAACAAAGATGTCGATAACATACTACCTTCAATAATGACAAGGCTACCATCCATTGGAATAACAAAAATATCGACAACAGACAACCTTCCATAATGATAATTCTACCATCCATTGGAGTAACAAAAATCTCGTCAATAGACTACCTTCCATAATGATAAGGCTACCATGCATTGGAGTAACAAAAATATCTACAGTAGACTATGTTCCATAATGACAAGGCTACCATCCATTGTAGTAACGAAAATCCCGACAATAGACTACCTTTCATAATGACAAGGCTACCATCCATTGGAATAACAAAAATATGAACAAAAGACTACCTTCCATAGTGACAAAACTAATATCCGTTGGAGTGCCATAAATCACAACGACAAACTACCTTCCATAATGACAAGGCTAGCATCCATCGGAGTAACAAAAATCTAGACAAATAGACTACCTTCCATAATGACAAGGCTACAATCAATTGGAGTAACAAAGATATCGACAACATAATACCTTCCATAATGACAAGGCTACCATTCATTGGACTTACAAAAATATCGACAACATAATACCTTCAATAATGACAAGGCTAACATCCATTGGAGTAACAAAAATCTCGAAATCAGACTGCCTTCCATAATGACAAGGCTACCATCCATTAGAGTAACAAAAATCTCGACAACAAACAACCTTCCATAATGAGAAGGCTACCATCCATTTGAGTAACAAAAATCTCGACAATAGACTACCTTCATTAATGACAAGGCTACCGTCCATTGGAGTAAAAAAAATACGAACAACAAACTACCTTCCATAATGATAAGTCTACCACCAATTGGAGTGACATAAATCACAACGACAGACTACCTTCTATAATGACAAGGCTAGCATCCATTGTAGTAACAAATATCTCGACAACAGACAACGTTCCAAAATGACAAGGCTACCATCCATTGCAGTAACAAATATCTTGACAATAGACTACTTTCCTTAATGACAAGGCTACCATCCATTGGAGTAACAAAAATATGAACAATAAACTACCTTCCATAGTGACAAGGCTACCATCCATTGGAGTGACAGAAATCACAAAGACATACTACCTTCCATAATGACAAGGCTACCATGCATTGGAGTAACAAAAATATCAACAACAAACTACCTTCAATAATTATAATGCTACCATCCATTGGAGTAACAAAAATCTCGTCAACAGACTACCTTCCATAATGACAAGGCTACCATGCAATGGAGTAACAAAAATATTTACAATAGACTATGTTCCATAATGAAAAGGCTACCATCCAATGTAGTAACCAAAATCCCGACAATGGACTACCTTCTATAATGACAAGGCTAACATCCATTGGAGTAACAAAAATATGAATAACAAACTACCTTCCATAGTGACAAGGATACCATCCATTGGAGTGCCATAAATCACAACGACAAACTACCTTCCATAATAACAAGGCTAGCATCCATTGGAATAACAAAAATCTCGATAACAGACTACCTTCCATAATGACAAGGCTACCATTCATTGGAGTAACAAAAATATCGACAACAGACAACCTTCCATAATGATAATTCTACCATCCATTGGAGTAACAAAGACCTCGACAAAAGACTACCTCCCATAATGACAAGGCTACCATGCATTGGAGTAACAAAAATATCTACAATAGACTATGTTCCATAATGACAAGGCTACCATCCATTGTAGTAACCAAAATCCCGACAATAGACTACCTTCCATAATGACAAGGCTAACATCCATTGGAGTAACAAAAATATGAACAAAAGACTACCTTCCATAGTGACAAAACTACCATCCGTTAGAGTGCCATAAATCACAACGACCAACATACTCTCCATAATGACAAGGCTAGCATCCATCGGAGTAACAAAAATCTCGACAAATAGACTACCTTCCATAATGACAAGGCTATAATCCATTGGAGTAACAAAGATATCGACAACATACTACCTTCCATAATGACAAGGCTACCATTCATTGGAGTAACAAAAATATCGACAACAGAATACCTTCCATAATGACAAGGCTACCATCAATTGGAGTAACAAAAATCTCGAAAACAGACTGCCTTCCATAATGACAACGCTACCATCCATTAGAGTAACAAAAATCACGACAACAAACAACCTTCCATAATGACAAGGCTACCATCCATTGGAGTAACAAAAATCTCGACAATAGACTACCTTCCATAATGACAAGGCTACCATCCATTGGAGTAACAAAAATATCGACAACATAATACCTTCAATAATGACAAGGCTAACATCCATTGGAGTAACAAAAATCTCGAAATCAGACTGCCTTCCATAATGACAAGGCTACCATCCAATAGAGTAACAAAAATATCGACAACAAACAACCTTCCATAATGAGAAGGCTACCATCCATTTGAGTAACAAAAATCTCGACAATAGACTACCTTCATTAATGACAAGGCTACCGTCCATTGGAGTAACAAAAATACGAACAACAAACTACCTTCCATAGTGACAAGGCTACCACCAATTGGAGTGACATAAATCACAACGACATACTACCTTCTATAATGACAAGGCTAGCATCCATTGTAGTAACAAAAATCTCGACAACAGACTACCTTCCATAATGACAAGGCTACCATGCAATGGAGTAACAAAAATATTTACAATAGACTATGTTCCATAATGAAAAGGCTACCATCCAATGTAGTAACCAAAATCCCGACAATGGACTACCTTCTATAATGACAAGGCTAACATCCATTGGAGTAACAAAAATATGAATAACAAACTACCTTCCATAGTGACAAGGATACCATCCATTGGAGTGCCATAAATCACAACGACAAACTACCTTCCATAATAACAAGGCTAGCATCCATTGGAATAACAAAAATCTCGATAACAGACTACCTTCCATAATGACAAGGCTACCATTCATTGGAGTAACAAAAATATCGACAACAGACAACCTTCCATAATGATAATTCTACCATCCATTGGAGTAACAAAGACCTCGACAAAAGACTACCTCCCATAATGACAAGGCTACCATGCATTGGAGTAACAAAAATATCTACAATAGACTATGTTCCATAATGACAAGGCTACCATCCATTGTAGTAACCAAAATCCCGACAATAGACTACCTTCCATAATGACAAGGCTAACATCCATTGGAGTAACAAAAATATGAACAAAAGACTACCTTCCATAGTGACAAAACTACCATCCGTTAGAGTGCCATAAATCACAACGACCAACATACTCTCCATAATAACAAGGCTAGCATCCATCGGAGTAACAAAAATCTCGACAAATAGACTACCTTCCATAATGACAAGGCTATAATCCATTGGAGTAACAAAGATATCGACAACATACTACCTTCCATAATGACAAGGCTACCATTCATTGGAGTAACAAAAATATCGACAACAGAATACCTTCCATAATGACAAGGCTACCATCAATTGGAGTAACAAAAATCTCGAAAACAGACTGCCTTCCATAATGACAACGCTACCATCCATTAGAGTAACAAAAATCACGACAACAAACAACCTTCCATAATGACAAGGCTACCATCCATTGGAGTAACAAAAATCTCGACAATAGACTACCTTCCATAATGACAAGGCTACCATCCATTGGAGTAACAAAAATATCGACAACATAATACCTTCAATAATGACAAGGCTAACATCCATTGGAGTAACAAAAATCTCGAAATCAGACTGCCTTCCATAATGACAAGGCTACCATCCAATAGAGTAACAAAAATCTCGACAACAAACAACCTTCCATAATGAGAAGGCTACCATCCATTTGAGTAACAAAAATCTCGACAATAGACTACCTTCATTAATGACAAGGCTACCGTCCATTGGAGTAACAAAAATACGAACAACAAACTACCTTCCATAGTGACAAGGCTACCACCAATTGGAGTGACATAAATCACAACGACATACTACCTTCTATAATGACAAGGCTAGCATCCATTGTAGTAACAAAAATCTCGACAACAGACTACCTTCCATAATGACAAGGCTACCATGCAATGGAGTAACAAAAATATTTACAATAGACTATGTTCCATAATGAAAAGGCTACCATCCAATGTAGTAACCAAAATCCCGACAATGGACTACCTTCTATAATGACAAGGCTAACATCCATTGGAGTAACAAAAATATGAATAACAAACTACCTTCCATAGTGACAAGGATACCATCCATTGGAGTGCCATAAATCACAACGACAAACTACCTTCCATAATAACAAGGCTAGCATCCATTGGAATAACAAAAATCTCGATAACAGACTACCTTCCATAATGACAAGGCTACCATTCATTGGAGTAACAAAAATATCGACAACAGACAACCTTCCATAATGATAATTCTACCATCCATTGGAGTAACAAAGACCTCGACAAAAGACTACCTTCCATAATGACAAGGCTACCATGCATTGGAGTAACAAAAATATCTACAATAGACTATGTTCCATAATGACAAGGCTACCATCCATTGTAGTAACCAAAATCCCGACAATAGACTACCTTCCATAATGACAAGGCTAACATCCATTGGAGTAACAAAAATATGAACAAAAGACTACCTTCCATAGTGACAAAACTACCATCCGTTAGAGTGCCATAAATCACAACGACCAACATACTCTCCATAATAACAAGGCTAGCATCCATCGGAGTAACAAAAATCTCGACAAATAGACTACCTTCCATAATGACAAGGCTATAATCCATTGGAGTAACAAAGATATCGACAACATACTACCTTCCATAATGACAAGGCTACCATTCATTGGAGTAACAAAAATATCGACAACAGAATACCTTCCATAATGACAAGGCTACCATCAATTGGAGTAACAAAAATCTCGAAAACAGACTGCCTTCCATAATGACAACGCTACCATCCATTAGAGTAACAAAAATCACGACAACAAACAACCTTCCATAATGACAAGGCTACCATCCATTGGAGTAACAAAAATCTCGACAATAGACTACCTTCCATAATGACAAGGCTACCATCCATTGGAGTAACAAAAATATCGACAACATAATACCTTCAATAATGACAAGGCTAACATCCATTGGAGTAACAAAAATCTCGAAATCAGACTGCCTTCCATAATGACAAGGCTACCATCCAATAGAGTAACAAAAATCTCGACAACAAACAACCTTCCATAATGAGAAGGCTACCATCCATTTGAGTAACAAAAATCTCGACAATAGACTACCTTCATTAATGACAAGGCTACCGTCCATTGGAGTAACAAAAATACGAACAACAAACTACCTTCCATAGTGACAAGGCTACCACCAATTGGAGTGACATAAATCACAACGACATACTACCTTCTATAATGACAAGGCTAGCATCCATTGTAGTAACAAAAATCTCGACAACAGACTACCTTCCATAATGACAAGGCTACCATGCAATGGAGTAACAAAAATATTTACAATAGACTATGTTCCATAATGAAAAGGCTACCATCCAATGTAGTAACCAAAATCCCGACAATGGACTACCTTCTATAATGACAAGGCTAACATCCATTGGAGTAACAAAAATATGAATAACAAACTACCTTCCATAGTGACAAGGATACCATCCATTGGAGTGCCATAAATCACAACGACAAACTACCTTCCATAATAACAAGGCTAGCATCCATTGGAATAACAAAAATCTCGATAACAGACTACCTTCCATAATGACAAGGCTACCATTCATTGGAGTAACAAAAATATCGACAACAGACAACCTTCCATAATGATAATTCTACCATCCATTGGAGTAACAAAGACCTCGACAAAAGACTACCTTCCATAATGACAAGGCTACCATGCATTGGAGTAACAAAAATATCTACAATAGACTATGTTCCATAATGACAAGGCTACCATCCATTGTAGTAACCAAAATCCCGACAATAGACTACCTTCCATAATGACAAGGCTAACATCCATTGGAGTAACAAAAATATGAACAAAAGACTACCTTCCATAGTGACAAAACTACCATCCGTTAGAGTGCCATAAATCACAACGACCAACATACTCTCCATAATGACAAGGCTAGCATCCATCGGAGTAACAAAAATATCGACAAATAGACTACCTTCCATAATGACAAGGCTATAATCCATTGGAGTAACAAAGATATCGACAACATACTACCTTCCATAATGACAAGGCTACCATTCATTGGAGTAACAAAAATATCGACAACAGAATACCTTCCATAATGACAAGGCTACCATCAATTGGAGTAACAAAAATCTCGAAAACAGACTGCCTTCCATAATGACAATGCTACCATCCATTAGAGTAACAAAAATCACGACAACAAACAACCTTCCATAATGACAAGGCTACCATCCATTGGAGTAACAAAAATCTCGACAATAGACTACCTTCCATAATGACAAGGCTACCATCCATTTGAGTAACAAAAATATCGACAACATAATACCTTCAATAATGACAAGGCTAACATCCATTGGAGTAACAAAAATCTCGAAATCAGACTGCCTTCCATAATGACAAGGCTACAATCCAATAGAGTAACAAAAATCTCGACAACAAACAACCTTCCATAATGAGAAGGCTACCATCCATTTGAGTAACAAAAATCTCGACAATAGACTACCTTCATTAATGACAAGGCTACCGTCCATTGGAGTAACAAAAATACGAACAACAAACTACCTTCCATAGTGACAAGGCTACCACCAATTGGAGTGACATAAATCACAACGACATACTTCCTTCTATAATGACAAGGCTAGCATCCATTGTAGTAACAAAAATCTCGACAACAAACAACCTTCCAAAATGACAAGGCTACCATCCATTGCAGTAACAAATATCTTGACAATAGACTACCTTCCATAATGACAAGGCTACCATCCATTGGAGTTACAAAAATATCGACAACATAATACCTTCAATAATGACAAGGCTAACATCCATTGGAGTAACAAAAATCTCGAAATCAGACTGCCTTCCATAATTACAAGGCTACCATCCATTAGAGTAACAAAAATCTCGACAACAAACAACTTTCCATAATGAGATGGCTACCATCCATTTGAGTAACAAAAATCTCGACAATAGACTACCTTCATTAATGACAAGGCTACCGTCCATTGGAGTAACAAAAATACGAACAACAAACTACCTTCTATAGTGACAAGGCTACCACCAATTGGAGTGACATAAATCACAATCACAGACTACCTTCCATAATGACAAGGCTAGCATCCATCGGAGTAACAAAAATCTAGACAAATAGACTACCTTCCATAATGACAAGGCTACAATCCATTGGAGTAACAAAGATATCGACAACATACTACCTTCCATAATGACAAGGCTACCATTCATTGGACTTACAAAAATATCGACAACATAATACCTTCAATAATGACAAGGCTAACATCCATTGGAGTAACAAAAATCTTGAAATCAGACTGCCTTCCATAATGACAAGGCTACCATCCATTAGAGTAACAAAAATCTCGACAACAAACAACCTTCCATAATGAGAAGGCTACCATCCATTTGAGTAACAAAAATCTCGACAATAGACTACCTTCATTAATGACAAGGCTACCGTCCATTGGAGTAAAAAAATACGAACAACAAACTACCTTCCATAGTGACAAGGCTACCACCAATTGGAGTGACATAAATCACAACGACAGACTACCTTCTATAATGACAAGGCTAGCATCCATTGTAGTAACAAATATCTCGACAACAGACAACGTTCCAAAATGACAAGGCTACCATCCATTGCAGTAACAAATATCTTGACAATAGACTACCTTCCTTAATGACAAGGCTACCATCCATTGGAGTAACAAAAATATGAACAATAAACTACCTTCCATAGTGACAAGGCTACCATCCATTGGAGTGACAGAAATCACAAAGACATACTACCTTCCATAATGACAAGGCTACCATGCATTGGAGTAACAAAAATATCAACAACAAACTACCTTCAATAATGATAATGCTACCATCCATTGGAGTAACAAAAATCTCGTCAACAGACTACCTTCCATAATGACAAGGCTACCATGCAATGGAGTAACAAAAATATTTACAATAGACTATGTTCCATAATGAAAAGGCTACCATCCAATGTAGTAACCAAAATCCCGACAATGGACTACCTTCTATAATGACAAGGCTAACATCCATTGGAGTAACAAAAATATGAATAACAAACTACCTTCCATAGTGACAAGGATACCATCCATTGGAGTGCCATAAATCACAACGACAAACTACCTTCCATAATAACAAGGCTAGCATCCATTGGAATAACAAAAATCTCGATAACAGACTACCTTCCATAATGACAAGGCTACCATTCATTGGAGTAACAAAAATATCGACAACAGACAACCTTCCATAATGATAATTCTACCATCCATTGGAGTAACGAAGACCTCGACAAAAGACTACCTTCCATAATGACAAGGCTACCATGCATTGGAGTAACAAAAATATCTACAATAGACTATGTTCCATAATGACAAGGCTACCATCCATTGTAGTAACCAAAATCCCGACAATAGACTACTTTCCATAATGACAAGGCTACCATCCATTGGAGTAACAAAAATATGAACAAAAGACTACCTTCCATAGTGACAAAACTACCATCCGTTAGAGTGCCATAAATCACAACGACAAACTACCTTCCATAATGACAAGGCTAGCATCCATCGGAGTAACAAAACTCTCGACAAATAGACTACCTTCCATAATGACAAGGCTATAATCCATTGGAGTAACAAAGATATCGACAACATACTACCTTCCATAATGACAAGGCTACCATTCATTGGAGTAACAAAAATATCGACAACAGAATACCTTCCATAATGACAAGGCTACCATCAATTGGAGTAACAAAAATCTCGAAAACAGACTGCCTTCCAAAATGACAACGCTACCATCCATTAGAGTAACAAAAATCTCGACAACAAACAACCTTCCATAATGAGAAGGCTACCATCCATTGGAGTAACAAAAATCTCGACATTAGACTACCTTCCATAATGACAAGGCTACCATCCATTGGAGTAACAAAAATATCGACAACATAATACCTTCAATAATGACAAGGCTAACATCCATTGGAGTAACAAAAATCTCGAAATCTGACTGCCTTCCATAATGACAAGGCTACCATCCAATAGAGTAACAAAAATCTCGACAACAAACAACCTTCCATAATGAGAAGGCTACCATCCATTTGAGTAACAAAAATCTCGACAATAGACTACCTTCATTAATGACAAGGCTACCGTCCATTGGAGTAACAAAAATACGAACAACAAACTACCTTCCATAGTGACAAGGCTACCACCAATTGGAGTGACATAAATCACAACGACATACTAGCTTCTTAATGACAAGGCTAGCATCCATTGTAGTAACAAAAATCTCGACAACAGACAACCTTCCAAAATGACAAGGCTACCATCCATTGCAGTAACAAATATCTTGACAATAGACTACCTTCCATAATGAAAAGGCTACAATCCATTGGAGTTACAAAAATATCGACAACATAATACCTTCAATAATGACAAGGCTAACATCCATTGGAGTAACAAAAATCTCGAAATCAGACTACCTTCCATAATTACAAGGCTACCATCCATTAGAGTAACAAAAATCTCGACAACAAACAACTTTCCATAATGAGAAGGCTACCATCCATTTGAGTAACAAAAATCTCGACAATAGACTACCTTCATTAATGACAAGGCTACCGTCCATTGGAGTAACAAAAATACGAACAACAAACTACCTTCCATAGTGACAAGGCTACCACCAATTGGAGTGACATAAATCACAATCACAGACTACCTTCTATAATGACAAGGCTAGCATCCATTGTAGTAACAAAAATCTCGACAACAGACAACCTTCCAAAATGACAAGGCTACCATCCATTGCAGTAACAAATATCTTGACAATAGACTACCTTCCATAATGACAAGGCTACCATCCATTGGAGTTACAAAAATATCGACAACATAATACCTTCAATAATGACAAGGCTAACATCCATTGGAGTAACAAAAATCTCGAAATCAGACTGCCTTCCATAATGACAAGGCTACCATCCATTAGAGTAACAAAAATCTCGACAACAAACAACCTTCCATAATGAGAAGGCTACCATCCATTTGAGTAACAAAAATCTAAACAATAGACTACCTTCATTAATGACAAGGCTACCGTCCATTGGAGTAACAAAAATACGAACAACAAACTACCTTCCATAGTGACAAGGCTACCACCAATTGGAGTGACATAAATCACAATCACAGACTACCTTCTATAATGACAAGGCTAGCATCCATTGTAGTAACAAAAATCTCGACAACAGACAACCTTCCAAAATGACAAGGCTACCATCCATTGCAGTAACAAATATCTTGACAATAGACTACCTTCCATAATGACAAGGCTACCATCCATTGGAGTTACAAAAATATCGACAACATAATACCTTCAATAATGACAAGGCTAACATCCATTGGAGTAACAAAAATCTCGAAATCAGACTGCCTTCCATAATGACAAGGCTACCATCCATTAGAGTAACAAAAATCTCGACAACAAACAACCTTCCATAATGAGAAGGCTACCATCCATTTGAGTAACAAAAATCTCGACAATAGACTACCTTCATTAATGACAAGGCTACCGTCCATTGGAGTAACAAAAATATGAACAACAAACTACCTTCCATAGTGACAAGGCTACCACCAATTGGAGTGACATAAATCACAACGACAGACTACCTTCTATAATGACAAGGCTAGCATCCATTGTAGTAACAAAAATCTCGACAACAGACAACCTTCCAAAATGACAAGGCTACCATCCATTGCAGTAACAAATATCTTGACAATAGACTACCTTCCATAATGACAAGGCTACCATCGATTGGAGTAACAAAAATATGAACAATAAACTACCTTCCATAGTGACAAGGCTACCATCCATTGGAGTGACAGAAATCACAACGACATACTACCTTCCATAATGACAAGGCTACCATCCATTGGAGTAACAAAAATATCAACAACAGACTACCTTCCATAATGATAATGCTACCATCCATTGGAGTAACAAAAATCTCGTCAACAAACTACCTTCCATAATGACAAGGCTACCATGCAATGGAGTGCCATAAATCACAATGACAAACTTCCTTCCATAATAACAAGGCTAGCATCCATTGGAATAACAAAAATCTCGATAACAGACTACCTTCCATAATAACAAGGCTACAATCCATTGGAGTAACAAAGATATCGACAACATACTACCTTCCATAATGACAAGGCTACCATTCATTGGAGTAACAAAAATATCGACAACAAACAACCTTCCATAATGATAATTCTACCATCCATTGGAGTAACAAAGATCTCGACAACAGACTACCTTCCATAATGACAAGGCTACCATCCATTGGAGTAACAAAAATATGAACAACAGACTACCATCCATTGTGGCAAGGCTACCATCCATTGGAGTGACATAAATCACAACGACAGACTACCTTCCATAATGACAAGGCTACCATCCATTGGAGTAACAAAAATCTCGACAACAAATAACCTTCCATAATGACAAGGCTACCATCCGTTGAATTAACAAAAATCTCGACAACAGACTACCTTCCATAATGACAAGGCTACCATCCATTGGAATAACAAAAATCTCGACAACAAACTACCTTCCATAATGACAAGGCTACCATCTATTGGAGTAAAAAAAATATGAACAATTGACTACCTTCCATAGTGACAAGGCTAACATCCATTGGAGTAACAAAAATCTCAAAATAAGACTACCTCCGATAATGACAAGGATACCATCCATTGGAGTAACAAAAATCTCGAAAATAGACAACCATCCATAATGATAATGCTACCATCCATTCGAGTAACAAAAATCTCGACAATAGACTACCTTCCATAATGATAAGGCTACCATCCATTGGAGTAACAAAAATATGAACAACAAACTACCTTCCATAGTGAAAAGGCTACCTTCCATTGGAGTGACAGAAATCACAACAACAGACTACCTTCCATAATGAGAAGGCTAGCATCCATTGGAGTAACAAAAACATCGACAACAGACTATGTTCCATAATGACAAGGCTACCATCCATTGGAGTAACAAAATTCTTGACAACAGACTGCTATTCATAATGACAATGATACCATCCATTGGAGTAACAAAAATCTCGAGAACATACTACATTCTATAATGACAAGGCTACAATCCATAGGAGTAACAAAGATGTCGATAACATACTACCTTCAATAATGACAAGGCTACCATCCATTGGAGTAACAAAAATATCGACAACAGACAACCTTCCATAATGATAATTCTACCATCCATTGGAGTAACAAAAATCTCGACAACATACTACCTTCCATAATGATAAGGCTACCATGCATTGGAGTAACAAAAATATGTACAGTAGACTATGTTCCATAATGACAAGGCTACCATCCATTGTAGTAACCAAAATCCCGACAATAGACTACCTTTCATAATAACAAGGCTACCATCCATTGGAGTAACAGAAATATGAACAAAAGACTACCTTCCATAGTGACAAAACTAATATCC
Organism: Vicia faba; assembly: GCA_948472305.1. Taxonomy (NCBI): domain Eukaryota; kingdom Viridiplantae; phylum Streptophyta; class Magnoliopsida; order Fabales; family Fabaceae; genus Vicia; species Vicia faba. The sequence goes on from OX451739.1 coordinate 658,228,054, forward strand.
GTTGGAGTGCCATAAATCACAACGACAAACTACCTTCCATAATAACAAGGCTAGCATCCATCGGAGTAACAAAAATCTCGACAAATAGACTACCTTCCATAATGACAAGGCTACAATCCATTGGAGTAACAAAGATATCGACAACATACTACCTTCCATAATGACAAGGCTACCATTCATTGGACTTACAAAAATATCGACAACATAATACCTTCAATAATGACAAGGCTAACATCCATTGGAGTAACAAAAATCTCGAAATCAGACTGCCTTCCATAATGACAAGGCTACCATCCATTAGAGTAACAAAAATCTCGACAACAAACAACCTTCCATAATGAGAAGGCTACCATCCATTTGAGTAACAAAAATCTCGACAATAGACTACCTTCATTAATGACAAGGCTACCATCCATTGGAGTAACAAAAGTACGAACAACAAACTACCTTCCATAGTGACAAGGCTACCACCAATTGGAGTGACATAAATCACAACGACATACTACCTTCCATAATGACAAGGCTACCATGCATTGGAGTAACAAAAATATCAACAACAGAGCACCTTCAATAATGATAATGCTACCATCCATTGGAGTAACAAAAATCTCGTCAACAGACTACCTTCCATAATGACAAGGCTACCATGCAATGGAGTAACAAAAATATTTACAATAGACTATGTTCCATAATGAAAAGGCTACCATCCAATGTAGTAACCAAAATCCCGACAATGGACTACCTTCTATAATGACAAGGCTAACATCCATTGGAGTAACAAAAATATGAACAACAAACTACCTTCCATAGTGACAAGGCTACCATCCATTGGAGTGCCATAAATCACAACGACAAACTACCTTCCATAATAACAAGGCTAGCATCCATTGGAATAACAAAAATCTCGATAACAGACTACCTTCCATAATAACAAGGCTACAATCCATTGGAGTAACAAAGATATCGACAACATACTACCTTCCATAATGACAAGGCTACCATTCATTGGAGTAACAAAAATATCGACAACAGACAACCTTCCATAATGATAATTCTACCATCCAATGGAGTAACAAGGACCTCGAAAACAGAGTACCTTCCATAATGACAAGGCTACCATGCATTGGAGTAACAAAAATATCTACAATAGACTATGTTCCATAATGACAAGGCTACCATCCATTGTAGTAACCAAAATCCCGACAATAGACTACCTTACATAATGACAAGGCTACCATCCATTGGAGTAACAAAAATATGAACAAAAGACTACCTTCCATAGTGACAAAACTACCATCCGTTACAGTGCCATAAATCACAACGACAAACTACCTTCCATAATGACAAGGCTAGCATCCATCGGAGTAACAAAAATCTCGACAAATAGACTACCTTCCATAATGACAAGGCTATAATCCATTGGAGTAACAAATATATCGACAACATACTACCTTCCATAATGATAAGGCTACCATTCATTGGAGTAACAAAAATATCGACAACAGAATTCCTTCCATAATGACAAGGCTACCATCAATTGGAGTAACAAAAATCTCGAAAACAGACTGCCTTCCATAATGACAAGGCTACCATCCATTAGAGTAACAAAAATCTGGACAACAAACAACCTTCCATAATGAGAAGGCTACCATCCATTGGAGTAACAAAAATCTCGACAATAGACTACCTTCCATAATGACATGGCTACCATCCATTGGAGTAACAAAAATACGAACAACAAACTACCTTCCATAGTTACAAGGCTACCACCAATTGGAGTGACATAAATCACAACGACAGACTACCTTCTATAATGACAAGGCTAGCATCCATTGTAGTAACAAAAATCTCGACAACAGACAACCTTCCAAAATGACAAGGCTACCATCCATTGCAGTAACAAATATCTTGACAATAGACTACCTTCCATAATGACAAGGCTACCATCCATTGGAGTTACAAAAATATCGACAACATAATACCTTCAATAATGACAAGGTTAACATCCATTGGAGTAACAAAAATCTCGAAATCAGACAGCCTTCCATAATGACAAGGCTACCATCCATTAGAGTAACAAAAATCTCGACAACAAACAACCTTCCATAATGAGAAGGCTACCATCCATTTGAGTAACAAAAATCTCGACAATAGACTACCTTCATTAATGACAAGGCTACCGTCCATTGGAGTAACAAAAATACGAACAACAAAATACCTTCCATAGTGACAAGGCTACCACCAATTGGAGTGACATAAATCACAACGACAAACTACCTTCTATAATGACAAGGCTAGCATCCATTGTAGTAACAAAAATCTCGACAACAGACAACCTTCCAAAATGACAAGGCTACCATCCATTGTAGTAACAAATATCTCGACAATAGACTACCTTCCATAATGACAAGGCTATCATCCATTGGAGTAACAAAGATATCGATTATAGACTACCTTCAATAATGACAAGGCTACCATCCATTGGAGTAACAAAAATCTCAAAAAAATATTACCTTCCATAATTACAAGGCTACCATCCATTGGAGTAACAAAAATATGAACAACAGACTACCTTCCATAATGACAAGGGTACAATCCATTGGAGTAACAGAAATCTGAACAATAGACTACCTTCCATAATGACAAGGCTACCATCCATTAGAGTAACAAAAATATCGACAACAGACTACCTTCCAAAATTACATGGCTACCGTCCATTGGGGTAACAAAAATCTTGACAACAGACTACCTTCCGTAATGACAAGGCTACCATCCAATGGAGTATCATAGATATCGACAATAAGTGCCTTCCGTAATGACAAGGCTACCATCCAATAGAATAACAAAAATCTCGACAACAGACTACCTTCCATAATGACAAGGCTACCATCCATTGGAGTAACAAAAATTTGAACAACAAACTACCTTCCATAATGACAAGTCTATAATCCATTGGAGTAACAAAAATTTGAACAATAGACTACCTTCCATAATGACAAGGGTACAATCCATTGGAGTAACAGAAATCTCAACAATAGACTACCTACCATAATGAAAAGGCTACCATCCATTAGAGTAACAAAAGTCTCGACAACAGACTACCTTCCAAAATTACAAGGCTACCGTCCTTTGGGGTAACAAAAATCTTGACAACAGACTACCTTCCGTAATGGAAAGGCTACCATCCAATGGAGTATCATAGATATCGATAATAAGTGCCTTCCGTAATGACAAGGCTACCATCCAATAGAATAACAAAAATCTCGACAACAGACTACCTTCCATAATGACAAGGCTACCATCCATTGGGGTAACAAAAATCTGAACAACAAACTACCTTCCATAATGACAAGGCTATAATCCATTGGAGTAACAAAAATCTTAACAACAGACTACCTTCCATAATGACAAGGCTACCATCCATTAGAGTAAAAAAAATTTGAACAACAGACTACCATGCATAATGACAAGGCTATCATCTGTTGGAGTAACAAAGATATCGACAATAGACTACCTTCAATAATGACAAGGCTACTATCCATTGGAGTAACAAAAATCTCGACAAAAGAATACCTTCCATAATGACAAGGCTATCATCCATTGGAGTAACAAAAATCTGAACAACAGACTACCCTACATAATGACTAGGCTATAATCCATTGGAGTAACAGAAATCTCAACCACAGACTACCTTCTATAATGAAAAGGCTACCATCCATTGGAGTTACAAAAATCTTGACAAAAGACTACCTTCCATAATTACAAGGCTACCATACATTGGGATTACAAAAATATCGACAACAAACTACCTTCCATAATGACAAGGCTACCATCCATTTGAGTAAAAAAATCTCGACAATAGACTACCTTCCATAATGACAAGGCTATCATCCATTGGAGTAACAAAGATATCGATAACAAACTACCTTCAATAATGACAAGGCTACCATCCATTGGAGTAACAAAAATCTCGAAAAAATATTACCTTCCATAATGACAAGGCTACCATCGATTGGAGTAACAAAAATCTGAACAACAGACTACCTTCCATAATGACAAGGCTACCATCCATTAGAGTAACAAAAATCTGAACAACAGACTACCATGCATAATGACAAGGCTATCATCTGTTGGAGTAACAAAGATATCGACAATAGACTACCTTCAATAATGACAAGGCTACTATCCATTGGAGTAACAAAAATCTCGACAAAAGAATACCTTCCATACTGACAAGGTTACCATCCATTGGAATAACATAAATCTCGACAACAAACTATCTTCCATAATGACAAGGCTACCATTCATTGGAGTAACAAAAATTTCAACAACTGACTACCTTACATAATGACTAGGCTACAATCCATTGGAGTAATAGAAATCTCAACGACAGACTACCTTCCATAATGAAAAGGCTACCATCCATTGGAGTTACAAAAATCTTGACAACAGACTACCTTCCATAATTTCAAGGCTACCATACATTGGGATTAACAAAAATATCGACAACAAACTACCTTCCATAATGACAAGGCTACCATCCATTTGAGTAAAAAAAATCTCGATAATAGACTACCTTCCATTATGACAAGGCTATCATCCATTGGAGTAACAAAGATATAGATAACAAACTACCTTCTATAATGACAAGGCTACCATCCATTGGAGTAACAAAAATCTCGAAAAAATATTACCTTCCATAATGACAAGGCTACCATCCATTGGAGTAACAAAAATCTGAACAACAGACTACCTTCCATAATGACAAGGCTACAATCCATTGGAGTAACAGAAATCTCAACAACATAATACCTTCCATAATGACAAGGCTACCATCCATTGGAGTAACACAAATTTTGACAACTGACTACCTTCCAAAATTATAAGGCTACCATCCATTGGGGTAACAAAAATGTTGACAATAGACTACCTTCCGTAATGCTAGGCTACCATCCATTGGAGTATTAAAAATATCGACAATAAGTGCCTTCCGTAATGACAAGGCTACCATACAATAGAATAACAAAAATCTCGACAACAGACTAGCTTCCATAATGACAAGGCTACCATCCATTGGAGTAACAAAAATCTGAACAACATACTACCTTCCATAATGACAAGGCTATAATCCAACGGAGTAACAAAAATCTTAACAACAGACTACCTTCCATATTGACAAGGCTACCATTCATTGGAGTAACAAAAATAACGAAAAAAAACTACCTTCCATAATGACAAGGCTAACATACACTAGAGTAACAAAAATATCAACAACAGATTACCTTGCATAATGACAAGGCTATCATCCATTGGAGTAACAAAGATATCGACAATAGACTACCTTCAATAATGACAAGGCTACCATCCATTGGAGTAACAAATATCTCAATAAAAGAATACCTTCCATACTGACAAGGTTACCATCCATTGGAATAACAAAAATATCGACAACAGACTATCTTCCATAATGACAAGGCTACCATTCATTGGAGTAACAAAAATCTAAACAACAGACTACCTTGCATAATGACAAGGCTATCATCCATTGGAGTAACAAAGATATCGACAATAGACTACCTTCATTAATGACAAGGCTACCATCCATTGGAGTAACAAAAATCTTGACAAAAGAATACCTTCCATACTGACAAGGTTACCATCCATTGGAATAAAAAAAGTCTCGACCACAGACTATCTTCCATAATGACAAGGCTACCATCCATTAGAGTAACAAAAATCTGAACAACAGACTACCTTACATAATGACTAGGCTACAATCCATTGGAGTAACAGAAATCTCAACGACAGACTACCTTCCACAATGAAAAGGCTACCATCCATTGGAGTTACAAAAATCTTGACAACAGACTACCTTCCATAATTACAAGGCTACCATACATTGGGATTACAAAAATATCGACAACAAACTACCTTCCATAATGACAAGGCTACCATCCATTTGAGTAAAAAAAATCTCAACAATAGACTACATTCAATAATGACAAGGCTATCATCCATTGGAGTAAACAAAATCTCGAAAAAATATTACCTTCCATAATGACAAGGCTACCATCCATTGGAGTAACAAAAATCTGAACAACAGACTACCTTCCATAATGACAAGGCTACCATCCATTAGAGTAACAAAAATCTCGACAACAGACTACCTTCCAAAATTACAAGGCTACCGTCCATTGGGCTAACAAAAATCTTGACAACAAACTACCTTCCGTAATGACAAGGTTACCATCAAATGGAGTATCATAGATATCGACAATAAGTGCCTTACGTAATAAAAAGGCTACCGTCAAATAGAATAACAAAAATCTCGACAACAGACTACCTTCCATAATAACAAGGCTATCATCCATTGGAGTAACAAAAATCTGAACAATAGACTACCTTCCATAATGACAAGGCTATAATCCATTGGAGTAACAAAAATCTTAACAACAGACTACCTTCCATATTGACAAGGCTACCATTCATTGGAGTAACAAAAATATCGAAAACAGACTACCTTGCATAATGACAAGGCTACCATCCATTAGAGTAACAAAAATCTGAACAACAGACTACCTTGCATAATGACAAGGCTATCATCCGTTGGAGTAAAAAGATATCGACAATAAACTTTCTTCAATAATGACAAGGCTACCATCCATTGGAGTAACAAAAATCTCGACAAAAGAATACCTTCCATACTGACAATGTTACCATCCATTGGAGTTACAAAAACCGGAACAACAGACTACCTTACATAATGACTAGGCTACAATCCATTGGAGTAATAGAAATCTCAACGACAGACTACCTTCCATAATGAAAAGGCTATCATCCATTGGAGTTACAAAAATCATGACAACAGACTACCTTCCATAATTACAAGGCTACCATACATTGGGATTAAAGAAATATCGACAACAAACTACCTTCCATAATGACAAGGCTATCATCCATTTGAGTAAAAAAAATCTCGACAATAGACTACCTTCCATTATGACAAGGCTATCATCCATTGGAGTAACAAAGATATCGATAACAAACTACCTTCAATAATGACAAGGCTACCATCCATTGGAGTAACAAAAATCTCGAAAAAATATTACCTTCCATAATGACAAGGCTACCATCCATTAGAGTAACAAAAATCTGAACAACAGACTACCTTCCATAATGACAAGGCTACAATCCATTGGAGTAACAGAAATCTCAACAACAGACTAGCTTCCATAATGACAAGGCTACCATCCATTGGAGTAACAAAAATCTTGACAACAGACTACCTTCCATAATTACAAGGCTACCATCCATTGGGGTAACAAAAATGTTGACAATAGACTACCTTCTGTAATGACTAGGCTACCATCCATTGGAGTATCAAAAATATCGACAATAAGTGCCTTCTATAATGACAACGCTACCATCCATTAGAATAACAAAAATCTCGACAACAGACTAGCTTCCATAATGACAAGGCTACCATCCATTGGAGTAACAAAAATCTGAACAACATACTACCTTCCATAATAACAAGCCTATAATCCATCGGAGTAACAAAAATCTTAACAACAGACTACCTTCCATATTGACAAGGCTACCATTCATCGGAGTAACAAAAAGATCGAAAACAAACTACCTTCCATAATGACAAGGCTAACATCCATTAGAGTAACAAAAATATGAACAACAGACTACCTTCCATAATGAAAAGGCTATCATCCATTGGAGTAATAAAGATATCGATAACAGACTACCTTCAATAATGACAAGGCTACCATCCATTGGAGTAACAAAAATCTCGAAAAAATATTACCTTCCATAATGACAAGGCTACCATCCATTGGAGTAACAAAAATCTGAACAACAGACTACCTTCCATAATGACAAGGCTACAATCCAATGGAGTAACAAAAATCTGATAAACATACTACCTTCCATAATGACAAGGCTATAATCCACTAGAGTAACAAAGATATCGACAATAGACTACCTTCAATAATGACAACGCTACCATCCATTGGAGTAACAAAAATCTCGACAAAAGAATACCTTCCATACTGACAAGGTTACCATCCATTGGAATAGCAAAAATCTCGACAACAGACTATTTTCCATAATGACAAGGCTATCATCCATTGGAGTAACAAAAATATGAACAACAGTCTACCTTACATAATGACTAGGCTACAATCCATTGGAGTAACAGAAATCTCAACGACAGACTACCTTCCATAATGAAAAGGCTACCATCCATTGAAGTTACAAAAATCTTGACAACAAACTACCTTCCATAATGACAAGGCTATCATCCATTTGAGTAACAAAGATATCGATAACAGACTACCTTCAATAATGACAAGGCTACCATCCATTGGAGTCACAAAAATCTGGAAAAAATATTACCTTCCATAATGACAAGGCTACCATCCATTGGAGTAACAAAAATCTGAACAACAGACTACCTTCCATAATGACAAGGCTACAATCCATTGGAGTAACAGAAATCTCAACAACATAATATCTTCCATAATGACAAGGCTACCATCCATCGGAGTAACAAAAATCTTGACAATAGACTACCTTCCATAATTACAAGGCATCCATCCATTGGGGTAACAAAAATCTTGATAATAGAATACCTTCCATAATGACTAGGCTACCATCCATTGGAGTATCAAAAATATCGACAATAAGTGCCTTCTGTAATGACAAGGCTACCATCCAATAGAATAACAAAAATCTCGACAACAGACTAGCTTCCATAATGACAAGGCTACCATCCATTGGAGTAACAAAAATCTGATAAACATACTACCTTCCATAATGACAAGGCTATAATCCATTAGAGTAACAAAAATCTGAACAACAGACTACCTTGCATAATGACAAGGCTGTCATCCATTGGAGTAACAAAGATATCGACAATAGACTACCTTCAATAATGACAACGCTACCATCCATTGGAGTAACAAAAATCTCGACAAAAGAATACCTTCCATACTGACAAGGTTACCATCCATTGGAATAGCAAAAATCTCGACAACAGACTATCTTCCATAATGACAAGGCTATCATCCATTGGAGTAACAAAAATCTGAACAACAGTCTACCTTACATAATGACTAGGCTACAATCCATTGGACTAACAGAAATCTCAACGACAGACTACCTTCCAAATGAAAAGGCTACCATCCATTGGAGTTACAAAAATCTTGACAACAAACTACCTTCCATAATGACAAGGCTATCATCCATTTGAGTAACAAAGATATCGATAACAGACTACCTTCAATAATGACAAGGCTACCATCCATTGGAGTAACAAAAATCTGGAAAAAATATTACCTTCCATAATGACAAGGCTACCATCCATTGGAGTAACAAAAATCTGAACAACAGACTACCTTCCATAATGACAAGGCTACAATCCATTGGAGTAACAGAAATCTCAACAACATAATATCTTCCATAATGACAAGGCTACCATCCATTGGAGTAACAAAAATCTTGACAATAGACTACCTTCCATAATTAAAAGGCATCCATCCATTGGGGTAATAAAAATCTTGATAATAGAATACCTTCCATAATGACTAGGCTACCATCCATTGGAGTATCAAAAATATCGACAATAAGTGCCTTCTATAATGACAACGCTACCATCCATTAGAATAACAAAAATCTCGACAACAGACTAGCTTCCATAATGACAAGGCTACCATCCATTGGAGTAACAAAAATCTGAACAACATACTACCTTCCATAATGACAAGCCTATAATCCATCGGAGTAACAAAAATCTTAACAACAGACTACCTTCCATATTGACAAGGCTACCATTCATCGGAGTAACAAAAAGATCGAAAACAAACTACCTTCCATAATGACAAGGCTAACATCCATTAGAGTAACAAAAATATGAACAACAGACTACCTTCCATAATGAAAAGGCTATCATCCATTGGAGTAATAAAGATATCGATAACAGACTACCTTCAATAATGACAAGGCTACCATCCATTGGAGTAACAAAAATCTCGAAAAAATATTACCTTCCATAATGACAAGGCTACCATCCATTGGAGTAACAAAAATCTGAACAACAGACTACCTTCCATAATGACAAGGCTACAATCCAATGGAGTAACAAAAATCTGATAAACATACTACCTTCCATAATGACAAGGCTATAATCCACTAGAGTAACAAAGATATCGACAATAGACTACCTTCAATAATGACAACGCTACCATCCATTGGAGTAACAAAAATCTCGACAAAAGAATACCTTCCATACTGACAAGGTTACCATCCATTGGAATAGCAAAAATCTCGACAACAGACTATTTTCCATAATGACAAGGCTATCATCCATTGGAGTAACAAAAATATGAACAACAGTCTACCTTACATAATGACTAGGCTACAATCCATTGGAGTAACAGAAATCTCAACGACAGATTACCTTCCATAATGAAAAGGCTACCATCCATTGAAGTTACAAAAATCTTGACAACAAACTACCTTCCATAATGACAAGGCTATCATCCATTTGAGTAACAAAGATATCGATAACAGACTACCTTCAATAATGACAAGGCTACCATCCATTGGAGTCACAAAAATCTGGAAAAAATATTACCTTCCATAATGACAAGGCTACCATCCATTGGAGTAACAAAAATCTGAACAACAGACTACCTTCCATAATGACAAGGCTACAATCCATTGGAGTAACAGAAATCTCAACAACATAATATCTTCCATAATGACAAGGCTACCATCCATCGGAGTAACAAAAATCTTGACAATAGACTACCTTCCATAATTACAAGGCATCCATCCATTGGGGTAACAAAAATCTTGATAATAGAATACCTTCCATAATGACTAGGCTACCATCCATTGGAGTATCAAAAATATCGACAATAAGTGCCTTCTGTAATGACAAGGCTACCATCCAATAGAATAACAAAAATCTCGACAACAGACTAGCTTCCATAATGACAAGGCTACCATCCATTGGAGTAACAAAAATCTGATAAACATACTACCTTCCATAATGACAAGGCTATAATCCATTAGAGTAACAAAAATCTGAACAACAGACTACCTTGCATAATGACAAGGCTGTCATTCATTGGAGTAACAAAGATATCGACAATAGACTACCTTTAATAATGACAAGGCTACCATCCATTGGAGTAACAAAAATCACGACAAAAGACTACCTTCCATAATGACAAGGTTACCATCCATTGGAATAATAAAAATCTCGGCAACAGACAATCTTCCATAATGACAAGGCTACCATCCATTGGAGTAACAAAAATCTGCACAATAGACTACCTTACATAATGACAAGGCTACAATCCATTGGAGTAACAAAAATCACAACGACAAACTACCTTCCATAATGACAAGGCTACCATCTATTGGAGTAACAAAAATCTCGAAAAAGACCACCTTCCATAATTACAAGGCTACCATCCATTGGGGTAACAAAAATCTCGACAACAGACTACCTTCCATAATGACAAGGCTACCATCCATTGGAGTAACAAAGATATCGACAACAGACTACCTTCCATAATGACAAGGCTATCATCCATTGGAGTAACAAAGATATCGACAACAGACTACCTTCAATAATGACAAGGCTACCATCATTTGGAGTAAAAAAAATCTCGACATAAGAATACCTTCCATAATGACAAGGTTACCATCCATTGGAATAACAAATATCTGAACAACAGACTACCTTACATAATGAGTAGGCTACAATCCATTGGAGTAACATAAATTTCAACGACATACTACCTTCCATAATGACAAGGCTACCATCCATTGGAGTAACAAAAATCTCGACAACACACTACCTTCCATAATTACAAGGCTACCATCCATTGGGTTAACAAAATGCTCGACAACAGACTACCTTCCATAATGACAAGGTTACCATCCATTGGAGTAACAAAAATATCGACAAAAGACTACATTCCATAATTACAAGGCTACCATCCATTGGGTTAACAAAATGCTCGATAATAGACTACCTTCCGTAATGACAAGGCTATCATCCTTTAGAGTAACAAAGATATCGATAACAGACTACCTTCAATAATGACAAGGCTACCAACCATTGGAGTAACAAAAATCTCGGAAAAATATTACCTTCCATAATGACAAGGCTACCATCCATTGGAGTAACAAAAATATGAACAACAGACAACCTTGCATAATGACAAGGCTATTATCCATTGGAATAACAAAGATATCGACAACAGACTAACTTCAATAATGACAAGGCTACCATCCATTGGAGTAACGAAAATCTCGATAAAAGAATACCTTCCATAATGACAAGGCTACCATCCATTGGAGTAACAAAAATCTCGATAAAAAAATACCTTCCATAATGATAAGGCTACCATCCATTGGAATAACAAAAGTCTCGACAATAGACTACCTTCCATAATGACAAGGCTACCATCCATTGGAGTAACAAAAATATGAACAACAGACTACCTTGCATAATGACAAGGCTATCATCCATTGGAGTAACAAATATATCGACAATAGACTACCTTCAATAATGACAAGGCTACCATCCATTGGAATAACAAAAATCTCGACAAAAGACTACCTTCCATACTGACAAGGTTACCATCCATTGGAATAACAAAAATCTCGACAACAGACTATCTTCCATAATGACAAGGCTACCATCCATTGGAGTAACAAAAGTATCGAGAACAAACTACCTTCCATAATTACAAGGCTACCATCAATTGGAGTAACAAAGATATCGATAATAGACTACCTTCAATAATGACAAGGCTACCATTCCTTGGAGTAACAAAAATCTAGAAAAAATATTACCTTCCATAATGATAAGGCTACCATCCATCGGAGTAACAAAAATATGAACAACAGACTACCTTGCATAATGACAAGGCTATCATCCATTGGAGTAACAAAGATATCGACAACAGACTACCTTCAATAATGACAAGGCTACCATCCATTGGAGTTAAAAAAATATCGACAAAAGAATACCTTCCATAATAACAAGGCTACCATCCATTGGAGTAACAAAGATGTCGATAAAAAAATACCTTCCATAATGATAAGGCTACCATCTATTGGAATAACAAAATTCTCGACAATAAACTACCTTCCATAATGACAAGGCTACCTTCCATTGAAGTAACAAAAATCTGAACAATAGACTACCTTGCATAATGACAAGGCTATCATCCATTGGAGTAACAAAGATATCACCAATAGACTACCTTTAATAATGACAAGGCTACCATCCATTGGAGTAACAAAATCTCGACAAAAGACTACCTTCCATACTGACAAGGTTACCATCCATTGGAATAACAAAAATCTCGACAACAGACTATCTTCCATAATGACAAGGCTACCATCCATTGGATTAACAAAAATCTGAACACAGACTACCTTACATAATGACTAGGCTACAATCCATTTGAGTAACAGAAATCTCAACGACATACTACTTTCCATAATGAAAAGGCTACCATCCATTGGAGTAACAAAAATATCGACAATAAACTACCTTCCATAATTACAAGGCTACCATCCATTGGAGTAACAAAGATATCGATAATAGACTACCTTCAATAATGACAAGGCTACCATCCATTAGTGTAACGAAAATCTCGATAAAAGAATACCTTCCATAATGACAAGGCTACCATCCATTTGAGTAACAAAAATCTCGATAAAAAAATACCTTCCATAATGATAAGGCTACCATCCATTGGAATAACAAAAGTCTCGACAATAGACTACCTTCCATAATGACAAGGCTACAATCCATTGGAGTAACAAAAATATGAACAACAGACTACCTTGCATAATGACAAGGCTATCATCCATTGGAGTAACAAATATATCGACAATAGACTACCTTCAATAATGACAAGGCTACCATCCATTGGAATAACAAAAATCTCGACAATAGACTACCTTCAATAATGACAAGGCTACCATCCATTGGAATAACAAAAATCTCGACAAAAGACTACCTTCCATACTGACAAGGTTACAATCCATTGGAGTAACAAAAGTATCGACAACAAACTACCTTCCATAATTACAAGGCTACCATCCATTGGAGTAACAAAGATATCGATAATAGACTACCTCCAATAATGACAAGGCTACCATTCCTTGGAGTAACAAAAATCTCGAAAAAATATTACCTTCCATAATGATAAGGCTACCATCCATTGGAGTGACAAAAATATGAACAACAGACTACCTTGCATAAAGACAAGGCTATTATCCACTGGAGTAACAAAGATATCGACAACAGACTACCTTCAATAATGACAAGGCTACCATCCATTGGAGTAACAAAAATCTCGCCAAAAGAATACCTTCCATAATAACAAGGCTACCATCCATTGGAGTAACAAAAATGTCGATAAAAAAATACCTTCCATAATGATAAGGCTACCATCTATTGGAATAACAAAATTCTCGACAATAAACTACCTTTCATAATGACAAGGCTACCTTCCAATGAAGTAACAAAAATATGAACAATAGACTACCTTGCATAATGACAAGGCTATCATCCATTGGAGTAACAAAGATATCGCCAATAGACTACCGTTAATAATGACAAGGCTACCATCCATTGGAGTAACAAAAAACTCGACAAAAGACTACCTTCCATACTGACAAGGTTACCATCCATTGGAATAACAAAAATCTCGACAACAGACTATCTTCCATAATGACAAGTTACCATCCATTGGATTAACAAAAATCTGAACACAGACTACCTTACATAATGACTAGGCTACAATCCATTGGAGTAACAGAAATCTCAACGACATACTACTTTCCATAATGACAAGGCTACCATCCATTGGAGTAACAAAAATATCGACAATAAACTTCCTTCCATAATTACAAGGCTACCATCCATTGGAGTAACAAAGATATCGATAATAGACTACCTTCAATAATGACAAGGTTACCATCCATTAGAGTAACAAAAAT
Organism: Vicia faba; assembly: GCA_948472305.1. NCBI lineage: Eukaryota > Viridiplantae > Streptophyta > Magnoliopsida > Fabales > Fabaceae > Vicia > Vicia faba. Next base: position 658,243,102 of record OX451739.1, read on the forward strand.
CTCGAAAAAATATTACCTTCCATAATGATAAGGCTACCATCTATTGGATTAACAATAATATGAACAACAGACTACCTTGCATAATGACAAGGCTATCATTCATTGGTGTAACAAAGATATCGACAACAGACTACCTTCAATAATGACAAGGCTACCATCCATTGGAGTAACAAAAATCTCGACAAAAGAATACCTTCCAGAATAACAAGGCTACCATCCATTGGAGTAACAAAAATGTCGATAAAAAATACCTTCCATAATGATAAGGCTACCATCTATTGGAATAACAAAATTCTCGACAATAGACTACCTTCCATAATGATAAGGCTACCATCCATTAGGGTAACAAAAATCTGAACAATAGACTACCTTGCATAATGACAAGGCTATCATCCATTGGAGTATCAAAGATATCGACAATAGACTACCTTTAATAATGACAAGGCTACCATCCATTGGAGTAACAAAAATCTCGACAAAAGACTACCTTCCATACTAACAAGGTTACCATCCATTGGAATAACAAAAATCTCGGCAACAGACTATCTTCCATAATGACAAGGCTACCATCCATTGGAGTAACAAATATTTGCACAATAGACTACCTTACATAATGACAAGGTTACAATCCATTGGAGTAGAAAAAATCACAACAACAAACTACCTTCCATAATGACAAGGCTACCATCTATTGGAGTAACAAAAATCTCGACAACAGACTACCTTCCATAATTACAAGGCTACCATCCATTGGGGTAACAAAAATCTCGACAATAGACTACCTTCCATAATGACAAGGCTACCATCCATTGGAGTAACAAAGATATCATCAACAGACTACCTTCCATATTGACAAGGCTATCATCCATTGGAGTAACAAAGAATTCGACAACAGACTACCTTCAATAATGACAAGGCTACCATCCATTGGAGTAACAAAAATCTCGACAAAATAATACCTTCCATAATAACAAGGCTAGCATCCATTGGAGTAACAAAAATGTCGATAAAAAACTACCTTCCATAATGATAAGGCTACCATCCATTGGAATAACAAAAGTATCGACAATAGACTACCTTCCATAATGATAAGGCTACCATCCATTAGGGTAACAAAAATCTGAACAACAGACTACCTTGCATAATGACAAGGCTATCATCCATTGGAGTAACAAAGATATCGACAATAGACTACCTTTAATAATGACACGGCTACAATCCATTGGAGTAACAAAAATCTAGACAAAAGACTAGCTTCCATACTGACAAGGTTACCATCCATTGGAATAACAAAAATCTCGGTAACAAACTATCTTCCATAATGACAAGGCTACCATCCATTGGAATAAAAAAAATCTGCCCAATAGACTACCTTACATAATGACAAGGTTACAATCCATTGGAGTAACAAAAATCACAACGACAACCTACATTCCTTAATGACAAGGCTACCATCTATTGGAGTAACAAAAATCTCGACAACAGACTACCTTCCATAATTACAAGGCTACCATCCAATGGGGTAACAAAAATCTCGACAACAGACTACCTTCAATAATGACAAGGCTACCATCCATTGGAGTAACAAAGATATCAACAACAGACTACCTTCCATAATGACAAGGCTATCATCCATTGGAATAACAAAAATCTCGACAATAGACTATCTTCCCTAATGACTAGGCTACCATCCATTGGAGTAACAAAAATCTGAACACAGACTACCTTACATAATGACTAGGCTACAATCCATTGGAGTAACAGAAATCTCAACGACAGACTACCTTCCATAATGACAAGGCTATCATCCATTGGAGTAACAAAGATATCGACAACAGAATACCTTCAATAATGACAAGGTTACCATCCATTGGAATAACCAAAATCTGAACAACAGACTACCTTACATAATGACTAGGCTACAATCCATTGGAGTAACATAAATCTCAATGACATACTGCCTTCCATAATAACAAGGCTACCATCCATTGGAGTAACAAAAATCTCGACAATAGACTACCTTCCGTATGACAAGGCTATCATCCATTAGAGTAACAAAGATCTCGACAACAGACTATCTTCCATAATGACAAGGCTACCATCCATTGGAGTAACAAAAATTTGCACAACAGACTACCTTACATAATGACAAGGCTACAATCCATTGGAGTAACAAAAATCTCAATGACAAGCTACCTTCCATAATGACAAGGCTGCCATCTATTGGAGTAACAAAAATCTCGACAACAGACTACCTTCCATAATTACAAGGCTACCATCCATTAGGGTAACAAAAATCTCGACAACAGACTACCTTGCATAATGACAAGGCTACCATCCGTTGGTGTAACAAAAATCTTGACAACAGACTACCTTCCGTAATGACATGGCTACCATCCATTGAAGTATAAAAAATATCCACAATAAGTGTCTTCTATAATGACAAGGCTACCATCCATTGGAGTAACAAAAATCTGAACAACAGACTACCTTCCATATTGACAAGGCTATAAACCATTGGAGTAACAAAAATCATAACGACAGACTACCTTCCATATTGACAAGGCTACCATTCATCGGAGTAAGAAAAATATTGACAACAGACTATCTTTCATAATTACAAGGCTACCATCCATTGGAGTAACAAAAATCTGAACAAGAGACTACCTTACATAATGACAAGGCTACAATCCATTGGAGTAACAAAAATATCAACGACAAACTACCTTCCATAATGACAAGGATACCATCCATTGGAGTAACAAAAATCTCGACAACAGACTACCTTCCATAATGATAAGGCTACCATCCATTGGAATAACAAAAATCTCGACAATAGACTACCTTCCATAATGACAAGGCTACCAGCCATTGGAGTAACAAAAATATGAACAACATACTACCTTGCATAATTACAAGGCTATCATCCATTGGAGTAACAAAGATATCGACAATAGACTACCTTCAATAATGACAAGGCTACCATCCATTGGAGTAACAAAAATCACGACAAAAGACTATCTTCCATACTGACAAGGTTACCATCCATTGGAATAACAAAAATATCGACAATAGACTATCTTCCCTAATGACAAGGCTACCATCCATTGGAGTAACAAAAATCAGAACACAAACTACCTTACATAATGACTAGGCTACAATCCGTTGGAGTAACAGAAATCTCAACGACAAACTACCTTCCATAATGACAAGGCTATCATCCATTGGAGTAACAAAGATATCGACAACAAACTACCTTCAATAATGACAAGGCTACGATCCTTTAGAGTAACAAAAATCTCGACAAAAGAATACCTTCCATAATGACAAGGTTACCATCCATTGGAATAACCAAAATATGAACAACAGACTAACTTACATAATGACTAGGCTACAATCCATTGGAGTAACAGAAATCTCAACGACAGACTATGTTCCATAATGACAAGGCTACCATCCATTGGAGTAACAAAAATCTCGACAACAGACTACCTTCCATAATTACAAGGCTACCATCCATTGGGTTAACAAAATGCTCGACAACAGACTACCTTGCATAGTGACAAGGCTACCATCCATTAGAGTAAAAAAAATCTCGACAATAGACTACCTTCCGTAATGACAAGGCTATCATCCATTAGAGTAACAAAGATATCGATAAGAGACTACCTTTAATAATGACAAGGCTACCATCCATTGGAGTAACAAAAATCTCGAAAAAATACTACCTTCCATAATGACAAGGCTACCATCCATTTGAGTAACAAAAATAAGAACAAAAGACAACCTTGCATAATGACAAGGCTATTATCCATTGGAGTAGCAATGATATCGACAACCGACTACCTTCAATAATGACAACGATACCATTCATTGGAGTAACAAAAATCTCGACAAAAGACTACCTTCCATAATGACAAGGCTACCATCCATTGGAGTAACAAAAATATCGATAATAAACTACCTTCCATAATGATAAGGCTACCATCCATTGGAATAACAAAAGTCTCGACAATAGACTACCTTCCATATGAAAAGGCTACCATCCATTGGAGTAACAAAAATCTGAACAATAGACTACCTTGCATAATGACAAGGCTATCATACATTGGAGTAACAAAGATATCGAAAATAGACTACCTTAAATAATGACAAGGCTACCATCCATTGGAGTAACAAAAATCTCGACAAAAGACTACCTTCCATACTGACAAGGTTACCATCCATTGGAATAAAAAAAATCTCGACAACAGACTATCTTCCATAATGACAAGGCTACCATCCATTGGAGTAACAAAAATTTGCACAACAGACTACCTTACATAATGACAAGGCTACAATCCATTGGAGTAACAAAAATCTCAATGACAAACTACCTTCCACAATGACAAGGCTACCATCTATTAGAGTAACAAAAATCTCGACAACAGACTACCTTCCATAATTACAAGGCTACCATCCATTAGGGTAACAAAAATCTCGACAACAGACTACCTTCCATAATGACAAGGCTACCATCCATTGGGGTAACAAAAATCTTGACAACAGACTACCTTCCGTAATGACATGGCTACCATCCATTGAAGTATAAAAAATATCGACAATAAGTGCCTTCCATAATGCAAGGCTACCATCCATTGGAGTAACAAAAATCTGAACAACATACTACCTTCCATATTGACAAGGCTATAAGCCATTGGAGTAACAAAAATCATAACGACAGACTACCTTCCATATTGACAAGGCTACCATTCATTGGAGTAAGAAAAATATTGACAATAGACTATCTTTCATAATTACAAGGCTACCATCCACTGGAGTAACAAAAATCTGAACAACAGACTACCTTACATAATGACAAGGCTACAATCCATTGGAGTAACAAAAATCTCGACAACAGACTACCTTCTATAATTACAAGGCTACCATCCATTAGGGTAACAAAAATCTCGACAACAGACGACCTTCTATAATGACAAGGCTACATCCATTAGGGTAACAAAAATGTAGACAACAGACTACCTTCCATAATGACAAGGCTACCATCCATTGGAGTAATAAAAATCTCGATAAAAGACTACCTTCCATAATGATAAGGCTACCATGCATTGGAATAACAAAAATCTCGACAATAGACTACCTTCCATAATGACAAGGCTACCATCCATTGGAGTAACAAAAATATGAACAACATACTACCTTGCAGAATTACAAGGCTATCATACATTTTAGTAAAAAAGATATCGACAATAGACTACCTCTAATAATGACAAGGCTACCATCCATTGGCGTAACAAAAATCACGACAAAAGACTATCTTCCATACTGACAAGGTTACCATGCATTGGAATAACAAAAATATCGACAATAGACTATCTTCCCTAATGACAAGGCTACCATCCATTGGAGTAACAAAAATCTGAACACAAACTACCTTACATAATGACTAGGCTACAATCCATTGGAGTAACAGAAATCTCAACGACAAACTACCTTCCATAATGACAAGGCTATCATCCATTGGAGTAACAAAGATATCGACAACAAACTACCTTCAATAATGACAAGGCTACGATCCATTAGAGTAACAAAAATCTCGACAAAAGAATACCTTCCATAATGACAAGGTTACCATCCATTGGAATAACAAAAATCTGAACAACAGACTAACTTACATAATGACTAGGCTACAATCCATTGGAGTAACAGAAATCTCAACGACAGACTATGTTCCATAATGACAAGGCTACCATCCATTGGAGTAACAAAACTCTCGACAAAATACTACCTTCCATAATTACAAGGCTACCATCCATTGGGTTAACAAAATGCTCGACAACAGACTACCTTCCATAATGACAAGGCTACCATCCATTAGAGTAAAAAAAAATCTCGACAATAGACTACCTTCCGTAATGACAAGGCTATCATCCATTAGAGTAACAAAGATATCGATAACAGACTACCTTTTATAATGACAAGGCTACCATCCATTGGAGTAACAAAAATCTCGAAAAAATATTACCTTCCATAATGACAAGGCTACCATCCATTTGAGTAACAAAAATAAGAACAACAGACAACCTGGCATAATGACAAGGCTATTATCCATTGGTGTAACAAAGATATCGACAACAGACTACCTTCAATAATGACAAGGATACCATCCATTGGTGTAACAAAAATCTCGACAAAAGACTACCTTCCAAAATGACAAGGCTACCATCCATTGGAGTACCAAAAATATCGATAAAAAACAACCTTCCATAATGATAAGGCTACCATCCATTGGAATAACAAAAGTCTCGACAATAGACTACCTTCCATAATGACAAGGATACCATCCATTGGAGTAACAAAAATATGAACAATAGACTACCTTGCATAATGACAAGGCTATCATCCATTGGAGTGACAAAGAAATCGAAAATAGACTACCTTAAATAATGACAAGGCTACCATCCATTGGAGTAACAAAAATCTCGACAAAAGACTACCTTCCTTACTGACAAGGTTACCATCCATTGGAATAACAAAAATCTCGACAACAGACTATCTTTCATAATGACAAGGCTACCATCCATTGGAGTAACAAAAATCTACACAACAGACTACCTTACATAATGACAAAGCTACAATCCATTGGAGTAACAAAAATCTCAATGACAAACTTCCTTCCATAATGACAAGGCTACCATCTATTGGAGTAACAAAAATTCAGCAACAGACTACCTTCCATAATTACAAGGATACCATCCATTGGGGTAACAAATATCTCGACAACAGACTACCTTCCATAATGACAAGGCTACCATCCATTGGGGTAACAAAAATCTTTACAATAGACTACCTTCCATAATGACAAGGCTACCATCCATTGGAGTAACAAAAATCTGAACAACAGACTACCTTCCATATTGACAAGGCTATAATCCATTGGAGTAAAAAAAATCTTAACGACTGACTACCTTCCATATTGACAAGGCTACCATTCATTGGAGTAAGAAAAATATTGACAACAAACTATCTTTCATAATTACAAGGCTACCATCCACTGGGGTAACAATAATTTGAACAACAGACTACCTTACATAATGAAAAGGATATAATCCATTGGAATAACAAAAATATCAACGATAAACTACCTTCCATAATGACAAGGATATCATCCATTGGAGTAACAAAAATCTCGACAATAGACTACCTTCTATAATTACAAGGCTACCATCCATTGGGGTAACAAAAATCTCCACAAATGGACGACCTTCTATAATGAGAAGGCTACAACCATTGGGGTAACAAAAATGTAGACAACAGACTACCTTCCATAATGACAAGGCTACCATCCATTGGAGTAACAAAAATCTCGATAAAAGACTACTTTCCATAATGATAAGGCTACCAACCATTGGAGTAACAAAAATCTCGACAAAAGACTACCTTTCATACTGACAAGGTTACCATCCATTGGAATAACAAAAATCTCGACAACAGACTATCTTCCATAATGAAAGGCTACCATCCATTGGAGTAACAAAAATCTGCACAACAGACTACCTTACATAATGACAAGGCTACAATCCATTGGAGTAACAAAAATCTTAATGACAAACTACCTTCCACAATGACAAGGCTACCATCTATTGGAGTAACAAAAATTCGACAACAGACTACCTTCCATAATTACAAGGCTACCAACCATTGGGGTAACAAATATCTCGACAACAAACTACCTTCCATAATGACAAGGCTACCATCCATTGGGGTAACAAAAATCTGAACAACAGACTACCTTCCATATTGACAAGGCTATAATCCAATAGAGTAACATAAATCTTAACGACAGACTAGCTTCCATATTGACAAGTCTACCATTCATTGGAGTAAGAAAAATATTGACAACAGATTATCTTTCAAAATTACAATGATACCATCCACTGGAATAACAAAAATCTGAACTATAGACTACCTTACATAATGACAAGGATACAATCCATTGGAGTAACAAAAATATCAACGATTAACTACCTTCCATAATGACAAGGATACAATCCATTGGAGTAACAAAAATCTCGACAACAGACTACTTTCTATAATTAGAAGGCTACCATCCATTGGGGTAACAAAAATCTCGACAACGGACGACCTTCTATAATGAGAAGGCTACATCCATTGGGGTAACAAAAATGTAGACAACAGACTACCTTCCATAATGACAAGGCTACCATCCATTGGAGTAACAAAAATCTCGATTAAAGACTACCTTCCATAATGATAAGGCTACCATCCATTGGAATAACAAAAATCTCAACAATAGACTACCTTCCATAATGACAAGGCTACCATCCATTGGAGTAACAAAAATATGAACAACAAACTACCTTGCATAATGACAAGGCTATCATCCATTGGAGTAAAAAATATATCGACAATAGACTACCTTCAATAATGATAAGGCTACCATCTATTGGAGTAACAAAAATCACGAAAAAAGACTATCTTCCATATTGACAAGGTTACCATCCATTGGAATAACAAAAATCTCGACAACATACTATCTTCCCTAATGACAAGGCTACCATCCATTGGAGTAACAAAAATCTGAACACAGACTACCTTACATAATGACTAGGCTACAATCCATTGGAGTAACAAAAATCTCAATGACAGACTACCTTCCATAATGACAAGGCTACCATCCATTAGAGTAACATAAATATCCACAACAGACTACCTTCCATAATTACAAGGCTACCATCCATTGGGTTAACAAAAATATCGACAACAGACTACCTTCCATAATGACAAGGCTACCATCCATTGGAGTAATAAAAATCTCGATAAAAAACTACCTTCCATAATGATAAGGCTACCATCCATTGGGGTAACAAAAAGCTGAAAACCAGACTACCTTGCATAATGACAAGGCTATCATCCATTGGAGTAACAAAGATATCGAAAACAGACTACCTGACATAATGACAAGGCTACAATCAATTGGAGTAACAAAAATCTCAATGACAAACTATCTTCCACAATGACAAGGCTACCATCCATTGGGGTAAGAAAAATATCGACAACAGACTACCTTTCATAATGACAAGGCTACCATCCATTGGAGTAAAAAAAATATCGACAAAAGAATACCTTCAATAATGACAAGGCTACGATCCATTGGAGTAACAAAAATATCAACAAAAGACTACCTTCCATAATGACAAGGTTACCATCCATTGGAATAAGAAAAATATCGACAACAGACTATCTTCCATAATGACAAGGCTACCATCCATTGGAGTAACAAAAATCTGCACAACAGACTACCTTACGTAATGACAAGGCTACAATCAATTGGAGTAACAAAAATCTCAATGACAAACAACCTTCCACAATGACAAGGCTACCATCTATTGGAGTAACAAAAATCTTGACAACAGACTACCTTCCATAATTACAAGGCTACCATCCATTAGGGTAATAAAAATCTCGACAATAGACTACCTTCCATAATGATAAGGCTATCATCCATTGGAGTAACAAAGATATCGAAAATAGTCTACCTTCAATAATGACAAGGTTACGATCCATTGGAGTAACAAAAATCTCAACAAAAGACTACCTTCCATAATGACAAGGTTACCATCCATTGGAATAACAAAAATCTCGACAACAGACTATCTTCCATAATGACAAGGCTACCATCCATTGGAGTAACAAAAATCTGCACAATAGACTACCTTACATAATGACAAGGCTATAATCCATTGGAGTAACAAAAATCTCAATGACTAACTACCTTCCACAATGACAAGGCTACCATCTATTGGAGTAAGAAAAATCATGACAATAGACTACCTTCCATAATGACAAGGTTACCATCCATTGGAGTAACAAAAATATCAACAATAGACTACCTTCCATAATGACAAGGCTACCATCCATTGGAGTAACAAAAATCTCGACAAAAGACTACCTTCTATAATGACAAGGTTACCATCCATTGGAATAACAAAAATATCAACAACAGACTACCTTCTATAATGACAAGGCTACCATCCATTGAAGTAACAAAAATCTCGACAACAAACTACCTTCCATAATTACAAGGCTAGCATCCATTGGAGTACCAAAGATATCGACAACAGACTACCTTCAATAATGACAAGGCTACGATCCATTGGAGTAACAAAAATCTCAACAAAAGACTACCTTCCATAATGACAAGGTTACCATCCATTGGAATAAGAAAAATATCGACAACAGACTATCTTCCATAATGACAAGGCTACCATCCATTGGAGTAACAAAAATCTGCACAACAGACTACCTTACATAATGACAAGGCTACAATCCATTGGAGTAACAAAAATCTCAATGACAAACAACCTTCCACAATGACAAGGCTACCATCTATTAGAGTAACAAAAATATTGACAACACACTACCTTCCATAATTACAAGGCTACCATCCATTAGGGTAATAAAAATCTCGACAATAGACTACCTTCCATAATGATAAGGCTATCATCCATTGGAGTAACAAAGTTATCGAAAATAGTCTACCTTCAATAATGACAAGGTTACGATCCATTGGAGTAACAAAAATCTCAACAAAATACTACCTTCCATAATGAAAAGGTTACCATCCATTGGAATAACAAAAATCTCGACAACAGACTATCTTCCATAATGACAAGGCTACCATCCATTGGAGTAACAAAAATCTGCACAACAGACTACCTTACATAATGACAAGGCTATAATCCATTGGAGTAACAAAAATCTCAATGACAAACTACCTTCCACATTGACAAGGCTACTATCCATTGGAGTAACAAAAATCTCGACAAAAGACTACCTTCCATAATGATAAGGTTACCATCCATTGGAATAACAAAAATATCAACAACAGACTACCTTCCATAATGACAAGGCTACCATCCATTGGAGTAACAAAAATCTCGACAAAAGACTACCTTCCATAATGACAAGGTTACCATCCATTGGAATAACAAAAATATCAACAACAGACTACCTTCCATAATGACAAGGCTACCATCCATTGAAGTAACAAAAATCTCGACAACAAACTACCTTCCATAATTACAAGGCTAGCATCCATTGGAGTACCAAAGATATCGACAACATACTACCTTCAATAATGACAAGGATACCATCCATTGGAGTAACAAAAATCTCAATAAAAGAATAACTTCCATAATGACAAGGCTACCATCCATTAGAGTAACAAAAATCTCAATAAAAAACTACTTTCCATAATGATAAGGCTACCATCCATTGGATTACCAAAAGTCTCGACAATAGACTACCTTCCATAATGACAAGGCTACCATCCGTTGGAGTAACAAAAATCTGAACAATAGACTACCTTGCATAATGAAAAGGCTATCATCCATTGGAGTAACAAAGATATCGAAAATAGACTACCTTAAATAATGACAAGGCTACCATCCATTTGAGTAACAAAAATCTCGACAAAAGACTACCTTCCATACTGACAAGGTTACCATCCATTGGAATAACAAAAATCTCGACAACAGACTATCTTCCATAATGACAAGGCTACCATCCATTGGAGTAACAAAAATCTGCACAACAGACTACCTTACATAACGACAAGGCTACAATCCATTGGAGTAACAAAAATCTGAATGGCAAAATACCTTCCACAATGACAAGGCTACCATCTATTAGAGTAACAAAAATCTCGACAACAAACTACCTTCCATAATTACAAGGCTACCATCCATTGGGGTAACAAAAATCTCGACAACAGACTACCTTCCATAATGACAATGCTACCATCCATTGGGGTAACAAAAATCTCAATAAAAGAATAACTTCCATAATGACAAGGCTACCATCCATTAGAGTAAGAAAAATCTCAATAAAAAACTACCTTCCATAATGATAACGCTACCATCCATTGGATTAACAAAAGTCTCGACAAAAGACTACCTTCCATAATGACAAGGCTACCATCCGTTGGAGTAACAAAAATATGAACAATAGACTACCTTGCATAATGAAAAGGCTATCATCCATTGGAGTAACAAAGATATCGAAAATAGACTACCTTAAATAATGACAAGGCTACCATCCATTGGAGTAACAAAAATCTCGACAAAAGACAACCTTCCCTAATGACAAGGCTACCATCCATTGGAGTAACAAAAATCAGAACACAAACTACATTACATAATGACTAGGCTACAATCCATTGGAGTAACAGAAATCTCAACGACAAACTACCTTCCATAATGACAAGGCTATCATCCATTGGAGTAACAAAGATATCGACAACAAACTACCTTCAATAATGACAAGGCTACGATCCTTTAGAGTAACAAAAATCTCGACAAAAGAATACCTTCCATAATGACAAGGTTACCATCCATTGGAATAACCAAAATATGAACAACAGACTAACTTACATAATGACTAGGCTACAATCCATTGGAGTAACAGAAATCTCAACGACAGACTATGTTCCATAATGACAAGGCTACCATCCATTGGAGTAACAAAAATCTCGACAACAGACTACCTTCCATAATTACAAGGCTACCATCCATTGGGTTAACAAAATGCTCGACAACAGACTACCTTGCATAGTGACAAGGCTACCATCCATTAGAGTAAAAAAAATCTCGACAATAGACTACCTTCCGTAATGACAAGGCTATCATCCATTAGAGTAACAAAGATATCGATAAGAGACTACCTTTAATAATGACAAGGCTACCATCCATTGGAGTAACAAAAATCTCGAAAAAATACTACCTTCCATAATGACAAGGCTACCATCCATTTGAGTAACAAAAATAAGAACAAAAGACAACCTTGCATAATGACAAGGCTATTATCCATTGGAGTAGCAATGATATCGACAACAGACTACCTTCAATAATGACAACGATACCATTCATTGGAGTAACAAAAATCTCGACAAAAGACTACCTTCCATAATGACAAGGCTACCATCCATTGGAGTAACAAAAATATCGATAATAAACTACCTTCCATAATGATAAGGCTACCATCCATTGGAATAACAAAAGTCTCGACAATAGACTACCTTCCATAATGACAAGGATACCTTCCATTGGAGTAACAAAAAACTGAACAATAGACTACCTTGCATAATGACAAGGCTATCATCCATTGGAGTAACAAAGATATCGACAACAGGCTACCTTCAATAATGACAAGGCTACCATCCATTGGAGTAAAAAAAATCTCGACAAAAGACTACCTTCCATAATGACAAGGCTACCATCCATTGGAGTAACAAAAATCTTGATAAAAAACTACCTTCCATAATGATAAGGCTACCATCCATTGGAATAACAAAAGTCTCGACAATAGACTACCTTACATATGAAAAGGCTACCATCCATTGGAGTAACAAAAATCTGAACAATAGACTACCTTGCATAATGACAAGGCTATCATCCATTGGAGTAACAAAGATATCGAAAATAGACTACCTTAAATAATGACAAGGCTACCATCCATTGGAGTAACAAAAATCTCGACAAATGACTACCTTCCATACTGACAAGGTTACCATCCATTGGAATAAAAAAAATCTCGACAACAGACTATCTTCCATAATGACAAGGCTACCATCCATTGGAGTAACAAAAATTTGCACAACAGACTACCTTACATAATGACAAGGCTACAATCCATTGGAGTAACAAAAATCTCAATGACAAACTACCTTCCACAATGACAAGGCTACCATCTATTAGAGTAACAAAAATCTCGACAACAGACTACCTTCCATAATTACAAGGCTACCATCCATTGGGTAACAAAAATCTCGACAACAGACTACCTTCCATAATGACAAGGCTACCATCCATTGGGGTAACAAAAATCTTGACAACAGACTACCTTCCGTAATGACATGGCTACCATCCATTGAAGTATAAAAAATATCGACAATAAGTGCCTTCCATAATGCAAGGCTACCATCCATTGGAGTAACAAAAATCTGAACAACAGACTACCTTCCATATTGACAAGGCTATAAGCCATTGGAGTAACAAAAATCATAACGACAGACTACCTTCCATATTGACAAGGCTACCATTCATTGGAGTAAGAAAAATATTGACAACAGACTATCTTTCATAATTACAAGGCTACCATCCACTGGAGTAACAAAAATCTGAACAACAGACTACCTTACATAATGACAAGGCTACAATCCATTGGAGTAACAAAAATATCAACGACAAACTACCTTCCATAATGACAAGGATACCATCTATTGGAGTAACAAAAATCTCGACAACAGACTACCTTCTATAATTACAAGGCTACCATCCATTAGGGTAACAAAAATCTCGACAACAGACGACCTTCTATAATGACAAGGCTACATCCATTAGGGTAACAAAAATGTAGACAACAGACTACCTTCCATAATGACAAGGCTACCATCCATTGGAGTAATAAAAATCTCGATAAAAGACTACCTTCCATAATGATAAGGCTACCATGCATTGGAATAACAAAAATCTCGACAATAGACTACCTTCCATAATGACAAGGCTACCATCCATTGGAGTGACAAAAATATGAACAACATACTACCTTGCAGAATTACAAGGCTATCATCCATTTTAGTAACAAAGATATCGACAATAGACTACCTCCAATAATGACAAGGCTACCATCCATTGGCGTAACAAAAATCACGACAAAAGACTATCTTCCATACTGACAAGGTTACCATGCATTGGAATAACAAAAATATCGACAATAGACTATCTTCCCTAATGACAAGGCTACCATCCATTGGAGTAACAAAAATCTTAACACAAACTACCTTACATAATGACTAGGCTACAATCCATTGGAGTAACAGAAATCTCAACGACAAACTACCTTCCATAATGACAAGGCTATCATCCATTGGAGTAACAAAGATATCGACAACAAACTACCTTCAATAATGACAAGGCTACGATCCATTAGAGTAACAAAAATCTCGACAAAAGAATACCTTCCATAATGACAAGGTTACCATCCATTGGAATAACAAAAATCTGAACAACAGACTAACTTACATAATGACTAGGCTACAATCAATTGGAGTAACAGAAATCTCAACGACAGACTATGTTCCATAATGACAAGGCTACCATCCATTGGAGTAACAAAACTCTCGACAAAATACTACCTTCCATAATTACAAGGCTACCATCCATTGGGTTAACAAAATGCTCGACAACAGACTACCTTCCATAATGACAAGGCTACCATCCATTAGAGTAAAAAAAATCTCGACAATAGACTACCTTCCGTAATGACAAGGCTATCATCCATTAGAGTAACAAAGATATCGATAACAGACTACCTTTTATAATGACAAGGCTACCATCCATTGGAGTAACAAAAATCTCGAAAAAATATTACCTTCCATAATGACAAGGCTACCATCCATTTGAGTAACAAAAATAAGAACAACAGACAACCTGGCATAATGACAAGGCTATTATCCATTGGTGTAACAAAGATATCGACAACAGACTACCTTCAAAAATGACAAGGCTACCATCCATTGGAGTACCAAAAATATCGATAAAAAACAACCTTCCATAATGATAAGGCTACCATCCATTGGAATAACAAAAGTCTCGACAATAGACTACCTTCCATAATGACAAGGATACCATCCATTGGAGTAACAAAAATATGAACAATAGACTACCTTGCATAATGACAAGGCTATCATCCATTGGAGTGACAAAGAAATCGAAAATAGACTACCTTAAATAATGACAAGGCTACCATCAATTGGAGTAACAAAAATCTCGACAAAAGACTACCTTCCTTACTGACAAGGTTACCATCCATTGGAATAACAAAAATCTCGACAACAGACTATCTTTCATAATGACAAGGCTACCATCCATTGGAGTAACAAAAATCTACACAACAGACTACCTTACATAATGACAAGGCTACAATCCATTGGAGTAACAAAAATCTCAATGACAAACTTCCTTCCATAATGACAAGGCTACCATCTATTGGAGTAACAAAAATTCAACAAAAGACTACCTTCCATAATTACAAGGATACCATCCATTGGGGTAACAAATATCTCGACAACAGACTACCTTCCATAATGACAAGGCTACCATCCATTGGGGTAACAAAAATCTTTACAATAGACTACCTTCCATAATGACAAGGCTACCATCCATTGGAGTAACAAAAATCTGAACAACAGACTACCTTCCATATTGACAAGGCTATAATCCATTGGAGTAACAAAAATCTTAACGACTGACTACCTTCCATATTGACAAGGCTACCATTCATTGGAGTAAGAAAAATATTGACAACAAACTATCTTTCATAATTACAAGGCTACCATCCACTGGGGTAACAATAATTTGAACAACAGACTACCTTACATAATGAAAAGGATATAATCCATTGGAATAACAAAAATATCAACGATAAACTACCTTCCATAATGACAAGGATATCATCCATTGGAGTAACAAAAATCTCGACAATAGACTACCTTCTATAATTACAAGGCTACCATCCATTGGGGTAACAAAAATCTCCACAAATGGACGACCTTCTATAATGAGAAGGCTACAACCATTGGGGTAACAAAAATGTAGACAACAGACTACCTTCCATAATGACAAGGCTACCATCCATTGGAGTAACAAAAATCTCGATAAAAGACTACTTTCCATAATGATAAGGCTACCAACCATTGGAGTAACAAAAATCTCGACAAAAGACTACCTTTCATACTGACAAGGTTACCATCCATTGGAATAACAAAAATCTCGACAACAGACTATCTTCCATAATGACAAGGCTACCATCCATTGGAGTAACAAAAATCTGCACAACAGACTACCTTACATAATGACAAGGCTACAATCCATTGGAGTAACAAAAATCTCAATGACAAACTACCTTCCACAATGACAAGGCTACCATCTATTGGAGTAACAAAAATTCGACAACAGACTACCTTCCATAATTACAAGGCTACCAACCATTGGGGTAACAAATATCTCGACAACAAACTACCTTCCATAATGACAAGGCTACCATCCATTGGGGTAACAAAAATCTGAACAACAGACTACCTTCCATATTGACAAGGCTATAATCCAATAGAGTAACATAAATCTTAACGACAGACTAGCTTCCATATTGACAAGTCTACCATTCATTGGAGTAAGAAAAATATTGACAACAGATTATCTTTCAAAATTACAATGATACCATCCACTAGAATAACAAAAATCTGAACTATAGACTACCTTACATAATGACAAGGATACAATCCATTGGAGTAACAAAAATATCAACGATTAACTACCTTCCATAATTACAAGGATACAATCCATTGGAGTAACAAAAATCTCGACAACAGACTACTTTCTATAATTAGAAGGCTACCATCCATTGGGGTAACAAAAATCTCGACAACGGACGACCTTCTATAATGAGAAGGCTACATCCATCGGGGTAACAAAAATGTAGACAACAGACTACCTTCCATAATGACAAGGCTACCATCCATTGGAGTAACAAAAATCTCGATTAAAGACTACCTTCCATAATGATAAGGCTACCATCCATTGGAATAACAAAAATCTCAACAATAGACTACCTTCCATAATGACAAGGCTACCATCCATTGGAGTAACAAAAATATGAACAACAAACTACCTTGCATAATGACAAGGCTATCATCCATTGGAGGAAAAAATATATCGACAATAGACTACCTTCAATAATGATAAGGCTACCATCCATTGGAGTAACAAAAATCACGAAAAAAGACTATCTTCCATATTGACAAGGTTACCATCCATTGGAATAACAAAAATCTCGACAACATACTATCTTCCCTAATGACAAGGCTACCATCCATTGGAGTAACAAAAATCTGAACACAGACTACCTTACATAATGACTAGGCTACAATCCATTGGAGTAACAGAAATCTCAATGACAGACTACCTTCCATAATGACAAGGCTACCATCCATTAGAGTAACATAAATATCCACAACAGACTACCTTCCATAATTACAAGGCTACCATCCATTGGGTTAACAAAAATATCGACAACAGACTACCTTCCATAATGACAAGGCTACCATCCATTGGAGTAATAAAAATCTCGATAAAAAACTACCTTCCATAATGATAAGGCTACCATCCATTGGGGTCACAAAAAGCTGAAAACCAGACTACCTTGCATAATGACAAGGCTATCATCCATTGGAGTAACAAAGATATCGAAAACAGACTACCTGACATAATGACAAGGCTACAATCAATTGGAGTAACAAAAATCTCAATGACAAACTATCTTCCACAATGACAAGGCTACCATCCATTGGGGTAAGAAAAATCTCGACAACAGACTACCTTTCATAATGACAAGGCTACCATCCATTGGAGTAAAAAAAATATCGACAAAAGAATACCTTCCATAATGACAAGGTTACCATCCATTGGAATAAGAAAAATATCGACAACAGACTATCTTACATAATGACAAGGCTACCATCCATTGGAGTAACAAAAATCTGCACAACAGACTACCTTACGTAATGACAAGGCTACAATCAATTGGAGTAACAAAAATCTCAATGACAAACAACCTTCCACAATGACAAGGCTACCATCTATTGGAGTAACAAAAATCTTGACAACAGACTACCTTCCATAATTACAAGGCTACCATCCATTAGGGTAATAAAAATCTCGACAATAGACTACCTTCCATAATGATAAGGCTATCATCCATTGGAGTAACAAAGATATCGAAAATAGTCTACCTTCAATAATGACAAGGTTACGATCCATTGGAGTAACAAAAATCTCAACAAAAGACTACCTTCCATAATGACAAGGTTACCATCCATTGGAATAACAAAAATCTCGACAACAGACTATCTTCCATAATGACAAGGCTACCATCCATTGGAGTAACAAAAATCTGCACAATAGACTACCTTACATAATGACAAGGCTATAATCCATTGGAGTAACAAAAATCTCAATGACAAACTACCTTCCACAATGACAAGGCTACCATCTATTGGAGTAAGAAAAATCATGACAATAGACTACCTTCCATAATGACAAGGTTACCATCCATTGGAGTAACAAAAATATCAACAATAGACTACCTTCCATAATGACAAGGCTATCATCCATTGGAGTAACAAAAATCTCGACAAAAGACTACCTTCTATAATGACAAGGTTACCATCCATTGGAATAACAAAAATATCAACAACAGACTACCTTCCATAATGACAAGGCTACCATCCATTGAAGTAACAAAAATCTCGACAACAAACTACCTTCCATAATTACAAGGCTAGCATCCATTGGAGTACCAAAGATATCGACAACAGACTACCTTCAATAATGACAAGGCTACGATCCATTGGAGTAACAAAAATCTCAACAAAAGACTACCTTCCATAATGACAAGGTTACCATCCATTGGAATAAGAAAAATATCGACAACAGACTATCTTCCATAATGACAAGGCTACCATCCATTGGAGTAACAAAAATCTGCACAACAGACTACCTTACATAATGACAAGGCTACAATCCATTGGAGTAACAAAAATCTCAATGACAAACAACCTTCCACAATTACAAGGCTACCATCTATTAGAGTAACAAAAATATTGACAACACACTACCTTCCATAATTACAAGGCTACCATCCATTAGGGTAATAAAAATCTCGACAATAGACTACCTTCCATAATGATAAGGCTATCATCCATTGGAGTAACAAAGTTATCGAAAATAGTCTACCTTCAATAATGACAAGGTTACGATCCATTGGAGTAACAAAAATCTCAACAAAATACTACCTTCCATAATGAAAAGGTTACCATCCATTGGAATAACAAAAATCTCGACAACAGACTATCTTCCATAATGACAAGGCTACCATCCATTGGAGTAACAAAAATCTGCACAACAGACTACCTTACATAATGACAAGGCTATAATCCATTGGAGTAACAAAAATCTCAATGACAAACTACCTTCCACATTGACAAGGCTACTATCCATTGGAGTAACAAAAATCTCGACAAAAGACTACCTTCCATAATGATAAGGTTACCATCCATTGGAATAACAAAAATATCAACAACAGACTACCTTCCATAATGACAAGGCTACCATCCATTGGAGTAACAAAAATCTCGACAAAAGACTACCTTCCATAATGACAAGGTTACCATCCATTGGAATAACAAAAATATCAACAACAGACTACCTTCCATAATGACAAGGCTACCATCCATTGAAGTAACAAAAATCTCGACAACAAACTACCTTCCATAATTACAAGGCTAGCATCCATTGGAGTACCAAAGATATCGACAACATACTACCTTCAATAATGACAAGGATACCATCCATTGGAGTAACAAAAATCTCAATAAAAGAATAACTTCCATAATGACAAGGCTACCATCCATTAGAGTAACAAAAATCTCAAGAAAAAACTACTTTCCATAATGATAAGGCTACCATCCATTGGATTACCAAAAGTCTCGACAATAGACTACCTTCCATAATGACAAGGCTACCATCCGTTGGAGTAACAAAAATCTGAACAATAGACTACCTTGCATAATGAAAAGGCTATCATCCATTGGAGTAACAAAGATATCGAAAATAGACTACCTTAAATAATGACAAGGCTAACATCCATTTGAGTAACAAAAATCTCGACAAAAGACTACCTTCCATACTGACAAGGTTACCATCCATTGGAATAACAAAAATCTCGACAACAGACTATCTTCCATAATGACAAGGCTACCATCCATTGGAGTAACAAAAATCTGCACAACAGACTACCTTACATAACGACAAGGCTACAATCCATTGGAGTAACAAAAATCCGAATGACAAAATACCTTCCACAATGACAAGGCTACCATCTATTAGAGTAACAAAAATCTCGACAACAAACTACCTTCCATAATTACAAGGCTACCATCCATTGGGGTAACAAAAATCTCGACAACAGACTACCTTCCATAATGACAATGCTACCATCCATTGGGGTAACAAAAATCTCAATAAAAGAATAACTTCCATAATGACAAGGCTACCATCCATTGGAATAACAAAAATCTCAATAAAAAACTACCTTCCATAATGATAACGCTACCATCCATTGGATTAACAAAAGTCTCGACAAAAGACTACCTTACATAATGACAAGGCTACAATCCGTTGGAGTAACAAAAATCTGAATGACAAAATACCTTCCACAATGACAAGGCTACCATCTATTAGAGTAACAAAAATCTCGACCACTAACTACCTTCCATAATTACAAGGCTACCATCCATTGGGGTAACAAAAATCTCGAAAACAGACTACCTTCCATAATGACAATGCTACCATCCATTGGGGTAACAAAAATCTAGACAATAGACTACCTTCCATAATGACAAGGCTACCATCCATTGAAGTTTAAAAAATTTCGACAATAAGGGCCTTCCATAATGACAAGGCTACCATCCATTGGAGTAACAAAAATCTGACCAACAGACTACCTTCCATATTGACAAGGCTATAATCCATTGGAGTAACAAAAATCTTAACGACAGACTACCTTACATATTGACAAGGCTACCATTCATTGGAGTAAGTTATATTGACAATAGACTATCTTTCATAATTACAAGGCTACCATCCACTAGAGTAACAAAAATTTGAACAACAGACTACCTTACATAATGACAAGGGACCAATCCATTGGAGTAACAAAAATATCAACAACAAACTAACTTCCATAATGACAAGGATACCATCCATTGGGGTAACAAAAATCTCGAAAACAGACTACCTTCTATAATTACAAGGCTACCATCAATTGGGGTAACAAAAATCTCGACAACAGACGACCTTCTATAATGAGAAGGCTACATCCATTTGGGTAACAAAAATGTAGACAACAGACTACCTTCCATAATGACAAGGCAACCATCCATTGGAGTAACAGAAATCTCGATAAAAGAGTACCTTCCATAATGATAAGGCTACCATCCATTGGAATAACAAAAATCTCGACAATAGACTACCTTCCATAATGACAAGGCTACCATCCATTGGAGTAACAAAAATATGAACAACAGACTACCTTGCATAATGAATAGGCTATCATCCATTGGAGTAACAAAGATATCGACAATAGACTACCTTCCATAATGACAAGGCTACCATCCAATGGAGTAAGAAAATCTCAACAACGAACTACCTTCCGTAATGACAAGGCTACCATCCATTAGAGTAACAAAATCTCAACAATAAATTACCTTCCATAAGGACATTGCTACCATCCATTAGAGTAACAAAATATCAACAACGAACTACCTTCCATAAAGACATAGCTAACATCCATTGGAGTAACAGAATCTCAACAATAATTTACCTTCCATAATGACAAGGCTACCACCAATGGAGTAACAAAATCTCAAAAACGAACTACCTTCCATAATGACAAGGCTTCCATCCATTAAAGTAAAAAAACTCTCAACAACAAACTATCTTCCAAAATGAAAAGGCTACCATCAATTGGAGTAACAAAATCTCAACAACGAACTACCTTCCATATTGACAAGGCTACCATCCATTGAAGTAATAAAATCTCAACAACAAAGTGCCTTCCATAATGACAAAGCTACCATCCATTGGAGTAACAAAATCTCAACAATGAAGTACCTTCCATAATGACAAGGCGACCATCCATTAAAGTAACAAAATCCAAACAACGAACTACCTTCCATAATGACAAGGCTACCATCCATTAGAGTAACAAAATACCAACAACGAACTACCTTCCATAATGACAAGGCTACCATCTATTAGAGTAACAAAAACTCATCAACGCACTACCATCCGTAATGACAAGGCTACCATCCATTAGAGTAACAAAATCTCAACAATGAACTACATTCCATAATGACAAGGCTACCATCCATTGGAGTAACAAAATCTCAACAATGAACTACCTTCCATAATGACAAGGCTAGCATCCATTGGAGTAACAAAATATAAACAACGAACTACCTTCCATAATGACAAGGCTACCATCCATTTGAGTACCAAAATCCCAACAACGAACTACCTTCCATAATGACCAGGCTACCATCCATTTGAGTAACAAAATCCTAACAATGAACTACCTTCTATAATGACAAGGCTACCATCCATTAGATTAACAAAATCTCAACATTGAACTAGCTTCTGTAATGACAAGGCTACCATCCATTTGAGTAACAAAATGCCAACAACGAACTACCTTCCATAATGACAAGGC
The DNA here is from genome assembly GCA_948472305.1 of Vicia faba. NCBI lineage: Eukaryota > Viridiplantae > Streptophyta > Magnoliopsida > Fabales > Fabaceae > Vicia > Vicia faba. Next base: position 658,266,511 of record OX451739.1, read on the forward strand.
TACCATCCAATGGAGTAAGAAAATCTCAACAATGAACTACCTTCCGTAATGACAAGGCTACCATTCATTAGAGTAACAAAATCTCAACAACAAACTACCTTCCATAAGGACATCGCTACCATCCATTAGAGTAACAAAATATCAACAACGAACTACCTTCCATAAAGACATAGCTAACATACATTGGAGTAACAGAATCTCAACAACAATTTACCTTCCATAATGACAAGGCTACCATCCAATGGAGTAAAAAATCTCAACAATGAACTACCTTCCATAATGACAAGGCTTCCATCCATTAAAGTAAAAAAATCTCAACAATAAACTACCTTCCATAATGAAAAGGCTACCATCAATTGGAGTAACAAAATCTCAACAACAAACTACCTTCCATATTGACAAGGCTACCATCCATTGAACTAACAAAATCTCAACAACAAACTGCCTTCCATAATTACAAGGATACCATACATTGGAGTAACAAAATCTCAACAATGAACTACCTTCCATAATGACAAGGCTACCATCCATTAAAGTAACAAAATCCAAACAACGAACTACCTTCCATAATGACAAGGCTACCAACCATTAGAGTAACAAAATACCAACAACGAACTACCTTCCATAATGACAAGGCTACCATCTATTAGAGTAACAAAAACTCATCAATGCACTACCATCCATAATGACAAGGCTACCATCCATTAGAGTAACAAAATCTCAACAATGAACTACATTCCATAATGACAAGGCTACCATCCATTGGAGTAACAAAATCTCAACAACGAACCACCTTCCATAATGACAAGGCTACCATCCATTGGAGTAACAAAATCTCAACAACGAACTACCTTCCATAATGACAAGGCTACCATCCATTAGAGTAACAAAATCTCAACAATGAACTACATTCCATAATGACAAGGCTACCATCCATTGGAGTAACAAAATCTCAACAACGAACTACCTTCCATAATGACAAGGCTACCATCCATGGGAGTAACAAAATCTCAACAACGAACTACCTTCCATAATGACAAGGCTACAATCCATTTGAGTACCAAAATCCCAACAATGAACTACCTTCCATAATTATCAGGCTACCATCCATTTGAGTAACAAAATCCTAACAACGAACTACCTTCCATAATGACAAGGCTACCATCCATTAGATTAACAAAATCTCAACATTGAACTAGCTTCCGTAATGACAAGGCTACCATCCATTTGAGTAACAAAATGCCAACAACGAACTACCTTCCATAATGACAAGGCTACCATTCGTTAGAGTAATAAAATCTGAACAACGAACTAGCTTCCGTAATGACAAGGCTAACATCTATTAGAGTACCAAAATCCCAACAACAAACTACTTTCAATAATGACAATGCTACCATCCATTAGAGTAATAAAAGATCCACAACGAACTACCTTCCATAATGACATCGCTACCATCCATTGGAATAAAAAAATCTAAACAATGATTTACCTTCCATAATGACAAGGATACCATCCAATGGAGTAACAAAATCTCAACAACGAACTACATTCTGTAATGACAAGGCTACCATCCATTAGAGTAACAAAATCTCAACAACGAACTACCTTCCATAAGGACATCTCTACCATCCATTAGAGTAACAAAATATCAACAACGAACTACCTTCCATAAGGACATAGCTAACATCTATTGGATTAACAGAATCTCAACAACAATTTACCTTCCATAATGACAAGGCTACCATCCAATGGAGTAACAATATCTAAACAACGAACTACCTTCCATAATGATAAGGCTTCCATCCATTAAAGTAAAAAAATCTCAACAACAAACTACCATCCATAATGAAAAGGATACCATCAATTGGAGTAACAAAATCTCAACAACAAACTACCTTCCATATTGACAAGGCTACCATCCATTGAACTAACAAAATCTCAACAACAAACTGCCTTCCATAATTACAAGGCTACCATCCATTGGAGTAACAAAATCTCAACAATTAATTACCTTCCATAATGACAAGGCTACCATCCATTAAAGTAACAAAATCCAAACAACGACCTACCTTCTATAATGACAAGGCTACCATCCATTAGATTAACAAAATACCAACAACGAACTACCTTCCATAATGACAAGGCCACCATCTATTAGAGTAACAAAAACTCATCAATGCACTACCATCCGTAATGACAAGGCTACCATCCATTAGAGTAACAAAATCTCAACAATGAACTACATTCCATAATGACAAGGCTACCATCCATTGGAGTAACAAAATCTCAACAACGAACTACCTTCCATAATGACAAGGCTACCATCCATTGGAGTAACAAAATCTCAACAACGAACTACCTTCCATAATGACAAGGCTACCATCCATTAGAGTAACAAAATCTCAACAATGAACTACATTCCATAATGACAAGGCTACCATCCATTGGAGTAACAAAATCTCAACAACGAACTACCTTCCATAATGACAAGGCTATCATCCATGGGAGTAACAAAATCTCAACAACGAACTACCTTCCATAATGACAAGGCTACCATCCATTTGAGTACCAAAATCCCAACAACGAACTACCTTCCATAATGACCAGGCTACCATCCATTTGAGTAACAAAATCCTAACAACGAACTACCTTCCATAATGACAAGGCTACCATCCATTAGATTAACAAAATCTCAACATTGAACTAGCTTCCGTAATGACAAGGCTACCATCCATTTGAGTAACAAAATGCCAACAACGAACTACCTTCCATAATGACAAGGCTACCATTCGTTAGAGTAACAAAATCTGACAACGAACTAGCTTCCGTAATGACAAGGCTAACATCTATTAGAGTACCAAAATCCCAACAACAAACTACTTTCAATAATGACAATGCTACCATCCATTAGAGTAATAAAAGATCCACAACGAACTACCTTCCATAATGACATCGCTACCATCCATTGGAATAAAAAAATCTAAACAATGATTTACCTTCCATAATGACAAGGCTACCATCCAATGGAGTAACAAAATCTCAACAACGAACTACATTCTGTAATGACAAGGCTACCATCCATTAGAGTAACAAAATCTCAACAACGAACTACCTTCCATAAGGACATCTCTACCATCCATTAGAGTAACAAAATATCAACAACGAACTACCTTCCATAAGGACATAGCTAACATCTATTGGATTAACAGAATCTCAACAACAATTTACCTTCCATAATGACAAGGCTACCATCCAATGGAGTAACAATATCTAAACAACGAACTACCTTCCATAATGACAAGGCTTCCATCCATTAAAGTAAAAAAATCTCAACAACAAACTACCATCCATAATGAAAAGGATACCATCAATTGGAGTAACAAAATCTCAACAACAAACTACCTTCCATATTGACAAGGCTACCATCCATTGAACTAACAAAATCTCAACAACAAACTGCCTTCCATAATTACAAGGCTACCATCCATTGGAGTAACAAAATCTCAAAAATTAATTACCTTCCATAATGACAAGGCTACCATCCATTAAAGTAACAAAATCCAAACAACGTCCTACCTTCTATAATGACAAGGCTACCATCCATTAGATTAACAAAATACCAACAACGAACTACCTTCCATAATGACAAGGCTACCATCTATTAGAGTAACAAAAACTCATCAATGCACTACCATCCGTAATGACAAGGCTACCATCCATTAGAGTAACAAAATCTCAACAATGAACTACATTCTATAATGACAAGGCTACCATCCATTGGAGTAACAAAATCTCAACAACAAACTACCTTCCATAATGACAAGGCTACCATCCATTGGAGTAACAAAATCTCAACAACGAACTACCTTCCATAATGACAAGGCTACCATCCATTTGAGTACCAAAATCCCAACAATGAACTACCTGCCATAATGACCAGGCTACCATCCATTTGAGTAAAAAAATCCTAACAACAAACTACCTTCCATAATGACAAGGCTACCATCCATTAGATTAACAAAATCTCAACATTGAACTAGCTTCCGTAATGACAAGGCTACCATCCATTTTAGTAACAAAATGATAACAACGAACTACCTTCCATAATGACAAGGCTACCATTCATTAGAGTAACAAAATATCAACAACGAACTAGCTTCCGTAATGACAAGGCTAACATTTATTAGAGTACCAAAATCCCAACAACAAACTACTTTCAATAATGAGAATGTTACCATCCATTGGAGTAACAAAATCTCAACAACGAACTACCTTCCATAATGACAAGGCTACCATCCATTTGAGTACCAAAATCCCAACAACGAACTACCTGCCATAATGACCAGGCTACCATCCATTTGAGTAAAAAAATCCTAACAACAAACTACCTTCCATAATGACAAGGCTACCATCCATTAGATTTAGAAAATCTCAACATTGAACTAGCTTCCGTAATGACAAGGCTACCATCCATTTGAGTAACAAAATGCCAACAACGAACTACCTTCCAAAATGAAAAGGCTACCATTCATTAGAGTAAAAAAATCTCAACAACGAACTAGCTTCCGTAATGACAAGGCTAACATCTATTAGAGTACCAAAATCCCAACAACAAACTACTTTCAATAATGACAATGTTACCATCCAATTGAGTAACAAAATCTCCACAACGAACTACCTTCCATAATGACATCGCTACCATCCATTGGAGTAAAACAATCTAAACATTGATTTACCTTCCATAATGACAAGGCTACCATCCAATGGAGTAACAAAATCTCAACAACAAACTACCTTCTGTAATGACAAGGCTAACATCCATTAGAGTAACAAAATCTCAACAACGAACTACCTTCCATAAGGACATCGCTACCATCCATTAGAGTAACAAAATATCAACAACGAACTACCTTCCATAAGGACATAGCTAACATCTATTGGAGTAACAGAATCTCAACAACAATTTACCTTCCATAATGACAAGGCTACCATCCAATGGAGTAACAAAATCTCAACAACGAACTACCTTCCATAATGACAAGGCTACCATCCATTGGAGTAACAAAATCTCAACAACGAACTACCTTCTATAATGACAAGGCTACCATCCATTGGAGTAACAAAATCCCAAGATTGAACTACCTTCCATAATGACAAAGCTATTATCCATTAGAGTAACAAAATCCCAACAATGAACTACCTTCCATAATGACAAGTCTACCATCCATTGGAGTAACAAAATCTCAACAACGAACTACCTTCCATAATGACAAGGCTACCATACATTTGAGTACCAAAATCCCAACAACGAACTACCTTTAGAGTAACATCCGTAATGAACTACCATCCGTAATGACAAGGCTACCATCCATTAGAGTAACAAAATCTCAACAATGAACTACGTTCCATAATGACAAGGCTACCATCCATTGGATTAACAAAATCTCAACAACGAACTACCTTCCATAATGACAAGGCTACCATCCATTGGAGTAACAAAATCTCAACAACGAACTACCTTCCATAATGACAAGGCTACCATCCATTGGAGTAACAAAATCTCAACAACGAACTACCTTCCATAATGACAAGGCTACCATACATTTGAGTACCAAAATCCCAACAACGAACTACCTTTCATAATGATAAGGCTACCATCCATTAGAGTAACAAAATCTCAACAATGAACTAGCTTATGTAATGACAATTCTACCATCCATTTGAGTAACAAAATCCCAACAACGAACTACCTTCCATAGTGACAAGGATACCATTCATTTCAGTAACAAAATCTCAACAACGAACTGGCTTCCGTAATGACAAGGCTACCATCTATTAGAGTACCAAAATCCCAAAACAAACTACTTTCAATAATTACAATGCTACCATCCATTAGAGTAACAAAATCTCCACAATGAACTACCTTCCATAATGACATCGCTACCAACCATTGGAGTAACAAAATCTAAACAATGATTTACCTTCAATAATGACAAGGCTACCATCCAATGGAGTAACAAAATCTCAACAACGTACTACCTTCCGTAATGACAAGGCTACCATCTATTAAAGTACCAAAATCCCAACAACAAACTACCTTCAATAATGACAATGCTACCATCCATTAGAGTAACAAAATCTCCACAACGAACTACCTTCCATAATGACATCGCTACCATCCATTGGAGTAAAAAAATCTAAACAATGATTTACCTTCCATAATGACAAGGCTACCATCCAATGGAGTAACAAAATCTCAACAACGAACTACCTTTTGTAATGACAAGGCTACCATCCATTAGAGTAACAAAATTTCAACAACGAACTACCTTCTATAAGGACATCTCTACCATCCATTAGAGTAACAAAATATCAACAACGAACTACATTCCATAATGACAAGGCTACAATCATATGGAGTAACAAAATCTCAACAACAAACTACCTTCCATAATGACAAGGCTACCATCCATTTGAGTACCAAAATCCCAACAACGAACTACCTTCCATAATGACCAGGCTACCATCCATTTGAGTAATAAAATCCTAACAATGAACTACCTTCTATAATGACAAGGCTACCATCCATTAGATTAACAAAATTTCAACATTGAACTAGCTTCCGTAATGACAAGGCTACCATCCATTTGAGTAACAAAATGCCAACAACGAACTACCTTCCATAATGACAAGGCTACCATCCAATGGAGTAAGAAAATCTCAACAATGAACTACCTTCCGTAATGACAAGGCTACCATTCATTAGAGTAACAAAATCTCAACAACAAACTACCTTCCATAAGGACATCGCTACCATCCATTAGAGTAACAAAATATCAACAACGAACTACCTTCCATAAAGACATAGCTAACATCCATTGGAGTAATAGAATCTCAACAATAATTTACCTTCCATAATGACAAGGCTACCATCCAATGGAGTAACAAAATCTCAGCAACAATTTACCTTTCATAATGACAAGGCTACCATCCATTCGAGTAATAAAATCTCATCAATGAACTACATTTCATAATGACAAGGCTACCATGCATTAGAGTAACAAAAACTCAACAATGAACTACCACTCGTGATGAAAAGGCTACAATCCATAAGAGTAACAAAACCTCAACAATGAACTATATTCCATAATGACAAGGCTACCATCGATTGGAGTAACAAAATCTCAACAACGAACTACCTTCCATAATGACAAGGCTACCATTCATTAGACTATCCAAATCTCAACGACGAACTAGCTTCCGTAATGACAAGGATTCCATCCATTAGAGTACCAAAATCCCAACAACAAACTACCTTCCATAATGACAATGCTACCATCCATTAGAGTAACAAAATCTTCACAACGAACTACCTTCCATAATGACATCGCTACCATCCATTGGAGTAACAAAATCTAAACAATGATTTACCTTCCATAATGACAAGGCTACCATCCAATGGAGTAACAAAATCTCAACAATGAACTACATTCCATAATGACAAGGCTACCATCCATTGGAGTAACAAAATATCAATAACGAACTACCTTCCATAATGACAAGGCTACCATCCATTTGAGTACAAAAATCCCAACAACAAACTACCTTCCATAATGACCAGGCTACCATCCATTTGAGTAACAAAATCCTAACAACGAACTACCTTCCATAATGACAAGGCTACCATCCATTAGGGTAATAAAATCTCAACAACAAACTACCTTCCACAATGACAAGGATACCATTCATTAGAGTAACAAAATCTCAACAACGAACTGGCTTCCGTAATGACAAGGCTACCATCTATTAGAGTACCAAGATCCCAACAACAAACTACTTTCAGTAATGACAATGCTACCATCTATTAGAGTAACAAAATCTCCACAACGAAGTACCTTCCATAATGACATCGCTACCATCCATTGGAGTAACAAAATCTAAACAATGATTTACCTTCAATAATTAAAAGGCTACCATCCAATGGAGTAAAAAAATCTCACCAACAAACTACCTTCCATAATGACAAGGCTACCATCTATTAGAGTAACAAAAACTCATCAATGAACTACCATATGTAATGACTAGGCTAACATCCATTTGAGTACCAAAATACAAACAACGAAATACCTTCCATAATGACTAGGCTACCATCCATTTGAGTAACAAAATCCTAACAACGAACTACCTTCCATAATGACAAGGCTACCATCCATTAGAGTAACAAAATCTCAACAACGAACTAGCTTCCGTAATGACAAGGCTACCACCCATTTGAGTAACAAAATCCCATCAATGAACTAGCTTTTGTAATTACAAGGCTACCATCTATTAGAGTACCAAAATCCCAACAACAAACTACTTCCAATATTGACAATGCTACCATCCATTATAGTCACAAAATCTCCACAACGAACTACCTTCCATCATGACATTGTTACCATCCATTGGAGTAACAAAATCTCAGCAACTATTTACCTTCCATAATGACAAGGCTACCATCCATTAGAGTAATAAAATCACATCAATGAACTACCTTCCATAATGACAAGGCTACCATGCCTTAGAGTAACAAAACACAACAATGAACTACCACCCGTGATGAAAAGGCTACCATCCATTAGAGTAACAAAACCACAACAATGAACTATATTCCATAATGACAAGGCTACCATCCATTGGAGTAACAAAATCTCAACAACGAACTACCTTCCATAATGACAAGGCTACCATCCATTAGACTATCAAAATCTCAACAATGAACTAACTTCCGTAATGACAAGGCTTCCATCCATTAGAGTACCAAAATCCCAACAACAAACTACTTTCCATAATGACAATGCTACCATCCATTAGAGTAACAAAATCTTCATAACGAACTACCTTCCATAATGGCATCACTACCATCCATTGGAGTAACAAAATCTAAACAATGATTTACCCTCCATAATGACATCGCTACAATCCAATGGAGTAACAAAATCTCAACAATGAACTACATTCCATAATGACAAGGCTACCATCCATTGGAGTAACAAAATATCAACAACGAACTACCTTCCATAATAACATCGCTACCATCCATTGGAGTAACAAAATCTAAACAATGATTTATCTTCAAAAATTAAAAGGCTACCATCCATTGGAGTAACAAAAACTAAACAACGAACTACCTTCCATAATGACAAGGCTACCATCCATTGGAGTAACAAAATCTCAACAATGAACTACCTTCCATAATGAAAAGGCTACCACCCATTTGAGGAACAAAATCCCATCATTGAACTACCTTGCATAATGACAAGGCTACCATTCATTAGAGTAACAAAATCTCAACAACGAACTAGCTTCCGTAATTACAAGGCTACCATCTATTAGAGTACCAAAATCCCAACAAAAAACTACTTTCAATATTGACAATGCTACCATCCATTATAGTCACAAAATCTCCACAATGAACTACCTTCCATAATGACATCGTTACCATCCATTGGAGTAACAAAATCAAAATAACGAACTACCTTCCATAAGGACATAGCTACCATCCATTGGAGTAACAAAATTACTGCAACAATTTACCTTCCATAATGACAAGGCTACCATCCATTGGAGTAATAAAATCTAATCAATGAACTACCTTCCATAATGACAAGGCTACCATGCATTAGAGTAACAAAAACTCAACAATGAACTACCACCAGTGAGGAAAAGGCTACAATCAATTAGAGTAACAAACCCTCACCAATGAACTATATTCCATAATGAAGGGGATTCCATCCATTAGAGTACCAAAATCCCAACAACAAACTACCTTCCATAATGACAATGCTACCATCCATTAAAGTAACAAAATCATCACAACGAACTACCTTCCATAATGACATCGCTACCATCCATTGGAGTAACAAAATCTAAACAATGATTTACCTTCCATAATGACAAGGCTACCATCCAATGGAGTAACAAAATCTCAACAATGAACTACATTCCATAATGACAAGGCTACCATCCATTGGAGTAACAAAATATCAACAACGAACTACCTTCCATAATGACAAGGCTACCATCTATTGGAGTAACAAAATCTTAACAACAAACTACCTTCCATAATGACAAGGCTACCATCCATTTGAGTACCAAAATCCCAACAACGAACTACCTTCCATAATGACCAGGCTACCATCCATTTGAGTAACAAAATCCTAACAACAAACTACCTTCCATAATGACAAGGCTACAATCCATTAGAGTAATAAAATCTCAACAAAGAACTACCTTCCATAATGACAAGGATACCATTCATTAGAGTAACAAAATCTCAACAACGAACTGGCTTCCGTAATGACAAGGCTACCATCTATTAGAGTACCAAAATCCTAACAACAAACTACTTTCAATAATGACAATGCTACCATCCATTAGAGTAACAAAATCTCCACAACAAACTACCGTCCATAACGACATCGCTACCATCCATTGGAGTAACAAAATCTTAACAATGATTTACCTTCAATAATTACAAGGCTACCATCCAATGGAGTAACAAAATCTCAACAACGAACTACCTTCCATAATGACAAGGCTACCATCTATTAGAGTAACAAAAACTCATCAATGAACTACCATCCGTAATGACTAGGCTAACATCCATTAGAGTAACAAAATCTCAACAATGAACTACATTCCATAATGACAAGGCTACCATCCATTGGAGTAACAAAATCTAAACAACGAACTACCTTCCATAATGACAAGGCTACCATCCATTGGAGTAACAAAATCTCAACAACGAACTACCTTCCATAATGACAAGGCTACCATCCATTTGAGTACCAAAATCCAAACAACGAACTACCTTCCATAATGACCAGGCTACCGTCCATTTGAGTAACAAAATCCTAACAACTAAGTACCTTCCATAATGACAAAGATACCATCCATTAGAGTAACAAAATCTCAACAACGAACTAGCTTCCATAATGACAAGGCTTCCACCCATTTGAGTAACAAAATCCCATCAACGAACTACCTTCCATAATGACAAGGCTACCATTCATTAGAGTAACAAAATCTCAACAATGAACTAGCTTCTGTAATTACAAGGCTACCATCTATTAGAGTACCAAAATCCCAACAACATACTACTTTCAATATTGACAATGCTACCATCCATTATAGTCACAAAATCTCCACAACGAACTACCTTCCATAATGACATTGTTACCATCCATTAGAGTAACAAAATCTAAATAACGAACTACCTTCCATAAGGACATAGTTACCATCCATTGGAGTAACAAAATCTCAGCAACAATTTACCTTCCATAATGATAAGGCTACCATCCATTCGAGTAATAAAATCTCATCAATGAACTACCTTCCATAATGACAAGGCTACCATGCATTAGAGTAACAAAAACTCAACAATGAACTACCACCCGTGATGAAAAGGATACCATCCATTAGAGTAACAAAACCTCAACAATGAACTATATTCCATAATAACAAGGCTACCATCCATTGGAGTAACAAAATCTCAACAATGAACTACCTTCCATAATGACAAGGCTACCATCCATTAGACTATCAAAATCTCAACAACGAACTAGCTTCCACAATGACAAGGCTTCTATCAATTAGAGTACCAAAATCCCAACAACAAACTACCTTCCATAATGACAATGCTACCATCCATTAGAGTAACAAAATCTTCACAACGAACTACCTTCCATAATGACATCTCTACCATCCATTGGAGTAACAAAATCTAAACAATGATTTACCTTCAATAATGACAAGGCTACCATACAATGGAGTAACAAAATCTCAACAATGAACTACATTCCATAATGACAAGGCTACCATCCATTGGAGTAACAAAATATCAACAACGAACTATCTTCCATAATGACAAGGCTACCATCCATTGGAGTAACAAAATCTCAACAACAAACTACCTTCCATAATGACAAGGCTACCATACATTTGAGTACCAAAATCCCAACAATGAACTACCTTCCATAATGACCAAGCTACCATCCATTTGAGTAACAAAATCCTAACAACGAACTACCTTCCATAATGACAAGGCTACCATCCATTAGGGTAATAAAATCTCAACAACAAACTACCTTCCACAATGACAAGGATACCATTCATTAGAGTAACAAAATCTCAACAACGAACTGGCTTCCGTAATGACAAGGCTACCATCTATTAGAGTACCAAAATCCCAACAACAAACTACTTTCAATAATGACAATGCTACCATCCATTAGAGTAACAAAATCTCCACAACGGACTACCTTCCATAATGAAATCGCTACCATCCATTAGAGTAACAAAATCTAAACAATGATTTACCTTCAATAATTAAAAGGCTACCATCCAATGAAGTAACAAAATCTCAACAACGAACTACCTTCCATAATGACAAGGCTACCATCTATTAGAGTAACAAAAACTCATCAATGAACTACCATATGTAATGACTAGGCTAACATCCATTAGAGTAACAAAATCTCAACAATGAACTACATTCCATAATGACAAGGCTACCATCCATTGGAGTAACAAAATCTAAACAACGAACTACCTTCCATAATGACAAGGCTACCATCCATTGGAGTATCAAAATCTCAACAACAAACTACCTTCCATAATGACAAGGCTACCATCCATTTGAGTACCAAAATCCAAACAACGAACTACCTTCCATAATGACAAGGCTAGCATCCATTTGAGTAACAAAATCCTAACAACGAACTACCTTCCATAATGACAAGGCTACCATCCATTAGAGTAACAAAATCTCAAGAACGAACTAGCTTCCATAATAACAGGGCTACCACCCATTTGAGTAACAAAATCCCATCAGTGAACTACCTTCCATAATGACAAGGCTACCATTCATTAGAGTAACAAAATCTCAACAACGAACTAGCTTCCGTAATTACAAGGCTACCATCTATTAGAGTACCAAAATCCCAACAACAAACTACTTTCAATATTGACAATGCTACCATCCATTATAGTCACAAAATCTCCACAACGAACTACCTTCCATAATGACATCGTTACCATCCATTAGAGTAACAAAATCTAAATAACGAACTACCTTCCATAAGGACATAGCTACCATCCATTGGAGTAACAAAATCTCAGCAACAATTTACCTTCCATAATGACAAGGCTACCATTCATTGGAGTAATAAAATCTAATCAATGAACTACCTTCCATAATGACAAGGCTACCATGCATTATAGTAACAAAAACTCAACAATGAACTACCACCCGTGATGAAAAGGCTACCATCAATTAGACTAACAAAACCTTAACAATGAACTATATTCCATAATGACAAGGCTACCATCCATTTGAGTAACAAAATCTCAACAACGAACTACCTTCCATAATGACAAGGCTACCATCCATTAGACTATCAAAATCTCAACAATGAACTAGCTTCCATAATGACAAGGATTCCATCCATTAGACTACCAAAATCCTAACAACAAACTACCTTCCATAATGACAATGCTACCATCCATTAGAGTAACAAAATCTTCACAACCGACTACCTTCCATAATGACATCGCTACCATCCATTGGAGTAACAAAATCTAAACAATGATTTACCTTCCATAATGACAAGGCTACCATCCATTGGAGTAACAAAATATCAACAACGAACTACCTTCCATAATGACAAGGCTACCATCTATTGGAGTAACAAAATATCAACAACAAACAACCTTCCATAATGACAAGGCTACCATCCATTTGTGTACCAAAATCCCAACAACGAACTACCTTCCATAATGACCAGGCTACCATCCATTTGAGTAACAAAATCCTAACAACGAACTACCTTACATAATGACAAGGCTACCATCCATTAGAGTAATAAAATATCAAAAACAAACTACCTTCCATAATGACATCGTTACCATCCATTAGAGTAACAAAATCTAAATAACAAACTACCTTCCATAAGGACATATCTACCATCCATTGGAGTAACAAAATCTCAGCAACAATTTACCTTCCATAATGATAAGGCTACCATTCATTGGAGTAATAAAATCTAATCAATGAACTACCTTCCATAATGACAAGGCTACCATGCATTAGAGTAACAAAAACTCAACAATGAACTACCACCCGTGATGAAAAAGCTACCATCAATTAGAGTAACAAAACCTCAACAATGAACTATATTCAATAATGACAAGGCTACCATCCATTGGAGTATCAAAATCTCAACAACGAACTACCTTCCATAATGACAAGGCTACCATCCATTAGACTATCAAAATCTCAACAACGAACTAGCTTCCGTAATAACAAGGATTCCATCCATTAGAGTACCAAAATCCCAACAACAAACTACCTTCCATAATGACAATGCTACCATCCATTAGAGTAACAAAATCTTCACAACCGACTACCTTCCATAATGACATCGCTACCATCCATTGGAGTAACAAAATCTAAACAATGACTTACCTTCCATAATGACAAGGCTACCATCCAATGGAGTACCAAAATCTCAACAATGAACTACATTCCATAAAGACAAGGCTACCATCCATTAGAGTAACAAAATATCAACAACGAACTACCTTCCATAATGACAAGGCTACCATCTATTGGAGTAACAAAATATCAAAAACAAACTACCTTCCATAATGACAAGGCTACCATCCATTTGAGTACCAAAAACCCAACAACAAACTACCTTCCATAATGACCAGGCTACCATCCATTTGAGTAACAAAATCCTAACAACGAACTACCTTACATAATGACAAGGCTACCATCCATTAGAGTAATAAAATCTCAAAAACGAACTACCTTCCATAATGACATCGTTACCATCCATTAGAGTAACAAAATCTAAATAACGAACTACCTTCCATAAGGACATAGCTACCATTCATTGGAGTAACAAAATCTCAGCAACAATTTACCTTCCATAATGACAAGGCTACCATTCATTGGAGTAATAAAATCTAATCAATGAACTACCTTCCATAATGACAAGGCTACCATGCATTAGAGTAACAAAAACTCAACAGTGAACTACCACCCGTGATGAAAAGGCTACCATCAATTAGAGTAACAAAACCTCAACAATGAACTATATTCCATAATGACAAGGCTACCATCCATTGGAGTAACAAAATCTCAACAACGAACTACCTTCCATAATGACAAGGCTACCATCCATTAGACTATCAAAATCTCAACAACGAACTAGCTTCCGTAATAACAAGGATTCCATCCATTAGAGTACCAAAATCCCAACAACAAACTACCTTCCATAATGACAATGCTACCATCCATTAGAGTAACAAAATCTTCACAACTGACTACCTTCCATAATGACATCGCTACCATCCATTGGAGTAACAAAATCTAAACAATGATTTACCTTCCATAATGACAAGGCTACCATCCAATGGAGTAACAAAATCTCAACAATGAACTACATTCCATAATGACAAGGCTACCATCCATTAGAGTAACAAAATATCAACAACGAACTACCTTCCATAATGACAAGGCTACCATCTATTGGAGTAACAAAATATCAACAACAAACTACCTTCCATAATGACAAGGCTACCATCCAATGGAGTAACAAAATCTCAACAATGAACTACATTCCATAATGACAAGGCTACCATCCATTAGAGTAACAAAATATCAACAACGAACTACCTTCCATAATGACAAGGCTACCATCTATTGGAGTAACAAAATATCAACAACAAACTACCTTCCATAATGACAAGGCTACCATCCATTTGAGTACCAAAATCCCAACAACGAACTACCTTCCATAATGACCAGGCTACCATCCATTTGAGTAACAAAATCCTAACAACGAACTACCTTACATAATGACAAGGCTACCATCCATTAGAGTAATAAAATCTCAAAAACGAACTACCTTCCATAATGACAAGGATACCATTCATTAGAGTAACAAAATCTCAACAATGAACTGGCTTCCGTAATGACAAGGCTACCATCTATTAGAGTACCAAAATCCTAACAACAAACTACTTTCAATAATGACAATGCTACCATCCATTAGAGTAACAAAATCTCCACAACGAACTACCATCCATAATGACATCGCTACAATCCATTGGAGTAACAAAATCTAAACAATGATTTACCTTCAATAATTACAAGGCTACCATCCAATGGAGTAATAAAATCTCAACAATGAACTACCTTCAATAATGACAAGGCTACCATCTATTAGAGTAACAAAAACTCATCAATGAACTACCATCTGTAATGACTAGGCTAACATCCATTAAAGTAACAAAATCTCAACATTGAACTACATTCCATAATGACAAGGCTACCATTCATTAGAGTAACAAAATCTCAACAACGAACTAGCTTCCGTAATTACAAGGCTACCATCTATTAGTGTACCAAAATCCCAACAACAAACTACTTTCAATATTGACAATGCTACCATCCATTATAGTCACAAAATCTCCATAACAAACTACCTTCCATAATGACATTGTTACCATCCATTAGAGTAACAAAATCCTAACAATGAACTACCTTCCATAATGACAAGGCTACCATCCATTAGAGTAACAAAATCTCAACAACGAACTAGCTTCCATAATGACAAGGCTACCACCCATTTGAGTAACAAAATCCCATCAATGAACTACCTTACATAATGACAAGGCTACCATTCATTAGAGTAACAAAATATCAACAACGAACTAGCTTCCGTAATTACAAGGCTACCATATATTAGAGTACCAAAATCCCAACAACAAACTACTTTCACTATTGACAATTCTACCATCCATTATAGTCACAAAATCTCCACAACGAACTACCTTCCATAATGACATCGTTACCATCAATTAGAGTAACAAAATCTAAATAACAAACTACCTTCCATAAGGACATAGCTACCATCCATTGGAGTAACAAAACCTCAGCAACAATTTACCTTCCATAATGACAAGGCTACCATCCATTCGAGTAATAAAATCTCATCAATGAACTACCTTCCATAATGACAAGGCTACCATGCATTAGATTAACAAAAACTCAACAATGAACTACCACCCGTGATGAAAAGTCTACCATCCATTAGAGTAACAAAACCTCAACAATGAACTATATTCCATAATGACAAGGCTACCATCCATTGGAGTAACAAAATCTCAACAACGAACTACCTTCCATAATGACAAGGCTACCATCCATTAGACTATCAAAATCTCAACAACGAACTAGCTTCCTTAATAACAAGGATTCCATCCATTAGAGTACCAAAATCCCAACAACAAACTACCTTCCATAATGACAATGCTACGATCCATTATAGTAACAAAATCTTCACAACTTACTACCTTCCATAATGACATCGCTACCATCCATTGGAGTAACAAAATCTAAACAATGATTTACCTTCCATAATGACAAGGCTACCATCCAATGGAGTAACAAAATCTCAACAATGAACTACATTCCATAATGACAAGGCTACCATCCATTAGAGTAACAAAATATCAACAACGAACTACCTTCAATAATGACAAGGCTACCATCTATTGAAGTAACAAAATATCAACAACAAACTACCTTCCATAATGACAAGGCTACGATCCAATGGAGTAACAAAATCTCAACAATGAACTACATTCCATAATGACAAGGCTACCATCCATTAGAGTAACAAAATATCAACAACGAACTACCTTCCATAATGACAAGGCTACCATCTATTGGAGTAACAAAATATCAACAACAAACTACCTTCCATAATGACAAGGCTACCATCCATTTGAGTAACAAAATCCCAACAACGAACTACCTTCCATAATGACCAGGCTACCATCCATTTGAGTAACAAAATCCTAACAACGAACTACCTTACATAATGACAAGGCTACCATCCATTAGAGTAATAAAATCTCAAAAACGAACTACCTTCCATAATGACAAGGATACCATTCATTAGAGTAACAAAATCTCAACAATGAACTGGCTTCCGTAATGACAAGGCTACCATCTATTAGAGTACCAAAATCCTAACAACAAACTACTTTCAATAATGACAATGCTACCATCCATTAGAGTAACAAAATCTCCACAACGAACTACCATCCATAATGACATCGCTACAATCCATTGGAGTAACAAAATCTAAACAATGATTTACCTTCAATAATTACAAGGCTACCATCCAATGGAGTAATAAAATCTCAACAATGAACTACCTTCAATAATGACAAGGCTACCATCTATTAGAGTAACAAAAACTCATCAATGAACTACCATCTGTAATGACTAGGCTAACATCCATTAGAGTAACAAAATCTCAACATTGAACTACATTCCATAATGACAAGGCTACCATTCATTAGAGTAACAAAATCTCAACAACGAACTAGCTTCCGTAATTACAAGGCTACCATCTATTAGTGTACCAAAATCCCAACAACAAACTACTTTCAATATTGACAATGCTACCATCCATTATAGTCACAAAATCTCCATAACAAACTACCTTCCATAATGACATTGTTACCATCCATTAGAGTAACAAAATCCTAACAATGAACTACCTTCCATAATGACAAGGCTACCATCCATTAGAGTAACAAAATCTCAACAACGAACTAGCTTCCATAATGACAAGGCTACCACCCATTTGAGTAACAAAATCCCATCAATGAACTACCTTACATAATGACAAGGCTACCATTCATTAGAGTAACAAAATATCAACAACGAACTAGCTTCCGTAATTACAAGGCTACCATATATTAGAGTACCAAAATCCCAACAACAAACTACTTTCACTATTGACAATTCTACCATCCATTATAGTCACAAAATCTCCACAACGAACTACCTTCCATAATGACATCGTTACCATCAATTAGAGTAACAAAATCTAAATAACAAACTACCTTCCATAAGGACATAGCTACCATCCATTGGAGTAACAAAACCTCAGCAACAATTTACCTTCCATAATGACAAGGCTACCATCCATTCGAGTAATAAAATCTCATCAATGAACTACCTTCCATAATGACAAGGCTACCATGCATTAGATTAACAAAAACTCAACAATGAACTACCACCCGTGATGAAAAGTCTACCATCCATTAGAGTAACAAAACCTCAACAATGAACTATATTCCATAATGACAAGGCTACCATCCATTGGAGTAACAAAATCTCAACAACGAACTACCTTCCATAATGACAAGGCTACCATCCATTAGACTATCAAAATCTCAACAACGAACTAGCTTCCTTAATAACAAGGATTCCATCCATTAGAGTACCAAAATCCCAACAACAAACTACCTTCCATAATGACAATGCTACAATCCATTATAGTAACAAAATCTTCACAACTTACTACCTTCCATAATGACATCGCTACCATCCATTGGAGTAACAAAATCTAAACAATGATTTACCTTCCATAATGACAAGGCTACCATCCAATGGAGTAACAAAATCTCAACAATGAACTACATTCCATAATGACAAGGCTACCATCCATTAGAGTAACAAAATATCAACAACGAACTACCTTCAATAATGACAAGGCTACCATCTATTGAAGTAACAAAATATCAACAACAAACTACCTTCCATAATGACAAGGCTACGATCCAATGGAGTAACAAAATCTCAACAATGAACTACATTCCATAATGACAAGGCTACCATCCATTAGAGTAACAAAATATCAACAACGAACTACCTTCCATAATGACAAGGCTACCATCTATTGGAGTAACAAAATATCAACAACAAACTACCTTCCATAATGACAAGGCTACCATCCATTTGAGTAACAAAATCCCAACAACGAACTACCTTCCATAATGACCAGGCTACCATCCATTTGAGTAACAAAATCCTAACAACGAACTACCTTACATAATGACAAGGCTACCATCCATTAGAGTAATAAAATCTCAAAAACGAACTACCTTCCATAATGACAAGGATACCATTCATTAGAGTAACAAAATCTCAACAATGAACTGGCTTCCGTAATGACAAGGCTACCATCTATTAGAGTACCAAAATCCTAACAACAAACTACTTTCAATAATGACAATGCTACCATCCATTAGAGTAACAAAATCTCCACAACGAACTACCATCCATAATGACATCGCTACAATCCATTGGAGTAACAAAATCTAAACAATGATTTACCTTCAATAATTACAAGGCTACCATCCAATGGAGTAATAAAATCTCAACAATGAACTACCTTCAATAATGACAAGGCTACCATCTATTAGAGTAACAAAAACTCATCAATGAACTACCATCTGTAATGACTAGGCTAACATCCATTAGAGTAACAAAATCTCAACATTGAACTACATTCCATAATGACAAGGCTACCATTCATTATAGTAACAAAATCTCAACAACGAACTAGCTTCCGTAATTACAAGGCTACCATCTATTAGAGTACCAAAATCCCAACAACAAATTACTTTCAATATTGACAATGCTACCATCCATTATAGTCACAAAATCTCCATAACAAACTACCTTCCATAATGACATTGTTACCATCCATTAGAGTAACAAAATCCTAACAATGAACTACCTTCCATAATGACAAGGCTACCATCCATTAGAGTAACAAAATCTCAACAACGAACTAGCTTCCATAATGACAAGGCTACCACCCATTTGAGTAACAAAATCCCATCAATGAACTACCTTACATAATGACAAGGCTACCATTCATTAGAGTAACAAAATATCAACAACGAACTAGCTTCCGTAATTACAAGGCTACCATATATTAGAGTACCAAAATCCCAACAACAAACTACTTTCACTATTGACAATTCTACCATCCATTATAGTCACAAAATCTCCACAACGAACTACCTTCCATAATGACATCGTTACCATCAATTAGAGTAACAAAATCTAAATAACAAACTACCTTCCATAAGGACATAGCTACCATCCATTGGAGTAACAAAACCTCAGCAACAATTTACCTTCCATAATGACAAGGCTACCATCCATTCGAGTAATAAAATCTCATCAATGAACTACCTTCCATAATGACAAGGCTACCATGCATTAGATTAACAAAAACTCAACAATGAACTACCACCCGTGATGAAAAGGCTACCATCCATTAGAGTAACAAAACCTCAACAATGAACTATATTCCATAATGACAAGGCTACCATCCATTGGAGTAACAAAATCTCAACAATGAACTACATTCCATAATGACAAGGCTACCATTCATTAGAATATCAAAATCTCAACAACGAACTAGCTTCCGTAATGACAAGGCTTCCATCCATTAGAGTACCAAAATCCCAACAACAAACTACCTTCCATAATGATAATGCTACCATTCATTAGAGTAACAAAATCTTCACAACGAAATACCTTCCATAATGACATCGCTACCATCCATTGGAGTAACAAAATCTAAACAATGACTTACCTTCCATAATGACAAGGCTACCATCCAATGGAGTAACAAAATCTCAACAATGAACTATATTCCATAATGACAAGGCTAACATCCATTGGAGTAACAAAATATCAACAACGAACTACCTTCCATAATGAAAAGGCTACCATCCATTGGAGTAACAAAATCTCAACAACAAACTACCTTCAATAATGACAAGGCTACCATCCATTTGAGTACCAAAATCCCAACAACAAACTACCTTCCATAATGACCAGGCTATCATCCATTTGAGTAACAAAATCCTAACAACGAACTACCTTCCATAATGACAAGGCTACGATCCATTAGAGTAATAAAATCTCAACAACGAACTACCTTCCATAATGACAAGTATACCATTCATTAGAGTAACAATATCTTAACAACCAACTGGCTTCCGTAATGACAATGCTACCATCCATTAGAGTAACAAAATCTCCACAATGAACTACCTTCTATAATGACATCGCTACTATCCATTGGAGTAACAAAATCTAAACAATGATTTACCTTCCATAATTACAAGGCTACCATCCAATGGAGTAACAAAATCTCAACAACGAACTACCTTCCATAATGACATCGCTACCATCCATTGGAGTAACAATATCTAAACAATGATTTACCTTCCATAATGACAAGGCTACCGTCCAATGGAGTAACAAAATCTCAACAATGAACTACCTTCTGTAATGAAAAGGCTACCATCTATTAGTGTACCAAAATCCCAACAACAAACTACCTTCAATAATGACAATGCTACCATCCATTAAAGTAACAAAATCTCCACAACGAATTACCTTCCATAATGACATCGCTACCATCCACTGGAGTAACAGAATCTCAACAACAATTTACCTTCCATAATGACAAGGCTACCATCCAATGGAGTAACAAAATCTCAACAACGAACTACCTTTTGTAATGACAAGGCTACCATCCATTAGAGTAACAAAATCTCAACAACGAACTACCTTCCATAAGGACATCTCTACCATCCATTAGAGTAACAAAATATCAACAACGAACTACCTTCCATATTAACAAGGCTACCATCCATTGAACTAACAAAATCTCAACAAAAAACTGCCTTCCATAATGACAAGGCTACCATCCATTGGAGTAAGAAAATCTCAACAACGAACTACCTTCCTTAATGACAAGGCTACTATCCATTAAAGTAACAAAATCCAAACAACTAAGTACCTTCCATAATGACAAGGCTAGCATACATTAGAGTAACAAAATCCCAACAACAAACTACCTTCCATAATGACAAGGCTACCATTTATTAGAGTAACAAAATCTCAACAATGAACTACATTCCATAATGACAAGGCTACCATCCATTGGAGTAACAAAATATCAACAACAAACTACATTCCATAATGACAAGGCTACCATCCATTGGAGTAACAAAATCTCAATAACAAACTACCTTCCATATGGACAAGGCTACCATCCATTTGAGTACCAAAATCCCAACAACAAACTACCTTCCATAATGACCAGGATAACATCCATTTGAATAACAAAATCCTAACAACGAACTACCTTCCATAATGACAAGGCTACCATCCATTAGAGTAATAAAATCTCAACAACGAACTATCTTCCGTAATGACAAGGCTACCATCCATTTGAGTAACAAAATCCCAACAACGAACTACCTTCCATAATGACAAGGCTACCCATTCCTTAGGGTAACAAAATCTCAACAACGAACTGGCTTCCGTAATGATAAGGCTACCATCTATTAGAGTACCAAAATCCCAACAACAAACTACTTTCAATAATGACAATGCTACCATCCATTAGAGTAACAAAATCTCCACAACGAACTACCTTCCATAATGACATCGCTACCATCCATTGGAGTAACAAAATCTAAGCAATGATTTACCTTCCATAATGACAAGGCTACCATCCAATGGAGTAACAAAATCTCTACAATGAACTACCTTCCGCAATGACAAGGCTACCATCCATTGGAGTACCAAAATCTAAACAATGATTTACCTTCAATAATTACAAGGCTACCATCCAATGGAGTAACAAAATCTCAACAACGAACTACCTTCCATAATGACAAGGCTACCATCTATTAGAGTAACAAAAACTCATCAATGAACTACCATCTGTAATGACTAGGCTAACATCCATTAGAGTAACAAAATCTCAACAATGAACTACATTCCATAATGACAAGGCTACCATCCATTGGAGTAACAAAATCTAAACAACGAACTACCTTCCGTAATGACAAGGCTACCATCCATTGGAGTAACAAAATCTCAACAATGAACTACCTTCCATAATGACAAGGCTACCATCCGTTTGAGTACCAAAATCCAAACAACGAACTACCTTCCATAATGACCAGGCTACCATCCATTTGAGTAACAAAATCCTAACAATGAACTACCTTCCATAATGACAAGGCTTCCATCCATTAAAGTAACAAAATCTCAACAATGAACTAGATTCCGTAATTACAAGGCTACCATCTATTAGTGTACCAAAATCCCAACAACAAACTACTTTCGATATTGACAATGCTACCATCCATTATAGTCACAAAATCTCCACAACGAACTACCTTCCATAATGACATCGTTACCATCCATTAGAGCAACAAAATCTAAATAATGAACTACCTTCCATAAGGACATAGCTACCATCCATTGGAGTAACAAAATCTCAGCAACAATTTTCCTTCCATAATGACAAGGCTACCATCCATTCGAGTAATAAAATCTCATCAATGAACTACCTTCCATAATGACAAGGCTACCATGCATTAGAGTAACAAAAACTCAACAATGAACTACCACCCGTGATGAAAAGGCTACCATCCATTAGATTAACAAAACCTCAACAATGAACTATATTCCATAATGACAAGGCTACCATCCATTGGAGTAACAAAATCTCAACAATGAACTACCTTCCATAATGGCAAGGCTACCATCCATTAGACTATCAAAATCTCAACAACGAACTAGCTTCCGTAATGACAAGGCTTCCATCCATTAGAGTTCCAAAATCCCAACTACAAACTACCTTCCATAATGACAATGCTACCATCCATTAGAGTAACAAAATCTCCACAACGAACTACCTTCCATAATGACAGGGATACCATTCATTAGGGTAACAAAATCTCAACAACGAACTGGCTTACGTAATGACAAGGCTACCATCTATTAGAGTACCAAAATCCCAACAACAAACTACTTTCAATAATGACAATGCTATCATCCATTAGAGTAATAAATTCTCCATAACGAAATACCTTCCATAATGACATCGCTACCATCCATTGGAGTAACAAAATCTAAGCAATGATTTACCTTCCATAATGACAAGGCTAACATCCAATGGAGTAACAAAATCTCAACAATGAACTACCTTCCGTAATGACAAGGCTACCATCTATTAGTGTACCAAAATCACAACAACAAACTACCTTCAATAATGACAATGCTTCCATCCATTAGAATAACAAAATCTGCACAACAAACTACCTTCCATAATGACATCGCTACCATCCATTGGAGTAACAAAATCTAAACAATGATTTATCTTCCATAATGACAAGGCTACCATCCAATGGAGTAACAAAATCTCAACAACGAACTACCTTTTGTAATGACAAGGCTACCGTCCATTAGAGTAACAAAATCTCAACAACGAACTACCTTCCATAAGGACATCTCTACCATCCATTAGAGTAACAAAATATCAACAATGAAATACCTTCCATAATGACATAGCTAACATCCATTGGAGTAACAGAATCTCAACAACAATTTACCTTCCATAATGACAAGGCTACCATCCAATGGAGTAACAAAATCTCAACAACGAACTACCTTCCATAACGACAAGGCTACCATCCATTAAAGTAAAAAAATCTCAACAACAAACTACCTTCCATAATGTCAAGGCTACCATCAACTGGAGTAACAAGATCTCAACAACGAACTACCTTCCATATTGACAAGGCTACCATCCATTGAACTAACAAAATCTCAACAAAAAACTGCCTTCCATAATGGCAAGGCTACCATCCATTGGAGTAAGAAAATCTCAACAACGAACTACCTTCCTTAATGACACGGCTACCATCCATTAAAGTAACAAAATCCAAACAACTATGTACCTTCCATAATGACAAGGCTACCATACATTAGAGTAACAAAATCCCAACAACAAACTACCTTCCATAATGACAAGGCTACCATCTATTAGAGTAACAAAAACTCATCAATGTACTACCATCTGTAAGGACTAGGCTAACATCCATTAGAGTAACAAAATCCCAACAATGAACTACATTCCATAATGACAAGGCTACCATCCATTGGAGTAACAAAATCTCAACAAAGAACTACCTTCCATAATGACAAGGCTACCATCTATTGGAGTAACAAAATGTCAACAATGAACTACCTTCCATAATTACAAGGCTACCATCCATTTGAGTATCAAAATATAAACAACGAACTACCTTCCATAATGACCAGGCTACCATCCATTTGAGTAAAAAAATCCTAACAACAAACTACCTTCCATAATGACAAGGCTACCATCCATTAAAGTAACAAAATCTCAACAACGAACTAACTTCCATAATGACAAGGCTACCACACATTTGATTAACAAAATCCCATCAAAGAACTACCTTCCATAATGACAAGGCTACCATTCATTAGAGTAACAAAATCTCAACAACGAACTAGCTTCCGTAATTACAAGTCTACCATCTATTAGAGTACCAAAATCCCAACAACAAACTACTTTCAATATTGACAATGCTACCATCTATTATAGTCACAAAATCTCCACAACGAACTACCTTCCATAATGACATCGTTACCTTCCATTAGAGTAACAAAATCTCAGCAATAATTTACGTTCCATAATGACAAGGCTACCATCCATTGGAGTAATAAAATCTCATCAATGAACTACCTTCCATAATGACAAGGATACCATGCATTAGAGTAATAAAAACTCAAAAATGAACTACCACCCGCGATGAAAAGGCTACCATCCATTAGAGTGACAAAACCTCAACAATGAACTATATTCCATAATTACAAGGCTACCATCCATTGGAGTAACAAAATCTCAACAACAAACTACCTTTTGTAATGACAAGGATACCATCCATTAGAGTAACAAAATATCAACAATGAACTACCTTCCATAAGGACATCTCTACCATCCATTAGAGTAACAAAATATCAACAACAAACTACCTTCCATAAGGACATAGCTAACATCCATTGGAGTAACAGAATCTCAACAACAATTTACCTTCCATAATGAAAAGGCTACATCCAATGGAGTTACAAAATCTCAACAACGAACTACCTTCCATATTGACAAGGCTACCATCCATTGAACTAACAAAATCTCAACAAAAAACTGCCTTCCATAATGACAAGGCTACCATCCATTGGAGTAAGAAAATCTCAACAACGAACTACCTTCCTTAATGACAAGGCTACCATCCATTAAAGTAACAAAATCCAAACAAATAAGTACCTTCCATAATGACAAGGCTACCATACATTAGAGTAACAAAATCCCAACAACAAACTACCTTCCATAATGACAAGGCTACCATCTATTAGAGTAACAAAAACTCATCAATGAACTACCATCTGTAATGACTAGGCTAACATCCATTAGAGTAACAAAATCTCAACAATGAACTACATTCCATAATGACAAGGCTACCATCCATTGGAGTAACAAAATCTCAACAACGAACTACATTCCATAATGACAAGGCTACCATCCATTGGAGTAACAAAATCTCAACAATGAACTACCTTCCATAATGACAAGGCTACCATCCATTTGAGTACCAAAATACAAACAACGAACTACCATCCATTATAGTCACAAAATCTCCACAACGAACAACCTTCCATCATGACATCGTTACCATCCATTGGAGTAACAAAATCTCAGCAACAATTTACCTTCCACAATGACAAGGCTACCATCCTTTAGAGTAATAAAATCTCATCAATGAACTTCCTTCCATAATGACAAGGCTACCATGCATTAGAGTAACAAAAACTCAACAATGAACTACCACTCGTGATGAAAAGGCTACCATCCATTAGAGTAACAAAACTTCAACAATGAACTATATTCCATAATGACAAGGCTACCATCCATTGGAGTAAGAAAATCTCAACAACGAACTACCTTCCATAATGACAAGGCTACCATCCATTAGACTATCAAAATCTCAACAACGAACTAGCTTCCGAAATGACAAGGCTTCCATCCATTAGAGTACCAAAATCCCAACAACAAACTACCTTCCATAATGACAATGCTACCATCCATTAGAGTAACAAAATCTTCACAACGAACTACCTTCCATATTGACATCGCTACCATCCATTGGAGTAACAAAATCTAAACAATGATTTACCTTCCGTAATGACAAGGCTACCATCCAATGGAGTAACGAAATCTCAACAATGAACTACATTCCATAATGACAAGGCTACCATCCATTGGAGTAACAAAATATCAACAACGAACTACCTTCCATAATGACAAGGCTACCATCCATTGGAGTAACAAAATCTAAACAACAAACTACCTTCCATAATGACAAGGCTACCATCCATTTGAGTACCAAAATCCCAACAACGAACTACCTTCCATAATGACAAGGCTACCATCCATTAGAGTAATAAAATCTCAACAACGAACTAGCTTCCGTAATGACAAGGCTACCATCCATTTGAGTAACAAAATCCCAACAATGAACTACCTTCCATAATGACAAGGCTACCATTCCTTAGAGTAACAGAATCTCAACAACAAACTAGCTTCCGTAATGACAAGGCTACCATCGATTAGAGTACCAAAATCCCAACAACAAACTACTTTCAATAATGACAATGCTACCGTCCATTAGAGTAACAAAATCTCCACAACGAACTATCTTCCATAATGACATTGCTACCATCCATTGGAGTAACAAAATCTAAACAATGATTTACCTTCCATAATGACAAGGCTACCATCCAATGGAGTAAAAAAATCTCAACAGTGAACTACTTTTCATAATGACATCGCTACCATCCATTGGAGTAACAAAATCTAAATAATGATTTACCTTCCATAATGACAAGGCTACCATCCAATGGAGTAACAAAATCTCAACAATGAACTACCTTCCGTAATGACAAGGCTACCATCTAATAGAGTACCAAAATCCCAACAACAGGCTACCTTCAATAATGACAATGCTACCATCCATTAGAGTAACAAAATCTCCATAATGAACTACCTTCCATAATGACATCGCTACCATCCATTGAAGTAACAAAATCTAAACAATGATTTATCTTCCATAATGACAAGGCTACCATCCAATGGAGTAACAAAATCTCAACAATGAACTACATTCCATAATGACAAGGCTACCATCCATTGGAGTAACAAAATATCAACAATGAACTACCTTCCATAATGACAAGGCTACCATCCATTGGAGTAACAAAATCTCAACAACAAACTACCTTCCATAATGACAAGGCTACCATCCATTTGAGTACCAAAATCCCAACAACGAACTACCTTCCATAATGACCAGACTACCATCCATTTAAGTAACAAAATCCTAACAACGAACTACCTTCCATAATGACAAGGCTACCATCCATTAGAGTAATAAAATCTCAACAACTAACTAGTTTCCGTAATGACAAGGCTACCATCCATTTGAGTAACAAAATCCCAACAACGAACTACCTTCCATAATGACAAGGCAACAATTCCTTAAAGTAACAAAATCTCAACAACGAACTAGCTTCCGTAATGACAAGGCTACCATCCATTAGAGTACCAAAATCCCAACAACAAACTACTTTCAATAATGACAATGCTACCATCCATTCGAGTAACAAAATCTCCACAACGAACTACCTTCCATAATGACATCGCTACCATCCATTGGAGTAACAAAATCTAAACAATGATTTACCTTCCATAATGACAAGGCTACCATCCAATGGAGTAAAAAAATCTCAACAGTGAACTACCTTCCATAATGGCATCGCTACCATCCATTGGAGTAACAAAATCTAAACAATGATTTACATTCCATAATGACAAGGCTACCATCCAATGGAGTAACAAAATCTCAACAACGAACTACCTTCCGTAATGACAAGGCTACCATCTATTAGAGTACCAAAATCCCAACAACAAACTACCTTCAATAATGACAATGATATCATCCATTAGAGTAACAAAATCTCCACAATGAACTACCTTCCATAATGACATCGCTACCATCCATTGGAGGTACAAAATCTAAACAATGATTTATCTTCCATAATGACAAGGCTACCATGCATTAGAGTAATAAAAACTCAATAATGAACTACCACCCGTGATGAAACGGCTACCATCCATTAGAGTAACAAAACTTCAACAATGAACTATATTCCATAATGACAAGGCTACCATCCATTGGAGTAAGAAAATCTCAACAACGAACTACCTTCCATAATGACAAGGCTACCATCCATTAGACTATCAAAATCTCAACAACGAACTAGCTTCCGAAATGACAAGGCTTCCATCCATTAGAGTACCAAAATCCCAACAACAAACTACCTTCCATAATGACAATGCTACCATCCATTAGAGTAACAAAATCTTCACAACGAACTACCTTCCATATTGACATCGCTACCATCCATTGGAGTAACAAAATCTAAACAATGATTTACCTTCCGTGATGACAAGGCTACCATCCAATGGAGTAACGAAATCTCAACAATGAACTACATTCCATAATGACAAGGCTACCATCCATTGGAGTAACAAAATATCAACAACGAACTACCTTCCATAATGACAAGGCTACCATCCATTGGAGTAACAAAATCTCAACAACAAACTACCTTCCATAATGACAAGGCTACCATCCATTTGAGTACCAAAATCCCAACAACGAACTACCTTCCATAATGAACAGGCTACCATCCATTTGAGTATCAAAATCCTAACAACGAACTACCTTCCATAATGACAAGGCTACCACCCATTAGAGTAATAAAATCTCAACAACGAACTAGCTTCCATAATGACAAGGCTACCATCTATTGGAGTAACAAAATGCAACAATGAACTACCTTCCATAATTACAAGGCTACCATCCATTTGATTATCAAAATATAAACAACGAACTACCTTCCATAATGACCAGGCTACCATCCATTTAGGTAAAAAAATCCTAACAACAAACTACCTTCCATAATGACAAGGCTACCATCCATTAAAGTAACAAAATCTCAACAACGAACGAACTTCCATAATGACAAGGCTACCACCCATTTGAGTAACAAAATCCCATCAAAGAACTACCTTCCATAATGACAAGGCTACCATTCATTAGAGTAACAAAATCTCAACAACAAACTAGCTTCTGTAATTACAAGTCTACCATCTATTAGAGTACCAAAATCCCAACAACAAACTACTTTCAATATTGACAATGCTACCATCTATTATAGTCACAAAATCTCCACAACGAACTACCTTCCATAATGACATCGTTACCTTCCATTAGAGTAACAAAATCTAAATAATGAACTACCTTCCATAAGGACATAGCTACCATCCATTGGAGTAACAAAATCTCAGCAATAATTTACGTTCCATAATGACAAGGCTACCATCCATTGGAGTAATAAAATCTCATCAATGAACTACCTTCCATAATGACAAGGATACCATGCATTAGAGTAATAAAAACTCAAAAATGAACTACCACCCGCGATGAAAAGGCTACCATCCATTAGAGTGACAAAACCTCAACAATGAACTATATTCCATAATTACAAGGCTACCATCCATTGGAGTAACAAAATCTCAACAACAAACTACCTTTTGTAATGACAAGGATACCATCCATTAGAGTAACAAAATATCAACAATGAACTACCTTCCATAAGGACATCTCTACCATCCATTAGAGTAACAAAATATCAACAACAAACTACCTTCCATAAGGACATAGCTAACATCCATTGGAGTAACAGAATCTCAACAACAATTTACCTTCCATAATGAAAAGGCTACATCCAATGGAGTTACAAAATCTCAACAACGAACTACCTTCCATATTGACAAGGCTACCATCCATTGAACTAACAAAATCTCAACATAAAACTGCCTTCCATAATGACAAGGCTACCATCCATTGGAGTAAGAAAATCTCAACAACGAACTACCTTCCTTAATGACAAGGCTACCATCCATTAAAGTAACAAAATCCAAACAAATAAGTACCTTCCATAATGACAAGGCTACCATACATTAGAGTAACAAAATCCCAACAACAAACTACCTTCCATAATGACAAGGCTACCATCTATTAGAGTAACAAAAACTCATCAATGAACTACCATCTGTAATGACTAGGCTAACATCCATTAGAGTAACAAAATCTCAACAATGAACTACATTCCATAATGACAAGGCTACCATCCATTGGAGTAACAAAATCTCAACAACGAACTACATTCCATAATGACAAGGCTACCATCCATTGGAGTAACAAAATCTCAACAATGAACTACCTTCCATAATGACAAGGCTACCATCCATTTGAGTACCAAAATACAAACAACGAACTACCATCCATTATAGTCACAAAATCTCCACAACGAACAACCTTCCATCATGACATCGTTACCATCCATTGGAGTAACAAAATCTCAGCAACAATTTACCTTCCACAATGACAAGGCTACCATCCTTTAGAGTAATAAAATCTCATCAATGAACTTCCTTCCATAATGACAAGGCTACCATGCATTAGAGTAACAAAAACTCAACAATGAACTACCACTCGTGATGAAAAGGCTACCATCCATTAGAGTAACAAAACTTCAACAATGAACTATATTCCATAATGACAAGGCTACCATCCATTGGAGTAAGAAAATCTCAACAACGAACTACCTTCCATAATGACAAGGCTACCATCCATTAGACTATCAAAATCTCAACAACGAACTAGCTTCCGAAATGACAAGGCTTCCATCCATTAGAGTACCAAAATCCCAACAACAAACAACCTTCCATAATGACAATGCTACCATCCATTAGAGTAACAAAATCTTCACAACGAACTACCTTCCATATTGACATCGCTACCATCCATTGGAGTAACAAAATCTAAACAATGATTTACCTTCCGTAATGACAAGGCTATCATCCAATGGAGTAACGAAATCTCAACAATGAACTACATTCCATAATGACAAGGCTACCATCCATTGGAGTAACAAAATATCAACAACGAACTACCTTCCATAATGACAAGGCTACCATCCATTGGAGTAACAAAATCTAAACAACAAACTACCTTCCATAATGACAAGGCTACCATCCATTTGAGTACTAAAATCCCAACAACGAACTACCTTCCATAATGACAAGGCTACCATCCATTAGAGTAATAAAATCTCAACAACGAACTAGCTTCCGTAATGACAAGGCTACCATCCATTTGAGTAACAAAATCCCAACAATGAACTACCTTCCATAATGACAAGGCTACCATTCCTTAGAGTAACAGAATCTCAACAACAAACTAGCTTCCGTAATGACAAGGCTACCATCCATTAGAGTACCAAAATCCCAACAACAAACTACTTTCAATAATGACAATGCTACCGTCCATTAGAGTAACAAAATCTCCACAACGAACTATCTTCCATAATGACATCGCTACCATCCATTGGAGTAACAAAATCTAAACAATGATTTACCTTCCATAATGACAAGGCTACCATCCAATGGAGTAAAAAAATCTCAACAGTGAACTACCTTCCATAATGACATCGCTACCATCCATTGGAGTAACAAAATCTAAATAATGATTTACCTTCCATAATGACAAGGCTACCATCCAATGGAGTAACAAAATCTCAACAACGAACTACCTTCCGTAATGACAAGGCTACCATCTAATAGAGTACCAAAATCCCAACAACAGGCTACCTTCAATAATGACAATGCTACCATCCATTAGAGTAACAAAATCTCCATAATGAACTACCTTCCATAATGACATCGCTACCATCCATTGAAGTAACAAAATCTAAACAATGATTTATCTTCCATAATGACAAGGCTACCATCCAATGGAGTAACAAAATCTCAACAATGAACTACATTCCATAATGACAAGGCTACCATCCATTGGAGTAACAAAATATCAACAATGAACTACCTTCCATAATGACAAGGCTACCATCCATTTGAGTAACAAAATCTCAACAACAAACTACCTTCCATAATGACAAGGCTACCATCCATTTGAGTACCAAAATCCCAACAACGAACTACCTTCCATAATGACCAGACTACCATCCATTTAAGTAACAAAATCCTAACAACGAACTACCTTCCATAATGACAAGGCTACCATCCATTAGAGTAATAAAATCTCAACAACTAACTAGTTTCCGTAATGACAAGGCTACCATCCATTTGAGTAAAAAAATCCCAACAACGAACTACCTTCCATAATGACAAGGCAACAATTCCTTAAAGTAACAAAATCTCAACAACGAACTAGCTTCCGTAATGACAAGGCTACCATCCATTAGAGTACCAAAATCCCAACAACAAACTACTTTTAATAATGACAATGCTACCATCCATTCGAGTAACAAAATCTCCACAACGAACTACCTTCCATAATGACATCGCTACCATCCATTGGAGTAACAAAATCTAAACAATGATTTACCTTCCATAATGACAAGGCTACCATCCAATGGAGTAAAAAAATCTCAACAGTGAACTACCTTCCATAATGGCATCGCTACCATCCATTGGAGTAACAAAATCTAAACAATGATTTACATTCCATAATGACAAGGCTACCATCCAATGGAGTAACAAAATCTCAACAACGAACTACCTTCCGTAATGACAAGGCTACCATCTATTAGAGGACCAAAATCCCAACAACAAACTACCTTCAATAATGACAATGATACCATCCATTAGAGTAACAAAATCTCCACAATGAACTACCTTCCATAATGACATCGCTACCATCCATTGGAGGTACAAAATCTAAACAATGATTTATCTTCCATAATGACAAGGCTACCATGCATTAGAGTAATAAAAACTCAATAATGAACTACCACCCGTGATGAAAAGGCTACCATCCATTAGAGTAACAAAACTTCAACAATGAACTATATTCCATAATGACAAGGCTACCATCCATTGGAGTAAGAAAATCTCAACAACGAACTACCTTCCATAATGACAAGGCTACCATCCATTAGACTATCAAAATCTCAACAACGAACTAGCTTCCGAAATGACAAGGCTTCCATCCATTAGAGTACCAAAATCCCAACAACAAACTACCTTCCATAATGACAATGCTACCATCCATTAGAGTAACAAAATGTTCACAACGAACTACCTTCCATATTGACATCGCTACCATCCATTGGAGTAACAAAATCTAAACAATGATTTACCTTCCGTGATGACAAGGCTACCATCCAATGGAGTAACGAAATCTCAACAATGAACTACATTCCATAATGACAAGGCTACCATCCATTGGAGTAACAAAATATCAACAACGAACTACCTTCCATAATGACAAGGCTACCATCCATTGGAGTAACAAAATCTCAACAACAAACTACCTTCCATAATGACAAGGCTACCATCCATTTGAGTACCAAAATCCCAACAACGAACTACCTTCCATAATGAACAGGCTACCATCCATTTGAGTATCAAAATCCTAACAACGAACTACCTTCCATAATGACAAGGCTACCACCCATTAGAGTAATAAAATCTCAACAACGAACTAGCTTCCGTAATGACAAGGCTACCATCCATTTGAGTAACAAAATCCCAACAATGAACTACCTTCCATAATGACAAGGCTACCATTCCTTAGAGTAACAAAATCTCAACAACAAACTAGCTTCCGTAATGACAAGGCTACCATCCATTAGAGTACCAAAATCCCAACAACAAACTACTTTCAATAATGACAATGCTACCATCCATTAGAGTAACAAAATCTCCACAACGAACTATCTTCCATAATGACATCGCTACCATCCATTGGAGTAACAAAATCTAAACAATGATTTACCTTCCATAATGACAAGGCTACCATCCAATGGAGTAAAAAAATCTCAACAGTGAACTACCTTCCATAATGGCATCGCTACCATCCATTGGAGTAACAAAATCTAAACAATGATTTACATTCCATAATGACAAGGCTACCATCCAATGGAGTAACAAAATCTCAACAACGAACTACCTTCCGTAATGACAAGGCTACCATCTATTAGAGTACCAAAATCCCAACAACAAACTACCTTCAATAATGACAATGATACCATCCATTAGAGTAACAAAATCTCCACAATGAACTACCTTCCATAATGACATCGCTACCATCCATTGGAGGTACAAAATCTAAACAATGATTTATCTTCCATAATGACAAGGCTACCATGCATTAGAGTAATAAAAACTCAATAATGAACTACCACCCGTGATGAAAAGGCTACCATCCATTAGAGTAACAAAACTTCAACAATGAACTATATTCCATAATGACAAGGCTACCATCCATTGGAGTAAGAAAATCTCAACAACGAACTACCTTCCATAATGACAAGGCTACCATCCATTAGACTATCAAAATCTCAACAACGAACTAGCTTCCGAAATGACAAGGCTTCCATCCATTAGAGTACCAAAATCCCAACAACAAACTACCTTCCATAATGACAATGCTACCATCCATTAGAGTAACAAAATCTTCACAACGAACTACCTTCCATATTGACATCGCTACCATCCATTGGAGTAACAAAATCTAAACAATGATTTACCTTCCGTGATGACAAGGCTACCATCCAATGGAGTAACGAAATCTCAACAACAAACTAACTTCCATAATGACAAGGCTACCATCCATTGGAGTAACAAAATATCAACAACGAACTACCTTCCATAATGACAAGGCTACCATCCATTGGAGTAACAAAATCTCAACAACAAACTACCTTCCATAATGACAAGGCTACCATCCATTTGAGTACCAAAATCCCAATAACGAACTACCTTCCATAATGAACAGGCTACCATCCATTTGAGTATCAAAATCCTAACAACGAACTACCTTCCATAATGACAAGGCTACCACCCATTAGAGTAATAAAATCTCAACAACGAACTAGCTTCCGTAATGACAAGGCTACCATCCATTTGAGTAACAAAATCCCAACAATGAACTACCTTCCATAATGACAAGGCTACCATTCCTTAGAGTAACAAAATCTCAACAACAAACTAGCTTCCGTAATGACAAGGCTACCATCCATTAGAGTACCAAAATCCCAACAACAAACTACTTTCAATAATGACAATGCTACCATCCATTAGAGTAACAAAATCTCCACAACGAACCATCTTCCATAATGACATCGCTACCATCCATTGGAGTAACAAAATCTAAACAATGATTTACCTTCCATAATGACAAGGCTACCATCCAATGGAGTAAAAAAATCTCAACAGTGAACTACCTTCCATAATGACATCGCTACCATCCATTGGAGTAACAAAATCTAAATAATGATTTACCTTACATAATGACAAGGCTACCATCCATTGGAGTAACAGAATCTCAACAACGAACTACCTTCCGTAATGACAAGGCTACCATCTATTAGAGTACCAAAATCCCAACAACAAACTACCTTCAATAATGACAATGCTACCATCCATTAGAGTAACAAAATCTCCACAATGAACTACCTTCCATAATGACATCGCTACCATCCATTGGAGTAACAAAATCTAAAAAATGATTTATCTTCCATAATGACAAGGCTACCATCCAATGGAGTAACAAAATCTCAACAACGAACAACCTTCTGTAATGACAAGGCTACCATCCATTACAGTAACAAAATCTCAACAACGAACTACCTTCCATAAGGATATCTCTACCATCCATTAGAGTGACAAAATATCAACAATGAACTACCTTCCATAAGGACATAGCTAACATCCATTGGAGTAACAAAATCTCAACAACAATTTAACTTCCATAATGACAAGGCTACCATCCATTAAAGTAAAAAAATCTCAACAACAAACTACCTTCCATAATGACAAGGCTACCATCAATTGGAGTAACAAAATCTCAACAACAAACTACCTTCCATATTGACAAGGCTACCATCCATTGAACTAACAAAATATCAACAACAAACTGCCTTCCATAATGACAAGGTTACCATCTATTGCAGTAACAAAATCTAAACAACGAACTACCTTCCTTAATGACAAGGCTACCATCCATTAAAGTAACAAAATCCCAACAACGAACTACCTTCCTTAATGACAAGGCTCCCATCCATTAAAGTAACAAAATCCAAACAACTAAGTCCCTTCCATAATGACAAGGCTACCATACATTAGAGAAAGAAAATCCCAATAACGAACTACCTTCCATAATGACAAGGCTACCATCTATTAGAGTAACAAAAACTCATCAATGAACTACCATCTGTAATGACTAGGCTAACATCCATTAGAGTAACAAAATCTCAACAATGAACTACATTCCATAAGGACAAGGCTACCATCCATTGGAGTAACAAAATCTCAACAACGAACTACCTTCCATAATGACAAGGCTACCATCCATTTGAGTACCAAAATCCAAACAATGAACTACCTTCCATAATGACCAGGCTACGATCCATTTGAGTAACAAAATCCTAACAACGAACTACCTTCCATAATGACAAGGCTACCATCCATTAGACTAACAAAATCTCAACAATGAACTAGCTTCCGTAATGACAAGGCTACCACCCATTTGAGTAACAAAATCCCATCAACGAACTACCTTCCATAATGACAAGGCTACCATTCATTAGAGTAAGAAAATCACAACAACGAACTAGCTTCCGTAATTACAAGGCTACCATCTATTAGAGTACCAAAATCTCAACAACAAACTACTTTCAATATTGACAAGGCTACCATCCATTAGAGTAACAAAATCTTAACAATGAACTACCTTCCATAATGACAAGGCTACCATCCATTTGAGTACCAAAATACAAACAACGAACTACCTTCCATAATGACCAGGCTACCATCCATTTGAGTAACAAAATCCTAACAACAAACTACCTTCCATAATGACAAGGCTACCATCCATTAACGTAACAAAATCTCAACAACGAACTAACTTCCATAATGACAAGGCTACCACCC
The DNA here is from genome assembly GCA_948472305.1 of Vicia faba. Lineage (NCBI taxonomy): Eukaryota > Viridiplantae > Streptophyta > Magnoliopsida > Fabales > Fabaceae > Vicia > Vicia faba. The sequence continues at coordinate 658,305,417 of OX451739.1, forward strand.
ATTTGAGTAACAAAATCCCATCAAAGAACTACCTTCCATAATGACAAGGCTACCATTCATTAGAGTAACAAAATCTCAACAACGAACTAGCTTCTGTAATTACAAGTCTACCATCTATTAGAGTACCAAAATCCCAACAACAAACTACTTTCAATATTGACAATGCTACCATCTATTATAGTCACAAAATTTCCATAACGAACTACCTTCCATAATGACATCGTTACCTTCCATTAGAGTAACAAAATCTAAATAATGAACTACCTTCCATAAGGACATAGCTAACATCCATTGGAGTAACAAAATCTCAGCAACAATTTACGTTCCATAATGACAAGGCTACCATCCATTGGAGTAATAAAATCTCATCAATGAACTACCTTCCATAATGACAAGGCTACCATGCATTAGAGTAATAAAAACTCAACAATGAACTACCACCCGCGGTGAAAAGGCTACCATCCATTAGAGTAACAAAACCTCAACAACGAACTATATTCCATAATTACAAGGCTACCATCCATTGGAGTAACAAAATCTCAACAACAAACTACCTTTTGTAATGACAAGGATACCATCCATTAGAGTAACAAAATATCAACAATGAACTACCTTCCATAAGGACATCTCTACCATCCATTAGAGTAACAAAATATCAACAACAAACTACCTTGCATAAGGACATAGCTAACATCCATTGGGGTAACCGAATCTCAACAACAATTTACCTTCCATAATGAAAAGGCTACATCCAATGGAGTAACAAAATCTCAACAACGAACTACCTTCCATATTGACAAGGCTACCATCCATTGAACTAACAAAATCTCAACAAAAAACTGCCTTCCATAATGACAAGGCTACCATCCATTGGAGTAAGAAAATCTCAACAACGAACTACCTTCCTTAATGACAAGGCTACCATCCATTAAAGTAACAAAATCCAAACAAATAAGTACCTTCCATAATGACAAGGCTACCATACATTAGAGTAACAAAATCCCAACAACAAACTACCTTCCATAATGACAAGGCTACCATCTATTAGAGTAACAAAAACTCATCAATGAACTACCATCTATAATGACTAGGCTAACATCCATTAGAGTAACAAAATCTCAACAATGAACTACATTCCATAATGACAAGGCTACCATCCATTGGAGTAACAAAATCTCATCAACGAACTACCTTCCATAATGACAAGGCTACCATCCATTGGAGTAACAAAATCTCAACAATGAACTACCTTCCATAATGACAAGGCTACCATCCATTTGAGTACCAAAATACAAACAACGAACTACCATCCATTATAGTCACAAAATCTCCACAACGAACAACCTTCCATCATGACATCGTTACTATCCATTGGAGTAACAAAATCTCAGCAACAATTTACCTTCCACAATGACAAGGCTACCATCCATTAGAGTAATAAAATCTCATCAATGAACTACCTTCCATAATGACAAGGCTACCATGCATTAGAGTACCAAAAACTCAACAATGAACTACCACCTGTGTTAAAAAGGCTACCATCCATTAGAGTAACAAAACTTCAACAATGAACTATATTCCATAATGACAAGGCTACCATCCATTGGAGTAAGAAAATCTCAATAACGAACTACCTTCCATAATGACAAGGCTACCATCCATTAAAGTAACGAAATCTCCACAACGAACTACCTTCCATAATGACATCGCTACCATCCATTGGAGTAACAAAATATAAACAATGATTTATCTTCCATAATGACAAGGTTACCATCCAATGGAGTAACAAAATCTCAACAACGAACTACCTTCCGTAATGTCAAGGCTACCATCCATTATAGTAACAAAATATCAACAACGAACTACCTTCCATAAGGATATCTCTACCATCCATTAGAGTGACAAAATATCAACAACGACCTACCTTCCATAAGGACATAGCTAACATCCATTGGAGTAACAGAATCTCAACAACAATTTAACTTCCATAATGACAAGGCTACCATCCATTAAAGTAAAAAAATCTCAACAACAAACTACCTTCCATAATGACAAGGCTACCATCAATTGGAGTAACAAAATCTCAACAACAAACTACCTTCCATATTGACAAGGCTACCATCCATTGAACTAACAAAATCTCAACAACAAATTGCCTTCCATAATGACAAGGTTACCATCCATTGGAGTAATAAAATCTAAACAACGAACTACCTTCCTTAATGACAAGGCTACCATCCATTAAAGTAACAAAATCCCAACAATGAACTACCTTCCATAATGACAAGGATAAAATCCATTAGAGTAACAAAATCCTAACAATGAACTACCTTCCATAATGACAAGGCTACCATCCATTAGAGTAACAAATACTCCTCAATGGACTACCATCTGTAATGACAAAGCTACCATCCATTAGAGTAACAAAACCTCAACAATGAACTACATTCCATAATGACTAGGCTACCATCCATTGGAGTAACAAAACCTCAACAATGAACTATATTCCATAATGGCAAGGCTACCATCCATTGGAGGAACAAAATCTCAACAATGAACTACCTTCCATAATGACAAGGCTACCATCCATTTGAGTTCCAAAATCCCAACAATGAACTACCTTCCATAATGACCAGGCTACCAACCATTTGAGTAACAAAATCCTAACAACGAACTTCCTTCCATAATGACAAGGCTACCATCCATTAGAGTAAAAAAATCTTAACAATGAACTAGCTTCCGTAATGACAAGGCTACCACCCATTTGAGTAACAAAATCCCAACAACGAACTACCTTCCATAATGACCAGACTACCATCCATTTAAGTAATAAAATCCTAACAACGAACTACCTTCCATAATGACAAGGCTACCATCCATTAGAGTAATAAAATCTCAACAACGAACTAGTTTCCGTAATGACATGGCTACCATCCATTTGAGTAACAAAATCCCAACAACGAACTACCTTCCATAATGACAAGGCAACCATTCCTTAGAGTAACAAAATCTCAACAACGAACTAGCTTCCGTAATGACAAGGCTACCATCCATTAGAATACCAAAATCCCAACAACAAACTACTTTCAATAATGACAATGATACCATCCATTAGAGTAACAAAATCTCCACAACGAACTACCTTCCATAATGACATCGCTACCATCCATTGGAGTAACAAAATCTAAACAATGATTTACCTTCTATAATGACAAGGCTACCATCCAATGGAGTAACAAAATCTCAATAGTGAACTACCTTCCATAATGACATCACTACCATCCATTGGAGTAACAAAATCTAAACAATGATTTACCTTCCATAATGACAAGGCTACCATCCAATAGAGTAACAAAATCTCAACAACGAACTACCTTCCGTAATGACAAGGCTACCATCTATTAGAGTACCAAAATCCCAACAACAAACTACCTTCAATAATGACAATGCTACCATCCATTAAAGTAACAAAATCTCCACAACGAACTACCTTCCATAATGACATCGCTACCATCCATTGGAGTAACAAAATCTAAACAATGATTTATCTTCCATAATGACAAGGTTACCATCCAATGGAGTAACATAATCTCATGAACGAACTACCTTCCGTAATGACAAGGCTACCATCCATTATAGTAACAAAATCTCAACAACGAACTACCTTCCATAAGGATATCTCTACCATCCATTAGAGTGACAAAATATCAACAACGAACTACCTTCCATAAGGACATAGCTAACATCCATTGGAGTAACAGAATCTCAACAACAATTTAACTTCCATAAAGACAAGGCTACCATCCATTAAAGTAAAAAAATCTCAACAATAAACTACCTTCCATAATGATAAGCCTACCATCAATTGGAGTAATAAAATCTCAACAACGAACTAACTTCCATATTGACAAGGCTACCATCCATTGAACTAACAAAATCTCAACAACAAATTGCCTTCCATAATGACAAGGTTACCATCCCTTGGAGTAACAAAATCTAAACAACGAACTACCTTCCGTAATGACAAGGCTACCATCCATTAAAGTAACAAAATCCCAACAATGAACTACCTTCCATAATGACAAGGCTAACATCCATTAGAGTAACAAAATCCTAAAAACGAACTACCTTCCATAATGACAAGGCTACCATCCATTAGAGTAACAAATACTCCTCAATGAACTACCATCTGTAATGACAAAGCTACCAGCCATTGGAGTAACAAAACCTCAACAATGAATTATATTCCATAATGACAAGGCTACCATCCATTGGAGTAACAAAATCTCAACAATGAACTACCTTCCATAATGACAAGGCTACCATCCAATGGAGTAACAAAATCCCAACAATGAACTACCTTCCATAATGGCCAGGCTACCATCCATTTGAGTAATAAAATCCTAACAACGAACTTCCTTCCATAATGACAAGGCTACCATCCATTAGAGTAAAAAAATATTCACAATGAACTAGCTTCCGTAATGACAAGGCTACCACCCATTTGAGTAACAAAATCCCAACAACGAACTACCTTCCATAATGACAAGGCTACCATTCATTAGAGTAAGAAAATCTCAACAACATACTAGCTTCCGTAATGACAAGGCTACCATCTATTAGAGTACCAAATTCCCAACAACAAACTATTTTCAATAATGATAATGCTACCATCCATTATAGTAACAAAATCTCCACAACGAACTACCTTCCATAATGACATCGCTACCATCCATTGGAGTAACAAAATCTAAACAACGAACTACCTTCCATAATGACCAGGCTACCATCCATTTAAGTAACAAAATCCTAACAACAAACTAACTTCCATAATGACAAGGCTACCATCCATTAGAGTAACAAAATATCAACAACGAACTAGTTTCCGTAATGACAAGGCTACCACCCATTTGAGTAACAAAATCCCATCAACGAACTACCTTCCATAATGACAAGGCTACCATTCATTAGAGTAACAAAATCTCAACAATGAACTAGCTTCCGTAATTACAAGGCTACCATCTATTAGAGTACCAAAATATCAACTACAAACTACTTTCAATATTGACAATGCTACCATCCATTATAGTCACAAAATCTCCACAATGAACTACCTTCCATCATGACATTGTTAACATCCATTGGAGTAACAAAATCTCAGCAACAATTTACCTTCTATAATGACAAGGCTACCATCCATTAGAGTAATAAAATCTCATCAATGAACTACCTTCCATAATGTCAAGGCTACCATGCATTAGAGTAACAAAAACTCAACAATGAACTACCACCCGTGATGAAAAGGCTACCATCCATTAGAGTACCAAAATCCCAACAACAAACTACCTTCCATAATGACAATGCTACCATCCATTAGAGTAACAAAATCTTCACAACGAACTACTTTCCATAATGACATCGCTACCATCCATTGGAGTAACAAAATCTAAACAATGATTTACCTTCCATAATGACAAGGCTACCATCCATTAGAGTAACAAATACTCCTCAATGAACTACCATCTGTAATGACAAAGCTACCATCCATTAGAGTAACAAAATCTCAACAATGAACTACATTCCATAATGACAAGGCTACCATCCATTGGAGTAACAAAACCTCAACAATGAACTATATTCAATAATGACAAGGCTACCATCCATTGGAGTAACAAAATCTCAACAATGAACTACCTTCCATAATGACAAGGCTACCATCCAATGGAGTAACAAAATCCCAACAATGAACTACCTTCCATAATGACCAGGCTACCATCCATTTGAGTAACAAAATCCTAACAACGAACTTCCTTCCATAATGACAAGGCTACCATCCATTAGAGTAAAAAAATCATCACAATGAACTATCTTCCGTAATGACAAGTCTACCACCCATTTGAGTAACAAAATCCCAACAACGAACTACCTTCCATAATGACAAGGCTACCATTCATTAGAGTAACAAAATCTCAACAACTTACTACCTTCCGTAATGACAAGGCTACCATCTATTAGAGTACCAAATTCCCAACAACAAACTATTTTCAATAATGATAATGCTACCATCCATTATAGTAACAAAATCTCCACAACAAACTACCTTCCATAATGACATCGCTACCATCCATTGGAGTAACAAAATCTAAACAACGAACTACCTTCCATAATGACCAGGCTACCATCCATTTGAGTAACAAAATCCTAACAACAAACTACCTTCCATAATGACAAGGCTACCATCTATTAGAGTAACAAAATCTCAACAACGAACTAGCTTCCGTAATGACAAGGCTACCACCCATTTGAGTAACAAAATCCCATCAACGAACTACCTTCCATAATGACAAGGCTACCATATATTAGAGTAACAAAATCTCAACAACGAACTAGCTTCCGTAATTACAAGGCTACCATCTATTAGAGTACCAAAATATCAACAACAAACTACTTTCAATATTGACAATGCTACCATCCATTATAGTCACAAAATCTCCACAACGAACTACCTTCCATCATGACATTGTTAACATCCATTGGAGTAACAAAATCTCAGAAACAATTTACCTTCCATAATGACAAGGCTACCATCCATTAGAGTAATAAAATCTCATCAATGAACTACCTTCCATAATGACAAGGCTACCATGCATTAGAGTAACAAAAACTCAACAATGAACTACCACCCGTGATGAAAAGGCTACCATCCATTAGAGTACCAAAATCCCAACAACAAACTACCTTCCATAATGACAATGCTACCATCCATTAGAGTAACAAAATCTTCACAACTAACTACCTTCCATAATGAAATCGCTACCATCCATTGGAGTAACAAAATCTAAACAATGATTTACCTTCCATAATGACAAGTCTACCATCCAATGGAGTAACAAAATCTCAACAATGAACTACATTCCATAATGACAAGGCTACCATCCATTGGAGTAACAAAATATCAACAACGAACTACCTTCCATAATGACAATGCTACCATCCATTGGAGTAACAAAATCTCAACAACAAACTACCTTCCATAATGACAAGGTTACCATCCATTTGATTACCAAAATCCCAACAACAAACTACTTTCAATAATGATAATGCTACCATCCATTAGAGTAACAAAATCTCCACAACGAACTACCTTCCATAATGACATCGCTACCATCCATTGGAGTAACAAAATCTGAACAATGATTTACCTTCCATAATGACAAGGCTACCATTCAATGGAGTAACAAAATCTCAACAGTGAACTGCCCTCCATAATGACATCGCTACCATCCATTGGAGTAACAAAATCTAAATAATGATTTACCTTCCATAATGACAAGGCTACCATCCAATGGAGTAACAAAATCTCAACAACGAATTACCTTTCATAATGACAAGGCTACCATATATTAGAGTACCAAAATTCCAACAACAAACTACCTTCAATAATGACAATGCTACCATCCATTAAAGTAACAAAATCTCCACAACGAACTACCTTCCATAATGACGTCGCTACCATCCGTTGGAGTAACAAAATCTAAACAATGATTTATCTTCCATAATGACAAGGCTACCATCCAATGGAGTAACAAAATCTCAACAACGAACTACCTTCCGTAATGACAAGGCTACCATCCATTACAGTAAAAAAATCTCAACAACGAACTACCTTCCATAAGGACATAGCTAACATCCATTGGAGTAACAAAATCTCAACAACAATTTAACTTCCATAATGACAAGGCTACCATCCATTAAAGTAAAAAAATCTCAACAACAAACTACCTTACATAATTACAAGGCTACCATCAATTGGAGTAACAAAATCTCAACAACAAACTACCTTCCATATTGACAAGGCTACCATCCATTGAACTAACAAAATCACAACAACAAACTGCCTTCTATAATGACAAGGTTACAATCCATTGGAGTAACAAAATCTAAACAACGAACTACCTTCCTTAATGACAAGGCTACCATCCATTAAAGTAACAAAATCCCAACAACGAACTACCTTCCATAATGACAAGGCTAACATCCACTACAGTAACAAAATCCCAACAACGAACTTCCTTCCATAATGACAAGGCTACCATCTATTAGAGTAACAAATACTCATCAATGAACTACCATCTGAAATGACAAGGCTACCATCCATTAGAGAAACAAAATCTCAACAATGAACTACATTCCATAATGACAAGGCTACCATCCATTAGAGTAACAAAATCTCAACAACGAACTACCTTCAATAATGACAAGGTTACCATCCATTGGAGTAACAAAATCTCAATAATGAACTACTTTCCATAATGACAAGGCTACCATCCATTTGAGTACCAAAATCTCAACAATGAACTACCTTCCATAATGACCAGGCTACCATCCATTTGAGTAACAAAATCCCAACAACGAACTACCTTCCATAATGACATCGCTACCATCCATTGGAGTAACAAAATCTAAACAACGAACTACCTTCCATAAGGACATAGCTACCATCCATTGGAGTAACAAAATCTCAACAACAACTTACCTTCCATAATGACGAGGCTACCATCCATTGGAGTAATAAATTCTCATCAATAAACTACCTTCTATAATGACAGGGCTACCATGCATTAGGGTAACAAAAACTTAACAATGAACTACCATCTGTGATGAAAAGGCTACCATTCATTAGAGTAACAAAACCTCAACAATGAACTACATTCCATAATGACAAGGCTACAATCCATTGGAGTAACAAAATCTCAACAACAAACTACCTTCCATAATGAAGAGGCTACCATCCATTAGAGTAACAAAACCTCAACAAAGAACTAGTTTCCGTAATGACAAGGCTTCCATCCATTAGAGTACCAAAATCCCACCAACAAACTACCTTCCATAATGACAATGCTACCATCCATTAGAGTAACAAAATCTTCACAACAAACTACCTTCCATAATGACATCGCTACCATCCATTGGAGTAACAAAATCTAAACAATGATTTACCTTCCATAATGACAAGGCTACCATCCAATGGAGTAACAAAATCTCAACAGTGAACTACCTTCCATAATGACATCGCTACCATCCATTGGAGTAACAAAATCTAAATAATGATTTACCTTCCATAATGACAAGGCTACCATCCAATGGAGTAACAAAATCTCAACAACGAACTACCTTCCGTAATGACAAGGCTACCATCTATTAGAGTACCAAAATCCCAACAACAAACTACCTTCAATAATGACAATGCTACCATCCATTAAAGTAACAAAATCTCCACAACGAACTACCTTCCATAATGACATCGCTACCATCCATTGGAGTAACAAAATCTAAACAATGATTTACCTTCCATAATGACAAGGCTACCATCCAATGGAGTAACAAAATCTCAACAGTGAACTACCTTCCATAATGACATCGCTACCATCCATTGGAGTAACAAAATCTAAATAATGATTTACCTTCCATAATGACAAGGCTACCATCCAATGGTGTAATAAAATCTCAACAACGAACTACCTTCCATAATGACAAGGCTACCATCTATTAGAGTACTAAAATCCCAACAACAAACTACTTTCAATAATGACAATGATACCATCCATTATAGTAACAAAATCTCCACAACGAACTACCTTCCATATTGACATCGCTACCATCCATTGGAGTAACAAAATATAAATAACGAACTACCTTCCATAAGGACAAAGCTACCATCCATTGGAGTAACAAAATCTCAACAATAATTTACCTTCCATAATGACAAGGCTACCATCCATTGGAGTAATGGAATCTCATCAATGAACTACCTTCGATAATGACAAGGCTACCATGCATTAGAGTAACAAAAACTCAACAATGAACTACGATCTGTGATGAAAAGGTTACCATCCATTAGAGTAACAAAACCTCAACAATGAACTACATTCCATAATGACAAGGTTACCATCCATTGGAGTAACAAAATCTCAACAACGAACTACCTTCAATAATGACAAGGCTACCATCCATTAGAGTAAAAAAATCTCAACAACGAACTAGCTTCCGTAATGACAAGGCTTTCATCCATTAGAGTACAGAAATCCCAACAACGAACTACCTTCCATAATGACAATGCTACCATCCATTAGAGTAACAAAATCTTCACAATGAACTACCTTCCATAATGACATCGCTACCATCCATTGGAGTAACAAAATCTAAACAATGATTTACCTTCCATAATGACAAGGCTACCATCCAATGGAGTAACAAAATCTCAACAATGAACTACATTCCATAATGACAAGGCCACCATCCATTGGAGTAATAAAATCCCAACAACGAACTACCTTCCATAATGACCAGGCTACCATATATTTGAGTAACAAAATCCTAACAATGAACTACCTTCCATAATGACAAGGCTACCATCCATTAGAGTAACAAAATATCAACAACGAACTAGCATCCATAATGAGAAGGCTACCATCCATTTGGGTAACAAAATCCTAATAACAAACTACCTTCCATAATGACAAGGCTACCATCCATTAGAGAAACAAAATCTCAACAATGAACTAGCTTCCGTAATGACAACGCTACCATCCATATGAGTAACAAAATCCCAACAACGAACTAGCTTCCATAATGACAAGGCTACCATTCCTTAGAGTAACAAAATCTCAACAATGAACTAGCTTCCGTGATGACAAGGCTATCATCTATTAGAGTACCGAAATCCCCACAACAAACTACTTTCAATAATGACAATGCTACCATCCATTAGAGTAACAAAATCTCCACAACGAACTACCTTCCATAATGACATCGCTACCATCCATTGGAGTAACAAAATCTAAACAATGATTTAACTTGCATAATGACAAGGCTACCATCCAATGGAGTAACAAAATCCCAACAATGAACTACCTTCCATAATGACATCGCTACCAACTATTAGAGTAAAAAAACCTCATCAATGAACTACCATCTGTAATGACAAGGCTACCATCCATTAGAGTAACAAAATCTCAACAATGAACTACATTCCATAATGACAAGGCTACCATCCATTAAAGTAACAAAATCTTAACAACGAACTAGCTTCCGTAATGACAAGGCTACCACCCATTTGAGTAACAAAATCCCAACAACAAACTACCTTCCATAATGACAAGGTTACCATTCATTAGAGTAACAAAATCTCAACAACGAACTAGCTTCCGTAATGACAAGGCTACCATCTATTAGAGTACCAAATTCCAAACAACAAACTACTTTCAATAATGACAATGCTACCATCCTTTATAGTAACAAAATCTCCACAACGAACTACCTTCCATAATGACAATGCTACCATCCATTAGAGTAACAAAATCTTCACAATGAACTACCTTCCATAATGACATCGCTACCATCCATTGGAGTAACAAAATCTAAACAATGATTTACCTTCCATAATGACAAGGCTACCATCCAATGGAGTAACAAAATCTCAACAATGAACTACATTCCATAATGACAAGGCCACCATCCATTGGAGTAATAAAATCCCAACAACGAACTACCTTCCATAATGACCAGGCTACCATATATTTGAGTAACAAAATCCTAACAATGAACTACCTTCCATAATGACAAGGCTACCATCCATTAGAGTAACAAAATATCAACAACGAACTAGCATCCATAATGAGAAGGCTACCATCCATTTGGGTAACAAAATCCTAATAACAAACTACCTTCCATAATGACAAGGCTACCATCCATTAGAGAAACAAAATCTCAACAATGAACTAGCTTCCGTAATGACAACGCTACCATCCATATGAGTAACAAAATCCCAACAACGAACTAGCTTCCATAATGACAAGGCTACCATTCCTTAGAGTAACAAAATCTCAACAATGAACTAGCTTCCGTGATGACAAGGCTATCATCTATTAGAGTACCGAAATCCCAACAACAAACTACTTTCAATAATGACAATGCTACCATCCATTAGAGTAACAAAATCTCCACAACGAACTACCTTCCATAATGACATCGCTACCATCCATTGGAGTAACAAAATCTAAACAATGATTTAACTTGCATAATGACAAGGCTACCATCCAATGGAGTAACAAAATCCCAACAATGAACTACCTTCCATAATGACATCGCTACCAACTATTAGAGTAAAAAAACCTCATCAATGAACTACCATCTGTAATGACAAGGCTACCATCCATTAGAGTAACAAAATCTCAACAATGAACTACATTCCATAATGACAAGGCTACCATCCATTAAAGTAACAAAATCTTAACAACGAACTAGCTTCCGTAATGACAAGGCTACCACCCATTTGAGTAACAAAATCCCAACAACAAACTACCTTCCATAATGACAAGGTTACCATTCATTAGAGTAACAAAATCTCAACAACGAACTAGCTTCCGTAATGACAAGGCTACCATCTATTAGAGTACCAAATTCCAAACAACAAACTACTTTCAATAATGACAATGCTACCATCCTTTATAGTAACAAAATCTCCACAACGAACTACCTTCCATAATGACATCGCTACCAACCATTGGAGTAACAAAATCTAAACAACGAACTACCTTCCATAAGGACATAGCTACCATCCAATGGAGTAACAAAATCTCAACAACGAACTACCTTCCATAATGACAAGGCTACCATCAATTACAGTAAAAAAATCTCAACAACGAACTACCTTCCATAAGGACATAGCTAACATCCATTGGAGTACCAAAATCCAAACAACGAACTACCTTCCATAATGAAAATGCTACCATCCATTAGTAACAAAATCTTCACAACGAACTACCTTCCATAATGACATCGCTACCATCTATTGGAGTAAAAAAATCTCAACAATGATTTACCTTCCATAATGACAAGGCTACCATCCATTAGAGTACCAAAATCCCAACAACGAACTACCTTCCATAATGACAATGCTACCATCCATTAGAGTAACAAAATCTTCACAACGAACTACCTTCCATAATGACATCGCTACCATCCATTGGAGTAAAAAAATCTAAACAATGATTTACCTTCCATAATGACAAGGCTACCATCCAATGGAGTAACAAAATCTCAACAATGAACTACATTCCATAATGACAAGGCTACTATCCATTGGAGTAACAAAATCTCAACAACAAACTACCTTCCATAATGACAAGGCTACCATCCATTCGAGTAACAAAATCTCAACAACAAACTACCTTCCATAATGACAAGGCTACCATCCATTTGAGTACCAAAATCCCAACAATGAACTACCTTCCATAATGACCAGGCTACCAACCATTTGAGTAACAAAATCCTAACAACGAACTACCTTCCATAATGACAAGGCTACAATCCATTAGAGTAACAAAATCTCAACAACGAACTAGCTTCCATAATGACAAGGCTACCATTCCTTAGAGTAAGAAAATCTCAACAACGAACTAGCTTCCGTAATGACAAGGCTACCATCTATTAGATTACCAAAATCCCAACAACAAACTACTTTCAATAATCACAATGCTACCATCCATTAGAGTAACAAAATCTCCACAACGAACTACCTTCCATAATGACATCGCTACCAACCATTAGAGTAACAAAATCTAAACAACGAACTACCTTCCATAAGGACATAGCTACCATCCAATGGAGTAACAAAATCTCAACAATGAACAACATTCCCTAATGACAAGGCTACAATCCATTGGAGTAACAAAATCTCAACAATGAACTACCTTCCATAATGACAAGGCTACCATCCATTAGAGTAACAAAATCTCAACAACGAACTAGCTTCCGTAATTAAAAGGCTTCCATCCATTAGAGTACCAAAATCCCAACAACGAACTACCTTCCATAATGATAATTCTACCATCCATTAGAGTAACAAAATTTTCACAACGAACTACCTTCCATAATGACATCGGTACCATCCTTTGGAGTAACAAAATCTAAACAATGATTTACCTTCCATAATGACAAGGCTACCATCCAATGGAGTAACAAAATCTCAACAATGAACTACATTCCATAATGACAAGGCTACCATCCATTGGAGTAACAAAATCTCAACAACAAACTACCTTCCATAATGACAAGGCTACCATCCATTCGAGTAACAAAATCTCAACAACAAACTACCTTCCATAATGACAAGGCTACCATCCATTTGAGTACCAAAAGCCTAACAACAAACTACCTTCCATAATGACCAGGCTACCATCCATTTGAGTAACAAAATCCTAACAAAGAACTACCTTCCATAATGACAAGGCTACCATCCATTAGAGTAACAAAATCTTAACAACAAACTAGCTTACGTAATGACAAGGCTACCACCCATTTGAGTAACAAAATCCCAACAAAAAACTACCTTCCATAATGACAAGGCTACCATTCATTAGAGTTACAAAATCTCAACAACAAACTAGCTTCCGTAATGACAAGGCTACCATCTATTAGAGTTTCAAATTCCCGAAAACAAACTACTTTCAATAATGACAATGCTACCATCCATTATAGTAACAAAATGTCCACAACGAACTACCTTCCATAATGACATCGCTACCAACCATTGGAGTAACAAAATCTAAACAACGAACTACCTTCCATAAGGACATAGGTACCATCCAATGGAGTAACAAAATCTCAGCAATGAACAACATTCCATAATGACAAGGCTACAATCCATTGGAGTAACAAAATCTCAACAATGAACTACCTTCCATAATGAAAAGGCTACCATCCATTAGAGTAACAAAATCTCAACAACGAACTAGCTTCCGTAATGAAAAGGCTTCCATCCATTAGAGTACAAAAATCCCAACAACGAACTACCTTCCATAATGACAATGCTACCATCCATTAGAGTAACAAAATCTTCACAACGAACTACCTTACATAATGACATCGCTAACATCCATTGGAGTAACAAAATCTAAACAATGATTTACCTTCCATAATGACAAGGCTACCATCCAATGGAGTAACAAAATCCCAACAATGAACTACCTTCCATAATGACATCGCTACCAACCATTAGAGTAAAAAAACCTCATCAATGAACTACCATCTGTAATGACAAGGCTACCATCCATTAGAGTGACAAAATCTTAACAATTAAGTACATTCCATAAGGACAAGGCTTCCATCCATTAAAATAACAAAATCTTAACAATGAACTAGCTTCCGTAATGACAAGGCTACCACCCATTTCAGTAACAAAATCCCAACAACGAACTACCTTCCATAATGACAAGGTTCCATTCATTAGAGTAACAAAATCTCAACAAGAAACTAGATTCCGTAATGACAAGGCTAACATCTATTAGAGTACCAAATTCACAACAACAAACTACTTTCAATAATGACAATGCTACCATCCATTATAGTAACAAAATCTCCACAACGAACTACCTTCCATAATGACATCGCTACCAACCATTGGAGTAACAAAATCTAAACAACGAACTACCTTCCATAAGGACATAGCTACCATCCAATGGAGTAACAAAATCTCAACAACAAACTACCTTCCATAATGACAAGGCTACCATCCATTAGAGTAACAAAATCTCAACAACGAACTAGCTTCCGTAATGACAAGGCTTCCATCCATTAGAGTACCAAAATCCCAACAACGAACTACCTTCCATAATGACAATGCTACCATCCATTAGAGTAACAAAATCTTCACAACGAACAACCTTCCATAATGACATCGCTACCATCCATTGGAGTAAAAAAATCTAAACAATGATTTACCTTCCATAATGACAAGGCTACCATCCAATGAAGTAACAAAATCTCAACAATGAACTACATTCCATAATGACAATGCTATCATCCATTGGAGTAACAAAATATCAACAACAAACTACCTTCCATAATGACAAGGCTACCATCCATTCGAGTAACAAAATCTCAACAACAAACTACCTTCCATAATGACAAGGCTACCACCCATTTGAGTACCAAAATCCCAACAACGAACTACCTTCCATAATGACCAGGCTACCATCCATTTGAGTAACAAAATCCTAACAACAAACTACCTTCCATAATGACAAGGCTACCATCCATTAGAGTAACAAAATCTCAACAATGAACTAGCTTCCGTAATGACAAGGCTACCATCCATTTGAGTACCAAAATCCCATCAACGAACTACCTTCCATAATGACCAGGATACCATCCATTTGAGTAACAAAATCCTAACAACGAACTACCTTCCATAATGAGAAGGCTACCATCCATTAGAGTAACAAAATATCAACAACGAACTAGCTTCCATAATGAGAAGGCTACCATCCATTTGAGTAACAAAATCCTAACAACAAACTACCTTCTATAATGACAAGGCTACCATCCATTAGAGTAACAAAATCTCAACAACGAACTAGCTTCCGTAATGACAAGGCTACCATCCATTTGAGTAACAAAATCCCAACAACGAACTAGCTTCCATAATGACAAGGCTACCATTCCTTTGAGTAACAAAATCTCAACAACGAACTAGCTTCCGTAATGACAAGGCTACCATCTATTAGAGTACCAAAATCCGAACAACAAACTACTTTCAATAATGACAATGCTACCATCCATTAGAGTAACAAAATCTCCACAACGAACTACCTTCCATAATGACATCGCTACCATCCATTGGAGTAAAAAAATCTAAACAACGAACTACCTTCCATAAGGACATAGCTACCATCCATTGGAGTAACAAAATCTCAACAACAATTTACCTTCCATAATGACAAGGCTACCATGCATTAGAGTAATAAAAACTCAACAATGAACTACCTTCCATAATGACATCGCTACCATCCGTTGGAGTAACAAAATAACGACAACGAACTACCTTCCATAAGGACATAGCTAACATCCATTGGAGTAACAGAATCTCAACAACAATTTACCTTCCATATTGACAAGGCTACCATCCAATGGAGTAACAAAATCTCAACAATGAACTACCTTCCATAATGACAAGCCTACCATCCATTAAAGTAAAAAAATCTCAACAATAAACTACCTTCAATGATGACAAGGCTACCATAAATTAGAGTAACAAAATCTAACCAATGAACTACCTTCCATATTGACAAGGCTACCATCCATTGAACTAACAAAATATCAACAACAAACTGCCTTCCATAATGACCAGGCTACCATCCATTGGAGTAACAAAATCTCAACAACGAACTACCTTCCTTAATGACAAGGCTACCATCCATTAAAGTAACAAAATTCCAACAACAAACTACCTTTCATAATGACATGGCTACCATCCATTAGAGTAACAAAATCCCAACAACGAACTACCTTCCATAATGACAAGGCTACCATCTATTAGAGTAATAAAAACTCATCAATGAACTACCATCTGTAATGACAAGGCTACCATCCATTAGAGTAACAAAATCTCAACAATGAACTACATTCCATAATGACAAGGCTACCATCCATTGGAGTAACCAAATCTCAACAACAAACTACCTTCCATAATGACAAGGCTACCATCCTTTGGAGTAACAAAATCTCAACAACGAACTACCTTCCATAATGACAAGGCTACCATCCATTTGAGTACCAAAATCCCAACAACGAACTACCTTCCATAATGACCAGGCTACCATCCATTTGAGTAAAAAAATCCTAACAACGAACTACCTTCCATAATGACAAGGCTACCATCCATTAGAGTAACAAAATCTCAACAATGAACTAGCTTCCGTAATGACAAGGCTACCACCCATTTGAGTAACAAAATCCAAACAACAAACTACCTTCCATAATGACAAGGATACCATTCATTAGAGTAACAAAATCTCAACAAAAAACTAGCTTCCTTAATGACCAGGCTACCATGTATTAGAGTACCAAAATCCCTATAACAAACTACTTTCAATAATGACAATGCTACCATCCATTATAGTAACAAAATCTCCACAATGAACTACCTTCCATAATGACATCGCTACCATCCATTGGAGTAACAAAATCTAAACAATGATTTACCTTCCATAATGACAAGGCTACCATCCAATGGAGTAACAAAATCTCAACAATGAACTACATTCCATAATGACAAGGCTACCATCCATTGGAGTAATGAAATATCATCAATGAACTACCTTCCATAATGACAAGGCTACCATGCATTAGAGTAACAAAAACTCAACAACCATCCGTGATGAAAAGGCTACCATCCATTAGAGTAACAAAACCTCAACAATGAACTACATTCCATAATGACAAGGCTACCATCCATTGGAGTAACAAAATCTCAACAACGAACTACCTTCCATAATGACAAGGCTACCATCCATTTGAGTACCAAAATCCCAACAACGAACTACCTTCCATAATGACCAGGCTACCATCCATTTGAGTAACAAAATCCTAACAACGAACTACCTTCCATAATGATAAGGCTACCATCCATTAAAGTAATAAAATCTTAACAATGAACTAGCTTCCGTAATGACAAGGCTACCACCCATTTGAGTAATAAAATCCCAACAACGAACTACCTTCCATAATGACAAGGCTACCATTCATTAGAGTAACAAAATCTCAACAACGAACTAGCTTCCGTAATGACAAGGCTAACATCTATTAGAGTACCAAATTCCCAACAACAAAATACTTTCAATAATGACAATGCTACCATCCATTATAGTAACAAAATATCCACAACGAACTACCTTCCATAATGACATCGCTACCATCCATTGGAGTAACAAAATCTAAACAATGATTTACCTTCCATAATAACAAGGCTACCATCCAATGGAGTAACAAAATCTCAACAATGAAATACATTCCATAATGACAAGGTTACCATCCATTGGAGTAATGAAATCTCATCAATGAACTACCTTCCATAATGACAAGGCTACCATGCATTAGAGTAACAAAAACTCAACAATGAACTACCATCCGTTATGAAAAGGCTACCATCCATTAGAGTAACAAAACCTCAACAATGAACTACATTCCATAATGACAAGGCTACCATCCATTGGAGTAACAAAATCTTAACAACAAACTACCTTCCATAATGACCAGGCTACCATCCATTATAATAACAAAATCTCAACAATGAACTAGCTTCCGTAATGACAAGGCTACCATCCATTAGAGTATCAAAATCCCAACAACGAACTACCTTCCATAATGACATCGCTACCATCCGTTGGAGTAACAAAATCTCAACAATGATTTACCTTCCATAATGACAAGGCTACCATCCAATGAAGTAACAAAATCTCAACAACGGACTACCTTCCATAAAGACAAGGCTACCATCCATTAGAGTAACAAAATCTCAACAACGAACTAGCTTCCGTAATGACAAGGCTTCCATCCATTACAGTACCAAAATCCCAACAACAAAATACCTTCCATAATTACTATGCTACCATCCATTAGAGTAACAAAATATTCACAACAAACTACCTTCCATAATGACATCGCTACCATCCAGTGGAGTAACAAAATCTAAACAATGATTTACCTTCCATAATGACAAGGCTACCATCCAATGGAGTAACAAAATCTCCATAATGAACTACATTCCATAATGACAAGGCTACCATCCATTGGAGTAACAAAATCTCAACAACAAACTACCTTCCATAATGACAAGGCTACAATCCATTAGAGTAACAAAATCTCAACAAAGAACTAGCTTCCGTAATGACAAGGCTACCATCCATTTGAGTAACAAAATCCCAACAACGAACTACCTTCCATAATGACAAGGCTACCATTCCTTAGAGTAACAAAATCTCAACAATGAACTAGCTTCCTTAATGACGAGGCTACCATCTATTAGAGTACCAAAATCCCAATAAAAAACTACTTTCAATAGTGACAATGCTACCATCCATTAGAGTAACAAAATCTCAACAACGAACTACCTTCCATAATGACATCGCTACCATCCATTGGAGTAAGAAAATCTAAATAATGATTTACCTTCCATAATGAAAAGGCTACCATCCAATGGAGTAACAAAATCTCAACAACAAACTACCTTCCCTAATGACAAGGCTACCATCTATTAGAGTACAAAAATCCCAACAACAAACTACCTTTAATAATGACAATGCTACCATCCATTAGAGTAACAAAATCTCCATAACGAACTACCTTCCATAATGACATCGCTACCATCCATTGGAGTAACAAAATCTAAACAATGATTTACCTTCCATAATTACAAGGCTACCATCCAATGGAGTAACAAAATCTCAACAACGAACTACCTTCCGTAATGACAAGGCAACTATCCATTAGATTAACAAAATCTCCACAACGAACTACCGTCCATAATTACATCGCTACCATCCATTGGAGTAACAAAATCTAAACAATGAACTACCTTCCATAAGGACATAGCTACCATCCATTGGAGTAACAAAATCTGAACAACAATTTACCTTCCATAATGACAAGGCTACCATCCATTGGAGTAATGAAATCTCATCAATGAACTACCTTCCATAATGACAAGGCTACCATCGAATAGAGTAACAAAATCTCAATAATGAACGAACTTCCATAAGGACATCTCTACCATCCATTAGAGTAACAAAATATCAACAACGAACTACCTTCCATAAGGACATAGCTAACATCCATTGGAGTAACTAAATCTCAACAACAATTTTCCTTCCATAATGACAAGGCTACCATCCATTAGAGTAACAAAATCTCAACAATGAACTACTTTCCATAATGACAAG
Organism: Vicia faba; assembly: GCA_948472305.1. Taxonomy (NCBI): domain Eukaryota; kingdom Viridiplantae; phylum Streptophyta; class Magnoliopsida; order Fabales; family Fabaceae; genus Vicia; species Vicia faba. The sequence continues at coordinate 658,326,197 of OX451739.1, forward strand.
GCTACCATCCATTGGAGTAACCAAATCTCAACAACGAACTACCTTCCATAATGACAAGGCTACCATCCATTGGAGTAACAAAATCTCAACAACAAACTACCTTCCATAATGACAAGGCTACCATCCATTTGAGTACCAAAATCCCATCAACGAACTACCTTCCATAATGACAAGGCTAAAATCCATTAGAGTAACAAAATCTCTACAACGAACTAGTTTCCGTAATGACAGGGCTACAACCCATTTGAGTAACAAAATCCCAACAACGAACTACCTTCCATAATGACAAGGATACCATTCATTAGAGTAACAAAATCTCAACAACAAACTAGCTTCCGTAATGACAAGGCTACCATGTATTAGAGTACCAAAATCCCAACAACAAACTATTTTGAATAATGACAATGCTACCATCCATTATAGTAACAAAATCTCCACAACGAACTACCTTCCATAATGACATCGCTACTATCCATTGGAGTAACAAATTCTAAACAATGAACTACTTTCCATAAGGACATAGCTACCATCCATTGGAGTATCAAAATCTCAACAACAATTTACCGTCCATAATGACAAGGCTACCATCCATTGGAGTAATAAAATCTCATCAATGAACTACATACCATAATGACAAGGCTACCATGCATTAGAGTAAAAATCACTCAACAATGAACTACCAGCCGTGATGAAAAGGCTACCATCCATTAGATTATCAAAACCTCAACAATATACTACATTCCATAATGACAAGGCTACCATCCATTGGAGTAACAAAATCTAAACGATGAACTACCTTCCATAATGACAAGGCTACCATCCATTGGAGTAACAAAATCTCAACAACGATATACCTTCCATAATGACAAGGCTACCATCCATTTGAGTACCAAAATCCCAACAACGAACTACCTTCCATAATGACAAGGCTACCATCCATTAGAGTAACAAAATCTCCACAACGAACTACGTTCCATAATGACATCGCTACCATCCATTAGAGTAACAAAATCTCCACAACGAACTACCTTCCATAATGACATCGCTACCATCCATTGGAGTAACAAAATCTAAACAATGATTTACCTTCCATAATGACAAGGCTACCATACAATAGAGTAACAAAATCTCAACAACGAACGACCTTCCATAAGGACATCTCTACCATCCATTAGAGTAACAAAATATCAACAACGAACTACCTTCCATAAGTACATAGCTAACATCCATTGGAGTAACTAAATCTCAACAACAATTTACCTTCCATAATGACAAGGCTACCATCCATTAGAGTAACAAAATCTCAACAATGAACTACATTCCATAATGACAAGGCTACCATCCATTGGAGTAACCAAATCTCAACAATGAACTACCTTCCATAATGACAAGGCTACCATGCATTAGAGTAACAAATACTCAACAATGAACTACCACCCGTGATGAAAAGGCTACCATCCATTAGAGTAACAAAATCTCAACAATGAACTACCTTCCATAATGACAAGGCTACCATCCATTAGAGTAACAAAATCTCAACAACGAAATAGCTTCCGTAATGACAAGGGCACCACCCATTTGAGTAACAAAATCCAAACAACGAACTACCTTCCATAATGACAAGGCTACCATCCATTGGAGTAACAAAATCTAAACAACGAACTACCTTCCATAAGGACATAGCTACCGTCCATTGGAGTAACAAAATCTCAACGACAATTTACCTTCCATAATGACAAGGCTACCATCCATTGGAGTAATAAAATCTCATCAATCAACTACCTACCATAATGACAAGTCTACCATGCATTAGAGTAACAAAAACTCAACAATGAACTACCAGCCGTGATGAAAAGGCTACCATCCATTAGATTAACAAAACCTCAACAATGAACTACATTCCATAATGACAAGGCTACCATCCATTGGAGTAACAAAATCTCAACAACGAACTAGCTTCCATAATGACAAGGCTACCATCCATTAGAGTAACAAAATCTCAACAATGAACTAGCTTCCGTAATGACAAGGCTTCCATCCATTAGAGTACCAAAATACAAACAACAAACTACCTTCCATAATGACAATGCTACCATCCATTAGAGTAACAAAATCTTCACAACGAAATACCTTCCATAATGACATCGCTACCATCCATTGGAGTAACAAAATCTAAACAATGATTTACCTTCCATAATGACAAGTCTACCATCCAATGGAGTAAAAAAATCCCAACAACAAACTACCTTCCATAATGACCAGGCTACCATCCATTTGAGTAACAAAATCCTAACAACGAACTACCTTCCATAATGACAAGGCTACCATCCATTAGGCTAACAAAATCTCAACAATGAACTAGCTTCTGTAATGACAAGGCTACCATCCATTTGAGTAATAAAATCCCAACAACGAACTACCTTCCATAATGAAAAGGCTACCATTCCTTAGAGTTACAAAATCTTAACAACGAACTAGCTTCCATAATGACAATGCTACCATCTATTAGAGTACCAAAATCCCAACAACAAACTACTTTGAATAATGACAATGCTACCATCCATTAGAGTAACAAAATCTCCACAATGAACTACCTTCCATAATGACATCCCTACCATCTATTGGAGTAACAAAATCTAAACAATGGTTTAACTTCCATAATGACAAGGCTACCATCCAATGGAGTAACAAAATCTCCACAACGAACTACCTTCCATAAGGACATCGCTACCATCCATTGGAGTAACAAAATCTAAATAATGATTTACCTTCCATAATGACAAGGCTACCATCCAATGGAGTAACAAAATCTCAACAACGAACTACCTTCCGTAATGAAAAGGCTACCATCTATTAGAGTACCAAAATCCAAACAACAAACTACCTTTAATAATGACAATGCTACCATCCATTATAGTAACAAAATCTCCACAACGAACTACCTTCCATAATAACATCGCTACCATCCATTGGAGTAACAAAATCTAAACAATGATTTACCTTCCATAATGACAAGGCTACAATCCAATGGAGTAACAAAATCTCAACAACGAACTACCTTCCGTAATGAAAAGGCTACCATCCATTAGAGTAACAAAATATCAACAATGAACTACCTTCCATAAGGACATCTCTACCATCCATTAGAGAAACAAAATATCAACAACGAACTACCTTCCATAAGGGCATAGCTAACATCCATTGGAGTAACAGAATCTCAACAACAATTTTCCTTCCATAATGACAAGGCTACCATCCAATGGAGTAACAAAATCTCAACAACAAACTACCTTCCATAATGACCAGGCTACCATCCATTTGAGTAACAAAATCCTAACAACGAACTACCTTCCATAATGAGAAGGCTACCATCTATTAGAGTAACAAAAACTCATCAATGAACTACATTCCATAATGACAACGCTACCATCCATTGGAGTAACAAAATCTCAATAACAAACTACCTTCCATAATGACAAGGCTACCATCCATTGGAGTAACAAAATATCAACAACAAACTACCTTCCATAATGACAAGGCTACCATCCATTTGAGTACCAAAATCCCAACAACAAACTACATTCAATAATGACTAGGCTACCATCCATTTGAGTAACAAAATCCTAACAATGAACTACCTTCCATAATGACAAGGCTACCATCCATTAGAGTAACAAAATCTCAACAACGAACTAGCTTCCGTAATGACAAGGCTACCATCCATTTGAGTAACAAAATCCCAACAACGAACTACCTTCCATAATGATAAGGCTACCATTCCTTAGAGTAACAAAATCTCAACAACGAACTAGCTTCCGTAATGACAAGGCTACCATCTATTAGAGTACCAAAATCCCAACAACAAACTACTTTCAATAATCACAATGCTACCATCCATTATAATAACAAAATCTCCACAACGAACTACCTTCCATAATGACATCGCTACCATCCATTGGAGTAACAAAATCTAAACAACGAACTACCTTCCATAAGGACATAGCTACCATCCATTGGAGTAACACAATCTCAACAACAATTTACCTTCCATAATGACAAGGCTACCATCCATTGGAGTAATAAAATCTCATCAATCAACTACCTACCATAATGAAAAGTCTACCATGCATTAGAGTAACAAAAACTCAACAATGAACTACCAGCCGTGATGAAAAGGCTACCATCCATTAGATTAACAAAACCTCAACAATGAACTACATTCCATAATGACAAGGATACCATCCATTGGAGTAACAAAATCTCAACAACGAACTACCTTCCATAATGTGAAGGCTACCATCCATTAGAGTAACAAAGTCTCAACAAGGAACTAGCTTCCGTAATGACAAGGCTACCATCCATTTGAGTACCAAAATCCCAACAACGAACTACCTTCCATAATGACAATGCTACCATCCATTAGAGTAAAAAAATCTTCACAGCGAACTACCTTCTATAATGACATCACTACCATCCATTGGAGTAATAAAATCTAAACAATAATTTACCTTCCATAATGACAAGTCTACCATCCAATGGAGTAACAAAATCTCAACAATAAACTACATTCCATAATGACAAGGCTACCATCCATTGGAGTAACAAAATCTCAATAACAAACTACCTTCCATAATGACAAGGCTACCATCCATTGGAGTAACAAAATATCAACAACAAACTACCTTCCATAATGACAAGGCTACCATCCATTTCAGTACCAAAATCCCAACAACAAACTACATTCCATAATGATTATGCTACCATCCATTTGAGTAACAAAATCCTAACAACGAACTAACTTCCATAATGACAAGGCTACCATCCATTAGAGTAACAAAATCTCAACAACGAACTAGCTTCCGTAATGACAAGGCTACCATCCATTTGAGTAACAAAATCCCAACAACGAACTACCTTCCATAATGACAAGGCTACCATTCCTTAGAGTAACAAAATCTCAACAACGAACTAGCTTCCGTAATGACAAGGCTACCATCTATTAGAGTACCAAAATCCCAACAACAAACTACTTTCAATAATGACAATGCTACCATCCATTATCGTAACAAAATATCCACAATGAACTACCTTCCATAATGACATCGCTACCATCCATTGGAGTACCAAAATCTAAACAATGATTTAACTTCCATAATGACAAGGCTACCATCCAATGTAGTACCAAAATCTCAACAACGAACTACCTTCCATAATGACATCGCTACCATCCATTGGAGTCACAAAATATAAATAATGATTTACCTTCCATAATGACAAGGCTACCATCCAATGGAGTAACAAAATCTCAACAACGAACTACCTTCCGTAATGACTAGGCTACCATCTATTAGAGTACCAAAATCCCAATAACAAACTACCTTCAATAATGACAATGCTACCATCCATTACAGTAAAAAAATCTCCATGACGAACTACCTTCCATAATGACATCGCTACCATCCATTGGAGTAACAAAATCTAAACAATGATTTACCTTCCATAATGACACGGCTATAATCCAATGGAGTAACAAAATCTCAACAACGAACTACCTTCTGTAATGACAAGGCTACCATCCATTAGAGTAACAAAATCTCAACAATGAACTACCTTCCATAAGGACATAGCTAACATCCATTTGAGTAACAGAATCTCAACAACAATTTACCTTCCATAATGACAAGGCTACCATCCAATGGAGTAACAAAATCTCAACAACGAACTACCTTCCATAATGACCAGGCTACCATCCATTTGAGTAACAAAATCCTAACAACGAACTACCTTCCATAATGATAAGGCTACCATCTATTAGAGTAACAAAAACTCATCAATGAACTACATTCCATAATGACAAGGCTACCATTCATTGAAGAAACAAAATCTCAACAACGAACTACCTTTCATAATGACAAGGCTACCATCCATTGGAGTAATAAAATCTCAAAAATGAACTACCTTCCATAATGACAAGGCAACCATCCATTTGAGTATCATAATCCCAACAACGAACTACCTTCCATAATGAACAGGCTACCATCCATTTGAGTTAAAAAATTCCTAACAACGAACTACCTTCCATAATTACAAGGCTATCATCCATAAGAGTAACAAAATCTCAACAATGAACTAGCTTCCGTAATGACAAGGCTACCACACATTTGAGTAACAAAATCCCAACAACGAACTACCTTCCATAATGACAAGGCTACCATTCATTAGATTAACAAAATCTCAACAACGAACTAGCTTCCGTAATGACAAGGCTACCATCTATTAGAGTACCATAATCCCAACAACAAACTACTTTCAATAATGACAATGCTACCATCCATTAGAGTAACAAAATCTCCACAATGAACTACCTTCCATAATGACATCACTACCATCCATTGGAGTAACAAATTATAAACAACAAACTACCTTCCATAAGTACATAGCTACCATCCATTGGAGTAACACAATCTCAACAACAATTTACCTTCCATAATGACAAGGCTACCATCCATTGGAGTAATAAAATCTCATCAATCAACTACCCACCATAATGAAAAGTCTACCATGCATTAGAGTAACAAAAACTCAACAATGAACTACCAGCCGTGATGAAAAGGCTACCATCCATTAGATTAACAAAACCTCAACAATGAACTACATTCCATAATGACAAGGCTACCATCCATTGGAGTAACAAAATCTCAACAACGAACTACCTTCCATAATGACAAGGCTACCATCCATTAAAGTAACAAAGTCTCAACAAGGAACTAGCTTCCGTAATGACAAGGCTACCATCCATTTGAGTACCAAAATCCCAACAACGAACTACCTTCCATAATGACAATGCTACCATCCATTAGAGTAACAAAATATTCACAGCGAACTACCTTCTATAATGACATCACTACCATCCATTGGAGTAATAAAATCTAAACAATAATTTACCTTCCATAATGACAAGTCTACCATCCAATGGAGTAACAAAATCTCAACAATGAACTACATTCCATAATGACAAGGCTACCATCCATTGGAGTAACAAAATCTCAATAACAAACTACCTTCCATAATGACAAGGCTACCATCCATTGGAGTAACAAAATATCAACAACAAACTACCTTCCATAATGACAAGGCTACCATCCATTTCAGTACCAAAATCCCAACAACAAACTACATTCCATAATGATTATGCTACCATCCATTTGAGTAACAAAATCCTAACAACGAACTAACTTCCATAATGACAAGGCTACCATCCATTAGAGTACCAAAATCTCCACAATGAACTACCTTCCATAATGACATCCCTACCATCTATTGGAGTAACAAAATCTAAACAATGGTTTAACTTCCATAATGACAAGGCTACCATCCAATGGAGTAACAAAATCTCCACAACGAACTACCTTCCATAAGGACATCGCTACCATCCATTGGAGTAACAAAATCTAAATAATGATTTACCTTCCATAATGACAAAGCTACCATCCAATGGAGTAACAAAATCTCAACAACGAACTACCTTCCGTAATGAAAAGGCTACCATCTATTAGAGTACCAAAATCCAAACAACAAACTACCTTCAATAATGACAATGCTACCATCCATTATAGTAACAAAATCTCCACAACGAACTACCTTCCATAATAACATCGCTACCATCCATTGGAGTAACAAAATCTAAACAATGATTTACCTTCCATAATGACAAGGCTACAATCCAATGGAGTAACAAAATCTCAACAACGAACTACCTTCCGTAATGAAAAGGCTACCATCCATTAGAGTAACAAAATATCAACAATGAACTACCTTCCATAAGGACATCTCTACCATCCATTAGAGAAACAAAATATCAACAACGAACTACCTTCCATAAGGGCATAGCTAACATCCGTTGGAGTAACAGAATCTCAACAACAATTTTCCTTCCATAATGACAAGGCTACCATCCAATGGAGTAACAAAATCTCAACAACAAACTACCTTCCATAATGACCAGGCTACCATCCATTTGAGTAACAAAATCCTAACAACGAACTACCTTCCATAATGACAAGGCTACCATCTATTAGAGTAACAAAAACTCATCAATGAACTACATTCCATAATGACAAGGCTACCATCCATTGGAGTAACAAAATCTCAATAACAAACTACCTTCCATAATGACAAGGCTACCATCCATTGGAGTAACAAAATATCAACAACAAACTACCTTCCATAATGACAAGGCTACCATCCATTTGAGTACCAAAATCCCAACAACAAACTACATTCAATAATGACTAGGCTACCATCCATTTGAGTAACAAAATCCTAACAATGAACTACCTTCCATAATGACAAGGCTACCATCCATTAGAGTAACAAAATCTCAACAACGAACTAGCTTCCGTAATGACAAGGCTACCATCCATTTGAGTAACAAAATCCCAACAACGAACTACCTTCCATAATGATAAGGCTACCATTCCTTAGAGTAACAAAATCTCAACAACGAACTAGCTTCCGTAATGACAAGGCTACCATCTATTAGAGTACCAAAATCCCAACAACAAACTACTTTCAATAATCACAATGCTACCATACATTATAATAACAAAATCTCCACAACGAACTACCTTCCATAATGACATCGCTACCATCCATTGGAGTAACAAAATCTAAACAACGAACTACATTCCATAAGGACATAGCTACCATCCATTGGAGTAACACAATCTCAACAACAATTTACCTTCCATAATGACAAGGCTACCATCCATTGGAGTAATAAAATCTCATCAATCAACTACCTACCATAATGAAAAGTCTACCATGCATTAGAGTAACAAAAACTCAACAATGAACTACCAGCCGTGATGAAAAGGCTACCATCCATTAGATTAACAAAACCTCAACAATGAACTACATTCCATAATGACAAGGATACCATCCATTGGAGTAACAAAATCTCAACAACGAACTACCTTCGATAATGTGAAGGCTACCATCCATTAAAGTAACAAAGTCTCAACAAGGAACTAGCTTCCGTAATGACAAGGCTACCATCCATTTGAGTACCAAAATCCCAACAACGAACTACCTTCCATAATGACAATGCTACCATCCATTAGAGTAACAAAATCTTCACAGCGAACTACCTTCTATAATGACATCACTACCATCCATTGGAGTAATAAAATCTAAACAATAATTTACCTTCCATAATGACAAGTCTACCATCCAATGGAGTAACAAAATCTCAACAATAAACTACATTCCATAATGACAAGGCTACCATCCATTGGAGTAACAAAATCTCAATAACAAACTACCTTCCATAATGACAAGGCTACCATCCATTGGAGTAACAAAATATCAACAACAAACTACCTTCCATAATGACAAGGCTACCATCCATTTCAGTACCAAAATCCCAACAACAAACTACATTCCATAAAGATTATGCTACCATCCATTTGAGTAACAAAATCCTAACAACGAACTAACTTCCATAATGACAAGGCTACCATCCATTAGAGTAACAAAATCTCAACAACGAACTAGCTTCCGTAATGACAAGGCTACCATCCATTTGAGTAACAAAATCCCAACAACGAACTACCTTCCATAATGACAAGGCTACCATTCCTTAGAGTAACAAAATCTCAACAACGAACTAGCTTCCGTAATGACAAGGCTACCATCTATTAGAGTACTAAAATCCCAACAACAAACTACTTTCAATAATGACAATGCTACCATCCATTATCGTAACAAAATATCCACAATGAACTACCTTCCATAATGACATCGCTACCATCCATTGGAGTACCAAAATCTAAACAATGATTTAACTTCCATAATGACAAGGCTACCATCCAATGTAGTACCAAAATCTCAACAACGAACTACCTTCCATAATGACATCGCTACCATCCATTGGAGTCACAAAATATAAATAATGATTTACCTTCCATAATGACAAGGCTACCATCCAATGGAGTAACAAAATCTCAACAACGAACTACCTTCCGTAATGACAAGGCTACCATCTATTAGAGTACCAAAATCCCAACAACAAACTACCTTCAATAATGACAATGCTACCATCCATTACAGTAAAAAAATCTCCATGACGAACTACCTTCCATAATGACATCGCTACCATCCATTGGAGTAACAAAATCTAAACAATGATTTACCTTCCATAATGACACGGCTATAATCCAATGGAGTAACAAAATCTCAACAACGAACTACCTTCTGTAATGACAAGGCTACCATCCATTAGAGTAACAAAATCTCAACAATGAACTACCTTCCATAAGGACATAGCTAACATCCATTTGAGTAACAGAATCTCAACAACAATTTACCTTCCATAATGACAAGGCTACCATCCAATGGAGTAACAAAATCTCAACAACGAACTACCTTCCATAATGACCAGGCTACCATCCATTTGAGTAACAAAATCCTAACAACGAACTACCTTCCATAATGATAAGGCTACCATCTATTAGAGTAACAAAAACTCATCAATGAACTACATTCCATAATGACAAGGCTACCATTCATTGGAGAAACAAAATCTCAACAACGAACTACCTTTCATAATGACAAGGCTACCATCCATTGGAGTAATAAAATCTCAAAAATGAACTACCTTCCATAATGACAAGGCAACCATCCATTTGAGTATCATAATCCCAACAACGAACTACCTTCCATAATGAACAGGCTACCATCCATTTGAGTTAAAAAATTCCTAACAACGAACTACCTTCCATAATTACAAGGCTATCATCCATAAGAGTAACAAAATCTCAACAATGAACTAGCTTCCGTAATGACAAGGCTACCACACATTTGAGTAACAAAATCCCAACAACGAACTACCTTCCATAATGACAAGGCTACCATTCATTAGATTAACAAAATCTCAACAACGAACTAGCTTCCGTAATGACAAGGCTACCATCTATTAGAGTACCATAATCCCAACAACAAACTACTTTCAATAATGACAATGCTACCATCCATTAGAGTAACAAAATCTCCACAATGAACTACCTTCCATAATGACATCACTACCATCCATTGGAGTAACAAATTATAAACAACAAACTACCTTCCATAAGTACATAGCTACCATCCATTGGAGTAACACAATCTCAACAACAATTTACCTTCCATAATGACAAGGCTACCATCCATTGGAGTAATAAAATCTCATCAATCAACTACCTACCATAATGAAAAGTCTACCATGCATTAGAGTAACAAAAACTCAACAATGAACTACCGGCCGTGATGAAAAGGCTACCATCCATTAGATTAACAAAACCTCAACAATGAACTACATTCCATAATGACAAGGCTACCATCCATTGGAGTAACAAAATCTCAACAACGAACTACCTTCCATAATGACAAGGCTACCATCCATTAAAGTAACAAAGTCTCAACAAGGAACTAGCTTCCGTAATGACAAGGCTACCATCCATTTGAGTACCAAAATCCCAACAACGAACTACCTTCCATAATGACAATGCTACCATCCATTAGAGTAACAAAATCTTCACAGCGAACTACCTTCTATAATGACATCACTACCATCCATTGGAGTAATAAAATCTAAACAATAATTTACCTTCCATAATGACAAGTCTACCATCCAATGGAGTAACAAAATCTCAACAATGAACTACATTCCATAATGACAAGGCTACCATCCATTGGAGTAACAAAATCTCAATAACAAACTACCTTCCATAATGACAAGGCTACCATCCATTGGAGTAACAAAATATCAACAACAAACTACCTTCCATAATGACAAGGCTACCATCCATTTCAGTACCAAAATCCCAACAACAAACTACATTCCATAATGATTATGCTACCATCCATTTGAGTAACAAAATCCTAACAACGAACTAACTTCCATAATGACAAGGCTACCATCCATTAGAGTAACAAAATCTCAACAACGAACTAGCTTCCGTAATGAAAAGGCTACCATCCATTTGAGTAACAAAATCCCAACAACGAACTACCTTCCATAATGACAAGGCTACCATTCCTTAGAGTAACAAAATCTCAACAACGAACTAGCTTCCGTAATGACAAGGCTACCATCTATTAGAGTACCAAAATCCCAACAACAAACTACTTTCAATAATGACAATGCTACCATCCATTATCGTAACAAAATATCCACAATGAACTACCTTTCAATAATGACATCGCTACCATCCATACAACGAACTAGCTTCTGTAGTGACAAGGCTACCATTGGAAAAACAAAAATCTCGACAATAGACTAGCATCCATAATGACAAGGCTACCATCCCTTGGAGTAAAAAAAATATCGACAATATAACATGTTCCATAATGACAAGGCTACCATCCATACAAGTAACAAAAATCTCGATAACAGACTACCCTCCATAATGACAAGGCTACCATCCATTGGAGTAATAAAAATATCGATAATAAACTACCTTACATAATGTCAAGGCTACCATCCATAGGAGTAACAAAAATCTCGATAACAGACTACCTTCCAAAATTACAAGGCTACCATCCATTGGAGTAAGAAAAATATCGATAATAGACTACCTTCCATAATGACTAGTTTACCATACATTGGAGTAACAGAAATCTCCACACCATACTACCTTCCATAATGACAAGGCTACCATCCATTGAGTAACAAAGATATCGACAACAAACTATCTACCATAATGACAAGGCTACCATCCAATGGAATAACAAAAATCTCGTCAACATACTACCTTCCATAATGACAAGGCTACCATCCAATGGAGTAACAAAAATCTGAACAACAGACTACCTTCCATAATGACAAGGCTACAATCCATTGAGTAACAAAGATATCATGAACAAACTACCTACCCTAATGACAAGGCTACCATCTAATGGAATAACAAAAATCTTGACAACAAACTACCTTTCATAATGAGAAGGCTACTATTCATCGGAGTATCAAAAATATCGACCACAGACTACGTTCCATAATGACAAGGCTACCATCCATTGGAGTAAGAAAAATATTGACAAATGACTATCTTCCATAATGAAAAGGATACAATCCATTGGAGTAACAAAAATATCGACAATAGACTACGTTTCGTAATGACAAGGCTACCATCCAATGGAATAACAAAAATCTCGACAATAGACTACCTTCCATAATGACAATGCTACCATCCACTAGAGTAACAAAAATATCGACAGCATGCTACCTTCCATATTTACATGGTTACCATCCATTAGAATAATAAAAATCTGGAAAACAAACTACCTTCCAAAATGACAAGGCTACAATCCAATGGAATAACAAAAATCTCGTCAACAGACTACCTTCGATAATGACGATGCTACCATCCACTAGAGTAACAAAAATATCGACAACAGGCTAACTTCCATAATGACAAGGTTACCATCCATTGGAATAACAAAAAATATCGTCAATAGACTACTTTCCATAATGACAAGGCTACCATCCATTGGGGTAAGAAAAATCTCGATAACAGACTACCTTACATAATGACAAGGCTACCATCCATTGGAGTAACATGAATATCTACAACAGACTACCTTATATTATGACAAATCAACCATCCATTGGAGTAACAAAAATCTCGACAATAGACAAGCTTCCATAATGACAAGGCTACCATCCATTGGAGTAATAAAAATATCGACAATATACCATGTTCCATAATGACAAGGCTACTATCATTTGGAGTAACAAAAATCTCGACAATAGACTACCTTCCATAATGACAAGGCTTCCATCCATTGGAGTATCAGAAATCTCAACGACAGATTACCTTCCATAATGACAAGGCTGCCATCCATTGGGGTAACAAATATTTCGACAACAAACTAACTTTTTATAATGAAAAGTCTACCATCCATTGGAGTAACAAAAGTATCAACAACAGACTACCTTCGATAATGACGATGCTAACATCCACTAGAGTAACTAAAATATTGACAACAAGCTACCTTCCATAATGACAAGGTTACCATCCATTGGAATAACAAAAATCTCGTCAACAGACTACCTTCCGTAATGACAAGGCTAACATCCATTGGAGTAACAAAGATATCGACAACAGACTACCTTCCATAATGACAATGCTACCATCCACTAGAGTAACAAAAATATTGACAAAAGGCTACCTTCCATAATGACAAGGCTACCATCCAATTGAATAACAAAAATCTCGTCAACAGACTACCTTCGATAATGACAAGGCTACCATCCATTGGAGTAACAAAAATATGAACAACACACTACCTTCCATAATGACAAGGCTACCATCCGTTGGAGTAACGTAAATCTCAATGAAAGACTACCTTCCATAATGACAATGCTACCATCCACTAGAGTAACAAAAATATCGACAACAGGATACCTTCCATAATGACAATGTTTCCATCCATTGGAATAATAAAAATCCCGACAACAGACTACCTTCCATATTGACAAGGCTACCCTTCAATGGAATAACAGAAATCTCTTCAATAGACTACATTCCATAATGACAAGGCTACCATCCATTGGAGTAACAAAAATCTGAACAAGAGAGTACCTTCCATAATGACAAGGCTACCATCCGTTGGAGTAACAAAAATCTCGACAATAGACTAACTTCAAAAATGACAAGGCTACCATCCATTGGAGTAACAAAATTCTCGACAATAGACTACTTTCCATAATGACAACACTACCATCCATTGGGGTAACAAAAATCTCGATAACAGACTACCTTCCATAATGACAAGGCTACCATCCATTGGAGTAACATGAATATCTACAACAGACTACCTTCCATTATGACAAATCTACCACCCATTGGAGTAACAAAAATCTCGACAATAGACTAGCTTCCATAATTACAAGGCTACCATCCATTGGAGTAACAAAAATATCGACAATATACCATGTTCCATAATGACAAGGCTACAATCCATTGGAGTAACAAAAATCTCGACAACAGACTACCTTCCATAATGACAAGGCTACCATCCATTGGAGTATCAAAAATCTCAACGACAGACTACCTTCGATAATGACAAGGCTACCATCCATTGGGGTAACAAATATTTCGACAACAAACTAACTTTTTATAATGAAAAGGCTACCATCTATTGGAGTAACAAAAGTATCAACAACAGACTACCTTGCATAATGACAAGGCTACCATCCATTGGAGTAATAAAAATATCGACAACAGACTACCTTCCATAATGACTTCCATTGGAGTAAGAAAAATGTTGACAACTGACTATCTTCCATAATAAAAAGGCTACAATCTGTTGGATTAACAAAAATCTCGACAACAGACTTCGTTCCATAATGACAAGGCTACCATCCAATGGAATAACATAAATCTCGACAACAGACTACCTTTCATAATGACAAGGCTACCATGCATTGGAGTAACAAAAATATTGACAGCATACTACATTCCATAATGGCAAGGCTACCATCCATTGGAGTTACAAAAATCTCGACAAAAGACAACCTTCCATAATGATAATGCTACCATCCATTGGAGTAACAAAGATATCAATAACAGACTACCTTCCATAATGACAATGCTACCATCCACTAGAGTGACAAAAATTTCGAAAACAGGCTACCTTCCATAATGACAAGGTTACAATCCATTGGAATAATAAAAATCTCGGCAACAAACTACCTTCCATAATGACAAGGCTACCATCAATTGGAATAACAAAAATCTCGTCAACAGACTACCTTCCATAATTACAAGGCTAACATCCATTGGAGTAACAAAAATCTGAACAACAGACTACCTTCCATAATGACAAGGCTACCATCCGTTGGAGTAACAAAAATCTAGACAATAGACTAACTTCAATAATGACAAAGCTACCACGCACTGGAGTATCAAAAATCTCGACAATAGACTACTTTCCATAATGACAAGGCTACCATCCATTGGGGTAACAAAAATCTTGATAGCAGACTACCTTCCATAATGACAAGGCTACGATCCATTGGAGTAACATGAATATCTACAACAAACTACCTTTCATAATGATAAGTCTACCATCCCTTGGAGTAACAAAAATCTCGACAATAGACTAGCATCCATAATGACAAGGCTACGATCCATTGGAGTAACAAAAATATCGACAATATACCATGTTCCATAATGACAAGGCTACCATCCATACGAGTAACAAAAATCTAGAAAAATAGACTACCTTCCATAATGACAAGGCTACCATGCATTGGAGTAAGAAAAATATCGACAATAAACTACCTTACATAATGTCAAGGCTACCATCCATAGGAGTAAAAAAAATCTCGATAACAGACTACCTTCCGTAATGACAAGGCTACCATCCATTGGAGTAAGAAAAATATCGACAATAGACTACCTTCCATAAACAGAAATCTCCACACCATTCTACCTTCCATAATGACAAGGCTACCATCCATTGAGTAACAAAGATATGGACAACAAACTATCTACCATAATGACAAGGCTACCATCCAATGGAATAACAAAAATCTCGCCAACATACTACCTTCCATAATGACAAGGCTACCATCCAATGGAGTAACAAAAATCTGAACAACAAACTACCTTCCATAATGACAAAGCTACCATCCAATGAGTAACAAAGATATGGACAACAAACTATCTACCATAATGACAAGGCTACCATCCAATGGAATAACAAAAATCTCGCCAACATACTACCTTCCATAATGACAAGGCTACCATCCAATGGAGTAACAAAAATCTGAACAACAGACTACCTTCCATAATGACAAGGCTACAATCCATTGAGTAACAAAGATATCGTCAACAAACTACCTACCCTAATGACAAGGCAACCATCCAATGGAATAACAAAAATCTCGACAACAAACTAACTTTCATAATGACAAGGCTACCATTCATCGGAGTATCAAAAATATCGACCACAGATTACGTTCCATAATGACAAGGCTACCATCCATTGGAGTAAGAAAAATATTGACAACTGACTATCTTCCATAATGAAAAGGCTACAATCCATTGGAGTAACAAAAATATCGACAACAGACTATGTTTCGTAATGACAAGGCTACCATCCAATGGAATAACAAAAATATTGACAATAGACTACCTTCCATAATGACAATGCTATTATCCACTAGAGTAACAAAAATATCGACAACATGCTACCTTCCATATTTACAAGGTTACCATCCATTGGAATAATAAAAATCTGGACAACAAACTACCTTCCAAAATGACAAGGCTACCATACAATGGAATAACAAAAATCTCGTCAACAGACTACCTTCGATAATGATGATGCTACCATCCATAAGAGTAACAAAAATATCGACAACAGGCTACCTTCCATAATGACAAGTTTATCATCCATTGTAATAACAAAAATCTCGTCAACAGACTACATTCCATAATGACAAGGCTACCATCCATTGGAGTAACAAAGATATTGACAACAGACTACCTTCCATAATGACAATACTACCAGCCACTAGAGTAACAAAAATCTCAACAACAGGCTACCTTCCATAATGACAAGGCTACCCTCCAATGGAATAACATAAATCTCTTCAATAGACTACCTTCCATAATGACAAGGCTACCATCCATTGGAGTAACAAAAATCTAAACAACAGACTACCTTCCATAATGACAAAGCTACCATCCATTGGAGTAATAAAAATATCGACAAAAGACTACCTTCCATAATGACAAGGATACCATCTATTGGAGTAAGAAAAATGCAATCAACCGACTATCTTCCATAATGAAAAGGCTACAATCCATTGGATTAACAAAAATATCGACAATTGACTTCGTTCCATAATGACAAGGCTACCATCCAATGGAATAACATAAATCTCGACAACAGATTACCTTTCATAATGACAAGGCTACCATCCATTGGAGTAACAAAAATATCGACAACATACTACATTCCATAATGACAAGGCTACCATCCATTGGAGTTACCAAAATCTCGACAACAAAATACCTTCCATAATGACAATGCTACCATCCATTGGAGTAACAAAGATATCGACAACAGACTACCTTCCATAATGACAATGCTACCATCCACTAGAGTAACAAAAATTTCGACAACAGGCTACCTTCCATAAGGACAAGGTTACAATCCATTGGAATAATAAAAATCTCGACAACAAACTACCTTCCATAATGACAAGGCTACCATCAATTGGAATAACAAAAATCTCGTCAACAGACTACCTTCCATAATGACAAGGCTAACATCCATTGGAGTAACAAAAATCTGAACAACAAACTACCTTCCATAATGACAAGGCTACCATCCATTGGAGTAACAAAATTCTCGACAATAGACTACTTTCCATAATGACAAGGCTACCATCCATTGGGGTAAAATGAATATCTACAACAGACTACCTTTCATAATGACAAGTCTACCATCAATTGGAGTAACAAAAATCTCGACAATAGACTAGCATCCATAATGACAAGGCTACCATCCATTGGAGTAACAAAATATCGACAATATACCATGTTCTATAATGTCAAGGCTACCATCCATACGAGCAACAAAAATCTCGATAACAGACTACCTTCCATAATGACAAGGCTACCATCCATTGGAGTAAGAAAAATATCGACAATAGACTACCTTCCATAATGACAAGGTTACCATACATTGGAGTAACAGAAATCTCCACACCATACTACCTTCCATAATGACAAGGCCACCATCCATTGAGTAACAAAGATATCGACAACAAACTATTTACCATAATGACAAGGCTACCATCCAATGAAATAACAATAATCTCGTCAACATACTACCTTCCATAATGACAAGGCTACCATCCAATTGAGTAACAAAAATATGAACAACAAACTACCTTCCATAATGACAAGGCTACAATCCATTGAGTAACAAAGATATCGTCAACAAAGTACCTACCCTAATGACAAGGCTACCATCCAATGGAATAAAAAAATTCTCGACAATAGACCACCTTTCATAATGACAAGGCTACTATCTATTGGAGTAACAAAAATATCGACAAAAGACTAAGTTCCATAATGACAAGGCTACCATCCACTGGAGTAACAAATATCTCGAGAACAGACTACCTTCCATAATGACAAGGCTACCATCCATTGGAGTAACAAAAAATTGACACCAGACTTTGTTCCATAATAACAAGGCTACCATCCATTGTAGTTACAAAAATCTCGACAACAGACTATCTTCCATAATGACAAGGCCACCATCCATTGGATTAACAAAAATCTCGACACCAAACTACCTTCCAAAATGATAAGGCTACCATTCAATTGAATAACAAAAATCTCGTCAACAGACTACCTTCCATAATGACAATGCTACCATCCACTAGAGTAACAAAAATATCGACAATAGGCTACCTTCCATAATGACAAGGCTACCATCCAAGGGAATAACAAAAATCTTGTCAATAGACTACCTTCCATAATGACAAGGCTACCATCCATAGGAGTAAAAAAAATCTAAACAATAGACTACCTTCCATAATTACAAGGCTACCATCCGTTGGAGTAACGTAAATCTCAACGAAAGACTACCTTCCATAATGACAAAGCTACCATCCATTTGAGTAACAAAAACCTCGACAATAGGCTTCCTTCCATAATGACAAGGCTACCATCCATTGGAGTAACAAAAATATCGACAACATACTACCTTCCATAATGACAAGTCTACCATCCATTGGAGTAACAAAAATCTCGACAATAGACTAAGTTCCATAATGACAAGTCTACTATCCATTAGAGTAACAAAAATATCGACAATATACCATGTTCCATAATAAAAAGGCTACCATCCATTGGAGTAACAAAAATATCGACAACGGACTACATTCCATAATAACAAGGCTACCATCCATTGGAGTAACAAATATCTCGACAACAGACTACCTTTTTACAATGAAAAGGCTACCATCCATTGGAGTAACAAATATCTCAACAACAGACTACCTTCCATAATGACAAGGCTACCATCCAATGGAATAACAAAAATCTCGACAACAGACTACCTTCCATAATGACAAGGCTACCATCCATTGCAGTAAAAAAAATATCAACAACATACTATGTTCCAAAATAACAAGGCTACCATCCATTGGAGTTACAAATATCTCCACAACAGACTACCTTCCATAATGACAAGGATACCATCAATTGGAGTAACATAGATATCGACAACAGACTACCTTCTATAATGACAATGCTACCATCTACTAGAGTAACAAAAATATTGACAACAATCTACCTTCCATAATGACAAGGTTACCATCCATTGGAATAATAAAAATTTCGACAACAAACTACCTTCCATAATGATAAGGCTACCATCTAATGGAATAACAAAAATCGCATCAATAGACTACCTTCGATAATGAGAAGGCTACCATCCTTTGGTGTAATTAAAATATGAAAAACAAACTACCTTCCATAATGACAAGGCTACCATCCGTTGGAGTAACGTAAATCTCAATGAAAGACTACCTTCCATAATGATAAGGCTACCATCCAATGGAATAACAAAAATTTCATCAACAGACTACCTTCGATAATGAGAAGGCTACCATCCTTTGGTGTAATTAAAATATGAAAAACACACTACCTTCCATAATGACAAGGCTACCATCCGTTGGAGTAACGTAAATCTCAACGAAAGACTACCTTCCATAATGACAAGGCTACCATCCATTGGAGTAACAAAAATCTCGTCATTAGACTAACTTCCATAATGACAAGGCTTTCATCCATTGGAGTAACAATAATCTCGACAACAGACTACCTTCCATAATGATAAGGCTACCATCCATTGAGTAACAAAGATATCGACAACAGACTACCTACCATAATGACAAGGCTACCATCCAATGGAATAACAAAAATCTCGACAACATACTACCTTTCATAATGACAAGACTACCATCCATTGGAGTAACAAAAATGTCGACAACAGACTACCTTCCATAATGACAAGGCTACCATCCATTGGAGTAACAAAAATCTGAACAATAGACTACCTTCCATAATGACAAGGTTACCATCCATTGGAGTTACAAAAATATCGATAACAGAATACCTTCCATAATGAGAAGGCTACCATACATTGGAGTAACAAAGGTATCGACAACAGACTACCTTCCATAATGATAACGCTGCCATCCACTAGAGTAACAAAAATATCGACCATAGGCTACCTTCCATAATGACAAGGTTACCATCCAATGGAAAAACAAAAATCTCGTTAAAAGAATACCATCCATAATGACAAGGCTACCATCCGTTGGAGTAACGTAAATCTGAATGGAAGACTACCTTCCATAATGACAAGGCTACCATCCATTGGAGTAACAAAAATCTCGACAATAGACTACCTTCCATAATGACAAGGCTACCATCCATTGGAGTAAATAAAATCTCGATAACAGACTACCTTCCATATTATCAAGGATACCATCCATTGGAGTAACATGAATATCGACAATAGACTACCTTCCATAATGATAAGTCTACCATCCATTGGAGTAATAAAAATATCGACAATAGACTAACTTCCATTGGAGTAACACAAATATCGATAATATACCATGTTCCATAATGACAACGGTACCATCCATTGGAGTAACAAAAAACTCGACAACAGACTACCTTCCATAATGACAAGCCTACCATCCATTAGAGTATCAAAAATCTCAACGACAGACTACCTTCCATAATGACAAAGCTACCATCCATTGGGGTAACAAATATCTCGACAACAGACTACCTTTTTATAACGAAAAGGCTACCATCCATTGGAGTAACAAAAATCTCAACAACAGTCTACCTTCCATAATGACAAGGCTACCATCCATTGGAGTAATAAAAATATCGACAACAGACTACCTTCCATAATGACAAGGCTTCCATCCATTGGAGTAATAAAAATCTAGATAACTTACTATCTTCCATAATGAAAAGGTTACCATCCATTGGAGTAACAAAAATATCGACAACAGACTACGTTGCATAATAACAAGGCTACCATCCAATGGAATAACAAAAAACTCGATAACATACTACGTTTCATAATGACAATGCTACCATCCATTGGAGTAACAAAAATATCGACAACACACTACCTTCCATAATGATAAGGCTACCATCCGTTGGAGTAACGTAAATATCAACGAAATACTACCTTCCATAATGACAAGGCAACCATCCATTTGAGTAACAAAAATATCAACAACAGACTATGTTCCATAATAACAAGGATACCATCCATTGGAGTTAAAAAAATCTCGACAATAGACTACCTTACATAATGAAAAGGCAACCATCCATTGGAGTAACAAAAATCTCGATAATAGACAACCTTCCATATTAACAAGGATACCATCCATTGGAGTAACATGAATATCTACAACAGACTACCTTCCATAATGATAAGTCTACAGTCCATTGGAGTAACAAAAATCTCGACAACAGACTACCTTCTATAATGCTAAGGCTACCATCCATTGGTGTAACAAAAATCTCGACACCAGACAACCTTCAATAATGACAAGGCTACCATCCATTGAGTAACAAAGATATCGACAACAGACTACCTACCATAATGACAAGGCTACCATCCAATGGAATAACAAAAATCTCGACAATACACTACCTTTCATAATGACAAGGATACCATCCATGCGAGTATCAAAGATATCGACCACAGACAACGTTCCATAATGACAAGGCTACCATGAATTGGAGTAAGAAAAATCTTGACAACTGACTATCTTCCATAATGAAAAGGCTACAATCCATTGGAGTAACAAAAATATCGACAACAGACTATGTTCGATAATGACAAGGCTACCATCCAATGGAATAACAAAAATCTCGACAACATACTACCTTCCATAATGACAATGCTACCATCCACTAGAGTAACAAAAATATCGACAACATGCTGCCTTCAATAATTACAAGGTTACCGTCGAATTGAATAATAAAAATCTCGACAATAAACTACCTTCCAAAATGATAAGGCTACCATCCAATGGAATAACAAAAATCTCGTCAACAAACTACCTTCGATAATGATAATTCTACCATCCACTAGAGTAACAAAAATATCGACAACAGGCTACCTTCCTTAATGACAAGGTTACCATCCATTGGAATAACAAAAATCTCGTCAACATACTACCTTCCATAATGAAAAGGCTACCATCCATTGGAGTAACAAAGATATTGACAACAAACTACCTTCCATAATGATAATGCTACCATCCATTAGAGTAACAAAAATATCGACAACAGGCTAACTTCCATAATGAAAAGGCTACCATCCAATGGAATAACAAAAATCTCATCAACAGACTACCTTCGATAATGACAAGGCTACCATCCATTGCAGTAACAAAAATATGAATAACACACTACCTTCCATAATGACAAGGCTACCATCCGTTGGAGTAACGTAAATCTCAATGAAAGACTACCTTCTATAATGAAAATTCTACCATCCACTATAGTAACAAAAATATAGACAACATGCTACCTTCCATAATGACAAGGTTACCATCCATTAGAATAATAAAAATCTCGACAACAAACTACCTTCCATAATGACAAGGTTACCATCCATTGGAGTAACAAAAATTTTAAAAACATACTACCTTCCATAATGATAAGGCTACCATCCATTGAAGTAACAAAAATATCGACAATAGACTAACTTCAATAATGACAAGTCTACCATCCATTGGAGTAACAAAATTCTCGACAATAGACTACTTTCCATAATGACAAAGTTACCATCCATTGGGGTAACAAAAATCTACATAACAGACTACCTTCCATAATGACAAGGCTACCATCCATTGGAATAACATGAATATCTACAATAGACTACCTTCCATAATGACAAGTCTACCATCCATTGGAGTAACAAAAATCTCAACAACAAACTACATTCCATAATGACAAGGCTACCATCCATTGGGGTAACAAATATTTTGAAAAGAAACTAACTTTTCATAATGAAAAGGCTATCATCCATTGGAGTAACAAAAGTATCAACAACAGACTACCTTCCATAATGACAAGGCTACCATCCATTGGAGTAAAAAAAATATCGACAATAGACTACCTTCCATAATGACAAGGCTACCATCCATTGGAGTAAGAAAAATATTGACAACTGACTATCTTCCATAATGAAAAGGCTACCATCCATTGGAGTAATAAAAATATCGACAACAGACTACCTTCCATAATGACAAGGCTACCATCCATTGGAGTAAGAAAAATATTGACAACTGACTATCTTCCACAATGAAAAGCCTACCATCCATTGGAGTAACAAAAATATCGACAACAGACTTTGTTCCATAATGACAAGGCTACCATCCAATGGAATAACAAAAATCTCGACAATAGACTACCTTTCATAATGATAAGGCTACCATCCATTGGAGTAACAAAAATATTGATACATACTACGTTACATAATTAAAAGGCTACCTTCCATTGGAGTATCAAAAATCTCGACAACAGACTATGTTCAATAATACCAAGGCTACCATCCAATGGAGTTACAAAAATCTCGACAACAGACTACCTTCCATAATGACAATGCTACCATCCATTGGAGTAACAAAGATATCAACAACAAACTACCTTCCATAATGACAATGCTACCATCCACTAGAGTAACAAAAATCTCGTCAACAGGCTACCTTCCATAATGACAAGGCTACCATCCATTGGAGTAACAAATATCTAAACAACATACTACCTTCCATGATGACAAGGCTATCATCTGTTTGAGTAACAAAAATCTCGACAATAAACTAACTTCAATAATGACAAGGCTACAATCCTTTGGAGTAACAAAATTCTCGACAATAGACTAACTTCCATAATGACAAGGCTACCATCCACTAGAGAAACAAAAATATCAACAACAGGCTACCTTCCATAACGACAAGGTTACCATCCATTAGAATAACCAAAATCTCGTCAACAGACCACCTTCCATAATGAAAAGGCTACCATAGATTAGAGTAACAAAGATATCGATAATAGACTACCTTCCATAATGACAATGCTACCATCCACTAGAGTAACAAAAATATCGACAACATGCTACTTTCCATAATGAGAAGGCTACCATCCAATGGAATAACAAAAATCTCATCAACAGACTACGTTCGTTAATGACAAGGCTACCATCCATTGCAGTAACAAAAATCTGAACAACACACTACCTTCCATAATGACAAGGCAACCATCCGCTGGAGTAACGTAAGTCTCACCGAAAGACTACCTACTATAATGAAAATTCTACCATCCACTAGAGTAACAAAATTATCGACAACAGGTTACCTTCAAAAATGACAACGTTACCATCCATTGGAATAATAAAAATCTCACCAATAGACTACCTTCCATAATGACAATGCTACCCTCCAATGGAATAACAAAAATCTCGTGAACAGACTACCTTCCATAATGAAAAGGCTACCATCCATTGGAGTAACAAAAATTTGAAAAATAGACTACCTTCCATAATGATAAGGCTACCATCCATTGGAGTAACAAAAATATCGACAATCGACTAACTTCAATAATGACAAGGCTACCATCCATTGGAGTAACAAAATTCTCGACAATAGACTACTTTCCATAATGAGAAGGCTACCATCCAAAGGGGTAACAAAAATCTCGATAACAGACTACCTTCCATAATGACAAGGCTACCATCCAATTGAGTAACATGAATATCTACAACAGACTACCTTCCATAATGACAAGTCTACCATCCATTAGAGTAAAAAAAATCTCGACAATAGACTAACTTCCATAATGACAAGGCTACCATCCGTCGGAGTAATAAAAATATCGACAATATACCATGTTCCATAATGACAAGGCTACCATCCATTGGAGTAACAAAAATCTCGACAACCGACTACCTTTCATAATGACAAGGCTACCATCCATTGGGGTAACAAATATTTCGACAACAAACTAACTTTTTATAATGAAAAGACTATAATCCATTGGAGTAACAAAAGTATCAACAACAGACTACCATCCATAATGACAAGGCTACCATCTATTGGAGTAATAAAAATATCGAAATTAGACTACCTTCCATAATGACAAGGCTACCATCCATTGGAGTAAGAAAAATATTGACAACTGACTATCTTCCATAATGAAAATGCTACCATCCATTGGAGTAACAAAAATATCGACTACAAACTTCGTTCGATAATGACAAGGCTACCATCCAATGGAATAACAAAAATCTCGACAACAAACTACCTTTCATAATGACAAGGCTACCATCCATTGGAGTAACAAAAATATCGACAACATACTATGTTACATAATTAAAAGGCTACCTTCCATTGGAGTATCAAAAATCTCGACAACAGACTATGTTCATTAATACCAAGGCTACCATCCATTGGAGTTACAAAAATCTCGACAACAGACTACCTTCCATAATGACAACGCTACCATCCATTGGGGTAACAAATATTTTGACAACAAACTTGAAATTCTGGCTGCAGATACTTAATGTCACGTTTAATGTTATGACACCGTATCTGACTTTCTATAAGACAGTAAATACAAAAACAGAAAAGAACACAGTCAATTGTTTACCCAGTTCAGTGTGCAACAACACCTACTTTGAGGGCTACCAAGCCAGGGAGGAAATCCACTATAAGAGATGTTAATTCAGGAATAAACCAACCAGTTTATCTCCTTCACTTAAGACCTACCCAATGCAATTTCAATCTAAGTACAACTTAAACCTGAGTTCCTACTCACTCCCCCTCAATTACAGCAGTGATAAATAAAACAATTTGACTAATGAATTGATGAAGACACTCTTCAAAAACATGCACTTGATTAAGCTTCACAGCTTTTTAATCAAGCAACACAACAACTCTTGCTTCACAGCTTTGAGTGATACACACACCTAACTTGACTCTGCTTCACAGCTTTAGTCAAGAAACATTCAAACACTCTTGCTTCAAAGCTTTGAGTGCTACACAACCCTTACAATTAAAAACCTATTCCAAGTCACTTATCACAATGATAATTGCTTGAAGTACAATAATTAAACCTATACAGTTTACAAATGATCTTCTGACCAAAAAGGGATTACTTGCAAAACAGCAGCTCTGTTGAATATATAGCAGCTGCATCTTCAGTTAGGGTTTCCACAAAAAGCTAGGGTTAATTCCATTTGACCTTAAGACTAGGTCACAAGACTTTATCAACCAGGTTAGGGTTGAGCTAGGTTAACCCAAAGAAAACGCAGGATGCTGTTCTGGAAAGACTGAGTCATTTTCCTGAAAAAACTCAGAATTAACCAAACTGCAAACCTGTTAGTTCAGAACAGGATGTCTTAACATCTGTTATGACATCTGAAAAAACCTATCTACTGATTTAGGAAAATGTGATCATTTTGCAAAATGCTCAGATACACACTTATAAACATCAGTACCTGAATGACAATATTTTTCTGCAAAGGTACCTAATGAAACAGTACAAACTAAACTAGAATGTTATGACATCAGTCATGACATTCACACATACACTTGGGTTTTACCAAAAATGCAACCCAATAACTAAACAACTACAAACTCCCCCTTTGGCAGATTTTTGGCTAAAGACCCTAAGTAATCAGAGATAGATAGCAGCAGAAAGAAATGACTGCAGAAAAATAGAATTTCTAATTAAGCAAGTACCAAAATATTCTCCCCCTCTTTAGCCACAAATGGGCCAAAGATACATGTTCATAAAAATTATACAGTTATCCAGAAAAAAGTAATAAGAGCAGCAGCAGAGAAAAAAAAACTGAACACACTTCCAAACTCCACCAGGTACCAGCACCAACCAGCAACACCACCAAACAACAACCAACCTTTAAGCACTGTCATCAGACTCAGAGGAGCTAGTTTCTTCAATATTGAGATGACCTTCAGCTTCTACACCTTCTTCCCTTCTGTTTCCTTCAGCTTCCTCCTTTTCTAACCTGGAAATTAGGATTTCTAGGGTCTTTTTCCTAGAATCCAGCTCTTTGCAGGTCTATTTTAAAACAGCTATGACATCAGATGTCTTGGACTGGGTCTTCACAGACGATGTCTCAGATGATGTTATGACAATATCTTAAGCATGAGATCCTTGAAACAGTTTGTAGTGCAAGCCAAGGGCAAGAGCTCTTTTGCAGGCTGTATCTCTTGCCACCAGGATATTAGGGTATTGTGCAAGGATAATTCCACAAAGGAGTAAAAAAATATCGTTACCAGACAATGTTCCATAACAACAAGGCTACCATCCATTGGAGTAAAAAAAATCTCGACAACATACTACCTTCCATAATGACAAGGCTACCATCCGTTGGAGTAACAAAAATATCGACAATAGACTAACTTCCATAATGAAAAGGCTACCTTCCATTGAATAGCAAAGATATCGACAACAGACTACCTATCATAATAACAAGGCTACCATACAATGGAATAACAAAAATCTTGACAACAGACTACCTTGCATGATGACAAGGCTACCATCCATTGGAGTAACAAAAATATCGACAACAGACAGTGTTCCATAATAACAAGGCTACCATCCATTAGAGTAACAAAAATCTCGACAACAGACTACCTCCAATAATGACAAGGCTACCATCCATTGGAGTAACAAAAATATCGTTAACAAACAATGTTCCATAACAACAAGGCTACCATCCATTGGAGTAAGAAAAACCTCGACAATAGACTACCTTTCATAATGACAAGGCTACCATCCATTGGAGTAACAAAAATCTCGACACCAGACTACCTTCAATAATGAAAAGGCTACCATCCATTGAGTAACAAAGATATCGACAACAGACTAACTTCCATAATGACAAGGCTACCATACAATGGAATAACAAAAATCTCGAAAACATACTACCTTTCACAATGACAAGGCTACCATCCATTGGAGTAACAAAAATATCGACAACAGACTACGTTCCATAATAACAAGGCTACAATGCATTGGAGTAACAAAAATCTCGACAATAGACTACCTTTCATAATGACTAGGCTGCCATCCATTGTAGTAACAAAAATATCGACAACAGACTATGTTCCATAATAACAAGGCTACCATCCATTGGAGTAACAAAATTCTCGACAACAGACTAACTTCCATAATGACAAGACTACCATACAATGGAGTAACAAAAATATCGACAATATACCACATTCCATAATCACAAGGCTACCATCCATTGGAGTAACAA
The DNA here is from genome assembly GCA_948472305.1 of Vicia faba. Taxonomy (NCBI): domain Eukaryota; kingdom Viridiplantae; phylum Streptophyta; class Magnoliopsida; order Fabales; family Fabaceae; genus Vicia; species Vicia faba. Next base: position 658,355,603 of record OX451739.1, read on the forward strand.
AAATCTCGACAACATATGACTTTCCATAATGACAAGGCTACCATCCCTTGGATTAACAAAAATCTCAACACCAGACTACATACCATAATCACAAGGCTACCATCCATTGGAGTAACAAAAATATCGACAACAGACTACGTTCCATAATAACAAATCTACCATCCAATGGAATAACAAAAATATCGACAACAGGATACCTTCCATAATGACAACGTTACCATCCATTGGAATATTAAAAATATCGACAACAAACTACCTTTCATAATGACAAGGCTACCATCCAATGGAATAACAAAAATCTCGTCAACAGAATACCTTCCATAATGACAAGGCTACCATCCATTGAAGTAACAAAAATATGAACAATTGACTACCTTCCATACTGACCAGGCTACCATTCGTTGGAGTAACAAAAATATCGATAATTGACTAACTTCAATAATGACAAGGATACCATCCATTGGAGTAACAAAAATATCGATAATATACCATGTTCCGTAATGATAAGCATACCATCTGTTATAGTAACAAAAATCTCGATAATAGACTACCTTCCATAATGACACGGCTACCATCTATTGGAGTAACAAAAATATGAACAGCAGACTACCTTCCATAATGACAAGGCTACCATCCATATTGACAAGGTTACCATCCATTAGAAAAATAAAAATCTCGACAACAAACTACCTTCCATAATGACAAGGCTACCATCCATTAGAGTAACAAAAATCTGAACAACATATTACCTTCCGTAATGACAAGGCTACCATCCGTTGGAGTAAAAAAAATCTCGACAATAGACTAACTTCCATAATGACAAGGCTACCATCCAATCAGTAACAAAGATATCGACAACAGACTACCTACCATAATGACAAGGCTACCATACAATGGAATAACAAAAATCTCGACATCAGACTACCTTGCACAATGACAAGGCTACCATCGATTGGAGTAACAAAAATCTCGACAACAGACTACCTTCAAAAATGACACGGCTACCATCCATTGGAGTAACAAAAATATCGACAACAGACTAACTTCCATAATCACAAGGCTACCATCCATTGGAGTAACAAAAATATCGACAATATACCATGTTCCATAATGACAAGGTTACCATCCATTGGAGTAACAAAAATCTCGACAACAGACTACCTTCCATAATGACAAGGCTACCATCCATTGGAGTAACAAAAATCTCAACACCAGACTACCTTCCATAATGACAAGGATACCATCCATTGAGTAACAAAGATATCGACAACAGACTACCTACCATAGTGACAAGGCTACCATCCAATGGAATAACAAAAATCTCGACAACATACTACCTTGGATGATGACAAGGCTACCATCCATTGGAGTAACAAAAATATCGACAACAGACTATGTTCCATAATAACAAGGCTACCATCCTATGGAGTAACCAAAATCTCGACAACAGACTACCTTCAATAATGACAAGGCTACCATCCAATTGAGTAACAAAAATATCATTAACAGACAATGTTCCATAACAACAAGGCTAACATCCATTGGAGTAAGAAAAATCTCGACTACAAACTACCTCCATAATGACAAGGCTACCATCCGTTGGAGTAACAACAATATCGACAATAGACTAACTTCAATAATGACAAGGCTAATATCCATTGGAGTAACAAAATACCATGTTCCATAATGACAAGGCTACCATCCATAATGACAAGGTTACCATCCATTAGAAAAATAAAAATCTCGACAACAAACAACCTTCCATAATGATAAGGCTACCATCCATTGGAGTAACAAAAATTTGAACAACAGATTACCTTCCATATTGACAAGGCTACCATCCGTTTGAGTAAAAAAAATCTCGACAATAGAGTAACTTCCATAATGACAAGGCTACCATCCATTGAGTAACAAAGATATCGACACCAGACTACCTACCATAATGACAAGGCTACCATACAATGGAATAACAAAAATCTTGACAACATACTACCTTTCACAATGACAAGGCTACCATCCATTGGAGTAACAAAAATATCGACAACATACTACGTTCCATAATAACAAGGCTTCCATCCATTGGAGTAACAAAAATCTCGACAATAGACTACCTTTCATAATGACAAGGCTGCCATCCATTGTAGTAACAAAAATATCGACAATAGACTACGTTCCATAATAACAAGGCTACCATCCATTGGAGTAACAAAAATCTCAACAACAGACTACCTTCCATAATGACAAGGCTACCATCCATTGGAGTATCAGAAATCTCAATGATAGTCTACCTTTCATAATGACAATGCTACCATCCATTGGAGTAACAAAAATCTCACCACCAGACTACCTTCCATAATGAGAAGGCTACCATCCATTGAGTAACAAATATATCGACAATAGACTACCTACCATAGTGACAAGGCAACCATACAATGGAATAACAAAAATCTCGACAATAGACTACCTTGGACGATGACAAGGCTACCATCCATTGGAGTAACAAAAATATCCACAACAGACTATGTTCCATAATAACAAGGCTAACATCCATTGGAGTAACAAAAATATCGACAATAGATAACCTTTAATAACGACAAGTCTACCATCCATTGGAGTAATAAAAATATCGTTAAAAGACAATGTTCCATAACAAAGAGGGTACCATCCATTGGAGTAAGAAAAATCTCAACAATAGACTACCTTCCATAATGACAAGGCTACCATCCATTGGAGTAACAAAAATATCGACACCAGACTACCTTCAATAATGACAAGGCTACCATCCATTGAGTAACAAAGATATCGACAACAAACTAACTACCATAATGACAAGGCTACCATACAATGGAATAACAAAAATCTCGACAACATACTACCTTTCACAATGACAAGGCTACCATCCATTGGAGTAACAAAAATATCGACAACAGACTATGTTCCATAAAAACAAGGATACCATGCATTGGAGTAACAAAAATCTCGACAATAGACTACCTTTCATAATGAAAAGGCTGCCATCCAATGTAGTAACAAAAATATCGACAACAAACTACGTTCCATAATTACAAGGCTACCATCCATTGGAGTAACAAAAATATCCTTAACAGACAATGTTCCATAACAACAAGGCTACCAGCCATTGGAGTAAGAAAAATCTCGACAACAAACTACCTCCATAATGACAAGGCTACCATCCGTTGGAGTAACAAAAATATCGACAATAGACTAACTTCAATAATGACAAGGCTACCATCCATTGGAGTAACAAAAATATCGACAATATACCATGTTCCGTAATGACAAGGCTACCATCCATTAGAGTAACAAAAATCTTGATAATATACTACCTTCCATAATGACAAGGCTACCATCCATTGGAGTAACAAAAATCTGAACAACATACTACCTTCCATAATGACAAGGCTATCATCCATAATGACAAGGTTACCATCCATTATTAAAATAAAAATCTCGACAACAAACAACCTTCCATAATGATAAGGCTACCATCCATTGGAGTAACAAAAATTTGAACAACAGATTACCTTCCATAATGACAAGGCTACCATCCGTTTGAGTAAAAAAAATCTCGACAATAGAGTAACTTCCATAATGACAAGGCTACCATCCATTGAGTAACAAAGATATCAACACCAGACTACCTACCATAATGACAAGGCTACCATACAATGGAATAACAAAAATCTTGACAACATACTACCTTTCACAATGACAAGGCTACCATCCATTGGAGTAACAAAAATATCGACAACATACTACGTTCCATAATAACAAGGCTACCATCCATTGGAGTAACAAAAATCTCTACAAGAGACTACCTTTCATAATGACAAGGCTGCCATCCATTGTAGTAACAAAAATATCGACAACAGACTACGTTCCATAATAACAAGGCTACCATCCATTGGAGTAACAAAAATCTCAATAAAAGACTACCTTCCATAATGACAAGGCTACTACCCATTGGAGTATCAGAAATGTCAACGATAGACTACCTTTCATAATGACAATGCTACCATCCATTGGAGTAACAAAAATCTCAACACCAGACTACCTTCCATAATGACAAGGCTACCATCCATTGAGTAACAAAGATATCGACAACAGACTACCTACCATAGTGACAAGGCTACCATACAATGGAATAACAAAAATCTCGACAATAGACTACCTTGGATGATGACAAGGCTACCATCCATTGGAGTAACAAAAATATCGACAACAGACTATGTTCCATAATAACAAGGCTAACATCCATTGGAGTAACAAAAATATCAACAATAGATAACCTTCAATAATGGCAAGGCTACCATCCATTGGAGTAACAAAAATCTCGATAATAGACTACCTTCCATAATGACAAGGCTACCATCTATTGGAGTAACAAAAATTTGAACAACAGAGTACCTTCCATAATAACAAGGCTACCATCCATAACGACAAGGTTACCATCCATTAGAATAATAAAAATCTCGACAACAAACTACCTTCCATAATGACAAGGCTACCATCCATTGGAGTAACAAAAATATGAACAACAGATTTCCTTTTATAATGATAAGGCTACCATCCGTTGGAGTAACAAAAATCCCGAAAATAGACTAACTTCCATAATGACAAGGCTACCGTCCATTGGAGTAACAAAAATATCGACAATATACCATGTTTCATAATGACAAGGCTATCATCCATTGGAGTAACAAAGATCTCGACAACAGACTACCTTCCGTAATGACAAGGCTACCATACATTGGAGTAACAAAAATCTCCACACCATTCTACCTTCCATAATGACAAGGCTACCATCCATTGAGTAACGAAGATATCGACAATAGACTACCTACCATAATGACAAGACTACCATACAATGGAATAACAAAAATCTCGACAATAGACTACCTTTAATAATGACAAGGCTACCATTCATTGGAATAACAAAAATATCGACAACAGACTATGTTCCATAATTTCAAGGCTACCATACATTGGAGTAACAAAAATATCGTTAACAGACAATGTTCCATAACAACAAGGCTACCATCCATTGGAGTAACAAAAATATGAACAATAGACTACCTTTCGTAATGACAAGGCTACCATCCGTTGGAGTAACAAAAATATCGATGATAGACTAACTTCAATGATGACTAGGCAACCATCTATTGGAGTAACAAAAATATCGACAATATACCATGTTCCATAATGACAAGGCTACCATCCATTGGAGTAACAAAAATCTCGATAATAGACTACCTTCCATAATTACAAGGCTACCATCTATTGGAGTAACAAAAATCTGAACAATAGACTACCTTCCATAATAACAAGGCTACCATCCAACATGACAAGGTTACCATCCATTAGAATAATAAAAATCTCGACAACAAACTACCTTCCATAATGACAAGACTACCATCCATTGGAGTAACAAAAATATGAACAACAGATTACCTTCCATAATGACAAGGCTACCATCCGTTGGAGTAAAAAAAATATCGTCAACAGACTATGTTCCATAATGACAAGGCTACCATCCATTGGAGTAACAAAAATCTCAACACCATACTACCTTCCATAATGACATGGCTACCATCCATTGAGTAACAAAGATATCGACAACAGACTACCTACCATAATGACAAGGATACCATACAATGGAATAACAAAAATATCGACAACAGACTACCTTGAACGATGACAAGGCTACAATCCATTGGAGTAACAAAAATATCGACAACGGACTACCTTCCATAATGACAAGGTTACCATCCGTTGGAGTAACAAAAATTTTGACAACAAACTACCTTCCATAATGACAAGGCTACCATACATTGGAGTAACAAAAATATCATTAATAAACAATGTTCCATAACAACAAGGCTTCCATCCATTGGAGTAACAAAAATATGAACAACAGATTTCCTTCCATAATGATAAGGCTACCATCCGTTGGAGTAACAAAAATCTCGACAATAGACTAACTTCCATAATGAGAAGGCTACCATCCATTGGAGTAACAAAAATATCGACAATATACCATGTTTCATAATGAAAAGGCTACCATCCATTGAAGTAACATGGATCTCGACAACAGACTACCTTCCATAATGATAAGGCTACCATACATTGGAGTAACAAAAATCTCGACACAAGACTACCTTCCATAATGACAAGGCTACAACGCATTGAGTAACGAAGATATCGACAACAGACTACCTACCATAATGACAAGACTACCATACAATGGAATAACAAAAATCTCGACAACAGACTACCTTTAACAATGACAAGGCTACCATCCATTGGAATAACAAAAATATCGACAACATACTATGTTCCATAATTTCAAGGCTACCATACATTGGAGTAAAAAAAATATCGTTAACAGACAATGTTCCATAACAACAAGGCTACCATCCATTGGAGTAACAAATATATGAACAATAGAATACCTTCCGTAATGACAAGGCTACCATCCGTTGGAGTAACAAAAATATCTACGATAGACTAACTTCAATAATGACAAGGCTACCGTCTATTGGAGTAACAAAAATATCGACAATATACCATGTTCCATAATGACAAGGCTACCATCCATAGGAGTAACTAAAATCTCGATAATAGACTAACTTCCATAATGACAAGGTTGCCATCTATTGGAGTAACAAAAATCTGAACAACAGACTACCTTCCATAATAACAAGGCTACCATCCATAACGACAAGGTTACCATCCATTAGAATAATAAAAATCTCGACAACAAACTACCTTCCATAATGACAAGGCTACCATCCATTGGAGTAACAAAAATATGAACAACAGATTTCCTTTTATAATGATAAGGCTACCATCCGTTGGAGTAACAAAAATCTCGAAAATAGACTAACTTCCATAATGACAAGGCTACCATCCATTGGAGTAACAAAAATATCGACAATATACCATGTTTCATAATGACAAGGCTACCATCCATTGGAGTAACAAAGATCTCGACAACAGACTACCTTCCATAATGACAAGGCTACCATACATTGGAGTAACAAAAATCTCCACACCATTCTACCTTCCATAATGACAAGGCTACCATCCATTGAGTAACGAAGATATCGACAATAGACTACCTACCATAATGACAAGACTACCATACAATGGAATAACAAAAATCTCGACAATAGACTACCTTTAATAATGACAAGGCTACCATCCATTGGAATAACAAAAATATCGACAACAGACTATGTTCCATAATTTCAAGGCTACCATACATTGGAGTAACAAAAATATCGTTAACAGACAATGTTCCATAACAACAAGGCTACCATCCATTGGAGTAACAAAAATATGAACAACAGACTACCTTCCGTAATGACAAGGCTACCATCCGTTGGAGTAACAAAAATATCGATGATAGACTAACTTCAATAATGACTAGGCAACCATCTATTGGAGTAACAAAAATATCGACAATATACCATGTTCCATAATGACAAGGCTACCATCCATTGGAGTAACAAAAATCTCGATAATAGACTACCTTCCATAGTGACAAGGCTACCATCTATTGGAGTAACAAAAATCTGAACAATAGACTACCTTCCATAATAACAAGGCTACCATCCAACATGCAAGGTTACCATCCATTAGAATAATAAAAATCTCGACAACAAACTACCTTCCATAATGACAAGACTACCATCCATTGGAGTAACAAAAATATGAACAACAGATTACCTTCCATAATGACAAGGCTACCATCCGTTGGAGTAAAAAAAATATCGTCAACAGACTATGTTCCATAATGACAAGGCTACCATCCATTGGAGTAACAAAAATCTCAACACCATACTACCATAATGACAAGGATACCATAAAATCGAATAACAAAAATCTCGACAACAGACTACCTTGCACGATGACAAGGCTACAATCCATTGGAGTAACAAAAATATCGACAACAGACTACCTTGCACGATGACAAGGCTACAATCCATTGGAGTAACAAAAATATCGACAACGGACTACCTTCCATAATGACAAGGCTACCATACATTGGAGTAACAAAAATATCATTAACAAACAATGTTCCATAACAACAAGGCTACCATCCATTGGAGTAACAAAACTCTGAACAACAGACTACCTTCCGTAATGACAAGGCTACCATCCGTTGGAGTAACAAAAATATCGACGATAGACTAACTTCAATAATGACAAGGCTACCATCTATTGGAGTAACAAAAATATCGACAATATACCATGTTCCATAATAACAAGGCTACCATCCATTTGAGTAACAAAAATCTCGACAACAGACTACCTTCAATAATGACAAGGCTACCATCCATTGGAGTAACAAAAATATCATTAACAGACAATGTTCCATAACTACAAGGATACCATCCATTGGAGTAAGAAAAATCTCGACACTAGACTACCTTCCATAATGACAAGGCTACCATCCATTGAGTAACAAAGATATCGAAAACAGACTACCTACCATAGTGACAAGGCTACCATACAATGGAATAACAAAGATATCGACAACAGACTAACTACCATAATGACAAGGCTACCATACAATGGAATAAAAAAAATCTCGACAACATACTACCTTTCACAATGACAAGGCTACCATCCATTGGAGTAACAAAAATATTGACAACAGACTACGTTCCATAAAAACAAGGCTACCATACATTGGAGTAAAAAAATTCTCGACAATAGACTAACTTCCATAATGATAAGACTATAATACATTGGAGTAACAAAAATATCGACAATATAACATGTTCCATAATCACAAGGCTACCATCCATTGGAGTAACAAATATCTCGTCAACAGATTACCTTCCATAATGACAAGGCTACCGTCCCTTGGAGTAACGAAAATCTTGACACCAGGCTACCTTCCATAATGACAAGGCTATCATCCAATGGAATAACAAAAATCTCGTCAACTGACTACCTTCCATAATGACAAGGTTACCATCCGTTGGAGTAACAAAAATCTGAACAACAGACTACCTTCCATAATGACAAGGCTACCATCCGTTGGAGTAACAAAAATATCGACACTAGACTAACTTCAATAATGACAAGGCTACCATCTATTGGAGTAACAAAAATATCGACAATATACCATGTTGAGTAATGTAAAGGCTACCATCAATTAGAGTAACAAAAATCTCGATAATAAACTACCTTCCATAATGACAAGGCTACCATCCATTGGAGTAACAAAAATCTGAACAACAGACTACCTTCCATAATGACAAGGCTACCATCAATAATGACAAGGTTACCATCCATTAGAAAAATAAAAATCTCGACAACAAACTACCTTCAATAATGACAAGGCTACCATCCATTAGAGTAACAAAAATCTTAACAACAAATTACCTTCCATAATGACAAGGCTACCATCCGTTGGAGTAAAAAAAATCTCGACAATAGAGTAACTTCCATAATGACAAGGCTACCATCCATTGAGTAATAAAGATATCGAAACCATACTACCTACCATAATGACAAGGCTACCATACAATGGAATAACAAAAATCTTGACAACATACTACCTTTCACAATGACAAGGCTACCATCAATTGGAGTAACAAAAATATTGACAACAGACTATGTTCCATAATAACAAGGCTACCATCCATTGGAGTAACAAAAATATCGACAACAGACTACCTTTCATAATGACAAGGTTGCCATCCATTGCAGTAACAAAAATATCGACAACAGACTACGTTCCATTATAACAAGGCTACCATCCATTGGAGTAACAAAATTCTCGACAATAGACTAACTTCCATAATGACAAGACTATAGTACATTGGAGTAACAAAAATATCGACAATATAACATGTTCCATAATCACAAGGCTACCATCCATTGGAGTAACAAATATCTCGTCAACAGATTACCTTCCATAATGACAAGGCTAGCGTCCCTTGGAGTAACGAAAATCTTGACACCAGACTACCTTCCATAATGACAAGGCTACCATCCAATGGAATAACAAAAATCTCGTCAACAGACTACCTTCCATAATGACAAGGTTACCATCCATTGGAGTAACAAAAATCTGAACAACAGACTACCTTCCATAATGACATGGCTACCATCCGTTGGAGTAACAAAAATATCGACAATAGACTAACTTCAATAATGACAAGGCTACCATCTATTGGAGTAACAAAAATATCGACAATATACCATGTTGAGTAATGACAAGGCTACCATCCATTAGAGTAACAAAAATCTCGATAATAAACTACCTTCCATAATGACAAGGCTACCATCCATTGTAGTAACAAAAATGTGAACAAATAACTACCTTCCATAATGACAAGGCTACCATCAATAATGACAAGGTTACCATCCATTAGAAAAATAAAAATCTCGACAACAAACTACCTTCAATAATGACAAGGCTACCATCCATTGGAGTAACAAAAATCTTAACAACAAATTACCTTCCATAATGACAAGGCTACCATCCGTTGGAGTAAAAAAAATCTCGACAATAGAGTAACTTCCATAATGACAAGGCTACCATCCATTGAGTAATAAAGATATCGACACCATACTACCTACCATAATGACAAGGCTACTATACAATGGAATAACAAAAATCTTGACAACATACTACCTTTCACAATGACAAGGCTACCATCAATTGGAGTAACAAAAATATTGACAACAGACTATGTTCCATAATAACAAGGCTACCATCCATTGGAGTAACAAAAATATCGACAACAGACTACCTTTCATAATGACAAGGCTGCCATCCATTATAGTAACAAAAATATCGACAACAAACTACGTTCCATTATAACAAGGCTACCGTCCATTGGAGTAACAAAATTCTCGACAATAGACTAACTTCCATTATGACAAGACTACCATACATTGGAGTAACAAAAATATCGACAATATAACATGTTCCATAATCACAAGGCTACCATCCATTGGAGTAACAAAAATCTCGTCAACAGACTACCTTTCATAATGACAAGGCTACCATCCCTTAGAGTAACGAAATTCTCGACACCAGACTACCTTCCATAATGACAAGGCTACCATCCAATGGAATAACAAAAATCTCGTCAACATACTACCTTCCATAATGACAAGGTTACCATCCATTGGAGTAACAAAAATCTGAACAACAGACTACCTTCCATAATGACAAGGCTACCATCCGTTAGAGTAACAAAAATATTGACAATAAACTAACTTCAATAATGATAAGGCTACCATCCATTGGAGTAACAAAAATATCGACAATATACCATGTTGAGTAATGACAAGGCTACCATCCATTAGAGTAACAAAAATCTCGATAATAAACTACCTTCCATAATGACAAGGCTACCATCCATTGGAGTAACAAAAATCTGAACAACATACTACCTTCCATAATGACAAGGCTACCATCCATAATGACAAGGTTACCATCCATTAGAAAAATAAAAATCTCGACAACAAAATACCTTCCATAATGACAAGGCTACCATCCTTGGGAGTAACAAAAATCTGAACAACAAATTACCTTCCAAAATGACAAGGCTACCATCCGTTGGAGTAAAAAAAATCTCGACAATAGAGTAACTTCCATAATGGCAAGGCCACCATCCATTGAGTAATAAAGATATCGACACCGTACTACCTACCATAATGACAAGGCTACGATACAATGGTATAACAAAAATCTCGACAACATACTACCTTTCACAATGACAAGGCTACCATCCATTGGAGTAATAAAAATATTGACAACGAACTACGTTCCATAAAAACAAGGCTACCATGCATTGGAGTAACAAAAATCTCGACAATAGACTACCTTTCATAATGACAAGGCTGCCATCCATTGTAGTAACAAAAATATAGACAACAGACTATGTTCCATAATAACAAGGCTACCATCCATTGGAGTAACAAAAATCTCGACAACAGACTACCTTTCATAATGACAAGGCTGCCATCCATTGGAGTAAGAAAAATCTCAACAATAGACTACCTTCCATAATGACAACGCTACCATCCATTGGAGTAAGAAAAAAATTAACAACAGACTACGTTCCATAATAACAAGGCTACCATCCATTGGAGTAACAAAAATCTCGTCAACAGCCTACCTTCCATAATGACAAGGCTACCATCCCTTAGAGTAACGAAATTCTCGACACCAGACTACCTTCCATAATGACAAGGCTACCATCCAATGGAATAACAAAAATCTCGTCAACAGACTACCTTCCATAATGACAAAGTTACCATCCATTGGAGTAACAAAAATCTGAACAACAGAATACCTTCCATAATCACGAGGCTACTATCCGTTGGAGTAACAAAAATCTGAACAACAGACTACCTTCCATAATGACAAGGCTACCATCCATAATGACAAGGTTACCATCCATTAGAAAAATAAAAATCTCGACAACAAACTACCTTCCATAATCACAAGGCTACCATCCATTGGAGTAACAAAAATCAGAACAACAAATTACCTTCCATAATAACAAGGCTACCATCCATTGGAGTAACAAAAATCTCAACAACAGACTACCTTCCATAATAACAAGGCTACCATCCACTAGAGTAACAAAAATATCGACAATAGGCTACCTTCCATGATGACAAGGTTACCATCCATTGGAATAATAAAAATCTCGACAACAAACTACCTTCCTTAATGACAAGGTTACCATCCAATGGAATAACAAATATCTCGTCAAAAGACTACTTTCCATAATGACAAGGCTACCATCCATTGGAGTAACAAAATTCTGAACAATAGACTACCTTCCATAATGACAAGGCTACCATCCGTTGGAGTAACAAAAATCTCGACAATAGACTAACTTCAATAATGACAAGGCTACCATCCATTGGAGTAACAAAAATATCGACAATATACCATGTTCCATAATGACAAGGCTACCATCCATTGGAGTAACAAAGATATCGACAACAGACGACCTTCCATAATGACAAGGCTACCATCCACTAGAGTAACAAAAATATCGATAACAGGGTACCTTCCATAATGAAAAGGTTACCATTCATTAGAATAATAAAAATCTCCACAACAAACTACCTTCCATAAGGACAAGGCTACCATCCATTGGAGTAACGAAAATATGAACAACAACTTACCTTCCATAATGACAAGGCTACCATCCGTTGGAGTAACAAAAATCTCGACAATAGACTAACTTCCATAATGACAAGGCAATCATCCATTGGAGTAACAAAAATATCGACAATATACCATGTTCCATAATGACAAGGCTACCATCCATTGGAGTAACAAAAATCTCGACAACAGACTACCTTTCATGATGACAAGGCTACCATCCATTGGAGTAACAAAAATCTCGACACCAAACTACCTTCCATAATGACGAGGCTACCATCCATCGAGTAACGAAGATATCGACAATAGACTACCTACCATAATGACAAGGCTACCATACAATGGAATAACAAAAATCTCGACGACAGACTACCTTTCACAATGACAATGCTACCATCCATTGGGATAACAAAAATATCGACAACAGACTATGTTCCATAATAACAAGGCTACCATCCATTGGAGTAACAAAAATCTCGACAACAGACTACCTTCAATAATGACAAGCCTACCATCTATTGGAGTAACAAAAATCTAAACACCATAATACCTTCCATGATGACATGGCTACCATCCATTGAGTAACAAAGATATCGACAACAGACTACCTACCATAATGACAAGGATACCATACAATGGAATAACAAAAATCTCGACAACAGACTACCTGGCACGATGACAAGGCTACAATCCATTGGAGTAACAAAAATATCGACAACGGACTACGTTCCATAATGACAAGGCTACCATACATTGGAGTAACAAAAATTTCGTTAACAGACAATGTTCCATAACAACAAGGGTACCATCCGTTGGAGTAACAAAAATCTGAACAACATACTACCTTCCGTAATGACAAGGCTACCATCCGTTGGAGTAACAAAAATATTGACAATATCCTAATTAAATAATGACAAGGCTACCATCTATTGGAGTAACAAAAATATCGACAATATACCATGTTCCATAATGACAGGGCTACCATCCATTGGAGTAACAAAAATCTCGATAATAGACAACCTTCCATAATGAGAAGGCTACCATCCATTGGAGTAACAAAAATGTTAAGAACATACTACCTTCCATAATGACAAGGCTACCTTCAATAATGACAAGGTTACCATCCAATGGAATAACAAAAATCTCGTCAACAGACAACCTTCCATAATGACAAGGCTACCATCCAGTGGAGTAACAAAAATATGAACAACAAACTACCATCCATATTGACAAGGCTACCATCTGTTGGAGTAACGTAAATCTAAACGAAAGACTACCTTCCATAATGAAAAGGCTACCATCCATTGGAGTAATAAAAATCTCGACAATAGACTGTCTTCCATAATGACAAGGCTACCATCCATTGGAGTAACAAAAATATCGATAACAGACTACCTTCCATTATGACAAGGCTATTATCCATTGGAGTAAGAAAAATCTCGATAACAGACTACCTTCCATAATGACAAGGCTACCATCCATTGGAGTAACAAAAATATCGACAATAGACTACCTTCCATAATGACAAGTCTACCATCCAGTGGAGTAACAAAAATCTCGACAATAGACTAACTTCCATAATGACAAGGCTACCATCCATTGGAGTAACAAAAATCTCGAAAATAGACTAACTTCCATAATGACAAGGTTACCATCCATTGGAATAACAAAAATCTCGACAACAAACTACCTTCCATAATGATAAGGCTACCATCCATTGGAGTAAAAAAATCTCCACAATAGACTATGTTCCATAATAACAAGGCTACCATCCATTGAAGTAACAAAAATATCGACAATAGACTATGTTCCATAATAACAAGGCTAACATCCACTATAGTAACAAAAATATCGACAACAGGGTACCTTCCATAAGGACATGGTTACCATCCATTGGAATAATAAAAATCTTGATAACAAACTACCTTCTATAGTTACAAGGCTACCATCCATTGGAGTAAAAAAAATCTGAACAACAAACTACCTTCCATAATGACAAGTCTACCATCCATTGGAGGAACGTAAATCTCAACGAAAGACTACCCTCCATAATGACAAGGCTACCATCCATGGGAGTAACAAAAATCTCGGTAGCAGAGTACCTTCCATAATGACAAGGCTACCATCCATTGGAGTAACAAAAATATCGACAACAAAATACCTTCCATAATGACAAGTCTACCATCCATTGGAGTAACAAAAATCTCGAAAATAGACTAACTTCCATAATGATAAGACTACCATCCATTGGATTAACAAAAATCTCGACAATAGACTATCTTACATAATGACAAGACTACCATCCATTGGAGTAACGAAAATATCGAGAGACTACCTTCCATAATGACAAGGCTACCATCCATTGAGTAACAAAGATATCGACAACAGACTACCTACCATAATGACAAGGCTACCAACTAATGGAATAACAAAAATATCGATAATAGACTACCTTTCATATTAACAAGGCTACCATCCATTGGAGTAACAAAAATATCGACAATGGACTACGTTCCATAATGACAAGGCTACCATCCAATTGAATAACAAAAATCTCGACAACAAACTACCTTTAATAATGACAAGGCTAGCATCCACTATAGTAACAAAAATATCGACAATAGGGTACCTTCCATAATGACAAGGTTACCATCCATTGGAGTATTAGAAATCTCAACGATAGACTACCTTCCATAATGACAAGGCTACCATCCATTGGAGTAACAAATATCTCGACAACAAACTACCTTTTTATAATGAAAGGGATACCATCCATTAGACTAACAAAAATGTCAACAACATACTACCTTCCATAATGACAAGGTTACCATCCAGTGGAGTAACAAAAATATGAACAACAGAATACCATCAATAATGACAAGGCTACCATCCGTTGGAGTAACGTAAATCTCAACTGAAGACTACCTTCCATAATGAAAAGGCTACCATCCATTGGAGTAATAAAAATCTCGACAATAGACTACCCTCCATAATGACAAGGCTATTATCCATTGGAGTAACAAAAATCTCGATAACATACTACTTTCCATAATGACAAGGCTACCATCCATTGGAGTAACATGAATATTGGCAACAGACTACCTTCCATAATGACAAGTCTACCATCCATTGGAGTAACAAATATCTCGACACCAGACTACCTTCCATAATGACAAGGCTACCATCCATTGAGTAACAAAGATATCGACAACAAACTACCTACCATAATGACAAGGCTACCATCCAATGGAATAACAAAAATATCGATAACAGACTACCTTCCATAATGAAAAGGCTACCATCCATCGGAGTGATAAAAATCTCGACAATAGACTACCTTCCATAATGACATGGCTACCATCCAATGGAGTAACAAAAATCTCGATAACAGACGACCTTCCATAATGACAAGGCTACCATCTATTGGAGTTACATGAATATTGACAACAGACTACCTTCTATAATGACAAGTCTACAATCCATTGTAGTATGAAATTTCTCGACAATAGACTACCTTCCACAATGACAAGGCTACCATCCATTGAGTAACAAAGATATCGACAACATACATCCTACCATAATGACAACGCTACCATCCAATGGAATTACAAAAATATCGACAACAAACTACCTTTCATAATGAAAAGGCTACCATCCATTGGAGTAAGAAAAATATCGACAACAGACTATGTTCCATAATAACAAGGCAACCATCCATTGGAGTAACAAAAATCTCAACAACAGACTACCTTCCATAATGACAAGGCTACCATCCATTGGAGTAAGAAAAAAATCGACAACAGACTACGTTCCATAATAACAAGGCTACCATCCATTGGAGTTACAAAAATCTCAACAACAGACTACCTTCCATAATAACAAGGCTACCATATATTGGAGTTACAAAAAAAATCTCGACAACAAACTACCTTCAATACTGACAAGGCTACCATCCATTGGAGTAACAAAAATCTCGATAACAGACTACCTTCCATAATGAAAAGGCTACCATCCATTGGAGTAACAAAAATCTCGACAATAGACTAACTTCCATAATTACAAGACTACCATCCATTGGAGTAACAAAAATCTTGACAATAGACTACCTACCATAATGACAAGGCTACCATCCAATGGAATAACAAAAAAATCGACAATAGACTACCTTTCACAATGACAAGGCTACCATCCATTTGAGTAACAAAAATATCGATAACGGACTACGTTCCATAATAACAAGACTACCATCCATTGGAATAAAAAAAATCTAAACAACAGACTACATTCCATAATGACAAGGGTACCATCCATTGGAATAATAAAAATATCGACAACATACTTTGTTCCTTAATAACAAGGCTACCATCCATTGGAGTTACAAAAATCTCGACAACAGAATACCTTCCATAATGACAAGGCTACCATCCAGTGGAGTATCAAAAATATGAACAACAGACTACCATCCATAATGACAAGGCTACCATCTGTTGGAGTAACGTAAATCTCAACGAAAGACTACCTTCCATAATGAAAAGGCTACCATCCATTGGAGTAATAAAAATCTCGACAATAGACTACCTTCCATAATGACAAGGCTACCATCCATTGGAGTAACAAAAATATCGATAACAGACTACCTTCCATTATGACAAGGCTACCATCTATTGGAGTAACATGAATATTGACAACAGACTACCTTCTATAATGACAAGTCTACCATCCATTGGAGTAAGAAATATCTCGACACCAGACTACCTTCTATAATGACAAGGCTACCATTCATTGAGTAACAAAGATATCGACAACATACTTCCTACCATAATGACAATGCTACCATACAATGGAATTACAAAAATCTCGACAACAAACAACCTTTCATAATGAAAAGGCTACCATCCATTGGAGTAAGAAAAATATCGACAACAGACTACGTTCCATAATAACAAGGCAACCATCCATTGGAGTAACAAAAATATGAACAACAAACTACCATCCATAATGACAAGGCTACCATCCGTTGGAGTAACATAAATCTCAACGAAAGTCTATCTTCCATAATGAAAAGGCTACCATCCATTGGAGTAATAAAAATCTCGACAATAGACTACCTTCCATAATGACAAGACTATTATCCATTGGAGTAACAAAAATCTCGATAACAGACTACCTTCCATAATGACAAGTCTACCATCCACTGGAGTAACAAAAATCTCGACAATAGACTAACTTCCATAATGACAAGGCTACCATCCATTGGAGTAACAAAAATCTCGACAATAGACTAACTTCCATAATGACAAGGTTACCATCCATTGGAGTAACAAAAATCTCGACACCAAACTACCTTCCATAATGACAAGGCTACCATCCATTGGAGTAACAAAAATATCCACAATAGACTATGTTCCATAATAACAAGGCTACCATCCATTGGAGTAACAAAAATATCGACAATAAACTATGTTTCATAATAACAAGGCTAACATCCACTATAGGAACAAAAATATCGACAACAGGGTACCTTCCATAATGACAAGGTTAACATCCATTGGAATAATAAAAATCTTGACAACAAACTACCTTCCATAATTACAAGGCTACCATCCATTGGAGTAACAAAAATCTGAACAACAGACTACCTTCCATAATGACAAGGCTACCATCCATGGGAGTAACAAAAATCTCGGTAGCAGAGTACCTTCCATAATGACAAGGCTACCATCCATTGGAGTAACAAAAATATCGACAACAGAATACCTTCCATAATGACAAGTCTACCATCCATTGGAGTAACAAAAATCTCGAAAATAGACTAACTTCCATAATGACAAGACTACCATCCATTGGAGTAACAAAAATCTTGACAATAGACTATCTTACATAATGACAAGACTACCATCCATTGGAGTAAGGAAAATATCGACACGAGACTACCTTCCATAATGACAAGGCTACCATCCATTGAGTAACAAAGATATCGACAACAGACTACCTACCATAATGACAGGGCTACCAACCAATGGAATAACAAAAATATAGATAATAGACTACCTTTCATATTAACAAGGCTACCATCCATTGGAGTAACAAAAATATCGACAATGGACTACGTTCCATAATGACAAGGCTACCATCCAATTGAATAACAAAAATCTCGACAACAAACTACCTTTAATAATGACAAGGCTAGCATCCACTAGAGTAACAAAAATATCGACAATAGGGTACCTTCCATAATGACAAGGTTACCATCCATTGGAGTATCAGAAATCTCAATGATAGACTACCTTCCATAATGACAAGGCTACCATCCATTGGAGTAACAAATATCTCGACAACAAACTACCTTTTTATAATGAAAGGGATACCATCCATTAGACTAACAAAAATGTCAATAACATACTACCTTCCATAATGACAAGGTTACCATCCAATGGAATAAGAAAAATCTCGTCAACAGACAACCTTCCATAATGACAAGGCTACCATCCAGTGGAGTAACAAAAATATGAACAACAGACTACCATCCATAATGACAAGGCTACCATCCGTTGGAGTAACGTAAATCTCAACTAAAGACTACCTTCCATAATGAAAAGGCTACCATCCATTGGAGTAATAAAAATCTCGACAATAGACTACCTTCCATAATAACAAGGCTATTATCCATTGGAGTAACAAAAATCTCGATAACATACTACCTTCCATAATGACAAGGCTACCATCCATTGGAGTAACATGAATATTGACAACAAACTACCTTCCATAATGACAAGTCTACCATCCATTGGAGTAACAAATATCTCGACACCAGACTACCTTCCATAATGACAAGGCTACCATCCATTGAGTAACAAAGATATCGACAACAAACTACCTACCATAATGACAAGGCTACCATCCAATGGAATAACAAAAATATCGATAACAGACTACCTTCCATAATGAAAAGTCTACCATCCATCGGAGTAATAAAAATCTCGACAATAGACTACCTTCCATAATGACATGGCTACCATCCATTGGTGTAACAAAAATCTCGATAACAGACTACCTTCCATAATGACAAGGCTACCATCTATTGGAGTAACATGAATATTGACAACAGACTACCTTCTATAATGACAAGTCTACAATCCATTGGAGTAAGAAATTTCTCGACACCGGACTACCTTCCATAATGACAAGGCTACCATCCATTGAGTAACAAAGATATCGACAACATACTTCCTACCATAATGACAATGCTACCATCCAATGGAATTACAAAAATATCGACAACAAACTACCTTTCATAATGAAAAGGCTACCATCCATTGGAGTAAGAAAAATATCGACAACAGACTATGTTCCATAATAACGAGGCAACCATCCATTGGAGTAACAAAAATCTCAACAACAGACTACCTTCCATAATGACAAGGCTACCATCCCTTGGAGTAAGAAAAAAATCGACAACAGACTACGTTCCATAATAACAAGGCTACCATCCATTGGAGTTACAAAAATCTCAACAACAGACTACCTTCCATAATAACAAGGCTACCATCCATTGGAGTTACAAAAATTTCGAGAACAGACTACCTTCCATAATGACAAGGCTACCATCCAGTGGAGTAACAAAAATATGAACAACAGACTACCATCCATAATGACAAGGCTACCATCCGTTGGAGTAACGTAAATCTAAACGAAAGACAACCTTCCATAATGAAAAGGCTACCATCCATTGGAGTAATAAAAATCTCGACAATAGACTACCTTCCATAATGACAAGGCTACCATCCATTGGAGTAACAAAAATATCGATAACAGACTACCTTCCATTATGACAAGGCTACCATCTATTGGAGTAACATGAATATTGACAACAGACTACCTTCTATAATGACAAGTCTACCATCCATTGGAGTAAGAAATATCTCGACACCAGACTACCTTCTATAATGACAAGGCTACCATCCATTGAGTAACAAAGATATCGACAACATACTTCCTACCATAATGACAATGCTACCATCCAATGGAATTACAAAAAATCTCGACAACAAACTACCTTTCATAATGAAAAGGCTACCATCCATTGTAGTAAGAAAAATATCGACAACAGACTATGTTCCATAATAACAAGGCAACCATCCATTGGAGTAACAAAAATCTCAACAATAGACTACCTTCCATAATGACAAGGCTACCATCCATTGGCGTAAGAAAAAAATCGACAACAGACTACGTTCCATAATAACAAGGCTACCATCCATTGGAGTAACAAAAATCTCAACAACAGACTACCTTCCATAATAACAAGGCTACCATACGTTGGAGTTACAAAAAACCTCGACAACAGACTACCTTCAATAATGACAAGGCTACCATGCATCGGAGTAACAAAAATCTCGATAACAGACTACCTTCCATAATGAAAAGGCTACCATCCAGTGGAGTAACAAAAATACGAACAACAGACTACCATCCATAATGACAAGGCTACCATGCGTTGGAGTAACGTAAATCTCAATGAAAGACTACCTTCCATAATGAAAAGGCTACCATCCATTGGAGTAATAAAAATCTCGACAATAGAATACCTTCCATAATGATAAGGCTACCATCCATTGGAGTAACAAAAATATCGATAACAGACTACCTTCCATTATGACAAGGCTACCATCTATTGGAGTAACATGAATATTGACAACAGACTACCTTCTATAATGAAAAGTCTACCATCCATTGGAGTAAGAAATATCTAGACACCAGACTACCTTCTATAATGACAAGGCTACCATCCATTGTGTAACAAAGATATCGACAACATACTTCCTACCATAATGACAATGCTACCATCCAATGGAATTACAAAAATCTCGAAAACAAACTACCTTTCATAATGAAAAGGCTACCATCCATTGGAGTAAGAAAAATATCGACAACAGACTATGTTCCATAATAACAAGGCAACCATCCATTGGAGTAACAAAAATCTCAACAATAGACTACCTTCCATAATGACAAGGCTACCATCCATTGGAGTAAGAAAAAAATCAACAACAGACTACGTTCCATAATAACAAGGCTACCATCCATTGGAGTAACAAAAATCTCAACAACAGACTACCTTCCATAATAACAAGGCTACCATACATTGGAGTTACAAAAAGTCTCGACAACAGACTACCTTCAATAATGACAAGGCTACCATCCATTGGAGTAACAAAAATCTCGATAATAGACTACCTTCCATAACGAAAAGGCTACCATCCAGTGGAGTAACAAAAATATGAACAACAGACTACCATCCATAATTACAAGGCTACCATCCGTTGGAGTAACGTAAATCTCAACGAAAGACTACCTTCCATAATGAAAAGGCTACCATCCATTGGAGTAATAAAAATCTCGACAATAGACTACCTTCCATAATGACAAGGCTACCATCCATTGGAGTAACAAAAATATCGATAACAGACTACCTTCCATTATGACAAGGCTACCATCTATTGGAGTAACATGAATATTGACAACAGACTACCTTCTATAATGACAAGTCTACCATCCATTGGAGTAAGAAATATCTCGACACCAGACTACCTTCTATAATGACAAGGCTACCATCCATTGAGTAAGAAAGATATCTACAACATACTTCCTACCATAATGACAATGCTACCATCCAATGGAATTACAAAAATCTCGACTACAAACTACATTTCATAATGAAAAGGCTACCATCCATTGGAGTAAGAAAAATATCGACAACAGACTATGTTCCATAATAACAAGGCAACCATCCATTGGAGTAACAAAAATCTCAACAATAGACTACCTTCCATAATGACAAGGCTACCATCCATTGGAGTAAGAAAAAAATCGACAACAGACTACGTTCCATAATAACAAGGCTACCATCCATTGGAGTAACAAAAATCTCAACAACAGACTACCTTCCATAATAACAAGGCTACCATACGTTGGAGTTACAAAAAACCTCGACAACAGACTACCTTCAATAATGACAAGGCTACCATCCATCGGAGTAACAAAAATCTCGATAACAGACTAACTTCCATAATGAAAAGGCTACCATCCAGTGGAGTAACAAAAATATGAACAACAGACTACCATCCATAATGACAAGGCTACCATCCGTTGGAGTAACGTAAATATCAATGAAAGACTACCTTCCATAATGAAAAGGCTACCATCCATTAGAGTAATAAAAATCTCGACAATAGACTACCTTCCATAATGACAAGGCTACCATCCATTGGAGTAACAAAAATATCAATAACAGACTACCTTCCATTATGACAAGGCTACCATCTATTGGAGTAACATGAATATTGACAACAGACTACCTTCTATAATGACAAGTCTACCATCCATTGGAGTAAGAAATATCTAGACACCAGACTACCTTCTATAATGACAAGGCTACCATCCATTGAGTAACAAAGATATCGACAACATACTTCCTACCATAATGACAATGCTACCATCCAATGGAATTACAAAAATCTCGACAACAAACTACCTTTCATAATGAAAAGGCTACCATCCATTGGAGTAAGAAAAATATCGACAACAGACTACGTTCCATAATAACAAGGCAACCATCCATTAGAGTAACAAAAATCTCAACAATAGACTACCTTCCATAATGACAAGGCTACCATCCATTGGAGTAAGAAAAAAATTAACAACAGACTACGTTCCATAATAACAAGGCTACCATCCATTGGAGTAACAAAAATCTCAACAACAGACTACCTTCCATAATAACAAGGCTACCATACATTGGAGTTACAAAAAATCTCGACAACAGACTACCTTCAATAATGACAAGGCTACCATCCATTGGAGTAATAAAAATCTCGATAACAGACTACCTTCCATAATGAAAAGGCTACCATCCATTGGAGT
Organism: Vicia faba; assembly: GCA_948472305.1. NCBI lineage: Eukaryota > Viridiplantae > Streptophyta > Magnoliopsida > Fabales > Fabaceae > Vicia > Vicia faba. Next base: position 658,379,703 of record OX451739.1, read on the forward strand.
AACAAAAATATCGACAATAGACTAACTTCCATAATGACAAGACTACCATCCATTGGAGTAACAAAAATCTTGACACAAGACTACCTTCCATAATGACAAGGCTACCATCTATTGAGTAACAAAGATAACGACAACAGACTACCTACCATAATGACAAGGCTACCATCCAATGGAATAACAAAAAAATCGACAATAGACTACCTTTCACAATGACAAGGCTACCATCCATTTGAGTAACAAAAATATCGACAACGGACTACGTTCCATAATAACAAGACAACCATCCATTGGAATAACAAAAATCTCAACAACAGACTACATTCCATAATGACAAGGCTACCATCCATTGGAATAATAAAAATATCGACAACATACTATGTTCCTTAATAACAAGGCTACCATCCATTGGAGTTACAAAAATCTCGACAACAGACTACCTTCCATAATGACAAGGCTACCATCCAGTGGAGTAACAAAAATATGAACAACAGACTACCATCCATAATGACAAGGCTACCATCCGTTGGAGTAACGTAAATCTAAACGAAAGACAACCTTCCATAATGAAAAGGCTACCATCCATTGGAGTAATAAAAATCTCGACAATAGACTACCTTCCATAATGACAAGGCTACCATCCATTGGAGTAACAAAAATATCGATAACAGACTACCTTCCATTATGACAAGGCTACCATCTATTGGAGTAACATGAATATTGACAACAGACTACCTTCTATAATGACAAGTCTACCATCCATTGGAGTAAGAAATATCTCGACACCAGACTACCTTCTATAATGACAAGGCTACCATCCATTAAGTAACAAAGATATCGACAACATACTTCCTACCATAATGACAATGCTACCATCCAATGGAATTACAAAAAATCTCGACAACAAACTACCTTTCATAATGAAAAGGCTACCATCCATTGGAGTAAGAAAAATATCGACAACAGACTATGTTCCATAATAACAAGGCAACCATCCATTGGAGTAACAAAAATCTCAACAATAGACTACCTTCCATAATGACAAGGCTACCATCCATTGGCGTAAGAAAAAAATCGACAACAGACTACGTTCCATAATAATAAGGCTACCATCCATCGGAGTAACAAAAATCTCAACAACAGACTACCTTCCATAATAACAAGGCTACCATACGTTGGAGTTACAAAAAACCTCGACAACAGACTACCTTCAATAATGACAAGGCTACCATCCATCGGAGTAACAAAAATCTCGATAACAGACTACCTTCCATAATGAAAAGGCTACCATCCCGTGGAGTAACAAAAATATGAACAACAGACTACCATCCATAATGACAAGGCTACCATCCGTTGGAGTAACGTAAATCTCAATGAAAGACTACCTTCCATAATGAAAAGGCTACCATCCATTGGAGTAATAAAAATCTCGACAATAGACTACCTTCCATAATGACAAGGCTACCATCCATTGGAGTAACAAAAATATCGATAACAGACTACCTTCCATTATGACAAGGCTACCATCTATTGGAGTAACATGAATATTGACAACAGACTACCTTCTATAATGAAAAGTCTACCATCCATTGGAGTAAGAAATATCTAGACACCAGACTACCTTCTATAATGACAAGGCTACCATCCATTGAGTAACAAAGATATCGACAACATACTTCCTACCATAATGACAATGCTACCATCCAATGGAATTACAAAAATCTCGACAACAAACTACCTTTAATAATGAAAAGGCTACCATCCATTGGAGTAAGAAAAATATCGACAACAGACTACGTTCCATAATAACAAGGCAACCATCCATTGGAGTAACAAAAATCTCAACAATAGACTACCTTCCATAATGACAACGCTACCATCCATTGGAGTAAGAAAAAAATTAACAACAGACTAGGTTCCATAATAACAAGGCTACCATCCATTGGAGTAACAAAAATCTCAACAACAGACTACCTTCCATAATAACAAGGCTACCATACATTGGAGTTACAAAAAATCTCGACAACAGACTACCTTCAATAATGACAAGGCTAGCATCCATTGGAGTAACAAAAATCTCGATAACAGACTACCTTCCATAATGAAAAGGCTACCATCCATTGGAGTAACAAAAATCTCGACAATAGACTAACTTCCATAATGACAAGACTACCATCCATTGGAGTAACAAAAATCTTGACACAAGACTACCTTCCATAATGACAAGGCTACCATCTATTGAGTAACAAAGATAACGACAACAGACTACCTACCATAATGACAAGGCTACCATCCAAAGGGTATAACAAAAAAATCGACAATAGACTACCTTTCACAATGACAAGGCTACCATCCATTTGAGTAACAAAAATATCGACAACGGACTACGTTCCATAATAACAAGACAACCATCCATTGGAATAACAAAAATCTCAACAACAGACTACATTCCATAATGGCAAGGCTACCATCCATTGGAATAATAAAAATATCGACAACATACTATGTTCCTTAATAACAAGGCTACCATCCATTGGAGTTACAAAAATCTCGACAACAAACTACCTTCGATAATGACAAGGCTACCATCCAGTGGAGTAACAAAAATATGAACAACAGACTACCATCCATAATGACAAGGCTACCATCCGTTGGAGTAACGTAAATCTCAATGAAAGACTACCTTCCATAATGAAAAGGCTACCATCCATTGGAGTAATAAAAATCTCGACAATAGACTACCTTTCATAATGACAAGGCTACCATCCATTGGAGTAACAAAAATATCGATAACAGACTACCTTCCATTATGACAAGGCTACCATCTATTGGAGTAACATGAATATTGACAACAGACTACCTTCTATAATGACAAGTCTACCATTCATTGGAGTAAGAAATATCTAGACACCAGACTACCTTCTATAATGACAAGGCTACCATCCATTGAGTAACAAAGATATCGACAACATACTTCCTACCATAATGACAATGCTACCATCCAATGGAATTACAAAAATCTCGACAACAAATTACCTTTCATAATGAAAAGGCTACCATCCATTGGAGTAAGAAAAATATCGACAACAGACTATGTTCCATAATAACAAGGCAACCATCCATTGGAGTAACAAAAATCTCAACAATAGACTACCTTCCATAATGACAACGCTACCATCCATTGGAGTAAGAAAATAATTAACAACATGCTACGTTCCATAATAACAAGGCTACCATCCATTGGAGTAACAAAAATCTCAACAACAGACTACCTTCCATAATAACAAGGCTACCATACGTTTGAGTTACAAAAAATCTCGACAACAGACTACCTTCAATAATGACAAGGCTACCATCCATTGGAGTAACAAAAATCTCGATAACAGACTACCTTCCATAATGAAAAGGCTACCATCCATTGGAGTAACAAAAATCTCGACAATAGACTAACTTCCATAATGGCAAGACTACCATCCATTGGAGTAACAAAAATCTTGACACAAGACTACCTTCCATAATGACAAGGCTACCATCTATTGAGTAACAAAGATAACGACAACAGACTACCTACCATAATGACAAGGCTACCATCCAATGGAATAACAAAAAAATCGACAATAGACTACCTTTCACAATGACAAGGCTACCATCCATTTGAGTAACAAAAATATCGACAACGGACTACGTTCCATAATAACAAGACAACCATCCATTGGAATAACAAAAATCTCAACAACAGACTACCTACCATAATGACAAGGCTACCATCCATTGGAATAATAAAAATATCAACAACATACTATGTTCCTTAATAACAAGGCTACCATCCATTGGAGTTACAAAAATCTCGACAACAGACTACCTTTGATAATGACAAGGCTACCATCCAGTGGAGTAACAAAAATATGAACAACAGACTACCATCCGTAATGACAAGGCTACCATCCGTTGGAGTAACGTAAATCTAAACGAAAGACAACCTTCCATAATGAAAAGGCTACCATCCATTGGAGTAATAAAAATCTCGACAATAGACTACCTTCCATAATGACAAGGCTACCATCCATTGGAGTAACAAAAATATCGATAACAGACTACCTTCCATTATGACAAGGCTACCATCTATTGGAGTAACATGAATATTGACAACAGACTACCTTCTATAATGACAAGTCTACCATCCATTGGAGTAAGAAATATCTCGACACCAGACTACCTTCAATAATGACAAGGCTACCATCCATTGAGTAACAAAGATATCGACAACATACTTCCTACCATAATGACAATGCTACCATCCAATGGAATTACAAAAATATCGAAAACAAACTACCTTTCATAATGAAAAGGATACCATCCATTGGAGTAAGAAAAATATCGACAACAGACTACGTTCCATAATAACAAGGCAACCATCCATTGGAGTAACAAAAATCTCAACAATATACTACCTTCCATAATGACAAGGCTACCATCCATTGGAGTAAGAAAAAAATCGACAACAGACTACGTTCCATAATAACAAGGCTACCATCCATTGGAGTAACAAAAATCTCAACAACAGACTACCTTCCATAATAACAAGGCTACCATACATTGGAGTTACAAAAAATCTCGACAACAGACTACCTTCAATAATGACAAGGCTACCATCCATTGGAGTAACAAAAATCTCGATAACAGACTACCTTCCATAATGAAAAGGCTACCATCCAGTGGAGTAACAAAAATATGAACAACAGACTACCATCCATAATTACAAGGCTACCATCCGTTGGAGTAACGTAAATCTCAATGAAAGACTACCTTCCATAATGAAAAGGCTACCATCCATTGGAGTAATAAAAATCTCGACAATAGACTACCTTCCATAATGACAAGGCTACCATCCATTGGAGTAACAAAAATATCGATAACAGACTACCTTCCATTATGACAAGGCTACCATCTATCGGAGTAACATGAATATTGACAACAGACTACCTTCTATAATGACCAGTCTACCATCCATTGGAGTAAGAAATATCTCGACACCAGACTACCTTCTATAATGACAAGGCTACCATCCATTGAGTAACAAAGATATAGACAACATACTTCCTACCATAATGACAATGCTACCATCCAATGGAATTACAAAAATCTCGACAACAAACTACCTTTCATAATGAAAAGGCTACCATCCATTGGAGTAAGAAAAATATCGACAACAGACTATGTTCCATAATAACAAGGCAACCATCCATTGGAGTAACAAAAATCTCAACAATAGACTACCTTAAATAATGACAAGGCTACCATCCATTGGAGTAAGAAAAAAATCGACAACAGACTACGTTCCATAATAACAAGGCTACCATCCATTGGAGTAACAAAAATCTCAACAACAGACTACCTTCCATAATAACAAGGCTACCATCCATTGGAGTTACAAAAAATCTCGACAACAGACTACCTTCAATAATGACAAGGCTACCATCCATTGGAGTAACAAAAATCTCGATAACAGACTACCTTCCATAATGAAAAGGCTACCATCCAGTGGAGTAACAAAAATATGAACAACAGACTACCATCCATAATTACAAGGCTACCATCCGTTGGAGTAACGTAAATCTCAACGAAAGACTACCTTCCATAATGAAAAGGCTACCATCCATTGGAGTAATAAAAATCTCGACAATAGACTACCTTCCATAATGACAAGGCTACCATCCATTGGAGTAACAAAAATATCGATAACAGACTACCTTCCATTATGACAAGGCTACCATCTATCGGAGTAACATGATTATTGACAACAGACTACCTTCTATAATGACCAGTCTACCATCCATTGGAGTAAGAAATATCTCGACACCAGACTACCTTCTATAATGACAAGGATACCATCCATTGAGTAACAAAGATATCGACAACATACTTCCTACCATAATGACAATGCTACCATCCAATGGAATTACAAAAATCTCGACAACAAACTACCTTTCATAATGAAAAGGCTACCATCCATTGGAGTAAGAAAAATATCGACAACAGGCTATGTTCCATAATAACAAGGCAACCATCCATTGGAGTAACAAAAATCTCAACAATAGACTACCTTCCATAATGACAAGGCTACCATCCATTGGAGTAAGAAAAAAATCGACAACAGACTACGTTCCATAATAACAAGGCTACCATCCATTGGAGTAACAAAAATCTCAACAACAGACTACCTTCCATAATAACAAGGCTACCATACATTGGAGTTACAAAAAACCTCGACAACAGACTACCTTCCATAATGACAAGGCTACCATCCATTGGAGTAACAAAAATCTCGATAACAGACTACCTTCCATAATGAAAAGGCTACCATCCAGTGGAGTAACAAAAATATGAACAACAGACTACCATCCATAATGACAAGGCTACCATCCGTTGGAGTAACGTAAATCTCATTGAAAGACTACCTTCCATAATGAAAAGGCTACCATCCATTGGAGTAATAAAAATCTCGACAATAGACTACCTTTCATAATTACAAGGCTACCATCCATTGGAGTAACAAAAATATCGATAACAGACTACCTTCCATTATGACAAGGCTACCATCTATTGGAGTAACATGAATATTGACAACAGACTACCTTCTATAATGACAAGTCTACCATCCATTGGAGTAAGAAATATCTCGACACCATACTACCTTCTATAATGACAAGGCTACCATCCATTGAGTAACAAAGATATCGACAACATACTTCCTACCATAATGACAATGGTACCATCCAATGGAATTACAAAAATCTCGACAACAAACTACCTATCATAATGAAAAGGCTACCATCCATTGGAGTAAGAAAAATATCGACAACAGACTACGTTCCATAATAACAAGGCAACCATCCATTGGAGTAACAAAAATCTCAACAATAGACTACCTTCCATAATGACAAGGCTACCATCCATTGGAGTAAGAAAAAAATTAACAACAGACTACGTTCCATAATAACAAGGCTACCATCCATTGGAGTAACAAAAATCTCAACAACAGACTACCTTCCATAATAACAAGGCTACCATACATTGGAGTTACAAAAAATCTCGACAACAGACTACCTTCAATAATGACAAGGCTACCATCCATTGGAGTAACAAAAATCTCGATAATAAACTACCTTCCATAATGAAAAGGCTACCATCCATTGGAGTAACAAGAATCTCGATAATAGACTAACTTCCATAATTACAAGACTACCATCCATTAGAGTAACAAAAATCATGACACAAGACTACCTTCCATAATGACAAGGCTACCATCTATTGAGTAACAAAGATAACGACAACAGACTACCTACCATAATGACAAGGCTACCATCCAATGGAATAACAAAAAAATCGACAATAGACTACCTTTCACAATGACAAGGCTACCATCCATTTGAGTAACAAAAATATCGACAACGGACTACGTTCCATAATAACAAGACAACCATCCATTGGAATAACAAAAATCTCAACAACAGACTACATTCCATAATGACAAGGCTACCATCCATTGGAATAATAAAAATATCGACAACATACTACGTTCCTTAATAACGAGGCTACCATCCATTAGAGTTACAAAAATCTCGACAACAGACTACCTTCCATAATGACAAGGCTACCATCCAGTGGAGTAACAAAAATATGAACAACAGACTACCATCCATAATGACAAGGCTACCATCCATTGGAGTAACGTAAATCTAAACGAAAGACAACCTTCCATAATGAAAAGGCTACCATCCATTGGAGTAATAAAAATCTCGACAATAGACTACCTTCCATAATGACAAGGCTACCATCCATTGGAGTAACAAAAATATCGATAACAGACTACCTTCCATTATGACAAGGCTACCATCTATTGGAGTAACATGAATATTGACAACAGACTACCTTCTATAATGACAAGTCTACCATCCATTGGAGTAAGAAATATCTCGACACCAGACTACCTTCTATAATGACAAGGCTATCATCCATTGAGTAACAAAGATATCGACAACATACTTCCTACCATAATGACAATGCTACCATCCAATGGAATTACAAAAAATCTCGACAACAAACTACCTTTCATAATGAAAAGGCTACCATCCATTGTAGTAAGAAAAATATCGACAACAGACTATGTTCCATAATAACAAGGCAACCATCCATTGGAGTAACAAAAATCTCAACAATAGACTACCTTCCATAATGACAAGGCTACCATCCATTGGCGTAAGAAAAAAATCGACAACAGACTACGTTCCATAATAACAAGGCTACCATCCATTGGAGTTACAAAAAATCTCGACAACAGACTACCTTCAATAATGACAAGGCTACCATCCATTGGAGTAACAAAAATCTCGATAATAGACTACCTTCCATAACGAAAAGGCTACCATCCAGTGGAGTAACAAAAATATGAACAACAGACTACCATCCATAATTACAAGGCTACCATCCGTTGGAGTAACGTAAATCTCAACGAAAGACTACCTTCCATAATGAAAAGGCTACCATCCATTGGAGTAATAAAAATCTCGACAATAGACTACCTTCCATAATGACAAGGCTACCATCCATTGGAGTAACAAAAATATTGATAACAGACTACCTTCCATTATGACAAGGCTACCATCTATTGGAGTAACATGAATATTGACAACAGACTACCTTCTATAATGACAAGTCTACCATCCATTGGAGTAAGAAATATCTCGACACCAGACTACCTTCTATAATGACAAGGCTACCATCCATTGAGTAAGAAAGATATCTACAACATACTTCCTACCATAATGACAATGCTACCATCCAATGGAATTACAAAAATCTCGACAACAAACTACCTTTCATAATGAAAAGGCTACCATCCATTGGAGTAAGAAAAATATCGACAACAGACTATGTTCCATAATAACAAGGCAACCATCCATTGGAGTAACAAAAATCTCAACAATAGACTACCTTCCATAATGACAAGGCTACCATCCATTGGAGTAAGAAAAAAATCGACAACAGACTACGTTCCATAATAACAAGGCTACCATCCATTGGAGTAACAAAAATCTCAACAACAGACTACCTTCCATAATAACAAGGCTACCATACGTTGGAGTTACAAAAAACCTCGACAACAGACTACCTTCAATAACGACAAGGCTACCATCCATCGGAGTAACAAAAATCTCGATAACAGACTAACTTCCATAATGAAAAGGCTACCATCCAGTGGAGTAACAAAAATATGAACAACAGACTACCATCCATAATGACAAGGCTACCATCCGTTGGAGTAACGTAAATATCAATGAAAGACTACCTTCCATAATGACAAGGCTACCATCCATTGGAGTAACAAAAATATCAATAACAGACTACCTTCCATTATGACAAGGCTACCATCTATTGGAGTAACATGAATATTGACAACAGACTACCTTCTATAATGACAAGTCTACCATCCATTGGAGTAAGAAATATCTAGACACCAGACTACCTTCTATAATGACAAGGCTACCATCCATTGAGTAACAAAGATATCGACAACATACTTCCTACCATAATGACAATGCTACCATCCAATGGAATTACAAAAATCTCGACAACAAACTACCTTTCATAATGAAAAGGCTACCATCCATTGGAGTAAGAAAAATATCGACAACAGACTACGTTCCATAATAACAAGGCAACCATCCATTAGAGTAACAAAAATCTCAACAATAGACTACCTTCCATAATGACAAGGCTACCATCCATTGGAGTAAGAAAAAAATTAACAACAGACTACGTTCCATAATAACAAGGCTACCATCCATTGGAGTAACAAAAATCTCAACAACAGACTACCTTCCATAATAACAAGGCTACCATACATTGGAGTTACAAAAAATCTCGACAACAGACTACCTTCAATAATGACAAGGCTACCATCCATTGGAGTAACAAAAATCTCGATAACAGACTACCCTCCATAATGAAAAGGCTACCATCCATTGGAGTAACAAAAATCTCGACAATAGACTAACTTCCATAATGACAAGACTACCATCCATTGGAGTAACAAAAATCTTGACACAAGACTACCTTCCATAATGACAAGGCTACCATCTATTGAGTAACAAAGATAACGACAACAGACTACCTACCATAATGACAAGGCTACCATCCAATGGAATAACAAAAAAATCAACAATAGACTACCTTTCACAATGACAAGGCTACCATCCATTTGAGTAACAAAAATATCGACAACGGACTACGTTCCATAATAACAAGACAACCATCCATTGGAATAACAAAAATCTCAACAACAGACTACATTCCATAATGACAAGGCTACCATCCATTGGAATAATAAAAATATCGACAACATACTATGTTCCTTAATAACAAGGCTACCATCCATTGGAGTTACAAAAATCTCGACAACAGACTACCTTCCATAATGACAAGGCTACCATCCAGTGGAGTAACAAAAATATGAACAACAGACTACCATCCATAATGACAAGGCTACCATCCGTTGGAGTAACGTAAATCTAAACGAAAGACAACCTTCCATAATGAAAAGGCTACCATCCATTGGAGTAACAAAAATCTCGACAATAGACTAACTTCCATAATGACAAGACTACCATCCATTGGAGTAACGAAAATCTTGACACAAGACTACCTTCCATAATGACAAGGCTACCATCTATTGAGTAACAAAGATAACGACAACAGACTACCTACCATAATGACAAGGCTACCATCCAAAGGGTATAACAAAAAAATCGACAATAGACTACCTTTCACAATGACAAGGCTTCCATCCATTTGAGTAACAAAAATATCGACAACGGACTACGTTCCATAATAACAAGACAACCACCCATTGGAATAACAAAAATCTCAACAACAGACTACATTCCATAATGACAAGGCTACCATCCATTGGAATAATAAAAATATCGACAACATACTATGTTCCTTAATAACAAGGCTACCATCCATTGGAGTTACAAAAATCTCGACAACAAACTACCTTCGATAATGACAAGGCTACCATCCTGTGGAGTAACAAAAATATGAACAACAGACTACCATCCATAATGACAAGGCTACCATCCGTTGGAGTAACGTAAATCTCAATGAAAGACTACCTTCCATAATGAAAAGGCTACCATCCATTGGAGTAATAAAAATCTCGACAATAGACTACCTTCCATAATGACAAGGCTACCATCCATTGGAGTAACAAAAATATCGATAACAGACTACCTTCCATTATGACAAGGCTACCATCTATTGGAGTAACATGAATATTGACAACAGACTACCTTCTATAATGACAAGTCTACCATTCATTGGAGTAAGAAATATCTAGACACCAGACTACCTTCTATAATGACAAGGCTACCATCCATTGAGTAACAAAGATATCGATAACATACTTCCTACCATAATGACAATGCTACCATCCAATGGAATTACAAAAATCTCGACAAGAAACTACCTTTCATAATGAAAAGGCTACCATCCATTGGAGTAAGAAAAATATCGACAACAAACTACGTTCCATAATAACAAGGCAACCATCCATTGGAGTAACAAAAATCTCAACAATAGACTACCTTCCATAATGACAACGCTACCATCCATTGGAGTAAGAAAAAAATTAACAACATGCTACGTTCCATAATAACAAGGCTACCATCCATTGGAGTAACAAAAATCTCAACAACAGACTACCTTCCATAATAACAAGGCTACCATACGTTGGAGTTACAAAAAATCTCGACAACAGACTACCTTCAATAATGACAAGGCTACCATCCATTGGAGTAACAAAAATCTCGATAACAGACTACCTTCCATAATGAAAAGGCTACCATCCATTGGAGTAACAAAAATCTCGACAATAGACTAACTTCCATAATGGCAAGACTACCATCCATTGGAGTAACAAAAATCTTGACACAAGACTACCTTCAATAATGACAAGGCTACCATCTATTGAGTAACAAAGATAACGACAACAGACTACCTACCATAATGACAAGGTTACCATCCAATGGAATAACAAAAAAATCGACAATAGACTACCTTTCACAATGACAAGGCTACCATCCATTTGAGTAACAAAAATATCGACAACGGACTACGTTCCATAATAACAAGACAACCATCCATTGGAATAACAAAAATCTCAACAACAGACTACCTACCATAATGACAAGGCTACCATCCATTGGAGTAACAAAAATATCGATAACAGACTACCTTCCATTATGACAAGGCTACCATCTATTGGAGTAACATGAATATTGACAACAGACTACCTTCTATAATGACAAGTCTACCATCCATTGGAGTAAGAAATATCTCGACACCAGACTACCTTCAATAATGACAAGGCTACCATCCATTGAGTAACAAAGATATTGACAACATACTTCCTACCATAATGACAATGCTACCATCCAATGGAATTACAAAAATCTCGAAAACAAACTACCTTTCATAATGAAAAGGCTACCATCCATTGGAGTAAGAAAAAAATCGACAACAGACTACGTTCCATAATAACAAGGCTACCATCCATTGGAGTAACAAAAATCTCAACAACAGACTACCTTCCATAATAACAAGGCTACCATACATTGGAGTTACAAAAAATCTCGACAACAGACTACCTTCAATAATGACAAGGCTACCATCCATTGGAGTAACAAAAATATCGATAACAGACTACCTTCCATAATGAAAAGGCTACCATCCAGTGGAGTAACAAAAATATGAACAACAGACTACCATCCATAATTACAAGGCTACCATCCGTTGGAGTAACGTAAATCTCAACGAAAGACTACCTTCCATAAAGAAAAGGCTACCATCCATTGGAGTAATAAAAATCTCGACAATAGACTACCTTCCATAATGACAAGGCTACCATCCATTGGAGTAACAAAAATATCGATAACAGACTACCTTCCATTATGACAAGGCTACCATCTATCGGAGTAACATGAATATTGACAACAGACTACCTTCTATAATGACCAGTCTACCATCCATTGGAGTAAGAAATATCTCGACACCAGACTACCTTCTATAATGACAAGGCTACCATCCATTGAGTAACAAAGATATAGACAACATACTTCCTACCATAATGACAATGCTACCATCCAATGGAATTACAAAAATCTTGACAACAAACTACCTTTCATAATGAAAAGGCTACCATCCATTGGAGTAAGAAAAATATCGACAACAGACTATGTTCCATAATAACAAGGCAACCATCCATTGGAGTAACAAAAATCTCAACAATAGACTACCTTCCATAATGACAAGGCTACCATCCATTGGAGTAAGAAAAAAATCGACAACAGACTACGTTCCATAATAACAAGGCTACCATCCATTGGAGTAACAAAAATCTCAACAACAGACTACCTTCCATAATAACAAGGCTACCATCCATTGGAGTTACAAAAAATCTCGACAACAGACTACCTTCAATAATGACAAGGCTACCATCCGTTGGAGTAACAAAAATCTCGATAACAGACTACCTTCCATAATGAAAAGGCTACCATCCAGTGGAGTAACAAAAATATGAACAACAGACTACCATCCATAATTACAAGGCTACCATCCGTTGGAGTAACGTAAATCTCAACGAAAGACTACCTTCCATAATGAAAAGGCTACCATCCATTGGAGTAATAAAAATCTCGACAATAGACTACCTTCCATAATGACAAGGCTACCATCCATTGGAGTAACAAAAATATCGATAACAGACTACCTTCCATTATGACAAGGCTACCATCTATCGGAGTAACATGAATATTGACAACAGACTACCTTCTATAATGACCAGTCTACCATCCATTGGAGTAAGAAATATCTCGACACCAGACTACCTTCTATAATGACAAGGCTACCATCCATTGAGTAACAAAGATATCGACAACATACTTCCTACCATAATGACAATGCTACCATCCAATGGAATTACAAAAATCTCGACAACAAACTACCTTTCATAATGAAAAGGCTACCATCCATTGGAGTAAGAAAAATATCGACAACAGGCTATGTTCCATAATAACAAGGCAACCATCCATTGTAGTAACAAAAATCTCAACAATAGACTACCTTCCATAATGACAAGGCTACCATCCATAGGAGTAAGAAAAAAATCGACAACAGACTACGTTCCATAATAACAAGGCTACCATCCATTGGAGTAACAAAAATCTCAACAACAGACTACCTTCCATAATAACAAGGCTACCATACATTGGAGTTACAAAAAACCTCGACAACAGACTACCTTCAATAATGACAAGGCTACCATCCACTGGAGTAACAAAAATCTCGATAACAGACTACCTTCCATAATGAAAAGGCTACCATCCAGTGGAGTAACAAAAATATGAACAACAGACTACCATCCATAATGACAAGGCTACCATCCGTTGGAGTAACGTAAATCTCAATGAAAGACTACCTTCAATAATGAAAAGGCTACCATCCATTGGAGTAATAAAAATCTCGACAATAGACTACCTTTCATAATGTCAAGGCTACCATCCATTGGAGTAACAAAAATATCGATAACAGACTACCTTCCATTATGACAAGGCTACCATCTATTGGAGTAACATGAATATTGACAATAGACTACCTTCTATAATGACAAGTCTACCATCCATTGGAGTAAGAAATATCTCGACACCATACTACCTTCTATAATGACAAGGCTACCATCCATTGAGTAACAAAGATATCGACAACATACTTCCTACCATAATGACAATGCTACCATCCAATGGAATTACAAAAATCTCGACAACAAACTACCTTTCATAATGAAAAGGCTACCATCCATTGGAGTAAGAAAAATATCGACAACAGACTACGTTCCATAATAACAAGGCAACCATCCATTGGAGTAACAAAAATCTCAACAATAGACTACCTTCCATAATGACAAGGCTACCATCCATTGGAGTAAGAAAAAAATTAACAACAGACTACGTTCCATAATAACAAGGCTACCATCCATTGGAGTAACAAAAATCTCAACAACAGACTACCTTCCATAATAACAAGGCTACCATACATTGGAGTTACAAAAAATCTCGACAACAGACTACCTTCAATAATGACAAGGCTACCATCCATTGGAGTAACAAAAATCTCGATAATAAACTACCTTCCATAATGAAAAGGCTACCATCCATTGGAGTAACAAAAATCTCGATAATAGACTAACTTCCATAATTACAAGACTACCATCCATTGGAGTAACAAAAATCATCACACAAGACTACCTTCCATAATGACAAGGCTACCATCTATTGAGTAACAAAGATAACGACAACAGACTACCTACCATAATGACAAGGCTACCATCCAATGGAATAACAAAAATATCGACAATAGACTACCTTTCACAATGACAAGGCTACCATCCATTTGAGTAACAAAAATATCGACAACGGACTACGTTCCATAATAACAAGACAACCATCCATTGGAATAACAAAAATCTCAGCAACAGACTACATTCCATAATGACAAGGCTACCATCCATTGGAATAATAAAAATATCGACAACATACTATGTTCCTTAATAACAAGGCTACCATCCATTGGAGTTACAAAAATCTCGACAACAGACTACCTTCCATAATGACAAGGCTACCATCCAGTGGAGTAACAAAAATATGAACAACAGACTACCATCCATAATGACAAGGCTACCATCCGTTGGAGTAACGTAAATCTAAACGAAAGACTACCTTCCATAATGAAAAGGCTACCATCCATTGGAGTAATAAAAATCTCGACAATAGACTACCTTCCATAATGACAAGGCTACCATTCATTGGAGTAACAAAAATATCGATAACATACTACCTTCCATTATGACAAGGCTACCATCTATTGGAGTAACATGAATATTGACAACAGACTACATTCTATAATGACAAGTCTACCATCCATTGGAGTAAGAAATATCTCGACACCAGACTACCTTCTATAATGACAAGTCTACCATCCATTGAGTAACAAAGATATGGAAAACATACTTCCTACCATAATGACAATGCTACCATCCATTGGAATTACAAAAATCTCGACAACAAACTACCTTTCGTAATGAAAAGGCTACCATCCATTGGAGTAAGAAAAATATCGACAACAGACTATGTTCCATAATAACAAGGCAACCATCCATTGGAGTAACAAAAATCTAAACAATAGACTACCTTCCATAATGACAAGGCTACCATCCATTGGAGTAAGAAAAAAATCGACAACATACTACGTTCCATAATAACAAGGCTACCATCCATTGGAGTAACAAAAATCTCCACAACAGACTACCTTCCATAATAACAAGGCTACCATACATTGGAGTTACAAAAAACCTCGACAACAGACTACCTTCAATAATGACAAGGCTACCATCCATTGGAGTAACTAAAATCTCGATAACAGACTACCTTCCATAATGAAAAGGCTACCATCCAGTGGAGTAACAAAAATATGAACAACAGACTACCATCCATAATGACAAGGCTACCATCCGTTGGAGTAACGTAAATCTAAACGAAAGACAACCTTCCATAATGAAAAGGCTACCATCCATTGGAGTAATAAAAATCTCGACAATAGACTAACTTCCATAATGACAAGGCTACCATCCATTGAAGTAACAAAAATATCGATAACAGACTACCTTCCATTATGACAAGGCTACCATCTATTGGAGTAACATGAATATTGACAACAAACTACCTTCTATAATGACAAGTCTACCATCCATTGGAGTAAGAAATATCTCGACACCAGACGACCTTCAATAATGACAAGGCTACCATCCATTGAGTAACAAAGATATCGACAACATACTTCCTACCATAATGACAATGCTACCATCCAATGGAATTACAAAAATCTCGAAAACAAACTACCTTTCATAATGAAAAGGCTACCATCCATTGGAGTAAGAAAAATATCGACAACAGACTACGTTCCATAATAACAAGGCAACCATCCATTGCAGTAACAAAAATCTCAACAATAGACTACCTTCCATAATGACAAGGCTACCATCCATTGGAGTAAGAAAAAATCGACAACAGACTACGTTCCATAATAACAAGGCTACCATCCATTGGAGTAACAAAAATCTCAACAACAGACTGCCTTCCATAATAACAAGGCTACCATACATTGGAGTTACAAAAAATCTCGACAACAGACTACCTTCAATAATGACAAGGCTACCATCCATTGGAGTAACAAAAATCTCGATAACAGACTACCTTCCATAATGAAAAGGCTACCATCCAGTGGAGTAACAAAAATATGAACAACAGACTACCATCCATAATTACAAGGCTACCATCCGTTGGAGTAACGTAAATCTCAATGATAGACTACCTTCCATAATGAAAAGGCTACCATCCATTGGAGTAATAAAAATCTCGACAATAGACTACCTTCCATAATGACAAGGCTACCATCCATTGGAGTAACAAAAATATCGATAACAGACTACCTTCCATTATGACAAGGCTACCATCTATCGGAGTAACATGAATATTGACAACAGACTACCTTCTATAATGACCAGTCTACCATCCATTGGAGTAAGAAATATCTCGACACCAGACTACCTTCTATAATGACAAGGCTACCATCCATTGAGTAACAAAGATATCGACAACATACTTCCTACCATAATGACAATGCTACCATCCAATGGAATTACAAAAATCTCGACAACAAACTACCTTTCATAATGAAAAGGCTACCATCCATTGGAGTAAGAAAAATATTGACAACAGACTATGTTCCATAATAACAAGGCAACCATCCATTGGAGTTACAAAAATCTCAACAATAGACTACCTTCCATAATGACAAGGCTACCATCCATTGGAGTAAGAAAAAAATCGACAACAGACTACGTTCCTTAATAACAAGGCTACCATCCATTGGAGTAACAAAAATCTCAGCAACAGACTACATTCCATAATGACAAGGCTACCATCCATTGGAATAATAAAAATATCGACAACATACTATGTTCCTTAATAACAAGGCTACCATCCATTGGAGTTACAAAAATCTCGACAACAGACTACCTTCCATAATGACAAGGCTACCATCCAGTGGAGTAACAAAAATATGAACAACAGACTACCATCCATAATGACATGGCTACCATCCGTTGGAGTAACGTAAATCTAAACGAAAGACTACCTTCCATAATGAAAAGGCTACCATCCATTGGAGTAATAAAAATCTCGACAATAGACTACCTTCCATAATGACAAGGCTACCATCCATTGGAGTAACAAAAATATCGATAACATACTACCTTCCATTATGACAAGGCTACCATCTATTGGAGTAACATGAATATTGACAACAGACTACCTTCTATAATGAAAAGTCTACCATCCATTGGAGTAAGAAATATCTCGACACCAGACTACCTTCTATAATGACAAGGCTACCATCCATTGAGTAACAAAGATATGGACAACATACTTCCTACCATAATGACAATGCTACCATCCATTGGAATTACAAAAATCTCGACAACAAACTACCTTTCATAATGAAAAGGCTACCATCCATTGGAGTAAGAAAAATATCGACAACAGACTATGTTCCATAATAACAAGGCAACCATCCATTGGAGTTACAAAAATCTCAACAATAGACTACCTTCCATAATGACAAGGCTACCATCCATTGGAGTAATAAAAAAATCGACAACAGACTACGTTCCATAATAACAAGGCTACCATCCATTGGAGTAACAAAAATCTCAACAACAGACTACCTTCCATAATAACAAGGCTACCATACATTGGAGTTACAAAAAACCTCGACAACAGACTACCTTCAATAATGACAAGGCTACCATCCATTGGAGTAACAAAAATCTCGATAACAGACTACCTTCCATAATGAAAAGGCTACCATCCAGTGGAGTAACAAAAATATGAACAACAGACTACCATCCATAATGACAAGGCTACCATCCGTTGGAGTAACGTAAATCTAAACGAAAGACAACCTTCCATAATGAAAAGGCTACCATCCATTGGAGTAATAAAAATCTCGACAATAGACTACCTTCCATAATGACAAGGCTACCATCCATTGAAGTAACAAAAATATCGATAACAGACTACCTTCCATTATGACAAGGCTACCATCTATTGGAGTAACATGAATATTGACAACAGACTACCTTATATAATGACAAGTCTACCATCCATTGGAGTAAGAAATATCTCGACACCAGACTACCTTCAATAATGACAAGGCTACCATCCATTGAGTAACAAAGATATCAACAACATACTTCCTACCATAATGACAATGCAACCATCCAATGGAATTACAAAAATCTCGAAAACAAACTACCTTTCATAATGAAAAGGCTACCATCCATTGGAGTAAGAAAAATATCGACAACAGACTACGTTCCATAATAACAAGGCAACCATCCATTGGAGTAACAAAAATCTCAACAATAGACTACCTTCCATAATGACAAGGCTACCATCCATTGGAGTAAGAAAAAAATCGACAACAGACTACGTTCCATAATAACAAGGCTACCATCCATTGGAGTAACAAAAATCTCAACAACAGACTGCCTTCCATAATAACAAGGCTACCATACATTGGAGTTACAAAAAATCTCGACAACAGACTACCTTCAATAATGACAAGGCTACCATCCATTGGAGTAACAAAAATCTCGATAACAGACTACCTTCCATAATGAAAAGGCTACCATCCAGTGGAGTAACAAAAATATGAACAACAGACTACCATCCATAATTACAAGGCTACCATCCGTTGGAGTAACGTAAATCTCAATGATAGACTACCTTCCATAATGAAATGGCTACCATCCATTGGAGTAATAAAAATCTCGACAATAGACTACCTTCCATAATGACAAGGCTACCATCCATTGGAGTAACAAAAATATCGATAACAGACTACCTTCCATTATGACAAGGCTACCATCTATCGGAGTAACATGAATATTGACAACAGACTACCTTCTATAATGACCAGTCTACCATCCATTGGAGTAAGAAATATCTCGACACCAGACTACCTTCTATAATGAAAAGGCTACCATCCATTGAGTAACAAAGATATCGACAACATACTTCCTACCATAATGACAATGCTACCATCCAATGGAATTACAAAAATCTCGACAACAACCTACATTTCATAATGAAAAGGCTACCATCCATTGAAGTAAGAAAAATATCGACAACAGACTATGTTCCATAATAACAAGGCAACCATCCATTGGAGTTACAAAAATCTCAACAATAGACTACCTTCCATAATGACAAGGCTACCATCCATTGGAGTAAGAAAAAATCGACAACAAACTACGTTCCATAATAACAAGGCTACCATCCATTGGAGTAACAAAAATCTCAACAACAGACTACCTTCCATAATAACAAGGCTACCATACATTGGAGTTACAAAAAACCTCGACAACAGACTACCTTCAATAATGACAAGGCTACCATCCATTGGAGTAACAAAAATATCGATAACATACTACCTTCCATAATGAAAAGGCTACCATCCAGTGGAGTAACAAAAATATGAACAACAGACTACCATCCATAATGACAAGGCTACCATCCGTTGGAGTAACGTAAATCTCAATGAAAGACTACCTTCCATAATGAAAAGGCTACCATCCATTGGAGTAATATAAATCTCGACAATAGACTACCTTCCATAATGACAAGGCTACCATCCATTGGAGTAACAAAAATATCGATAACAGACTACCTTCCATTATGACAAGGCTACCATCTATCAGAGTAACATGAATATTGACAACAGACTACCTTCTATAATGACCAGTCTACCATCCATTGGAGTAAGAAATATCTCGACACCAGACTACCTTCTATAATGACAAGGCTACCATCCATTGAGTAACAAAGATATCGACAACATACTTCCTACCATAATGACAATGCTACCATCCAATGGAATTACAAAAATCTCGACAACAAACTACCTTTCATAATGAAAAGGCTACCATCCATTGGAGTAAGAAAAATATCGACAACAGACTATGTTCCATAATAACAAGGCAACCATCCATTGGAGTTACAAAAATCTCAACAATAGACTACCTTCCATAATGACAAGGCTACCATCCATTGGAGTAAGAAAAAAATCGACAACAGACTACGTTCCATAATAACAAGGCTACCATCCATTGGAGTAACAAAAATCTCAACAACAGACTACCTTCCATAATAACAAGGCTACCATACATTGGAGTTACAAAAAACCTCGACAACAGACTACCTTCAATAATGTCAAGGCTACCATCCATTGGAGTAACAAAAATATCGATAACAGACTACCTTCCATAATGAAAAGGCTACCATCCAGTGGAGTAACAAAAATATGAACAACAGACTACCATCCATAATGACAAGGCTACCATCCGTTGGAGTAACGTAAATCTCAATGAAAGACTACCTTCCATAATGAAAAGGCTACCATCCATTGGAGTAATAAAAATCTCGACAATAGACTACCTTCCATAATGACAAGGCTACAATCCATTGGAGTAAAAAAAATATCGATAACAGACTACCTTCCATTATGACAAGGCTAGCATCTATTGGAGTAACATGAATATTGACAACAGACTACCTTCTATAATGACAAGTCTACCATCCATTGGAGTAAGAAATATCTCGACACCATACTACCTTCTATAATGACAAGGCTACCATCCATTGAGTAACAAAGATATCGACAACATACTTCCTACCATAATGACAATGCTACCATCCAATGGAATTACAAAAATCTCGACAACAAACTACCTTTCATAATGAAAAGGCTACCATCCATTGGAGTAAGAAAAATATCGACAACAGACTACGTTCCATAATAACAAGGCAACCATCCATTGGAGTAACAAAAATCTCAACAATAGACTACCTTCCATAATGACAAGGCTACCATCCATTGGAGTAAGAAAAAAATTAACAACAGACTACGTTCCATAATAACAAGGCTACCATCCATTGGAGTAACAAAAATCTCAACAACAGACTACCTTCCATAATAACAAGGCTACCATACATTGGAGTTACAAAAAATCTCGACAACAGACTACCTTCAATAATGACAAGGCTACCATCCATTGGAGTAACAAAAATCTCGATAACAGACTACCTTCCATAATGAAAAGGCTACCATCCATTGGAGTAACAAAAATCTCGATAATAGACTAACTTCCATAATGACAAGACTACCATCCATTGGAGTAACAAAAATCATGACACAAGACTACCTTCCATAATGACAAGGCTACCATCTATTGAGTAACAAAGATAACGACAACAGACTACCTACCATAATGACAAGGCTACCATCCAATGGAATAACAAAAAAATCGACAATAGACTACCTTTCACAATGACAAGGCTACCATCCATTTGAGTAACAAAAATATCGACAACGGACTACGTTCCATTATAACAAGACAACCATCCATTGGAATAACAAAAATCTCAGCAACAGACTACATTCCATAATGACAAGGCTACCATCCATTGGAATAATAAAAATATCGACATCATACTATGTTCCTTAATAACAAGGCTACCATCAATTGGAGTTACAAAAATCTCGACAACAGACTACCTTCCATAATGACAAGGCTACCATCCAGTGGAGTAACAAAAATATGAACAACAGACTACCATCCATAATGACAAGGCTACCATCCCTTGGAGTAACGTAAATTTAAATGAAAGACAACCTTCCATAATGAAAAGGCTACCATCCATTAGAGTAATAAAAATCTCGACAATAGACTACCTTCCATAATGACAAGGCTACCATCCATTGGAGTAAAAAAAATATCGATAACAGACTACCTTCCATTATGACAAGGCTAGCATCTATTGGAGTAACATGAATATTGACAACAGACTACCTTCTATAATGACAAGTCTACCATCCATTGGAGTAAGAAATATCTCGACACCATACTACCTTCTATAATGACAAGGCTACCATCCATTGAGTAACAAAGATATCGGCAACATACTTCCTACCATAATGACAATGCTACCATCCAATGGAATTACAAAAATCTCGACAACAAACTACCTTTCATAATGAAAAGGCTACCATCCATTGGAGTAAGAAAAATATCGACAACAGACTACGTTCCATAATAACAAGGCAACCATCCATTGGAGTAACAAAAATCTCAACAATAGACTACCTTCCATAATGACAAGGCTACCATCCATTGGAGTAAGAAAAAAATTAACAACAGACTACGTTCCATAATAACAAGGCTACCATCCATTGGAGTAACAAAAATCTCAACAACAGACTACCTTCCATAATAACAAGGCTACCATACATTGGAGTTACAAAAAATCTCGACAACAGACTACCTTCAATAATGACAAGGCTACCATCCATTGGAGTAACAAAAATCTCGATAACTGACTACCTTCCATAATGAAAAGGCTACCATCCATTGGAGTAACAAAAATCTCGATAATAGACTAACTTCCATAATGACAAGACTACCATCCATTGGAGTAACAAAAATCATGACACAAGACTACCTTCCATAATGACAAGGCTACCATCTATTGAGTAACAAAGATAACGACAACAGACTACCTACCATAATGACAAGGCTACCATCCAATGGAATAACAAAAAAATCGACAATAGACTACCTTTCACAGTGACAAGGCTACCATCCATTTGAGTAACAAAAATATCGACAACGGACTACGTTCCATAATAACAAGACAACCATCCATTGGAATAACAAAAATCTCAGCAACAGACTACATTCCATAATGACAAGGCTACCATCCATTGGAATAATAAAAATATCGACAACATACTATGTTCCTTAATAACAAGGCTACCATCAATTGGAGTTACAAAAATCTCGACAACAGACTACCTTCCATAATGACAAGGCTACCATCCAGTGGAGTAACAAAAATATGAACAACAGACTACCATCCATAATGACAAGGCTACCATTCGTTGGAGTAACGTAAATTTAAATGAAAGACAACCTTCCATAATGAAAAGGCTACCATCCATTAGAGTAATAAAAATCTCGACAATAGACTACCTTCCATAATGACAAGGCTACCATCCATTGGAGTAACAAAAATATCGATAACAGACTACCTTCCATTATGACAAGGCTACCATCTATTGGAGTAACATGAATATTGACAACAGACTACCTTCTATAATGACAAGTCTACCATCCATTGGAGTAAGAAATATCTCGACACCAGACTACCTTCAATAATGACAAGGCTACCATCCATTGAGTAACAAAGATATCGACAACATACTTCCTACCATAATGACAATGCTACCATCCAATGGAATTACAAAAATCTCGAAAACAAACTACCTTTCATAATGAAAAGGCTACCATCCATTGGAGTAAGAAAAATATCGAGAACAGACTACGTTCCATAATAACAAGGCAACCACCCATTGGAGTAACAAAAATCTAAACAATAGGCTACCTTCCATAATGACAAGGCTACCATCCATTGGAGTAAGAAAAAAATCGACAACAGACTACGTTCCATAATAACAAGGCTACCATCCATTGGAGTAACAAAAATCTCAACAACAGACTACCTTCCATAATAACAAGGCTACCATACATTGGAGTTACAAAAAATCTCGACAACAGACTACCTTCAATAATGACAAGGCTACCATCCATTGGAGTAATAAATATCTCGATAACAGACTACCTTCCATAATGAAAAGGCTACAATCCAGTGGAGTAACAAAAATATGAACAACAGACTACCATCCATAATATCAAGGTTACCATCCGTTGGAGTAACGTAAATCTCGACGAAAGACTACCTTCCATAATGAAAAGGCTACCATTCATTGGAGTAATAAAAATCTCGACAATAGACTACCTTCCATAATGACAAGGCTACCATCCATTGGAGTAAAAAAAATATCGATAACAGACTACCTTCCATTATGACAAGGCTACCATCTATTGGAGTAACATGAATATTGACAACAGACTACCTTCTATAATGACAAGTCTACCATCCATTGGAGTAAGAAATATCTCGACACCAGACTACCTTCTATAATGACAAGGCTACCATCCATTGAGTAACAAAGATATCGACAACATACTTCCTACCATAATGACAATTCTACCATCCAATGGAATTACAAAAATCTCGAAAACAAACTACCTTTCATAATGAAAAGGCTACCATCCATTGGAGTAAGAAAAATATCGACAACAGACTACGTTCCATAATAACATGGCAACCATCCATTGGAGTAACAAAAATCTCAACAATAGACTACCTTCCATAATGACAAGGCTATCATCCATTGGAGTAAGAAAAAAATCGACAACAGATTACGTTCCATAATAACAAGGCTACCATCCATTGGAGTAACAAAAATCTCAACAACAGACTACCTTCCATAATAACAAGGCTACCATACATTGGAGTTACAAAAAATCTCGACAACAGACTAACTTCAATAATGACAAGGCTACCATCCATTGGAGTAACAAATATCTCGATAACAGACTACCTTCCATAATGAAAAGGCTACAATCCAGTGGATAAAAAAAAATATGAACAACAGACTACCATCCATAATATCAAGGTTACCATTCGTTGAATTAACGTAAATCTCAACGAAAGACTACCTTCCATAATGAAAAGGCTACCATCCATTGGAGTAATAAAAATCTCGACAATAGACTACCTTCCATAATGACAAGGCTACCATCCAGTGGAGTAACAAAAATATCGATAACAGACTACCTTCCATTATGACAAGGCTACCATCTATTGGAGTAACATGAATATTGATAACAGACTTCCTTCTATAATGACAAGTCTACCATCCATTGGAGTAAGAAATATCTCGACACCAGACTACCTTCTATAATGACAAGGCTACCATCCATTGAGTAACAAAGATATCGACAACATACTTCCTACCATAATGACAATGCTACCATCCAATGGAATTACAAAAATCTCGACAACAAACTACCTTTCATAATGAAAAGGCTACCATCCATTGGAGTAACAAAAATCTCAACAACAGACTACCTTCCATAATAACAAGGCTACCATACATTGGAGTTACAAAAACTCTCGACAACAGACTACCTTCAATAATGACAAGGCTACCATCCATTGGAGTAACAAATATCTCGATAACATACTACCTTCCATAATGAAAAGGCTACAATCCAGTGGATAAAAAAAAATATGCACAACAGACTACCATCCATAATATCAAGGTTACCATTCGTTGGAGTAACGTAAATCTCAATGAAAGACTACCTTCCATAATGAAAAGGCTACCATCCATTGGAGTAATAAAAATCTCGACAATAGACTACCTTCCATAATGACAAGGCTACCATCCATTGGAGTAACAAAAATATCGATAACAGACTACCTTCCATTATGACAAGGCTACCATCTATTGGAGTAACATGAATATTGATAACAGACTTCCTTCTATAATGACAAGTCTACCATCCATTGGAGTAAGAAATATCTCGACACCAGACTACCTTCTATAATGACAAGGCTACCATCCATTGAGTAACAAAGATATCGACAACATACTTCCTACCATAATGACAATGCTACCATCCAATGGAATTACAAAAATCTCGACAACAAACTACCTTTCATAATGAAAAGGCTACCATCCATTGGAGTAAGAAAAATATCGACAACAGACTACGTTCCATAATAACAAGGCAACCATCCATTGGAGTAACAAAAATCTCAACAATAGACTACCTTCCATAATGCCAAGGCTACCATCCATTGGAGTAAGAAAAAAATCGACAACAAACTACGTTCCATAATAACAAGGCTACCATCCATTGGAGTAACAAAAATCTCAACAACAGACTACCTTCCATAATAACAAGGCTACCATACATTGGAGTTACAAAAAATATCGACAACAGACTACCTTTAATAATGACAAGGCTACCATCCATTGGAGTAACAAAAATCGCGATAACATACTACCTTCCATAATGAAAAGGCTACCATCCAGTGGAGTAACAAAAATATGAACAACAGACTACCATCCATAATGACAAGGATACCATCCGTTGGAGTAACGTAAATCTCAACGAAAGACTACCCTCCATAATGAAAAGGCTACCATCCATTGGAGTAATAAAAATCTCGACAATAGACTACCTTCCATAATGACAAGGCTACCATCCATTGGAGTAACAAAAATATCGATAACAGACTACCTTCCATTATGACAAGGCTACCATCTATTGGAGTAACATGAATATTGACAACAGACTACCTTCTATAATGACAAGTCTACCATCCATTGGAGTCAGAAATATCTCGACACCAAACTACCTTCTATAATGACAAGGCTACCATCCATTGAGTAACAAAGATATCGACAACATACTTCCTACCATAATGACAATGCTACCATCCAATGGAATTACAAAAATCTCGACAACAAACTACCTTTCATAATGAAAAGGCTACCATCCATTGGAGTAAGAAAAATATCGACAACAGACTACATTCCATAATAACAAGGCAACCATCCATTGGAGTAACAAAAATCTCAACAATAGACTACCTTCCATAATGACAAGGCTACCATCCATTGGAGTAAGAAAAAAATTAACAACAGACTACGTTCCATAATAACAAGGCTACCATCCATTGGAGTAACAAAAATCTCAACAACAGACTACCTTCCATAATAACAAGGCTACCATACATTGGAGTTACAAAAAATCTCGACAACAGACTACCTTCAATAATGACAAGGCTACCATCCATTGGAGTAACAAAAATCTCGATAACAGACTACCTTCCATAATGAAAAGGCTACCATCCATTGGAGTAACAAAAATCTCGATAATAGACTAACTTCCATAATGACAAGACTACCATCCATTGGAGTAACAAAAATCATGACACAAGACTACCTTCCATAATGACAAGGCTACCATCTATTGAGTAACAAAGATAACGACAACAGACTACCTACCATAATGACAAGGCTACCATCCAATGGAATAACAAAAAAATCGACAATAGACTACCTTTCACAATGACAAGGCTACCATCCATTTGAGTAACAAAAATATCGACAACGGACTACGTTCCATAATAACAAGACAACCATCCATTGGAATAACAAAAATCTCAGCAACAAACTACATTCCATAATGACAAGGCTACCCTCCATTGGAATAATAAAAATATCGACAACATACTATGTTCCTTAATAACAAGGCTACCATCAATTGGAATTACAAAAATCTCGACAACAGACTACCTTCCATAATGACAAGGCTACCATCCAGTGGAGTAACAAAAATATGAACAACAGACTACCATCCATAATGACAAGGCTACCATCCGTTGGAGTAACGTAAATTTAAATGAAAGACAACCTTCCATAATGAAAAGGCTACCATCCATTAGAGTAATAAAAATCTCGACAATAGACTACCTTCCATAATGACAAGGCTACCATCCATTGGAGTAACAAAAATATCGATAACAGACTACCTTCCATTATGACAAGGCTACCATCTATTGGAGTAACATGAATATTGACAACAGACTACCTTCTATAATGACAAGTCTACCATCCATTGGAGTAAGAAATATCTCGACACCAGACTACCTTCAATAATGACAAGGCTACCATCCATTGAGTAACAAAGATATCGACAACATACTTCCTACCATAATGACAATGCAACCATCCAATGGAATTACAAAAATCTCGAAAACAAACTAACTTTCATAATGAAAAGGCTACCATCCACCGGAGTAAGAAAAATATCGAGAACAGACTATGTTCCATAATAACAAGGCAACCACCCATTGGAGTAACAAAAATCTCATCAATAGGCTACCTTCCATAATGACAAGGCTACCATCCATTGGAGTAAGAAAAAAATCGACAACAGACTACGTTCCATAATAACAAGGCTACCATCCATTGGAGTAACAAAAATCTCAACAACAGACTACCTTCCATAATAACAAGGCTACCATACATTGGAGTTACAAAAAATCTCGACAACAGACTACCTTCAATAATGACAAGGCTACCATCCATTGGAGTAATAAATATCTCGATAACAGACTACCTTCCATAATGAAAAGGCTACAATCCAGTGGATAAAAAAAAATATGCACAACAGACTACCATCCATAATATCAAGGTTACCATTCGTTGGAGTAACGTAAATCTCAATGAAAGACTACCTTCCATAATGAAAAGGCTACCATCCATTGGAGTAATAAAAATCTCGACAATAGACTACCTTCCATAATGACAAGGCTACCATCCATTGGAGTAACAAAAATATCGATAACAGACTACCTTCCATTATGACAAGGCTACCATCTATTGGAGTAACATGAATATTGATAACAGACTTCCTTCTATAATGACAAGTCTACCATCCATTGGAGTAAGAAATATCTCGACACCAGACTACCTTCTATAATGACAAGGCTACCATCCATTGAGTAACAAAGATATCGACAACATACTTCCTACCATAATGACAATGCTACCATCCAATGGAATTACAAAAATCTCGACAACAAACTACCTTTCATAATGAAAAGGCTACCATCCATTGGAGTAAGAAAAATATCGACAACAGACTACGTTCCATAATAACAAGGCAACCATCCATTGGAGTAACAAAAATCTCAACAATAGACTACCTTCCATAATGCCAAGGCTACCATCCATTGGAGTAAGAAAAAAATCGACAACAAACTACGTTCCATAATAACAAGGCTACCATCCATTGGAGTAACAAAAATCTCAACAACAGACTACCTTCAATAATAACAAGGCTACCATACATTGGAGTTACAAAAAATATCGACAACAGACTACCTTTAATAATGACAAGGCTACCATCCATTGGAGTAACAAAAATCGCGATAACATACTACCTTCCATAATGAAAAGGCTACCATCCAGTGGAGTAACAAAAATATGAACAACAGACTACCATCCATAATGACAAGGATACCATCCGTTGGAGTAACGTAAATCTCAACGAAAGACTACCCTCCATAATGAAAAGGCTACCATCCATTGGAGTAATAAAAATCTCGACAATAGACTACCTTCCATAATGACAAGGCTACCATCCATTGGAGTAACAAAAATATCGATAACAGACTACCTTCCATTATGACAAGGCTACCATCTATTGGAGTAACATGAATATTGACAACAGACTACCTTCTATAATGACAAGTCTACCATCCATTGGAGTCAGAAATATCTCGACACCAAACTACCTTCTATAATGACAAGGCTACCATCCATTGAGTAACAAAGATATCGACAACATACTTCCTACCATAATGACAATGCTACCATCCAATGGAATTACAAAAATCTCGACAACAAACTACCTTTCATAATGAAAAGGCTACCATCCATTGGAGTAAGAAAAATATCGACAACAGACTACATTCCATAATAACAAGGCAACCATCCATTGGAGTAACAAAAATCTCAACAATAGACTACCTTCCATAATGACAAGGCTACCATCCATTGGAGTAAGAAAAAAATTAACAACAGACTACGTTCCATAATAACAAGGCTACCATCCATTGGAGTAACAAAAATCTCAACAACAGACTACCTTCCATAATAACAAGGCTACCATACATTGGAGTTACAAAAAATCTCGACAACAGACTACCTTCAATAATGACAAGGCTACCATCCATTGGAGTAACAAAAATCTCGATAACAGACTACCTTCCATAATGAAAAGGCTACCATCCATTGGAGTAACAAAAATCTCGATAATAGACTAACTTCCATAATGACAAGACTACCATCCATTGGAGTAACAAAAATCATGACACAAGACTACCTTCCATAATGACAAGGCTACCATCTATTGAGTAACAAAGATAACGACAACAGACTACCTACCATAATGACAAGGCTACCATCCAATGGAATAACAAAAAAATCGACAATAGACTACCTTTCACAATGACAAGGCTACCATCCATTTGAGTAACAAAAATATCGACAACGGACTACGTTCCATAATAACAAGACAACCATCCATTGGAATAACAAAAATCTCAGCAACAGACTACATTCCATAATGACAAGGCTACCATCCATTGGAGTAACAAAAATCTCAACAACAGACTACCTTCCATAATAACAAGGCTACCATACATTGGAGTTACAAAAAATCTCGACAACAGACTACCTTCCATAATGACAAGGCTACCATCCAGTGGAGTAACAAAAATATGAACAACAGACTACCATCCATAATGACAAGGCTACCATCCGTTGGAGTAACGTAAATTTAAATGAAAGACAACCTTCCATAATGAAAAGGCTACCATCCATTAGAGTAATAAAAATCTCGACAATAGACTACCTTCCATAATGACAAGGCTACCATCCATTGCAGTAACAAAAATATCGATAACAGACTACCTTCCATTATGACAAGGCTACCATCTATTGGAGTAACATGACTATTGACAACAGACTACCTTCTATAATGACAAGTCTACCATCCATTGGAGTAAGAAATATCTCGACACCAGACTACCTTCAATAATGACAAGGCTACCATCCATTGAGTAACAAAGATATCGACAACATACTTCCTACCATAATGACAATGCTACCATCCAATGGAATTACAAAAATCTCGAAAACAAACTACCTTTCATAATGAAAAGGCTACCATCCATTGGAGTAAGAAAAATATCGAGAACAGACTACGTTCCATAATAACAAGGCAACAACCCATTGGAGTAACAAAAATCTCATCAATAGGCTACCTTCCATAATGACAAGGCTACCATCCATTGGAGTAAGAAAAAAATCGACAACAGACTACGTTCCATAATAACAAGGCTACCATCCATTGGAGTAACAAAAATCTCAACAACAGACTACCTTCCATAATAACAAGGCTACCATACATTGGAGTTACAAAAAATCTCGACAACAGACTACCTTCAATAATGACAAGGCTACCATCCATTGGAGTAATAAATATCTCGATAACAGACTACCTTCCATAATGAAAAGGCTACAATCCAGTGGAGTAACAAAAATATGAACAACAGTTTACCATCCATAATATCAAGGTTACCATCCGTTGGAGTAACGTAAATCTCAACGAAAGACTACCTTCCATAATGAAAAGGCTACCATTCATTGGAGTAATAAAAATCTCGACAATAGACTACCTTCCATAATGACAAGGCTACCATCCATTGGAGTAACAAAAATATCGATAACAGACTACCTTCCATTATGACAAGGCTACCATCTATTGGAGTAACATGAATATTGACAACAGACTACCTTCTATAATGACAAGTCTACCATCCATTGGAGTAAGAAATATCTCGACACCAGACTACCTTCTATGATGACAAGGCTACCATCCATTGAGTAACAAAGATATCGACAACATACTTCCTACCATAATGACAATGCTACCATCCAATGGAATTACAAAAATCTCGACAACAAACTACCTTTCATAATGAAAAGGCTGCCATCCATTGGAGTAAGAAAAATATCGACAACAGACTACGTTCCATAATAACAAGGCAACCATCCATTGGAGTAACAAAAATCTCAACAATAGACTACCTTCCATAATGACAAGGCTACCATCCATTGGAGTAAGAAAAAAATCGACAACAGATTACGTTCCATAATAACAAGGCTACCATCCATTGGAGTAACAAAAATCTCAACAACAGACTACCTTCCATAATAACAAGGCTACCATACATTGGAGTTACAAAAAATCTCGACAACAGACTACCTTCAATAATGACAAGGCTACCATCCATTGGAGTAACAAATATCTCGATAACAGACTACCTTCCATAATGAAAAGGCTACAATCCAGTGGAGTAAAAAAAATATGAACAACAGACTACCATCCATAATATCAAGGTTACCATTCGATGGAGTAACGTAAATCTCAACGAAAGACTCCCTTCCATAATGAAAAGGCTACCATCCATTGGAGTAATAAAAATCTCGACAATAGACTACCTTCCATAATGACAAGGCTACCATCCATAGGAGTAACAAAAATATCGATAACAGACTACCTTCCATTATGACAAGGTTACCATCTATTGGAGTAACATGAATATTGATAACAGACTTCCTTCTATAATGACAAGTCTACCATCCATTGGAGTAAGAAATATCTCGACACCAGACTACCTTCTATAATGACAAGGCTACCATCCATTGAGTAACAAAGATATCGACAACATACTTCCTACCATAATGACAATGCTACCATCCAATGGAATTACAAAAATCTCGACAACAAACTACCTTTCATAATGAAAAGGCTACCATCCATTGGAGTAAGAAAAATATCGACAACAGACTACATTCCATAATAACAAGGCAACCATCCATTGGAGTAACAAAAATCTCAAAAATAGACTACCTTCCATAATGCCAAGGCTACCATCCATTGGAGTAAGAAAAAAATCGACAACAAACTACGTTCCATAATAACAAGGCTACCATCCATTGGAGTAACAAAAATCTCAACAACAGACTACCTTCCATAATAACAAGGCTACCATACATTGGAGTTACAAAAAATCTCGACAACAGACTACCTTCAATAATGACAAGGCTACCATCCATTGGAGTAACAAAAATCGCGATAACAGACTACCTTCCATAATGAAAAGGCTACCATCCAGTGGAGTAACAAAAATATGAACAACAGACTACCATCCATAATGACAAGGATACCATCCGTTGGAGTAACGTAAATCTCAACGAAAGACTACCCTCCATAATGAAAAGGCTACCATCCATTGGAGTAATAAAAATCTCGACAATAGACTACCTTCCATAATGACAAGGCTACCATCCATTGGAGTAACAAAAATATCGATAACAGACTACCTTCCATTATGACAAGGCTACCATCTATTGGAGTAACATGAATATTGACAACAGACTACCTTCTATAATGACAAGTCTACCATCCATTGGAGTAAGAAATATCTCGACACCAAACTACCTTCTATAATGACAAGGATACCATTCATTGAGTAACAAAGATATCGACAACATACTTCCTACCATAATGACAATGCTACCATCCAATGAAATTACAAAAATCTCGACAACAAACTACCTTTCATAATGAAAAGGCTACCATCCATTGGAGTAAGAAAAATATCGACAACAGACTACGTTCCATAATAACAAGGCAACCATCCATTGGAGTAACAAAAATCTCAACAATAGACTACCTTCCATAATGCCAAGGCTACCATCCATTGGAGTAAGAAAAAAATCGACAACAAACTACATTCCATAATAACAAGGCTACCATCCATTGGAGTAACAAAAATCTCAACAACAGACTACCTTCCATAATAACAAGGCTACCATACATTGGAGTTACAAAAAATCTCGACAACAGACTACCTTCAATAATGACAAGGCTACCATCCATTCGAGTAACAAAAATCGCGATAACAGACTACCTTCCATAATGAAAAGTCTACCATCCAGTGGAGTAACAAAAATATGAACAACAGACTACCATCCATAATGACAAGGATACCATCCGTTGGAGTAACGTAAATCTCAACGAAAGACTACCCTCCATAATGAAAAGGCTACCATCCATTGGAGTAATAAAAATCTCGACAATAGACTACCTTCCATAATGACAAGGCTACCATCCATTGGAGTAACAAAAATATCGATAACAGACTACCTTCCATTATGACAAGGCTACCATCTATTGGAGTAACATGAATATTGACAACAGACTACCTTCTATAATGACAAGTCTACCATCCATTGGAGTAAGAAATATCTCGACACCAAACTACCTTCTATAATGACAAGGCTACCATCCATTGAGTAACAAAGATATCGACAACATACTTCCTACCATAATGACAATGCTACCATCCAATGGAATTACAAAAATCTCGACAACAAACTACCTTTCATAATGAAAAGGCTACCATCCATTGGAGTAAGAAAAATATCGACAACAGACTACATTCCATAATAACAAGGCAACCATCCATTGGAGTAACAAAAATCTCAAAAATAGACTACCTTCCATAATGCCAAGGCTACCATCCATTGGAGTAAGAAAAAAATCGACAACAAACTACGTTCCATAATAACAAGGCTACCATCCATTGGAGTAACAAAAATCTCAACAACAGACTACCTTCCATAATAACAAGGCTACCATACATTGGAGTTACAAAAAATCTCGACAACAGACTACCTTCAATAATGACAAGGCTACCATCCATTGGAGTAACAAAAATCGCGATAACAGACTACCTTCCATAATGAAAAGGCTACCATCCAGTGGAGTAACAAAAATATGAACAACAGACTACCATCCATAATGACAAGGATACCATCCGTTGGAGTAACGTAAATCTCAACGAAAGACTACCCTCCATAATGAAAAGGCTACCATCCATTGGAGTAATAAAAATCTCGACAATAGACTACCTTCCATAATGACAAGGCTACCATCCATTGGAGTAACAAAAATATCGATAACAGACTACCTTCCATTATGACAAGGCTACCATCTATTGGAGTAACATGAATATTGACAACAGACTACCTTCTATAATGACAAGTCTACCATCCATTGGAGTAAGAAATATCTCGACACCAAACTACCTTCTATAATGACAAGGATACCATTCATTGAGTAACAAAGATATCGACAACATACTTCCTACCATAATGACAATGCTACCATCCAATGAAATTACAAAAATCTCGACAACAAACTACCTTTCATAATGAAAAGGCTACCATCCATTGGAGTAAGAAAAATATCGACAACAGACTACGTTCCATAATAACAAGGCAACCATCCATTGGAGTAACAAAAATCTCAACAATAGACTACCTTCCATAATGCCAAGGCTACCATCCATTGGAGTAAGAAAAAAATCGACAACAAACTACATTCCATAATAACAAGGCTACCATCCATTGGAGTAACAAAAATCTCAACAACAGACTACCTTCCATAATAACAAGGCTACCATACATTGGAGTTACAAAAAATCTCGACAACAGACTACCTTCAATAATGACAAGGCTACCATCCATTCGAGTAACAAAAATCGCGATAACAGACTACCTTCCATAATGAAAAGTCTACCATCCAGTGGAGTAACAAAAATATGAACAACAGACTACCATCCATAATGACAAGGATACCATCCGTTGGAGTAACGTAAATCTCAACGAAAGACTACCCTCCATAATGAAAAGGCTACCATCCATTGGAGTAATAAAAATCTCGACAATAGACTACCTTCCATAATGACAAGGCTACCATCCATTGGAGTAACAAAAATATCGATAACAGACTACCTTCCATTATGACAAGGCTACCATCTATTGGAGTAACATGAATATTGACAACAGACTACCTTCTATAATGACAAGTCTACCATCCATTGGAGTAAGAAATATCTCGACACCAAACTACCTTCTATAATGACAAGGCTACCATCCATTGAGTAACAAAGATATCGACAACATACTTCCTACCATAATGACAATGCTACCATCCAATGAAATTACAAAAATATCGACAACAAACTACCTTTCATAATGAAAAGGCTACCATCCATTGGAGTAAGAAAAATATCGACAACAGACTATGTTCCATAATAACAAGGCAACCATCCATTGGAGTAACAAAAATCTCAACAATAGACTACCTTCCATAATGACAAGGCTACCATCCATTGGAGTAAGAAAAAAAATTGACAACAGACTACGTTCCATAATAACAAGGCTACCATCCATTGGAGTAACAAAAATCTCAACAATAGACTACCTTCCATAATAACAAGGCTACCATACATTGGAGTTACAAAAAATCTCGACAACAGACTACCTTCAATAATGACAAGGCTACCATCCATTGGAGTAACAAATATCTCGATAACAGACTACCTTCCATAATGAAAAGGCTACAATCCAGTGGAGTAACAAATATATGAACAACAGACTACCATCCATAATATCAAGGTTACCATCCGTTGGAGTAACGTAAATCTCAACGAAAGACTACCTTCCATAATGAAAAGGCTACCATTCATTGGAGTAATAAAAATCTCGACAATAGACTACCTTCCATAATGACAAGGCTACCATCCATTGGAGTAACAAAAATATCGATAACAGACTACCT
The DNA here is from genome assembly GCA_948472305.1 of Vicia faba. Lineage (NCBI taxonomy): Eukaryota > Viridiplantae > Streptophyta > Magnoliopsida > Fabales > Fabaceae > Vicia > Vicia faba. Next base: position 658,417,186 of record OX451739.1, read on the forward strand.
TCCATTATGACAAGGCTACCATCTATTGGAGTAACATGAATATTGACAACAGACTACCTTCTATAATGACAAGTCTACCATCCATTGGAGTAAGAAATATATCGACACCAGACTACCTTCTATAATGACAAGGCTACCATCCATTGAGTAACAAAGATATCGACAACATACTTCCTACCATAATGACAATGCTACCATCCAATGGAATTACAAAAATCTCGACAACAAACTACCTTTCATAATGAAAAGGCTACCATCCATTGGAGTAAGAAAAATATCGACAACAGACTACGTTCCATAATAACAAGGAAACCATCCATTGGAGTAACAAAAATCTCAACAATAGACTACCTTCCATAATGCCAAGGCTACCATCCATTGGAGTAAGAAAAAAATCGACAACAAACTACGTTCCATAATAACAAGGCTACCATCCATTGGAGTAACAAAAATCTCAACAACAGACTACCTTCCATAATAACAAGGCTACCATACATTGGAGTTACAAAAAATCTCGACAACAGACTACCTTCAATAATGACAAGGCTACCATCCATTGGAGTAACAAAAATCGCGATAACAGACTACCTTCCATAATGAAAAGGCTACAATCCAGTGGAGTAACAAAAATATGAACAACAGACTACCATCCATAATGACAAGGCTACCATCCATTGGAGTAACGTAAATCTCAACGAAAGACTACCCTCCATAATGAAAAGGCTACCATCCATTGGAGTAATAAAAATCTCGACAATAGACTACCTTCCATAATGACAAGGCTACCATCCATTGGAGTAACAAAAATATCGATAACAGACTACCTTCCATTATGACAAGGTTACCATCTATTGGAGTAACATGAATATTGACAACAGACTACCTTCTATAATGACAAGTCTACCATCCATTGGAGTAAGAAATATCTCGACACCAAACTCCCTTCTATAATGACAAGGCTACCATCCATTGAGTAACAAAGATATCGACAACATACTTCCTACCATAATGACAATGCTACCATCCAATGAAATTACAAAAATCTCGACAACAAACTACCTTTCATAATGAAAAGGCTACCATCCATTGGAGTATGAAAAATATCGACAATAGACTACGTTCCATAATAACAAGGCAACCATCCATTGGAGTAACAAAAATCTCAACAATAGACTACCTTCCATAATGACAAGGCTACCATCCATTGGAGTAAGAAAAAAATTGACAGCAGACTACGTTCCATAATAACAAGGCTACCATCCATTGGAGTAACAAAAATCTCAACAACAGACTACCTTCCATAATAACAAGCCTACCATACATTGGAGTTACAAAAAATCTCGACAACAGACTACCTTCAATAATGACTAGGCTACCATCCATTGGAGTAACAAAAATATCGATAACAAACTACCTTCCATAATGAAAAGGCTACCATCCATTGGAGTAACAAAAATCTCGACAATAGACTAACTTCCATAATGACAAGACTACCATCCATTGGAGTAACAAAAATCTTGACACAAGACTACCTTCCATAATGACAAGGCTACCATCTATTGAGTAACAAAGATAACGACAACAGACTACCTACCATAATGACAAGGCTACCATCCAATGGAATAATAAAAAAATAGATAATAGACTACCTTTCACAATGACAAGGCTACCATCCATTTGAGTAACAAAAATATCGACAACGGACTACGTTCCATAATAACAAGGCAATCATCCATTGGAATAACAAAAATCTCAACAACAGACTACATTCCATAATGACAAGGCTACCATCCATTGTAATAATTAAAATATCGACAACATACTATGTTCCTTAATAACAAGGCTACCATCCATTGGAGTTATAAAAATCACGACAACAGACTACCTTCCATAATGACAAGGCTACCATATAGTGGAGTAACAAAAATATGAACAACAGACTACCATCCATAATGACAAGGCTACCATCCGTTGGAGTAACATAAATCTAAATGAAAGACTACCTTCCATAATGAAAAGGCTACCATCCATTGGAGTAATAAAAATCTCGACAATAGACTACCTTCCATAATGACAAGGCTACCATCCATTGGAGTAACAAAAATATCGATAACAGACTACCTTCCATTATGATAAGGCTACCATCAATTGGAGTAACATGAATATTGACAACAGACTACCTACTATAATGACAAGTCTACCATCCATTGGAGTAAGAAATATCTCGACACCAGACTACCTTCTATAATGACAAGGCTACCATCCATTGAGTAACAAATATATCGACAACATACTTCCTACCATAATGACAATGCTACCATCCAATGGAATTACAAAAATCTCGAAAACAAACTACCTTTCATAATGAAAAGGCTATCATCCATTGGAGTAAGAAAAATATCGACAACAGACTACGTTCCATAATAACAAGGCAACCATCCATTGGAGTAACAAAAATCTCAACAAAAGACTACCTTCCATAATGACAAGGCTACCATCCATTGGAGTAAGAAAAAAATCGACAACAGACTACGTTCCATAATAACAAGGCTACAATCCATTGGAGTAACAAAAATCTCAACAACAGACTACCTTCAATAATGACAAGGCTACCATCCATTGGAGTAACAAAAATCTCGATAACAGACTACCTTCCATAATGAAAAGGCTACCATCCAGGAGAGTAACAAAAATATGAACAACAGACTACCATCCATAATGACAAGGCTACCATCCGTTGGAGTAACGTAAGTCTCACCGAAAGACTACCTTCCATAATGAAAAGGCTACCATCCATTAGAGTAATAAAAATCTCGACAATAGACTACCTTCCATAATGACAAGGCTACCATCCATTGGATTAACAAAAATATGGATAACAGACTACCTTCCATTATGACAAGGCTACCATCCATTGGAGTAACATGCATATTGACAACAGACTACCTTCTATAATGACAAGTCTACCATCCATTGGAGTAAGAAATATCTCGACACCAGACTACCTTCTATAATGACAAGGCTACCATCCATTGAGTAACAAAGATATCGACAACATACTTCCTACCATAATGACAATGCTACCATCCAATGGAATTACAAAAATCTCGACAACAAACTACCTTTCATAATGAAAAGGCTACCATCCATTGGAGTAAGAAAAATATCGACAACAGACTACGTTCCATAATAACAAGGCAACCATCCATTGGAGTAACAAAAATCTCAACAATAGACTGCCTTCCATAATGACAATGCTACCATCCAATGGAATTACAAAAATCTCGAAAACCAACTACCTTTCATAATGAAAAGGCTATCATCCATTGGAGTAAGAAAAATATCGACAACAGACTACGTTCCATAATAACAAGGCAACCATCCATTGGAGTAACAAAAATCTCAACAATAGACTACCTTCAATAATGACAAGGCTACCATCCATTGGAGTAAGAAAAAAATCGACAACAGACTACGTTCCATAATAACAAGGCTACAATCCATTGGAGTAACAAAAATATCAACAACAGACTACCTTCCATAATAACAAGGCTACCATACATTGGAGTTACAAAAAATCCTGACAACAGACTACCTTCAATAATGACAAGGCTACCATCCATTGAAGTAACAAAAATCTCGATAACAGGCTACCTTCCATAATGAAAAGGCTACCATCCAGGGGAGTAACAAAAATATGAACAACAGACTACCATCCATAATGACAAGGCTACCATCCGTTGGAGTAACGTAAGTCTCAACGAAAGACTACCTTCCATAATGAAAAGGCTACCATCCATTGGAGTAATAAAAATCTCGACAATAGACTACCTTCCATAATGAAAAGGCTACCATCCATTGGAGTAACAAAAATATCGACAACAGACTACCTTCCATTATGACAAGGCTACCATCTATTGGAGTAACATGAATATTGACAACAGACTGCCTTCTATAATGACAAGTCTACCATCCATTGGAGTAAGAAATATATGGACACCAGACTACCTTCCATAATGACAAGGCTACCATCCATTGAGTAACAAAGATATCAACAACAGACTACCTACCATAATCACAAGGCTACCATCCAATGGAATTACAAAAATAACGACAACAAACTACCTTTCATAATGAAAAGGCTACCATCCATTGGAGTAAGAAAAATATCGACAACAGACTACGTTCCATAATAACAAGGCAACCATCCATTGGAGTAAGAAAAAAATCGATAACAGACTACGTTCCATAATAACAAGGCTACCATCCATTGGAGTAACAAAAATCTCAACAACAGACTACCTTCCATAATAACAAGGCTACCATACATTGGAGTTACAAAAAATCTCAACAACAAATTACCTTAAATAATGACAAGGCTACCATCCATTGGAGTAACAAAAATCTTGACAATAGACTAACTTCCATAATGACAAGACTACCATCCATTGGAGTAACAAAAATCGTGACACAAGACTACCTTCCATAATGACATGGCTACCATCCATTGAGTAACAAAGATATCGACAACAGACTACCTACCATATTGACTAGGCAACCATCCAATGGAATAACAAAAAAATCGACAATAGACTACCTTTCATAATGACAAGGCTACCATCCATTGGAGTAACAAAAATATCGACAACGGACTACGTTCCATAATAACAAGACAACCATCCATTGGAATAACAAAAATCTCAACAACAGACTACATTCCATAATGACAAGGCTACCATCCATTGGAATAACAAATATATCGACAACAGACTATGTTCCTTAATAACAAGGCTACCATCCATTGGAGTTAAAAAAATCTCAACAACAGACTACCTTCCATAATGACAAGGCTACCATCCACTAGAGTAACAAATATATGAACAACAGACTACCATCCATAATGACAAGGCTACCATCCGTTGGAGTAACGTAAATCTCAATGAAAGACTACCTTCCATAATGAAAAGGCTACCATCCATTGGAGTAATAAAAATATCGACAATAGACTACCTTCCATAATGACAAGGCTACCATCCATTGGAGTAACAAAAATCTCGATAACAGATTACCTTCCATAATGACAAGGCTACCATCTATTGGAGTAACATGAATATTGACAACAAACTACCTTCTATAATGACAAGTCTACCATCCATTGGAGTAATAAATATCTCGACACCAGACTACCTTCCATAATGACAAGGATACCATCCATTAAGTAACAAAGATATCAACAACAGACTACCTACCATAATCACAAGGCTACCATCCAATGGAATTACAAAAATTAAGACAACAAACTACCTTTCATAATGAAAAGGCTACCATCCATTGAAGTAAGAAAAATATCGACAACAGACTATGTTCCATAATAAAAAGGCAACCATCCATTGGAGTAACAAAAATCTCAACAATAGACTACCTTCCATAATGACAAGGCTACCATCCATTGGAGTAAGAAAAAAATCGACAACAGACTATGTTCCATATTAACAAGGCTACCATCCATTGGAGTAACAAAAATCTCATCAACAGACTACCTTCCATAATAACAAGGCTACCATACATTGGAGTTACAAAAAATCTCGACAACAGACTACCTTCAATAATGACAAGGCTACCATCCATTGGAGTAACAAAAATATCGATACCAGACTACCTTCCATAATGAAAAGGCTACCATCCATTGGGGTAACAAAAATCTCGACAATAGACTAACTTCCATAATGATAAGACTACCATCCATTGGAGTAACAAAAATCTTGACACAAGACTACCTTCCATAATGACAAGGCTACCATCCATTGAGTAACAAAGATATCGACAACAGACTACCTACCATAATGACAAGTCTACCATCCAATGGAATAAAAAAAAAATTGACAATAGACTACCTTTCATAATGACAAGGCTACCATCCATTGGAGTAACAAAAATAAAGACAACGGACTACGTTCCATAATAACAAGACAACCATCCATTGGAATAACTAAAATCTCAACAACATACTACAATCCATAATGACAAGGCTACCATCCATTGGAATAACAAAAATATCGACAACAGACTATGTTCCTTAATAACAAGTCTACCATCCATTGGAGTAACAAATATCTCGACACCAGACTACCTTCCATAATGACAAGGCTACCATCCATTAAGTAACAAAGATATCGACAACATACTACCTACCATAATGACTAGGCTACTATCCAATGGAATTACAAAAATCTCGACAACAAACTACCTTTCATAATGAAAAGGCTACCATCCATTGGACTAAGAAAAATATCGACAACAGACTACGTTCCATAATAATAAGGCAACCATCAATTGGAGTAACAAAAATCTCAACAACAAAGTACCTTCCATAATGACAAGGGTACCATCCATTGGAGTAAGAAAAAAATCGACAACAGACTACGTTCCATAATAACAAGGCTACCATCCAATGGAGTAACAAAAATCTCAACAACAGACTACCTTCAATAATGACATGGCTACCATCCATTAGAGTAACAAAAATCTCGATAAAAGACTACCTTCAATAATGAAAAGGCTACCATCCAATGGAATAACAAAACTCTCGTCAATAGACTACATTCCATAACGACAAGGCTACCATCCCTTGGAGTAACAAAAATTTGAACAACATACTACCTTCCATAATGACAAGGATACCACTCGTTGGAGTAACGTAAATCTCATAGAAAGCCTACCTTCCATAATGACAAGGCTACCATCGATTGGAGTAACAAAAATCTCGACAACAGACTACCTTCCGTAATGACAATGCTACCATCTATTGGAGTAACAAAAATATCAACAACGGACTATGTTCCATAATAACAAGGCTACCATCCAATTGAATAACAAAAATCTCGACAACAGAAAAACTTATATAATGACAAGGCTACCATCCATTGGAGTAACAAAGATATCGACAACAGGGTACCTTCCATAATGACAAGGTTACCATCCAGTGGAGTATTTGAGATCTCAACGACAGACTACCTTCCATAATGAAAAGGCTATCATCCATTGAAGTAACAAATATCTCGACAACAGACTACCTTTTTATAATGAAAAGGTTACCATCCATTGGAGTAACAAAAATCTCAAAAATAGACTACCTTCCATAATGACAAGGTTACCATACATTGGAATAATAAAACTCTCGACAACAAACTACCTTCCATAATGACAAGGCTACCATCCAATTCAATAACAAAAATCTCGACAACAGACTACCTTCCATAATGGCAGAGGTACCATCCCCTGGAGTAACAAAAATCTGAACAACAGACTACCATCCAAAATGACAAGGCTACCATTCGTTGGAGTAACGTAAATCTCAATGAAAGACTACCTTCCATAATGAAAATGCTACCATCCATTGGAGTAACAAAAATCTCGACAATAGACTACCTTCCATAATGACAAGGCTACGATCCATTGGAGTAACAAAAATCTCGATAACGCACTACCTTTCATAATGACAAGGCTACCGTCCATTTGAGTAACATGAATATTGACAACAGACTACCTTCCATAATGACAAGTCTACCATCCATTGGAGTAACAAAAATCTAGACACCAGACTACCTTCCATAATGACAAGGCTACCATCCATTGAGTAACAAAGATACCGACAATAGACTACCTACCATAATGACAAGGCTACCATCCAATGGAATAACAAAAATCTCGACAACAAACTACCTTTCATAATGAAAAGGATACCATCCATTGGAGTAACAAAAATCTGAACAATAGACTACCTTCAATAATGACAAGGCTACCGTCCATTGGAGTAACAAAAATATCGACAACAAACTATGTTCCATAATAACACGGCTACCATCCATTGGAGTTACAAAAATCTCGACAACAGACTACCTTCCATAATGACAAGGCTACCATCCAGTGGAGTAACAAAAACATGAACAACAGACTACCATCCATAATAACAAGTCTACCATCCGTTGGTGTAACGTAAATTTCAATGAAAGACTACCTTCCATAATTAAAAGGCTACCATCCATTGGAGTAACAAAAATCTCGACAATAGACTACCTTCCATAATGACAAGGCTACCATCCATTGGAGTAACAAAAATCTCGATAACAAACTACCTTCCATAATGACAAGGCTACCGTCCATTGGAGTAACATGAATATTGACAACAGAATACCTTCCATAATGACAAGTCTACCATCCATTGGAGTAACAAAAATCTAGACATCAGACTACCTTCCATAATGACAAGGCTACCATCCAATGGAATAACAAAAATCTCGACAACAAACTACCTTTCATAATGAAAAGGATACCATCCATTGGAGTAACAATAATATCGACAACAGACTACATTCCATAATAACAAGGCTACCATCCATTGGAGTAACAAAAATCTCAACAACACACTACCTTCCATAATGACAAGGCTACCATCCATTGGAGTAACAAAAATCTCGACAATAGACTGACTTTCATAATGACAAGACTACCATACATTGGAGTAACAAAAATATCGTCACAAGACTACCTTCCATAATGATAAGGCTACCATCCATTGAGTAACAAATATATCGACAACAGACTTCCTACCATAATGACAAGGCTACCATCCAATGGAATAACAAAAATATCGACAATAGACTACCTTTTATAATGACAAGGCTACCGTCCATTGGAGTAACACATATTTTGACAATGGACTATATTCCATAATAACAAGGCAAGCATCCATTGGAGTAACATAAATATCGATAACAGACTACCTTCCATAATGAAAAGGCTACCATCCATTGGGGTAACAAAAATCTCGACAATAGACTAACTTCCATAATGACAAGACTACCATCCATTGGAGTAACAAAAATCTTGACACAAGACTACCTTCCATAATGACAAGGCTACCATCCATTGAGTAACAAAGATATCGACAACAGACTACCTACCATAATGACAAGTCTACCATCCAATGGAATAAAAAAAAAATTGACAATAGACTACCTTTCATAATGACATGGCTACCATCCATTGGAGTAGCAAAAATAACGACAACGGACTACGTTCCATAATAACAAGACAACCATCCATTGGAATAACTAAAATCTCAACAACATACTACAATCCATAATGACAAGGCTACCATCCATTGGAATAACAAAAATATCGACAACAGACTATGTTCCTTAATAACAAGTCTACCATCCATTGGAGTAACAAATATCTCGACACCAGACTACCTTCCATAATGACAAGGCTACCATCCATTAAGTAACAAAGATATCGACAACATACTACCTACCATAATGACTAGGCTACTATCCAATGGAATTACAAAAATCTCGACAACAAACTACCTTTCATAATGAAAAGGCTACCTTCCATTGGACTAAGAAAAATATCGACAACAGACTACGTTCCATAATAATAAGGCAACCATCAATTGGAGTAACAAAAATCTCAACAACAAAGTACCTTCCATAATGACAAGGGTACCATCCATTGGAATAAGAAAAAAATCGACAACAGACTACGTTCCATAATAACAAGGCTACCATCCAATGGAGTAACAAAAATCTCAACAACATACTACCTTCAATAATGACATGGCTACCATCCATTAGAGTAACAAAAATCTCGATAACAGACTACCTTCAATAATGAAAAGGCTACCATCCAATGGAATAACAAAACTCTCGTCAATAGACTACATTCCATAACGACAAGGCTACCATCCCTTGGAGTAACAAAAATTTGAACAACATACTACCTTCCATAATGACAAGGATACCACTCGTTGGAGTAACGTAAATCTCATAGAAAGCCTACCTTCCATAATGACAAGGCTACCATCGATTGGAGTAACAAAAATCTCGACAATAGACTACCTTCCGTAATGACAAGGCTACCATCCATTGGAGTAACAAAAATATCAACAACGGACTATGTTCCATAATAACAAGGCTACCATCCAATTGAATAACAAAAATCTCGACAATAGAAAAACTTATATAATGACAAGGCTACCATCCATTGGAGTAACAAAGATATCGACAACAGGGTACCTTCCATAATGACAAGGTTATCATCCAGTGGAGTATTTGAGATCTCAACGGCAGACTACCTTCCACAATGAAAAGGCTATCATCCATTGAAGTAACAAATATCTCGACAACAGACTACCTTTTTATAATGAAAAGGTTACCATCCATTGGAGTAACAAAAATCTCAAAAATAGACTACCTTCCATAATGACAAGGTTACCATACATTGGAATAATAAAACTCTCGACAACAAACTACCTTCCATAATGACAAGGCTACCATCCAATTCAATAACAAAAATCTCGACAACAGACTACCTTCCATAATGACAGAGGTACCATCCCCTGGAGTAACAAAAATCTGAACAACAGACTACCATCCAAAATGACAAGGCTACCATTCGTTGGAGTAACGTAAATCTCAATGAAAGACTACCTTCCATAATGAAAATGCTACCACCCATTGGAGTAACAAAAATCTCGACAATAGACTACCTTCCAAAATGACAAGGCTACGATCCATTGGAGTAACAAAAATCTCGATAACGCACTACCTTTCATAATGACAAGGCTACCGTCCATTTGAGTAACATGAATATTGACAACAGACTACCTTCCATAATGACAAGTCTACCATCCATTGGAGTAAAAAAAATCTAGACACCAGACTACCTTCCATAATGACAAGGCTACCATCCATTGAGTAACAAAGATACCGACAATAGACTACCTACCATAATGACAAGGCTACCATCCAATGGAATAACAAAAATCTCGACAACAAACTACCTTTCATAATGAAAAGGATACCATCCATTGGAGTAACAAAAATCTGAACAATAGACTACCTTCAATAATGACAAGGCTACCATCCATTGGAGTAACAAAAATATCGACAACAAACTATGTTCCATAATAACAAGGCTACCATCCATTGGAGTTACAAAAATCTCGACAACAGACTACCTTCCATAATGACAAGGCTACCATCCAGTGGAGTAACAAAAATATGAACAACAGACTACCATCCATAATAACAAGTCTACCATCCGTTGGTGTAACGTAAATTTCAATGAAAGACTACCTTCCATAATTAAAAGGCTACCATCCATTGGAGTAACAAAAATCTCGACAATAGACTACCTTCCATAATGAAAATGCTACCATCCATTGGAGTAACAAAAATCTAGACACCAGACTACCTTCCATAATGACAAGGCTACCATCCATTGGAGTAAGAAAAAAATTGACAACAGACTATTTTCCATAATAACAAGGCTACCATACATTGGAGTTACAAAAATTTCGACCACAAACTACCTTCCATAATGAAAAGTCTACCATCCAATGGAATAACAAAAATCTCGTCAATAGACTACATTCCATAATCACAAGGCTACCATCCTTTGGAGTAACAAAAATTTGAACAACATACTACCTTCCATAATGACAAGGCTACCACCCGTTGGAGTAACATAAATCTAAACGAAAGACTACCTTCCATAATGACAAGGCTACCATCTATTGGAGTAACAAAAATCTCGACAATATACTACCTTCCATAATGACAAGGCTACCATCCAATTGAATAACAAAAATATCGACAATGGACTATGTTCCATAATAACAAGGCTACCATCCAATTGAATAAAAAAAATCTCGACAACAGACAACCTTTCATAATGACAATGCTAGCATCCATTAGAGTAACAAAAATATAGACAACAGGGTACCTTCCATAATGACAAGGTTACCATCCAGTGGAGTATTTGAAATCTAAACGGCAGACTACCTTTCACAATGAAAAGTCTACCATCCATTGAAGTAACAAATATCTCGACAACAGACTACCTTTTTATAATTAAAAGGCTACCATCCATTGGAGTAATAAAAATCTCGACAATAGACTACCTTCCATAATGACAAGGCTATTATCCATTGGAGTAACAAAAATCTCGATAACAGAATACCTTCCATAATGACAAGGCTACCATCCATTGGAGTAACATGAATATTGACAACAGACTACCTTCCATAATGACAAGTCTACCATCCATTGAAGTAACAAAAATCTAGACATCAGACTACCTTCCATAATGACAAGGCTACCATCCAATGGAATAACAAAAATCTCGACAACAAACTACCTTTCATAATGAAAAGGATACCATCCATTGGAGTAACAATAATATCGACAACAGACTACATTCCATAATAACAAGGCTACCATCCATTGGAGTAACAAAAATCTCAACAACACACTACCTTCCATAATGACAAGGCTACCATCCATTGGAGTAACAAAAATCTCGACAATAGACTGACTTTCATAATGACAAGACTACCATACATTGGAGTAACAAAAATATCGTCACAAGACTACCTTCCATAATGATAAGGCTACCATCCATTGAGTAACAAATATATCGACAACAGACTTCCTACCATAATGACAAGGCTACCATCCAATGGAATAACAAAAATATCGACAATAGACTACCTTTTATAATGACAAGGCTACCATCCATTGGAGTAACAAATATTTTGACAATGGACTATATTCCATAATAACAAGGCAAGCATCCATTGGAGTAACATAAATCTCAACCACAGACTACCTTCAATAATGACAAGGCTACCATCCATTGGAGTACGAAAAAAATCGAAAACAGACTACGTTCCATAATAACAAGGCTACCATCCATTGCAGTAACAAAAAATCTCAACAACAGACTACCTTCCATAATAACAAGGCTACCATACATTGGAGTTACAAAAATCTCGACAACAGACTACCATCCATAATGACAAGGCTATCATCCATTGGAGTAACAAAAATCTCGATAACAGACTACCTTCTATAATGAAAAGGCTACCATCCAATGGAATAACAAAAATCTCGTCAATAGACTACATTCCATAATAACAGGGCTACCATCCTTTGGAGTAACAAAAATTTGAACAACATACTACCTTCCATAATTACAAGGCTACCACGTGTTGGAGTAATGTAAAGCTCAACGAAAGACTACCTTCCATAATGACAAGGCTACCATTGATTGGAGTAACAAAAATCTCAACAATAGACTACCTTCTATAATGACAAGGCTACCATCCATTGGAGTAACAAAAATATCGACAATGGACTATGTTCCATAATAACAAAGCTACCATCCAATTGAATAACAAAAATCTCGACAACACACAACCTTCATAATGACAATGCTAGCATCCACTAGAGTAACAAAAATATCGACAACAGGGTACCTTCCATAATGAAAAGGTTACCATCCAGTGGAGCATTTGAAATCTAAACAGAAAACTACCTTCCACAATGAAAAGGCTACCATCCATTGAAGTAACAAATATCTCGACAACAGATTACCATTTTATAATGAAAAGGTTACCATCCATTGGAGTAACAAAAATCTCAACAACAGACTAGCGTCCATAATGACAAGGCTACCATTCGTTGGAGTAACGTAAATATCAATGAAAGACTATCTACCAAAATGAAAAGGCTACCATCCATTGGAGTAACAAAAATCATGACAATAGACTACCTTCCATAATGACAAAGCTACCATCCATTGGAGTAACAAAAATCTCGATAACAGACTACCTTCCATAATGACAAGGCTACCATCCATTGGAGTAACATGAATATTGACAACAGACTACCTTCCATAATGACAAGTCTACCATCCATTGGAGTAACATGAATATTAACAACAGACTACCTTCCATAATGACAAGTCTACCATCCATTGGAGTAACAAAAATCTTGACACCAGACTACCTTCCATAATGACAAGGCTACCATCCAATGGAATAACAAAAATCTCAACAACAAACTACCTTTAATAATGAAAAGGATACTATCCATTGGAGTAACAAAAATATCGACAATAGACTATGTTCCATAATAACAAGGCTACCATCTATTGGAGTAACAAAAATCTCAACAACAGACTACCTTCCATAATGACAAGGCTACCATCCATTGGAGTAAGAAAAAAATTGACAACAGACTATGTTTCATAATAACAAGGCTACCATCCATTGGAGTAACAAAGATATCAACAACAGACTACCTTCCCTAATAACAAGGCTACCATACATTGGAGTTACAAAAATATCGACAACAGGCTACCTTCTATAATGACAAGGCTACCATCCATTGGAGTAACAAAAATCTCGATAACAGACTACCTTCCATAATGACAAGGCTACCATCCGTTCGAGTAACGTAAATCTCAACGAAAGACTACCTTCCATGATGACAAGGCTACCATCCGTTGGAGTAACAAAAATCTCGACAACGTAGTACCTTTCATAATGACAAGGCTACCATACAATTGAATAACAATGATATCGACAACAGACTACCTTCAATAATGACAATGCTAGCATCTACTAGAGTAACAAAAATATCGACAACAGGGTACCTTCCATATTGACAAGGTTACCATCCAGTGGAGTATTTGAAATCTCAACGACAGACTACCTTCCAAATGAATAACAAGGCTACGATCCACTGGAGTAACAAATATCTCGACAACAGACTACCTTTTTATAATGAAAAGGTTACCATCCATTGGAGTAACCAAAATCTCAACAACAGACTACCTTTTATAATGACAAGATTACCATCCATTGGATTAATAAAACTCTCGACAACAAACTGCCTTCCATAATGACTAGGCTACCATCCAATGGAATAACAAAAATCTCGTCAACAAACTACCTTCCATAATGACAAGGCTACCATCCAGTGGAGTAACAAAAATCTGAATAATAGACTACCATCCATAATGACAAGGCTACCATCCGTTGGAGTAAAAAAAATCTTAATGAAAGACTACCTTCCATAATGAATAGGCTAACATCCACTTGAGTAACAAAAATCTCAACAATAGACTACCTTCCATAATGACAAGGCTACCATCCATTGGAGTAACATGAATATTGACAACATACTACATTCCATAATGACAAGTCTACCATCCATTGGAGTAACAAATATCTCGACACCAGACGACCTTCCAGAATGACAAGGCTACCATCCATTGAGTAACAAAGATATCGACAACAAACTACCTACCATAATGACAAGGCTACCATCCCATGGAATAAAAAAAGTCACGACAACAAACTACCTTTCATAATGAAAAGGCTACCATCCATTGGAGTAACAAAAATATCGACAACAGACTACGTTCCATAATAACCAGGCTACCATCCTTTGGAGTAACAAAAATCTAAACAACAGACTAGCTTCCATAATGACAAGGCTATCATCCATTGGAGTAAGAAAAAAATCGACAACAGACTACGTTCCATAATAACAAGGCTACCTTCCATTGGAGTAACAAAGATATGAAAATCTCAACAACAGACTACCTTCCATAATAATAAGGTTACCATACATTGGAGTTATAAAAATCTCGATAACAGACTACCTTCAATAATGACAAGACTACCATCCATTGGAGTAACAAAAATCTCGACAACAGACTACCTTCCATAATGAAAAGGCTATCATCCAATGGAATAATAAAAATCTTGTCAATAGACTACCTTCCATAATGACAAGGCTACCAACCATTGGAGTAACAAAAATTTGAACAACAAACTACATTCCATAATGACAAGGCTACCATCCGTTGGAGTAGCAAAAATCTCGACAACATACTACCTTCCATAATAACAAGGCTACCATCCATTGAGTAATAAAGATATCGACAACAGACTACCTACCATAATGACAAGGCTACCATCCATTAGAGTAACATAAATATCGACAACAGACTACGTTCCATAATGACAAGGCTACCATCCCTTGGAGTAACAAAAATCTCGACAACATACTACATTCCATAATGACAAGGCTACCATCCATTGGAGTAACAAAAATATCGACAACAGACTATGTTTCATAATAACAAGGCTACCATCCATTGGAGTTACAAAAATATCGACAACAGACTACCTTCCATCATGACAAGGCTACCAACCATTGGAGTAACAAAGATATCGACAACATACTACCTTCAATAATGACAATGCTACCAGCCACTAGAGTAACAAAAATATCGACAACAGGGTACCTTCCATAATGACAAGGTTACCATCCATTGGAATAATAAAAATCTCGACAATAAACTACCTTCCATAATGACAAGGCTACCATCCAATAGAATAACACAAATCTCGTCAACAGACTACCTTCCATAATGAAAAGGCTACCATCCATTGGAGTAACAAAAATCTAAACAACATACTACCTTCCATAATGACAAGCCTACCATCCGTTGGAGTAATGTAAATATCAACGAAAGACTACCTTCCATAATGAAAAGGCTACCATCCATTGGAGTAACAAAAATCTCGACAATAGACTACCTTCCATAATGAAAAGGCTACCATCCATTAGAGTAACAAAAATCTCGATAAAAGACTACCGTCCATAATGACAAGGCTACCATCAATTAGAGTAACATGAATATCGACAACAAACTACCTTCCATAATAACAAGGCTATCATCCATTGGAGTAACAAAAATATCAACAACAGACTACCTTCCATAATAACAAGGCTACCATACATTGGAGTTACGAAAATCTCGACAACAGGCTACCTTCAATAATCATAAGGCTACCATCCATTGGAGTAACAAAAATCTCGATAACAGACTACCTTCCATAATGACAAGGCTACCATCCGTTGGAGTAACATAAATCTCAATGAAAGACTACCTTCCATAATGACAAGGCTACCATCCATTGGAGTAACAAAAATCTCGACAATAGACTATCTTTCATAATGACAAGGCTACCATCCAATTGAATAACAAATATATCGACAATAGACTACCTTCAATAATTACAATGCTAGCATCCACTAGAGTAACAAAAATATCGACAACAGGGTACCTTCCATAATGACAAGGTTACCATCCAGTGGAGTATTTGAAATCTCAACGACAGACTACATTCCACAATTAAAAGGCTACCATCCATTGGCGTAACAAATATCTCGACAACAGACTACCTTTTTATAATGAAAAGGTTACCATCCCTTGGAGTAACAAAAATCTGAATAACAGACTACCAATCATAATGACAAGCCTACCATTCGTTGGAGTAACGTAAATATCAACGAAAGACTACCTTCTATAATGAAATGGCTACCATCCATTGGAGTATCAAAAATATCAACAATAGACTACCTTCCATAATGAAAAGGCTACCATCCATTGGAGTAACAAAAATCTCGACAACAAACAACCTTCCATAATGACAAGGCTACCATCCAATGGAATAACAAAAATCTCGTCAACAAACTACCTTCCATAATGACAAGGCTACCATCCAGTGGAGTAACAAAAATCTTAATAATAGACTACCATCCATAATGACAAGGCTACCATCCGTTGGAGTAAAAAAAATCTTAATGAAAGACTACCTTCCATAATGAAAAGGCTACCATCCACTTGAGTAACAAAAATATCAACAATAGACTACCTTCCATAATGACAAGGCTACCATCCATTGGAGTAACATAAATCTCGACACCAGACGACCTTCCATAATGACAAGGCTACCATCCATTGAGTAACAAAGATATCGACAACAAACTACCTACCATAATGACAAGGCTACCATCCCATGGAATAAAAAAAGTCACGACAATAAACTACCTTTCATAATGAAAAGGCTACCATCCATTGGAGTAACAAAAATATCGACAACAGACTACGTTCCATAATAACAAGGCTACCATCCTTTGGAGTGACAAAAATCTAAACAACAGACTACCTTCCATAATGACAAGGCTATCATCCATTGGAGTAAGAAAAATCTCGACAACAAACTACCTTCAATAATGACAACAAACTACCTTCCATAATGACAAGGCTACCATCCATTGGAGTACCAAAAATTTGAACAACAGACTACCTTCCATAATGACAAGGCTACCATCCGTTGGAGTAACATAAATCTCAACGAAAGACTACCTTCCATAATGAGAAGGCTACCATCCATTGGAGTAACAAAAATCTCGACAACATACTACCTTCCATAATGACAAGGCTACCATCCCTTGGAGTAACAAAAATCTCGACAACATACTACCTTCCATAATGACAAGGCTACCATCCATTGGAGTAACAAAAATATCGACAACGGACTATGTTTCATAATAACAAGGCTACCATCCATTGGAGTTACAAAAATATCGACAACAAACTACCTTCCATCATGACAAGGCTACCAACCATTGGAGTAACAAAGATATCGACAACAGACTACCTTCAATAATGACAATGCTACCAGCCACTAGAGTAACAAAAATATTGACAACAGGGTACCTTCCATAATGACAAGGTTACCATCCATTGGAATAATAAAAATCTCGACAACAAACTACCTTCCATAATGACAAGGCTACCATCCAATAAAATAACACAAATCTCGTCAACAGGCTACCTTCCATAATGAAAAGGCTACCATCCATTGGAGTAACAAAAATCTGAACAACATACTATCTTCCATAATGACAAGCCTACCATTCGTTTGAGTAATGTAAATATCAACGAAAGACTACCTTCCATAATGAAAAGGCTACCATCCATTGGAGTAACAAAAATATCGACAATAGACTACCTTCCATAATGAAAAGGCTACCATCCATTGGAGTAACAAAAATCTCGATAACAGACTACCTTCCATAATGACAAGGCTACCATCAATTAGATTAACATGAATATCGACAACAAACTACCTTCCATAATAACAAGGCTATCATCCATTGGAGTAACAAAAACATCAACAACAGACCACCTTCCATAATAACAAGGCTACCATACATTGGAGTTACGAAAATCTCGACAACAGGCTACCTTCAATAATCATAAAGCTACCATCTATTGGAGTAACAAAAATCTCGATAACAGACTACCTTCCATAATGACAAGGCTACCATCCGTTGGAGTAACGTAAATCTCAACGAAAGACTACCTTCCATAATGACAAGGCTACCATCCGTTGGAGTAACAAAAATTTCGGCAATAGACTACCTTTCATAATGACAAGGCTACCATCCAATTGAATAACAAAGATATCGACAATAGACTACCTTCAATAATGACAATGCTAGCATCCACTAGAGTAACAAAAATATCGACAACAGGGTACCTTCCATAATGACAAGGTTACCATCCGGTGGAGTATTTGAAATCTCAACGATAGACTACCTTCCACAATTAAAAGGCTACCATCCATTGGAGTAACAAATATCTCGACAACAGACTACCTTTTTATAATGAAAAGGTTACCATCCCTTGGAGTAACAAAAATCTGAATAACAGACTACCATCCATAATGACAAGCCTACCATTCGTTAGAGTAACGTAAATATCAACGAAAGACTACCTTCTATAATGAAATGGCTACCATCCATTGGAGTAACAAAAATCTCGACAATAGACTACCTTCCATAATGAAAAGGCTACCATCCATTGGAGTAAAAAAAATCTCGATAACAGACAACCTTCCATAATGACAAGGCTACCATCAATTGGAATAACATGAATATCGACAACAAACTACCTTCCATAATCACTAGTCTACCATCCATTGGAGTAACAAAAATCTCGACACCAGACTACCTTTCATAATGACAAGGCTACCATCTATTGAGTAACAATGATATCGATAACAGACTACCTACCATAATGACAATGCTACCATCCAATGGAATAACAAAAATCTCGACAACAAACTAGATTTCATAATGACAAGGCTACCATCCATTGGAGTAACAAAAATATTGACAACAAACTACGTTCCATAATAATAAGGCTACCATCCAATGGAGTAAAAAAAATATCAACAACATATTACCTTCCATAATGACAAGGCTACCATCTAATGGAATAACAAAAATCTCGTCAACAGACTACCTTCCCTAATGACAAGGCTACCATCCATTGGAGTAACAAAAATCTCGACAACAGACTACCTTCCGTAATGAAAATTCTACCATCCAATGGAATAACAAAAATCTCGTCAATAGACTACCTTTCATAATGACAAGGCTACCATCCAATGGAATAACAAAAATCTCAACAACAAACTACCTTTCATAATGAAAAGGCTACAATCCATTGGAGTAACAAAAATATCGACAATAAACTATGTTCCATAATAACAAGGCTACCATCTATTGGAGTAACAAAAATCTCAACAACAGACTACCTTCCATAATGACAAGGCTACCATCCATTGGAGTAAGAAAAAAAACGACAACAGACTATGTTTCATAATAACAAGGCTACCATCCATTGGAGTAACAAAGATATCAACAACAGACTACATTCCATAATAACTAGGCTACCATACATTGGAGTTACAAAAATCTCGACAACAGGCTACCTTCTATAATGACAAGGCTACCATCCATTGGAGTAACAAATATCTCGATAATAGACTACCTTCCATAATGACAAGCTACCATCCATTGGAGTAACGTAAATCCCAACGAAAGACTACCTTCCATGATGACAAGGCTACTATCCATTGGAGTTACAAAAATATCGACAACAGACTACCTTTCATCATGACAAGGCTACCAACCATTGGAGTAACAAAGATATCGACAACAGACTACCTTTAATAATGACAATGCTACCAGCCACTAGAGTAACAAAAATATCGACAACAGGGTACCTTTCATAATGACAAGGTTACCATCCATTGGAATAAAAAAATCTCGACAACAAACTACCTTCCATAATGACAAGGCTACCATCCAATAGAATAACACAAATCTCGTCAACAGACTACCTTCCATAATGAAAAGGCTACCATCCATTGGAGTAACAAAAATCTGAACAAAATACTACCTTCCATAATGACAAGCCTACCATCTGATGGAGTAATGTAAATATCAACGAAAGACTACCTTCCATAATGAAAAGGCTACCAACCATTGGAGTAAGAAAAATCTCGACAATAGACTACCTTCCATAATGAAAAGGCTACCATCCATTGGAGTAACAAAAATCTCGATAACAGACTACCTTCCATAATGACAAGGCTACCATCAATTAGAGTAACATGAATATCGACAACAAACTACCTTCCATAATAACAAGGCTATCATCCATTGAAGTAACAAAAATATCAACAACAGACTACCTTCCATAATAACAAGGCTACCATACATTGGAGTTACGAAAATCTCGACAACAGGCTACCTTCAATAATCATAAAGCTACCATCCATTGGAGTAACAAAAATCTCGATAATAGACTACCTTCCATAATGACAAGGCTACAATCCATTGGAGTAACGTAAATCTCAACGAAAGACTACCTTCCGTAATGACAAGGCTACCATCCATTGGAGTAACAAAAATCTCGACAATAGACTACCTTCAATAATGACAAGGCTACCATCCGTTGGAGTAACAAAAATTTCGACAATAGACTACCTTTCATAATGACAAGGCTACCATCCAATTGAATAACAAAGATATCGACAATAGACTACCTTCAATAATGACAATGCTAGCATCCACTAGAGTAACAAAAATATCGACAACAGGGTACCTTCCATAATGACAAGGTTACCATCCAGTGGAGTATTTGAAATCTCAACGATAGACTACCTTGCACAATTAAAAGGCTACCATCCATTGGAGTAACAAATATCTCGACAATAGACTACCTTTTTATAATGAAAAGGTTACCATCCCTTGGAGTAACAAAAATCTGAATAACAGACTACCATCCATAATGACAAGCCTACCATTCGTTGGAGTAACGTAAATATCAACGAAAGACTATCTTCTATAACGAAATGGCTACCATCCATTGGAGTAACAAAAATCTCGAAAATATACTACCTTCCATAATGAAAAGGCTACCATCCATTGGAGTAACAAAAATCTCGATAACAGACAACCTTCCATAATGACAAGGCTACCATCAATTGGAATAACATGAATATCGACAACATACTACCTTCCATAATCACTAGTCTACCATCCATTGGAGTAACAAAAATCTCGACACCAGACTACTTTCCATAATGACAAGGCTACGATCCATTGAGTAACAATGATATCGATAACAGACTAACTACAATAATGACAAGGCTACCATCCAATGGAATAACAAAAATCTCGACAACAAACTAGATTTCATACTGACAAGGCTACCATCCATTGGAGTAACAAAAATATTGACAACAGACTACGTTCCATAATAATAAGGCTACCATCCATTGGAGTAACAAAAATCTCAACAACATATTACCTTCCATAATGACAAGGCTACCATCTAATGGAATAACAAAAATCTCGTCAACAGACTACCTTCCCTAATGACAAGGCTACCATCCATTGGAGTAACAAAAATCTCGACAACACACTACCTTCCATAATGAAAAGGCTACCATCCAATGGAATAACAAAAATCTCGTCAATAGACTACCTTTCATAATGACAAGGCTACCATCCAATGGAATAACAAAAATCTCAACAACAAACTACCTTTCATAATGAAAAGGCTACAATCCATTGGAGTAACAAAAATATCGACAATAAACTATGTTCCATAATAACAAGGCTACCATCTATTGGAGTAACAAAAATCTCAACAACAGACTACCTTCCATAATGACAAGGCTACCATCCATTGGAGTAAGAAAAAAATCGACAACAGACTATGTTTAATAATAACAAGGCTACCATCCATTGGAGTAACAAAGATATCAACAACAGACTACCTTCCATAATAACTAGGCTACCATACATTGGAGTTACAAAAATCTCGACAACAGGCTACCTTCTATAATGACAAGGCTACCATCCATTGGAGTAACAAAAATCTCGATAACAGACTACCTTCCATAATGAAAAGGCTATCATCCAATGGAATAATAAAAATCTTGTCAATAGACTACCTTCCATAATGACAAGGCTACCAACCATTGGAGTAACAAAAATTTGAACAACAGACTACATTCCATAATGACAAGGCTACCATCCGTTGGAGTAGCAAAAATCTCGACAACATACTACCTTCCATAATAACAAGGCTACCATCCATTGAGTAACAAAGATATCGACAACAGACTACCTACCATAATGACAAGGCTACCATCCATTAGAGTAACATAAATATCGACAACAGACTACGTTCCATAATGACAAGGCTACCATCCCTTGGAGTAACAAAAATCTCGACAACATACTACATTCCATAATGACAAGGCTACCATCCATTGGAGTAACAAAAATATCGACAACAGACTATGTTTCATAATAACAAGGCTACCATCCATTGGAGTTACAAAAATATCGACAACAAACTACCTTCCATCATGACAAGGCTACCAACCATTGGAGTAACAAAGATATCGACAACAGACTACCTTCAATAATGACAATGCTTCCAGCCACTAGAGTAACAAAAATATCGACAACAGGGTACCTTCCATAATGACAAGGTTACCATCCATTGGAATATTAAAATCTCGACAATAAACTACCTTCCATAATGACAAGGCTACCATCCAATAGAATAACACAAATCTCGTCAACAGACTACCTTCCATAATGAAAAGGCTACCATCCATTGGAGTAACAAAAATCTGAACAACATACTACCTTCCATAATGACAAGCCTACCATCCGTTGGAGTAATGTAAATATCAACGAAAGACTACCTTCCATAATGAAAAGGCTACCATCCATTGGAGTAACAAAAATCTCGACAATAGACTACCTTCCATAATGAAAAGGCTACCATCCATTAGAGTAACAAAAATCTCGATAAAAGACTACCTTCCATAATGACAAGGCTACCATCAATTAGAGTAACATGAATATCGACAACAAACTACCTTCCATAATAACAAGGCTATAATCCATTGGAGTAACAAAAATATCAACAACAGACTACCTTCCATAATAACAAGGCTACCATACATTGGAGTTACGAAAATCTCGACAACAGGCTACCTTCAATAATCATAAGGCTACCATCCATTGGAGTAACAAAAATCTCGATAACAGACTACCTTCCATAATGACAAGGCTACCATCCGTTGGAGTAACATAAATCTCAATGAAAGACTACCTTCCATAATGACAAGGCTACCATCCATTGGAGTAACAAAAATCTCGACAATAGACTACCTTTCATAATGACAAGGCTACCATCCAATTGAATAACAAATATATCGACAATAAACTACCTTCAATAATTACAATGCTAGCATCCACTAGAGTAACAAAAATATCGACAATAGGGTACCTTCCATAATGACAAGGTTACCATCCAGTGGAGTATTTGAAATCTCAACGACAGACTACCTTCCACAATTAAAAGGCTACCATCCATTGGCGTAACAAATATCTCGACAACAGACAACCTTTTTATAATGAAAAGGTTACCATCCCTTGGAGTAACAAAAATCTGAATAACAGACTACCAATCATAATGACAAGCCTACCATTCGTTGGAGTAACGTAAATATCAACGAAAGACTACCTTCTATAATGAAATGGCTACCATCCATTGGAGTAACAAAAATCTCAACAATAGACTACCTTCCATAATGAAAAGGCTACCATCCATTGGAGTAACAAAAATCTCGACAACAAACTACCTTCCATAATGACAAGGCTACCATCCAATGGAATAACAAAAATCTCGTCAACAAACTACCTTCCATAATGACAAGGCTACCATCCAGTGGAGTAACAAAAATATGAATAATAGACTACCATCCATAATGACAAGGCTACCATCCGTCGGAGTAAAAAAAATCTTAATGAAAGACTACCTTCCATAATGAAAAGGCTACCATCCACTTGAGTAACAAAAATATCAACAATAGACTACCTTCCATAATGACAAGGCTATCATCCATTGGAGTAACATGAATATTGACAACATACTACATTCCATAATGACAATTCTACCATCCATTGGAGTAACATAAATCTCGACACCAGACGACCTTCCATAATGACAAGGCTACCATCCATTGAGTAACAAAGATATCGACAACAAACTACCTACCATAATGACAAGGCTACCATCCCATGGAATAAAAAAAGTCACGACAATAAACTAGCTTTCATAATGAAAAGGCTACCATCCATTGGAGTAACAAAAATATCGACAACAGACTACGTTCCATAATAACAAGGCTACCATCCTTTGGAGTGACAAAAATCTAAACAACAGACTACCTTCCATAATGACAAGGCTATCATCCATTGGAGTAAGAAAAATCTCGACAACAAACTACCTTCAATAATGACAACAAACTACCTTCCATAATGACAAGGCTACCATCCATTGGAGTACCAAAAATTTGAACAACAGACTACCTTCCATAATGACAAGGCTACCATCCGTTGGAGTAACATAAATCTCAACGAAAGACTACCTTCCATAATGAGAAGGCTACCATCCATTGGAGTAACAAAAATCTCGACAACATACTACCTTCCATAATGACAAGGCTACCATTCCTTGGAGTAACAAAAATCTCGACAACATACTACCTTCCATAATGACAAGGCTACCATCCATTGGAGTAACAAAAATATCGACAACGGACTATGTTTCATAATAACAAGGCTACCATCCATTGGAGTTACAAAAATATCGACAACAGACTACCTTCCATCATGACAAGGCTACCAACCATTGGAGTAACAAAGATATCGACAACAGACTACCTTCAATAATGACAATGCTACCAGCCACTAGAGTAACAAAAATATTGACAACAGGGTACCTTCCATAATGACAAGGTTACCATCCACTGGAATAATAAAAATCTCGACAATAAACTACCTTCCATAATGACAAGGCTACCATCCAATAAAATAACACAAATCTCGTCAACAGGCTACCTTCCATAATGAAAAGGCTACCATCCATTGGAGTAACAAAAATCTGAACAACATACTATCTTCCATAATGACAAGCCTACCATTCGTTGGAGTAATGTAAATATCAACGAAAGACTACCTTCCATAATGAAAAGGCTACCATCCATTAGAGTAATAAAAATCTCGACAATAGACTACCTTCCATAATGAAAAGGCTACCATCCATTGGAGTAACAAAAATCTCGATAACAGACTACCTTCCATAATGACAAGGCTACCATCAATTAGATTAACATGAATATCGACAACAAACTACCATCCATAATAACAAGGCTATCATCCATTGGAGTAACAAAAACATCAACAACAGACTACCTTCCATAATAACAAGGCTACCATACATTGGAGTTACGAAAATCTCGACAACAGGCTACCTTCAATAATCATAAAGCTACCATCTATTGGAGTAACAAAAATCTCGATAACAGACTACCTTCCATAATGACAAGGCTACCATCCGTTGGAGTAACGTAAATCTCAACGAAAGACTACCTTCCATAATGACAAGGCTACCATCGGTTGGAGTAACAAAAATCTCGACAATAGACTACCTTTCATAATGACAAGGCTACCATCCAATTGAATAACAAAGATATCGACAATAGACTACCTTCAATAATGACAATGCTAGCATCCACTAGAGTAACAAAAATATCGACAACAGGGTACCTTCCATAATGACAAGGTTACCATCCGGTGGAGTATTTGAAATCTCAACGATAGACTACCTTCTATAATGAAATGGCTAGCATCCATTGGAGTAACAAAAATCTCGACAATAGACTACCTTCCATAATGAAAAGGCTACCATCCATTGGAGTAAAAAAAATCTCGATAACAGACAACCTTCCATAATGACAAGGCTACCATCAATTGGAATAACATGAATATCGACAACCAACTACCTTCCATAATCACTAGTCTACCATCCATTGGAGTAACAAAAATCTCGACACCAGACTACCTTTCATAATGACAAGGCTACCATCTATTGAGTAACAATGATATCGATAATAGACTACCTACCATAATGACAAGACTACCATCCAATGGAATAACAAAAATCTCGACAACAAACTAGATTTCATAATGACAAGGCTACCATCCATTGGAGTAACAAAAATATTGACAACAGACTACGTTCCATAATAATAAGGCTACCATCCAACCATCCAAAGGAGTAACAAAAATCTCAACAACATATTACCTTCCATAATGACAAGGCTACCATCTAATGGAATAACAAAAATCTCGTCAACAGACTACCTTCCCTAATGACAAGGCTACCATCCATTGGAGTAACAAAAATCTCGACAACAGACTACCTTCCATAATGAAAAGGCTACCATCCAATGGAATAACAAAAATCTCGTCAATAGACTACCTTTCATAATGACAAGGCTACCATCCAATGGAATAACAAAAATCTCAACAACAAACTACCTTTCATAATGAAAAGGCTACAATCCATTGGAGTAACAAAAATATCGACAATTAACTATGTTCCATAATAACAAGGCTACCATCTATTGGAGTAACAAAAATCTCAACAACAGACTACCTTCCATAATGACAAGGCTACCATCCATTGGAGTAAGAAAAAAATCGACAACAGACTATGTTTCATAATAACAAGGCTACCATGCATTGGAGTAACAAAGATATCAACAACAGACTACATTCCATAATAACTAGGCTACCATACATTGGAGTTACAAAAATCTCGACAACAGGCTACCTTCTATAATGACAAGGCTACCATCCATTGGAGTAACAAAAATCTCGATAATAGACTACCTTCCATAATGACAAGGCTACCATCCATTGGAGTAACGTAAATCTCAACGAAAGACTACCTTCCATGATGACAAGGCTACTATCCATTGGAGTTACAAAAATATCGACAACAGACTACCTTTCATCATGACAAGGCTACCAACCATTGGAGTAACAAAGATATCGACAACAGACTACCTTTAATAATGACAATGCTACCAGCCACTAGAGTAACAAAAATATCGACAACAGGGTACCTTTCATAATGACAAGGTTACCATCCATTGGAATAATAAAAATCTCGACAACAAACTACCTTCCATAATGACAAGGCTACCATCCAATAGAATAACACAAATCTCGTCAACAGACTACCTTCCATAATGAAAAGGCTACCATCCATTGGAGTAACAAAAATCTGAACAAAATACTACCTTCCATAATGACAAGCCTACCATCTGATGGAGTAATGTAAATATCAACGAAAGACTACCTTCCATAATGAAAAGGCTACCAACCATTGGAGTAAGAAAAATCTCGACAATAGACTACCTTCCATAATGAAAAGGCTACCATCCATTGGAGTAACAAAAATCTCGAACACAGACTACCTTCCATAATGACAAGGCTACCATCAATTAGAGTAACATGAATATCGACAACAAATTACCTTCCATAATAACAAGGCTATCATCCATTGGAGTAACAAAAATATCAACAACAGACTACCTTCCATAATAACAAGGCTACCATACATTGGAGTTACGAAAATCTCGACAACAGGCTACCTTCAATAATCATAAAGCTACCATCCATTGGAGTAACAAAAATCTCGATAATAGACTACCTTCCATAATGACAAGGCTACAATCCATTGGAGTAACGTAAATCTCAACGAAAGACTACCTTCCGTAATGACAAGGCTACCATCCATTAGAGTAACAAAAATCTCGACAATAGAATACCTTCCATAATAATAAGGCTACCATCCATTGGAGTAACAAAAATCTCGACAATAGACTACCTTTCATAATGACAAGGCTACCATCCAATTGAATAACAAAGATATCGACAATAGACTACCTTCAATAATGACAATGCTAGCATCCACTAGAGTAACAAAAATATCGACAACAGGGTACCTTCAATAATGACAAGGTTACCATGCAGTGGAGTATTTGAAATCTCAACGATAGACTACCTTACACAATTAAAAGGCTACCATCCATTGGAGTAACAAATATCTCGACAACAGACTACCTTTTTATAATGAAAAGGTTACCATCCCTTGGAGTAACAAAAATCTTAATAACAGACTACCATCCATAATGACAAGCCTACCATTCGTTAGAGTAACGTAAATATCAATGAAAGACTACCTTCTATAATGAAATGGCTACCATCCATTGGAGTAACAAAAATCTCGACAATAGACTACCTTCCATAATGAAAAGGCTACCATCCATTGGAGTAAAAAAAATCTCGATAACAGACAACCTTCCATAATGACAAGGCTACCATCAATTGGAATAACATGAATATCGACAACAAACTACCTTCCATAATCACTAGTCTACCATCCATTGGAGTAACAAAAATCTCGACACCAGACTACCTTTCATAATGACAAGGCTACCATCTATTGAGTAACAATGATATCGATAACAGACTACCTACCATAATGACAAGACTACCATCCAATGGAATAACAAAAATCTCGACAACAAACTAGATTTCATAATGACAAGGCTACCATCCATTGGAGTAACAAAAATATTGACAACAGACTACGTTCCATAATAATAAGGCTACCATCCAATGGAGTAACAAAAATCTCAACAACATATTACCTTCCATAATGACAAGGCTACCATCTAATGGAATAACAAAAATCTCGTCAACAGACTACCTTCCCTAATGACAAGGCTACCATCCATTGGAGTAACAAAAATCTCGACAACAGACTACCTTCCATAATGAAAAGGCTACCATCCAATGGAATAACAAAAATCTCGTCAATAGACTACCTTTCATAATGACAAGGCTACCATCCAATGGAATAACAAAAATCTCAACAACAAACTACCTTTCATAATGAAAAGGCTACAATCCATTGGAGTAACAAAAATATCGACAATTAACTATGTTCCATAATAACAAGGCTACCATCTATTGGAGTAACAAAAATCTCAACAACAGACTACCTTCCATAATGACAAGGCTACCATCCATTGGAGTAAGAAAAAAATCGACAACAGACTATGTTTCATAATAACAAGGCTACCAACCATTGGAGTAACAAAGGTATCGACAACAGACTACCTTTAATAATGACAATGCTACCAGCCACTAGAGTAACAAAAATATCGACAACAGGGTACCTTTCGTAATGACAAGGTTACCATCCATTGGAATAATAAAAATCTCGACAACAAACTACCTTCCATAATGACAAGGCTACCATCCAATAGAATAACACAAATCTCGTCAACAGACTACCTTCCATAATGAAAAGGCTACCATCCATTGGAGTAACAAAAATCTGAACAAAATACTACCTTCCATAATGACAAGCCTACCATCTGATGGAGTAATGTAAATATCAACGAAAGACTACCTTCCATAATGAAAAGGCTACCAACCATTGGAGTAAGAAAAATCTCGACAATAGACTACCTTCCATAATGAAAAGGCTACCATCCATTGGAGTAACAAAAATCTCGAACACAGACTACCTTCCATAATGACAAGGCTACCATCAATTAGAGTAACATGAATATCGACAACAAATTACCTTCCATAATAACAAGGCTATCATCCATTGGAGTAACAAAAATATCAACAACAGACTACCTTCCATAATAACAAGGCTACCATACATTGGAGTTACGAAAATCTCGACAACAGGCTACCTTCAATAATCATAAAGCTACCATCCATTGGAGTAACAAAAATCTCGATAATAGACTACCTTCCATAATGACAAGGCTACAATCCATTGGAGTAACGTAAATCTCAACGAAAGACTACCTTCCGTAATGACAAGGCTACCATCCATTGGAGTAACAAAAATCTCGACAATAGAATACCTTCCATAATAATAAGGCTACCATCCATTGGAGTAACAAAAATCTCGACAATTGACTACCTTTCATAATGACAAGGCTACCATCCAATTGAATAACAAAGATATCGACAATAGACTACCTTCAATAATGACAATGCTAGCATCCACTAGAGTAACAAAAATATCGACAACAGGGTACCTTCCATAATGACAAGGTTACCATCCAGTGGAGTATTTGAAATCTCAACGATAGACTACCTTACACAATTAAAAGGCTACCATCCATTGGAGTAACAAATATCTCGACAACAGACTACCTTTTTATAATGAAAAGGTTACCATCCCTTGGAGTAACAAAAATCTTAATAACAGACTACCATCCATAATGACAAGCCTACCATTCGTTGGAGTAACGTAAATATTAACGAAAGACTACCTTCTATAATGAAATGGCTACCATCCATTGGAGTAACAAAAATCTCGACAATAGACTACCTTCCATAATGAAAAGGCTACCATCCATTGGAGTAACAAAAATCTCGATAACAGACAACCTTCCAGAATGACAAGGCTACCATCAATTGGAATAACATGAATATCGACAACAGACTACCTTCCATAATCACTAGTCTACCATCCGTTGGAGTAACAAAAATCTCGACACCAGACTACCTTCCATAATGACAAGGCTACCATCCATTGAGTAACAATGATATCGATAACAGACTACCTACCATAATGACAAGGCTACCATCCAATGGAATAACAAAAATCTCGACAACAAACTAGATTTCATAATGACAAGGCTACCATCCATTGGAGTAACAAAAATATTCACAACAGACTACGTTCCATAATAATAAGGCTACCATCCATTGGAGTAACAAAAATCTCAACAACATATTACCTTCCATAATGACAAGCTACCATCTAATGGAATAACAAAAATCTCGTCAACAGACTACCTTCCCTAATGACTAGGCTACCATCCATTGGAGTAACAAAAATCTCGACAACAGACTACCTTCAATAATGAAAAGGCTACCATCCAATGGAATAACAAAAATCTCGTCAATAGACTACCTTTCATAATGACAAGGCTACCATCCAATGGAATAACAAAAATCTCAACAACAAACTACCTTTCATAATGAAAAGGCTACAATCCATTGGAGTAACAAAAATATCGACAATAAACTATGTTCCATAATAACAAGGCTACCATCTATTGGAGTAACAAAAATCTCAACAACAGACTACCTTCCATAATGACAAGGCTACCATCCATTGGAGTAAGAAAAAAATCGACAACAGACTATGTTTCATAATAACAAGGCTACCATCCATTGGAGTAACAAAGATATCAACAACAGACTACCTTCCATAATAACTAGGCTACCATACATTGGAGTTACAAAAATCTTGACAACAGGCTACCTTCTATAATGACAAGGCTACCATCCATTGGAGTAACAAAAATCTCGATAACAGACTACCTTCCATAATGACAAGGCTACCATCCATTGGAGTAACGTAAATCTCAACGAAAGACTACCTTTAATGATGACAAGGCTACCATCCATTGGAGTTACAAAAATATCGACAACAGACTACCTTCCATCATGACAAGGCTACCAACCATTGGAATAATAAAAATCTCGACAACAAACTACCTTCCATAATGACAAGGCTACCATCCAATAGAATAACACAAATCTCGTCAACAGACTACCTTCCATAATGAAAAGGCTACCATCCATTGGAGTAACAAAAATCTGAACAACATACTACCTTCCATAATGACAAGCCTACCATCTGATGGAGTAATGTAAATATCAACGAAAGACTACCTTCCATAATGAAAAGGCTACCATCCATTGGAGTAACAAAAATCTCGACAATAGACTACCTTCAATAATGAAAAGGCTACCATCCATTGGAGTAACAAAAATCTCGATAACAGACTACCTTCCATAATAACAAGGCTACCATCAATTAGAGTAACATGAATATCGACAACAAACTACCTTCCATAATAACAAGGCTATCATCCATTGGAGTAACAAAAATATCAACAACAGACTACCTTCCATAATAACAAGGCTACCATACATTGGAGTTACGAAAATCTCGACAACAGGCGACCTTCAATAATCATAAGGCTACCATCCATTGGAGTAACAATAATCTCGATAACAGACTACCTTCCATAATGACAAGGCTACCATCTGTTGGAGTAACGTAAATCTCAACGAAAGACTACCTTCCATAATGACAAAGCTACCATCCATTGGAGTAACAAAAATCTCGACAATAGACTACCTTCCATAATGACAAGGCTACCATCCGTTGGAGTAAAAAAAATCTCGACAATAGACTACCTTTCATAATGACAAGGCTACCATCCAATTGAATAACATAGATATCGACAATAGACTACCTTCAATAATGACAATGCTAGCATCCACTAGAGTAACAAAAATATCGAGAACAGGGTACCTTCCATAATGACAAGGTTACCATCCAGTGGAGTATTTGAAATCTCAACGACAGACTACCTTCCACAATTAAAAGGCTACCATCCATTGGAGTAACAAATATCTCGACAACATACTACCTTTTTATAATGAAAAGGTTACCATCCCTTGGAGTAACAAAAATCTGAATATAAGACTACCATCCATAATGACAAGCCTACCATTCGTTGGAGTAACGTAAATATCAACGAAAGACTACCTTCTATAATGAAATGGCTACCATCCATTGGAGTAACAAAAATCTCGACAATAGACTACCTTCCATAATGAAAAGGCTACCATCCATTGGAGTAACAAAAATCTCGACAACAAACTACCTTCCATAATGACAAGGCTACCATCCAATGGAATAACAAAAATCTCGTCAACAAACTACCTTCCATAATGACAAGGCTACCATCCAGTGGAGTAACAAAAATCTGAATAATAGACTACCATCCATAATGACAAGGCTACCATCCGTTGGAGTAAAAAAAATCTTAATGAAAGACTACCTTCCATAATGAAAAGGCTACCATCCACTTGAGTAACAAAAATCTCAACAATAGACTACCTTCCATAATGACAAGGCTACCATCCATTGGAGTAACATGAATATTGACAACATACTACATTCCATAATGACAAGTCTACCATCCATTGGAGTAACAAAAATCTCGACACCAGACGACCTTCCATAATGAAAAGGCTACCATCCATTGGAGTAACAAAAATATCGACAACAGACTACGTTCCATAATAACAAGGCTACCATCCTTTGGAGTAACAAAAATCTAAACAACAGACTACCTTCCATTATGACAAGGCTATCATCCATTGGAGTAAGAAAAAAATCGACAACAGACTACGTTCCATAATAACAAGGCTACCTTCCATTGGAGTAACAAAAATCTCAACAACAGACTACCTTCCATAATAATAAGGTTACCATACATTGGAGTTATAAAAATCTCGACAACAGACTACCTTCAATAATGAGAAGACTACCATCCATTGGAGTAACAAAAATCTCGACAACAGACTACCTTCCATAATGAAAAGGCTATCATCCAATGGAATAATAAAAATCTTGTCAATAGACTACCTTCCATAATGACAAGGCTACCATCCATTGGAGTACCAAAAATTGGAACAACAGACTACCTTCCATAATGACAAGGCTACCATCCGTTGGAGTAACGTAAATCTCAATGAAAGACTTCCTTCCATAATGAGAAGGCTACCATCCATTGGAGTAACAAAAATCTCGACAACATACTACCTTCCATAATGACGAGGCTACCATCCCTTGGAGTAACAAAAATATCGACAACAGACTATGTTTCATAATAACAAGGCTACCATCCATTGGAGTTACAAAAATATCGACAACAGACTACCTTCCATCATGACAAGGCTACCAACCATTGGAGTAACAAAGATATCGACAACAGACTACCTTCAATAATGACAATGCTACCAGCCACTAGAGTAACAAAAATATTGACAACAGGGTACCTTCCATAATGACAAGGTTACCATCCATTGGAATAATAAAAATCTCGACAACAAACTACCTTCCATAATGACAAGGCTACCATCGAATAAAATAACACAAATCTCGTCAACAGACTACCTTCCATAATGAAAAGGCTACCATCCATTGGAGTAACAAAAATCTGAACAACATACTATCTTCCATAATGAAAAGCCTACCATTTGTTGGAGTAATGTAAATATCAACAAAAGACTACCTACCATAATGAAAAGGCTACCATCAATTAGAGTAACATGAATATCGACAACAAACTACCTTCCATAATAACAAGGCTATCATCCATTTGAGTAACAAAAATATCAACAATAGACTTCCTTCCATAATAACAAGGCTACCATACATTGCTGTTACGAAAATCTCGACAACATGCTACCTTCAATAATCATAAAGCTACCATCCATTGGAGTAACAAAAATCTCGATAACAGACTACCTTCCATAATGACAAGGCTACCATCCGTTGGAGTAACGTAAATCTCAATGAAAGACTACCTTCCATAATGACAAGGCTACCATCCATTGGAGTAACAAAAATCTTGACAATAGACTACCTTCCATAATGACAAGCCTACCATCCGTTGGAGTAACAAAAATCTCGACAATAGACTACCTTTCATAATGACAAGGCTACCATCCAATTGAATAACAAAGATATCGACAATAGACTACCATCAATAATGACAATGCTAGCATCCACTAAAGTAACAAAAATATCGACAACAGGGTACCTTCCATAATGACAAGGTTACCATCCAGTGGAGTATTTGAAATCTCAACGACAGACTACCTTCCACAATTAAAAGGCTACCATCCATTGGAGTAACAAATATCTCGACAACATACTACCTTTTTATAATGAAAAGGTTACCATCCCTTGGAGTAACAAAAATCTGAATAACAGACTACCATCCATAATGACAAGCCTACCATTCGGGTGAGTAACGTAAATATCAATGAAAGACTACCTTCTATAATGACAAGGCTACCATCAATTGGAGCAACATGAATATCAATAACAGACTACCTTCCATAATCACTAGTCTACCATCCATTGGAGTAACAAAAATCTCGACACCAGACTACCTTCCATAATGACAAGGCTACCATCCATTGAGTAACAATGATATCGATAACAGACTACCTACCATAATGACAAGGCTACCATCCAATGGAATAACAAAAATCTCGACAACAAACTAGATTTCATAATGACAAGGCTACCGTCCATTGGAGTAACAAAAATATTGACAACAGACTACATTCCATAATAATAAGGCTACCATCCATTGGAGTAACAAAAATCTCAAGAACATATTACCTTCCATAATGACAAGGCTACCATTTAATGGAATAACAAAATTCTCGTCAACAGACTACCTTCCCTAATGACAAGGCTACCATCCAATGGAGTAACAAAAATCTCGACAACAGACTACCTTCCATAATGAAAAGGCTACCATCCAATGGAATAACAAAAATCTCGTCAATAGACTACCTTTCATAATGACAAGGCTACCATCCAATGGAATAACAAAAATCTCAACAACAAACTACCTTTCATAATGAAAAGGCTACAATCCATTGGAGTAACAAAAATATCGACAATAGACTATGTTCCATAATAACAAGGCTACCATCTATTGGAGTAACAAAAATCTCAACAACAGACTACCTTCCATAATGACAAGGCTACCATCCATTGGAGTAAGAAAAAAATCGACAACAAACTATGTTTCATAATAACAAGGCTACCATCCATTAGAGTAACAAAGATATCAAAACAGACTACCTTCCATAATAACAAGGCTACCATACATTGGAGTTACAAAAATCTCGACAATAGGCTACCTTCTATAATGACAAGGCTACCATCCATTGGAGTAACAAAAATCTCGATAACAGACTACCTTCCATAATGACAAGGCTACCATCCATTGGAGTAACGTAAATCTCAACGAAAGACTACCTTCCATGATGACAAGGCTACCTACCATTGGAGTAACAAAAATCTCGACAACATACTACCTTTCATAATTACAAAGCTACCATACAATTGAATAACAAAGATATCGACAACAGACTACCTTCAATAATGACAATGCTAGCATCCACTAGAGTAACAAAAATATCGACAACAGGGTACCTTCCATAATGACTAGGTTATCATCCAGTGGAGTATTTGAAATCTCAATGACAGACTACCTTCCACAATGAATAACAAGGCTACCATCCATTGGAGTAACAAATATCTCGACAACAGACTACCTTTTTATAATGAAAAGGTTACCATCCATTGGAGTAACTAAAATCTCAACAACAGACTACCTTTTATAATGACAATGTTACCATCCATTGGATTAATAAAACTCTCGACAACAAACTACCTTCCATAATGACAAGGCTACCATCCATTGGAATAACAAAAATTTCGTCAACAAACTACCTTCCATAATGACAAGGCTACCATCCAGTGGAGTAACAAAAATCTGAATAATACACTACCATCCATAATGACAAGGCTACCATTCATTGGAGTAAAAAAAATCTTAATGAAAGACTACCTTCCATAATGAAAAGGCTACCATCCACTGGAGTAACAAAAATCTCAACAATAGACTACCTTCCATAATTGCAAGGCTACCATCCATTGGAGTAACAAAAATCTCGACAACAGACGACCTTCCATAATGACAAGGCTACCATCCATTGAGTAACAAAGATATCGACAACAAACTACCTACCATAATGACAAGGCTACCATCCAATGGAATAAAAAAAGTCACGACAACAAACTACCTTTCATAATGAAAAGGCTACCATCCATTGGAGTAACAAAAATATCGACAACAGACTACGTTCCATAATAACAAGGCTACCATCCTTTGGAGTAACAAAAATCTAAACAACAGACTACCTTCCATAATGACAAGGCTATCATCCATTGGAGTAAGAAAAAAATCGACAACAGACTACGTTCCATAATAACAAGGCTACCTTCCATTGGAGTAACAAAGATCTCAACAACAGACTACCTTCCATAATAATAAGTTACCATACATTGGAGTTATAAAAATCTTGACAACAGACTACCTTCAATAATGACAAGGCAATCATCCAATAGAGTAACAAAAATCTCGACAACAGACTACCTTCCATAATGAAAAGGCTATCATCCAATGGAATAATAAAAATCTTGTCAATAGACTACCTTCCATAATTACAAGGCTACCATCCATTGGAGTAACAAAAATTTGAACAACAGACTACCTTCCATAATGACAAGGCTACCATCCGTTGGAGTAACGTAAATCTCAACGAAAGACTACCTTCCATAATGAGAAGGCTACCATCCATTGGAGTAACAAAAATCTCGACAACGTACTACCTTCCATAATAACAAGGCTACCATCCATTGAGTAACAAAGATATCGACAACAGACTACCTACCATAATGACAAGGCTACCATCCAACGGAAATACAAAAATATCGACAACAGACTAACTTTCATAATGACAATGCTACCATCCATTAGAGTAACATAAATATCGACAACAGACTACGTTCCATAATGACAAGGCTACCATCCATTGGAGTAACAAAAATCTCGACAACATACTACATTCCATAATGACAAGGCTACCATCCATTGGAGTAACAAAAATATCGACAACAAACTATGTTTCATAATAACAAGGCTACCATCCATTGGAGTTACAAAAATATCGACAACAAACTACCTTCCATCATGACAAGGCTACCAACTATTGGAGTAACAAAGATATCGACAATAGACTACCTTCAATAATGACAATGCTACCAGCCACTAGAGTAACAAAAATATCGACAATAGGGTACCTTCTATAATGACAAGATTACCATCCATTTGAGTAACAAAAATATCGACAACAGACTATGTTTCATAATAACAAGGCTACCATCCATTGGAGTTACAAAAATATCGACAACAAACTACCTTCCATCATGACAAGGCTACCAACCATTGGAGTAACAAAGATATTGACAATAGACTACCTTCAATAATGACAATGCTACCAGCCACTAGAGTAACAAAAATCTCGACAACAAACTACCTTCCATAATGACAAGGCTACCATCCAATGGAGTAACAAAAATATGAACAACATACTACCTTTCATAATGACAAGCCTACCATCCGTTGGAGTAATGTAAATATCAACGAAAGACTACCTTCCATAATGAAAAGGCTACCAACCATTGGAGTAACAAAAATCTCGACAATAGACTACCTTCCATAATGAAATGGCTACCATCCATTGGAGTAACAAAAATCTCGATAACAGACTACCTTCCATAATGACAAGGCTACCATCCGTTGGAGTAACGTAAATCTCAACGAAAGACTACCTTCCATAATGACAAGGCTACCATCCATTGGAGTAACAAAAATGTCGACAACAGACTACCTTCCATAATGACAAGGCTACCATCCGTTGTAGTAACAAAAATCTCGACAATAGACTACCTTTCATAATGACAAGGCTACCATCCAATTGAATAACAAAGATATTGACAATACACTACCTTCAATAATGACAATGCTAGCATCCACTAGAGTAACAAAAATTACGACAACAGGGTACCTTCCATAATGACAAGGTTACCATCCAGTGGAGTATTTGAAATCTCAACGACAGACTATCTTCCATATTTAAAAGGCTATCATCCATTGGAGTAACAAATATCTCGACAACAGACTACCTTTTTATAATGAAAAGGTTACCATCCCTTGGAATAACAAAATTCTGAATAACAGACTACCATCAATAATGACAAGCCTACCATATGTTGGAGTAACATAAATATCAACGAAAGACTACCTTCTATAATGAAATGGCTACCATCCATTGGAGTAACAAAAATCTCGACAATAGACTACCTTCCATAATGAAAAGGCTACCATCCATTGGAGTAACAAAAATCTCGATAACAGACAACCTTCCATAATGACAAGGCTACCATCAATTGGAGTAACATGAATATCGACAACAGACTACCTTCCATAATCACTAGTCTACCATCCATTGGAGTACCAAAAATCTCGACACCAGACTACCTTCCATAATGACAAGGCTACCATCCATTGAGTAACAATGATATCGATAACAGACTACCTACCATAATGACAAGGCTACCATCCAATGGAATAACAAAAATCTCGACAACAAACTAGATTTCATAATGACAAGGCTACCATCCATTGGAGTAACAAAAATATTGACAACATACTACGTTCCATAATAATAAGGCTACCATCCATTGGAGTAACAAAAATCTCAACAACATATTACCTTCCATATCGACAAGACTACCATCTAATGGAATAACAAAAATCTCGTCAACAGACTACCTTCCCTAATGACAAGGCTACCATCCATTGGAGTAACAAAAATCTCGACAACAGACTACCTTCCATAATGAAAAG
Organism: Vicia faba; assembly: GCA_948472305.1. Taxonomy (NCBI): domain Eukaryota; kingdom Viridiplantae; phylum Streptophyta; class Magnoliopsida; order Fabales; family Fabaceae; genus Vicia; species Vicia faba. The sequence continues at coordinate 658,457,609 of OX451739.1, forward strand.
GCTACCATCCAATGGAATAACAAAAATATCGTCAATAGACTACCTTCCATAATGACAAGGCTACCATCCATTGGAGTAACAAAAATATGAACAACAGACTACCTTCCATAATGACAAGACTACCATCCGTTGGAGTAAGATAAATCGCCACAAAAGACTACCTTCTATAATGACAAGGCTACCAGCCATTGAGTAACAAAGATATCGACAACAGAATACCTACCATAATTACAAGGCTACCATCCAATGGAATAACAAAAATCTCGACAATAGACTACCTTTCATAATGACAAGGCCACCATCCATTGGAGTAACATAAATATCGACAACAGACTACATTCCATAATGACAAGGCTACCATCCATTGGAGTAACAAAAATCTCAATAACAGACTACCTTCTATAATGGCAAGGCTACCATCCATCGAAGTAACAAAAATATCGACAACAGACTACCTTCCATAATGACAAGGCTACCATCCATTGAGTAACAAAGATATCGACAACAGACTACCTACCATAATGAAAAGGCTACCATCTAATGGAATAACAAAAATCTCGACAACAGACTACCTTTCATAATGACAAGGCTACCATTCATTTGAGTAACATAAATATCGACAACAGACTACCTACCATAATGACATGGCTACCATCAATTGGAATAACAAAAATCTCGACAACAAACTACCTTACATAATGACAAGGCTACCATCCATTGGAGTAACATAAATATCGACAACAAACTACGTTCCATAATGACAAGGCTACCATCCATTGGAGTAATAAAAATCTCGACAACAGACTACCTTCCATAATGACAAGGCTACCATCCATTGGTGTAACAAAAATATCGACAACAGACTATGTTCCATAATAACAAGGCTACCATCCATTGGAGTTACAATAATCTCGACAACAGACTACCTTCCATAATGACAAGGCTACCATCCATTGGAGTAACAAAGATATCGACAACAGACTACCTTCAATAATGACAATGTACCATCCACTAGAGTAACAAAAATATCGACAACAGGGTACCTTCCATAATGACAAGGTTACCATCCCTTGGAATAATAAAAATCTCGACAACAAACTACCTTCCATAATGAAAAGGCTACCATCCAATGGAATAACAAAAATCTCGTCAACAAACTACCGTTCATAATGATAAGGCTACCATCCATTGGAGTAACAAAAATCTGAACAACAGACTACCTTCCATATTGACAAGGCTACCATCCGTTGGAGTAACGTAAATCTCAATGAAAGACTACCTTCCATAATGAAAAGGCTACCATCCATTGGAGTAACAAAAATCTCGACAATAGACTACCTTCCATAATGACAAAACTACCATCCATTGGAGTAACAAAAATCTCGATAACAGACTACCTTCCATAATGACAAGGCTACCATCCATTAGAGTAACATGAATATCGACAATAGACTACCTTCCATAATGACAAGTCTACCATCCATTGGAGTAACAAAAATCTCGACACCGAACTACCTTTCATAATGACAAGGCTACCATCCGTTTGAGTAACAAAAATCTCGACAACAGACTACTTTTCATAATGACAAGGCTACCATCCAATTGAATAACAAAGATATCGACAACAGACTACCTTCAAGAATGACAATGCTAGCATCCACTAGAGTAACAAAAATATCAACAACAAGGTACCTTCCATAATTACAAGTTTACCATCCAGTGGAGTATTTGAAATCTCAATAACAGACTACCTTCCACAATGAAAAGGCTACCATCCATTGGAGTAACAAATATCTCGACAACAGACTACCTTTTTATAATGAGAAGGTTACCATCCATTGGAGTAATAAAAATCTTAACAACAAACTACCTTTCGTAATGACAAGCCTACCATCCGTTGAAGTAACGTAAATATCAACGAAAGACTACCTTCTATAATGAAAAGGCTACCATCCATTGGAGTAACAAAAATCTCGACAATAGACTACCTTCCATAATGAATATGCTACCATCCATTGGAGTAACAAAAATCTCGATAACAAACAACCTTCCATAATGACAAGGCTACCATCAATTGGAGTAACATGAATATCGATAATAGACTACCTTCCATAATCACAAGTCTACCATCCATTGGAGTAACAAAAATCTCGACACCAGACTACCTTCCATAATGACAAGGCTACCATCCATTGAGTAAAAATGATATCGATAACATACTACCTACCATAATGACAAGGCTACCATCCAATGGAATAAAAAAAATCTGGACAAGGCTACCATCCATTGGAGTAACAAAAATATTGAAAACAGACTATGTTGCATAATAATAAAGCTACCATCCACTGGAGTAACAAAAATCTCAACAACATACTACCTTCCATAATGACAAGGCTACCATCCAATGGAATAACAAAAATCTCATCAACAGACTACCTTCCATAATGACAAGGATACCATCCGTTGGAGTAACAAAAATCTCGACAACAGACTACATTCCATAATGAAAAGACTACCATCCAATGGAATAACAAAAATCTTGTCAACAGACTACCTTCCATAATGACAAGGCTTCCATCCATTGGAGTAACAAAAATCTGAACAACAGACTACCTTCCATAACGACAAGGCTACCATCCGTTGGAGTAACATAAATCACAACAAAAGACTACCTTCGATAATGACAAGGCTACTATCCATTGAGTAATAAAGATATCGACAACAGACTACCTACCATAATTGCAAGGCTACCATCCAATGGAATAACAAAAATCTCGACAATATACTACCTTCTATAATGACAAGGCTACCATCCGTTTAAGTAACAAAAATCTCGACAACAGACTACTTTTCATAATGACAAGGCTACCATCCATTGGAGTTACAAAGATATCGACAACAGACTACCTTCAATAATGACAATGTACCATCCACTAGAGTAACAAAAATATCGACAACAGGGTACCTTCCATAATGACAAGGTTACCATCCCTTGGAATAATAAAAATCTCGACAACAAACTACCTTCCATAATGAAAAGGCTACCATCCAACGGAATAACAAAAATCTCGTCAACAAACTACCGTTCGTAATGATAAGGCTACCATCCATTGGAGTAACAAAAATCTGAACAACAGACTACCTTCCATATTGACAAGGCTACTATCCGTTGGAGTAACGTAAATATCAATGAAAGACTACCTTCCATAATGAAGAGGATACCATCCATTGGAGTAACAAAAATCTCGACAATAGACTACCTTCTATAATGACAAGACTACCATCCGTTGGAGTAACAAAAATCTCGATAACAAACTACCTTCCATAATGACAAGGCTACCATCCATTGGAGTAACATGAATATCGACAATAGACTACCTTCCATAATGACAAGTCTACAATCCATTGGAGTCACAAAAATATCGACACCGAACTACCTTCCATAATGACAAGGCTACCATCGATTGAATAACAAAGATATCGACAACAGACTACCTTTAATAATGACAAGGCTACCATCCATTTGAGTAACAAAAATCTCGACAACAGACTACTTTTCATAATGACAAGGCTACCATCCAATTGAATAACAAAGATATCGACAACAGACTACCTTCAATAATGACAATGCTAGCATCCACTAGAGTAACAAAAATATCGACAACAGGGTACCTTCCATAATTACAAGGTTACCATCCAATGGAGTATTTGAAATCTCAACGACAGACTACCTTCCATAATGAAAAGGCTACCATCCATTGGAGTAACAAATATCTCGACAACAGACTACCTTTTTATAATGAGAAGGTTACCATCCATTGGAGTAATAAAAATCTGAACAACAGACTACCTTCCATAATGACAAGCCTACCATCCGTTGGAGTAACGTAAATATCAACGAAAGACTACCTTCTATAATGAAAAGGCTACCATCCATTGGAGTAACAAAAATCTCGACAATAGACTACCTTCCATAATGAAAAGGCTACCATCCATTGGAGTAACAAAAATCTCGATAACAGACAACCTTCCATAATGACAAGGCTACCATCAATTGGAGTAACATGAATATCGACAATAGACTACCTTCCATAATCACAAGTCTACCATCCATTGGAGTAACAAAAATCTCGACACCAGACTACCTTCCATAATGACAAGGCTACCATCCATTGAGTAACAATGATATCGATAACAGACTACCTACCATAATGACAAGGCTACCATCCAATGGAATAAAAAAAATCTTGACAACAAACTAGCTTTCATAATGACAAGGCTACCATCCATTGGAGTAACAAAAATATTGACAACATACTATGTTCCATAATAATAAGGCTACCATCAATTGGAGTAACAAAAATCTCAACAACATACTACCGTCCATAATGACAAGGCTACCATCCAATGGAATAACAAAAATCTCGTCAACAGACTACCTTCCCTAATGACAAGGCTACCATCCATTGGAGTAACAAAAATCTCGACAACAGACTACATTCCATAATGAAAAGACTACCATCCAATGGAATAACAAAAATCTGGTCAACAGACTACCTTCCATAATAACAAGGCTACCATCCGTTGGAGTAACATAAATCACAACAAAAGACTACCTTCGATAATGACAATGCTACCATCCATTGAGTAATAAAGATATCGACAACAGACTACCTACCTTAATTGCAAGGCTACCATCCAATGGAATAAAAAAAATCTCGACAATATACTACCTTCTATAATGGCAAGGCTACCATCCATTGGAGTAACAAAAATATCAACAACAAACTACCTTCCATAATGACAAGGCTACCATTCATTGAGTAATAAAGATATTGACAACAAAATACCTACCATAATGAAAAGGCTACCATCCAATGGAATAACAAAAATCTCGACAACAGACTACCTTTCATAATGACAAGGCTACCATTCATTTGAGTAACATAAATATCGACAACAGACTACCTACCATAATGACAAGGCTACCATCCAATGGAATAACAACAATCTCGACAACATACTACCTTACATAATGACAAGGCTATAATCCATTGGAGTAACATAAATATCGACAACAAACTATGTTCCATAATGACAAGGCTACCATCCATTGGAGTAATAAAAATCTCGACAACAGACTACCTTCCATAATGACAAGGCTACCATCCATTGGTGTAGCAAAAATATCGACAATAGACTATGTTCCATAATAACAAGGCTACCATCCATTGGAGTTACAATAATCTCTACAGCAGACTACCTTCCATAATGACAAGGCTAACATCCATTGGAGTAATAAAATATCGATAACAGACTACCTTCAATAATGACAATGTACCATCCACTAGAGTAACAAAAATATCGACAACAGGGTACCTTTCACAATGAAAAGGCTACCATCCATTGGAGTAACAAATATCTCGACAACAGACTACCTTTTTATAATGAGAAGGTTACCATCCGTTGGAGTAATAAAAATCTGAACAACAGACTACCTTCCATAATGACAAGCCTACCATCCGTTGGAGTAACGTAAATATCAACGAAAGACTACCTTCTATAATGAAAAGGCTACCATCCATTGGAGTAACAAAAATCTCGACAATAGACTACGTTCCATAATGAAAAGGCTACCATCCATTGGAGTAACAAAAATCTCGATAAGAGACAACCTTCCATAATGACAAGGCTACCATCAATTGGAGTAACATGAATATCGACAATAGACTACCTTCCATAATCACAAGTCTACCATCCATTGGAGTAACAAAAATCTCGACACCAGACTACCTTCCATAATGACAAGGCTACCATCCATTGAGTAACAATGATATCGATAACAGACTACCTACCATAATGACAAGGCTACCATCCAATGGAATAAAAAAAATCTTGACAACAAACTAGCTTTCATAATGACAAGGCTACCATCCATTGGAGTAACAAAAATATTGACAACATACTATGTTCCATAATAATAAGGCTACCATCCATTGGAGTAACAAAAATCTCAACAACATAGTACCTTCCATAATGACAAGGCTACCATCCAATGGAATAACAAAAATCTCGTCAACAGACTACCTTCCCTAATGACAAGGCTACCATCCATTGGAGTAACAAAAATCTCGACAACAGACTACATTCCATAATGAAAAGACTACCATCCAATGGAATAACAAAAATTTGGTCAAGAGACTACCTTCCATAATGACAAGGCTTCCATCCATTGGAGTAACAAAAATCTGAACAACAGACTACCTTCCATAATGACAAGGCTACCATCCGTTGGAGTAACGTAAATCACAACAAAAGACTACCTTCGATAATGACAATGCTACCATCCATTGAATAATAAAGATATCGACAACAGACTACCTACCATAATTGCAAGGCTACCATCCAATGGAATAAAAAAAATCTCGACAATATACTACCTTCTATAATGGCAAGGCTACCATCCATTGGAGTAACAAAAATATCAACAACAGACTACCTTCCATAATGACAAGGCTACCATTCATTGAGTAATAAAGATATTGACAACAAAATACCTACCATAATGAAAAGGCTACCATCCAATGGAATAACAAATATCTCGACAACAGACTACCTTTCATAATGACAAGGCTACCATTCATTTGAGTAACATAAATATCGACAACAGACTACCTACCATAATGATAAGGCTACCATCCAATGGAATAACAACAATCTCGACAACATACTACCTTACATAACGACAAGGCTACAATCCATTGGAGTAACATAAATATCGACAACAGACTATGTTCCATAATGACAAGGCTACCATCCATTGGAGTAATAAAAATCTCGACAACAGACTACCTTCCATAATGGCAAGGCTACCATCCATTGGTGTAACAAAAATATCGACAATAGACTATGTTCCATAATAACAAGGCTACCATCGATTGGAGTTACAATAATCTCTACAGCAGACTACCTTCCATAATGACAAGGCTAACATCCATTGGAGTAATAAAATATCGATAACAGACTACCTTCAATAATGACAAAGTACCTTCCACTAGAGTAACAAAAATATCGACAACAGGGTACCTTCCACAATGAAAAGGCTACCATCCATTGGAGTAACAAATATCTCGACAACAGACTACCTTTTTATAATGAGAAGGTTACCATCCATTGGAGTAATAAAAATCTGAACAACAGACTACCTTCCATAATGACAAGCCTACCATCCGTTGGAGTAACGTAAATATCAACGAAAGACTACCTTCTATAATGAAAAGGCTACCATCCATTGGAGTAACAAAAATCTCGACAATAGACTACGTTCCATAATGAAAAGGCTACCATCCATTGGAGTAACAAAAATCTCGATAAGAGACAACCTTCCATAATGACAAGGCTACCATCAATTGGAGTAACATGAATATCGATAATAGACTACCTTCCATAATCACAAGTCTACCATCCATTGGAGTAACAAAAATCTCGACACCAGACTACCTTCCATAATGACAAGGCTACCATCCATTGAGTAACAATGATATCGATAACAGACTACCTACCATAATGACAAGGCTACCATCCAATGGAATAAAAAAAATCTTGACAACAAACTAGCTTTCATAATGACAAGGCTACCATCCATTGGAGTAACAAAAATATTGACAACATACTATGTTCCATAATAATAAGGCTACCATCCATTGGAGTAACAAAAATCTCAACAACATAGTACCTTCCATAATGACAAGGCTACCATCCAATGGAATAACAAAAATCTCGTCAACAGACTACCTTCCCTAATGACAAGGCTACCATCCATTGGAGTAACAAAAATCTCGACAACAGACTACATTCCATAATGAAAAGACTACCATCCAATGGAATAACAAAAATCTGGTCAAGAGACTACCTTCCATAATGACAAGGCTTCCATCCATTGGAGTAACAAAAATCTGAACAACAGACTACCTTCCATAATGACAAGGCTACCATCCGTTGGAGTAACGTAAATCACAACAAAAGACTACCTTCGATAATGACAATGCTACCATCCATTGAATAATAAAGATATCGACAACAGACTACCTACCATAATTGCAAGGCTACCATCCAATGGAATAAAAAAAATCTCGACAATATACTACCTTCTATAATGGCAAGGCTACCATCCATTGGAGTAACAAAAATATCAACAACAGACTACCTTCCATAATGACAAGGATACCATTCATTGAGTAATAAAGATATTGACAACAAAATACCTACCATAATGAAAAGGCTACCATCCAATGGAATAACAAAAATCTCGACAACAGACTACCTTTCATAATGACAAGGCTACCATTCATTTGAGTAACATAAATATCGACAACAGACTACCTACCATAATGATAAGGCTACCATCCAATGGAATAACAACAATCTCGACAACATACTACCTTACATAACGACAAGGCTACAATCCATTGGAGTAACATAAATATCGACAACAGACTATGTTCCATAATGACAAGGCTACCATCCATTGGAGTAATAAAAATCTCGACAACAGACTACCTTCCATAATGGCAAGGCTACCATCCATTGGTGTAACAAAAATATCGACAATAGACTATGTTCAATAATAACAAGGCTACCATCGATTGGAGTTACAATAATCTCTACAGCAGACTACCTTCCATAATGACAAGGCTAACATCCATTGGAGTAATAAAATATCGATAACAGACTACCTTCAATAATGACAAAGTACCTTCCACTAGAGTAACAAAAATATCGACAACAGGGTACCTTCCACAATGAAAAGGCTACCATCCATTGGAGTAACAAATATCTCGACAACAGACTACCTTTTTATAATGAGAAGGTTACCATCCATTGGAGTAATAAAAATCTGAACAACAGACTACCTTCCATAATGACAAGCCTACCATCCGTTGGAGTAACGTAAATATCAACGAAAGACTACCTTCTATAATGAAAAGGCTACCATCCATTGGAGTAACAAAAATCTCGACAATAGACTACCTTCCATAATGAAAAGGCTACCATCCATTGGAGTAACAAAAATCTCGATAAGAGACAACCTTCCATAATGACAAGGCTACCATCAATTGGAGTAACATGAATATCGACAATAGACTACCTTCCATAATCACAAGTCTACCATCCATTGGAGTAACAAAAATCTCGACACCAGACTACCTTCCATAATGACAAGGCTACCATCCATTGAGTAACAATGATATCGATAACAGACTACCTACCATAATGACAAGGCTACCATCCAATGGAATAAAAAAAATCTTGACAACAAACTAGCTTTCATAATGACAAGGCTACCATCCATTGGAGTAACAAAAATATTGACAACATACCATGTTCCATAATAATAAGGCTACCATCCATTGGAGTAACAAAAATCTCAACAACATAGTACCTTCCATAATGACAAGGCTACCATCCAATGGAATAACAAAAATCTCGTCAACAGACTACCTTCCCTAATGACAAGGCTACCATCCATTGGAGTAACAAAAATCTCGACAACAGACTACATTCCATAATGAAAAGACTACCATCCAATGGAATAACAAAAATTTGGTCAAGAGACTACCTTCCATAATGACAAGGCTTCCATCCATTGGAGTAACAAAAATCTGAACAACAGACTACCTTCCATAATGACAAGGCTACCATCCGTTGGAGTAACGTAAATCACAACAAAAGACTACCTTCGATAATGACAATGCTACCATCCATTGAATAATAAAGATATCGACAACAGACTACCTACCATAATTGCAAGGCTACCATCCAATGGAATAAAAAAAATCTCGACAATATACTACCTTCTATAATGGCAAGGCTACCATCCATTGGAGTAACAAAAATATCAACAACAGACTACCTTCCATAATGACAAGGCTACCATTCATTGAGTAATAAAGATATTGACAACAAAATACCTACCATAATGAAAAGGCTACCATCCAATGGAATAACAAATATCTCGACAACAGACTACCTTTCATAATGACAAGGCTACCATTCATTTGAGTAACATAAATATCGACAACAGACTACCTACCATAATGATAAGGCTACCATCCAATGGAATAACAACAATCTCGACAACATACTACCTTACATAACGACAAGGCTACAATCCATTGGAGTAACATAAATATCGACAACAGACTATGTTCCATAATGACAAGGCTACCATCCATTGGAGTAATAAAAATCTCGACAACAGACTACCTTCCATAATGGCAAGGCTACCATCCATTGGTGTAACAAAAATATCGACAATAGACTATGTTCCATAATAACAAGGCTACCATCGATTGGAGTTACAATAATCTCTACAGCAGACTACCTTCCATAATGACAAGGCTAACATCCATTGGAGTAATAAAATATTGATAACAGACTACCTTCAATAATGACAAAGTACCTTCCACTAGAGTAACAAAAATATCGACAACAGGGTACCTTCCACAATGAAAAGGCTACCATCCATTGGAGTAACAAATATCTCGACAACAGACTACCTTTTTATAATGAGAAGGTTACCATCCATTGGAGTAATAAAAATCTGAACAACAGACTACCTTCCATAATGACAAGCCTACCATCCGTTGGAGTAACGTAAATATCAACGAAAGACTACCTTCTATAATGAAAAGGCTACCATCCATTGGAGTAACAAAAATCTCGACAATAGACTACGTTCCATAATGAAAAGGCTACCATCCATTGGAGTAACAAAAATCTCGATAAGAGACAACCTTCCATAATGACAAGGCTACCATCAATTGGAGTAACATGAATATCGATAATAGACTACCTTCCATAATCACAAGTCTACCATCCATTGGAGTAACAAAAATCTCGACACCAGACTACCTTCCATAATGACAAGGCTACCATCCATTGAGTAACAATGATATCGATAACAGACTACCTACCATAATGACAAGGCTACCATCCAATGGAATAAAAAAAATCTTGACAACAAACTAGCTTTCATAATGACAAGGCTACCATCCATTGGAGTAACAAAAATATTGACAACATACTATGTTCCATAATAATAAGGCTACCATCCATTGGAGTAACAAAAATCTCAACAACATAGTACCTTCCATAATGACAAGGCTACCATCCAATGGAATAACAAAAATCTCGTCAACAGACTACCTTCCCTAATGACAAGGCTACCATCCATTGGAGTAACAAAAATCTCGACAACAGACTACATTCCATAATGAAAAGACTACCATCCAATGGAATAACAAAAATCTGGTCAAGAGACTACCTTCCATAATGACAAGGCTTCCATCCATTGGAGTAACAAAAATCTGAACAACAGACTACCTTCCATAATGACAAGGCTACCATCCGTTGGAGTAACGTAAATCACAACAAAAGACTACCTTCGATAATGACAATGCTACCATCCATTGAATAATAAAGATATCGACAACAGACTACCTACCATAATTGCAAGGCTACCATCCAATGGAATAAAAAAAATCTCGACAATATACTACCTTCTATAATGGCAAGGCTACCATCCATTGGAGTAACAAAAATATCAACAACAGACTACCTTCCATAATGACAAGGATACCATTCATTGAGTAATAAAGATATTGACAACAAAATACCTACCATAATGAAAAGGCTACCATCCAATGGAATAACAAAAATCTCGACAACAGACTACCTTTCATAATGACAAGGCTACCATTCATTTGAGTAACATAAATATCGACAACAGACTACCTACCATAATGATAAGGCTACCATCCAATGGAATAACAACAATCTCGACAACATACTACCTTACATAACGACAAGGCTACAATCCATTGGAGTAACATAAATATCGACAACAGACTATGTTCCATAATGACAAGGCTACCATCCATTGGAGTAATAAAAATCTCGACAACAGACTACCTTCCATAATGGCAAGGCTACCATCCATTGGTGTAACAAAAATATCGACAATAGACTATGTTCCATAATAACAAGGCTACCATCGATTGGAGTTACAATAATCTCTACAGCAGACTACCTTCCATAATGACAAGGCTAACATCCATTGGAGTAATAAAATATCGATAACAGACTACCTTCAATAATGACAAAGTACCTTCCACTAGAGTAACAAAAATATCGACAACAGGGTACCTTCCACAATGAAAAGGCTACCATCCATTGGAGTAACAAATATCTCGACAACAGACTACCTTTTTATAATGAGAAGGTTACCATCCATTGGAGTAATAAAAATCTGAACAACAGACTACCTTCCATAATGACAAGCCTACCATCCGTTGGAGTAACGTAAATATCAACGAAAGACTACCTTCTATAATGAAAAGGCTACCATCCATTGGAGTAACAAAAATCTCGACAATAGACTACCTTCCATAATGAAAAGGCTACCATCCATTGGAGTAACAAAAATCTCGATAAGAGACAACCTTCCATAATGACAAGGCTACCATCAATTGGAGTAACATGAATATCGACAATAGACTACCTTCCATAATCACAAGTCTACCATCCATTGGAGTAACAAAAATCTCGACACCAGACTACCTTCCATAATGACAAGGCTACCATCCATTGAGTAACAATGATATCGATAACAGACTACCTACCATAATGACAAGGCTACCATCCAATGGAATAAAAAAAATCTTGACAACAAACTAGCTTTCATAATGACAAGGCTACCATCCATTGGAGTAAAAAAAATATTGACAACATACCATGTTCCATAATAATAAGGCTACCATCCATTGGAGTAACAAAAATCTCAACAACATAGTACCTTCCATGATGACAAGGCTACCATCCAATGGAATAACAAAAATCTCGTCAACAGACTACCTTCCCTAATGACAAGGCTACCATCCATTGGAGTAACAAAAATCTCGACAACAGACTACATTCCATAATGAAAAGACTACCATCCAACGGAATAACAAAAATCTGGTCAACAGACTACCTTCCATAATGACAAGGCTTCCATCCATTGGAGTAACAAAAATTTGAACAACAGACTACCTTCCATAATGACAAGGCTACCATCCGTTGGAGTAACGTAAATCACAACAAAAGACTACCTTCGATAATGACAATGCTACCATCCATTGAGTAATAAAGATATCGACAACAGACTACCTACCATAATTGCAAGGCTACCATCCAATGGAATAAAAAAAATCTTGACAATATACTACCTTCTATAATGGCAAGGCTACCATCCATTGGAGTAACAAAAATATCAACAACAGACTACCTTCCATAATGACAAGGCTACCATTCATTGAGTAATAAAGATATTGACAACAAAATACCTACCATAATGAAAAGGCTACCATCCAATGGAATAACAAAAATCTCGACAACAGACTACCTTTCATAATGACAAGGCTACCATTCATTTGAGTAACATAAATATCGATAACAGACTACCTACCATAATGACAAGGCTACCATCCAATGGAATAACAACAATCTCGACAACATACTACCTTACATAATGACAAGGCTACAATCCATTAGAGTAACATAAATATCGACAACAGACTATGTTCCATAATGACAAGGCTACCATCCATTGGAGTAATAAAAATCTCGACAACAGACTACCTTCCATAATGGCAAGGCTACCATCCATTGGTGTAACAAAAATATCGACAATAGACTATGTTCCATAATAACAAGGCTACCATCCATTGGAGTTACAATAATCTCAACAGCAGACTACCTTCCATAATGACAAGGCTAACATCCATTGGAGTAATAAAATATCGATAACAGACTACCTTCAATAATGACAATGTACCATCGACTAGAGTAACAAAAATATCGACAACAGGGTACCTTCCACAATGAAAAGGCTACCATCCATTGGAGTAACAAATATCTCGACAACAGTCTACCTTTTTATAATGAGAAGGTTACCATCCATTGGAGTAATAAAAATCTGAACAACAGACTACCTTCCATAATGACAAGCCTACCATCCGTTGGAGTAACGTAAATATCAACGAAAGACTACCTTCTATAATGAAAAGGCTACCATCCATTGGAGTAACAAAAATCTCGACAATAGACTACCTTCCATAATGAAAAGGCTACCATCCATTGGAGTAACAAAAATCTCGATAAGAGACAACCTTCCATAATGACAAGGCTACCATCAATTGGAGTAACATGAATATCGACAATAGACTACCTTCCATAATCACAAGTCTACCATCCATTGGAGTAACAAAAATCTCGACACCAGACTACCTTCCATAATGACAAGGCTACCATCCATTGAGTAACAATGATATCGATAACAGACTACCTACCATAATGACAAGGCTACCATCCAATGGAATAAAAAAAATCTTGACAACAAACTAGCTTTCATAATGACAAGGCTACCATCCATTGGAGTAACAAAAATATTGACAACATACTATGTTCCATAATAATAAGGCTACCATCCATTGGAGTAACAAAAATCTCAACAACATAGTACCTTCCATAATGACAAGGCTACCATCCAATGGAATAACAAAAATCTCGTCAACAGACTACCTTCCCTAATGACAAGGCTACCATCCATTGGAGTAACAAAAATCTCGACAACAGACTACATTCCATATTGAAAAGACTACCATCCAACGGAATAACAAAAATCTGGTCAACAGACTACCTTCCATAATGACAAGGCTTCCATCCATTGGAGTAACAAAAATTTGAACAACAGACTACCTTCCATAATGACAAGGATACCATCCGTTGGAGTAACGTAAATCACAAGAAAAGACTACCTTCGATAATGACAATGCTACCATCCATTGAGTAATAAAGATATCAACAACAGACTACCTACCATAATTGCAAGGCTACCATCCAATGGAATAAAAAAAATCTCGACAATATACTACCTTCTATAATGGCAAGGCTACCATCCATTGGAGTAACAAAAATATCAACAATAGACTACCTTCCATAATGACAAGGCTACCATTCATTGAGTAATAAAGATATTGACAACAAAATACCTACCATAATGAAAAGGCTACCATCCAATGGAATAACAAAAATCTCGACAACAGACTACCTTTCATAATGACAAGGCTACCATTCATTTGAGTAACATAAATATCGACAACAGACTACCTACCATAATGACAAGGCTACCATCCAATGGAATAACAACAATCTCGACAACATACTACCTTACATAATGACAAGGCTACAATCCATTGGAGTAACATAAATATCGACAACAGACTATGTTCCATAATGACAAGGCTACCATCCATTGGAGTAATAAAAATCTCGACAACAGACTACCTTCCATAATGGCAAGGCTACCATCCATTGGTGTAACAAAAATATCGACAATAGACTATGTTCCATAATAACAAGGCTACCATCCATTGGAGTTACAATAATCTCTACAGCAGACTACCTTCCATAATGACAAGGCTAACATCCATTGGAGTAATAAAATATCGATAACAGACTACCTTCAATAATGACAATGTACCATCGACTAGAGTAACAAAAATATCGACAACAGGGTACCTTCCACAATGAAAAGGCTACCATCCATTGGAGTAACAAATATCTCGACAACAGTCTACCTTTTTATAATGAGAAGGTTACCATCCATTGGAGTAATAAAAATCTGAACAACAGACTACCTTCCATAATGACAAGCCTACCATCCGTTGGAGTAACGTAAATATCAACGAAAGACTACCTTCTATAATGAAAAGGCTACCATCCATTGGAGTAACAAAAATCTCGACAATAGACTACCTTCCATAATGAAAAGGCTACCATCCATTGGAGTAACAAAAATCTCGATAAGAGACAACCTTCCATAATGACAAGGCTACCATCAATTGGAGTAACATGAATATCGACAATAGACTACCTTCCATAATCACAAGTCTACCATCCATTGGAGTAACAAAAATCTCGACACCAGACTACCTTCCATAATGACAAGGCTACCATCCATTGAGTAACAATGATATCGATAACAGACTACCTACCATAATGACAAGGCTACCATCCAATGGAATAAAAAAAATCTTGACAACAAACTAGCTTTCATAATGACAAGGCTACCATCCATTGGAGTAACAAAAATATTGACAACATACTATGTTCCATAATAATAAGGCTACCATCCATTGGAGTAACAAAAATCTCAACAACATAGTACCTTCCATAATGACAAGGCTACCATCCAATGGAATAATAAAAATCTCGTCAACAGACTACCTTCCCTAATGACAAGGCTACCATCCATTGGAGTAACAAAAATCTCGACAACAGACTACATTCCATAATGAAAAGACTACCATCCAACGGAATAACAAAAATCTGGTCAACAGACTACCTTCCATAATGACAAGGCTTCCATCCATTGGAGTAACAAAAATTTGAACAACAGACTACCTTCCATAATGACAAGGCTACCATCCGTTGGAGTAACGTAAATCACAAGAAAAGACTACCTTCGATAATGACAATGCTACCATCCATTGAGTAATAAAGATATCAACAACAGACTACCTACCATAATTGCAAGGCTACCATCCAATGGAATAAAAAAAATCTCGACAATATACTACCTTCTATAATGGCAAGGCTACCATCCATTGGAGTAACAAAAATATCAACAACAGACTACCTTCCATAATGGCAAGGCTACCATTCATTGAGTAATAAAGATATTGACAACAAAATACCTACCATAATGAAAAGGCTACCATCCAATAGAATAACAAAAATCTCGACAACAGACTACCTTTCATAATGACAAGGCTACCATTCATTTGAGTAACATAAATATCGACAACAGACTACCTACCATAATGACAAGGCTACCATCCAATGGAATAACAACAATCTCGACAACATACTACCTTACATAATGACAAGGCTACAATCCATTAGAGTAACATAAATATCGACAACAGACTATGTTCCATAATGACAAGGCTACCATCCATTGTAGTAATAAAAATCTCGACAACTGACTACCTTCCATAATGGCAAGGCTACCATCCATTGGTGTTACAAAAATATCGACAATAGACTATGTTTCATAATAACAAGGCTACCATCCATTGGAGTTACAATAATCTCTACAGCAGACTACCTTCCATAATGACAAGGCTAACATCCATTGGAGTAATAAAATATCGATAACAGACTACCTTCAATAATGACAATGTACCATCCACTAGAGTAACAAAAATATCGACAACAGGGTACCTTCCACAATGAAAAGGCTACCATCCATTGGAGTAACAAATATCTCGACAACAGTCTACCTTTTTATAATGAGAAGGTTACCATCCATTGGAGTAATAAAAATTTGAACAACAGATTACCTTCCATAATGACAAGCCTACCATCCGTTGGAGTAACGTAAATATCAACGAAAGACTACCTTCTATAATGAAAAGGCTACCATCCATTGGAGTAACAAAAATCTCGACAATAGACTAACTTCCATAATGAAAAGGCTACCATCCATTGGAGTAACAAAAATCTCGATAAGAGACAACCTTCCATAATGACAAGGCTACCATCAATTGGATTAACATGAATATCGACAATAGACTACCTTCCATAATCACAAGTCTACCATCCATTGGAGTAACAAAAATCTCGACAACAGATTACCTTCCATAATGACAAGGCTACCATCCATTGAGTAACAATGATATCGATAACAGACTACCTACCATAATGACAAGGCTACCATCCAATGGAATAAAAAAAATCTTGACAACAAACTAGCTTTCATAATGACAAGGCTACCATCCATTGGAGTAACAAAAATATTGACAACATACTATGTTCCATAATAATAAGGCTACCATCCATTGGAGTAACAAAAATCTCAACAACATAGTACCTTCCATAATGACAAGGCTACCATCCAATGGAATAACAAAAATCTCGTCAAAAGACTACCTTCCCTAATGACAAGGCTACCATCCATTGGAGTAACAAAAATCTCGACAACAGACTACAGTCCATAATGAAAAGACTACCATCCAACGGAATAACAAAAATCTGGTCAACAGACTACCTTCCATAATGACAAGGCTTCCATCCATTGGAGTAACAAAAATTTGAACAACAGACTACCTTCCATAATGACAAGGCTACCATCCGTTGGAGTAACGTAAATCATAACAAAAGACTACCTTCGATAATGACAATGCTACCATCCATTGAGTAATAAAGATATCGACAACAGACTAGCTACCATAATTGCAAGGCTACCATCCAATGGAATAAAAAAAATCTCGACAATATACTACCTTCTAAAATGGCAAGGCTACCATCCATTGGAGTAACAAAAATATCAACAACAAACTACCTTCCATAATGACAAGGCTACCATTCATTGAGTAATAAAGATATTGACAACAAAATACCTACCATAATGAAAAGGCTACCATCCAATGGAATAACAAAAATCTCGACAACAGACTACCTTTCATAATGACAAGGCTACCATTCATTTGAGTAACATAAATATCGACAACAGACTACCTACCATAATGACAAGGCTACCATCCAATGGAATAACAACAATCTCGACAACATACTACCTTACATAATGACAAGGCTACAATCCATTGGAGTAACATAAATATCGACAACAGACTATGTTCCATAATGACAAGGCTACCATCCATTGGAGTAATAAAAATCTCGACAACAGACTACCTTCCATAATGGCAAGGCTACCATCCATTGGTGTAACAAAAATATCGACAATAGACTATGTTCCATAATAACAAGGCTACCATCCATTGGAGTTACAATAATCTCTACAGCAGACTACCTTCCATAATGACAAGGCTAACATCCATTGGAGTAATAAAATATCGATAACAGACTACCTTCAATAATGACAATGTACCATCGACTAGAGTAACAAAAATATCGACAACAGGGTACCTTCCACAATGAAAAGGCTACCATCCATTGGAGTAACAAATATCTCGACAACAGTCTACCTTTTTATAATGAGAAGGTTACCATCCATTGGAGTAATAAAAATCTGAACAACAGACTACCTTCCATAATGACAAGCCTACCATCCGTTGGAGTAACGTAAATATCAACGAAAGACTACCTTCTATAATGAAAAGGCTACCATCCATTGGAGTAACAAAAATCTCGACAATAGACTACCTTCCATAATGAAAAGGCTACCATCCATTGGAGTAACAAAAATCTCGATAAGAGACAACCTTCCATAATGACAAGGCTACCATCAATTGGAGTAACATGAATATCGACAATAGACTACCTTCCATAATCACAAGTCTACCATCCATTGGAGTAACAAAAATCTCGACACCAGACTACCTTCCATAATGACAAGGCTACCATCCATTGAGTAACAATGATATCGATAACAGACTACCTACCATAATGACAAGGCTACCGTCCAATGGAATAAAAAAAATCTTGACAACAAACTAGCTTTCATAATGACAAGGCTACCATCCATTGGAGTAACAAAAATATTGACAACATACTATGTTCCATAATAATAAGGCTACCATCCATTGGAGTAACAAAAATCTCAACAACATAGTACCTTCCATAATGACAAGGCTACCATCCAATGGAATAATAAAAATCTCGTCAACAGACTACCTTCCCTAATGACAAGGCTACCATCCATTGGAGTAACAAAAATCTCGACAACAGACTACATTCCATAATGAAAAGACTACCATCCAACGGAATAACAAAAATCTGGTCAACAGACTACCTTCCATAATGACAAGGCTTCCATCCATTGGAGTAACAAAAATTTGAACAACAGACTACCTTCCATAATGACAAGGCTACCATCCGTTGGAGTAACGTAAATCACAAGAAAAGACTACCTTCGATAATGACAATGCTACCATCCATTGAGTAATAAAGATATCAACAACAGACTACCTACCATAATTGCAAGGCTACCATCCAATGGAATAAAAAAAATCTCGACAATATACTACCTTCTATAATGGCAAGGCTACCATCCATTGGAGTAACAAAAATATCAACAACAGACTACCTTCCATAATGGCAAGGCTACCATTCATTGAGTAATAAAGATATTGACAACAAAATACCTACCATAATGAAAAGGCTACCATCCAATGGAATAACAAAAATCTCGACAACAGACTACCTTTCATAATGACAAGGCTACCATTCATTTGAGTAACATAAATATCGACAACAGACTACCTACCATAATGACAAGGCTACCATCCAATGGAATAACAACAATCTCGACAACATACTACCTTACATAATGACAAGGCTACAATCCATTGGAGTAACATAAATATCGACAACAGACTATGTTCCATAATGACAAGGCTACCATCCATTGTAGTAATAAAAATCTCGACAACTGACTACCTTCCATAATGGCAAGGCTACCATCCATTGGTGTTACAAAAATATCGACAATAGACTATGTTCCATAATAACAAGGCTACCATCCATTGGAGTTACAATAATCTCTACAGCAGACTACCTTCCATAATGACAAGGCTAACATCCATTGGAGTAATAAAATATCGATAACAGACTACCTTCAATAATGACAATGTACCATCCACTAGAGTAACAAAAATATCGACAACAGGGTACCTTCCACAATGAAAAGGCTACCATCCATTGGAGTAACAAATATCTCGACAACAGTCTACCTTTTTATAATGAGAAGGTTACCATCCATTGGAGTAATAAAAATCTGAACAACAGATTACCTTCCATAATGACAAGCCTACCATCCGTTGGAGTAACGTAAATATCAACGAAAGACTACCTTCTATAATGAAAAGGCTACCATCCATTGGAGTAACAAAAATCTCGACAATAGACTAACTTCCATAATTAAAAGGCTACCATCCATTGGAGTAACAAAAATCTCGATAAGAGACAACCTTCCATAATGACAAGGCTACCATCAATTGGATTAACATGAATATCGACAATAGACTACCTTCCATAATCACAAGTCTACCATCCATTGGAGTAACAAAAATCTCGACACCAGATTACCTTCCATAATGACAAGGCTACCATCCATTGAGTAACAATGATATCGATAACAGACTACCTACCATAATGACAAGGCTACCATCCAATGGAATAAAAAAAATCTTGACAACAAACTAGCTTTCATAATGACAAGGCTACCATCCATTGGAGTAACAAAAATATTGACAACATACTATGTTCCATAATAATAAGGCTACCATCCATTGGAGTAACAAAAATCTCAACAACATAGTACCTTCCATAATGACAAGGCTACCATCCAATGGAATAACAAAAATCTCGTCAACAGACTACCTTCCCTAATGACAAGGCTACCATCCATTGGAGTAACAAAAATCTCGACAACAGACTACAGTCCATAATGAAAAGACTACCATCCAACGGAATAACAAAAATCTGGTCAACAGACTACCTTCCATAATGACAAGGCTTCCATCCATTGGAGTAACAAAAATTTGAACAACAGACTACCTTCCATAATGACAAGGCTACCATCCGTTGGAGTAACGTAAATCATAACAAAAGACTACCTTCGATAATGACAATGCTACCATCCATTGAGTAATAAAGATATCGACAACAGACTAGCTACCATAATTGCAAGGCTACCATCCAATGGAATAAAAAAAATCTCGACAATATACTACCTTCTATAATGGCAAGGCTACCATCCATTGGAGTAACAAAAATATCGACAACAAACTACCTTCCATAATGACAAGGCTACCATTCATTGAGTAATAAAGATATTGACAACAAAATACCTACCATAATGAAAAGGCTACCATCCAATGGAATAACAAAAATCTCGACAACAGACTACCTTTCATAATGACAAGGCTACCATTCATTTGAGTAACATAAATATCGACAACAGACTACCTACCATAATGACAAGGCTACCATCCAATAGAATAACAACAATCTCGACAACATACTACCTTACATAATGACAAGGCTGCAATCCATTGGAGTAACATAAATATCGACAACAGACTATGTTCCATAATGACAAGGCTACCATCCATTGGAGTAATAAAAATCTCGAGAACAGACTACCTTCCATAATGGCAAGGCTACCATCAATTGGTGTAACAAAAATATCGACAATAGACTATGTTCCATAATAACAAGGCTACCATCCATTGGAGTTACAATAATCTCTACAGCAGACTACCTTCCATAATGACAAGGCTAACATCCATTGGAGTAATAAAATATCGATAACAGACTACCATCAATAATGACAATGTACCATCCACTAGAGTAACAAAAATATCGACAACAGGGTACCTTCCACAATGAAAAGGCTACCATCCATTGGAGTAACAAATATCTCGACAACAGTCTACCTTTTTATAATGAGAAGGTTACCATCCATTGGAGTAATAAAAATCTGAACAACAGACTACCTTCCATAATGACAAGCCTACCATCCGTTGGAGTAACGTAAATATCAACGAAAGACTACCTTCTATAATGATAAGGCTAACATCCATTGGAGTAACAAAAATCTAGACAATAGACTACCTTCCATAATGAAAAGGCTACCATCCATTGGAGTAACAAAAATCTCGATAAGAGACAACCTTCCATAATGACAAGGCTACCATCAATTGGAGTAACATGAATATCGACTACAGACTACGTTCCATAATGACAAGGCTACCATCCATTGGAGAAATAAAAATCTCGACAACAGACTACCTTCCATAATGACAAGGCTAGCATCCATTGGTGTAACAAAAATATCGACAACAGACTATGTTCCATAATAACAAGGCTACCATCCATTGGAGTTACAATAATCTCGACAGCAGACTACCTTCCATAATGACAAGGCTACCATCCATTGGAGTAATAAAATATCGATAACGGACTACCTTCAATAATGACAATGTACCATCCACTAGAGTAACAAAAATATCGACAACAGGGTACCTTCCATAATGAAAAGGCTACCATCCATTGGAGTAACAAATATCTCGACAACAGACTACCTTTTTATAATGAGAAGGTTACCATCCATTGGAGTAATAAAAATCTGAACAACAGACTACCTTCCATAATGACAAGCCTACCATCCGTTGGAGTAACGTAAATATCAACGAAAGACTACCTTCTATAATGAAAAGGCTACCATCCATTGGAGTAACAAAAATCTCGACAATAGACTACCTTCCCTAATGAAAAGGCTACCATCCATTGGAGTAACAAAAATCTCGATAACAGACAACCTTCCATAATGACAAGGCTACCATCAATTGGAGTAACATGAATATCGACAATAGACTACCTTCCATAATCACAAGTCTACCATCCATTGGACTAACAAAAATCTTGACACCAGACTACCTTCCATAATGACAAGGCTACCATCCATTGAGTAACAATGATATCGATAACAGACTACCTACCATAATGACAAAGCTACCATCCAATGGAATAAATAAAATCTTGACAACAAACTAGCTTTCTTAATGACAAGGCTACCATCCATTGGAGTAACAAAAATATTGACAACAGACTATGTTCCATAATAATAAGGCTACCATCCATTGGAGTAACAAAAATCTCAACAACATACTACCTTCCATAATGACAAGGCTACCATCCAATGGAATAACAAAAATCTCGTCAACAGACTACCTTCCCTAATGACAAGGCTGCCATCCATTGGAGTAACCAAAATCTCGACAACAGACTACATTCCATAATGAAAAGACTACCATCCAATGGAATAACAAAAATCTCGTCAACAGACTACCTTCCATAATGACAAGGCTTCCGTCCATTGGAGTAACAAAAATCTGAACAACAGACTACCTTCCATAATGACAAGTCTACCATCCGTTGGAGTAACGTAAATCACAACAAAAGACTACCTTCGATAATGACAAGGCTACCATCCATTGAGTAATAAAGATATCGACAACAGACTACCTACCATAATTGCAAGGCTACCATCCAATGGAATAACAAAAATCTCGACAATATACTACCTTCTATAATGGCAAGGCTACCATCCATTGGAGTAACAAAAATATCAACAACAGACTACCTTCCATAATGACAAGGCTACCATTCATTGAGTAATAAAGATATCGACAACAGAATACCTACCATAATGAAAAGGCTACCATCCAATGGAATAACAAAAATCTCGACAAAAGACTACCTTTCATAATGACAAGGCTACCATTCATTTGAGTAACATAAATATCGACAACAGACTACCTACCATAATGACAAGGCTACCATCCAATGGAATAACAACAATCTCGACAACATACTACCTTACATAATGACAAGGCTACAATCCATTGGAGTAACATAAATATCGACAACAGACTACGTTCAATAAGGACAAGGCTACCATCCATTGGAGTAATAAAAATCTCGACAACAGACTACCTTCCATAATGACAAGGCTACCATCCATTGGTGTAACAAAAATATCGACAACAGACTATGTTCCATAATAACAAGGCTACCATCCATTGGAGTTACAATAATCTCGACAGCAGACTACCTTCCATAATGACAAGGCTACCATCCATTGGAATAATAAAATATCGATAACAGACTACCTTCAATAATGACAATGTACCATCCACTAGAGTAACAAAAATATCGACAACAGGGTACCTTCCATAATGACAAGGTTACCATCCCTTGGAATAATAAAAATCTCGACAACAAACTACCTTCCATAATGAAAAGGCTACCATCCAATGGAATAACAAATATCTCGTCAACAGACTACCTTTCATAATGATAAGGCTACCATCCATTGGAGTAACAAAAATCAGAACAACAGACTACCTTCCATATTGACA
This sequence comes from Vicia faba, assembly GCA_948472305.1. Lineage (NCBI taxonomy): Eukaryota > Viridiplantae > Streptophyta > Magnoliopsida > Fabales > Fabaceae > Vicia > Vicia faba. Next base: position 658,482,604 of record OX451739.1, read on the forward strand.
AGGCTACCATCCGTTGGAGTAACGTAAATCTCAATGAAAGACTACCTTCCATAATGAAAAGGCTAGCATCCATTGGAGTAACAAAAATCTCAACAATAGACTACCTTCCATAATGACAAGACTACCATCCATTGGAGTAACAAAAATCTCGATAACAGACTACCTTCCATAATGACAAGGCTACCATCCATTGGAGTAACATGAATATCGACAACAGACTACCTTCCATAATGACAAGTCTACCATCCATTTGAGTAACAAAAATCTCGACACCGAACTACCTTCCATAATGACAAGGCTACCATCCATTAAGTAACAAAGATATCGACAACAGACTACCTACCATAATGACATGGCTACCATTAATGACAAGGCTACCATCCATTGGAGTAACAAAAATATTGACAACAGAATACGTTCCATAATAACAAGGCTACCATCCATTGGAGTAACAAAAATATCAACAATAGACTACTTTCCATAATGACAAGTATACCTTCCATTGGAGTAACAAAAATATCGACAACAAACTATGTTCCTGAATAAAAAGGCTACCATCCATTAGAGTTTCAAAAATCTCGACAACAGACTACCTTCAATGATGACAAGGCCTCCATCCAATGAAGTAACAAAAATCTCGACAACAGACTACCTTCCATAATGAAAAGGCTACCATCCAATGGAATAACAAAAATGTTGTCAACAGACTACATTCCATAACGACAAGGCTACCATACATTGGAGTAACAAATATTTGAACAACAAACTACCTTCCATAATGACAAGGCTACCATCCGTTGGAATAACGTAAATCTCAATAAAAGACTAACTTCCATAATGAAAAGGCTACCATCCATTGGAGTAAATAAAATCTCTACAATAGACTAGCTTCCATAATGACAAGGCTACCATCCATTGGAGTACCAAAAATCTCGATCACAGACTACCTTCCATAATAACAAGGCTACCATCCAATGGAATAACAAAAATCTCAACAACAAACTAGCTTTCATAATGACAAGGCTACCATCCATTGGAGTAACAAAAATCTCGACACCGAACTACCTTCCATAATGACAAGGCTACCATCCAATGGAATAACAAAAATCTCGTCAACAGACTACCTTTCATAATGATAAGGCTACCATCCATTGGAGTAACAAAAATCAAAACAACAGACTACCTTCCATATTGACAAGGCTACCATCCGTTGGAGTAACGTAAATCTCAATGAAAGACTACCTTCCATAATGAAAAGGCTACCATCCATTGGAGTAACAAAAATCTCAACAATGGACTACCTTCCATAGTGACAAGACTACCATCCATTGGAGTAACAAAAATCTCGATAACAGACTACATTCCATAATGAAAAGGCTACCATCCATTGGAGTAACATGAATATCGACAACAGACTACCTTCCATAATGACAAGTCTACCATCCATTGGAGTAACAAAAATCTCGACACCGAACTACCTTCCATAATGACAAGGCTACCATTCATTGAGTAATAAAGATATCGACAACAGAATACCTACCATAATGAAAAGGCTACCATCCAATGGAATAACAAAAATCTCGACAACATACTACCTTTCATGATGACAAGGCTACCATTCATTTGAGTAACATAAATATCGACAACAGACTACCTACCATAATGACAAGGCTACCATCCAATGGAATAACAACAATCTCGACAACATACTACCTTACATAATGACAAGGCTACCATCCAATGGAATAACAACAATCTCGACAACATACTACCTTACATAATGACAAGGCTACAATCCATTGGAGTAACATAAATATCGACAACAGACTACGTTCCATAATGACAAGGCTACCATCCATTGGAGTAATAAAAAACTCGACAACAGACTACCTTCCATAATGACAAGGCTACCATCCATTGGTGTAACAAAAATATCGACAACAGACTATGTTCCATAATAACAAGGCTACAATTCATTGGAGTTACAATAATCTCGACAGCAGACTACCTTCCATAATGACAAGGCTACCATCCATTGGAGTAATAAAATATTGATAACAGACTACCTTCAATAATGACAATGTACCATCCACTAGAGTAACAAAAATATCGACAACAGGGTACCTTCCATAATGACAAGGTTACCATCCCTTGGAATAATAAAAATCTCGACAACAAACTACCTTACATAATGAAAAGGCTACCATCCAATGGAATAACAAAAATCTCGTCAACAGACTACCTTTCATAATGATAAGGCTACCATCCATTGGAGTAACAAAAATCAAAACAACAGACTACCTTCCATATTGACAAGGCTACCATCCATTGGAGTAACGTAAATCTCAATGAAAGACTACCTTCCATAATGAAAAGGCTACCATCCATTGGAGTAACAAAAAGCTCAACAATGGACTACCTTCCATAGTGACAAGACTACCATCCATTGGAGTAACAAAAATCTCGATAACAGACTACATTCCATAATGACAAGGCTACCATCCATTGGAGTAACATGAATATCGACAACAGACTACCTTCCATAATGACAAGTCTACCATCCATTGGAGTAACAAAAATCTCGACACAGAACTACCTTCCATAATGACAAGGCTACCATCCATTGAGTAACAAAGATAACGACAACAGACTACCTACCATAATGACAAGGCTACCATTAAATGGAATAACAAAAGTCTCGAAAACAACTACCTTTCATAATGACAAGGCTACCATCCATTGGAGTAACAAAAATATTGACAACATAATACGTTCCATAATAACAAGGCTACCATCCATTGGAGTAACAAAAATATCAACAATAGACTACTTTCCATAATGACAAGTATACCTTCCATTGGAGTAACAAAAATATCGACAACAAACTTTGTTCCTTAATAAAAAGGCTACCATCCATTAGAGTTACAAAAATCTCGACAACAGACTACCTTCAATGATGACAAGGCTTCCATCCAATGTAGTAACAAAAATCTCGACAACATACTACCTTCCATAATGAAAAGGCTACCATCCAATGGAATAACAAAAATGTTGTCAACAGACTACCTTCCATAATGAAAAGGCTACCATACATTGGAGTAACAAATATTTGAACAACAAACTACCTTCCATAATGACAAGGCTACCATCTGTTGGAATAACATAAATCTCAATAAAAGACTAACTTCCATAATGAAAAGGCTACCATCCATTGGAGTAACAAAAATCTCTACAATAGACTACCTTCCATAATGACAAGGCTACCATCCATTGCAGTACCAAAATTATCGATCACAGACTACCTTCCATAATAACAAGGCTACCATCCAATGGAATAACAAAAATCTCAACAACAAACTAGCTCTCATAATGACAAGGCTACCATCCATTGGAGTAACAAAAATCTCGACACCGAACTACCTTCCATAATGACAAGGCTACCATCCATTGAGTAACAAAGATATCGACAACAGACTACCTACAATAATGACAAGGCTACCATTCAATGGAATAACAAAAGTCTCGAAAACAACTACCTTTAATAATGACAAGACTACCAGCCATTGAAGTAACAAAAATATCGACATAAGAAGGCTACCATCCATTGGAGTAACAAAAATATCAAAAATAGACTAATTTCCATAATGACAAGTCTACCATCCATTGGAGTAACAAAAATAACCACAACAAACTATGTTCCATAATAACAAGGCTACCATCCATTAGAGTTACAAAAATCTCGACAACAGACTACCTTCAATAATGACAAGGCTTCCATCCATTGAAGTAACCAAAATCTCGACAACAGACTACCTTCCATAATGAAAAGGCTACCATCCAATGGAATAACAAAAATGTCGTCAACAGACTACCTTCCATAATGACAAGGTTACCATTCATTGGAGTATCAAATATTTGAACAACAAACTACCTTCCATAATGACAAGGCTACCATCCGTTGGAATAACGTAAATCTCAATGAAAGACTAACTTCCATAATGAAAAGGCTACCATCCATTGGAGTAACAAAAATCTCGACAATAGACTACCTTTCATAATGACAAGGCTACCATCCATTGGAGTACCGAAAATCTCGATCACAGACTACCTTCCATAATAACAAGGCTACCATCCATTGGAGTAACATGAATATCGACAATAGACTACCTTCCATAATGACAAGTCTATCATCCATTGGAGTAACAAAAATTTCAAAACCAGACTACTTTCCATAATGACAAGGCTACCATCCATTGAATAACAAAGATATCGACAACAGACTACCTTTCATAATGACAAGGCTACCATCCGTTTGAGTAACAAAAATCTCGACAACAGACTACTTTTCATAATGACAAGGCTAGCTTCCAATTGAATAACAAAGATATCGACAACAGACTACCTTCAATAATGACAATGCTAGCATCCACTAGAGTAACAAAAATATCGACAACAGGGTACCTTCCATAATGACAAGGTTACCATCCAGTGGAGTATTTGAAATCTCAACGACATACTACCTTCCACAATGAAAAGGCTACCATCCATTGGAGTAACAAATATCTCGACAACAGACTACCTTTTTATAATGAGAAGGTTACCATCCTTTGGAGTAATAAAAATCTGAACAACAGACTACCTTCCATAATGACAAGCCTACCATCCGTTGGAGTAACGTAAATATCAACGAAAGACTACCTTCTATAATGAAAAGGCTACCATCCATTGGAGTAACAAAAATCTCGACAATAGACTACCTTCCATAATGAAAAGGCTACCATCCATTGGAGTAACAAAAATCTCGATAACAGACAACCTTCCATAATGACAAGGCTACCATCAATTGGAGTAACATGAATATCGATAATAGACTACCTTCCATAATCACAAGTCTACCATCCATTGGGGTAACAAAAATCTCGACACCAGACTACCTTCCATAATGACAAGGCTACCATCCATTGAGTAAGCATGATATCGATAACAGACTACCTACCATAATGACAAGGCTACCATCCCATGGAATAAAAAAAATCTCGACAATAAACTAACTTTCATAATGACAAGGCTACCATCCATTGGAGTAACAAAAATATTGACAACAGACTATGTTCCATAATAATAAGGCTACCATCCATTGGAGTAACAAAAATCTCAACAACATACTACCTTCCACAATGACAAGGCTACCATCCAATGGAATAACAAAAATCTCGTCAACAGAATACCTTCCCTAATGACAAGGCTACCATCCATTGGAGTAACAAAAATATTGACAACAGACTACATTCCATAATGAAAAGACTATCATCCATTGGAGTAATAAAAATCTCGACAACAAACTACCTTCCATAATGACAAGGCTACCATCCATTGGTGTAACAAAAATATCGACAACAGACTATGTACCATAATAACAAGGCTACCATTCATTGGAGTTACAATAATCTCGACAGCAGACTACCTTCCATAATGACAAGGCTACCATCCATTGGAGTAATAAAATATTGATAACAGACTACCTTAGATAATGACAATGTACCATCCACTAGAGTAACAAAAATATCGACAACAAGGTACCTTCCATAATGACAAGGTTACCATCCCTTGGAATAATAAAAATCTCGACAACAAACTACCTTACATAATGAAAAGGCTACCATCCAATGGAATAACAAAAATCTCGTCAACAGACTACCTTTCATAATGTTAAGGCTACCATCCGTTGGAGTAACAAAAATCTGAACAACAGACTACCTTCCATATTGACAAGGCTACCATCCGTTGGAGTAACGTAAATCTCAATGAAAGACTACCTTCCATAATGAAAAGGCTACCATCCATTGGAGTAACAAAAATCTCAACAATAGACTACCTTCCATAATGAGAAGACTACCATCCATTGGAGGAACAAAAATCTCGATAACAGACTACCTTCCATAATGACTAGGCTACCATCCATTGGAGTAACATGAATATCGACAACAGACTACCTTCCATAATGACAAGTCTACCATCCATTGGAATAACAAAAATCTCGACACCGAACTAACTTCCATAATGACAAGGCTACCATCCATTGAGTAACAAAGATATCGACAACAGACTACCTAGCATAATGACAAGGCTACAATTAAATGGAATAACAAAAGTCTCGAAAACAACTACCTTTCATATTGACAAGGCTACCATCCATTGGAGTAACAAAAATATTGACAACAGAATACGTTCCATAATAACAAGGCAACCATCCATTGGAGTAACAAAAATATCAAAAATAGACTACATTCCATAATGACAAATCTACCATCCATTGGAGTAACAAAAATATCGACAACAAACTATGTTCCATAATAACAAGGCTACCATCCATTAGAGTTACAAAAATCTCGACAACAGACTACCTTCAATAATGACAAGGCTTCCATCAATTGAAGTAACCAAAATCTCGACAACAGACTACCTTCCATAATGAAAAGGCTACCATCCAATGGAATAAAAAAAATGTCGTCAACAGACTACCTTCCATAATGACAAGGCTACCATCCATTGGAGTATCAAATATTTGAACAACAAACTACCTTCCAATTGACAAGGCTACCATCCGTTGGAATAACGTAAATCTCAATGAAAGACTAACTTCCATAATGAAAAGGCTACCATCCATTAGAGTAACAAAAATCTCTACAATAGAATACCTTCCATAATGACAAGGCTAGAATCCATTGGAGTACCAAAAATCTCGATCACCGACTACCTTCCATAATAACGAGGCTACCATCCAATGGAATAACAAAAATCTCAACAACAAACTAGCTTTCATAATGACAAGGCTACCATCCATTGGAGTAACAAAAATCTCGACACCGAACTACCTTCCATAATGACAAGGCTACCATCCATTGAGTAACAAAGATATCGACAACAGACTACCTACCATAATGATAAGGCTACCATCCAATGGAATAACAACAATCTTGACAACATACTACCTTACATAATGACAAGGCTACAATCCATTGGAGTAACATAAATATCGACAACAGACTACCTACCATAATGACGAGGCTACCATCCAATGGAATAACAACAATTTCGACAACATACTACCTTACATAATGACCAGGCTACAATCCATTGGAGTAACATAAATATCGACAATAGACTACCTTCCATAATGACAAGGATACCATCCATTGGAGTAATAAAAATCTCGACAAAAGACTACCTTCCATAATGACAAGGCTACCATCCAATGGAATAACCAAAATCTCGACAACATACTACCTTTCATAATGACAAGGCTACCATTCATTTGAGTAACATAAATATCGACAACAGACTACCTACCATAATGACAAGGCTACCATCCAATGGAATAACAACAATCTCGACAACATACTACCTTACATAATGACAAGGCTACAATCCATTGGAGTAACATAAATATCGAGTACAGACTACGTTCCATAATGACAAGGCTACCATCCATTGGAGTAATAAAAATCTCGACAACAGACTACCTTCCATAATGACAAGGCTACCATCCATTGGAGTAACAAAAATATTGACAACAAAATACGTTCCATAATGACAAGGCTACCATCCATTGGAGTAACAAAAATATCAACAATAGACTACTTTCCATAATAACAAGTATACCTTCCATTTGAGTAACAAAAATATCGACAACAAACTATGTTCTTTAATAAAAAGGCTACCATCCATTAGAGTTACAAAAATCTCGACAACAGACTACCTTCAATGATGACAAGGCTTCCATCCAATGAAGTAACAAAAATCTCGACAACAGACTACCTTCCATAATGAAAAGGCTACCATCCAATGGAATAACAAAAATGTTGTCAACAGACTACATTCCATAATGACAAGGCTACCATACATTGGAGTAACAAATTTTTGAACAACAAACTACCTTCCATATTGACAAGGCTACCATCCGTTGGAATAACGTAAATCTCAATGAAAGACTAACTTCCATAATGAAAAGGCTACCATCCATTAGAGTAACAAAAATATCGACAACAGACTACCTATCATAATGACAAGGCTACCATCCAATGGAATAACAAAAATCTCGACAACATACTACCTTACATAATGACAAGGCTACCATCCAATGGAATAACAACAATCTCGACAACATACTACCTTACATAATGAAAAGGCTACAATCCATTGGAGTAACATAAATATCGACAACAGACTACGTTCCATAATGACAAGGTTACCAGCCATTGGAGTAATAAAAATCTCGACAATAGACTACCTTCCATAATGACAAGGCTACCATCCATTGGTGTAACAAAAATATCGACAACAGACTATGTTCCATAATAACAAGACTACCATTCATTGGAGTTACAATAAACTCGACAGCAGACTACCTTCCATAATGACAAGGCTACCATCCATTGGAGTAATAAAATATTGACAGCAGACTACCTTCCATAATGACAAGGCTACCATCCAATGGAATAACAACAATCTCGACAACATACTACCTTACATAATGACAAGGCTACCATCCACTAGAGTAACAAAAATATCGACAACAGGGTACCTTCCATAATGACAAGGTTACCATCCCTTGGAATAATAAAAATCTCGACAACAAACTACCTTACATAATGAAAAGGCTACGATCCAATGGAATAACAAAAATCTCGTCAACAGACTACCTTTCATAATGATAAGGCTACCATCCATTGGAGTAACAAAAATCAAAACAACAGACTACCTTCCATATTGACAAGGCTACCATCCATTGGAGTAACGTAAATCTCAATGAAAGACTACCTTCCATAATGAAAAGGCTACCATCCATTGGAGTAACAAAAATCTCAACAATAGACTACCTTCCATAATGACAAGACTACCATCCATTGGAGTAACAAAAATCTCGATAACAGACTACCTTCCATAATGACAAGGCTACCATCCATTGGAGTAACATGAATATCGACAACAGACTACCTTCCATAATGACAAGTCTACCATCCATTGGAGTAACAAAAATCTCGACACCGAACTACCTTCCATAATGACAAGGCTACCATCCATTGGAGTAACATGAATATCGACAACAGACTACCTTCCATAATGACAAGTCTACCATCCATTGGAGTAACAAAAATCTCGACACCGAACTACCTTCCATAATGACAAGGCTACCATTAAATGGAATAACAAAAGTCTCGAAAACAACTACCTTTCATAATGACAACTCTACCATCCATTGGAGTAACAAAAATATTGACAACATAATACGTTCCATAATAACAAGGCTACCATCCATTGGAGTAACAAAAATATCAACAATATACTACTTTCCATAATGACAAGTATACCTTCCATTGAAGTAACAAAAATATCGACAACAAACTATGTTCCTTAATAAAAAGGCTACCATCCATTAGAGTTACAAAATCTCGACAACAGACTACCTTCAATGATGACAAGGCTTCCATCCAATGAAGTAACAAAAATCTCGACAACAGACTACCTTCAATAATGAAAAGGCTACCATCCAATGGAATAACAAAAATGTTGTCAACAGACTACATTCCATAATGACAAGGCTATCATACATTGGAGTAACAAATATTTGAACAACAAACTACCTTCCATAATGACAAGGCTACCATCCGTTGGAATAACATAAATCTCAATAAAAGACTAACTTCCATAATGAAAAGGCTACCATCCATTGGAGTAACAAAAATCTCTACAATAGACTACCTTCCATAATGACAAGGCTACCATCCATTGGAGTACCAAAATTCTCGATCACAGACTACCTTCCATAATAACAAGGCTACCATCCAATGGAATAACAAAAATCTCAACAACAAACTAGCTTTCATAATGACAAGGCTACCATCCATTGGAGTAACAAAAATCTCGACACCGAACTACCTTCCATAATGACAAGGCTACCATCCATTGAGTAACAAAGATATCGACAACAGACTACCTACCATAATGATAAGGCTACCATTCAATGGAATAACAAAAGTCTCGAAAACAACTACCTTTCATAATGACAAGGCTACCTTCCATTGGAGTAACAAAAATATTGACAACAGAATACGTTCCATAATAACAAGGCTACCATCCATTGGAGTAACAAAAATCTCAACAATAGACTACTTTCCATAATGACAAGTCTAACATCCATTGGAGTAACAAAAATATCGACAACAAACTATGTTCCTTAATAACAAGGATACCATCCATTAGAGTTACAAAAATCTCGACAACAGACTACCTTCAATGATGACAAGGCTTCCATCCATTGAAGTAACAAAAATCTCGACAACAGACTACCTTCCATAGTGAAAAGGCTACCATCCAATGGAATAACAAAAATGTCGTCAACAGAATACCTTCCATAATGACAAGGCTACCATCCATTAGAGTAACAAATATTTGAACAATAAACTACCTTCCATAATGACAAGGCTCCCATCCGTTGGAATAACATAAATCTCAATGAAATACTAACTTCCATAATGAAAAGGCTACCATCCATTGGAGTAACAAAAATCTCGACAATACACTACCTTTCATAATGACAAGGCTACCATCCATTGGAGTACCAAAAATCTCGAAAACAGACTTCCTTCCATATTGACAAGGCTACCATCCATTGGAGTAACATGAATATCGACAACAGACTACCTTCCATAATGACAAGTCTACCATCCATTAGAGTAACAAAAATTTCGAAACCAGACTACTTTCCATAATGACAAGGCTAACATCCATTGAGTCCAAAATATATTGACAACAAACTACCTACAATAATGACAAGGCTACCATCCAATGGAATAACAAAAATCTCAATAACAAACTAGCTTTCATAATGACAACGCTACCATCCATTGGAGTAATAAAAATATCGACACCAAACTACCTTCCATAATGACAAGGCTATCATCCATTGTGTAACAAAGATATCGACAACAGACTTCCTACCATAATGACAAGGCTACCATTCAATGGAATAACAAAAGTCTCGAAAACAACTACCTTTCATAATGACAAGGCTAACATCCATTGGAGTTACAAAAATATCGACAACAGAATACATTCCATAATGACAAGTCTACCATCCATTGGAGTAACAAAAATATCGAAAACAAACTATGTTCCATAATAACAAGGCTACCATCCATTAGAGTTACAAAAATCTCGACAACAGACTACCTTCAATAATGACAAGGCTTCCATCCATTGAAGTAACAAAAATATCGACAACTGACTACCTTGCATAATGAAAAGGCTACCATCCAATGGAATAACGAAAATGTCGTCAACAGACTACCTTCCATAATGACAAGGCTACCATCCATTAGAGTAACAAATATTTGAACAACAAACTACCTTCCATAATGACAAGGCTACCATCTGTTGGAACCACGTAAATCTCAATGAAAGACTAACTTCCATAATGAAAAGGCTACCATCCATTGGAGTAACAAAAATCTCGACAATAGACTACCTTCCATAATGACAAGGCTACCATCCATTGGAGTACCAAAAATCTCGATCACAGACTACCTTACATAATAACAAGGATTCCATCCATTGGAGTAACATGAATAACGACAACAGACTACCTTCCATAATGACAAGTTTATAATCCATTGGAGTAACAAAAATTTCGACACTAGACTACTTTCCATAATGACAAGGCTACCATCCATTGAGTCACAACGATATCGACAACAAACTATCTACCATAATGACAAGGCTACCATCCAATGGAATAACAAAAATCTCAACAACAAACTAGCTTTCATAATGACAAGGCTACCATCCATTGGAGTAACAAAAATATTGACAACAAACTACGTTCCATAATAACAAGGCTACCATCCATTGGAGTAACAAAAATCTCAACAACAGACTACCTTCCATAATGACAAGGCTACCATCCATTGGAGTAACAAAAATCTCGACGACAGACTACCTTCCATAATGAAAAGGCTACCATCCAATGAAATAACTAAAATCTGGTCAACAGACTACCTTCTATAATGGCAAGGCAACCATCCATTCGAGTAACGAAAATCTGAATAACAGACTACCTTCCATAATGACTAGGCTACCATCCATTGGAGTAACGTAAATCGCAAGGAAATACTACCTTCCGTAATGACAAGGCTACCATCCATTGAGTAACAAAGATATCGACAACAGACAACCTACCATAATGACAAGGCTACCATTCAATGGAATAATAAAAATCTCGACAATAGACTACCTTTCATAATAACAAGGCTACAATCTATTAGAGTTACAAAAATCTCTACAACGGACTACCTTCAATAATGACAAGGCTACCATCCATTGGAGTAACAAAAATCTCGACAACAGACTACCTTCCATAATGGAAAGGCTACCATCCAATGGAATAACAAAAATGTCGTCAACAAACTACCTTCCATAATGAAAAGGCTACCATCCATTGGAGTAACAAATATTTGAACAACAAACTACCTTCCATAATGACAAGGCTCCCATCCGTTGGAATAACGTAAATCTCAATGAAATACTAACTTCCATAATGAAAAGGCTACCATCCATTGGAGTAACAAAAATCTCAACAATACACTACCTTCCATAATGACAAGGATACCATCCATTGGAGTACCAAAAATCTTGATAACAGACTAGCTTCCATAATGACAAGTCTACCATCCATTAGAGTAAAAAAACTTTCGACACCAGACTACTTTCCATAATGCAAAGGCTACCATCCATTGAGTCCAAAAGATATCGACAACAAACTACCTACCATAATGACAAGGCTACCATCCAATGGAATAACAAAAATCTCAACAACAAACTAGCTTTCATAATGACAAGGCTACCATCCATTGGAGTAACAAAAATATCGACACCAAACTACCTTCCATAATGACAAGGCTACCATCCATTGTGTAACAAAGATATCGACAACAGACTACCTACCATAATGACAAGGCTACCATCCATTGGAGTAACAAAAATATCGACAACAGAATACGTTCTATAATAAGAAGGCTACCATCCATTGGAGTAACAAAAATATCAACAACAGACTACTTTCCATAATGACAAGTCTACCATCCATTGGAGTAACAAAAATATCAACAACAAACTATGTTCCATAATAACAAGGCTACCATCCATTAGAGTTACAAAAATCTCGACAACAGACTACCTTCAATAATGACAAGGCTTCCATCCATTGAAGTAACAAAAATCTCGACAACTGACTACCTTCCATAATGAAAAGGCTACCATCCAATGGAATAACAAAAATGTCGTCAACAGACTACCTTCCATAATGACAAGGCTACCATCCATTGGAGTAACAAATATTTGAACAACAAACTACCTTCCATAATGACAAGGCTACCATCCGTTGGAACCACGTAAATCTCAATGAAAGAATAACTTCCATAATGAAAAGGCTACCATCCATTGGAGTAACAAAAATCTCGACAATAGACTACCTTCCATAATGACAAGGCTACCATCCATTGGAGTACCAAAAATCTCGATCACAGACTACCTTCCATAATAACAAGGCTACCATCCATTGGAGTAACATGAATATCGACAACAAACTACCTTCCATAATGACAAGTCTATCATCCATTGGAGTACCAAAAATTTAGACACCAGACTACTTTCCATAAGGACAAGGCTACCATCAATTGAGTCACAAAGATATCGACAACAAACTACCTACCATAATGACAAGGCTACCATCCAATGGAATAACAAAAATCTCAACAACAAACTTGCTTTCATAATGACAAGGCTACCATCCATTGGAGTAACAAAAATTTAGACACCAGACTACTTTCCATAAGGACAAGGCTACCATCCATTGAGTCACAAAGATATAGACAACTACCTACCATAATGACAAGGCTACCATCCAATGGAATAACAAAAATCTCAACAACAAACTTGCTTTCATAATGACAAGGCTACCATCCATTGGAGTAACAAAAATATTGACAACAAACTACGTTCCATAATAACAAGGCTACCATCCATTGGAGTAACAAAAAGCTCAACAACAGACTACCTTCCATAATGATAAGGCTACCATCCATTGGAGTAACAAAAATCTCGACGACAAACTACCTTCCATAATGAAAAGGCTACCATCCAATGAAATATCAAAAATCTCGTCAACAGACTACCTTCCATAATGACAAGGCAACCATCCATTCGAGTAACGAAAATCTGAATAATGGACAACCTTCCATAATGACTAGGCTACCATCCATTGGAATAACGTAAATCGCAAGGAAAGACTACCTTCCGTAATGAGAAGGCTACGATCCATTGAGTAACATAAATATCGACAACAGACTACATTCCATAATGACAAGGCTACCATCCATTGGAGTAACAAAAATCTTGACATCAAACTACCTTCCATAATGACAAGGATACCATACATTTGAGTAACAAAAATATCGACAATGGACTACCTTCCATAATGACAAGGCTACCATACATTGGAGTAACAAAAATATCGACAACAAACTCTCTTCCATAATAACAAGGCTACCATCCATTGGAGTTACAAAAATCTCGACAACAGACTACCTTCCATAATGACCAGGCTACTATCAATTTGAGTAACAAAAATATTGACAACAGACTATGTTCCATAATAAAAAGGCTACCATCCATTTGAGTTACAAAAATCTCTACAACGGACTACCTTCAATACTGACAAGGCTACAACCCATTGGAGTAACAAAAATCTCGACAATAGACTACCTTCTATAATGGAAAGGCTACCATCCAATAGAGTAACAAAAATCTCGACAACAGACTACCTTCAATAATGACAAGGCTACCATCCATTGGAGTAACAAAAATATCGTCAACAGACTACCTTCCATAATGAAAAGGCTACCATCCAATGGAATAAAAAAAAATTTTATAACAAACTACCTTCCATAATGACAAGGCTAACATCTGTTGGAGTAACAAAAAATCTCGACAATAGACTACCTTCTATAATGACAAGGTTACCATCCATTAGAGTAACAAAAATCTTGGTAACAAAGTACTTTCCATAATGACAAGGCTACCATCCATTGGAGTAACTAAAATATCAAAAACAGACTACCTTCCATAATGACAAGTCTACCATCCATTGGAGTAACAAAAATCTCGACAATAGACTAACTTCCATAAAGACAAGGCTACCATCCATTGGAGTAACAAAAATCTCAACAATAGACTAACTTCCATAATGACAAGGCAACCATCCATTGGAGTAACAAAAATCTCAACACCAGACTACCTTCCATAATAACAAGGATACCATCCATTGAGTTACAAAGATATTGAAGTAACAAAAATATTGAAACAGACTACGTTCCATAATAACAAGGCTACCATCCATTGGAGTAACAAAAATCTCAACAACAGACTACGTTCCATAATAACAAGGCTACCATCCATTGGAGTAACAAAAATCTCAACAACAGACTAACTTCCATAATAATAAGGGTACCATCCATTGGAGTTACAAAAATCCCGACAATAGACTACCTTCCATAATGACAAGGCTACCATCCATTAGAGTAACAAAAATATCGAAAACAGACTATGTTCCATAATAACAAGGCGACCATTCATTAGAGTTATAAAAATCTTGACAACAGACTACCTTTAATAATGACAAGGCTACCATCCATTGGAGTAACAAAAATCTCGACAACAAACTACCTTCCATAATGGAAAGGCTACCATCCAATGGAATAACAAAAATCTCGTCAACAGACTACGTTCCATAACGACAAGGCTACGATCCATTGGAGTAAAAAAATTTGAACAACATACTACCTTCCATAATGAGAATGCTACCATCCACTAGAGTAACAAAAATATCGAGAACAGGGTACCATCCATAATAACAAGGCTACTATACATTGGAGTTACAAAAATCTCGACAACAGACTACCTTCCATAATGAAAAGGCTACCATCCATTGGAGTAACAAATATCTCAACAATAGACTAACTTCCATAATGACAAGACTACCATCCATTGGAGTAACAAAAATCTCGATAACAGACTACCTTCCATAATGACAAGGCTACCATCCATTGGAGTAACATGAATATCGACAACAGACTACCTTCCATAATGACAAGTCTACCATCCATTGGAGTAACAAAAATCTCGACACCGAACTACCTTCCATAATGACAAGGCTACCATTAAATGGAATAACAAAAGTCTCGAAAACAACTACCTTTCATAATGACAAGTCTACCATCCATTGGAGTAACAAAAATATTGACAACATAATACGTTCCATAATAACAAGGCTACCATCCATTGGAGTAACAAAAATATCAACAATAGACTACTTTCCATAATGACAAGTATACCTTCCATTGGAGTAACAAAAATATCGACAACAAACTATGTTCCTTAATAAAAAGGCTACCATCCATTAGAGTTAAAAAAATCTCGACAACAGACTACCTTCAATGATGACAAGGCTTCCATCCAATGAAGTAACAAAAATCTCGACAACAAACTACCTTCAATAATGAAAAGGCTACCATCCAATGGAATAACAAAAATGTTGTCAACAGACTACATTCCATAATTACAAGGCTATCATACATTGGAGTAAAAAATAATTGAACAACAAACTACCTTCCATAATGACAAGGCTACCATCCGTTGGAATAACATAAATCTCAATAAAAGACTAACTTCCATAATGAAAAGGCTACCATCCATTGGAGTAATAAAAATCTCTACAATAGACTACCTTCCATAATGACAAGGCTACCATCCATTGGAGTACCAAAATTCTCGATGACAGACTACCTTCCATAATAACAACGCTACCATCCAATGGAATAACAAAAATCTCAACAACAAACTAGCTTTCATAATGACAAGGCTACCATCCATTGGAGTAACAAAAATCTCGACACCGAACTACCTTCCATAATGACAAGGCTACCATCCATTGAGTAACAAAGATATCGACAACAGACTACCTACCATAATGACAAGGCTACCATTCAATGGAATAACAAAAGTCTCGAAAACAACTACCTTTCATAAAGACAAGGCTACCTTCCATTGGAGTAACAAAAATATTGACAACAGAATACGTTCCATAATAACAAGGCTACCATCCATTGGACTAACAAAAATCTCAACAATAGACTACTTTCCATAATGACAAGTCTAACACCCATTGGACTAACAAAAATATCGACAACAAACTATGTTCCTTAATAACAAGGCTACCATCCATTAGAGTTACAAAAATCTCGACAATAGACTACCTTCAATGATGACAAGGCTTCCATCCATTGAATTAACAAAAATCTCGACAACAGACTACCTTCCATAATGAAAAGGCTACCATCCAATGGAATAACAAAAATGTCGTCAACAGACTACCTTCCATAATGACAAGGCTACCATCAATTGGAGTAACAAATATTTGAACAACAAACTACCTTCCATAATGACAAGGCTCCCATCCGTTGGAATAACATAAATCTCAATGAAATACTAACTTCCATAATGAAAAGGCTACCATCCATTGGAGTAACAAAAATCTCGACAATACACTACCTTCCATAATGACAAGGCTACCATCCATTGGAGTAACATGAATATCGACAACAGACTACCTTCCATAATGACAAGTCTACCATCCATTAGAGTAACATAAATTTCGACACCAGACTACTTTCCATAATGACAAGGCTAACATCCATTGAGTCCAAAATATATTGACAACAAACTACCTACAATAATGACAAGGCTACCATCCAATGGAATAACAAAAATCTCAATAACAAACTAGCTTTCATAATGACAACGCTACCATCCATTGGAGTAATAAAAATATCGACACCAAACTACCTTCCATAATGACAAGGCTACCATCCATTGTGTAACAAAGATATCGGCAACAGACTACCTACCATAATGACAAGGCTACCATTCAATGGAATAACAAAAGTCTCGAAAACAACTACCTTTCATAATGACAAGGCTAACATCCATTGGAGTTACAAAAATATCGACAACAGAATACGTTCCATAATAAGAAGGCTACCATCCATTAGAGTAACAAAAATATCAACAACAGACTACTTTCCATAATGACAAGTCTACCATCCATTGGAGTAACAAAAATATCGACAACAAACTATGTTCCATAATAACAAGGCTACCATCCATTAGAGTTACAAAAATCTTGACAACAGACTACCTTCAATAATGACAAGGCTTCCATCCATTGAAGTAACAAAAATCTCGACAACTGACTACCTTCCATGATGAAAAGGCTACCATCCAATGGAATAACGAAAATGTCGTCAACAGACTACCTTCCATAATGACAAGGCTACCATCTATTGGAGTAACAAATATTTGAACAACAAACTACCTTCCATAATGACAAGGCTACCATCCGTTGGAACCATGTAAATCTCAATGAAAGACTAACTTCCATAATGAAAAGGCTACCATCCATTGGAGTAACAAAAATCTCAACAATAGACTACCTTCCATAATGACAAGGCTACCATCCATTGGAGTACCAAAAATCTCGATCACAGACTACCTTACATAATAACAAGGCTACCATCCATTGGAGTAACATGAATAACGACAACAGACTACCTTCCATAATGACAAGTCTATCATCCATTGGAGTAACAAAAATTTCGACACCAGACTACTTTCCATAATGACAAGGCTACCATCCATTGGAGTAATAAAAATATCGACACCAAACTACCTTCCATAATGACAAGGCTACCATCCATTGTGTAACAAAGATATCGATAACAAACTACCTACCATAATGACAAGGCTACCATTCAATGGAATAACAAAAGTCTCGAAAACAACTACCTTTCATAATGACAAGGCTAACATCCATTGGAGTTACAAAAATATCGACAACAGAATACGTTCCATAATAAGAAGGCTACCATCCATTAGAGTAACAAAAATATCAACAACAGACTACTTTCCATAATGACAAGTCTACCATCCATTGGAGTAACAAAAATATCGACAACAAACTATGTTCCATAATAACAAGGCTACCATCCATTAGAGTTACAAAAATCTTGACAACAGACTACCTTCAATAATGACAAGGCTAACATCCATTGAAGTAACAAAAATCTCGACAACTGACTACCTTCCATGATGAAAAGGCTACCATCCAATGGAATAACGAAAATGTCGTCAACAGACTACCTTCCATAATGACAAGGCTACCATCCATTGGAGTAACAAATATTTGAACAACAAACTACCTTCCATAATGACAAGGCTACCATCCGTTGGAACCATGTAAATCTCAATGAAAGACTAACTTCCATAATGAAAAGGCTACCATCCATTGGAGTAACAAAAATCTCAACAATAGACTACCTTCCATAATGACAAGGCTACCATCCATTGGAGTACCAAAAATCTCGATCACAGACTACCTTACATAATAACAAGGCTACCATCCATTGGAGTAACATGAATAACGACAACAGACTACCTTCCATAATGACAAGTCTATCATCCATTGGAGTAACAAAAATTTCGACACCAGACTACTTTCCATAATGACAAGGCTACCATCCATTGAGTCACAACGATATCGACAACAAACTATCTACCATAAAGACAAGGCTATCATCCAATGGAATAACAAAAATCTCAACAACAAACTAGCTTTCATAATGACAAGGCTACCATCCATTGGAGTAACAAAAATATTGACAACAAACTACGTTCCATAATAACAAGGCTACCATCCATTGGAGTAACAAAAATCTCAACAACAGACTACGTTCCATAATAACAAGGCTACCATCCATTGGAGTAACAAAAATCTCAACAACAGACTAACTTCCATAATAATAAGGGTACCATCCATTGGAGTTACAAAAATCCCGACAATAGACTACCTTCCATAATGACAAGGCTACCATCCATTAGAGTAACAAAAATATCGACAACAGACTATGTTCCATAATAACAAGGCGACCATTCATTAGAGTTACAAAAATCTCGACAATAGACTACCTTTAATAATGACAAGGCTACCATCCATTGGAGTAACAAAAATCTCGACAACAGACTACCTTCCATAATGGAAAGGCTACCATCCAATGGAATAACAAAAATCTCGTCAACAGACTACGTTCCATAACGACAAGGCTACGATCCATTGGAGTAAAAAAATTTGAACAACATACTACCTTCCATAATGAGAATGCTACCATCCACTAGAGTAACAAAAATATCGAGAACAGGGTACCATCCATAATAACAAGGCTACTATACATTGGAGTTACAAAAATCTCGACAACAGACTACCTTCCATAATGAAAAGGCTACCATCCATTGGAGTAACAAATATCTCAACAATAGACTAACTTCCATAATGACAAGACTACCATCCATTGGAGTAACAAAAATCTCGATAACAGACTACCTTCCATAATGACAAGGCTACCATCCATTGGAGTAACATGAATATCGACAACAGACTACCTTCCATAATGACAAGTCTACCATCCATTGGAGTAACAAAAATCTCAACACCGAACTACCTTCCATAATGACAAGGCTACCATCCATTGAGTAACAAAGATATCGACAATAGACTACCTACCATAATGACAAGGCTACCATTAAATGGAATAACAAAAGTCTCGAAAACAACTACCTTTCATAATGACAAGTCTACCATCCATTGGAGTAACAAAAATATTGACAACATAATACGTTCCATAATAACAAGGCTACCATCCATTGGAGTAACAAAAATATCAACAATAGACTACTTTCCATAATGAAAAGTATACCTTCCATTGGAGTAACAAAAATATCGACAACAAACTATGTTCCTTAATAAAAAGGCTACCATCCATTAGAGTTACAAAAATCTCGACAACAGACTACCTTCAATGATGACAAGGCTTCCATCCAATGAAGTAACAAAAATCTCGACAACAAACTACCTTCAATAATGAAAAGGCTACCATCCAATGGAATAACAAAAATGTTGTCAACAGACTACATTCCATAATGACAAGGCTATCATACATTGGAGTAACAAATAATTGAACAACAAACTACCTTCCATAATGACAAGGCTACCATCCGTTGGAATAACATAAATCTCAATAAAAGACTAACTTCCATAATGAAAAGGCTACCATCCATTGGAGTAATAAAAATCTCTACAATAGACTACCTTCCATAATGAAAAGGCTACCATCCATTGGAGTACCAAAATTCTCGATGACAGACTACCTTCCATAATAACAACGCTACCATCCAATGGAATAACAAAAATCTCAACAACAAACTAGCTTTCATAATGACAAGGCTACCATCCATTGGAGTAACAAAAATCTCGACACCGAACTACCTTCCATAATGACAAGGCTACCATCCATTGAGTAACAAAGATATCGACAAAAGACTACCTACCATAATGACAAGGCTACCATTCAATGGAATAACAAAAGTCTCGAAAACAACTACCTTTCATAAAGACAAGGCTACCTTCCATTGGAGTAACAAAAATATTGACAACAGAATACGTTCCATAATAACAAGGCTACCATCCATTGGACTAACAAAAATCTCAACAATAGACTACTTTCCATAATGACAAGTCTAACACCCATTGGACTAACAAAAATATCGACAACAAACTATGTTCCTTAATAACAAGGCTACCATCCATTAGAGTTACAAAAATCTCGACAATAGACTACCTTCAATGATGACAAGGCTTCCATCCATTGAAGTAACAAAAATCTCGACAACAGACTACCTTCCATAATGAAAAGGCTACCATCCAATGGAATAACAAAAATGTCGTCAACAGACTACCTTCCATAATGACAAGGCTACGATCAATTGGAGTAACAAATATTTGAACAACAAACTACCTTCCATAATGACAAGGCTCCCATCCGTTGGAATAACATAAATCTCAATGAAATACTAACTTCCATAATGAAAAGGCTACCATCCATTGGAGTAACAAAAATCTCGACAATACACTACCTTCCATAATGACAAGGCTACCATCCATTGGAGTACCAAAAATCTCGATAACAGACTACCTTCCATATTGACAAGGCTACCATCCATTGGAGTAACATGAATATCGACAACAGACTACCTTCCATAATGACAAGTCTACCATCCATTAGAGTAACATAAATTTCGACACCAGACTACTTTCCATAATGACAAGGCTAACATCCATTGAGTCCAAAATATATTGACAACAAACTACCTACAATAATGACAAGGCTACCATCCAATGGAATAACAAAAATCTCAATAACAAACTAGCTTTCATAATGACAACGCTACCATCCATTGGAGTAATAAAAATATCGACACCAAACTACCTTCCATAATGACAAGGCTACCATCCATTGTGTAACAAAGATATCGACAACAGACTACCTACCATAATGACAAGGCTACCATTCAATGGAATAACAAAAGTCTCGAAAACAACTACCTTTCATAATGACAAGGCTAACATCCATTGGAGTTACAAAAATATCGACAACAGAATACGTTCCATAATAAGAAGGCTACCATCCATTAGAGTAACAAAAATATCAACAACAGACTACTTTCCATAATGACAAGTCTACCATCCATTGGAGTAACAAAAATATCGACAACAAACTATGTTCCATAATAACAAGGCTACCATCCATTAGAGTTACAAAAATCTTGACAACAGACTACCTTCAATAATGACAAGGCTTCCATCCATTGAAGTAACAAAAATCTCGACAACTGACTACCTTCCATGATGAAAAGGCTACCATCCAATGGAATAACGAAAATGTCGTCAACAGACTACCTTCCATAATGACAAGGCTACCATCCATTGGAGTAACAAATATTTGAACAACAAACTACCTTCCATAATGACAAGGCTACCATCCGTTGGAACCATGTAAATCTCAATGAAAGACTAACTTCCATAATGAAAAGGCTACCATCCATTGGAGTAACAAAAATCTCAACAATAGACTACCTTCCATAATGACAAGGCTACCATCCATTGGAGTACCAAAAATCTCGATCACAGACTACCTTACATAATAACAAGGCTACCATCCATTGGAGTAACATGAATAACGACAATAGACTACCTTCCATAATGACAAGTCTATCATCCATTGGAGTAACAAAAATTTCGACACCAGACTACTTTCCATAATGACAAGGCTACCATCCATTGGAGTAATAAAAATATCGACACCAAACTACCTTCCATAATGACAAGGCTA
This sequence comes from Vicia faba, assembly GCA_948472305.1. Classification (NCBI taxonomy): domain Eukaryota; kingdom Viridiplantae; phylum Streptophyta; class Magnoliopsida; order Fabales; family Fabaceae; genus Vicia; species Vicia faba. The sequence goes on from OX451739.1 coordinate 658,505,997, forward strand.
CCATCCATTGTGTAACAAAGATATCGACAACAGACTACCTACCATAATGACAAGGCTACCATTCAATGGAATAACAAAAGTCTCGAAAACAACTACCTTTCATAATGACAAGGCTAACATCCATTGGAGTTACAAAAATATCGACAACAGAATACGTTCCACAATAAGAAGGCTACCATCCATTAGAGTAACAAAAATATCAACAACAGACTACTTTCCATAATGACAAGTCTACCATCCATTGGAGTAAAAAAAATATCGACAACAAACTATGTTCCATAATAACAAGGCTACCATCCATTAGAGTTACAAAAATCTTGACAACAGACTACCTTCAATAATGACAAGGCTTCCATCCATTGAAGTAACAAAAATCTCGACAACTGACTACCTTCCATGATGAAAAGGCTACCATCCAATGGAATAACGAAAATGTCGTCAACAGACTACCTTCCATAATGACAAGGCTACCATCCATTGGAGTAACAAATATTTGAACAACAAACTACCTTCCATAATGACAAGGCTACCATCCGTTGGAACCATGTAAATCTCAATGAAAGACTAACTTCCATAATGAAAAGGCTACCATCCATTGGAGTAACAAAAATCTCAACAATAGACTACCTTCCATAATGACAAGGCTACCATCCATTGGAGTACCAAAAATCTCGATCACAGACTACCTTACATAATAACAAGGCTACCATCCATTGGAGTAACATGAATAACGACAACAGACTACCTTCCATAATGACAAGTCTATCATCCATTGGAGTAACAAAAATTTCGACACCAGACTACTTTCCATAATGACAAGGCTACCATCCATTGAGTCACAACGATATCGACAACAAACTATCTACCATAAAGACAAGGCTATCATCCAATGGAATAACAAAAATCTCAACAACAAACTAGCTTTCATAATGACAAGGCTACCATCCATTGGAGTAACAAAAATATTGACAACAAACTACGTTCCATAATAACAAGGCTACCATCCATTGGAGTAACAAAAATCTCAACAACAGACTACGTTCCATAATAACAAGGCTACCATCCATTGGAGTAACAAAAATCTCAACAACAGACTAACTTCCATAATAATAAGGGTACCATCCATTGGAGTTACAAAAATCCCGACAATAGACTACCTTCCATAATGACAAGGCTACCATCCATTAGAGTAACAAAAATATCGACAACAAACTATGTTCCATAATAACAAGGCGACCATTCATTAGAGTTACAAAAATCTCGACAACAGACTACCTTTAATAATGACAAGGCTACCATCCATTGGAGTAACAAAAATCTCGACAACAGACTACCTTCCATAATGGAAAGGCTACCATCCAATGGAATAACAAAAATCTTGTCAACAGACTACGTTCCATAACGACAAGGCTACGATGCATTGGAGTAAAAAAATTTGAACAACATACTACCTTCCATAATGAGAATGCTACCATCCACTAGAGTAACAAAAATATCGAGAACAGGGTACCATCCATAATAACAAGGCTACTATACATTGGAGTTACAAAAATCTCGACAACAGACTACCTTCCATAATGAAAAGGCTACCATCCATTGGAGTAACAAATATCTCAACAATAGACTAACTTCCATAATGACAAGACTACCATCCATTGGAGTAACAAAAATCTCGATAACAGACTACCTTCCATAATGACAAGGCTACCATCCATTGGAGTAACATGAATATCGACAACAGACTACCTTCCATAATGACAAGTCTACCATCCATTGGAGTAACAAAAATCTCGACACCGAACTACCTTCCATAATGACAAGGCTACCATCCATTGAGTAACAAAGATATCGACAATAGACTACCTACCATAATGACAAGGCTACCATTAAATGGAATAACAAAAGTCTCGAAAACAACTACCTTTCATAATGACAAGTCTACCATCCATTGGAGTAACAAAAATATTGACAACATAATACGTTCCATAATAACAAGGCTACCATCCATTGGAGTAACAAAAATATCAACAATAGACTACTTTCCATAATGACAAGTATACCTTCCATTGGAGTAACAAAAATATCGACAACAAACTATGTTCCTTAATAAAAAGGCTACCATCCATTAGAGTTACAAAAATCTCGACAACAGACTACCTTCAATGATGACAAGGCTTCCATCCAATGAAGTAACAAAAATCTCGACAACAAACTACCTTCAATAATGAAAAGGCTACCATGCAATGGAATAACAAAAATGTTGTCAACAGACTACATTCCATAATGACAAGGCTATCATACATTGGAGTAACAAATAATTGAACAACAAACTACCTTCCATAATGACAAGGCTACCATCCGTTGGAATAAAATAAATCTCAATAAAAGACTAACTTCCATAATGAAAAGGCTACCATCCATTGGAGTAATAAAAATCTCTACAATAGACTACCTTCCATAATGACAAGGCTACCATCCATTGGAGTACCAAAATTCTCGATGACAGACTACCTTCCATAATAACAAGGCTACCATCCAATGGAATAACAAAAATCTCAACAACAAACTAGCTTTCATAATGACAAGGCTACCATCCATTGGAGTAACAAAAATCTCGACACCGAACTACCTTCCATAATGACAAGGCTACCATCCATTGAGTAACAAAGATATCGACAACAGACTACCTACCATAATGACAAGGCTACCATTCAATGGAATAACAAATATTTGAACAACAAACTACCTTCCATAATGACAAGGCTCCCATCCGTTGGAATAACATAAATCTCAATGAAATACTAACTTCCATAATGAAAAGGCTACCATCCATTGGAGTAACAAAAATCTTGACAATACACTACCTTCCATAATGACAAGGCTACCATCCATTGGAGTACCAAAAATCTCGATAACAGACTACCTTCCATATTGACAAGGCTACCATCCATTGGAGTAACATGAATATCGACAACAGACTACCTTCCATAATGACAAGTCTACCATCCATTAGAGTAACATAAATTTCGACACCAGACTACTTTCCATAATGACAAGGCTAACATCCATTGAGTCCAAAATATATTGACAACAAACTACCTACAATAATGACAAGGCTACCATCCAATGGAATAACAAAAATCTCAATAACAAACTAGCTTTCATAATGACAACGCTACCATCCATTGGAGTAATAAAAATATCGACACCAAACTACCTTCCATAATGACAAGGCTACCATCCATTGTGTAACAAAGATATCGACAACAGACTACCTACCATAATGACAAGGCTACCATTCAATGGAATAACAAAAGTCTCGAAAACAACTACCTTTCATAATGACAAGGCTAACATCCATTGGAGTTACAAAAATATCGACAACAGAATACGTTCCATAATAAGAAGGCTACCATCCATTAGAGTAACAAAAATATCAACAACAGACTACTTTCCATAATGACAAGTCTACCATCCATTGGAGTAACAAAAATATCGACAACAAACTATGTTCCATAATAATAAGGCTACCATCCATTAGAGTTACAAAAATCTTGACAACAGACTACCTTCAATAATGACAAGGCTTCCATCCATTGAAGTAACAAAAATCTCGACAACTGAGTACCTTCCATGATGAAAAGGCTACCATCCAATGGAATAACGAAAATGTCGTCAACAGACTACCTTCCATAATGACAAGGCTACCATCCATTGGAGTAACAAATATTTGAACAACAAACTACCTTCCATAATGACAAGGCTACCATCCGTTGGAACCATGTAAATCTCAATGAAAGACTAACTTCCATAATGAAAAGGCTACCATCCATTGGAGTAACAAAAATCTCAACAATAGACTACCTTCCATAATGACAAGGCTACCATCCATTGGAGTACCAAAAATCTCGATCACAGACTACCTTACATAATAACAAGGCTACCATCCATTGGAGTAACATGAATAACGACAACAGACTACCTTCCATAATGACAAGTCTATCATCCATTGGAGTAACAAAAATTTCGACACCAGACTACTTTCCATAATGACAAGGCTACCATCCATTGGAGTAATAAAAATATCGACACCAAACTACCTTCCATAATGACAAGGCTACCATCCATTGTGTAACAAAGATATCGACAACAGACTACCTACCATAATGACAAGGCTACCATTCAATGGAATAACAAAAGTCTCGAAAACAACTACCTTTCATAATGACAAGGCTAACATCCATTGGAGTTACAAAAATATCGACAACAGAATACGTTCCATAATAAGAAGGCTACCATCCATTAGAGTAACAAAAATATATACAACAGACTACTTTCCATAATGACAAGTCTACCATCCATTGGAGTAACAAAAATATCGACAACAAACTATGTTCCATAATAACAAGGCTACCATCCATTAGAGTTACAAAAATCTTGACAACAGACTACCTTCAATAATGACAAGGCTTCCATCCATTGAAGTAACAAAAATCTCGACAACTGACTACCTTCCATGATGAAAAGGCTACCATCCAATGGAATAACGAAAATGTCGTCAACAGACTACCTTCCATAATGACAAGGCTACCATCCATTGGAGTAACAAATATTTGAACAACAAACTACCTTCCATAATGACAAGGCTACCATCCGTTGGAACCATGTAAATCTCAATGAAAGACTAACTTCCATAATGAAAAGGCTACCATCCATTGGAGTAACAAAAATCTCGACAATAGACTACCTTCCATAATGACAAGGCTACCATCCATTGGAGTACCAAAAATCTCGATCACAGACTACCTTACATAATAACAAGGCTACCATCCATTGGAGTAACATGAATAACGACAACAGACTACCTTCCATAATGACAAGTCTATCATCCATTGGAGTAACAAAAATTTCGACACCAGACTACTTTCCATAATGACAAGGCTACCATCCATTGAGTCACAACGATATCGACAACAAACTATCTACCATAAAGACAAGGCTATCATCCAATGGAATAACAAAAATCTCAACAACAAACTAGCTTTCATAATGACAAGGCTACCATCCATTGGAGTAACAAAAATATTGACAACAAACTACGTTCCATAATAACAAGGCTACCATCCATTGGAGTAACAAAAATCTCAACAATAGACTACCTTCCATAATGACAAGGCTACCATCCATTGGAGTAACAAAAATCTCGACGACGGACTACCTTCCATAATGAAAAGGCTACCATCCAATGAAATAACTAAAATATCGTCAACAAACTACCTTCTATAATGGCAAGGCAACCATCCATTCGAGTAACGAAAATCTGAATAACGGACTACCTTCCATAATGACTAGGCTACCATCCATTAGAGTAACGTAAATCGCAAGGAAATACTACCTTCCGTAATGCAAGGCTACCATCCATTTAGTAACAAAGATATCGACAACAAACTACCTACCATAATGACAAGGCTACCATTCAATGGAATAATAAAAATCTCGACAATAGACTACCTTTCATAATAACAAGGCTACAATCCATTAGAGTTACAAAAATCTCTACAACGGACTACCTTCAATAATGACAAGGCTACCATCCATTGGAGTAACAAAAATCTCGACAACAGACTACCTTCCATAATGGAAAGGCTACCATCCAATGGAATAACAAAAATGTCGTCAACAGACTACCTTCCATAATGAAAAGGCTACCATCCATTGGAGTAACAAATATTTGAACAACAAACTACCTTCCATAATGACAAGGCTCCCATCCGTTGGAATAACGTAAATCTCAATGAAATACTAACTTCCATAATGAAAAGGCTACCATCCATTGGAGTAACAAAAATCTCAATAATACACTACCTTCCATAATGACAAGGATACCATCCATTGGAGTACCAAAAATCTTGATAACAGACTACCTTCCATAATGACAAGTCTACCATCCATTAGAGTAAAAAAACTTTCGACACCAGACTACTTTCCATAATGCAAAGGCTACCATCCATTGAGTCCAAAAGATATCGACAACAAACTACCTACCATAATGACAAGGCTACCATCCAATGGAATAACAAAAATCTCAACAACAAACTAGCTTTCATAATGACAAGGCTACCATCCATTGGAGTAACAAAAATATCGACACCGAACTACCTTCCATAATGACAAGGCTACCATCCATTATGTAACAAAGATATCGACAACAGACTACCTACCATAATGACAAGGCTACCATTAAATGGAATAACAAAAGTCTCAAAAACAACTACCTTTCATAATGACAAGGCTACCATCCATTGGAGTAACAAAAATATTGACAACTGAATACGTTCCATAATAAGAAGGCTACCATCCATTGGAGTAACAAAAATATCAACAACAGACTACTTTCCATAATGACAAGTCTACCATCCATTGGAGTAACAAAAATATCAACAACAAACTATGTTCCATAATAAGAAGGCTACCATCCATTAGAGTTACAAAAATATCGACAACATACTACCTTCAATAATGACAAGGCTTCCATCTATTGAAGTAACAAAAATCTCGACAACTGACTACCTTCCATAATGAAAAGGCTACCATCCAATGGAATAACAAAAATGTCGTCAACAGACTACCTTCCATAATGACAAGGCTACCATCCATTGGAGTAACAAATATTTGAACAACAAACTACCTTCCATAATGACAAGGCTACCATCCGTTGGAACCACGTAAATCTCAATGAAAGACTAACTTCCATAATGAAAAGGCTACCATCCATTGGAGTAACAAAAATCTCGACAATAGACTACCTTCCATAATGACAAGGCTACCATCCATTGGAGTAACATGAATATCGACAACAGACTACCTTCCATAATGACAAGTCTATCATCCATTGGAGTAACAAAAATTTAGACACCAGACTACTTTCCATAAGGACAAGGCTACCATCCATTGAGTCACAAAGATATCGACAACAAACTACCTACCATAATGACAAGGCTACCATCCAATGGAATAACAAAAATCTCAACAACAAACTTGCTTTCATAATGACAAGGCTACCATCCATTGGAGTAACAAAAATTTAGACACCAGACTACTTTCCATAAGGACAAGGCTACCATCCATTGAGTCACAAAGATATCGACAACAAACTACCTACCATAATGACAAGGCTATCATCCAATGGAATAACAAAAATCTCAACAACAAAATTGCTTTCATAATGACAAGGCTACCATCCATTGGAGTAACAAAAATATTGACAACAAACTACGTTCCATAATAACAAGGCTACCATCCATTGGAGTAACAAAAATCTCAACAACAGACTACCTTCCATAATGATAAGGCTACCATCCATTGGAGTAACAAAAATCTCGACGACAAACTACCTTCCATAATGAAAAGGCTACCATCCAATGAAATATCAAAAATCTCGTCAAAGACTACCTTCCATAATGACAAAGCAACCATCCATTCGAGTAACGAAAATCTGAATAATGGACAACCTTCCATAATGACTAGGCTACCATCCATTGGAATAATGTAAATCGCAAGGAAAGACTACCTTCCGTAATGACAAGGCTACGATCCATTCAGTAACATAAATATCGACAACAGACTACATTCCATAATGACAAGGCTACCATCCATTGGAGTAACAAAAATCTTGACATCAAACTACCTTCCATAATGACAAGGATACCATACATTGGAGTAACAAAAATATCGACAATGGACTACCTTCCATAATGACAAGGCTACCATACATTGGAGTAACAAAAATATCGACACCAAACTCTCTTCCATAATAACAAGGCTACCATCCATTGGAGTTACAAAAATCTCGACAACAGACTACCTTCCATAATGACCAGGCTACTATCAATTTGAGTAACAAAAATATTGACAACAGACTATGTTCCATAATAAAAAGGCTACCATCCATTTGAGTTACAAAAATCTCTACAACGGACTACCTTCAATAATGACAAGGCTACAACCCATTGGAGTAACAAAAATCTCGACAACAGACTACCATCCATAATGGAAAGGCTACCATCCAATAGAGTATCAAAAATCTCGACAACAGACTACCTTCAATAATGACAAGGCTACCATCTATTGGAGTAACAAAAATATCGACAACAGACTACCTTCCATAATGGAAAGGCTACTATCCAATGGAATAAAAAAAAATTTATAACAAACTACCTTCCATAATGACAAGGCTAACATCCGTTGGAGTAACATAAATCTCAATGAAAGACTACCTTCTATAATGACAAGTCTACCATCCATTGGAGTAACAAAAATCTCGACAATAGACTAACTTCCATAAAGACAAGGCTACCATCCATTGGAGTAACAAAAATCTCGACAATAGACTAACTTCCATAATGACAAGGCAACCATCCATTGGAGTAACAAAAATCTCAACACCAGACTACCTTCCATAATAACAAGGATACCATCCATTGAGTTACAAAGATATCGACAACAAACTACCTACCATAATGACAAGGCTACCATCCAATGGAATAACAAAAATGTCAACAACAAACTAGCTTTTATAATGACAAGGCTACCATCCATTGGAGTAACAAAAATATTGAAACAGACTATGTTCCATAATAACAAGGCTACCATCCATTGGAGTAACAAAAATCTCAACAACAGACTACGTTCCATAATAACGAGGCTACCATCCATTGGAGTAACAAAAATCTCAACAACAGACTAACTTCCATAATAATAAGGGTACCATCCATTGGAGTTACAAAAATCCCGACAACAGACTACCTTCCATAATGACAAGGCTACCATCCATTAGAGTAACAAAAATATCGACAACAGACTATGTTCCATAATAACAAGGCTACCATTCATTAGAGTTACAAAAATCTCGACAACAGACTACCTTCCATAATGGAAAGGCTACCATCCAATGGAATAACAAAAATCTCGTCAACAGACTACGTTCCATAACGACAAGGCTACCATCCATTGGAGTAAAAAAATTTGAACAACATACTACCTTCCATAATGAGAATGCTACCATCCACTAGAGTAACAAAAATATCGAGAATAGGGTACCATCCATAATAACAAGGCTACTATACATTGGAGTTACAAAAATCTCGACAACAGACTACCTTCAATAATGACAAGGTTACCATCCATTGGAGTAACAAAAATATGGACAACAGACTACCTTCCATAATGAAAAGGCTACCATCCCATGGAATAACAAATATCTCGTCAATAGACTACCTTCCATAATGAACAGGCTACCATCCATTGGAGTAACAAAAATTTGAACAACATACTACCTTCCATAATGACAAGACTACCATCCGTTGGAGTAACGTAAATCTCAACGAAAGACTACCTTCCATAATGACAAGGCTACCATCCATTGGAGTAACAAAAATCTCGACAATAGACTACCTTTCATAATGACAAGGTTACCATCCATTAGTGTAACAAAAATCTCGGTAATAGAGTACCTTCCATAATGACAAGGCTACCATCCATTGGAGTAACAAAAATATCAACAACAGACTACCTTCTTTAATGACAAGTCTATCATCCATTGGAGTAACAAAAATCTCGAAAATAGACTAACTTCCATAAAGACAAGGCTACCATCCATTGGAGTAACAAAAATCTCGACAATAGACTAACTTCCATAATGACAAGGCAACCATCCATTGGAGTAACAAAAATATTAACACCAGACTACCTTCCATAATGACAAGGATAAGATCCATTGAGTAACAAAGATATCGACAACAGACAACATACCATAATGACAAGGCTACCATCCAATGGAATAAAAAAAATCTTGACAACAGAAAACCTTTCATAATGACAAGGCTACCATCCATTGGAGTAACCTAAATATCGACAACAGACTATGTTCCATGATGACAAGGCTACCATACATTAGAGTAACAAAAATATCGACAACAGACTCTCTTCCATAATAACAAGGCTACGATCCATTGGAGTTACAAAAATTTAGACAATAGACTACCTTCCATAATGACAAGGCTACCATCAATTGGAGTAACAAAAATATCGACAACAGACTATGTTCCATAATAACAAGGCTACCATCAATTAGAGTGACAAAAATCTCTACAACGGACTACCTTCATTAATGACAAGGCTACCATCCATTGGAGTAACAAAAATCTCGACTATAGACTACCTTCCATAATGGAAAGGCTACCATCCAATGGAATAACAAAAATCTTGTCAACATACTACCTTCGATAATGACAAGGCTACCATCCATTGGAGTAACAAAAATTTGAACAACATACTACCTTCCATAATGAGAATGCTACCATCCACTAGAGTAACAAAAATATCGACAACAGGGTACCTTCCATAATAACAAGGCTACCATACATTGGAGTTACAAAAATCTCGACAACAAACTACCTTCAATAATGACAAGGCTACCATCCATTGGAGTAACAAAAATCTCGACAACAGACTACCTTCCATAATGAAAAGGCTACCATTCAATGGAATAACGAAAATCTCGTCAATAGACTACCTTCAATAACGACAAGGCTACCATCCATTGGAGTAACAAAAATTTGAACAATAGACTACCTTCCATAATGACAAGGCTACCATCCATTGGAGTAACAAAAATTTGAACAACAGACTACCTTGCATAATGACAAGGCTATCATCCGTTGGAGTAACGTAAATCTCAACGAAAGACTACCTTCTATAATGACAAGGCTACCATCCATTGGAGTAACAAAAATCTCGATAATAGACTACCTTCTAGAATGAGAAGGTTACCATCCATTAGAGTAACAAAAATCTCGGTATCAGAGTACCTTCCATAATGACAAGGCTACCATCGATTGGAGTAAGAATTAATATCAACCACATACTACCTTCCATAATGACAAGTCTACCATCCATTGGAGTAACAAAAATCTCGACAATAGACTAACTTCCATAAAGAAAAGGCTACCATCCATTGGAGTAACATGAATATCGACAACAGATTACCTTCCATAATGACAAGTTTACCATCCATTGGAGTAACAAAATTTTTGACACCAGACTACTTTCCATAATGATAAGGCTACCATCCATTGAGTCACAAAGATATCGACAATAAACTACCTACCATAATGACAAGGCTACCATCCATTGGAGTAACAAAAATCTCGACAACAGACTACCTTCCATAATGGAAAGGCTACCATGCAATGGAATAACAAAAATCTCGTCAACAGACTACCTTCCATAATTACAAGGCTACCGTCCATAGGAGTAACAAAAATTTGAACAACATACTACCTTTCATAATGAGAATGCTACCATCCACTAGAGTAACAAAAATATCGACAACAGGGTACCTTCCATATTAACAAGGCTACCATGCATTGGAGTTACAAAAATCTCGACAACAGACTACCTTCAATAATGACAAGACTACCATCCATTGGAGTAACAAAAATCTCGACAACAGACTACCTTCCATAATGAAAAGGCTACCATTCAATGGAATAACGAAAATCTCGTCAATAGACTACCTTCCATAACGACAAGGCTACCATCCATTGGAGTATCAAAAATTTGAACAACAAACTACCTTCCATAATGACAAGGCTACCATCCATTGGAGTAATAAAAATTTGAACAACAGACTACCTTGCATAATGACAAGGCTAACATCTGTTGGAGTAACGTACATCTAAACGAAAGACAACCTTCTATAATGACAAGGCTACCTTACATTGGAGTAACAAAAATCTAGACAATAGACTACCTTCCATAATGACAAGGTTACCATCCATTAGAGTAACAAAAATCTCGGTAACAGAGTACCTTCCATAATGACAAGGCTACCATCGATTGGAGTAACAAATAAAATCAACCACCTACTACCTTCCATAATGACAAGGCTACCATCCATTGGAGTAACAAAAATATGGACACCGAACTACCTTCCATAATGACAAGGCTACCATCCATTGAGTAACAATGATATCGACAACAGACTACCTACCATAATGACAAGGCTACCATTAAATGGAATAACAAAAGTCTCGAAAACAAATACCTTTCATAATGACAAGGCTTCCATCCATTGGAGTAACAAAATTATTAACAACAAAATATGTTCCATTATAACAAGGCTACCATCCATTTGAGTAACAAAAATCTCAACAATAGACTACTTTCCATAATGAAAATTCTACCATTCATTGGAGTAACAAAAATATCGACAACAAACTATGTTCCTTAATAACAAGGCTACCATCCATTAGAGTTACAAAAATCTCGACAACAGACTACCTTCAATGATGACAAGGCTTCCATCCATTGAAGTAACAAAAATCTCGACAACAGACTACCTTCCATAACGAAAAGGCTACCATCCAATGGAATAACAAAAATTTCGTCAACAAACTACCTTCCAAAATTACAAGGCTACCATCCATTGGAGTAACAAATATTTGAACAACAAACTACCTTCCAAAATGACAAGGCTACCATCTGTTGGAACCACGTAAATATCAATGAAAGACTAACTTCCATAATGAAAAGGCTACCATCCATTGGAGTAACAAAAATCTCGACAATAGACTACCTTCCATAATGACAAGGCTACCATCCATTGGAATACCAAAAATCTCGATCACAGACTACCTTCCATAATAACAAGGCTACCATCCATTGGAGTAACATGAATATCGACAACAGACCACCTTCCATAATGACAAGTCTATCATCCATTGGAGTAACAAAAATTTCGACACCAGACTACTTTCCATAAGGACAAGGCTACCATCCATTGAGTCACAAAGATATCGACAACAAACTACCTACCATAATGACAAGGCTACCATCCAATGGAATAACAAAAATCTCAACAACAAACTAGCTTTCATAATGACAAGGCTACCATCCATTGGAGTAACAAAAATATCGACACCAAACTACCTTTCATAATGACAAGGCTACCATCCATTGTGTAACAAAGATATCGACAACAGACTACTTACCATAATGACAAGGCTACCATTCAATGGAATAACAAAAGTCTTGAAAACAACTACCTTTCATAATGACAAGGCTACCATCCATTGGAGTTACAAAAATATCGACAACAGAATACGTTCCATAATAAGAAGGCTACCATCCATTGGAGTAACAAAAATATCAACAAGAGACTACTTTCCATAATGACAAGTCTACCATCCATTGGAGTAACAAAAATATCGACAACAAACTATGTTCCATAATAACAAGGCTACCATCCATTAGAGTTACAAAAATATCGACAACAGACTACCTTCAATAATGACAAGGCTTCCATCCATTGGAGTAACAAAAATATCGACAACTGACTACCTTCCATAATGAAAAGGCTACCATCAAACGAAATAACGAAAATTTCGTCAACAGACTACCTTCCATAATGACAAGGCTACCATCCGTTGGAGTAACAAATATTTGAACAACAAACTACCTTCCATAATGACAAGGCTACCATCCGTTGGAACCACATAAATCTCAATGAAAGACTAACTTCCATAATGAAAAGGCTACCATCCATTGGAGTAAGAAAAATCTTGGCAATAGACTACCTTCCATAATGACAAGGCTACCATCCATTGGAGTACCAAAAATCTCGATCACAGACTACCTTACATTATAACAAGGCTACCATCCATTGGAGTAACATGAATATCGACAACAGACTACCTTCCATAATGACAAGTCTATCATCCATTGGAGTAACAAAAATTTCGACACCATACTACTTTCCATAATGACAAGGCTACCATCCATTGAGTCACAACGATATCGACAACAAACTACCTACCGTAATGACAAGGCTACCATCCAATGGAATAACAAAAATCTCAACAACAAACTAACTTTCATAATGACAAGGCTACCATCCATTGGAGTAACAAATATATTGACAACCAACTACGTTCCATAATAACAAGGCTACTATCCGTTGGAGTAACAAAAATCTCAACAACAGACTACCTTCCATATTGACAAGGCTACCATCCATTGGAGTAACAAAAATATCGACGACAGACTACCTTCCATAATGGCAAGGCAACCTTCCATTCGAGTATTGAAAATCTGAATAACAGACTACCTTCCATAATGACTAGTCTACCATCCATTGGAGTAACGTAAATCGCAAGGAAATACTACCTTCCGTAATGACAAGGCTACCATCCATTGAGTAACAAAGATATCGACAACAGACTACCTTTCCATAATGACAAGGCTACCATCCAATGGAATAATAAAAATCTCGAAAATAGACTACCTTTCATAATGAGAAGGCTACCATCCATTGGAGTAACATAAATATTGACAACAGACTATGTTCCATAATGACAAGGCTACCATCCATTGGAGTAACAAAAATCTCGACATCAGACTACCTTTCATTGGAGTAACAAAAATATCGACAGCAGACTATGTTCCATAATAACAAGGCTACAATCCATTGGAGTAACAAAAATCTCGACACCAAACTACCTTCCATAATGATAAGGCTACAATCCATTTAGTAACAAAGATATCGACAACAGACTACCTTCCATAATGACAAGGCTACTATCAATTGGAGTAACAAAAATATCGAAAACAGACTATGTTCCATAGTAACAAGGCTACAATCCATTAGAGTTACAAAAATCTCTACAACGGACTACCTTCAATAATGACAAGGCTACCATCCATTGGAGTAACAAAAATCTCGACAACAGACTACCTTCCATAATGGAAAGGCAACCATCCAATGCAATAACAAAAATGTCGTCAACAGACTACCTTCCATAATGACAAGGCTACCATCCATTGAGTCACAAAGATATCGACAACAAACTACCTACCATAATGACAAGGCTACCATCCAATGGAATAACAAAAATCTCAACAAAAAACTAGCTTTCATAATGACAAGGCTACCATCCATTGGAGTAACAAAAATATTGACAACAAACTACGTTCCATAATAACAAGGCTACCATCCATTGGAGTAACAAAAATCTCAACAACAGACTACCTTCCATAATGATAAGGCTACCATCTATTGGAGTAACAAAAACCTCGACGACAAACTACCTTCCATAATTAAAAGGCTACCATCCAATGAAATAACAAAAATCTCGTCAACAAACTACCTTCCATAATGATAAGGCAACCATCCATTCAAGTAAAGAAAATCTGAATAATGGACTACCTTCCGTAATGACTAGGCTACCATCCATTGGAGTAACGTAAATCGCAAGGAAAGACTACCTTCCGTAATGACAAGGATACCATACATTGGAGTAACAAAAATATCGACAGTAGACTACCTTCCATAATGACAAGGCTACCATACATTGGAGTTACAAAAATATCGATAACAGACTACCTTCAATAATGACAAGGCTACCATCCATTGGAGTAACAAAAATATCGACAACAAACTCTCTTCCATAATAAAAAGGCTACCATCCATTGGAGTTACAAAAATCTCGACAACAGACTACCTTCCATAATGACAAGGCTACTATCAATTTGAGTAACAAAAATATCGACAACAGACTACGTTCCATAATAACAAGGCTACCATCCATTTGAGTTACAAAAATCTCTACAACGGACTACCTTCAATAATGACAAGGCTACCATCCATTGGAGTAACAAAAATCTCGACAACAGACTACTATCCATAATGGAAAGGCTACCATCCAATGGAATAACAAAAATCTCGTCAACAGACTACCTTTCCATAATGACAAGGCTACCATCCACTGGAGTAACAAAAATTTGAACAACAGACTACCTTCCATAATGACAAGGCTACCATCCGTTGGAGTAACGTAAATCTCAACGAAAGACTACCTTCCATAATGACAAGGCTACCATCCATTGGAGTAACAAAAATCTCGACAATAGACTACCTTCCATAATGACAAGGCTACCATCCATTGGAGTTACAAAAATATCAACAACAGACTACTTCCATAATGACAACTCTATCATCCATTGGAGTAACTAAAATCTCGACAATAGACTAACTTCCATAAAGATAAGGCTACCATCCATTGGAGTAACAAAAATCTCGACAATAGACTAACTTCCATAATGACAAGGCAACCATCCATTGGAGTAACAAAAATCTCAACACCAGACTACCTTCCATAATGACAAGGCTACCATCCATTGAGTAAAAAAGATATCGACAACAGACTACCTACCATAATGACAAGGCTACCATCCAATGGAATAAAAAAAATCTCGACAACAGACAACCTTTCATAATGACAAGGCTACCATCCATTGGAGTAACATAAATATCGACAACAGACTACGTTCCATGATGACAAGGCTACCATCCATTGGACTAACAAAAATCTAGACAATAGACTACCTTCCATAATGACAAGGCTACCATCCATTGGAGTAACAAAATTCTCGACAATAGACTACCTTCCATAATGACAAGGCTACCATACATTGGAGTAACAAAAATATCGATAACAGACTCTCTTCCAAAATAACAAGGCTACCATCCATTGGAGTAACAAATTTTTTTACAACAAACTACCTTCCATAATGACAAGGCTACCATCCATTGGAGTAACAAAAATCTCGACAATAGACTACCTTCCAAAATGACAAGGTTACCATCCATTAGAGTAACAAAAATCTCGGTATCAGAGTACCTTCCATAATGACAAGTCTACCATCGATTGGAGTAACAAATAATATCAACCACATACTACCTTCCATAATGACAAGTCTACCATCCATTGGAGTAACAAAAATCTCGACAATAGACTAACTTCCATAAAGACAAGGCTACCATCCATTGGAGTAACATGAATATCGACAACAGATTACCTTCCATAATGACAAGTTTACCATCCATTGGAGTAAAAAAAATTTTGACACCAGACTACTTTCCATAATGATAAGGCTACCATCCATTGAGTCACAAAGATATCGACAACAAACTACCTACCATAATGACAAGGCTACCATCCATTGGAGTAACAAAAATCTCGACAACAGACTACCTTCCATAATGGAAAGGCTACCATGCAATGGAATAACAAAAATATCGTCAACAGACTACCTTCCATAATTACAAGGCTACCGTCCATTGGAGTATCAAAAATTTGAACAACAGACTACCTTCCATAATGACAAGGCTACCATCCATTGGAGTAATAAAAATTTGAACAACAGACTACCATGCATAATGACAAGGCTAACATCCGTTGGAGTAACGTACATCTCAACGAAAGACTACCTTCTATAATGACAAGGCTACCATACATTGGAGTAACAAAAATCTAGACAATAGACTACCTTCCATAATGACAAGGTTACCATCCATTCGAGTAACAAAAATCTCGGTAACAGAGTACCTTCCATAATGACAAGGCTACCATCAATTGGAGTAACAAATAAAATCAACCACATACTACCTTCCATAATGACAAGGCTACCATCCATTGGAGTAACAAAAATATCGACACCGAACTACCTTCCATAATGACAAGGCTACCATCCATTGTGTAACAAAGATATCGACAACAGACTACCTACCATAATGACAAGGCTACCATTAAATGGAATAACAAAAGTCTCGAAAACAAATACATTTCATAATGACAAGGCTACCATCCATTGGAGTAACAAAAATATTAACAACAAAATATGTTCCATAATAACAAGGCTATCATACATTGGAGTAACAAAAATCTCAACAATAGACTACTTTCCATAATGACAATTCTACCATCCATTGGAGTAACAAAAATATCGACAACAAACTATGTTCCTTAATAACAAGGCTACCATCCATTAGAGTTACAAAAATCTCGACAACAGACTACCTTCAATGATGACAAGGCTTCCATCCATTGAAGTAACAAAACTCTCGACAACAGACTACCATCCATAATGAAAAGGCTACCATCCAATGGAATAACAACAATTTCGTCAACAGACTTCCTTCCATAATGACAAGGCTACCATCCATTGGAGTAACAAATATTTGAACAACAAACTACCTTCCATAATGACAAGGCTACCATCCGTTGGAACCACGTAAATATCAATGAAAGACTAACTTCCATAATGAAAAGGCTACCATCCATTGGAGTAACAAAAATCTCGACAATAGACTACCTTCCATAATGACAAGGCTACCATCCATTGGAATACCAAAAATCTCGATCACAGACTACCTTCCATAAAAACAAGGCTACCGTCCATTGGAGTAACATGAATATCGACAACAGACTACCTTCCATAATGACAAGTCTATCATCCATTGGAGTAACAAAAATTTCAACACCAGACTACTTTCCATAAGGACAAGGCTACCATCCATTGAGTCACAAAGATATCGACAACAAACTACCTACCATAATGACAAGGCTACCATCCAATGGAATAACAAAAATCTCAACAACAAACTAGCTTTCATAATGACAAGGCTACCATCCATTGGAGTAACAAAAATATCGACACCAAACTACCTTTCATAATGACAAGGCTACCATCCATTGTGTAACAAAGATATCGACAACAGACTACTTACCATAATGACAAGGCTACCATTCAATGGAATAAAAAAAGTCTTGAAAACAACTACCTTTCATAATGCCAAGGCTACCATCCATTGGAGTTACAAAAATATCGACAACAGAATACCTTCCATAATAAGAAGGCTACCATCCATTGGAGTAACAAAAATATCAACAAGAGACTACTTTCCATAATGACAAGTCTACCACCCATTGGAGTAACAAAAATATCGACAACAAACTATGTTCCATAATAACAAGGCTACCATCCATTAGAGTTACAAAAATATCGACAACAGACTACCTTCAATAATGACAAGGCTTCCATCCATTGAAGTAACAAAAATCTCGACAACTGACTACCTTCCATTATGAAAATGCTACCATCCAATGAAATAACGAAAATTTCGTCAACAGACTACCTTCCATAATGTCAAGGCTACAATCCATTGGAGTAACAAATATTTGAACAACAAACTACCTTCCATAATGACAAGGCTACCATCCGTTGGAACCACGTAAATCTCAATGAAAGACTAACATCCATAATGAAAAGGCTACCATCCATTGGAGTAACAAAAATCTTGACAATAGACTACCTTCCATAATGACAAGGCTACCATCCATTGGAGTACCAAAAATCTCGATCACATACTACCTTACATAATAACAAGGCTACCATCCATTGGAGTAACATGAATATGGACAACAGACTACCTTCCATAATGACAAGTCTATCATCCATTGGAGTAACAAAAATTTCGACACCAGACTACTTTCCATAATGACAAGGCTACCATCCATTGAGTCACAACGATATCGACAACAAACTACCTACCGTAATGACAAGGCTACCATCCAATGGAATAACAAAAATCTCAACAACAAACTAGCTTTCATAATGACAAGGCTACCATCCATTGGAGTAACAAATATATTGACAACCAACTACGTTCCATAATAACAAGGCTACTATCCGTTGGAGTAACAAAAATCTCAACAACAGACTACCTTCCATATTGACAAGGCTACCATCCATTGGAGTAACAAAAATCTCGACGACAGACTACCTTCCATAATGGCAAGGCAACCTTCCATTCGAGTAACGAAAATCTGAATAACAGACTACCTTCCATAATGACTAGGCTACCATCCATTGGAGTAACGTAAATCGCAAGGAAATACTACCTTCCGTAATGACAAGGCTACCATCCATTGAGTAACAAAGATATCGACAACAGACTACCTACCATAATGACAAGGCTACCATTCAATGGAATAATAAAAATCTCGACAATAGACTACCTTTCATAATGAGAAGGCTACCATCCATTGGAGTAACATAAATATTGACAACAGACTATGTTCCATAATGACAAGGCTACCATCCATTGGAGTAACAAAAATCTCGACAATAGACTACCTTTTATAATGAAAAGGCTACCTTTCATTGGAGTAACAAAAATATCGACAGCAGACTATGTTCCATAATAACAAGGCTACAATCCATTGGAGTAACAAAAATCTCGACACCAGACTACCTTCCATAATGACAAGGCTACCATCCATTGAGTAACAAAGATATTGACAACAGACTACCTACCATAATGACAAGGCTGCCTTCAATAATGACAAGGCTACCATCCATTGGAGTAACATAAATATCGACAACAGACTACGTTCCATAATGACAAGGCTACCATCCATTGGAGTAACAAAAATCTTGACAACAAACTACCTTCCATAATGACAAGGATACCATACATTGGAGTAACAAAAATATCGACAACGGACTACCTTCCATAATGACAAGGCTACCATACATTGGAGTAACAATAATATCGACAACAGACTCTCTTCCATAATAACAAGGCTACCATCCATTGGAGTTACAAAAATCTCGACAACAGACTACCTTCCATAATGAAAAGGCTACCATCCATT
Source organism: Vicia faba (assembly GCA_948472305.1). Classification (NCBI taxonomy): domain Eukaryota; kingdom Viridiplantae; phylum Streptophyta; class Magnoliopsida; order Fabales; family Fabaceae; genus Vicia; species Vicia faba. The sequence continues at coordinate 658,526,555 of OX451739.1, forward strand.
GGAGTAACAAATATTTGAACAACAAACTACCTTCCAAAGTGACAATGCTCCCATCCGTTCGAATAACGTAAATCTCAATGAAATACTAACTTCCATAATGAAAAGGCTACCATCCATAGGAGTAACAAAAGTCTCGGCAATACACTACCTTCCATAATGACAAGGCTACCATCCATTGGAGTACCAAAAATCTCGATAACAGACTACCTTCCATAATGACAACTCTACCATCTATTAGAGTAAAAAAACTTTCGACACCAGACTACTTTCCATAATGACAAGGCTACCATCCATTGAGTCCCAAAGATATCGACAACAAACTACCTACCATAATGACAAGGCTACCATCCAATGGAATAACAAAAATCTCAACAACAAACTAGCTTTCATAATGACAAGGCTACCATCCATTGGAGTAACAAAAATATCGACACCGAACTACCTTCCATAATGACAAGGCTACCATCCATTGTGTAACAAAGATATCGACAACAGACTACCTACCATAATGAAAAGGCTACCATTAAATGGAATAACAAAAGTCTCGAAAACAACTACCTTTCATAATGACAAGGCTACCATCCATTGGAGTAACAAAAATATCCACAACAGACTACTTTCCATAATGACAAGTCTACCATCCATTGGAGTAACAAAAATATCGACAACAAACTATGTTCCATAATAACAAGGCTACCATCCATTAGAGTTACAAAAATCTCGACAATAGACTACCTTAAATAATGACAAGGCTTCCATCCATTGAAGTAACAAAAATCTCGACAACTGACTACCTTCCATAATGAAAAGGCTACCATCCAATGGAATAACAAAAATTTCGTCAACAGACTACCTTCCATAATGACAAGGCTACCATCCATTGGAGTAACAAATATTTGAACAACAAACTACCTTCCATAATGACAAGGCTACCATCCGTTGCAACCACGTAAATCTCAATGAAAGACTAACTTCCATAATGAAAAGGCTACCATCCATTGGAGTAACAAAAATCTCGACAATAGACTACCTTCCATAATGACAAGGCTACCATCCATTGGAGTACCAAAAATCTCGATCACAGACTACCTTCCATAATAACAAGGCTACCATCCATTGGAGTAACATGAATATCGACAACAGACTACCTTCCATAATGACAAGTCTATCATCCATTGGAGTAACAAAAATTTCGACACCAGACTACTTTCCATAAGGACAAGGCTACCATCCATTGAGTCACAAAGATATCGACAACAAACTACCTACCATAATGACAAGGCTACGATCCAATGGAATAACAAAAATCTCAACAAAAAACTAGCTTTCATAATGACAAGTCTACCATCCATTGGAGTAACAAAAATATTGACAACAAACTACGTTCCATAATAACAAGGCTACCATCCATTGGAGTAACAAAAATCTCAACAACAGACTACCTTCCATAATGATAAGGCTACCATCCATTGGAGTAACAAAAATCTCGACGACAAACTACCTTCCATAATGAAAAGGCTACCATCCAATGAAATAACAAAAATCTCGTCAACAAACTACCTTCCATAATTACAAGGCAACCATCCATTCAAGTAATGAAAATCTGAATAATGGACTACCTTCCGTAATGACTAGGCTACCATCCATTGGAGTAACGTAAATCGCAAGAAATGACAAGGCTACTATCAATTTGAGTAACAAAAATATCGACAACAGACTATGTTCCATAATAACAAGGCTACCATCCATTTGAGTTACAAAAATCTCTACAACGGACTACCTTCAATAATGACAAGGCTACCATCCATTGGAGTAACAAAAATCTCGACAACAGACTACCATCCATAATGGAAAGGCTACCATCCAATGGAATAACAAAAATATCGTCAACAGACTACGTTCCATAATGACAAGGCTACCATCCATTGGAGTAAAAAAAGTTTGAACAACATACTACCTTCCATAATGAGAATGCTACCATCCACTAGAGTAATAAAAATATCGACAACAGGGTACCTTCCATAATAACAAGGCTACCATACATTGGAGTTACAAAAATCTCGACAACAGACTACCTTCAATAATGACAAGGCTACCATCCATTGGAGTAACAAAAATATCGACAACAGACTACCTTCCATAATGAAAAGGCTACCATCCAATGGAATAACAAAAATCTTGTCAATAGACTACCTTCCATAATGACAAGGCTACCATCCACTGGAGTAACAAAAATTTGAACAACAGACTACCTTCCATAATGACAAGGCTACCATCCGTTGGAGTAACGTAAATCTCAATGAAAGACTACCTTCCATAATGACAAGGCTACCATCCAATGGAATAACAAAAATCTCGTCAACAGACTACCTTTCCATAATGAAAAGGCTACCATCCATTGGAGTAACAAAAATTTGAACAACATACTACCTTCCATAATAAGAATGCTACCATCCACTAGAGTAATAAAAATATCGACAACAGGGTACCTTCCATAATAACAAGGCTACCATACATTGGAGTTACAAAAATCTCGACAACAGACTACCTTCAATAATGACAAGGCTACCACCCATTGGAGTAACAATAATATCGACAACAGACTACCTTCCATAATGAAAAGGCTACCATCGAATGGAATAACAAAAATCTTGTTAATAGACTACCTTCCATAATGACAAGGCTACCATCCATTGGAGTAACAAAAATTTGAACAACAACCTACCTTCCATAATGACAAGGCTACCATCCGTTGGAGTAACGTAAATCTCAACGAAAGACTACCTTCCATAATGACAAGGCTACCATCCATTGGAGTAACAAAAATCTCGACAATAGACTACCTTCCATAATGACAAGGCTACCATCCTATGGAGTTACAAAAATATCAACAATAGACTACTTCCATAATGACAACTCTATCATCCATTGGAGTAACTAAAATCTCGACAATAGACTAACTTCCATAAAGATAAGGTTACCATCCATTGGAGTAACAAAAATCTCGACAATAGACTAACTTCCATAATGACAAGGTAACCATCCATTGGAGTAACAAAAATCTCAACACCAGACTACCTTCCATAATGACAAGGCTACCATCCATTGAGTAACAAAGATATCGACAACAGACTACCTACCATAATGACAAGGCTACCATCCATTGGAGTAACAAAAATCTCAACACCAGACTACCTTCCATAATAATAAGGATACCATCCATTGAGTCACAATGATATCGACAACAAACTACCTACCATAATGACAAGGCTACCATCCAATGGAATAACAAAAATGTCAACAACAAACTAGCTTTTATAATGACAAGGCTACCATCCATTGGAGTAACAAAAATATTGAAACAGACTACGTTCCATAATAACAAGGCTACCATCCATTGGAGTAACAAAAATCTCAACAACAGACTACGTTCCATAATAACAAGGCTGCCATCCATTGGAGTAACAAAAATCTCAACAACAGACTAACTTCCATAATAACAAGGCTACCATCCATTGGAGTTACAAAAATCTCGACAATAGACTACCTTCCATAATGAAAAGGCTACCATCCATTAGAGTAACAAAAATATCGACAACAGACTATGTTCCATAATAACAAGGCTAACATCCATTAGAGTTACAAAAATATCGACAACAGACTACCTTCCATAATGACAAGGCTACCATCCATTAGAGTAACAAAAATATCGACAACAGACTATGTTCCATAATAACAAGGCTAACATCCATTAGAGTTACAAAAATCTCGACAACGGACTACCTTCAATAATGACAAGGCTACCATCCATTGGAGTAACAAAAATTTGAACAACATACTACCTTCCATAATGGAAAGGCTACCATCCAATGGAATAACAAAAATATCGAGAACAGGGTACCATCCATAATAACAAGGCTACCATATATTGGACTTACAAAAATCTCGACAACAGACTACCTTCAATAATGACAAGGTTACCATCCATTGGAGTAACAAAAATATGGACAACAGACTACCTTCCATAATGAAAAGGCTACCATCCCATGGAATAACAAAAATCTCGTCAATAGACTACCTTCCATAAAGAACAGGCTACCATCCATTGGAGTAACAAAAATTTAAACAACATACTACCTTCCATAATGACAAGACTACCATCCGTTGGAGTAACGTAAATCTCAACGAAAGACTACCTTCCATAATGACAAGGCTACCATCCATTGGAGTAACAAAAATCTCGACAATAGACTACCTTCCATAATGACAAGGTTACCATCCATTAGAGTAACAAAAATCTCAGTAATAGAGTACCTTCCATAATGACAAGGCTACCATCCATTGGAGTAACAAAAATATCAACAACAGACTACCTTCCTTAATGACAAGTCTACCATCCATTGGAGTAACAAAAATCTTGAAAATAGACTAACTTCCATAAAGACAAAGCTACCATCCATTGGAGTAACAAAAATCTCGACAATAGACTAACTTCCATAATGACAAGGCAACCATCCATTGGAGTAACAAAAATCTCAACACCAGACTACCTTCCATAATGACAAGGATACCATCCATTGAGTAACAAAGATATCGACAACAGACAACCTACCATAATGACAAGGCTACCATCCAATGGAATAAAAAACATCTCGACAACAGACAACCTTTCATAATGACAAGGCAACCATCCATTGGAGTAACATAAATATCGACAACAGACTATGTTCCATGATGACAAGGCTACCATCCATTGGACTAACAAAAATCTAGACAATAGACTACCTTCCATAATGACAAGGCTACCATCCATTGGAGTAACAAAAATCTCGACAATAGACTACCTTCCATAATGACAAGGCTACCATACATTGGAGTAACAAAAATATCGACAACAAACTCTCTTCCAAAATAACAAGGCTACCATCCATTGGAGTTACAAAAATCTCGACAACAGACTACCATCCATAATGACAAGGATACCATCGATTGGAGTAACAAAAATCTCGACAATAGACTACCTTCCATAATGACAAGGCTACCATCCATTGGAGTAACAAAAATATCAACAACAGACTACCTTCCTTAATGACAAGTCTACCATCCATTGGAGTAACAAAAATCTCGACAATAGACTAACTTCCATAATGACAAGGCAACCATCCATTGGAGTAACAAAAATCTGAACACCAGATTACCTTCCATAATGACAAGGATACGATCCATTGAGTAACAAAGATATCGACAACAGACAACCTACCATAATGACAAGGCTACCATCCAATGGAATAAGAAAAATCTTGACAACAGACAACCTTGCATAATGACAAGGCTACCATCCATTGGAGTAACCTAAATATCGACAACAGACTACGTTCCATGATGACAAGGCTACCATACATTAGAGTAATAAAAATATCGACAACAGACTCTCTTCCATAATAACAAGGCTATGATCCATTGGAGTTACAAAAATTTAGACAACAGACTACCTTCCATAATGACAAGGCTACCATCAATTGGAGTAACAAAAATATCGACAACAGACTATGTTCCATAATAACAAGGCTACCATCCATTAGAGTGACAAAAATCTCTACAACGGACTACCTTCAATAATGACAAGGCTACCATACATTGAAGTAAAAAAAATGTCGACTACAGACTACCTTCCATAATGGAAAGGCTACCATCCAATGGAATAACAAATATCTCGTCAACAGACTACCTTCCATAATGACAAGGCTACCATCCATTGGAGTAAAAAAATTTGAACAACATACTACCTTCCATAATGAGAATGCTACCATCCACTAGAGTAACAAAAATATCGACAACAGGGTACCTTCCATAATAACAAGGCTACCATACATGGGAGTTACAAATATCTCGACAACAGACTACCTTCAATAATGACAAGGCTACCATCCATTGGAGTAACAAATATCTTAACAACAGACTACCTTCCATAATGAAAAGGCTACCATTCAATGGAATAACGAAAATCTCGTCAATAGACTACCTTCCATAACGACAAGGCTACCATCCATTGGAGTAACAAAAATTTGAACAACAGACTACCTTCCATAATTACAAGGCTACCATCCATTGGAGTAACAAAAATTTGAACGACAGACTACCTTGCATAATGACAAGGCTAACATCCGTTGGAGTAACGTACATCTCAACGAAAGACTACCTTCTATAATGACAAGGCTACCATCCATTGGAGTAACAAAAATCTCGACAATAGACTACCTTCCATAATGACAAGGTTACCATCCATTAGAGTAACAAAAATCTCGGTAACAGAGTACCTTCCATAATGACAAGGCTACCATCGATTGGAGTAACAAATAATATCAACCACATACTACCTTCTATAATGACAAGTCTACCATCCATTGGAGTAACAAAAATCTCGACAATAGACTAACTTCGATAAAGACAAGGCTACCATCCATTGGAGTAACATGAATATCGACAACAGATTACCTTCCATAATGACAAGTTTACCATCCATTGGAGTAACAAAAATTTTGACACCAGACTACTTTCCATAATGATAAGGCTACCATCCATTGAGTCACAAAGATATCGACAACAAACTATCTACCATAATGACAAGGCTACCATCTAATGGAATAACAAAATTGTCAACAACAAACTAGCTTTCATAACGACAAGGCTACCATCCATTGGAGTAACAAAAATATTGAAACAGACTATGTTCCATAATAACAAGGCTACCATCCATTGGAGTAACAAAAATCTCAACAACACGCTACGTTCCATAATAACAAGGCTACCATCCATTTGAGTGACAAAAATCTCAACATTAGACTAAGTTCCATAATAACAAGGCTACCATCCATTAGAGTTACAAAAATCTCGACAATGGACTACCTTTAATAATGACAAGGCTACCATCCATTGGAGTAACAAAAATCTCGACAACAGACTACCTTCCATAATGGAAAGGCTACCATCCAATGGAATAACAAAAATCTCGTCAACAGACTACCTTCCATAATGACAAGGCTACCATCCATTGGAGTAACAACAATATGGACAACAGACTACCTTCCATAATGAAAAGGCTACCATCCAATGGAATAACAAAAATATCGTCAATAGGCTACCTTCCATAATGACAAGGCTACCATCCATTGGAGTAACAAAAATTGGAACAACAGACTACCTTCCATAATGACAAGGCTACCATCCGTTGGAGTAACTTAAATCTCAACGAAAGACTGCCTTCCATAATGACAAGGCTTCCATCCATTGGAGTAACAAAAATATCAACAACAGACTACCATCCATAATGACAAGTCTACCATCCATTGGAGTAACAAAAATCTCGACAATAGACTAACTTCCATAAAGACAAAGCTACCATCCATTGGAGTAACAAAAATCTCGACAATAGACTAACTTCCATAATGACAAGGCAACCATCCATTGGAGTAACAAAAATCTCAACACCAGACTACCTTCCATAATGACAAGGATACCATCCATTGAGTAACAAAGGTATCGACAACAGACAACCTACCATAATGACAAGGCTACCATCCAATGGAATAAAAGAAACTCGACAATAGACAACCTTTCATAATGAGAAGGCTAACATCCATTGGAGTAACATAAATATCGACAACAGACTACGTTCCATGATGACAAGGCTACCATCCATTGGAACAACAAAAATCTCGACAACAGACTACCTTCCATAATGACAAGGCTACCATACATTGGAGTAACAAAAATATCGACAACAGACTACCTTCCATAATTGAAAGGCTACCATCCAATGGAATAACAAAAATCTCGTCAACAGACTACCTTCCATAATTACAAGGCTACCATCCATTGGAGTAACAAAATTTTGAGCAACAGACTACCTTCCATAATGACAAGGCTACCATCCATTGGAGTACCAAAAATTTGAACAACAGACTACCTTCCATAATGACAAGGCTACCATCCGTTGGAGTAACGTAAATCTCAATGAAAGACTACCTTCTATAATGACAAGGCTACCATCCATTGGAGTAACAAAAATCTCAACAATAGACTACCTTCCATAATGACAAGGTTACCATCCATTAGAGTAACAAAAATCTCGGTAACAGAGTACCTTCCATAATGACAAGGCTACCATCCATTGGAGTAACAAAAATATCAACAACAGACTACCTTCAATAATGACAAGTCTACCATCCATTGGAGTAACAAAAATCTCGACAATAGACTAACTTCCATAAAAACAAGGCTACCATCCATTGGAGTATCAAAAATCTTGACAATAGACTAACTTCCATAATGACAAGGCAACCATCCATTGGAGTAACAAAAATCTCAACACCAGACTACCTTCCATAATGACAAGGATACCATCCATTGAGTCACAAAGATATCGACAACAAACTACCTACCATAATGACAAGGCAACCATCCAATGGAATAACAAAAATGTCAACAACAAACTAGCTTTCATAATGACAAGGCTACCATCCATTGGAGTAACAAAAATATTGAAACAGACTACGTTCCCTAATAACAAGTCTACCATCCATTGGAGTAACAAAAATCTCAACAACAGACTACGTTCCATAATAACAAGGCTACCATCCATTGGAGTAACAAAAATCTCAACAACAGACTATCTTCAATAATAACAAGGCTACCATCCATTAGAGTTACAAAAATCTCGACAACAGACTACCTTCCATAATGACTAGGCTACCATCCATTAGAGTAACAAAAATATCGACAACAGACTACGTTCCATAATAACAAGGCTACCATCCATTAGAGTTACAAAAATCTCGACAATGGACTACCTTCAATAATGACAAGGCTACCATCCATTGGAGTAACAAAAATCTCGACAATAGACTACCTTCCATAATGGAAAGGCTACCATCCAATGGAATAACAAAAATCTCGTCAACAGACTACCTTCCATAATGACAAGGCTACCATCCATTGGACTAACAAAAATCTCGACAACAGACTACCTTCCATAATGAAAAGGCTACCATCCAATGGAATAACGAAAATCTCGTCAATAGACTACCTTCCATAATGACAAGGCTACCATCCATTGGAGTAACAAAAATTTGAACAACAGACTACCTTCCATAATGACAAGGCTACCATCCATTGGAGTAACAAAAATTTGAACAACAGACTACCTTCCATGATGACAAGGCTACCATCCTTTGGAGTAACGTAAATCTCAACGAAAGACTACCTTCTATAATGACAAGGCTACCATCCATTGGAGTAACAAAAATCTCGACAATAGACTACCTTCCATAATAACAAGGTTACCATCCATTAGAGTAACAAAAATCTCGATAACAGAGTACCTTCCATAATGACAAGGCTATCATCCATTGGAGTAACAAATAATATCAACAACAGACTACCTTCCATAATGACAAGTGTACCATCCATTGGAGTAACAAAAATCTTGACAATAGACTAACTTCCATAAAGATAAGGTTACCATCCATTGGAGTAACATGAATATCGACAACAGACTACCTTCCATAATGACAAGTCTACCATCCATTGGAGTAACAAAAATTTCGACACCAGACTACTTTCCATAATGACAAGCCTACCATCCATTGAGTCACAAAGATATCGACAACAAACTACCTACCATAATGACAAGGCTACCATCCAATGGAATAACAAAAATGTCAACAACAAACTAGCTTTCATAATGACAAGGCTACCATGCATTCGAGTAACAAAAATATTGAAACAAACTACGTTCCATAATAACAAGGTTAACATCCATTGGAGTAACAAAAATCTCAACAATAGACTACGTTCCATAATAACAAGGCTACTATCCATCGGAGTAACAAAAATATCAACAACAGACTATCATCCATAATAACAAGGCTACCATCCATTGGAATTAAAAAAATCTCGACAACAGACTACCTTCCATAATGACATGGCTACCATCCACTAGAGTAACAAAAATATCGACAACAGACTATGTTCCATAATAACAAGGCTACCATCCATTAGAGTTACAAAAATCTCGATAACGGACTACCTTCAATAATGACAAGGCTACCATCCATTGGAGTAACAAAAATCTTGACAACAGACAACCTTCCATAATAGAAAGGCTACCATCCAATGGAATAACAAAAATCTCGTCAACAGACTACCTTCCATAATGACAGGGCTACCATCCATTGGAGTAACAAAAATCTCGACAACAGACTACCTTCCATAATGAAAAGGCTACCATCCAATGGTCTAACGAAAATCTCGTCAATAGACTACCTTCCATAATGACAAGGCTACCATACATTGGAGTAACAAAAATTTGAGCAACAAACTACCTTCCATAATGACAAGGCTACCATCCATTGGAGTACCAAAAATTTGAACAACAGACTACCTTCCATAATGACAAGGCTACCATCCGTTGGAGTAATGTAAATCTCAACAAAAGACTACCTTCTATAATGACAAGGCTACCATCCATTGGAGTAACAAAAATCTCGACAATAGACTACCTTCCATAATGACAAGGTTACCATCCATTAGAGTAACAAAAATCTCGGTAACAGAGTACCTTCCATAATGACAAGGCTACCATCCATTGGAGTAACAAAAATATCAACAACAGACTACCTTCCATAATGACAAGTCTACCATCCATTGGAGTAACAAAAATCATGACAATAGACTAACTTCCATAAAGACAAGGCTACCATCCATTGGAGTAACAAAAATCTTGACAATAGACTAACTTCCATAATGACAAGGCAACCATCCATTGGAGTAACGAAAATCTCAACACCAGACTACCTTCCATAATGACAAGGATACCATTCATTGAGTCACAAAGATATCGACAACAAACTACCTACCATAATGACAAGGCTACCATCCAATGGAATAACAAAAATGTCAACAACAAACTAGCTTTCATAATGACAAGGCTACCATCCATTGGAGTAACAAAAATATTGAAACAGACTACGTTCCATAATAACAAGGCTACCATCCATTGGAGTAACAAAAATATCAACAACAGACTACGTTCCATAATAACAAGGTTACCATCCATTGGAGTAACAAAAATCTCAACAACAGACTATCTTCAATATTAACAAGGCTACCATCCATTGAAGTTACGAAAATCTCGACAACAGACTACCTTCCATAATGACAAGGCTACCATCCATTAGAGTAACAAAAATATCGACAACAGACTTTGTTCCATAATAACAAGGCTACCATCCATTAGAGTTACAAAAATCTCGACAACGGACTACCTTCAATAATGACAAGGCTACCATCCATTGGAGTAACAAAAATCTCGACAACAGACTACCTTCCATAATGGAAAGGCTACCATCCAATGGAATAACAAAAATCTCGTCAACAGACTACCTTCCATAATGACAAGGCTACCATCCATTGGAGTAACAAAAATTTGAACAACAAACTACCTTCCATAATGACAAGGCTACCATCCATTAGAGTAACAAAAATTTGAACAAAAGACTACCTTCCATAATGACAAGGCTACCATCCATTGGAGTAACAAAAATTTAAACAACAGACTACCTTCCATAATGACAAGGCTACCATCCATTGGAGTAACAAAAATTTGAACAACAGACTACCTTCCAGGATGAAAAGGCTACTATCCGTTTGAGTAACGTAAATCTCAACGAAAGACTACCTTCTATAATGACAAGGCTACCATCCATTGGAGTAACAAAAATCTCGATAATAGACTACCTTCCATAATGACAAGGTTACCATCCATTAGAGTAACAAAAATCTCGGTAACAGAGTACCTTCCATAATGACAAGGCTATCATCCATTGGAGTAACAAAAATATCAACAACAAACTACCTTCCATAATGACAAGTCTACCATCCATTGGAGTAACAAAAATCTCGACAATAGACTAACTTCCATAAAGACAAGGCTACCATCCATTGGAGTAACAAAAATCTTGACAATAGACTAACTTCCATAATGACAAGGCAACCATCCATTGGAGTAACGAAAATCTCAACACCAGACTACCTTCCATAATGACAAGGATACCATTCATTGAGTCACAAAGATATTGACAACAAACTACCTACCATAATCACAAGGCTACCATCCAATGGAATAACAAAAATGTCAACAACAAACTAGCTTTCATAATGACAAGGCTACCATCCATTGGAGTAACAAAAATATTGAAACAGACTACGTTCCATAATAACAAGGCTACCATCCATTGGAGTAACAAAAATCTCAATAACAGACTACATTCCATAATAACAAGGCTACCATCCATAGGAGTAACAAAAATCTCAACAACAGACTATCTTCAATATTAACAAGGCTACCATCCATTGGAGTTACAAAAATCTCGACAACAGACTACCTTCCATAATGACAAGGCTACCATCCATTAGAGTAACAAAAATATCGACAACAGACTATGTTCCATAATAACAAGGCTACCATCCATTAGAGTTACAAAAATCTCGACAACGGACTACCTTCAATAATGACAAGGCTACCATCCATTGGAGTAACAAAAATCTCGACAATAGACTACCTTCTATAATGGAAAGGCTACCATCCAATGGAATAACAAAAATCTCGTAAACAGACTACCTTCCATAATGACAAGGCTACCATCCATTGGAGTAACAAAAATATCGACAACAACCTACCTTCCATAATGAAAACTCTACCATCCAATGGAATAACGAAAATCTCGTCAATAGACTACCTTCCATAATGACAAGGCTACCATCCATTGGAGTAACAAAAATTTGAACAACAGACTACCTTCCATAATGACAAGGCTACCATCCATTGGAGTAACAAAAATTTGAACAACAGACTACCTTCCAGGATGACAAGGCTACCATCCGTTTGAGTAACGTAAATCTCAACGAAAGACTACCTTCTATAATGACAAGGTTACCATCCATTGGAGTAACAAAAATCTCGATAATAGACTACCTTCCATAATGACAAGGTTACCATCCATTAGAGTAACAAAAATCTCGGTAACAGAGTACCTTCCATAATGACAAGGCTATCATCCATTGGAGTAACAAATAATATCAACAACAAACTACCTTCCATAATAACAAGTGTACCATCCATTGGAGTAACAAAAATGTCGACAATAGACTAACTTCCATAAAGATAAGGCTACCATCCATTGGAGTAACATGAATATCGACAACAGACTACCATCCATAATGACAAGTCTACCATCCATTGGAGTAACAAAAATTTCGACACTAGACTACTTTCCATAATGACAAGCCTACCATCCATTGAGTCACAAAGATATCGACAACAAACTACCTACCATAATGACAAGGATACCATCCAATGGAATAACAAAAATGTCAACAACAAACTAGATTTCATAATGACAAGGCTACCATCCATTGGAGTAACAAAAATATTGAAACAAACTACGTTCCATAATAACAAGGCTACCGTCCATTGGAGTAAGAAAAATCTCAACAATAGACTACGTTCAATAATAACAAGGCTACCATCCATTGGAGTAACAAAAATCTCAACAACGGACTATCTTCCATAATAACAAGACTACCATCCATTGGAGTTAAAAAAATCTCGACAACAGACTACCTTCCATAATGACATGGCTACCATCCACTAGAGTCACAAAAATATCGACAACAGACTACGTTCTATAATAACAAGGCTACCATCCATTAGAGTTACAAAAATCTCGACAACGGACTACCTTCAATAATGACAAGGCTACCATCCATTGGAGTAACAAAAATCTCGACAACAGACTACCTTCCATAATGGAAAGGCTACCATCCAATGGAATAACAAAAATCTCTTCAACAGACTACCTTCCATAATGACAAGGCTACACCATCCATTGGAGTAACAAAAATCTCGACAACAGACTACCTTCCATAATGAAAAGGCTACCATCCAATGGAATAACGAAAATCTCGTCAATAGACTAACTTCCATAATGACAAGGCTACCATCCATTGGAGTAACAAAAATTTGAACAACAGACTACCTTCCATAATGACAAGGCTACCATCCATTGGAGTAACAAAATTTTGAACAACAGACTACCTTCCATGATGACAAGGCTACCATCCGTTGGAGTAACGTAAATCTCAACGAAAGACTACCTTCTATAATGACAAGGCTACCATCCATTGGAGTAACAAAAATCTCGACAATAGACTACCTTCCATAATGACAAGGTTACCATCCATTAGAGTAACAAAAATCTCGGTAACAGAGTACCTTCCATAATGACAAGGCTATCATCCATTGGAGTAACAAATAATATCAACAACAGACTACCTTCCATAATGACAAGTGTACCATCCATTGGAGTAACAAAAATATCGACAATAGACTAACTTCCATAAAGATAAGGCTACCATCCATTGGAGTAACATGAATATCGACAACAGACTACCTTCCAAAATGACAAGTGTACCATCCATTGGAGTAACAAAAATTTCGACACCAGACTACTTTCCATAATGACAAGCCTACCATCCATTGAGTCACAAAGATATCGACAACAAACTACCTACCATAATGACAAGGCTACCATCCAATGGAATAACAAAAATGTCAACAACAAACTAGCTTTCATAATGACAAGACTACCATCCATTGGAGTAACAAAAATATTGAAACAGACTACGTTCCATAGTAACAAGGCTACCATCCGTTTGAGTAACAAAAATCTCAACAACAGACTATGTTCCATAATAACAAGGCTACCATCCATTGGAGTAACAAAAATCTCAACAACAGACTATCTTCAATAATAACAAGGCTACCATCCATTGGAGTTACAAAAAACGCGACAACAGACTACCTTCCATAATGACAAGGATACCATCCATTAGAGTAACAAAAATATCGACAACAGACTATGTTCCATAATAACAAGGCTACCATCCATTAGAGTTACAAAAATCTCGACAACGGACTACCTTCAATAATGACAAGGCTACCATCCATTGGAGTAACAAAAATCTCGACAACAGACTACCTTCCATAATGGAAAGGCTAACATCAAATGGAATAACAAAAATCTTGTCAACAGACTACCTTCCATAAAGACAAGGCTACCATCCATTGGAGTAACAAAAATCTCGACAACAGACTACCTTCCATATTGAAAAGGCTACCATCCAATGGAATAACGAAAATCTCGTCAATAAACTAACTTCCATAATGACAAGGCTACCATCCATTGGAGTAACAAAAATTTGAACAACAGACTACCTTCCATAATGACAAGGCTACCATCCATTGGAGTAACAAAAATTTGAACAACAGACTACCTTCCATGATGACAAGGCTACCATCCGTTGGAGTAACGTAAATCTCAACGAAAGACTACCTTCTATAATGACAAGGCTACCATCCATTGGAGTAACAAAAATCTCGACAATAGACTACCTTCCATAATGACAAGGTTACCATCCATTAGAGTAACAAAAATCTCGGTAATAGAGTACCTTCCATAATGACAAGGCTATCATCCATTGGAGTAACAAATAATATCAACAACAGACTACCTTCCATAATGACAAGTGTACCATCCATTGGAGTAACAAAAATCTCGACAATAGACTAACTTCCATAAAGATAAGGCTACCATCCATTGGAGTAACATGAATATCGACAACAGACTACCTTCCATAATGACAACTCTACCATCCATTGGAGTAACAAAAATTTCGACACCAGACTACTTTCCATAATGAAAAGCCTACCATCCATTGAGTCACAAAGATATCGACAACAAACTACCTACCATAATGACAAGGCTACCATCCAATGGAATAACAAAAATGTCAACAAAAAACAAGCTTTCATAATGACAAGGCTACCATCCATTGGAGTAACAAAAATATTGAAACAAACTACATTCCATAATAACAAGGCTACCATCCATTGGAGTAACAAAAATCTCAACAACAAATTACGTTCCATAATAACAAGGCTACCATCCATTGGAGTAACAAAAATATCAACAACAGACTATCTTCCATAATAACAAGGCTACCATCCATTGTAGTTAAAAAAATCTTGACAACAGACTACCTTCCATAATGACAAGGCTACCATCCATTGGAGTAACAAAAATTTGAACAACAGACTACCTCCCATAATGACAAGGCTACCATCCATTGGAGTAACAAAAATTTGAACAACAGACTACCTTCCATGATGACAAGGCTACCATCCGTTGGAGTAACGTAACTCTCAACGAAAGACTACCTTCTATAATTACAAGGCTACCATCCATTGGAGTAATAAAAATCTCGACAATAGACTACCTTCAATAATGACAAGGTTACCATCCATTAGAGTAACAAAAATCTCGGTAACAGAGTACCTTCCATAATGACAAGGCTATCATCCATTGGAGTAACAAATAATATCAGCAACAGACTACCTTCCATAATGACAAGTGTACCATCCATTGGAGTAACAAAAATCTCGACAATAGACTAACTTCCATAAAGATATGGCTACCATCCATTGGAGTAACATGAATATCGACAACAAACTACCTTCCATAATGACAAGTCTACCATCCATTGGAGTAACAAAAATTTCGACACCAAACTACTTTCCATAATGACAAGCCTACAATACATTGAGTCACAAAGATATCGACAACAAACTACCTACCATAATGACAAGGCTACCATCCAATGGAATAACAAAAATGTCAACAACAAACTAGCTTTCATAATGACAAGGCTACCATCCATTGGAGTAACAAAAATATTGAAAAAAACTATGTTCCATAATAATAAGGCTACCATCCATTGGAGTAACAAAAATCTCAACAACAGACTACGTTCCATAATAACAAGGCTACCTTCCATTAGAGTAACAAAAATATCGACAACAGACTATGTTCCATAATAACAAGGCTACCATCCATTAGAGTTACAAAAATCTCGACAACGGACTACCTTCCATAATGACAAGGCTACCATCCATTGGAGTAACAAAAATTTCGACAACAGACTACCTTCCATAATGAAAAGGCTACCATCCAATGGAATAATGAAAATCTCCTCAATAGACTACCTTCCATAATGACAAGGCTACCATCCATTGGAGTAACAAAAATTTGAGCAACTGACTACCTTCCATAATGACAAGGCTACCATCCATTGGAGTACCAAAAATTTGAACAATAGACTACCTACCATATTGACAAGGCTACCATCCATTGGAGTAACATAAATATCGACAATAGACTAAGTTCGATAATGACAAGGCTACCATCCATTGGAGTAACAAAAATCTCGACAATAGACTACCTTCCATAATGACAAGGCTACCATCCATTGGAGTAACAAAGATATCGACAACAAACTTCCTTTAATAATGACAATGCTACCGTCCACTAGAGTAACAAAAATATCAACAACAGGGCACCTTCCATAATGACAAGGTTACCATCCATTGGAATAATAAAATTCTCAACAAAAAACTACCTTCCGTAATCAAAAGGCTACCATGCAATGGAATTACAAAAATATCGACAACAGACTACCTTCCATAATGACAAGGCTACCAACCATTGGAGTAACAAAGATATCAACAACAGACTACGTTCAATAATGACAATGCTACCATCAACTAGAGTGATAAAAATATCGACAACAGGGGACCTTCCATAATGACAAGGTCACCATCCATTGTAATAATAAAAATCTAGACAACAAACTACGTTCCATAATGACAAGGCTACCATCCAATGGAATAACACAAATCTCATCAACAGATTACCTTCCATAATGACAACGCTACCATCCATTGGAGTAAAAAAAATCTGAACAACAGACTACCTGCCATAATGAAAAGGCTACCATCCATTGGAGTAACAAAAATCTCGACAATTGACTACCTTCCATAATGAAAAGGCTACCATCCATTGGAGTAACAAAAATCTCGATAATAGACTACCTTCCATAATGATAGGTCTACCATCAATTGGAGTAACATGAATATCGACAAAAGATTACCTTCCATAATCCCAAGTCTACCATCCATTGGAGTAACAAAAATATCGACACCAGACTACCTTCCATAATGACTAGGCTACCATCCCATGAGTAAGAATGATATCGACAACAGACTACCTACCATATTGACAAGGCTACCATCCATTGGAGTAACATAAATATCGACAATAGACTATGTTCAATAATGACAAGGCTACCATCCATTGGAGTAACAAAAATCTCGACAACAGACTACCTTCCATAACGACAAGGCTACCATCAATTGGAGTAACAAAAACATCGACAACAGACTATGTTCCATAATAACAAGGCTACCATCCATTGGAGTTACAAAAATCTCGACAACAGACTACCTTCCATAATGACAAGGCTACCATCCATTGGAGTAACAAAGATATCGACAACAGACTTCCTTCAATAATGACAATGCTACCGTCCACTAGAGTAACAAAAATAACAACAACAAGGTACCTTCCATAATGACAAGGTTACCATCCATTGGAATAATAAAATTCTTAACAAAAAACTATTTTCCGTAATTAAAAGGCTACCATCCAATGGAATAACAAAAATCTCGACAACAGACTACCTTCCATAATGACAAGGCTACCAACCATTGGAGTAACAAAGATATCGACAACAGACTACGTTCAATAATGACAATGCTACCATCCACTAGAGTAACAAAAATATAGACAACATGGTACCTTCCATAATGACAAGGCTACCATCCAATGGAATAACAAAAATGACGACAACAGACTACCTTTCATAATGAAAAGGCTACCGTTAATTGGAGTAACATGAATATCGACAACAGACTACGTTCCATAATGAAAAGGCTACCATCCATTGGAGTAACAAAAATCTCGACAATAGACTACCTTCCATAATGAAAAGGCTACCATCCATTGGAGTAACAAAAATCTCGATAATAGACTACCTTCCATAATGATAGGTCTACCATCAATTGGAGTAATATGGATATCGACAAAAGATTACCTTCCATAATGACATGGCTACCATCCACTAGAGTCACATAAATATCGACAACAGACTACGTTCTATAATAACAAGGCTACCATCCATTAGAGTTACAAAAATCTCGACAACGGACTACCTTCAATAATGACAAGGCTACCATCCATTGGAGTAACAAAAATCTCGACAACAGACTACCTTCCATAATGGAAAGGCTACCATCCAATGGAATAACAAAAATCTCGTCAACAGACTACCTTCCATAATGACAAGGCTACCATCCATTGGAGTAACAAAAATCTCGACAACAGACTACCTTCCATAATGAAAAGGCTACCATCCAATGGAATAACGAAAATCTCGTCAATAGACTAACTTCCATAATGACAAGGCTACCATCCATTGGAGAAACAAAAATTTGAACAACAGACTACCTTCCATAATGACAAGGCTACCATCCATTGGAGTAACAAAATTTTGAACAACAGACTACCTTCCATGATGACAAGGCTACCATCCGTTGGAGTAACGTAACTCTCAACGAAAGACTACCTTCTATAATTACAAGGCTACCATCCATTGGAGTAACAAAAATCTCGATAATAGACTACCTTCCATAATGACAAGGTTACCATCCATTAGAGTAACAAAAATCTCGGTAACAGAGTACCTTCCATAATGACAAGGCTATCATCCATTGGAGTAACAAATAATATCAGCAACAGACTACCTTCCATAATGACAAGTGTACCATCCATTGGAGTAACAAAAATCTCGACAATAGACTAACTTCCATAAAGATATGGCTACCATCCATTGGAGTAACATGAATATCGACAACAAACTACCTTCCATAATGACAAGTCTACGATCCATTGGAGTAACAAAAATTTCGACACCAGACTACTTTCCATAATGACAAGCCTACAATACATTGAGTCACAAAGATATCGACAACAAACTACCTACCATAATGACAAGGCTACCATCCAATGGAATAACAAAAATGTCAACAAAAAACTAGCTTTCATAATGACAAGGCTACCATCCATTGGAGTAACAAAAATATTGAAAAAAACTATGTTCCATAATAATAAGGCTACCATCCATTGGAGTAACAAAAATCTCAACAACAGACTACGTTCCATAATAACAAGGCTACCTTCCATTAGAGTAACAAAAATATCGACAACAGACTATGTTCCATAATAACAAGGCTACCATCCATTAGAGTTACAAAAATCTCGACAACAGACTACCTTCCATAATGACAAGGCTACCATCCATTGGAGTAACAAAAATTTCGACAACAGACTACCTTCCATAATGAAAAGGCTACCATCCAATGGAATAATGAAAATCTCCTCAATAGACTACCTTCCATAATGACAAGGCTACCATCCATTGGAGTAACAAAAATTTGAGCAACAGACTACCTTCCATAATGACAAGGCTACCATCCATTGCAGTACCAAAAATTTGAACAACAGACTACCTACCATATTGACAAGGCTACCATCCATTGGAGTAACATAAATATCGACAATAGACTAAGTTCGATAATGACAAGGCTACCATCCATTGGAGTAACAAAAATCTCGACAACAGACTACCTTCCATAATGACAAGGCTACCATCCATTGGAGTAACAAAGATATCGACAACAAACTTCCTTTAATAATGACAATGCTACCGTCCACTAGAGTAACAAAAATATCAACAACAGGGTACCTTCCATAATGACAAGGTTACCATCCATTGGAATAATAAAATTCTCAACAAAAAACTACCTTCCGTAATCAAAAGGCTACCATCCAATGGAATTACAAAAATCTCGACAACAGACTACCTTCCATAATGACAAGGCTACCAACCATTGGAGTAACAAAGATATCAACAACAAACTACGTTCAATAATGACAATGCTACCATCAACTAGAGTGATAAAAATATCGACAACAGGGGACCTTCCATAATGACAAGGTCACCATCCATTGTAATAATAAAAATCTAGACAACAAACTACGTTCCATAATGACAAGGCTACCATCCAATGGAATAACACAAATCTCATCAACAGATTACCTTCCATAATGACAACGCTACCATCCATTGGAGTAACAAAAATCTGAACAACAGACTACCTGCCATAATGAAAAGGCTACCATCCATTGGAGTAACAAAAATCTCGACAATTAACTACCTTCCATAATGAAAAGGCTACCATCCATTGGAGTAACAAAAATCTCGATAATAGACTACCTTCCATAATGATAGGTCTACCATCAATTGGAGTAACATGAATATCGACAAAAGATTACCTTCCATAATCACAAGTCTACCATCCATTGGAGTAACAAAAATATCGACACCAGACTACCTTCCATAATGACTAGGCTACCATCCCATGAGTAAGAATGATATCGACAACAGACTACCTACCATATTGACAAGGCTACCATCCATTGGAGTAACATAAATATCGACAATAGACTATGTTCAATAATGACAAGGCTACCATCCATTGGAGTAACAAAAATCTCGACAACAGACTACCTTCCATAACGACAAGGCTACCATCAATTGGAGTAACAAAAATATCGACAACAGACTATGTTCCATAATAACAAGGCTACCATCCATTGGAGTTACAAAAATCTCGACAACAGACTACCTTCCATAATGACAAGGCTACCATCCATTGGAGTAACAAAGATATCGACAACAGACTTCCTTCAATAATGACAATGCTACCGTCCACTAGAGTAACAAAAATAACAACAATAGGGTACCTTCCATAATGACAAGGTTACCATCCATTGGAATAATAAAATTCTTAACAAAAAACTATTTTCCGTAATTAAAAGGCTACCATCCAATGGAATAACAAAAATCTCGACAACAGACTACCTTCCATAATGACAAGGCTACCAACCATTGGAGTAACAAAGATATCGACAACAGACTACGTTCAATAATGACAATGCTACCATCCACTAGAGTAACAAAAATATCGACAACAGGGTACCTTCCATAATGACAAGGTCACCATCCATTGGAATAATAAAAATCTCGATAACAAACTACCTTCCATAATGACAAGGCTACCATCCAATGGAATAACAAAAATGTCGACAACAGACTACCTTTCATAATGAAAAGGCTACCGTTAATTGGAGTAACATGAATATCGAAAACAGACTACGTTCCATAATGAAAAGGCTACCATCCATTGGAGTAACAAAAATCTCGACAATAGACTACCTTCCATAATGAAAAGGCTACCATCCATTGGAGTAACAAAAATCTCGATAATAGACTACCTTCCATAATGATAGGTCTACCATCAATTGGAGTAACATGAATATCAACAAAAGATTACCTTCCATAATCACAAGTCTACCATCCATTGGAGTAACAAAAATATCGACACCAGACTACCTTCCATAATGACTAGGCTACCATCCCATGAGTAAGAATGATATCGACAACAGACTACCTACCATATTGACAAGGCTACCATCCATTGGAGTAACATAAATATCGACAATAGACTATGTTCAAGAATGACAAGGCTACCATCCATTGGAGTAACAAAAATCTCGACAACAGACTACCTTCCATAACGACAAGGCTACCATCCATTGGAGTAACAAAAATATCGACAACAGACTATGTTCCATAATAACAAGGCTACCATCCATTGGAGTTACAAAAATCTCGACAACAGACTACCTTCCATAATGACAAGGCTACCATCCATTGGAGTAACAAAGATATCGACAACAGACTTCCTTCAATAATGACAATGCTACCGTCCACTAGAGTAACAAAAATAACAACAATAGGGTACCTTCCATAATGACAAGGTTACCATCCATTGGAATAATAAAATTCTTAACAAAAAACTATTTTCCGTAATTAAAAGGCTACCATCCAATGGAATAACAAAAATCTCGACAACAGACTACCTTCCATAATGACAAGGCTACCAACCATTGGAGTAACAAAGATATCGACAACAGACTACGTTCAATAATGACAATGCTACCATCCACTAGAGTAACAAAAATATCGACAACAGGGTACCTTCCATAATGACAAGGTCACCATCCATTGGAATAATAAAAATCTCGATAACAAACTACCTTCCATAATGACAAGGCTACCATCCAATGGAATAACAAAAATGTCGACAACAGACTACCTTTCATAATGAAAAGGCTACCGTTAATTGGAGTAACATGAATATCGAAAACAGACTACGTTCCATAATGAAAAGGCTACCATCCATTGGAGTAACAAAAATCTCGACAATAGACTACCTTCCATAATGAAAAGGCTACCATCCATTGGAGTAACAAAAATCTCGATAATAGACTACCTTCCATAATGATAGGTCTACCATCAATTGGAGTAACATGAATATCAACAAAAGATTACCTTCCATAATCACAAGTCTACCATCCATTGGAGTAACAAAAATATCGACACCAGACTACCTTCCATAATGACTAGGCTACCATCCCATGAGTAAGAATGATATCGACAACAGACTACCTACCATATTGACAAGGCTACCATCCATTGGAGTAACATAAATATCGACAATAGACTATGTTCAAGAATGACAAGGCTACCATCCATTGGAGTAACAAAAATCTCGACAACAGACTACCTTCCATAACGACAAGGCTACCATCCATTGGAGTAACAAAAATATCGACAACAGACTATGTTCCATAATAACAAGGCTACCATCCATTGGAGTTACAAAAATCTCGACAACAGACTACCTTCCATAATGACAAGGCTACCATCCATTGGAGTAACAAAGATATCGACAACAGACTTCCTTCAATAATGACAATGCTACCGTCCACTAGAGTAACAAAAATAACAACAACAGGGTACCTTCCATAATGACAAGGTTACCATCCATTGGAATAATAAAATTCTTAACAAAAAACTATTTTCCGTAATTAAAAGGCTACCATCCAATGGAATAACAAAAATCTCGACAACAGACTACCTTCCATAATGACAAGGCTACCAACCATTGGAGTAACAAAGATATCGACAACAGACTACGTTCAATAATGACAATGCTACCATCCACTAGATTAACAAAAATATCGACAACAGGGTACCTTCCATAATAACAAGGTCACCATCCATTGGAATAATAAAAATCTCGATAACAAACTACCTTCCATAATGACAAGGCTACCATCCAATGGAATAACAAAAATGTCGACAACAGACTACCTTTCATAATGAAAAGGCTACCGTTAATTGGAGTAACATGAATATCGACAACAGACTACGTTCCATAATGAAAAGGCTACCATCCATTGGAGTAACAAAAATCTCGACAATATACTACCTTCCATAATGAAAAGGCTACCATCCATTGGAGTAACAAAAATCTCGATAATAGACTACCTTCCATAATGAGAGGTCTACCATCAATTGGAGTAACATGAATATCGACAAAAGATTACCTTCCATAATCACAAGTCTACCATCCATTGGAGTAACAAAAATATCGACACCAGACTACCTTCCATAATGACTAGGCTACCATCCCATGAGTAAGAATGATATCGACAACAGACTACCTACCATATTGACAAGGCTACCATCCATTGGAGTAACATAAATATCGACAATAGACTATGTTCAAGAATGACAAGGCTACCGTCCATTGGAGTAACAAAAATCTCGACAACAGACTACCTTCCATAACGACAAGGCTACCATCCATTGGAGTAACAAAAATATTGACAACAAACTATGTTCCATAATAACAAGGCTACCATCCATTGGAGTTACAAAAATCTCGACAACAGACTACCTTCCATAATGACAAGGCTACCATCCATTGGAGTAACAAAGATATCGACAACAGACTTCCTTCAATAATGACAATTCTACCGTCCACTAGAGTAACAAAAATAACAACAACAGGGTACCTTCCATAATGACAAGATTACCATCCATTGGAATAATAAAATTCTTAACAAAAAACTATTTTCCGTAATTAAAAGGCTACCATCCAATGGAATAACAAAAATCTCGACAACAGACTACCTTCCATAATGACAAGGCTACCAACCATTGAAGTAACAAAGATATCGACAACAGACTACGTTCAATAATGACAATGCTACCATCCACTAGAGTAACAAAAATATCGACAACAGGGTACCTTCCATAATAACAAGGTCACCATCCATTGGAATAATAAAAATCTCGATAACAAACTACCTTCCATAATGACAAGGCTACCATCCAATGGAATAACAAAAATGTCGACAACAGACTACCTTTCATAATGAAAAGGCTACCGTTAATTGGAGTAACATGAATATCGACAACAGACTACGTTCCATAATGACAAGGCTACCATCCATTGGAGTAACAAAAATCTCGACAATAGACTACCTTCCATAATGAAAAGGCTACCATCCATTGGAGTAACAAAAATCTCGATAATAGACTACCTTCCATAATGACAGGTCTACCATCAATTGGAGTAACATGAATATCGACAATAGATTACCTTCCATATTCACAAGTCTACCATCCATTGGAGTAACAAAAATATCGACACCAGACTACCTTCCATAATGACTAGGCTACCATCCCATGAGTAAGAATGATATCGACAACAGACTACCTACTATATTGACAAGGCTACCATCCATTGGAGTAACATAAATATCGACAATAGACTATGTTCAATAATGACAAGGCTACCATCCATTGGAGTAACAAAAATCTCGACAACAGACTACTTTCCATAACGACAAGGCTACCATCCATTGGAGTAACAAAAATATCGACAACAGACTATGTTCCATAATAACAAGGCTACCATCCATTGGAGTTACAAAAATCTCGACAACAGACTACCTTCCATAATGACAAGGCTACCAACCATTGGAGTAACAAAGATATCGACAACAGACTACGATCAATAATGACAATGCTACCATCCACTAGAGTAACAAAAATATCGACAACAGGGTACCTTCCATAATGACAAGGTCACCATCCATTGGAATAATAAAAATCTCGATAACAAACTACCTTCCATAATGACAAGGCTACCATCCAATGGAATAACAAAAATGTCGACAAGAGACTACCTTTCATAATGAAAAGGCTACCGTTCATTGGAGTAACATGAATATCGACAACAGACTACGTTCCATAATGACAAGGCTACCATCCATTGGAGTAACAAAAATCTCGACACTAGACTACCTTTCATAATGACAAGGCTACCATCCATTGGAGTTACAAAAATATCGACAACAGACTACCTTACTTAATGACAAGGCTACCATCCATTGGGGTAACAAAGATATCGACAACAAACTACCTTCAATAATGACAATGCTACCGTCCACTAGAGTAACAAAAATATCAACAACAGGGTACCTTCCATAATGACAAGGTTACCATCCATTGGAATAATAAAATTCTCAACAAAAAACTACCTTCCGTAATCAAAAGGCTACCATACAATGGAATAACAAAAATATCGACAACAGACTACCTTCCATAATGACAAGGCTACCAACCACTGGAGTAACAAAGATATCAACAACACACTACGTTCAATAATGACAATGCTACCATCCACTAGAGTAACAAAAATATCGACAATAGGGGACCTTCCATAATGACAAGGTCATCATCCATTGTAATAATAAAAATCTAGACAACAAACTACGTTCCATAATGACAAGGCTACCATCCAATGGAATAACACAAATCTCGTCAACAAATTACCTTCCATAATGACAACGCTACCATCCATTGGAGTAACAAAAATCTGAAGAACAGACTACCTTCCATAGTGACAAGCCTAGCATCCGTTGGAGTAACGTAAATATCAACGAAAGACTTCCTTCCATAATGAAAAGGCTACCATCCAATGGAGTAACAAAAATCTCGATAATAGACTACCTTCCATAATGACAGGTCTACCATCAATTGGAGTAACATGAATATCGACAATAGACTAGCTTCCATAATCACAAGTCTACCATCCATTGGAGTAACAAAAATATCGACACCGGACTACCTTCCATAATGACTAGGCTACCATCTCGTGAGTAAGAATGATATCGACAACAGACTAGCTACCATATTGACAAGGCTACCATCCATTGGAGTAACATAAATATCAACAACAAACTACTGACCATAATGACAAGGCTACCATCCATTGGAGTTACAAAAATATCGACAACAGACTACCTTCCTTAATGACAAGGCTACCATCCATTGGGGTAACAAAGATATCGACAACAAACCACCTTCAATAATGACAATGCTACCGTCCACTAGAGTAACAAAAATATCAACAACAGGGTACCTTCCATAATGACAAGGTTACCATCCATTGGAATAATAAAATTCTCAACAAAAAACTACCTTCCATAATCAAAAGGCTACCATCCAATGGAATAACAAAAATCTCGACAACAGACTACCTTCCATAATGACAAGGCTACCAACCAATTGAGTAACAAAGATATCAACAACATACTATGTTCAATAATGAAAATGATACCATCCACTAGAGTAACAAAAATATCGACAACAGGGTACCTTCCATAATGACAAGGTCACCATCCATTGTAATAATAAAAATCTAGACAACAAACTACGTTCCATAATGAAAAGGCTACCATCCAATGGAATAACACAAATCTCGTCAACAGATTACCTTCAATAATGACAACGCTACCATCTATTGGAGTAACAAAAATCTGAACAACAGACTACCTTCCATAGTGACAAGCCTAGCATCCGTTGGAGTAACGTAAATATCAACGAAAGACTACCTTCCATAATGAAAAGGCTACCATCCATTGGAGTAACAAAAATCTCAACAATAGACTTACTTCCATTATGAAAAGGCTACCATCCATTGGAGTAACAAAAATATCGATAACAAACTACCTTCCATAATTACAAGGCTACCATCAATTGGAGTAACATGAATATCGACAATAGACTACCTTCCATAATCACAAGTCTACCATCCATTGGAGTAACAAAAATATCGACACCAGACTACCTTCCATAATGACTAGGCTACCATCCCGTGAGTAAGAATGATATCGACAACAGACTACCTACCATATTGACAAGGCTACCATCCATTGGAGTAACATAAATATCAACAATAGACTACGTTCGATAATGACAAGGCTACCATCCATTGGAGTAACAAAAATCTCGACAACAGACTACCTTCCATAACGACAAGGCTACCATCCATTGGAGTAACAAAAATATCGACAACAGACTATGTTCCATAATAACAAGGCTACCATCCATTGGAGTTACAAAAATCTCGATAACAGACTACCTTCCATAATGAGAAGGATACCATCCATTGGAGTAACAAAGATATCGACAACAGACTTCCTTCAATAATGACAATGCTACGGTCCACTAGAGTAACAAAAATATCAACAACAGGGTACCTTCCATAATAACAAGGTTACCATCCATTGGAATAATAAAATTCTTAACAAAAAACTACTTTCCGTAATTAAAAGGCTACCATCCAATGGGATAACAAAAATCTCGACAACAGACTACCTTCCATAATGACAAGGCTACCAACCAATGGAGTAACAAAGATATCAACAACAGACTATGTTCAATAATGACAATGATACCATCCACTAGAGTAACAAAAATATCGACAACAGGGTACCTTCCATAATGACAAGGTCACCATCCATTGTAATAATAAAAATCTAGACAAGAAACTATGTTCCATAATGAAAAGGCTACCATCCAATGGAATAACACAAATCTCGTCAACAGATTACCTTCCATAATGACAACGCTACCATCCATTGGAGTAACAAAAATCTGAACAACAGACTACCTTCCATAGTGACAAGCCTAGCATCCGTTGGAGTAACGTAAATATCAATGAAAGACTACCTTCCATAATGAAAACGCTACCATCCATTGGAGTAACAAAAATCTCGACAATAGACTTACGTCCATTATGAAAAGGCTACCATCCATTGGAGTAACAAAAATCTCGATAACAAACTCCCTTCCATAATGACAAGGCTACCATCAATTGGAGTAACATGAATATCGATAATAGACTACCTTCCATAATCACAAGTCTACCAACCATTGGAGTAACAAAAATATCGACACCAGACTACCTTCCATAATGACTAGGCTACCATCCCATGAGTAAGAATGATATCGACAACGGACTACCTACCATATTGACAAGGCTACCATCCATTGGAGTAACATAAATATCGACAATAGACTATGTTCAATAATGACAAGGCTACCATCCATTGGAGTAACAAAAATCTCGACAACAGACTACTTTCCATAACGACAAGGCTACCATCCATTGGAGTAACAAAAATATCGACAACAGACTATGTTCCATAATAACAAGGCTACCATCCATTGGAGTTACAAAAATCTCGACAACAGACTACCTTCCATAATGACAAGGCTACCAACCATTGGAGTAACAAAGATATCGACAACAGACTACGTTCAATAATGACAATGCTACCATCCACTAGAGTAACAAAAATATAGACAACAGGGTACCTTCCATAATGACAAGGTCACCATCCATTGGAATAATAAAAATCTCGATAACAAACTACCTTCCATAATGACAAGGCTACCATCCAATGGAATAACAAAAATGTCGACAAGAGACTACCTTTCATAATGAAAAGGCTACCGTTCATTGGAGTAACATGAATATCGACAACAGACTACGTTCCATAATGACAAGGCTACCATCCATTGGAGTAACAAAAATCTCGACACTAGACTACCTTTCATAATGACAAGGCTACCATCCATTGGAGTTACAAAAATATCGACAACAGACTACCTTACTTAATGACAAGGCTACCATCCATTGGGGTAACAAAGATATCGACAACAAACTACCTTCAATAATGACAATGCTACCGTCCACTAGAGTAACAAAAATATCAACAACAGGGTACCTTCCATAATGACAAGGTTACCATCCATTGGAATAATAAAATTCTCAACAAAAAACTACCTTCCGTAATCAAAAGGCTACCATACAACGGAATAACAAAAATATCGACAACAGACTACCTTCCATAATGACAAGGCTACCAACCACTGGAGTAACAAAGATATCAACAACACACTACGTTCAATAATGACAATGCTACCATCCACTAGAGTAACAAAAATATCGACAATAGGGGACCTTCCATAATGACAAGGTCATCATCCATTGTAATAATAAAAATCTAGACAACAAACTACGTTCCATAATGACAAGGCTACCATCCAATGGAATAACACAAATCTCGTCAACAAATTACCTTCCATAATGACAACGCTACCATCCATTGGAGTAACAAAAATCTGAAGAACAGACTACCTTCCATAGTGACAAGCCTAGCATCCGTTGGAGTAACGTAAATATCAACGAAAGACTGCCTTCCATAATGAAAAGGCTACCATCCAATGGAGTAACAAAAATCTCGATAATAGACTACCTTCCATAATGACAGGTCTACCATCAATTGGAGTAACATGAATATCGACAATAGACTAGCTTCCATAATCACAAGTCTACCATCCATTGGAGTAACAAAAATATCGACACCAGACTAACTTCCATAATGACTAGGCTACCATCTCGTGAGTAAGAATGATATCGACAACAGACTACCTACCATATTGACAAGGCTACCATCCATTGGAGTAACATAAATATCGACAATAGACTACGTTCGATAATGACAAGGCTACCATCCATTGGAGTAAAAAAAATCTCGACAACAGACTACCTTCCATAACGACAAGGCTACCATCCATTGGAGTAACAAAAATATCAACAACAAACTACTGACCATAATGACAAGGCTACCATACATTGGAGTTACAAAAATATCGACAACAGACTACCTTCCTTAATGACAAGGCTACCATCCATTGGGGTAACAAAGATATCGACAACAAACTACCTTCAATAATGACAATGCTACCGTCCACTAGAGTAACAAAAATATCAACAACAGGGTACCTTCCATAATGACAAGGTTACCATCCATTGGAATAATAAAATTCTCAACAAAAAACTACCTTCCATAATCAAAAGGCTACCATCCAATGGAATAACAAAAATCTCGAAAACAGACTACCTTCCATAATGACAAGGCTACCAACCAATTGAGTAACAAAGATATCAACAACATACTATGTTCAATAATGAAAATGATACCATCCACTAGAGTAACAAAAATATCGACAACAGGGTACCTTCCATAATGACAAGGTCACCATCCATTGTAATAATAAAAATCTAGACAACAAACTACGTTCCATAATGAAAAGGCTACCATCCAATGGAATAACACAAATCTCGTCAACAGATTACCTTCCATAATGACAACGCTACCATCTATTGGAGTAACAAAAATCTGAACAACAGACTACCTTCCATAGTGAAAAGCCTAGCATCCGTTGGAGTAACGTAAATATCAACGAAAGACTACCTTCCATAATGAAAAGGCTACCATCCATTGGAGTAACAAAAATCTCGACAATAGACTTACTTCCATTATGAAAAGGCTACCATCCATTGGAGTAACAAAAATCTCGATAACAAACTACCTTCCATAATTACAAGGCTACCATCAATTGGAGTAACATGAATATCGACAATAGACTACCTTCCATAATCACAAGTCTACCATCCATTGGAGTAACAAAAATATCGACACCATACTACCTTCCATAATGACTAGGCTACCATCCCGTGAGTAAGAATGATATCGACAACAGACTACCTACCATATTGACAAGGCTACCATCCATTGGAGTAACATAAATATCAACAATAGACTACGTTCGATAATGACAAGGCTACCATCCATTGGAGTAACAAAAATCTCGACAACAGACTACCTTCCATAACGACAAGGCTACCATCCATTGGAGTAACAAAAATATCGACAACAGACTATGTTCCATAATAACAAGGCTACCATCCATTGGAGTTACAAAAATCTCGATAACAGACTACCTTCCATAATGAGAAGGATACCATCCATTGGAGTAACAAAGATATCGACAACAGACTTCCTTCAATAATGACAATGCTACTGTCCACTAGAGTAACAAAAATATCAACAACAGAGTACCTTCCATAATAACAAGGTTACCATCCATTGGAATAATAAAATTCTCAACAAAAAACTACTTTCCGTAATTAAAAGGCTACCATCCAATGGGATAACAAAAATCTCGACAACAGACTACCTTCCATAATGACAAGGCTACAAACCATTGGAGTAACAAAGATATCGACAACAAACTACATTCAATAATGACAATGCTACCATCCACTAGAGTAACAAAAATATCGACAACCGGGTACCTTCCTTAATGACAAGGTCACCATCCATTGGAATAATAAAAATCTCGACAACAAACTACGTTCCATAATGACAAGGCTACCATCCAATGGAATAACACAAATCTCGTCAACAGACTACTATCCATAATGACAACGCTGCCATCCATTGGAGTAACAAAAATCTGAACAACAGACTACCTTCCATAGTGACAAGCCTACCATCCATTGGAGTAACGTAAATATCAATGAAAGACTACCTTCCATAATGAAAAGGCTACCATCAATTGGAGTAACAAAAATCTCGATAACAGACTACCTTCCATAATGACAAGGCTACCATCAATTGGAGTAACATGAATATCGATAATAGACTACCTTCCATAATCACAAGTCTACCATCCATTGGAGTAACAAAAATATCGACACCAGACTACCTTCCATAATGACTAGGCTACCATCCATTGAGTAACAATGATATCGACAATAGACTACCTACCATATTGACAAGGCTACCATATATTGGAGTAACATAAATATCGACAATAGACTACGTTCCTTAATGAAAAGGCTACCATCCATTAGAGTAACAAAAATCTCGACAACAGACTACCTTCCATAATGACAAGGCTACCATCCATTGGAGTAACAAAAATATCGACAACAGACTATGTTCCATAATAACAAGGCACCCATCCATTGGAGTTACAAAAATCTCGACAACAGACTACTTTCCATAATGACAAGGCTACCATCCATTGGAGTAACAAAGATATCGACAACAGACTTCCTTCAATAATGACAATGCTACCGTCCACTAGAGTAACAGAAATATCAACAACAGGGTACCTTCCATAATGACAAGGTAAAAATCCATTGGAATAATAAAATTCTCAACAAAAAACTACCTTCCGTAATTAAAAGGCTACCATCCAATGGAATAACAAAAATCTCGACAACAAACTACCTTCCATAATGACAAGGCTACCAACCATTCGAGTAACAAAGATATCGACAACAAACTACGTTCAATAATGACAATGCTACCATCCAAAATAACAAGGTCACCATCCATTGGAATAATAAAAATCTCGATAAGAAAGTACCTTCCATAATGACAAGGCTACCATCCAATGGAATAACACAAATCTCGTCAATAGACTACCTTCCATAATGACAAGGGTACCATCCATTGGAGTAACAAAAATCTGAACAACAGACTACCTTCCATAATGACAAGCCTACCATCTGTTGGAGTAACATAAATATCAACGAAAGACTACCTTCCATAAGGAAAAGGCTACCATCCATTGGAGTAACAAAAATCTCGACAATAGACAACCTTCCATAATGAAAAGGCTATCATCCATTGGAGTAACAAAAATCTCGATAACAGACTACCTTCCATAATGATAAGGCTACCATCAATTAGAGTAACATGAATATCGACAACAGACTACCTTCCATAATGACAAGTCTACCATCCATTGGAGTAACAAAAATATCGACACCAGACTACCTTCCATAATGACTAGGCTACCATCCATTGAGTAAGAATGCTATCGACAACAGACTACCTACCATATTGATAAGGCTACCATCCAATGGAATAAAAAAAATCACGACAACAAACGAACTTTCATAATGACAAGGCTACCATCCACTGGAGTAACAAAAATATTGACAATAGACTACGTTCCATAATAACAAGGCTACCATCCATTGGAGTAACAAAAATCTCAACAATAGACTACCTTCCATAATGACAAGGCTACCATCCATTGGAGTAACAAAAATCTCGACAACAGACTACCTTCCATAATGAAAAGGCTACCATCCAATGGAATAACAAAAATCTCGTCAATAGACTACCTTCCAAAATGATAGGCTACCATCCATTGGAGTAACAAAAATCTGTAATAAACTACCTTCCATAATGACAAGGCTACCATCCGTTGTAGTAACGTAAATCACAAGGAAAGACTACCTTCCAAAATGACAAGGCTACCATCCATTGAGTAACAAAGATATCGACAAACAGACTACCTACCATAATGACAAGGCTACCATCCAATGGAATAACAAAAATTTTGACAACAAACTACCTTTCATAATGAAAAGGCTACCGTCCATTGGAGTAACATGAATATCGACAACATACTATGTTCCATAATGACAAGGCTACCATCCATTGGAGTAACAAAAATCTTGACACCAGACTACCTTTCATAATGACAAGGGTACCATCCATTGAGTAACAATGATATCGACAACAGACTACCGACCATAATGACAAGGGTACCATCCATTGGAGTTACAAAAATATCGACAATAGACTACCTTCCTTGATGACAAGGCTACCATCCATTGGGGTAACAAAGATATCGACAACAGACTACCTTCAATAATGACAATGCTACCGTCCACTAGAGTAACAAAAATATCAACAACAGGGTACCTTCCATAATGACAAGGTTACCATCCAATGGAATAACAAAAATGTTGACAACAGCCTACCTTCCATAATGACAAGGCTACCAACCATTGGAGTAACAAAGATATCGACAACAGACTACGTTCAATAATGACAATGCTACCATCCACTAGAGTAATAAAAATATCGACAATAGGGTACCTTCCATAATGACAAGGTCACGATCCATTGGAATAACACAAATCTCGTCAACAGACTACCATCCATAATGACAACGCTACCATCCATTGGAGTAACAAAAATCTGAAAAACAGACTACCTTCCATAGTGACTAGCCTACCATCCGTTGGAGTAACGTAAATATCAAAGAAAGACTACCTTCCATAATGAAAAGGCTACCATCCATTGGAGTAACAAAATTCTCGACAATAGACTACCTTCCATAATGACTAGGCTACCATCCATTGAGTAAGAATGCTATCGACAACAGACTACCTACCATATTGATAAGGCTACCATCCAATGGAATAATAAAAATCACGACAACAAACGAACTTTCATAATGACAAGGCTACCATCCATTGGAGTAACAAAAATATTGACAACAGACTACGTTCCATAATAACAAGGCTACCATCCATTGGAGTAACAAAAATCTCAACAATAGACTACCTTCCATAATGACAAGGCTACCATCCATTGGAGTAACAAAAATCTCGACAATAGACTACCTTCCATAATGACAAGGCTACCATCCATTGGAGTAACAAAAATCTCGACAACAGACTACCTTCCAAAATTACAAGGCTACCATCGATTGGAGTAACAAAAATCTACCTTCCATAATGACAAGGCTACCATCCGTTGGAGTAACGTAAATCACAACGAAAGACTACCTTCCATAATGACAAGGCTACCATCCATTGAGTAACAAAGATATCGACAACAGACTACCTACCATAATGACAAGGCTACCATCCAATGGAATAACAAAAATTTCGACAACAAACTACCTTTCATAATGAAAAGGCTACCGTCCATTGGAGTAACATGAATATCGACAACAGACTATGTTCCATAATGACAAGGCTACCATCCATTGGAGTAACAAAAATCTCGACACCAGACTACCTTTCATAATGACAAGGCTACCATCCATTGAGTAACAATGATATCGACAACAGACTACCGACCATAATGACAAGGGTACCATCCATTGGAGTTACAAAAATATCGACAATAGACTACCTTCCTTGAAGACAAGGCTACCATCCATTGGGGTAACAAAGATATCGACAACCGACTACCTTCAACAATGACAATGCTACCGTCCACTAGAGTAACAAAAATATCAACAACAGGGTACCTTCCATAATGACAAGGTTACCATCCATTGGAATAATAAAATTCTCAACAAAAAACTACCTTCTGTAATCAAAAGGCTACCATCCAATGGAATAACAAAAATGTTGACAACAGCCTACCTTCCATAATGACAAGGCTACCAACCATTGGAGTAACAAAGATATCGACAACAGACTACGTTCAATAATGACAATGCTACCTTCCACTAGAGTAATAAAAATATCGACAATAGGGTACCTTCTATAATGACAAGGTCACGATCCATTGGAATAATAAAAATCTCGACAACAAACTACGTTCCATAATGACAAGGCTACCATCCAACGGAATAACACAAATCTCGTCAACAGACTACCATCCATAATGATAATGCTACCATCCATTGGAGGAACAAAAATCTGAAAAACAGACTACCTTCCATAGTGACAAGCCTACCATCCGTTGGAGTAACGTAAATATCAAAGAAAACTACCTTTCATAATGAAAAGGCTACCATCCATTGGAGTAACAAAATTCTCGACAATAGACTACCTTCCATAATGAAAAGGCTTCCATCCATTGGAGTAACAAAAATCTCGATAACAGACTACCTTCCATAATGATAAGGCTACCATCAATTTGAGTAACATGAATATCGACAACAGACTACCTTCCATAATGACAAGTCTACCATCCATTGGAGTAACAAAAATATCGACACCAAACTACCTTCCATAATGACTAGGCTACCATCCATTGAGTAAGAATGCTATCGACAACAGACTACCTACCATATTGATAAGGCTACCATCCAATGGAATAACAAAAATCACGACAACAAACTAGCTTTCATAATGACAAGGCTACCATCCATTGGAGTAACAAAAATATTGACAACAGACTACGTTCCATAATAACAAGGCTACCATCCATTGGAGTAACAAAAATCTCAACAATAGACTACCTTCCATAATGACAAGGCTACCATCCGTTGGAGTAACAAAAATCTCGACAACAGAGTACCTTCCATAATGAAAAGGCTACCATCCAATGGAATAACAAAAATCTCGTCAACAGACTACCTTCCAAAATGACAAGGCTACCATCGATTGGAGTAACAAAAATCTGTAATAGACTACCTTCCATAATGACAAGGATACCATCCGTTGGAGTAACGTAAATCACAAGGAAAGA
Source organism: Vicia faba (assembly GCA_948472305.1). Lineage (NCBI taxonomy): Eukaryota > Viridiplantae > Streptophyta > Magnoliopsida > Fabales > Fabaceae > Vicia > Vicia faba. The sequence goes on from OX451739.1 coordinate 658,564,051, forward strand.
CTACCTTCCATAATGACAAGGCTACCAACCATTGAGTAACAAAGATATCGACAACAGACTACCTAACATAATGACAAGGCTACCATCCAATGGAATAACAAAAATTTCGACAACAAACTACCTTTCATAATGAAAAGGCTACCGTCCATTGGAGTATCATGAATATCGACAACAGACTATGTTCCATAATGACAAGGCTACCATCCATTGGAGTAACAAAAATCTCGACACCAGACTACCTTTCATAATGACAAGGCTACCATCCTTTGAGTAACAATGATATCGACAACCGACTACCCACCATAATTACAAGGGTACCATCCATTGGAGTTAAAAAATATCGACAATAGACTACCTTCCTTGATGACAAGGCTACCATCCATTGGGGTAACAAAGATATCGACAACAGACTACCTTCAATAATGACAATGCTACCGTCCACTAGAGTAACAAAAATATCAACAACAGGGTACCTTCCATAATGACAAGGTTACTATCCATTGGAATAATAAAATTCTCAACAAAAAATTACCTTCCGTAATCAAAAGGCTACCATCCAATGGAATAACAAAAATGTTGACAACAACCTACCTTCCATAATGACAAGGCTACCAACCATTGGAGTAACAAAGATATCAACAACAGACTACGTTCAATAATGACAATGCTACCATCCACTAGAGTAATAAAAATATCGACAATTTGGTACCTTCCATAATGACAAGGTCACGATCCATTGGAATAATAAAAATCTCGACAACAAACTACGTTCCATAATGACAAGGCTACCATCCAATGGAATAACACAAATCTCGTCAACAGACTACCACGACAACGCTACCATCCATTGGAGTAACAAAAATCTGAAAAACAGACTACCTTCCATAGTGACAAGCCTACCATCCGTTGGAGTAACGTAAATATCTAAGAAAGACCACCTTCCATAATGAAAAGGCTACCATCCATTGGAGTAACAAAATTCTCGACAATAGACTACCTTCCATAATGAAAAGGCTTCCCTCCATTGGAGTAACAAAAATCTCGATAATAAACTACCTTCCATAATGACAAGGCTACCATCAATTGGAGTAACATGAATATCGACAACAGACTACCTTCCATAATCACAAGTCTACCATCCATTGGAGTAACAAAAATATCGACACCAGACTACCTTCCATAATGACTAGGCTACCATCGATTGAGTAAGAATGATATCGACAATAGACTACCTACCATATTGAAAAGGCTACCATCCAATGGAATAACAAAAATCTCGACAACAAAGTAGCTTTCATAATGACAAGGCTACCATCCATTGGAGTAACAAAAATATTGACAACATAATACGTTCCATAATAACAAGGCTACCATCCATTGGAGTAACAAAAATCTCAACAACAGACTACCTTCCATAATGACAAGGCTACCATCCATTTGAGTAACAAAAATGTCGACAACAGACTACCTTCCATAATGAAAAGGCTACCATCCAATGGAATAACAAAAATCTCGTCAACAGACTACCTTCCATAATGACAAGGCTACCATCCATTGGAGTAACAAAAATCTGAACAACAGACTACCTTCCCGAATGACAAGGCTACCATCCGTTGGAGTAACGTAAATCGCAACGAAAGACTACCTTCCATAATGACAAGGCTACCATCCCTTGATTAACAAAGATATCGACAACAGAATACCTACCATAATGACAAGGCTACCATCCAATGGAATAAGAAAAATGTCGACAACAGACTACCTTTCATAATGAAAAGTCTATCGTCCATTGGAGTAACATGAATATCGACAACAAACTACATTCCATAATGACAAGGCTACCATCCATTGGAGTAACAAAAATCTCAACACCAGACTACCTTTCATAATGACAAGGCTACCATCCACTGAGTAACAATGATATCGACAACAAACTACCGACCATAATGTCAAGGCTACCATCCATTGGAGTTACAAAAATATCGACAACAAACTACCTTCCTTAATGACAAGGCTACCATCCATTAGGGTAACAAAGATATCGACAATAGACTACCTTCAATAATGACAATGCTATCGTCCACTAGAGTACCAAAAATATCGACAACAGGGTACCTTCCATAATGACAAGGTTACCATCCATTGGAATAATAAAATTCTCAACAAAAAACTACCTTCCGTAATAAAAAGGCTACCATCCAAGGGAATAACAAAAATCTTGACAACAGACTACCTTCCATAATGACAAGACTACCAACCATTGGAGTAACAAAGATATCGACAACAGACTACGTTCAATAATGACAATGCTACCATCCACTAGAGTAACAAAAATATCTACACTAGGGTACTTTCCATAATGACAAGGTCACCATCCATTGGAATAATAAAAATCTCGACAACAAACTACGTTCCATAATGACAAGGCTACCATCCAATGGAATAACACAAATCTCGTCAACAAACTACCTTCCATAATGACAGGGCTACCATCCATTGGAGTAACAAAAATCTGAACAACAGACTACCTTCCCTAGTGACAAGCCTACCACCCGTTAGAGTAACGTAAATATCAACGAAAGACTACCTTCCATAATTAAAAGGCTACCATCCATTGGAGTAACAAAAATCTCGACAATAGACTACCTTCCATAATGAAAAGGCTACCATCCATTAAAGTAACAAAAATCTCGATAACAGACTACCTTCCATAATGACAAGGTTACCATCAATTGGAGTTACATGTATATCGACAACAGACTACCTTCCATAATCACAAGTCTACCATCCATTGGAGTAACAAAAATATCGACACCAAACTACCTTCCATAATGACTAGGCTACCATCCATTGAGTAAGAATGATATCGACAATAGAATACGTTCCATAATAACAAGGCTACCATCCATTGGAGTAACAAAAATCTCAACAATATACTAACTTCCATAATGACAAGGCTACCATCCATTGGAGTAACAAAAATCTCGACAACAAACGACCTTCCATAATTAAAAGGCTACCATCCAATGGAATAACAAAAATCTCGTCAATAGACTACCTTCCATAATGACAAGGCTACCATCCATTGGAGTAACAAAAATCTGAACAACAGACTACCTTCCATAATGACAAGGCTACCATCCGTTGGAGTAACGTAAATCGCAACGAAAGACTACCTTCCATAATGAAAAGGCTACCATCCATTGAATAACAAAGATATCGATAACAGACTACCTACCATAATGACAAGGCTACCATCCAATGGAATAACAAAAATGTCGACAACAGACTACCTTTCATAATGACAAGGCTATCGTCAATTGGAGTAACATGAATATCGACAACAAACTACATTGCATAATGACAAGGCTACCATCCATTGGTGTAACAAAAATCTCGACACCAGACTACCTTTCATAATGACCAGTCTACCATCAATTGAGTAACAATGATATCGACAACAGACTACCGACCATAGTAACAAGGCTACCATCCATTGGAGTTACAAAAATCTCGATAATAGACTACCTTCCATTATGACAAGGCTACCATCAATTGGAGTAACATGAATATCGACAACAAACTACCTTCCATTATGACAAGGCTACCATCCATTGGAGTAACAAAAATCTCGCAATAAACTACCTTCCATAATGACAAGGCTACCATCCATTGGAGTAGCAAAATTCTCGGTAACAGAGTACCTTCCAAATGACAAGGCTACCATCCATTGGATAATAAAAATTTCGACAACAGACCACCTTCCATAATGAAAAGGCTACCATCCAATAGAATAAAAAAATCTCGTCAATAGACTACCTTCCATAATGACAAGGCTACCATCTATTGCAGTAACAAAAATCTGAACAACAGACTACCTTCTATAATGACAAGGCTACCATCCGTTAGAGTAACGTAAATCTCAACGAAATACTTCCTTCCATAATGACAAGGCTACCATACATTGAGTAAAAAAGATATCGACAACAGACTACCTACCATAATGACAAGGCTACCATCCAATGGAATAACAAAAATCTGGACAACGGACTACCTTTAATAATGACAAGGCTACCATCCATTGGAGTAACATAAATATCGACAACAAACTACGTTCCATAATGACAAGGCTACCATCCATTAGAGTAAAAGAAATCACGACAACAGACTACCTTCCATAATGACAAGGCTACCATCCATTGTATTAACAAAAATATCGACAACAGACTATGTTCCATAATTACCAGGCTACCATTCATTGGAGTAACATAAATATCGACAATAGACTACGTTCCATAATGATAAGGCTACCATCCATTGGAGTAACACAAATCTCGACAACAGACTACCTTCCATAATGACAAGGCTAACATCCATTGGAGTAACAAAAATCTGAACAACAGACTACCTTCCATAATGACAAGGCTACCATCCATTACAGTAACAAAAATCTGAACAACAGACTACCTTTTAAAATGACAAGGCTACCATCCGTTAGAGTAACGTAAATCTCAATGAAATACTACCTTCAATAATGACAAGGCTACAATCCATTGAGTAACAAAGATATCGACAACAGACTACCTACCATAATGACATGGCTACCATCCAATAGAATAAAAAAAATCTCGACAATAGACTACCTTTAATAATGACAAGGCTACAGTCCATTGGAGTAACATAAATATCGCCAACAGACTACTTTCCATAATGACAAGGCTACCGTCTGTTGGAGTAACGAAAATCTTGACACCGGATTACCTTCCATAATGACAAGGCTACCATCCTTTGAGTAATAAAAATATCGACAACAGAATATCTACCATAATGGCAAGGCTACCATCCAATGGAATAACAAAAATATCGACAACAGAGTACCTTTCATAATGACAAGGCTACCATCCATTGGAGTAACATAAATATCGATAACAGACTACGTTACATAATGACAAGGCTACCATCCATTGGAGTAACAAAAATCTGAACAACATACCACCTTCCATAATGAAAAGGCTACCATCCGTTAGAGTAATGTAAATCGCAACGAAAGACTACCTTCCATAATGACTAGGCTACCATCCATTGAGTAACAAAGATATCGACAACAGACTACCTACCATAATGACAAGGCTACCATCCAAAGGAATAACAAAAATGTCGACAACAGACTACCTTTCATAATGACAAGGCTACCATCCATTGGAGTAACATGAATATCGACAACAAACTACATTCCGTAATCACAAGGCTACCATCCATTGGAGTACCAAAAATCTCGACACCAGACTACCTTTCATAATGACAAGGCTACCATCCATTGAGTAACAATGATATAGACAACAGGCTACCGACCATAATGAAAAGGCTACCATCCATTGGAGTTACAAAAATCTCGACAACAGACTACCTACCATAATGACAAGGCTACCATCCATTGGAGTAACAAAGATATCGACAACAGACTATGTTCAATAATGAAAATGCTACCCTCCACTAGAGTACAAAAAATATCGAAAACAGGGTACCTTCCATAATTACAAGGTTACCATCCATTGGAATAATAAAAATCTCGACAACAAACTACCTTCCATAATGACAAGGCTACCATCCAATGGAATAACACAAATCTCGTCAACAAACTACCTTCCATAATGACAAGGCTTCCATCCATTGGAGTAACACAAATCTAAAAAACAGACTACCTTCCATAATGACAAGCCTACTATCTGTTGGAGTAACGTAAATATCAATGAAAGACTACCTTCCATAATGAAAAGGCTACCATCCATTGGAGTAACAAAAATCTCGATAATAGACTACCTTCCATTATGACAAGGCTACCATCAATTGGAGTAACATGAATATCGACAACAAACTACCTTCCATTATGACAAGGCTACCATCCATTGGAGTAGCAAAATTCTCGGTAACAGAGTACCTTCCATAATGACAAGGCTACCATCCATTGGATAATAAAAATTTCGACAACAGACCACCTTCCATAATGAAAAGGCTACCATCCAATAGAATAACAAAAATCTCGTCAATAGACTACCTTCCATAATGACAAGGCTACCATCTATTGCAGTAACAAAAATCTGAACAACAAACTACCTTCTAAAATGACAAGGCTACCATCCGTTAGAGTAACGTAAATCTCAACGAAATACTTCCTTACATAATGACAAGGCTACCATCCATTTAGTAACAAAGATATCGACAACAAACTACCTACCATAATAACAAGGCTACCATCCAATGGAATAACAAAAATCTCGACAACGGACTACCTTTAATAATGACAAGGCTACCATCCATTGGAGTAACATAAATATCGACAACAAACTACGTTCCATAATAACAAGGCTACCATCCATTGGAGTAAAAAAAATCTCGACAACAGACTACCTTTGATATTGACATGGCTACCATTCATTAGAGTAACAAAAATATCGACAACAGACTACGTTCCATAATGACAAGGCTACCATCCATTGGAGTAACAAAAATCTCGACAACAGACTACCTTCCATAATGACAAGGCTACCATCCATTGGAGTAACAAAAATCTGAACAACAGACTACCTTCCATAATGACAAGGCTACCATCCATTGCAGTAACAAAAATATGAACAATAGACTACCTTCTATAATGACAAGGCTACCATCCGTTAGAGTAACGTAAATCTCAATGAAATACTTCCTTCCATAATGACAAGGCTACCATCCATTAAGTAACAAAGATATCGACAACAGACTACCTACCATAATGACATGGCTACCATCCGATGGAATAACAAAAATCTCGACAACAGACTACCTTTAATAATGACAAGGCTACCATCCATTGGAGTAACATAAATATCGACAACAGACTATGTTCCATAATGACAAGGCTACCATTCATTAGAGTAAAAAAAATCTTGACAACAGACTACCTTCCATAATTACAAGGCTAGCGTCCGTTGGAGTAACAAAAATCTCGACACCAGATTACCTTCCATAATGACAAGGCTGCCATCCATTGGAGTAACATAAATATCGACAACAGACTACGTTACATAATGACAAGGCTACCATCCATTGGAGTAACAAAAATCTCGACAACAAACTAATTTCCATAATGAGAAGGCTACCATCCATTGGAGTAACAAAAATATCAACAATAGACTATGTTCCACAATAACAAGGCTACCATCCATTAAAGTTACAAAAATATAGACAACATACTACCTTCCATAATGACAAGGCTACCATCCATTGGAGTAACAAAAATTTCGACAACAGACTACCTTCCATAATGACAAGGCTACCATCCAATGGAATAACAAAAATCTTGACAACAGATTCCCTTTAATAATGACAATGCTACCATCCATTGGAGTAACATAAATATCGACAACAGACTACGTTCCATAATGACAAGGCTACCATCAATTGAAGTAAAAAAAATCTCGAAAACAGACTACCTTCCATAATGACAAGGCTACCATCCATTGATGTAACAAAAATATCGACAACAAACTATGTTCCATAATTACAAGGCTAACATCCATTGGAGTAACAAAAATCTCGACACCAGACTACCTTCCATAATGACAAGGCTACCATCCAATGGAATATAAAAAATCTCGACAACAGACTACCTTTCATAATGACAAGGCTACCATCCATTGGAGTAACATAAATATCGACAATAGACTACGTTCCATAATAACAAGGCTACCATCCATTGGAGTAAAAAAAATCTCGACAACAGAATACCTACCACAATGACAAGGCTACCATCCATTGGAGTAACAAAAATCTCGACACCAAACTACCTTTCATAATGACAAGGCTACCATCCATTGGAGTAAATAAATATCGACAACAGACTACCTTTCATAATGATAAGGCTACCATCCATTGGAGTAACATAAATATCGACAATAGACTACGTTCCATAATGACAAGGCTACAATCCATTGGAGTAACAAAAATCTGAACAACATACTACCTTCCATAATGATAAGGCTACCATCCGTTGGAGTATCGTAAATCACAACGAAAGACTACCTTCCATAATGACAAGGCTACCATCCATTGAGTAACAAAGATATCGACAACAGACTACCTACCATAATGACAAGGCTACCATCCAATGGAATAACAAAAATGTCGACAACAAACTACCTTTCATAATGACAAGGCTACCGTCCATTGGAGTAACATGAATATCGACAACAAACTACATTCCATAATGACAAGGCTACCATCCATTGGAGTAACAAAAATCTCAACACCAGACTACCTTTCATAATGACAAGGCTACAATCCATTGAGTAACAATGATATCGACAACAGACTACTGACCATAATGAAAAGGCTACCATCCATTGGAGTTACAAAAATCTCGACAACAGACTACCTTCCTAAATGACAAGGCTACCATCCATTGGAGTAACAAAGATATCGACAACAGACTATGTTCAATAATGAAAATGCTACCATCCACTAGAGTAAAAAAAATATCGAAAACAGGGAACCTTCCATAATTACAAGGTTACCATCCATTGGAATAATAAAAATCTCGACAACAAACTACCTTCCATAATGACAAGGCTACCATCCAATTGAATAACACAAATCTCGTCAACAGACTACCTTCCATAATGACAAGGCTACCATCCATTGGAGTAACAAAAATATGAAAAACAGACTACCTTCCATAATGACAAGCCTACAATCCATTGGAGTAACGTAAATATCAACGAAAGACTACCTTCCATAATGAAAAGGCTACCATCCATTGGAGTAACAAAAATCTCGACAATAGACTACCTTCCATAATGAAAAGGTTACCATCCATTGGAGTAATAAAAATCTCGATAATAGACTACCTTCCATTATGACAAGGCTACCATCAATTGGAGTAACATGAATATCGACAACAGACTACCTTCCATTATGACAAGGCTACCATCCATTGGAATAACAAAAATCTCGACAATAGACTACCTTCCATAATGATAAGGCTACCATCCATTGGAGTAACAAAAATCTCGGTAATAGAGTACCTTCCATAATGACAAGGCTACCATCTATTGGATAATAAAAATTTCGACAACAGACCACCTTCCATAATGAAAAGGCTACCATCCAATAGAATAACAAAAATCTCGTCAACAGACTACCTTCCATAATGAAAAGGCTACCGTCCATTGCAGTAACAAAAATCGGAACAATAGACTACCTTCTATAATGACAAGGCTACCATCCGTTAGAGTAACGTAAATCTCAACGAAATAATTCCTTCCATAATTACAAGGCTAACATCCATTGGAGTAACAAAAATCTCGACACCAGACTACCTTCCATAATGACAAGGCTACCATCCAATGGAATAACAAAAATCTCGACAACAGACTACCTTTAATAATGACAAGGCTGCCATCCATTAGAGTAACATAAATATCGACAACAAACTATGTTCCATAATAACAAGGCTACCATCCATTGGAGTAAAAAAAATCTCGACAACAGAATACCTTCCATAATAACAAGGCTACCATCCATTGAAGTAACAAAAATATCGACAACAGACTATGTTCCATAATTATAAGGCTAACATCCATTGGAGTAACAAAAATCTCGACACCAAACTACCTTCCATAATGAAAAGGCTACCATCCAATGGAATAACAAAAATCTCGACAACAGACTACCTTTCATAATGACAAGGCTACCATCCATTGGAGTAAATAAATATCGACAACAGAATACCTTTCATAATGATAAGGCTACCATCCATTGGAGTAACATAAATATCGACAATAGACTACGTTCCATAATGACAAGGCTACAATCCATTGGAGTAACAAAAATCTGAACAACAGACTACCTTCCATAATGACAAGGCTACCATCCGTTGGAGTATCATAAATCTCAACGAAAGACTACCTTCCATAATGACAAGGCTACCATCCATTGAGTAACAAAGATATTGACAATAGACTACCTACCATAATGACAAGGCAACCATCCAATGGAATAACAAAAATGTCGACAACAGACTACCTTTCATAATGACAAGTCTACCGTCCATCGGAGTAACATGAATATCGACAACAAACTACATTCCATAATGACAAGGCTACCATCCATTGGAGTAACAAAAATCTCAACACCAGACTACCTTTCATAATGACAAGGCTACCATCCATTGAGTAACAATGATATCGACAACAGACTACCGACCATAATGAAAAGGCTACCATCCATTGGAGTTACAAAAATCTCGACAACAGACTACCTTCCTTAATGACAAGGCTACCATCCATTGGAGTAACAAAGATATCGACAACAGACTATGTTCAATAATGAAAATGCTACCATCCACTAGAGTAAAAAAAATATCGAAAACAATGAACCTTCCATAATTACAAGGTTACCATCCATTGGAATAATAAAAATATCGACAACAAACTACCTTCCATAATGACAAGGCTACCATCCAATGGAATAACACAAATCTCGTCAACAGACTACCTTCCATAATGACAAGGCTACCATCCATTGGAGTAACAAAAATATGAAAAACAGACTACCTTCCATAATGACAAGCCTACAATCCATTGGAGTAACGTAAATATCAACGAAAGACTACCTTCCATAATGAAAAGGCTACCATCCATTGGAGTAACAAAAATCTCGACAATAGACTACCTTCCATAATGAAAAGGTTACCATCCATTAGAGTAATAAAAATCTCGATAATAGACTATCTTCCATTATGACATGGCTACCATCAACTGGAGTAACATGAATATCCACAACAGACTACCTTCCATTATGACAAGGCTACCATCCATTGGAATAACAAAAATCTCGGCAATAGACTACCTTCCATAATGATAAGGCTACCATCCATTGGAGTAACAAAAATCTCGGTAATAGAGTACCTTCCATAATGACAAGGCTACAATCTATTGGATAATAAAAATTTCGACAACAGACCACCTTCCATAATGAAAAGGCTACCATCCAATAGAATAACAAAAATCTCGTCAACATACTACCTTCCATAATGAAAAGGCTACCGTCCATTGCAGTAACAAAAATCGGAATAATAGACTACCTTCTATAATGACAAGGCTACCATCCGTTAGAGTAACGTAAATCTCAACGAAATAATTCCTTCCATAATTACAAGGCTAACATCCATTGAGTAACAAAAATCTCGACACCAGACTACCTTCCATAATGACAAGGCTACCATCCAATGGAATAACAAAAATCTCGACAACGGACTACCTTTAATAATGACAAGGCTGCCATCCATTAGAGTAACATAAATATCGACAACAAACTATGTTCCATAATAACAAGGCTACCATCCATTGGAGTAAAAAAAATCTCGACAACAGAATACCTTCCATAATGACAAGGCTACCATCCATTGAAGTAACAAAAATATAGACAACAGACTATGTTCCATAATTAAAAGGCTAACATCCATTGGAGTAACAAAAATCTTGACACCAGACTACCTTCCATAATGACAAGGCTACCATCCAATGGAATAACAAAAAATCTCGACAACAGACTACCTTTCATAATGACAAGGCTACCATCCATTGGAGTAAATAAATATCGACAACAGACTACCTTTCATAATGATAAGGCTACCATCCATTGGAGTAACATAAATATCGACAATAGAATACGTTCCATAATGACAAGGCTACAATCCATTGGAGTAACAAAAATCTGAACAACAAACTACCTTCCATAATGACAAGGCTACCATCCGTTGGAGTATCGTAAATCGCAACGAAAGACTACCTTCCATAATGACAAGGCTACCGTCCATTGAGTAACAAAGATATCGACAACAGACTACCTAACATAATGACAAGGCTACCATCCAATGGAATAACAAAAATGTCGACAACAGACTACCTTTCATAATGACAAGGCTACCGTCCATTGGAGTAACATGAATATCGACAACAAACTACATTCCATAATGACAAGGCTACCATCCATTGGAGTAACAAAAATCTCAACACCAGACTACCTATCATAATGACAAGGCTACCATCCATTGAGTAACAATGATATCGACAACAGACTACCGACCATAATGAAAAGGCTACCAGCCATTGGAGTTATAAAAATCTCGACAACAGACTACCTTCCTTAATGACAAGGCTACCATCCATTGGAGTAACAAAGATATCGACAACAGACTATGTTCAATAATGAAAATGCTACCATCCACTAGAGTAAAAAAAATATCGAAAACAGGGAACCTTCCATAATTACAAGGTTACCATCCATTGGAATAATAAAAATCTCGACAACAAACTACCTTCCATAATGACAAGGCTACCATCCAATGGAATAACACAAATCTCGTCAACAGACTACCTTCCATATTGACAAGGCTACCATCCATTGGAGTAACAAAAATATGAAAAACAGACTACCTTCCATAATGACAAGCCTACAATCCATTGGAGTAACGTAAATATCAATGAAAGACTACCTTCCATAATGAAAAGGCTACCATCCATTGGAGTAACAAAAATATCGACAATAGACTACCTTCCATAATGAAAAGGTTACCATCCATCGGAGTAATAAAAATCTCGATAATAGACTACCTTCCATTATGACAAGGCTACCATCAATTGGAGTAACATGAATATCGACAACAGACTACCTTCCATTATGACAAGGCTACCATCCATTGGAATAACAAAAATCTCGACAATAGACTACCTTCCATAATGATAAGGCTCCCATCCATTGGAGTAACAAAAATCTCGGTAATAGAGTACCTTCCATAATGACAAGGCTACAATCTATTGGATAATAAAAATTTCGACAACAGACCACCTTCCATAATGAAAAGGCTACCATCCAATAGAATAACAAAAATCTCGTCAACAGACTACCTTCCATAATGAAAAGGCTACCGTCCATTGCAGTAACAAAAATCGGAACAATAGACTACCTTCTATAATGACAAGGCTACCATCCGTTAGAGTAATGTAAATCTCAACGAAATAATTCCTTCCATAATTACAAGGCTAACATCCATTGAGTAACAAAGATATTGACAACAGACTACCTACCATAATGACAAGGCTACCATCCAATGGAATAACAAAAATGTCTACAACAGACTACCTTTCATAATGACAAGTCTACCATCCATCGGAGTAACATGAATATCGACAACAAACTACATTCCATAATGACAAGGCTACCATCCATTGGAGTAACAAAAATCTCAACACCAGACTACCTTTCATAATGACAAGGCTACCATCCATTGAGTAACAATGATATCGACAACAGACTACCGAACATAATGAAAAGGCTACCATCCATTGGAGTTACAAAAATCTCGACAACAGACTACCTTCCTTAATGACAAGGCTACCATCCATTGGAGTAACAAAGATATCGACAACAGACTATGTTCAATAATGAAAATGCTACCATCCACTAGAGTAAAAAAAATATCGAAAACAGGGAACCTTCCATAATTACAAGGTTACCATCCATTGGAATAATAAAAATCTCGACAACAAATTACCTTCCATAATGACAAGGCTACCATCCAATGGAATAACACAAATCTCGTCAACAGACTACCTTCCATAATGACAAGGCTACCATCCATTGGAGTAACAAAAATATGAAAAACAGACTACCTTCCATAATGACAAGCCTACAATCCATTGGAGTAACGTAAATATCAACGAAAGACTACCTTCCATAATGAAAAGGCTACCATGCATTGGAGTAACAAAAATCTCGACAATAGACTACCTTCCATAATGAAAAGGTTACCATCCATTGGAGTAATAAAAATCTCGATAATAGACTACCTTCCATTATGACAAGGCTACCATCAACTGGAATAACATGAATATCGACAACAGACTACCTTCCATTATGACAAGGCTACCATCCATTGGAATAACAAAAATCTCGACAATAGACTACCTTCCATAATGATAAGGCTACCATCCATTGGAGTAACAAAAATCTCGGTAATAGAGTACCTTCCATAATGACAAGGCTACAATCTATTGGATAATAAAAATTTCGACAACAGACCACCTTCCATAATGAAAAGGCTACCATCCAATAGAATAACAAAAATCTCGTCAACAGACTACCTTCCATAATGAAAAGGCTACCGTCCATTGCAGTAACAAAAATCGGAATAATAGACTACCTTCTATAATGACAAGGCTACCATCCGTTAGAGTAACGTAAATCTCAACGAAATAATTCCTTCCATAATTACAAGGCCAACATCCATTGAGTAACAAAAATAGCGACACCAGACTACCTTCCATAATGACAAGGCTACCATCCAATGGAATAACAAAAATCTCGACAACGGACTACCTTTAATAATGACAAGGCTGCCATCCATTAGAGTAACATAAATATCGACAACAAACTATGTTCCATAATAACAAGGCTACCATCCATTGGAGTAAAAAAAATCTCGACAACAGAATACCTTCCATAATGACAAGGCTACCATCCATTGAAGTAACAAAAATATAGATAACAGACTATGTTCCATAATTACAAGGCTAACATCCATTGGAGTAACAAAAATCTTGACACCAGACTACCTTCCATAATGACAAGGCTACCATCCAATGGAATAACAAAAATCTCGACAACAGACTACCTTTCATAATGACAAGGCTACCATCCATTGGAGTAAATAAATATCGACAACAGACTACCTTTCATAATGATAAGGCTACCATCCATTGGAGTAACATAAATATCGACAATAGACTACGTTCCATAATGACAAGGCTATAATCCATTGGAGTAACAAAAATCTGAACAACAGACTACCTTCCATAATGACAAGGCTACCATCTGTTGGAGTATCGTAAATCGCAACGAAAGACTACCTTCCATAATGACAAGGCTACCATCCATTGAGTAACAAAGATATCGACAACAGACTACCTACCATAATGACAAGGCTACCATCCAATGGAATAACAAAAATGTCGACAACAGACTACCTTTCATAATGACAAGGCTACCGTCCATTGGAGTAACATGAATATCGACAACAAACTACATTCCATAATGACAAGGCTACCATCCATTGGAGTAACAAAAAAATCTCAACACCAGACTACCTATCATAATTACAAGGCTACCATCCATTGAGTAACAATGATATCGACAACAGACTACCGACCATAATGAAAAGGCTACCATCCATTGGAGTTACAAAAATCTCGACAACAGACTACCTTCCTTAATGACAAGGCTACCATCCATTGGAGTAACAAAGATATCGACAACAGACTATGTTCAATAATGAAAATGCTACCATCCACTAGAGTAAAAAAAATATCGAAAACAGGGAACCTTCCATAATTACAAGGTTACCATCCATTGGAATAATAAAAATCTCGACAACAAAGTACCTTCCATAATGACAAGGCTACCATCCAATGGAATAACACAAATCTCGTCAACAGACTACCTTCCATATTGACAAGGCTACCATCCATTGGAGTAACAAAAATATGAAAAACAGACTACCTTCCATAATGACAAGCCTACAATCCATTGGAGTAACGTAAATATCAACGAAAGACTACCTTCCATAATGAAAAGGCTACCATCCATTGGTGTAACAAAAATCTCGACAATAGACTACCTTCCATAATGAAAAGGTTACCATCCATCGGAGTAATAAAAATCTCGATAATAGACTACCTTCCATTATGACAAGGCTACCATCAATTGGAGTAACATGAATATCGACAACAGACTACCTTCCATTATGACAAGGCTACCATCCATTGGAATAACAAAAATCTCGACAATAGACTACCTTCCATAATGATAAGGCTACCATCCATTGGAGTAACAAAAATCTCGGTAATAGAGTACCTTCCATAATGACAAGGCTACAATCTATTGGATAATAAAAATTTCGACAACAGACCACCTTCCATAATGAAAAGGCTACCATCCAATAGAATAACAAAAATCTCGTCAACAGACTACCTTCCATAATGAAAAGGCAACCGTCCATTGCAGTAACAAAAATCGGAACAATAGACTACCTTCTATAATGACAAGGCTACCATCCGTTAGAGTAACGTAAATCTCAACGAAATAATTCCTTCCATAATTACAAGGCTAACATCCATTGAGTAACAAAAATCTCGACACCAGACTACCTTCCATAATGACAAGGCTACCATCCAATGGAAAAACAAAAATCTTGACAACGGACTACCTTTAATAATTACAAGGCTGCCATCCATTAGAGTAACATAAATATCGACAACAAACTATGTTCCATAATAACAAGGCTACCATCCATTGGAGTAAAAAAAATCTCGACAACAGAATACCTTCCATAAAGACAAGGCTACCATCCATTAAAGTAACAAAAATATAGACAACAGACTATGTTCCATAATTACAAGGCTAACATCCATTGGAGTAACAAAAATCTTGACACCAGACTACCTTCCATAATGACAAGGCTACCATCCAATGGAGTAACAAAAATCTCGACAACAGACTACCTTTCATAATGACAAGGCTACCATCCATTGGAGTAAATAAATATCGACAACAGACTACCTTTCATAATGATAAGGCTACCATCCATAGGAGTAACATAAATATCGACAATAGACTACGTTCCATAATGACAAGGCTACAATCCATTGGAGTAACAAAAATTTGAACAACAGACTACCTTCCATAATGAAAAGGCTACCATCCGTTGGAGTAACGTAAATCGCAACAAAAGACTACCTTCCATAATGACAAGGCTACCATCCATTGAGTAACAAAGATATCGACAATAGACTACCTACCATAATGACAAGGCTACCATCCAATGGAATAACAAAAATGTTGACAACAGACTACCTTTCATAATGACAAGGCTACCGTCCATTGGAGTAACATGAATATCGACAACAAACTACATTCCATAATGACAAGGCTACCATCCATTAGAGTAACAAAAATCTCGACACCAGACTACCTTTCATAATGACAAGGCTACCATCCATTGAGTAACAATGATAACGACAACAGACTACCGACCATAATGAAAAGGCTAACATCCATTGGAGTTACAAAAATCTCGACAACAGACTACCTTCCTTAATGACAAGGCTACCATCCATTGGAGTAACAAAGTTATCGACAACAGACTACGTTCAATAATGAAAATGCTACCATCCACTAGAGTAACAAAAATATCTAAAACAGGGTACCTTCCATAATTACAAGGTTACCATCCATCGGAGTAACAAAAATCTTGACAACAAACTACCTTCCATAATGACAAGGCTACCATCCATTGAAGTAACAAAAATATCGACAACAGACTATGTTCCATAATTACAAGGCTAACATTCGTTGGAGTAACAAAAATCTCGACACCAGACTACCTTCCATAATGACAAGGCTATTATCCAATGGAATAACAAAAATCTCGACAACAGACAACCTTTCATAATGACAAGGCTACCATCCATTAGAGTAAATAAATATCGACAACAGACTAACTTTCATAATGATAAGGCTACCATCCATTGGAGTAACATAAATATCGATAACAGACTACGTTCCATAATGACAAGGCTACAATCCATTCGAGTAACAAAAATCTGAACAACAAACTACCTTCCATAATGACATGGCTACCATCCATTGGAGTAACAAAAATATCGACAACAGACTATGTTCCATAATGACAAGGCTACCATCCATTGGAGTAACAAAAATCTCGACAACAAGCTACCTTCCATAATGACAACGCTACCATCCATGGGAGTAACAAAAATTTCGACAACAGACTACCTTTCATAAAGACAAGGCTACCGTCCATTAGAGTAACATGAATATCGGCAACAAACTACATTCCATAATGACAAGGCTACCATCCATTGGAGTAACAAAAATCTCGACACCAGACTACCTTTCATAATGACAAGGCTACCATCCATTGAGTAACAATGATATCGACAACAGACTACCGACCATAATGAAAAGGCTACCATCCATTGGAGTTACAAAAATCTCGACAACAGACTACCTTCCTTAATGACAAGGCTACCATCCATTGGAGTAACAAAGATATCGACAACAGACTACGTTCAATAATGAAAATGCTACCATCCATTAGAGTAAAAAAAATACCGAAAAGAGGGTACCTTCCATAATTTCAAGGTTACCATCCATTAGAATAATAAAAATCTCGACAACAAACTACCTTCCATAATGACAAGGCTACCATCCAACGGAATAACACAAATCTCGTCAACAGACTACCTTCCATAATGACAAGGCTACCATCCATTGGAGTAACAAAAATCTGAAAAAACATGCTACCTTCCATAATGACAAGCCTACCATCCATTGGAGTAACGTAAATATGAACGAAAGAATACCTTTCATAATGAAAAGGCTACCATCCATTGGAGTAACAAAAATCTCGACAATAGACTACCTTCCATAATGAAAAGGTTACCATCCATTGGAGTAATAAAAATCTCGATAATAGACTACCTTCCATTATGACAAGGCTACCATCAATTGGAGTAACATGAATATCGACAACAGACTACCTTCCATTATGACAAGGCTACCATCTATTGGAATAACAAAAATCTCGACAATAGACTACCTTCCATAATGATAAGGCTACCATCCATTGGAGTAACAAAAATCTCGGTAACAGAGTACCTTCCATAATGACAAGGCTACCATCCATTGTATAATAAAAATTTCGACAACAGACCACCTTCCATAAGGAAAAGGCTACCATCCAATAGAATAACAAAAATCTCGTCAACGGACTACCTTCTATAATGACAAGGCTACCATCCATTGCAGTAACAAAAATCTGAACAACAGACTACCTTCTATAATGACAAGGCTACCATCCCTTACAGTAACGTAAATCTCAACGAAATACATCCTTCCATAATGACAAGGCTACCATCCATTGAGTAACAAAGATATCGATAACATACTACCTACCATAATGACAAAGTTACCATCCAATGGAATAACAAAAATCTCGACAACGGACTACCTTTAATAATGACAAGGATACCATCCATTGGAGTAACATAAATATCGACAACAGACTACGTTCCATAATGACAAGGCTACCATCCATTGGAGTAAAAAAAATCTAGACAACAGACTACCTTCCATAATGACAAGGCTACCATCCAATGAAGTAACAAAAATATCGACAACAGACTATGTTCCATAATTACAAGGCTAACATCCATTGGAGTAACAAAAATCTCGACACCAGACTACCTTCCATAATGACAAGGCTACCATCAAATGGAATAACAAAAATCTCGACAGCAGACTACCTTTCATATTGATAAGGCTACCATTCATTGGAGTAACATAAATATCGACAACAGACTATGTTCCATAATGACAAGGCTACCATCCATTGGAGTAACAAAAATATCGACAGCAGACTACCTTCCATAATGACAAGGCTCTTGTCCATTAGAGTAACAAAAATCTGAACAACAGACTACCTTCCATAATGACAAGGCTACCATCCATTGCAGTAACAAAAATCTGAACAACAGACTACCTTCTATAATGACAAGGCTACCATCCGATAGAGTAACGTAAATCTCAATGAAATACTACCTACCATAATGACAAGGTTACCATCCATTGAGTAACAAAGATATCGACAACAGACTACCTACCATAATGACATGGCTACCATCCAATGGAATAACAAAAATCTTGACAACAGACTACCTTTAATAATGACAAGGCTACCATCCATTGGAGTAACATAAATATCGACAACAGACTACGTTCCATAATGACAAGACTACCATCCATTCGAGTAAAAAAAATCTCGATAACATACTACCTTCCATAATGACAAGGCTAGCGTCCGTTGGAGTAACAAAAATATCGACACCAGATTACCTTCCATAATGACAAGTATACCATCCATTGGAGTAACATAAATATCGACAACAGACTACGTTACATAATGACAAGGCTACCATCCATTGGAGTAACAAAAATCTCGACAACAAACTACTTTCCATAATGACAAGGCTACCATCCATTGGAGTAACAAAAATATCGACAATAGACTATGTTCCACAATAACAAGGCGACCATCCATTGGAGTTACAAAAATCTCGACAACAGACTACCTTCCATAATGACAAGGCTACCATCCATTGGAGTAACAAAAATTTCGACAACAGACTACCTTCCATAATGACAAGGCTACCATCCAATGGAATAACAAAAATCTCGACTACAGACTACCTTTCATAATGACAAGGCTACCATTGATTGGAGTAACAACAATATCGACAATTGACTATGTTCCATAATGACAAGGCTATCATCCATTGGAGTAATAAAACTCTCGACAACAGACTACCTTCCATAAAGACAAGGCTACCATCCATTGGAGTAACAAAAATATCGACAACAGTCTATGTTCCCTAATAACAAGGCTATCATCAATTGAAGTATCAAAAATATCGACAACATACTACCTTCCATAATGACAAGGCTACCATCCATGGGAGTAACAAAAATTTCGACAACAAACTACCTTCCATAATGACAAGGCTACCATCCATTGGAATAACAAAATTCTGGACAATAGACTATGTTCCACAATAACAAGGTTACCATCCATTGAAGTTACAAAAATATTGACAACAGACTACCTTCCATAATGACAAGGCTACCATCCATTGGAGTAACAAAAATTTCGACAACCGACTACCTTCCATAATGACAAGGCTACCATCCAATGGAATAACAAAAATCTCGACAACAGACTACCTTTCATAATGACAAGGCTACCATCCATTGGAGTAAATAAATATCGACGACAGACTACCTTTCATATTGATAAGGCTACCATACATTGGATTAACAAAAATTTCGAAAATAGACTACCTTCCATAATGACAAGGCTACCATCCATTGGAGTAACAAAAATATCGACAACAGACTATGTTCCATAATGACAAGGCTACCATCCATTGGAGTAACAAAAATCTCGACAACAAGCTACCTTCCATAATGACAAGGCTACAATCCACGGGAGTAACAAAAATTTCGACAACAGACTACCTTTCATAATGACAAGGCTACCGTCCATTGGAGTAACATGAATATCGACAACAAACTACATTCCATAATGTCAAGGCTACCATCCATTGGAGTAACAAAAATCTCAACACCAGACTACCTTTCATAGTGACAAGGCTACCATCCATTGAGTAACAATGATATCGACAACAGACTACCGACCATAATGAAAAGGCTACCATCCATTGGAGTTACAAAAATCTCGACAACAGACTACCTTCCATAATGACAAGGCTACCATCCATTGGAGTAACAAAAATTTCGACAACAGACTACCTTCCATAATGACAAGGCTACCATCCAATGGAATAACAAAAATCTCGACTACAGACTACCTTTCATAATGACAAGGCTACCATCGATTGGAGTAACAACAATATCGACAATTGACTATGTTCCATAATGACAAGGCTATCATCCATTGGAGTAATAAAACTCTCGACAACAGACTACCTTCCATAAAGACAAGGCTACCATCCATTGGAGTAACAAAAATATCGACAACAGTCTATGTTCCCTAATAACAAGGCTATCATCAATTGAAGTATCAAAAATATCGACAACATACTACCTTCCATAATGACAAGGCTACCATCCATGGGAGTAACAAAAATTTCGACAACAAACTACCTTCCATAATTACAAGGCTACCATCCATTGGAATAACAAAATTCTGGACAATAGACTATGTTCCACAATAACAAGGTTACCATCCATTGAAGATACAAAAATATTGACAACAGACTACCTTCCATAATGACAAGGCTACCATCCATTGGAGTAACAAAAATTTCGACAACAGACTACCTTCCATAATGACAAGGCTACCATCCAATGGAATAACAAAAATCTCGACAACAGACTACCTTTCATAATGACAAGGCTACCATCCATTGGAGTAAATAAATATCGACGACAGACTACCTTTCATATTGATAAGGCTACCATACATTGGATTAACAAAAATTTCGAAAATAGACTACCTTCCATAATGACAAGGCTACCATCCATTGGAGTAACAAAAATATCGACAACAGACTATGTTCCATAATGACAAGGCTAACATCCATTGGAGTAACAAAAATCTCGACAACAAGCTACCTTCCATAATGACAAGGCTACCATCCACGGGAGTAACAAAAATTTCGACAACAGACTACCTTTCATAATAACAAGGCTACCGTCCATTGGAGTAACATGAATATCGACAACAAACTACATTCCATAATGTCAAGGCTACCATCCATTGGAGTAACAAAAATCTCAACACCAGACTACCTTTCATAGTGACAAGGCTACCATCCATTGAGTAACAATGATATCGACAACAGACTACCGACCATAATGAAAAGGCTACCATCCATTGGAGTTACAAAAATCTCGACAACAGACTACCTTCCTTAATGAAAAGGCTACCATCCATTGGAGTAACAAAGATATCAACAACTGACTACGTTCAATAATGAAAATGCTACCATCCACAAGAGTAAAAAAAATATCGAAAACAGGGTACCTTCCATAATTACAAGGTTACCATCAATTGGAATAATAAAAATCTCGACAACAAACTACCTTCCATAATGCAAGGCTACCATCCAATGGAATAACACAAATCTCGTCAACTGACTAACTTCCATAATGACAAGGCTACCATCCATTGGAGTAACAAAAATCTGAAAAACAGACTACCTTCCATAATGACAAGCCTACCATCCATTGGAGTAACGTAAATATCAACGAAAGAATACCTTCCATAATGAAAAGGCTACCATCCATTGGAGTAACAACAATCTCGACAATAGACTACCTTCCATAATGAAAAGGTTACCATCCATTGGAGTAATAAAAATCTCGATAATAGACTACCTTCCTTTATGACAAGGCTACCATCAATTGGAGTAACATGAATGTCGACAACAGACTACCTTCAATTATGACAAGGCTACCATCCATTGGAATAACAAAAATCTCGACAATAGACTACCTTCCATAATGACAAGGCTACCATCCATTGGATAATAAAAATTTCGACAACACACCACCTTCCATAAGGAAAAGGCTACCATCCAATAGAATAACAAAAATCTCGTCAATAGACTACCTTCCATAATGACAAGCTACCATCCATTGTAGTAACAAAACTATGAACAACATACTACCTTCTATAATGACAAGGCTACCATCCGTTAGAGTAACGTAAATCTCAACGAAATACTTCCTTCCATAATGACAAGGCTACCATCCATTGAATAACAAAGATATCAACAACAGACTACCTACCATAATGACAAGGCTACCATCCAATGGAATAACAAAAATCTCGACAACGGACTACCTTTAATAATGACAAGGATACCATCCATTGGAGTAACATAAATATCGACAACAAACTACCTTACATAATGACAAGGCTACCATCCATTGGAGTAACAAAAATCTCGACAACAAACTACTTTCCATAATGACAAGGCTACCATCCATTGGAATAACAAAAATATCGACAATAGACTATGTTCCACAATAACAAGGCTAACATCCATTGGAGTTACAAAAATCTCGAAAACAGACTACCTTCCTTAATGAAAAGGCTACCATCCATTGGAGTAACAAAGATATCGACAACAGACTACGTTCAATAATGAAAATGCTACCATCCACTAGAATAAAAAAAAATCGAAAACAGGGTACCTTCCATAATTACAAGGTTACCATCCATTGGAATAATAAAAATCTCGACAACAAACTACCTTCCATAATGACAAGGCTACCATTTAATGGAATAACACAAATCTCGTCAACAGACTACCTTCCATAATGACAAGGCTACCATCCATTGGAGTAACAAAAATCTGAAAAACAGACTACCTTCCATAATGACAAGCCTACCATCCATTGGAGTAACGTAAATATAAACGAAAGACTACCTTCCATAATGAAAAGGCTACCATCCATTGGAGTAAAAATAATCTCGACAATAGACTACCTTCCATAATGAAAAGGTTAACATCCATTGGAGTAATAAAAATCTCGATAATAGACTACCTTCCATTATGACAAGGCTACCATCAATTGGAGTAACATGAATATCGACAACAGACTACCTTCCATTATGACAAGGCTACCATCCATTGGAATAACAAAAATCTCGACAATAGACTACCTTCCATAATGATAAGGCTACCATCCATTGGAGTAACAAAAATCTCGGTAACAGAATACCTTACATAATGACAAGGGTACCATCCATTGGATAATAAAAATTTCGACAACAGACCACCTTCCATAAGGAAAAGGCTACCATCCAATAGAATAACAAAAATCTCGTCAACAGACTACCTTCCATAATGACAAGCTACCATCCATTGTAGTAACAAAAATCTGAACAACATACTACCTTCTATAATGACAAGGCTACCATCCGTTAGAGTAACGTAAATCTCAACGAAATACTTCCTTCCATAATGACAAGGCTACCATCCATTGAGTAACAAAGATATCAACAACAGACTACCTACCATAATGACAAGGCTACCATCCAATGGAATAACAAAAATCTCGACAACGGACTACCTTTAATAATGACAAGGATACCATCCATTGGAGTAACATAAATATCGACAATAGACTACGTTACATAATGACAAGGCTACCATCCATTGGAGTAACAAAAATCTCGACAACAAACTACTTTCCATAATGACAAGGCTACCATCCATTGGAATAACAAAAATATCGATAATAGACTATGTTCCACAATAACAAGGCTAACATCCATTGGAGTTACAAAAATCTCGACAACAGACTACCTTCCTTAATGAAAAGGCTACCATCCATTGGAGTAACAAAGAAATCGACAACAGACTACGTTCAATAATGAAAATTCTACCATCCACTAGAGTAAAAAAAATATCGAAAACAGGGTACCTTCCATAATTACAAGGTTACCATCCATTGGAATAATAAAAATCTCGACAACAAACTACCTTCCATAATGACAAGGCTACCATTTAATGGAATAACACAAATCTCGTCAACAGACTACCTTCCATAATGACAAGGCTACCATCCATTGGAGTAACAAAAATCTGAAAAACAGACTACCTTCCATAATGACAAGCCTACCATCCATTGGAGTAACGTAAATATAAACGAAAGACTACCTTCCATAATGAAAAGGCTACCATCCATTGGAGTAACAAAAATCTCGACAATAGACTACCTTCCATAATGAAAAGGTTACCATCCATTGGAGTAATAAAAATCTCGATAATAGACTACCTTCCATTATGACAAGGCTACCATCAATTGGAGTAACATGAATATCGACAACAGACTACCTTCCATTATGACAAGGCTACCATCCATTGGAATAACAAAAATCTCGACAATAGACTACCTTCCATAATGATAAGGCTACCATCCATTGGAGTAACAAAAATCTCGGTAACAGAATACCTTACATAATGACAAGGGTACCATCCATTGGATAATAAAAATTTCGACAACAGACCACCTTCCATAAGGAAAAGGCTACCATCCAATAGAATAACAAAAATCTCGTCAACAGACTACCTTCCATAATGACAAGCTACCATCCATTGTAGTAACAAAAATCTGAACAACATACTACCTTCTATAATGACAAGGCTACCATCCGTTAGAGTAACGTAAATCTCAACGAAATACTTCCTTCCATAATGACAAGGCTACCATCCATTGAGTAACAAAGATATCAACAACAGACTACCTACCATAATGACAAGGCTACCATCCAATGGAATAACAAAAATCTCGACAACGGACTACCTTTAATAATGACAAGGATACCATCCATTGGAGTAACATAAATATCGACAATAGACTACGTTACATAATGACAAGGCTACCATCCATTGGAGTAACAAAAATCTCGACAACAAACTACTTTCCATAATGACAAGGCTACCATCCATTGGAATAACAAAAATATCGATAATAGACTATGTTCCACAATAACAAGGCTAACATCCATTGGAGTTACAAAAATCTCGACAACAGACTACCTTCCTTAATGAAAAGGCTACCATCCATTGGAGTAACAAAGAAATCGACAACAGACTACGTTCAATAATGAAAATTCTACCATCCACTAGAGTAAAAAAAATATCGAAAACAGGGTACCTTCCATAATTACAAGGTTACCATCCATTGGAATAATAAAAATCTCGACAACAAACTACCTTCCATAATGACAAGGCTACCATTTAATGGAATAACACAAATCTCGTCAACAGACTACCTTCCATAATGACAAGGCTACCATCCATTGGAGTAACAAAAATCTGAAAAACAGACTACCTTCCATAATGACAAGCCTACCATCCATTGGAGTAACGTAAATATAAACGAAAGACTACCTTCCATAATGAAAAGGCTACCATCCATTGGAGTAACAAAAATCTCGACAATAGACTACCTTCCATAATGAAAAGGTTACCATCCATTGGAGTAATAAAAATCTCGATAATAGACTACCTTCCATTATGACAAGGCTACCATCAATTGGAGTAACATGAATATCGACAACAGACTACCTTCCATTATGACAAGGCTACCATCCATTGGAATAACAAAAATCTCGACAATAGACTACCTTCCATAATGATAAGGCTACCATCCATTGGAGTAACAAAAATCTCGGTAACAGAATACCTTACATAATGACAAGGGTACCATCCATTGGATAATAAAAATTTCGACAACAGACCACCTTCCATAAGGAAAAGGCTACCATCCAATAGAATAACAAAAATCTCGTCAACAGACTACCTTCCATAATGACAAGCTACCATCCATTGTAGTAACAAAAATCTGAACAACATACTACCTTCTATAATGACAAGGCTACCATCCGTTAGAGTAACGTAAATCTCAACGAAATACTTCCTTCCATAATGACAAGGCTACCATCCATTGAGTAACAAAGATATCAACAACAGACTACCTACCATAATGACAAGGCTACCATCCAATGGAATAACAAAAATCTCGACAACGGACTACCTTTAATAATGACAAGGATACCATCCATTGGAGTAACATAAATATCGACAATAGACTATGTTACATAATGACAAGGCTACCATCCATTGGAGTAACAAAAATCTCGACAACAAACTACTTTCCATAATGACAAGGCTACCATCCATTGGAATAACAAAAATATCGACAATAGACTATGTTCCACAATAACAAGGCTAACATCCATTGGAGTTACAAAAATCTCGACAACAGACTACCTTCCTTAATGAAAAGGCTACCATCCATTGGAGTAACAAAGATATCGACAACAGACTACGTTCAATAATGAAAATTCTACCATCCACTAGAGTAAAAAAAATATCGAAAACAGGGTACCTTCCATAATTACAAGGTTACCATCCATTGGAATAATAAAAATCTCGACAACAAACTACCTTCCATAATGACAAGGCTACCATTTAATGGAATAACACAAATCTCGTCAACAGACTACCTTCCATAATGACAAGGCTACCATCCATTGGAGTAACAAAAATCTGAAAAATAGACTACCTTCCATAATGACAAGCCTACCATCCATTGGAGTAACGTAAATATAAACGAAAGACTACCTTCCATAATGAAAAGGCTACCATCCATTGGAGTAACAAAAATCTCGACAATAGACTACCTTCCATAATGAAAAGTTTACCATCCATTGGAGTAATAAAAATCTCGATAATAAACTACCTTCCATTATGACAAGGCTACCATCAATTGGAGTAACATGAATATCGACAACAGACTACCTTCCATTATGACAAGGCTACCATGCATTGGAATAACAAAAATCTCGACAATAGACTACCTTCCATAATGATAAGGCTACCATCCATTGGAGTAACAAAAATCTCGGTAACAGAGTACCTTCCATAATGACAAGACTACCATCCATTGGATAATAAAAGTTTTGACAACAGACCACCTTCCATAAGGAAAAGGCTACCATCCAATAGAATAACAAAAATCTCGTCAACAGACTACCTTCCATAATGACAAGCTACCATCCATTGTAGTAACAAAAATCTGAACAACATACTACCTTCTATAATGACAAGGCTACCATCCGTTAGAGTAACGTAAATCTCAACGAAATAATTCCTTCCATAATGACAAGGCTACCATCCATTGAGTAACAAAGATATCGACAACAGACTACCTACCATAATGACAAGGCTACCATCCAATGGAATAACAAAAATCTCGACAACAGACTACCTTTAATAATGACAAGGCTACCATCCATTGGAGTAACATAAATATCGTCAACAGACTACGTTCCATAATGACAAGTCTACCATCCATTGGAGTAAAAAAAATCTCGACAACAGACTACCTTCCATAATGACAAGGCTACCACCCTTTGAAGTAACAAAAATATCGACAACAGACTATGTTGCATAATTACAAGGCTAACATCCATTGGAGTAACAAAAATCTCGACCAAACTACCTTTCATAATGATAAGGCTACCATCCAATGGAATAACAAAAATCTCGACAACAGACTACCTTTCATATTGACAAGGCTACCATTCATTGGAGTAACATAAATATCGACAACAGACTACGTTCCATAATGACAAGGCTACAATCCATTGGAGTAATAAAAATCTTGACAACAGACTACCTTCTATAATGACAAGGCTACCGTCCATTGGAGTAACAAAAATCTGAACAACAGACTACCTTCCATAATGACAAGGCTACCATCCATTGCAGTAACAAAAATCTGAACAACAGACTACCTTCAATAATTACAAGGCTACCATCCGATAGAGTAACGTAAATCTCAATGAAATACTACCTTCCATAATGACAAGGCTACCATCCATGAGTAACAAAGATATCGACAACAGACTACCTTTAATAATGACAAGGCTACCATCCATTGGAGTAACATAAATATTGACAACAGACTAAGTTCCATAATGACAAGGCTACCATCCATTCGAGTAAAAAAAATATCGACAACAGACTACCTTCCATAATGACAAGGCTACCATCCGTTGGAGTAACAAAAATCTCGACACCAGATTACCTTCCATAATGACAAGGCTACCATCCATTGGAGTAACATAAATATCGACAACAGACTACGTTACATAATGACAAGGCTACCATCCATTGGAGTAACAAAAATCTCGACAGCAAACTACTTTCCATAATGACAAGGCTACCATCCATTGGAGTAACAAAAATCTCGACAATAGACTACCTTTCATAATGACAAGGCTACCATCCATTGGAGTAACAAAAATATCGACAATAGACTATGTTCCATAATGACAAGGCTACCATCCATTGGAGTAACAAAACTCTCGACAATAGACTACCTTCCATAAAGACAAGGCTACCATCCATTGGAGTAACAAAAATATCGACAACAGTCTATGTTCCCTAATAACAAGGCTATCATCAATTGGAGTATCAAAAATATCGATAACAGACTACCTTCCATAATGACAAAGCTACCATCCATGGGAGTAACAAAAATTTCAACAACAAACTACCTTCCATAATGACAAGGCTACCATCCATTGGAATAACAAAAATCTCGACAATAGACTATGTTCCACAATAACAAGGCTACCATCCATTGAAGTTACAAAAATCTCGACAACAGACTACCTTCCATAATGACAAGGCTACCATCCAATGGAATAACAAAAATCTCGACAACAGACTACCTTTCATAATGACAAGGCTACCATCCATTGGAGTAAATAAATATCGACGACAGAGTACCTTTCATAATGATAAGGCTACCATACATTGGATTAACAAAAATCTCGAAAACAGACTACCTTCCATAATGACAAGGCTACCATCCATTGGAGTAACAAAAATCTCGACTACAAGCTACCTTCCATAAAGACAAGGCTACCATCCATTGGAATAACAAAAATATCGACAACAAACTATGTTTCCTAATAACAAGACTACCATCCATTGGAGTTACAAAAATATCGACAATAGACTACCTTCCATAATGACAAGGCTACCATCCATTGGAGTAACATAGATATCGAAAACAGACTACCTTCAAAAAATGACAATGCTACCATCCACTAGGGTAACAAAAATATCGACAACAGAGTACCTTCAACAATGACAAGGTTACCATCCATTGGAATAACAAAAATCTCGACAAATACCTAGCTTCTGTAATGCAAAGTCTACCATCCATTAGAGTAACAAAAATCTGAACAACAGACTACCTTCCATAATGACAAGGCTACCATCCGTTGGAGTAACGTAAATCGCAACGAAAGACTACCTTCCATAATGATAAGTCTACCATCCATTGAGTAACAAAGATATCGACAACAGACTATCTAATATAATGATAAGGCTACCATCCAATTGAATAAAAAAAATCTCGACAACAGACTACCTTTCATAATGACAAGGCTACCATCCATTGGAGTAACATAAAAAAATCGACAACAGACTATGTTCCATAATGACAAAGCTACCATCCATTGGTGTAAGAAAAATCTCGACAACAGACTACCTTCAATAATGACAAGGCCACCATCCATTGGAGTAATAAAAATATCGACAACAGACTATGTTCCATAATAACAAGGCTACCATCCATTGGAGTAACAAAAATCTCGACATCAAACTACCTTCCATAATGACAAGGCTACCATCCATTGAGTAACAAAGATATCGACAACAAAATATCTACCATAATGACAAGGCTACCATCCAATGGAATAACAAAAATCTCGGCAACAGACTACCTTTCATAATGACAAGGCTACAATCCATTGAAGTAACATAAATATCGACAACAAAATACGTTCCATAATGACAAGGCAACCATCCATTGGAGTAATAAAAATATCGACAACAGACTATGTTCCATAATAACAAGGCTACCATCCATTGGAGTAACAACAATATCGACACCAGACTACCTTCCATAATGACAAGGCTACCATCCATTGAGTAAAAAAGATATCGACAATAGCCTACCTACCATAATGACAATGCTACCATCCAATGGAATAACAAAAATCTCGACAACAGACTACCTTTCATAATGATAAGGCTACCATCCATTGGAGTAACATAAATATCGACAACAGACTACGTTCCATAATGACAAGGCTACCATCCATTAGAGTAACAAAAATCTCGGCAACAGACTACCTTCCGTAATGACAAGGCTACCATCCATTGGAGTAACAAAAATATCGACAACAGACTATGTTCCATAATAACAAGGGTACAATCCATTGGAGTAACAAAAATATCGACAACAGAGTAACTTCCATAATGATAAGGTTACCATCCATTGGAATAACAAAAATCTCGACAAAAACCTACATTCCGTAATGAAAAGGCTACCATCCAATGGAATAACAAAAATCTCGTCAACAGACTACCTTCCATAATGACAAGGCTACCATCCATTGGAGTAACAAAAATTTGAACAACAGACTACCTTCCGTAATGACAAGGCTACCATCCATTGGAGTAACAAAAATATAGAAAATAGACTACCTTTCATAATGACAAGGCTACAATCCATTGGAGTAACATAAATATCGACAACAAAATACGTTCCATAATGACAAGACTACCATCCATTGGAGTAAAAAAACTCTCGACAATAGACTACTTTCCATAATGACAAGGCTACCATCCATTAGAGTAACAAAAATATTGTAAACAGACTATGTTCCATAATAACAAGGCTACCATCCATTGGAGTTACAAGAATCTCGACAACAGACTACCTTCCATAATGACAAGGCTACCGTCCATTGGAGTAACAAAAATTTCGACAATAGACTACCTTCCATAATGACAAGGCAACAATCCATTGGAGTAACAAAAATATCGACAACAGACTATGTTCGATAATAACAAGGCCACCATCCATTGGAATAACAAAAATCTCGACAACAAACTACCTTTCATAATGATAAGTCTACCATCCATTGGAGTAACATAAATCTCGACAAATACCTAGCTTCCGTAATGGAAAGTCTACCATCCATTGGAGTAACAAAAATCTGAACAACAGACTACCTTCCATAATGACAAGGCTACCATCCGTTGGAGTAACGTAAATCGCAATGAAAGACTACCTTCCATAATGATAAGTCTACCATCCATTGAGTAACAAAGATATCGACAACAGACTATCTAACATAATGACAAGGCTACCATCTAATTGAATAAAAAAAATCTCGACAACAGACTATCTTTCATAATGACAAGGATATCATCCATTGGAGTAACATAAAAAAATCGACAACAGACTATGTTCCATAGTGACAAAGCTACCATCCATTGGAGTGAAAAAAATCTCGACAACAGACTACCTTCAATAATGACAAGGCTACCATCCATTGGAGTAATAAAAATATCGACAACAGACTATGTTCCATAATAACAAGGCTACCATCCATTGGAGTAACAAAAATCTCGACACCAAACTACCTTCCATAATGACAAGGCTATCATCCATTGAGTAACAAAGATATCGACAACAAAATATCTACCATAATGACAAGGCTACCATCAAATGGAATAACAAAAATCTCGACAACAGACTACCTTTCATAATGACAAGGCTACAATCCATTGAAGTAACATAAATATCGACAACAAAATACGTTCCATAATGAAAAGGCTACAATCCATTGGAGTAACAAAACTCTCGACAACAGACTACTTTCCATAATGACAAGGCTACCATCCATTAGAGTAACAAAAATATCGTAAACAAACTATGTTCCATAATAACAAGCCTACCATCCATTGGAGTTACAAGAATCTCGACAACAAACTACCTTCCATAATGACAAGGCTACCGTCCATTGGAGTAACAAAAATTTCGACAATAGACTACCATCCATAATGACAAGGAAACCATCCATTGGAGTAATAAAAATATCGACAACAGACTATGTTCGATAATAACCAGGCTACCATCCATTGGAGTAACAAAAATATCGACACCAGACTACCTTCCATAATGACAAGGCTACCATCCATTGAGTAAAAAAGATATCGACAATAGCCTACCTACCATAATGACAAGGCTACCATCCAATGGAATAACAAAAATCTCGACAACAGACTACCTTTCATAATGATAAGGCTACCATCCATTGGGGTAACATAAATATTGAGAACAGACTACGTTCCATAATGACAATGCTACCATCCATTAGAGTAACAAAAATCTCGACAACATACTACCTTCCGTAATGACAAGGCTACCATCCATTGGAGTAACAAAAATATCAACAACAGACTATGTTCCATAATAACAAGGGTACAATCCATTGGAGTAACAAAAATATCGACAACAGAGTAACTTCCATAATGACAAGGTTACCATCCGTTGGAATAACAAAAATCTCGACAAAAACATACCTTCTGTAATGAAAAGGCTACCATCCAATGGAATAACAAAAATCTCGTCAACAGACTACCTTCCATAATGACAAGGCTACCATCCATTCGAGTAACAAAAATTTGAACAACAGACTACCTTCCGTAATGACAAGGCTACCATCCATTGGAGTAACAAAAATATAGAAAACAGACTACCTTTCATAATGACAAGGCTATAATCCATTGGAGTAACATAAATATCGACAACAAAATACGTTCCATAATGACAAGGCTACCATCCATTGGAGTAAAAAAACTCTCGACAATAGACTATTTTCCATAATGACAAGGCTGCCATCCATTAGAGTAACAAAATATCGTAAACAGACTATGTTCCATAATAACAAGGCTACCATCCATTGGAGTAATAAAAATATCGACAACAGACTACGTTCCATAATGGCAATGCTACCATCCATTAGAGTAACAAAAATCTCGACAACAGACTAACTTCCGTAATGACAAGGCTACCATCCATTGGAGTAACAAAAATATCGACAACAGACTATGTTCCATAATAACAAGGGTACAATCCATTGGAGTAACAAAAATATATACAACAGAGTAACTTCCATAATGACAAGGTTACCATCCATTGGAATAACAAAAATCTCGACAAAAACCTACCTTCCGTAATGAAAAGGCTACCATCCAATGGAATAACAAAAATCTCGTCAACAGACTACCTTCCATAATGACAAGGCTACCATCCATTAGAGTAACAAAAATTTGAACAACAAACTACCTTCCGTAATGACAAGGCTACCATCCATTGGAGTAACAAAAATATAGAAAACAGACTACCTTTCATAATGACAAGGCTACAATCCATTGGAGTAACATAAATATCGACAACAAAATACGTTCCATAATGACAAGGCTACCATCCATTGGAGTAAAAAAACTCTCGACAATAGACTACTTTCCATAATGACAAGGCTACCATCCATTAGAGTAACAAAAATATCGTAAACAGACTATGTTCCATAATAACAAGGCTACCGTCCATTGGAGTTACAAGAATCTCGACAACAGACTACCTTCCATAATGACAAGGCTACCGTCCATTGGAGTAACAAAAATTTCGACAATAGACTACCTTCCATAATGACAAGGCAACGATCCATTGGAGTAACAAAAATATCGACAACAGACTATGTTCGATAATAACAAGGCCACCATCCATTGGGGTAACAAAAATATTGACACCAGACTACATTCCATAATGACAAGGCTACCATCCATTGAGTAACAAAGATATCGACAATAGACTACCTACCGTAATGACAAGGCTACCATCCAATGGAATAACAAAAATCTCGACAACAAACTACCTTTCATAATGATAAGGCTACCATCCATTGGAGTAACATAAATATCGACAACACACTATGTTCCATAATGACAAGGCTACCATCCATTGGAGTAACAAAAATCTCAACAACAGACTACCTTCCGTAATGACAAGGCTACCATCCATTGGAGTAACAAAAATATCGACAACAGACTATGTTCCATAATAACAAGGGTACCATCAATTGGAGTAACAAAAATATCGACAACAGAGTACCTTCCATAATGACAAGGTTACCATCCATTGGAATAACAAAAATCTCGACAAAAACCTACCTTCCGTAATGAAAAGGCTACCATCCAATGGAATAACAAAAATCTCGTCAACAGACTACCTTCCATAATGACAAGGCTAACATCCATTGGAGTAACAAAAATTTGAACAACAGACTACCTTCCGTAATGACAAGGCTACAATCCATTGGAGTAACAAAAATATCGACAACAAACTATGTTCCATAATAACAAGGGTACCATCCATTGGAGTTACAAAAATATAGAAAACAGACTACCTTTCATAATGACACGGCTACAATCCATTGGAGTAACATAAATATCGACAACAAAATACGTTCCATAATGACAAGGCTACCATCCATTGGAGTAACAAAAATCTCGGTAACAAAGTACCTTCCATAATGACAAGGCTACCATCCAATGGAATAACAAAACTCTCGACAACCGACTACCTTTCATAATGACAAGGCTACCATCCATTGGAGTAACATAAATATCGTCAACAGACTATGTTCCATAATGACAAGGCTACCATCAATTGGAGTAACAAAAAGCTCGACAACAGACTACCTTCCGTAATGACAAGGCTACCATCCATTTGAGTAACAAAAATATCGACAACAGACTATGTTCCATAATAACAAGGGTACAATCCATTGGAGTAACAAAAATATCGACAACAGAGTACCTTCCATAATAACAAGGTTACCATCCATTGGAATAACAAAAATCTCGACAAAAACCTACCTTCTGTAATGAAAAGGCTACCATCCTTTGAAGTAACAAAAATATCGACAACAGAATATGTTGCATAATTACAAGTCTAACATCCATTGGAGTAACAAAAATCTCGACCAGACTACCTTCCATAATGACAAGGCTACCATCCAATGGAATAACAAAAATCTCGACAACAGACTACCTTTCATATTGACAAGGCTACCATTCATTGGAGTAACATAAATATCGACAACAGACTACGTTCCATAATGACAAGGCTACCATCCATTGGAGTAACAAAAATCTCGACAACAGACTACCTTCTATAATGACAAGGCTACCGTCCATTGGAGTAACAAAAATCTGAACAACAGACTACCTTCCATAATGACAAGGCTACCATCCATTGCAGTAACAAAAATCTGAACAACAGACTACCTTCAATAATGACAAGGCTACCATCCGATAGAGTAACGTAAATCTCAATGAAATACTACCTTCCATAATGACAAGGCTACCATCCATGAGTAACAAAGATATCGACAACAGACTACCTGCCATAATGACATGGCTACCATTCAATGGAATAACAAAAATCTCGACAACAGACTACCTTTAATAATGACAAGGCTACCATCCATTGGAGTAACATAAATATTGACAACAGACTAAGTTCCATAATGACAAGGCTACCATCCATTCGAGAAAAAAAAATATCGACAACAGACTACCTTCCATAATGACAAGGCTAGCGTTCGTTGGAGTAACAAAAATCTCGACACCAGATTACCTTCCATAATGACAAGGCTACCATCCATTGAAGTAACATAAATATCGACAACAGACTATGTTACATAATGACAGGGCTACCATCCATTGGAGTAACAAAAATCTCGACAACAAACTACTTTCCATAATGACAAGGCTACCATCCATTGGAGTAACAAAAATCTCGACAATAGACTATGTTCCACAATAATAAGGCTAGCATCCATTGGAGTTACAAAAATCTCGACAACAGACTACCTTCCATAATGACAAGGCTACCATCAATTGGAGTAACAAAAATTTCGACAACAGACTACCTTCAATAATGACAAGGCAACATTCCAATGGAATAACAAAAATCTCGACAACAGACTACCTTTCATAATGACAAGGCTACCATCCATTGGAGTAAATAAATATTGACGACAGAGTACCTTCATAATGATAAGGCTACCATACATTGGATTAACAAAAATCTCGAAAACAGACTACCTTCCATAATGACAAGGCTACCATCCATTGGAGTAACAAAAATATCGACAACAGACTATGTTCCATAATGACAAGGCTACCATCCATTGGAGTAACAAAAATCTCGACAACAAGCTACCTTCCATAATGAAAAGGCTACCATCCATTGGAATAACAAAAATATCGACAACAGACTATGTTCCCTAATAACAAGACTACCATCCATTGGAGTTACAAAAATATCGACAATAGACTACCTTCCATAATGACAAGGCTACCATCCATTGGAGTAACATAGATATCGACAACAGATACCTTCAAAAAATGACAATGCTACCATCCACTAGGGTAACAAAAATATCGACAACAGAGTACCTTCAACAATGACAAGGTTACCATCCATTGGAATAACAAAAATCTCGACAAATACCTAGCTTCTGTAATGCAAAGTCTACCATCCATTAGAGTAACAAAAATCTGAACAACAGACTACCTTCCATAATGACAAGGCTACCATCCGTCGGAGTAACGTAAATCGCAATGAAAGACTACCTTCCATAATGATAAGTCTATCATCCATTGAGTAACAAAGATATCGACAACAGACTATCTAATATAATGATAAGGCTACCATCCAATTGAATAAAAAAAATCTCGACAACAGACTACCTTTCATAATGACAAGGCTACCATCCATTGGAGTAACATAAAAAAATCGACAACAGACTATGTTCCATAATGACAAAGCTACCATCCATTGGAGTAACAAAAATCTCGACAACAGACTACCTTCAATAATGACAAGGCTACCATACATTGGAGTAATAAAAATATCGACAACAGGCTATGTTCCATAATAACAAGGCTACCATCCATTGGAGTAACAAAAATCTCGACACCAAACTACCTTCCATAATGACAAGGCTACCATCCATTGAGTAACAAAGATATCGACAACAAAATATCTACCATAATGACAAGGCTACCATCCAATGGAATAACAAAAATCTCGGCAATAGACTACCTTTCATAATGACAAGGCTACAATCCATTGAAGTAACATAAATATCGACAACAAAATACGTTCCATAATGAAAAGGCTACCATCCATTGGAATAACAAAACTCTCGACAACAGACTACTTTCCATAATGACAAGGTAACCATCCATTGGAGTAATAAAAATATCGACAACAGACTATGTTCGATAATAACAAGGCTACAATCCATTGGAATAACAACAATATCGACACCAGACTACCTTCCTTAATGACAAGGCTACCATCCATTGGAGTAACAAAAATATCGACAACAGACTATATTCCATAATGACAAGGCTACCATCCAATGGAATAAAAAAAATCTCTACAACAGACTACCTTTCATAATGACAAGGCTACCATCCATTTGAGTAACATAAATATCGACAACAAACTATATTCCATAATTACAAGGCTACTATCCATTGGAGTAACAAAGATATCGACAACAGAATATCTACCATAATGACAAGGCTACCATCCAATAGAATAACAAAAATCTCGACAACAGAACACCTTTCATAATGACAAGGCTACAATCCATTGGAGTAACATAAAAATCGACAATAGAATACGTTCCATAATGACAAGGCTACCATCCATTGTTGTAACAAAACTCTCGAAAACAGACTACTTTCCGTAATGACAAGGCTACCATCCATTAGAGTAACAAAAATATCGTCAACAAACTATGTTCCATAATAACAAGGCTACCATCCATTGGAGTTACAAGAATCTCGACAACAGACTACCTTCAATAATGACAAGGCTACCATCCATTGGAGTAACAAAAATTTCTACAATAGACTACCTTCCATAATGACAAGGCACCCATCCATTGGAGTAACAAAAATATTGACAACAGACTATGTTCGATAATAACAAGGCTACCATCCATTGGAGTAACAAAAATATCGACACCAGACTACCTTCCATAATGACAAGGCTACCATCCATTGAGTAACAAAGATATCGACAACAGAATACCTACCATAATGACAAGGCTACCATCCAATGGAATAACAAAAATCTCGACAACAGACTACCTTTCATAATGATAAGGCTACCATCCATTGGAGTAACATAAATATCGACAACAGACTACGTTCCATAATGACAAGGCTACCATTCATTGGAGTAACAAAAATCTCCACAACAGACTACCTTCCGTAATGACAAGGCTACCATCCATTGGAGTAACAACAATATCGACAACAGACTATGTTCCATAATAACAAGGGTACCATCCATTGGAGTAACAAAAATATCGACAACAGAGCACCTTCCATAATGACAAGGTTACCATCCATTGGGATAACAAAAATCTCGACAAAAACCTACCTTTTGTAATGAAAAGGCTACCATCCAATGGAATAACATAAATCTCGTCAACAGTCTACCTTCCATAATGACAAGGCTACCATCCATTGGAGTAACAAAAATTTGAACAACAGACTACCTTCCGTAATGACAAGGCTACCATCCATTGGAGTAACAAAAATATCGACAACAGACTATGTTCCATAATAACAAGGGGACCATCCATCGGAGTTACAAAAATATAGACAACAGACTACCTTCCATAATGACAAGGCTACCATCCATTGGAGTAACATAAATATCGACAACATACTACGTTCCATAATGATAAGGCTACCATCCAATGGAATAACAAATATCTCGACAACAGACTACCTTTCATAATGACAAGGCTACCATCCATTGGAGTAACATAAATATCAACAACAGACTATGTTCCATAATGACAAGGCTACCATCCATTGGAGTAACAAAAATCTCGACAACATACTACTTTTCATAATGACAAGGCTACCATCCATTGGAGTAACAAAAATATCGACAATAGACTATGTTCCACAATAACAAGGCTACCATCCATTGGAGTAACAAAAATCTCGACAACAGAGTACCTTCCATAATGACAAGGATACCATCCATTGGAGTAATAAAAATTTGAACAACAGTCTACCTTCCATAATGACAAGGCTACCATCCGTTGGAGTAACGTAAATCGCAATGAAAGACTACCTTCCATAATGAAAAGTCTACCATCCATTGAGTAACAAAGATATTGACAACAAACTACCTAACATAATGACAAGGCTACCATCCATTGGAATAACAAAAATCTCGACAAAAACCTACCTTTCGTAATGAAAAGGCTACCATCCAATGGAATAACAAAAATCTCGTCAACAGACTACCTTCCATAATGACAAGGCTACCATTCATTGGAGTAACAAAAATTTGAACAACAGACTACCTTCCGTAATGACAAGGCTACCATCCATTGGAGTAACAAAAATATCGACAACAAACTATGTTCCATAATAACAAGGGTACCATCCATTGGAGTTACAAAGATATAGAAAACAGACTACCTTTCATAATGACAAGGCTACAATCCATTGGAGTAACATAAATATCGACAACAAAATACGTTCTATAATGACAAGGCTACCATCCATTTGAGTAACAAAACTCTCGACAACAGACTACTTTCCATAATGACAAGGCTACCATCCATTAGAGTAACAAAAATATCGTAAACAGACTATGTTCCATAATAACAAGGCTACCATCCATTGGAGTTACAAGAATCTCGACAACAGACTACCTTCCATAATGACAAGGCTACCGTCCATTGGAGTAACAAAAATTTCGACAATAGACTACCTTCCATAATGACAAGGCAACCATCCATTGGAGTAACAAAAATATCGACAACAGACTATGTTCGATAATAACAAGGCAACCATCCATTGGAGTAACAAAAATATCGACACCAGACTACCTTCCATAATGACAAGGCTACCATCCATCGAGTAACAAAGATATCGACAATAGACTACCTCCCGTAATGACAAGGCTACCATCCAATGGAATAACAAAAATCTCGACAACAGACTACCTTTCATAATGATAAGGCTACCATCCATTGGAGTAACATAAATATCGACAACAGACTACGTTCCATAATGACAAGGCTACCATCCATTGGAGTAACAAAAATCTCGACAACAGACTACCTTCCGTAATGACCAGGCTACCATCCATTGGAGTAACAAAAATATCGACAACAGACTATGTTCCATAATAACAAGGGTACCATCCATTGGAGTAACAAAAATATCGACAACAGAGTACCTTCCATAATGACAAGGTTACCATGCATTGGAATAACAAAAATCTCGACAAAAACCTACCTTCCGTAATGAAAAGGCTACCATCCAATGGAATAACAAAAATCTCGTCAACAGACTACCTTCCATAATGACAAGGCTACCATCCATTGGAGTAACAAAAATTTGAATAACAGACTACCTTCCGTAATGACAAGGCTACCATCCATTGGATTAACAAAAATATCGACAAGAGACTATGTTTTATAATAACAAGGGGACCATCCATTGGAGTTACAAAAATATAGAAAACAGACTACCTTCCATAATGACAAGGATAACACCCATTAGAGTAACATAAATATCGAAAATAGACTACCTTTCATAATGACAAGGCTACCATCCATTGGAGTAACAAAAATCTCGGTAACAAAGTACCTTCCATAATGACCAGGCTACCATCAAATGGAATAACAAAAATATCGACAACAGACTATGTTCCATATTAACAAGGCAACCTTCCATTGGAGTAACAAAAATCTCGACACCAGACTACCTTCCATAATGACAAGGCTACCATCCATTGAGTAACAAAGATATTGACAACAGAATGTCTACCATAATGACAAGGCTACCATCCAATGGAATAACAAATATCTCGACAACAGACTACCTTTCATAATGACAAGGCTACCATCCATTGGAGTAACAAAAATATCGACAATAGACTATGTTCAACAATAACAAGGCTACCATCCATTGGAGTAACAAAAATCTCGACAACAGAGTACCTTCCATAATGACAAGGCTACCATCCATTGGAGTAATAAAAAATTGAACAACAGACTACCTTTCATAATGACAAGGCTACCATTCGTTGGAGTAACGTAAATCGCAACGAAAGACTACCTTCCATAATGACAAGTCTACCATCCATTGAGTAACAAAGATATCGACAACAGACTACCTTTCATAATGACAAGGCTACCATCAATTGGAATAACAAAAATATCGACAACAGACTATGTTCCATAATGACAAGGCTACCATCCAATGGAATAACAAAAATCTCGACAACAAACTACCTTTCATAATTACAAGGCTACAATCCATTGGAGTAACATAAATATCGACAATAGACCATGTTCCATAATGACAAAGCTATCATCCATTGGAGTAACAAAAATCTCGACAACAAACTACCT
This sequence comes from Vicia faba, assembly GCA_948472305.1. Lineage (NCBI taxonomy): Eukaryota > Viridiplantae > Streptophyta > Magnoliopsida > Fabales > Fabaceae > Vicia > Vicia faba. Next base: position 658,606,679 of record OX451739.1, read on the forward strand.
TCCATAATGAGAAGGCTACCATCCATTGGAGTAATAAAAATATCGACAACAGACTATGTTCCATAATAACAAGGCTACCATCCATTGGAGTAACAAAAATCTCGACACCAGACTACCTTCCATAATGACAAGGCTACCATCCATTGAGTAACAAAGATATCGACAACATAATATCTACCATAATGACAAGGCTACCACCTATTGGAGTAACAAAAATATCGACAACAGACTATGTTCCATAATGACAAGGCTACCATCCATTGGAGTAAGTAAAATCTCGACAACAGACTACCTTCCATAATGACAAGGCTACCATCCATTGGAGTAACAAAAATATCGACAACAAACTACCTTCCATAATGACATGGCAACCGTCCAATAGAGTAACAAAAATCTCGACACCAGATTACCTTCCATAATGACAAGGCTACCATTCATTGGAGTAACAAAAATTTGAACAACTGACTACCTTCCGTAATGACAAGGCTACCATCCATTGGAGTAACAAAAATATCGACAACAAACTATGTTCCATAATAACAAGGGTACCATCCATTGGAGTTACAAAGATATAGAAAACAGACTACCTTTCATAATGACAAGGCTACAATCCATTGGAGTAACATAAATATCGACAACAAAATACGTTACATAATGACAAGGCTACCATCCATTTGAGTAACAAAACTCTCGACAACAGACTACTTTCCATAATGACAAGGCTACCATCCATTAGAGTAACAAAAATATCGTAAACAGACTATGTTCCATAATAACAAGGCTACCATCCATTGGAGTTACAAGAATCTCGACAACAGACTACCTTCCATAATGACAAGGCTACCGTCCATTGGAGTAACAAAAATTTCGACAGTAGACTACCTTCCATAATGACAAGGCAACCATCCATTGGAGTAACAAAAATATCGACAACAGACTATGTTCGATAATCACAAGGCAACCATACATTGGAGTAACAAAAATATCGACACAAGACTACCTTCCATAATGACAAGGCTACCATCCGTCGAGTAACAAAGATATCGACAACAGAATTCCCTACCATAATGACAAGGCTACCATCCAATGGAATAACAAAAATCTCGACAACAGACTACCTTTCATAATGACAAGGCTACCATCCAATGGAATAACAAAAATCTCGACAACAGACTACCTTTCATAATGACAAGGCTACCATTCATTGGAGTAACAAAAATCTCCACAATAGACTACCTTCCGTAATGACAAGGCTACCATCCATTGGAGTAACAAAAATATCGACAACAGACTATGTTCCATAATAACAAGGGTACCATCCATTGGAGTAACAAAAATATCGACAACAGAGTACCTTCCATAATGACAAGGTTACCATCCATTGGAATAACAAAAATCTCGACAAAAACCTACTTTCCGTAATGAAAAGGCTACCATCCAATGGAATAACAAAAATCTCGTCAACAGACTACCTTCCATAATGACAAGGCTACCATCCATTGGAGTAACAAAAATTTAAATAACAGACTACCTTCCGTAATGACAAGGCTACCATCAATTGGAGTAACAAAAATATCGACAAGAGACTATGTTCCATAATAACAAGGGGACCATCCATTGGAGTTACAAAAATATAGAAAACAGACTACCTTCCATAATGACAAGGCTAACACCCATTAGAGTAACATAAATATCGAAAATAGACTACCTTTCATAATGACAAGGCTACCATCCATTGGAGTAACAAAAATCTCGGTAACAAAGTAACTTACATAATGACAAGGCTACCATCAAATGGAATAACAAAAATATCGACAACAGACTATGTTCCATATTAACAAGGCAACCTGCCATTGGAGTAACAAAATTCTCGACACCAGACTACCTTCCATAATGACAAGGCTACCATCCAATGGAATAACAAATATCTCGACAACAAACTACCTTTCATAATGACAAGGATACCATCCATTGGAGTAACAAAAATATCGACAATAGACTATGTTCAACAATAACAAGGCTACCATCCATTGGAGTAACAAAAATCTCGACAACAGAGTACCTTCCATAATGACAAGGCTACCATCCATTGGAGTAATAAAAAATTGAACAACAGACTACCTTTCATAATGACAAGGCTACCATTCGTTGGAGTAACGTAAATCGCAACGAAAGACTACCTTCCATAATGACAAGTCTACCATCCATTGAGTAACAAAGATATCGACAACAGACTACCTTTCATAATGACAAGGCTACCATGAATTGGAATAACAAAAATATCGACAACAGACTATGTTCCATAATGACAAGGCTACCATCCAATGGAATAACAAAAATCTCGACAACAAACTACCTTTCATAATTACAAGGCTACAATCCATTGGAGTAACATAAATATCGACAATAGACCATGTTCCATAATGACAAAGCTATCATCCATTGGAGTAACAAAAATCTCGACAACAAACTACCTTCCATAATGAGAAGGCTACCATCCATTGGAGTAATGAAAATATCGACAACAGACTATGTTCCATAATAACAAGGCTACCATCCATTGGAGTAACAAAAATCTCGACACCAGACTACCTTCCATAATGACAAGGCTACCATCCATTGAGTAACAAAGATATCGACAACATAATATCTACCATAATGACAAGGCTACCACCTATTGGAGTAACTAAAATCTCGACAACAGACTATGTTCCATAATGACAAGGCTACCATCCATTGGAGTAAGTAAAATCTCGACAACAAACTACCTTCCATAATGAAAAGGCTCCCATCCATTGGAGTAACAAAAATATCGACAACAAACTACCTTCCATAATGACATGGCAACCGTCCAATGGAGTAACAAAAATCTCGACACCAGATTACCTTCCATAATGACAAGGCTACCATTCATTGAGTAACAAAAATATCCACAACAGAATATCTACCATGATGACAAGGCTACCATCCAATGGAATAACAAAAATCTTGACAATAGACTACCTTTCATAATGACAAGGCTACCATCCATTGGAGTAATATAAATATCGACAACAAACTACGTTACATAATGACAAGGCTACCATCCATGGGAGTAACAAAAATCTCGACAACAAACTACTTTCCATAATGACAAGGCTACCATCCATTGGAGTAACAAATTTTTTGACAACAGACTACCTTCCATTATGTCAAGGCTACCATCCAATGGAATAACAAAAATCTCGACAACAGACTACCTTCCATAATGACAAGGCTACCATCCATTGGAGTAACAAAAATATCGACAATAGACTATGTTCAATAATGACAAAGCTACCATCCACTGGAGTAACAAAAATCTCGACAAAAAACTACCTTCCATAATGACAAGGCTACCATCCATTAGAGTATCAAAAATATCGAAAACAGGCTATGTTCCCTAATAACAAGACTACCATCCATTGGAGTTACAAAAATATCGACAACATACTACCTTCCATAATGACAAGGCTACCATCCATTGGAGTAACATAGACATTGACAACAGACTACCTTCAAAAAATGACAATGCTACCATTCACGAGAGTAAAAAAAATATCGACAACATACTACCTTCCATAATCACAAGGCTACCATCCATTGGAGTAACAAAAATCTGAACAACATACTACCTTCCATAATGACAAGGCTACCATCCATTGGAGTAACGTAAATCGCAACGAAAGACTACCTTCCATAATGACAAGTCTACCATCCATTGAGTAACAAAGATATCGACAACAGACTATCTAACATAATGACAAGGCTACCATCCAATGGAATAAAAAAAATCTCGACAACAGACTACCTTTCATAATGACAAGGCTACCATCCATTGGAGTAACAAAAATATAGACAACAGACTATATTCCATAATGACAAGGCTACCATCCAATGGAAAAAAAATCTCTACAACAGACTACCTTTCATAATGACAAGGCACCATTCGTTTGAGTAACATAAATATCGACAACATACTATATTCCATAATGACAAAGCTACCATCCCTTGGAGTAACAAAAATCTCGACAATAGACTACCTTCCATAATGACAAGGCTACCATCTATTGGAGTAATAAAAATATCGACAACAGACTATGTTCCATAATAACAAGGCTACCATCCATTGGAGTATCAAAAATCTCGACACCAAACTACCTTCCATAATTACAAGGCTACCATCCATTGAGTAACAAAGATATCGACAACAGAATATCTACCATAATGACAAGGCTACCATCCAATGGAATAACAAAAATCTCTACAACAGACCACCTTTCATAATGACAAGGCTACAATCCATTGGAGTAACATAAATATCGACAACAGAATACGTTCCATAATGACAAGGCTACCATCCATTGGAGTAACAAAACTCTCAAAAACAGACTACTTTCCATAATGACAAGGCTACCATCCATTAGAGTAACAAAAATATCGTCAACAGACTATGTTCCATAATAACAAGGCTACCATCTATTGGAGTTACAAGAATCTCGACAACAGACTACCTTCAATAATGACAAGGCTACCATCCATTGGAGTAACAAAAGTTTCTACAATAGACTACCTTCCATAATGACAAGGCAACCATCCATTGGAGTAACCAAAATATCGACAACAGACCATGTTCGATAATAATAAGGCTACCATCCATTGGAGTAACAAAAATATCGACACCAGACTACCTTCCATAATGACAAGGCTACCATCCATTGAGTAACAAAGATATCGACAACAGAATACCTACCATAATGACAAGGCTACCATCCAATGGAATAACAAAAATCTCGACAACAGATTACCTTTCATAATGACAAGGCTACCATCCAATGGAATAACAAAATTCTCGACAACAGACTACCTTTCATAATGACAAGGCTACCATTCATTGGAGTAACAAAAATCTCCACAATAGACTACCTTCCGTAATGACAAGGCTACCATCCATTGGAGTAACAAAAATATCGACAACAGACTATGTTCCATAATAACAAGGGTACCATCCATTGGAGTAACAAAAATATCGACAACAGAGTACCTTCCATAATGACAAGGTTACCATCCATTGGAATAACAAAAATCTCGACAAAAACCTACCTTCCGTAATGAAAACGCTACCATCCAATGGAATAACAAAAAATCCCGTCAATAAACTACCTTCCATAATGACAAGGCTACCATCCATTGGAGTAACAAAAATTTGAACAACAGACTACCTTCCGTAATGACAAGGCTACCATCCATTGGAGTAACAAAAATATCGACAACAAACTATGTTCCATAATAACAAGGGGACCATCCATCGGAGTTACAAAAATATAGACAACAGACTACCTTCCATAATGACAAGGCTACCATCTATTGGAGTAACATAAATATCAACAACAGACTATGTTCCATAATGACAAGGCTACCATCCATTGGAGTAACAAAAATCTCGACAACATACTACTTTCCATAATGACAAGGCTACCATCCATTGGAGTAACAAAAATATCGACAATAGACTATGTTCCACAATAACAAGGCTACCATCCATTGGAGTAACAAAAATCTCGACAACAGAGTACCTTCCATAATGACAAGGCTACCATCCATTGGAGTAATAAAAATTTGAACAACAGTCTACCTTCCATAATGACAAGGCTACCTTCCGTGGGAGTAACGTAAATCGCAATGAAAGACTACCTTCCATAATGACAAGTCTACCATCCATTGAGTAAGAAAGATATTGACAACAGACTACCTAACATAATGAAAAGGCTGCCATCCAATGGAAAAACAAAAATCTCGACAACAGACTACCTTTCATAATGACAAGGCTACCATCAATTGCAGTAACAAAAATATCGACAATAGACTATGTTCCATAATGACAAGGCTACCATCCAATGGAATAACAAAAATCTCGACAACAGATTACCTTTCATAATTACAAGGCTACAATCCATTGGAGTAACATAAATATCGACTACAGACTATGTTCCATAATGACAAAGCTATCATCCATTGGAGTAACAAAAATTTCGACACCAGACCACCTTCCATAATGACAAGGCTACCATCCATTGAGTAACAAAGATATCGACAACAGAATATCTACCATAATGACAAGGCTACCATCCAATGGAATAACAAAAATCTCGACAACAGACTACCTTTCATAATTACAAGGCTACAATCCATTGGAGTAACATAAATATCGACAACAGAATACGTTCCATAATGACAAGGCTACCATCCATTGGAGTAACAAAAATCTCGACAACAGACTACTTTCCATAATGACAAGGCTACCATCCATTAGAGTAACAAAAATATCGACAACAGACTATGTTCCATAATAACAAGGCTACCATCCATTGTAGTTACAAAAATCTCGACAACAGACTACCTTCCATAATGGCAAGGTTACCGTCCATTGGAGTAACAAAAATTTCGACAATAGACTACCTTCAATAATGACAAGGCAACCATCCATTGGATTAACAAAAAACTCTGTAACAAAGTACCGTCCATAATGACAAGGCTACAATCCAATGGAATAACAAAAATCTCGACAACAGACTACCTTTCATAATGACAAGGCTACCATCCATTGGAGTAACATAAATACCGTTAACAGACTATGTTCCATAATGACAAGGCTACCATCCATTGGAGTAACAAAAATCTCGACAACATACTACTTTCCATAATGACAAGGCTACCATCCATTGGAGTAACAAAAATATCGACAATAGACTATGTTCCATAATAACAAGGCTACCATCCATTGGAGTTACCAAAATCTCGACAACATACTACCTTCCATAATGACAAGGCTACCATCCATTGGAGTAACAAAAATCTCGACACCAGACTACCTTCCGTAATGACAAGGCTACCATCCATTGAGTAACAAAGATATCGACAACAGACTACATACCATAATGACAAGGCTACCACCCAATGGAATAACAAAAATCTCGATAACAGACTACCTTTCATAATGATAAGGCTACCATCCATTGGAGTAACATAAATATCGAGAACAAACTATGTTCCATAATGACAAGGCTACCATCCATTGGAGTAACAAAAATCTCGACAACAGACTACCTTCCATAATGACAAGGCTACCATCCATTGGAGTAATAAAAATATCGACAACAGACTATGTTCCATAATAACAAGGCTACCATCCATAGGAGTAACAAAAATCTCGACACCAGACTACCTTCCATAATGACAAGGCTACCATACATTGAGTAACAAAGATATCGAAAACAGAATATCTACCATAATGACAAGGCTACCATCCATTGGAGTAACAAAAATCTCGACACCAGACTACCTTCCGTAATGACAAGGCTACCATCCTATGAGTAACAAAGATATCGACAACAGACTACCTACCATAATGACAAGGCTACCACCCAATGGAATAACAAAAATCTCGATAACAGACTACCTTTCATAATGATAAGGCTACCATCCATTGGAGTAACATAAATATCAAGAACAAACTATGTTCCATAATTACAAGCCTACCATCCGATGGAGTAACAAAAATATCGACAACAGACTATGTTCCCTAATAACAAGGGTGCCATCCATTGGAGTAACAAAGATATCGACAACAGACTACCTACCATTATGACAAGGCTGCCATCCAATGGAATAACAAAAATCTCCACAACAGACAACCTTTCATAATGATAAGGCTACCATCCATTGGAGTAACATAAATATCGACAACAGACTACATTCCATAATGACAAGGCTACCATCCATTGGAGTAACCAAAATCTCGACAGCAGACTACCTTCCGTAATGAAAAGGCTACCATCCATTGGAGTAACAAAAATATCGACAACAAACTATGTTCCATAATAACAAGGGTACCATCCATTGGAGTTACAAAAATCTCGACAACAGACTACCTTCCATAATGGCAAGGCTACCGTCCATTGGAGTAACAAAAATTTCGACAACAGACTACCTTCCATAATGACAAGGCAACCATCCATTGGATTAACAAAAAACTCCGTAACAAAGTACCTTCCATAATGACAAGGCTACCATCCAATGGAATAACAAAAATATCGACAACAGACTACCTTTCATAATGACAAGGCTACCATCCATTGGAGTAACATAAATATCGACAACAAACTACGTTCCATAATGACAAGGCAACCATCCATTGGAGTAACAAAAATCTCGACAATAGACTACCTTCCATAATAACAAGGCTACCATCCATTGGAGTAACAAAAATATCGATAATAGACTATATTCCATAAAACCAAGGCTACCATCCATTGGAGTGACAAAAATCTCAACACCAGACTACCTTCCATAATAACAAGGCTACCATCCATTGAGTAACAAAGATATCGACAACAGAACATCTATCATAATGACAAGGCTACAATCCAACGGAATAACAAAAATCTCGACAACAGACTACCTTTCATAATGACAAGGCTATCATCCAATGGAATAACAAAAATCTCGACAACAGACTACCTTTCATAATTACAAAGCTACCATCCATTGGAGTAACATAAATTTCGACAACAGACTACGTTCCATAATGACAAGGCTACCATCCATTGGAGTAACAAAAATCTCGACAACAGACTACTATCCATAATGACAAGGCTACCATCCATTGGAATAACAAAAATATCGACAATAGACTATGTTCCACAATAACAAGGCTACCATCCATTGGAGTTACCAAAATCTCGACAACAGACTACCTTCCATAATGACAAGGCTACCATCCATTGGAGTAACAAAAATCTCGACACCAGACTACCTTCCGTAATGACAAGGCTACCATTCATTGAGTAACAAAGATATCGACAACAAACTACCTACCATAATGACAAGGCTACCATCCAATGGTATAACAAAAATCTCGACAACAGACTACCGTTCATAATGATAAGGCTACCATCCATTGGAGTAACATAAATATCGACAACAGACTACGTTCCATAATGACAAGGCTACCATCCATTGGAGTAACTAAAATCTCGACAATAGACTACCTTCCGTAATGACAAGGCTACCATTCATTGGAGTAACAAAAATATCGACAACAGACTATGTTCCATAATAACAAGGGTACCATCCATTGGAGTTACAAAAACATCGACAACAGACTACCTTCCATAATGACAAGGCTACCATCCATTGGAGTAACAAAATATCGACAATAGACTACCTTCCATAATGACAGGGCTACCATCCATTGGAATAACAAAAATCTTGAAAACAGACTACCTTTCATAATGACAAGGCTACCATCCATTCGAGTAACATAAATATCGACAACAGACTACGTTCCATAATGACAAGGCAACCATCCATTGGAGTAACAAAAATCTCGACAATAGACTACCTTCCATAATAACAAGGCTACCATCCATTGGAGTAACAAAAATATCGACAACAGACTATATTCCATAAAACCAAGGCTACCATCCATTGGAGTAACAAAAATCTCGACACTATACTACCTTCCATAATGACAAGGCTACCATCCATTGAGAAACAAAGATATCGACAACAGAATATCTACCATAATGACAAGGCTACCATCCAACGGAATAACAAATATCTCAATAACAGACTACCTTTCATAATTACAAGGCTACCATCCATTGGTGTAACATAAATATCGACAACAGACTATGTTCCATAATGACAAGGCTACCATCCATTGGAGTAACAAAAATCTCGACAACAGACTACTTTCCATAATGACAAGGCTACCATCCATTGGAGTAACAAAAATATCGACAATAGACTATCTTCCACAATAACAAGGCTATCATCCATTGGAGTTACCAAAATCTCGACAACAGACTACCTTTCATAATGACAAGGCTACCATCCATTGGAGTAACAAAAATTTCGACAACAGACTACCTTCCATAATAACAAGGCTACCATCCATTGGAGTAACAAAAATCTCGACACCAGACTACCTTCCATAATGACAAGGCTACCATCCATTGTAGTTACAAAAATATGGACAACAGACTACCTTCCATAATGGCAAGGCTACCATCCATTGGAGTAACAAAAATTTCGACAACGGACTACCTTCCATAATGACAAGGCAACCATCCATTGGATTAACAAAAAACTCGGTAACAAAGTACCTTCCATAATGACAAGGCTACCATCCAATGGAATAACAAAAATCTCGACAACAGACTACCTTTCATAATGACAAGGCTACCATCCATGTGAGTAACAAAAATCTCGACAACAGACTACTTTCAATAATGACAAGGCTACCATCCATTGGAGTAACAAAAATATCGACAATAGACTATGTTCCACAATAACAAGGCTAACATCCATTGGAGTTACCAAAATCTTGACAACAGACTACCTTCCATAATGACAAGGCTACCATCCATTGGAGTAACAAAAATCTCGACACCAGACTACCTTCCATAATGACAAGGCTTCCATCCATTGAGTAACAAAGATATCAACAACAGACTACCTACCATAATGACAAGGCTACCACCCAATGGAATAATAAAAATCTCGATAACAGACTACCTTTCATAATGATAAGGCTACCATCCATTGGAGTAACATAAATATCGAGAACAAACTATGTTCCATAATGACAATGCTACTATCCATTGGAGTAACAAAAATATCGACAACAGACTACCTTCCATAATGACAAGGCTACCATCCATTGGAGTAATAAAAATATCGACAACAGACTATGTTCCATAATAACAAGGCTACCATCCATTGGAGTATTAAAAATCTCGACAACAGACTACCTTCCATAATGACAAGGCTACCATCCATTGGAGTAACAAAAATCTCGACACCAGACTACCTTCCGTAATGACAAGGCTACCATCCATTGAGTAACAAAGATATCAACAACAAACTACCTACCATAATGACAAGGCTACCATCCAATGGAATAATAAAAATCTCGATAACAGACTACCTTTCATAATGATAAGGCTACCATCCATTGGAGTAACAAAAATATCGAGAACAAACTATGTTCCATAATGACAAGGCTACTATCCATTGGAGTAACAAAAATATCGACAACAGACTACCTTCCATAATGACAAGGCTACCATCCATTGGAGTATTAAAAATCTCGACAACAAAATATCTACCATAATGACAAGGCTACCATCCAATGGAATAACAAAAATCTCCACAACAGACTACCTTTCATAATGACAAGGCTACAATCCATTGGAGTAACATAAATATCGACAACAGAATACGTTCCATAATGACAAGGCTACCATCCATTGGAGTAACAAAAATCTTGACAACAAACTACTTTCCATAATGACAAGGCTACCATCCATTAGAGTAACAAAAATATCGACAACAGACTATGTTCCATAATAACAAGGCTACCATCCATTATAGTTACAAAAATCTCGACAACAAACTACCTTCCATAATGGAAAGGCTACCGTCCATTGGAGTAACAAAAATTTCAACAATAGACTACCTTCCATAATGACAAGGCAACCATCCATTGGATTAACAAAAAACTAGGTAACAAATTACCTTCCATAATGACAAGGCTACCATCGAATGGAATAACAAAAATCTTGAAAATAGACTACCTTTCATATTGACAAGGCTACCATCCATTGGAGTAACATAAATACCGACAACAGACTACGTTCCATAATGAAAAGGCAACCATCCATTGAATTAACAAAAATCTCGACAATAGACTACCTTCCATAATAACAAGGCTACCATCCATTGGAGTAACAAAAATATCGACAACAGACTATATTCCATAAAACCAAGGCTACCATCCATTGGAGTAACAAAAATCTCGACACTAGACTACCTTCCATAATGACAAGGCTACCATCCATTGAGTAACAAAGATATCGACAACAGGATATCTACCATAATGACAAGGCTACCATCCATTGGAGTAACATAAATATCGAGTACAAACTATGTTCCATAATGACAAGGCTACCATCCATTGGAGTAACAAAAATATCGACAACAGACTACCTTCCATAATGACAAGGCTACCACCCATTGGAGTAATAAAAATATCGACAACAGACTATGTTCCATAATAACAAGGCTACCATCCATTGGAGTATTAAAAATCTCGACACCAGACTACCTTCCATAATGACAAGGCTACCATCCATTGAGTAACAAAGATATCGACAACAGGATATCTACCATAATGACAAGGCTACCATCCAACGGAATAACAAATATCTCGACAACAGACTACCTTTCATAATTACAAGGCTACCATCCATTGTTGTAACATAAATATCGACAACAGACTATGTTCCATAATGACAAGGCTACCATCCATTAGAGTAACAAAAATATCGACAATAGACTATGTTCCACAATAACGAGGCTATCATCCATTGGAGTTACCAAAATCTCGACAACAGACTACCTTTCATAATGACAAGGCTACCATCCATTGGAGTAACAAAAATTTCGACAACAGACTACCTTCCATAATGACAAGGCTACCATCCATTGGAGTAACAAAAATCTCGACACCAGACTACCTTCAATAATGACAAGGCTACCATCCATTGGAGTTACAAAAATCTGGACAATAGACTATGTTCCACAATAACAAGGCTACCATCCATTGGAGTAACAAAAATTTCGACAACAGACTACCTTCCATAATGACAAGGCAACCATCCATTGGATTAACAAAAAACTCGGTAACAAAGTACCTTCCATAATGACAAGGCTACCATCCAATGGAATAACAAAAATCTCGACAATAGACTACCTTTCATAATGACAAGGCTACCATCCATTGGAGTAACAAAAATCTCGACAACAGACTACTTTCCATAATGACAAGGCTACCATCCATTGGAGTAACAAAAATATCGACAATAGACTATGTTCCACAATAACAAGGCTACCATCCATTGGAGTTACCAAAATCTCGACAACAGACTACCTTCCATAATGACAAGGCTACCATCCGTTGGAGTAACAAAAATCTCGACACCAGACTACCTTCCGTAATGACAAGGCTACCATCCATTGAGTAACAAAGATATCGACAACAGACTACCTACCATAATGACAAGGCTACCACCCAATGGAATAACAAAAATCTCGATAACAGACTACCTTTCATAATGATAAGGCTACCATCCATTGGAGTAACATAAATATCGAGTACAAACTATGTTCCATAATGACAAGGCTACCATCCATTGGAGTAACAAAAATATCGACAACAGACTACCTTCCATAATGACAAGGCTACCACCCATTGGAGTAATAAAAATATCGACAACAGACTATGTTCCATAATAACAAGGCTACCATCCATTGGAGTATTAAAAATCTCGACACCAGACTACCTTCCATAATGACAAGGCTACCATCCATTGAGTAACAAAGATATCGACAACAGAATATCTACCATAATGACAAGGCTACCATCCAATGGAATAACAAAAATCTCCACAACAGACTACCTTTCATAATGACAAGGCTACAATCCATTGGAGTAACATAAATATCGACAACAGAATACGTTCCATAATGACAAGGCTACCATCCATTGGAGTAACAAAAATCTCGACAACAAACTACTTTCCATAATGACAAGGCTACCATCCATTAGAGTAACAAAAATATCGACAATAGACTATGTTCCATAATAACAAGGCTACCATCCATTATAGTAACAAAAATCTCGACAACAGACTACCTTCCATAATGGCAAGGCTACCGTCCATTGGAGTAACAAAAATATCGACAATAGACTATGTTCCACAATAACGAGGCTATCATCCATTGGAGTTACCAAAATCTCGACAACAGACTACCTTTCATAATGACAAGGCTACCATCCATTGGAGTAACAAAAATTTCGACAACAGACTACCTTCCATAATAGCAAGGCTACCATCCATTGGAGTAACAAAAATCACGACACCAGACTACCTTCAATAATGACAAGGCTACCATCCATTGTAGTTACAAAAATCTGGACAACAGACTACCTTCCATAATGGCAAGGCTACCGTCCATTGGAGTAACAAAAATTTCGACAACAGACTACCTTCCATAATGACAAGGCAACCATCCATTGGATTAACAAAAAACTCGGTAACAAAGTACCTTCCATAATGACAAGGCTACCATCCAATGGAATAACAGAAATCTCGACAATAGACTACCTTTCATAATGACAAGGCTACCATCCATTGGAGTAACAAAAATCTCGACAACAGACTACTTTCCATAATGACAAGGCTACCATCCATTGGAGTAACAAAAATATCGACAATAGACTATGTTCCACAATAACAAGGCTACCATCCATTGGAGTTACCAAAATCTCGACAACAAACTACCTTCCATAATGACAAGGCTACCATCCATTGGAGTAACAAAAATCTCGACACCAGACTACCTTCCGTAATGACAAGGCTACCATCCATTGAGTAACAAAGATATCGACAACAGACTACCTACCATAATGACAAGGCTACCACCCAATGGAATAACAAAAATCTCGATAACAGACTACCTTTCATAATGATAAGGCTACCATCCATTGGAGTAACATAAATATCGAGTACAAACTATGTTCCATAATGACAAGGCTACCATCCATTGGAGTAACAAAAATATCGACAACAGACTACCTTCCATAATGACAAGGCTACCACCCATTGGAGTAATAAAAATATCGACAACAGACTATGTTCCATAATAACAAGGCTACCATCCATTGGAGTATTAAAAATCTCGACACCAGACTACCTTCCATAATGACAAGGCTACCATCCATTGAGTAACAAAGATATCGACAACAGAATATCTACCATAATGACAAGGCTACCATCCAATGGAATAACAAAAATCTCCACAACAGACTACCTTTCATAATGACAAGGCTACAATCCATTGGAGTAACATAAATATCGACAACAGAATACGTTCCATAATGACAAGGCTACCATCCATTGGAGTAACAAAAATCTCGACAACAAACTACTTTCCATAATGACAAGGCTACCATCCATTAGAGTAACAAAAATATCGACAATAGACTATGTTCCATAATAACAAGGCTACCATCCATTATAGTAACAAAAATCTCGACAACAGACTTCCTTCCATAATGGCAAGGCTACCGTCCATTGGAGTAACAAAAATTTCAACAACAGACTACCTTCCATAATGACAAGGCTACCATCCGTTGGAGTGACAAAAATATCGACAATAGACTACCTTCCATAATGACAAGGCTACCATTCATTGGTGTAACAAAAATATCGACAACAGACTACCTTCCATAATGACAAGGTTACCATCCTTTAGAGTGACAAAAATCTCGACAACAAACTACCTTCCATAATGACAAGGCTACCATCCATTAGAGTAACAAAAATCTCGACAACAGACTACCTTCCATAATGACAAGGCTACACTACATTGGAGTAATGAAAATATCAACAGCAGACTACCTTCCATAATTACAAGGCTACCATGCATTGGAGAAATGAAAATATCAACAAGAGACTACCTTCCATAATGACAAGGCTACCATCCATTGCAGTAACAAAAATTTCACCAACAGACTACCTTCCATAATGACAAGGCTACCATCCATTGGAGTGACAAAAATCTCGACAATAGACTACCTTCCATAATGACAAGGATACCATCCATTGGAGTAACAAAAATATCGACAACAGACTACCTTCCATAATGACAAGGCTACCATCCTTTGGAGTGACAAAAATCTCGACAATAGACTACCTTCCATAATGACAAGGCTACCATCCATTAGAGTACCAAAATCTCGACAACAGATTAACTTCCATAATGACAAGGATACTATCCATTGGAGTAACAAAAATCTCGACAACAAACTACCTTCCATAATGACAAGGCTACCATACATTAGAGTAACAAAAATCTCGTCAACAGACTACCTTCCATAATGACAACGCTACCATCCATTTGGATAACAAAATCTCGACAACAGACTACCTTCCATATTGACAAAGCTAATATCCATTGGAGTAACAAAAATCATGACAACAAACTACCTTCCATAATGACAAGGCTACTATCCATTAGAGTAACAAAAATCTCGACAACAGACTACCTTCCAGAATGACAAGGCTAGGATCCATTAGAGTAACAAAAATCTCGACAACAGACTACCTTCCATAATGACAAGGCTACCATCCATTGGAGTAATGAAAATATCAACAAGAGACTACCTTCCATAATGACAAGGCTACCATCTATTGGAGTAACAAAAGATTTCGATAACACACTACCTTCCATAATGATAATGCTACCATCCGTTGGAGTAACAAAAATCTTGACAACAGACTACCTTCCATAATGACAAGGCTACCATCTATTAGAGTAACAAAAATCTCGACAACAGTCTACCTTCAATAATGACAAGGCTACCATCTATTGGGGTAACAAAAATCTCGCCAACAGTCTACCTTCCTTAATGACAAGGCTATCATCCATTGGAATGACAAAAATCTCGACAATAGACTACCTTCCATAATGACTAGGCTACCATCCATTAGAGTAACAAATATATCGACAACAGACTACCTTCTATAATGACAAGGCTACCATCCATTACAGTAAAAAAAATCTCGACAACAGACAACCTTCCATAATGACAAGGCTACGATCCATTAGAGTAACAAAAATCTCGACAACAGACTACCTTCCATAATGACAAGGATACCATCCATTGGAGTAATGAAAATATCAACAAGAGACTACCTTCCATAATGACAAGGCTACCATGCGTTGGAGTAATTAAAATATCAACAAGAGACTACCTTCCATAATGACAAGGCTACCATCCATTGGAGTAACAAAAATCTCGCCAACAGACTACCTTCCATAATGACAAGGCTACCATCTGTTGGAGTGACAAAAATATCGACAATAGACTACCTTCCATAATGACAAGGCTACCATTCATTGGTGTAACAAAAATATCGACAACAGACTACCTTCCATAATGACAAGGTTACCATCCTTTAGAGTGACAAAAATCTTGACAACAAACTACCTTCCATAATGACAAGGCTACCATCCATTAGAGTAACAAAAATCTCGACAACAGACTACCTTCCATAATGACAAGGCTACACTACATTGGAGTAATGAAAATATCAACAACAGACTACCTTCCATAATTACAAGGCTACCATGCATTGGAGAAATGAAAATATCAACAAGAGACTACCTTCCATAATGACAAGGCTTCCATCCATTGCAGTAACAAAAATTTCACCAACAGACTTCCTTCCATAATGGTAAGGCTACCATCCATTGGAGTGACAAAAATCTCGACAATAGACTACCTTCCATAATGACAAGGATACCATCCATTGGACTAACAAAAATATCGACAAGAGACTACCTTCCATAATGACAAGGCTACCATCCTTTGGAGTGACAAAAATCTCGACAATAGACTACCTTCCATAATGACAAGGCTAATATCCATTGGAGTAACAAAAATCATGACAACAAACTACCTTCCATAATGACAAGGCTACTATCCATTAGAGTAACAAAAATCTCGACAACAGACTACCTTCCAGAATGACAAGGCTAGGATCCATTAGAGTAACAAAAATCTCGACAATAGACTACCTTCCATAATGACAAGGCTACCATCCATTGGAGTAATGAAAATATCAACAAGAGACTACCTTCCATAATGACAAGGCTACCATCCATTGGAGTAACAAAAGATTTCGATAACACACTACCTTCCATAATGATAATGCTACCATCCGTTGGAGTAACAAAAATCTTGACAACAGACTACCTTCCATAATGACAAGGCTACCATCTATTAGAGTAACAAAAATCTCGACAATAGTCTACCTTCAATAATGACAAGGCTACCATCTATTGGAGTAACAAAAATCTCGCCAACAGTCTACCTTCCTTAATGACATGGCTATCATCCATTGGAATGAGAAAAATCTCGACAATAGACTACCTTCCATAATGACTAGGCTACCATCCATTAGAGTAACAAATATATCGACAACAGACTACCTTCTATAATGACAAGGCTACCATCCATTATAGTAAAAAAAATCTCGACAACAGACAACCTTCCATAATGACAAGGCTACGATCCATTAGAGTAACAAAAATCTCGACAACAGACTACCTTCCATAATGACAAGGCTACCATCCATTGGAGTAATGAAAATATCAACAAGAGACTACCTTCCATAATGACAAGGCTACCATCCATTGGAGTAACAAAAGATTTCGATAACACACTACCTTCCATAATGATAATGCTACCATCCGTTGGACTAACAAAAATCTTGACAACAGACTACCTTCCATAATGACAAGGCTACCATCTATTAGAGTAACAAAAATCTCGACAACAGTCTACCTTCAATAATGACAAGGCTACCATCTATTGGAGTAACAAAAATCTCGCCAACAGTCTACCTTCCTTAATGACAAGGCTATCATCCATTGGAATGACAAAAATCTCGACAATAGACTACCTTCCATAATGACTAGGCTACCATCCATTAGAGTAACAAATATATCGACAACAGACTACCTTCTATAATGACAAGGCTACCATCCATTACAGTAAAAAAAATCTCGACAACAGACAACCTTCCATAATGACAAGGCTACGATCCATTAGAGTAACAAAAATCTCGACAACAGACTACCTTCCATAAAGACAAGGCTACCATCCATTGGAGTAATGAAAATATCAACAAGAGCCTACCTTCCATAAAGACAAGGCTACCACGCATTGGAGTAATGAAAATATCAACAAGAGACTACCTTCCATAATGACAAGGCTACCATCCATTGGAGTAACAAAAATCTCGCCAACAGACTACCTTCCATAATGACAAGGCTACCATCCATTGGAGTGACAAAAATCTCGACAATAGACTACCTTCAATAATGGCAAGGCTACCATCCATTGGTGTAACAAAAATATCGACAACAGACTACCTTCCATAATGACAAGGCTACCATCCTTTAGAGTGACAAAAATCTCGACAACAAACTACCTTCCATAATGACAAGGATACAATCCATTAGAGTAACAAAAATCTCGACAACAGACTACCTTCCATAATGACAAGGCTACCATCCATTGTAGTAACAAAAATCTCGACAACAGACAACCTTCCATAATGACAAGGCTACGATCCATTAGAGTAAAAAAAATCTCGACAACAGACTACCTTCCATAATGACAAGACTACCATCCATTGGAGTAATGAAAATATCAACAAGAGCCTACCTTCCATAATGACAAGGCTACCATGCATTGGAGTAATTAAAATATCAACAAGAGACTACCTTCCATAATGACAAGGCTACCATCCATTGGAGTAACAAAAATCTCGCCAACAGACTACCTTCCATAATGACAAGGCTACCATCCGTTGGAGTGACAAAAATATCGACAATAGACTACCTTCCATAATGACAAGGCTACCATTCATTGGTGTAACAAAAATATCGACAACAGACTACCTTCCATAATGACAAGGTTACCATCCTTTAGAGTGACAAAAATCTCGACAACAAACTACCTTCCATAATGACAAGGCTACCATCCATTAGAGTAACAAAAATCTCGACAACAGACTACCTTCCATAATGACAAGGCTACACTACATTGGAGTAATGAAAATATCAACAACAGACTACCTTCCATAATTACAAGGCTACCATGCATTGGAGAAATGAAAATATCAACAAGAGACTACCTTCCATAATGACAAGGCTTCCATCCATTGCAGTAACAAAAATTTCACCAACAGACTTCCTTCCATAATGGTAAGGCTACCATCCATTGGAGTGACAAAAATCTCGACAATAGACTACCTTCCATAATGACAAGGATACCATCCATTGGACTAACAAAAATATCGACAAGAGACTACCTTCCATAATGACAAGGCTACCATCCTTTGGAGTGACAAAAATCTCGACAATAGACTACCTTCCATAATGACAAGGCTACCATCCATTGGAGTAACAAAATCTCGACAACAGATTAACTTCCATAATGACAAGGATACTATCCATTGGAGTAACAAAAATCTCGACAACAAACTACCTTCCATAATGACAAGGCTACCATACATTAGAGTAACAAAAATCTCGTCAACAAACTACCTTCAATAATGACAACGCTACCATCCATTTGGATAACAAAATCTCGACAACAGACTACCTTCCATAATGACAAGGCTAATATCCATTGGAGTAACAAAAATCATGACAACAAACTACCTTCCATAATGACAAGGCTACTATCCATTAGAGTAACAAAAATCTCGACAACAGACTACCTTCCAGAATGACAAGGCTAGGATCCATTAGAGTAACAAAAATCTCGACAACAGACTACCTTCCATAATGACAAGGCTACCATCCATTGGAGTAATGAAAATATCAACAAGAGACTACCTTCCATAATGACAAGGCTACCATCCATTGGAGTAACAAAAGATTTCGATAACACACTACCTTCCATAATGATAATGCTACCATCCGTTGGAGTAACAAAAATCTTGACAACAGACTACCTTCCATAATGACAAGGCTACCATCTATTAGAGTAACAAAAATCTCGACAATAGTCTACCTTCAATAATGACAAGGCTACCATCTATTGGAGTAACAAAAATCTCGCCAACAGTCTACCTTCCTTAATGACATGGCTATCATCCATTGGAATGAGAAAAATCTCGACAATAGACTACCTTCCATAATGACTAGGCTACCATCCATTAGAGTAACAAATATATCGACAACAGACTACCTTCTATAATGACAAGGCTACCATCCATTACAGTAAAAAAAATCTCGACAACAGACAACCTTCCATAATGACAAGGCTACGATCCATTAGAGTAACAAAAATCTCGACAACAGACTACCTTCCATAATGACAAGGCTACCATCCATTGGAGTAATGAAAATATCAACAAGAGACTACCTTCCATAATGACAAGGCTACCATCCATTGGAGTAACAAAAGATTTCGATAACACACTACCTTCCATAATGATAATGCTACCATCCGTTGGACTAACAAAAATCTTGACAACAGACTACCTTCCATAATGACAAGGCTACCATCTATTAGAGTAACAAAAATCTCGACAACAGTCTACCTTCAATAATGACAAGGCTACCATCTATTGGAGTAACAAAAATCTCGCCAACAGTCTACCTTCCTTAATGACAAGGCTATCATCCATTGGAATGACAAAAATCTCGACAATAGACTACCTTCCATAATGACTAGGCTACCATCCATTAGAGTAACAAATATATCGACAACAGACTACCTTCTATAATGACAAGGCTACCATCCATTACAGTAAAAAAAATCTCGACAACAGACAACCTTCCATAATGACAAGGCTACGATCCATTAGAGTAACAAAAATCTCGACAACAGACTACCTTCCATAAAGACAAGGCTACCATCCATTGGAGTAATGAAAATATCAACAAGAGCCTACCTTCCATAAAGACAAGGCTACCACGCATTGGAGTAATGAAAATATCAACAAGAGACTACCTTCCATAATGACAAGGCTACCATCCATTGGAGTAACAAAAATCTCGCCAACAGACTACCTTCCATAATGACAAGGCTACCATCCATTGGAGTGACAAAAATCTCGACAATAGACTACCTTCCATAATGGCAAGGCTACCATCCATTGGTGTAACAAAAATATCGACAACAGACTACCTTCCATAATGACAAGGCTACCATCCTTTAGAGTGACAAAAATCTCGACAACAAACTACCTTCCATAATGACAAGGATACAATCCATTAGAGTAACAAAAATCTCGACAACAGACTACCTTCCATAATGACAAGGCTACCATCCATTGTAGTAACAAAAATCTCGACAACAGACAACCTTCCATAATGACAAGGCTACGATCCATTAGAGTAAAAAAAATCTCGACAACAGACTACCTTCCATAATGACAAGGCTACCATCCATTGGAGTAATGAAAATATCAACAAGAGCCTACCTTCCATAATGACAAGGCTACCATGCATTGGAGTAATTAAAATATCAACAAGAGACTACCTTCCATAATGACAATGCTACCATCCATTGGAGTAACAAAAATCTCGCCAACAGACTACCTTCCATAATGACAAGGCTACCATCCGTTGGAGTGACAAAAATATCGACAATAGACTACCTTCCATAATGACAAGGCTACCATTCATTGGTGTAACAAAAATATCGACAACAGACTACCTTCCATAATGACAAGGTTACCATCCTTTAGAGTGACAAAAATCTCGACAACAAACTACCTTCCATAATGACAAGGCTACCATCCATTAGAGTAACAAAAATCTCGACAACAGACTACCTTCCATAATGACAAGGCTACACTACATTGGAGTAATGAAAATATCAACAACAGACTACCTTCCATAATTACAAGGCTACCATGCATTGGAGAAATGAAAATATCAACAAGAGACTACCTTCCATAATGACAAGGCTTCCATCCATTGCAGTAACAAAAATTTCACCAACAGACTTCCTTCCATAATGGTAAGGCTACCATCCATTGGAGTGACAAAAATCTCGACAATAGACTACCTTCCATAATGACAAGGATACCATCCATTGGACTAACAAAAATATCGACAAGAGACTACCTTCCATAATGACAAGGCTACCATCCTTTGGAGTGACAAAAATCTCGACAATAGACTACCTTCCATAATGACAAGGCTACCATCCATTGGAGTAACAAAATCTCGACAACAGATTAACTTCCATAATGACAAGGATACTATCCATTGGAGTAACAAAAATCTCGACAACAAACTACCTTCCATAATGACAAGGCTACCATACATTAGAGTAACAAAAATCTCGTCAACAAACTACCTTCAATAATGACAACGCTACCATCCATTTGGATAACAAAATCTCGACAACAGACTACCTTCCATAATGACAAGGCTAATATCCATTGGAGTAACAAAAATCATGACAACAAACTACCTTCCATAATGACAAGGCTACTATCCATTAGAGTAACAAAAATCTCGACAACAGACTACCTTCCAGAATGACAAGGCTAGGATCCATTAGAGTAACAAAAATCTCGACAACAGACTACCTTCCATAATGACAAGGCTACCATCCATTGGAGTAATGAAAATATCAACAAGAGACTACCTTCCATAATGACAAGGCTACCATCCATTGGAGTAACAAAAGATTTCGATAACACACTACCTTCCATAATGATAATGCTACCATCCGTTGGAGTAACAAAAATCTTGACAACAGACTACCTTCCATAATGACAAGGCTACCATCTATTAGAGTAACAAAAATCTCGACAATAGTCTACCTTCAATAATGACAAGGCTACCATCTATTGGAGTAACAAAAATCTCGCCAACAGTCTACCTTCCTTAATGACATGGCTATCATCCATTGGAATGAGAAAAATCTCGACAATAGACTACCTTCCATAATGACTAGGCTACCATCCATTAGAGTAACAAATATATCGACAACAGACTACCTTCTATAATGACAAGGCTACCATCCATTACAGTAAAAAAAATCTCGACAACAGACAACCTTCCATAATGACAAGGCTACGATCCATTAGAGTAACAAAAATCTCGACAACAGACTACCTTCCATAATGACAAGGCTACCATCCATTGGAGTAATGAAAATATCAACAAGAGACTACCTTCCATAATGACAAGGCTACCATCCATTGGAGTAACAAAAGATTTCGATAACACACTACCTTCCATAATGATAATGCTACCATCCGTTGGACTAACAAAAATCTTGACAACAGACTACCTTCCATAATGACAAGGCTACCATCTATTAGAGTAACAAAAATCTCGACAACAGTCTACCTTCAATAATGACAAGGCTACCATCTATTGGAGTAACAAAAATCTCGCCAACAGTCTACCTTCCTTAATGACAAGGCTATCATCCATTGGAATGACAAAAATCTCGACAATAGACTACCTTCCATAATGACTAGGCTACCATCCATTAGAGTAACAAATATATCGACAACAGACTACCTTCTATAATGACAAGGCTACCATCCATTACAGTAAAAAAAATCTCGACAACAGACAACCTTCCATAATGACAAGGCTACGATCCATTAGAGTAACAAAAATCTCGACAACAGACTACCTTCCATAAAGACAAGGCTACCATCCATTGGAGTAATGAAAATATCAACAAGAGCCTACCTTCCATAAAGACAAGGCTACCACGCATTGGAGTAATGAAAATATCAACAAGAGACTACCTTCCATAATGACAAGGCTACCATCCATTGGAGTAACAAAAATCTCGCCAACAGACTACCTTCCATAATGACAAGGCTACCATCCATTGGAGTGACAAAAATCTCGACAATAGACTACCTTCCATAATGGCAAGGCTACCATCCATTGGTGTAACAAAAATATCGACAACAGACTACCTTCCATAATGACAAGGCTACCATCCTTTAGAGTGACAAAAATCTCGACAACAAACTACCTTCCATAATGACAAGGATACAATCCATTAGAGTAACAAAAATCTCGACAACAGACTACCTTCCATAATGACAAGGCTACCATCCATTGTAGTAACAAAAATCTCGACAACAGACAACCTTCCATAATGACAAGGCTACGATCCATTAGAGTAAAAAAAATCTCGACAACAGACTACCTTCCATAATGACAAGGCTACCATCCATTGGAGTAATGAAAATATCAACAAGAGCCTACCTTCCATAATGACAAGGCTACCATGCATTGGAGTAATTAAAATATCAACAAGAGACTACCTTCCATAATGACAATGCTACCATCCATTGGAGTAACAAAAATCTCGCCAACAGACTACCTTCCATAATGACAAGGCTACCATCCGTTGGAGTGACAAAAATATCGACAATAGACTACCTTCCATAATGACAAGGCTACCATTCATTGGTGTAACAAAAATATCGACAACAGACTACCTTCCATAATGACAAGGTTACCATCCTTTAGAGTGACAAAAATCTCGACAACAAACTACCTTCCATAATGACAAGGCTACCATCCATTAGAGTAACAAAAATCTCGACAACAGACTACCTTCCATAATGACAAGGCTACCATCCATTGGAGTAATGAAAATATCAACAACAGACTACCTTCCATAATTACAAGGCTACCATGCATTGGTGAAATGAAAATATCAACAAGAGACTACCTTCCATAATGACAAGGCTACCATCCATTGCAGTAACAAAAATATCGACAACAGACTACCTTCGATAATGACAAGGCTACCATCCTTTGGAGTGACAAAAATCTCGACAATAGACTACCTTCCATAATGAACAGGCTACCATCCATTGGAGTAACAAAATCTCGACAATAGATTAACTTCCATAATGACAAGGATACTATCCATTGGAGTAACAAATATCTCGACAACAAACTACCTTCCATAATGACAAGGCTACCATACATTAGAGTAACAAAAATCTCGTCAACAGACTACCTTCCATAATGACAAGGCAACCATCCATTTGGATAACAAAATCTTGACAACAGACTACCTTCCATAATGACAAGGCTAATATCCATTGGAGTAACACAAATCATGACAACAAACTACCTTCCATAATGACAAGGCTACTATCCATTAGAGTAACAAAAATCTCGATAACATACTACCTTCCAGAATGACAAGGCTAGGATCCATTAGAGTAACAAAAATCTCGACAATAGACTACCTTCCATAATGGCAAGGCTACCATCCATTGGAGTAATGAAAATATCAACAAGAGACTACCTTCCATAATGACAAGGCTACCATCCATTGGAGTAACAAAAGATTTCGACAATACACTACCTTCCATAATGATAATGCTACCATCCGTTAGAGTAACAAAAATCTTGACAACAGACTACCTTCCCTAATGACAAGGCTACCATCTATTAGAGTAACAAAAATCTCGACAACAGTCTACCTTCAATAATGACAAGGCTACCATCTATTGGAGTAACAAAAATATCACCAACAGTCTACCTTCCTTAATGACAAGGCTATCATCCATTGGAATGACAAAAATCTCGACAATAGACTACCTTCCATAATGACTAGGCTACCATCCATTAGAGTAACAAATATATCGAAAACAGACTACCTTCTATAATGACAAGGCTACCATCCATTACAGTAAAAAAAATCTCGACAACAGACAACCTTCCATTATGACAAGGCTACGATCCATTAGAGTAACAAAAATCTCGACAACAGACTACCTTCCATAATGACAAGGCTACCATCCATTGGAGTAATGAAAATATCAACAAGAGCCTACCTTCCATAATGACAAGGCTACCACGCATTGGAGTAATGAAAATATCAACAAGAGACTACCTTCCATAATGACAAGGCTACCATCCATTGGAGTAACAAAAATCTCGCCAACAGACTACCTTCCATAATGACAAGGCTACCATCCATTGGAGTGACAAAAATCTCGACAATAGACTACCTTCCATAATGGCAAGGCTACCATCCATTGGTGTAACAAAAATATCGACAACAGACTACCTTCCATAATGACAAGGCTACCATCCTTTAGAGTGACAAAAATCTCGACAACAAACTACCTTCCATAATGACAAGGATACAATCCATTAGAGTAACAAAAATCTCGACAACAGACTACCTTCCATAATGACAAGGCTACCATCCATTACAGTAACAAAAATCACGACAACAGACAACCTTCCATAATGACAAGGCTACGATCCATTAGAGTAAAAAAAATCTCGACAACAGACTACCTTCCATAATGACAAGGCTACCATCCATTGGAGTAATGAAAATATCAACAAGAGCCTACCTTCCATAATGACAAGGCTACCATGCATTGGAGTAATTAAAATATCAACAAGAGACTACCTTCCATAATGACAAGGCTACCATCCATTGGAGTAACAAAAATCTCGCCAACAGACTACCTTCCATAATGACAAGGCTACCATCCGTTGGAGTGACAAAAATATCGACAATAGACTACCTTCCATAATGACAAGGCTACCATTCATTGGTGTAACAAAAATATCGACAACAGACTACCTTCCACAATGACAAGGTTACCATCCTTTAGAGTGACAAAAATCTCGACAACAAACTACCTTCCATAATGACAAGGCTACCATCCATTAGAGTAACAAAAATCTCGACAACAGACTACCTTCCATAATGACAAGGCTACCATCCATTGGAGTAAAGAAAATATCAACAACAGACTACCTTCCATAATTACAAGGCTACCATGCATTGGAGAAATGAAAATATCAACAAGAGACTACCTTCCATAATGACAAGGCTACCATCCATTGCAGTAACAAAAATTTCGCCAACAGACTACCTTCCATAATGACAAGGCTACCATCCATTGGAGTGACAAAAATCTCGACAATAGACTACCTTCCATAATGACAAGGATACCATCCATTGGAGTAACAAAAATATCGACAACAGACTACCTTCGATAATGACAAGGCTACCATCCTTTGGAGTGACAAAAATCTCGACAATAGACTACCTTCCATAATGAACAGGCTACCATCCATTGGAGTAACAAAATCTCGACAATAGATTAACTTCCATAATGACAAGGATACTATCCATTGGAGTAACAAATATCTCGACAACAAACTACCTTCCATAATGACAAGGCTACCATACATTAGAGTAACAAAAATCTTGTCAACAGACTACCTTCCATAATGACAAGGCAACCATCCATTTGGATAACAAAATCTTGACAACAGACTACCTTCCATAATGACAAGGCTAATATCCATTGGAGTAACACAAATCATGACAACAAACTACCTTCCATAATGACAAGGCTACTATCCATTAGAGTAACAAAAATCTCGATAACATACTACCTTCCAGAATGACAAGGCTAGGATCCATTAGAGTAACAAAAATCTCGACAATAGACTACCTTCCATAATGACAAGGCTACCATCCATTGGAGTAATGAAAATATCAACAAGAGACTACCTTCCATAATGACAAGGCTACCATCCATTGGAGTAACAAAAGATTTCGACAATACACTACCTTCCATAATGATAATGCTACCATCCGTTAGAGTAACAAAAATCTTGACAACAGACTACCTTCCCTAATGACAAGGCTACCATCTATTAGAGTAACAAAAATCTCGACAACAGTCTACCTTCAATAATGACAAGGCTACCATCTATTGGAGTAACAAAAATATCACCAACAGTCTACCTTCCTTAATGACAAGGCTATCATCCATTGGAATGACAAAAATCTCGACAATAGACTACCTTCCATAATGACTAGGCTACCATCCATTAGAGTAACAAATATATCGAAAACAGACTACCTTCTATAATGACAAGGCTACCATCCATTACAGTAAAAAAAATCTCGACAACAGACAACCTTCCATAATGACAAGGCTACGATCCATTAGAGTAACAAAAATCTCGACAACAGACTACCTTCCATAATGACAAGGCTACCATCCATTGGAGTAATGAAAATATCAACAAGAGCCTACCTTCCATAATGACAAGGCTACCACGCATTGGAGTAATGAAAATATCAACAAGAGACTACCTTCCATAATGACAAGGCTACCATCCATTGGAGTAACAAAAATCTCGCCAACAGACTACCTTCCATAATGACAAGGCTACCATCCATTGGAGTGACAAAAATCTCGACAATAGACTACCTTCCATAATGGCAAGGCTACCATCCATTGGTGTAACAAAAATATCGACAACAGACTACCTTCCATAATGACAAGGCTACCATCCATTACAGTAACAAAAATCACGACAACAGACAACCTTCCATAATGACAAGGCTACGATCCATTAGAGTAAAAAAAATCTCGACAACAGACTACCTTCCATAATGACAAGGCTACCATCCATTGGAGTAATGAAAATATCAACAAGAGCCTACCTTCCATAATGACAAGGCTACCATGCATTGGAGTAATTAAAATATCAACAAGAGACTACCTTCCATAATGACAAGGCTACCATCCATTGGAGTAACAAAAATCTCGCCAACAGACTACCTTCCATAATGACAAGGCTACCATCCGTTGGAGTGACAAAAATATCGACAATAGACTACCTTCCATAATGACAAGGCTACCATTCATTGGTGTAACAAAAATATCGACAACAGACTACCTTCCACAATGACAAGGTTACCATCCTTTAGAGTGACAAAAATCTCGACAACAAACTACCTTCCATAATGACAAGGCTACCATCCATTAGAGTAACAAAAATCTCGACAACAGACTACCTTCCATAATGACAAGGCTACCATCCATTGGAGTAAAGAAAATATCAACAACAGACTACCTTCCATAATTACAAGGCTACCATGCATTGGAGAAATGAAAATATCAACAAGAGACTACCTTCCATAATGACAAGGCTACCATCCATTGCAGTAACAAAAATTTCGCCAACAGACTACCTTCCATAATGACAAGGCTACCATCCATTGGAGTGACAAAAATCTCGACAATAGACTACCTTCCATAATGACAAGGATACCATCCATTGGAGTAACAAAAATATCGACAACAGACTACCTTCGATAATGACAAGGCTACCATCCTTTGGAGTGACAAAAATCTCGACAATAGACTACCTTCCATAATGAACAGGCTACCATCCATTGGAGTAACAAAATCTCGACAATAGATTAACTTCCATAATGACAAGGATACTATCCATTGGAGTAACAAATATCTCGACAACAAACTACCTTCCATAATGACAAGGCTACCATACATTAGAGTAACAAAAATCTTGTCAACAGACTACCTTCCATAATGACAAGGCAACCATCCATTTGGATAACAAAATCTTGACAACAGACTACCTTCCATAATGACAAGGCTAATATCCATTGGAGTAACACAAATCATGACAACAAACTACCTTCCATAATGACAAGGCTACTATCCATTAGAGTAACAAAAATCTCGATAACATACTACCTTCCAGAATGACAAGGCTAGGATCCATTAGAGTAACAAAAATCTCGACAATAGACTACCTTCCATAATGACAAGGCTACCATCCATTGGAGTAATGAAAATATCAACAAGAGACTACCTTCCATAATGACAAGGCTACCATCCATTGGAGTAACAAAAGATTTCGACAATACACTACCTTCCATAATGATAATGCTACCATCCGTTAGAGTAACAAAAATCTTGACAACAGACTACCTTCCCTAATGACAAGGCTACCATCTATTAGAGTAACAAAAATCTCGACAACAGTCTACCTTCAATAATGACAAGGCTACCATCTATTGGAGTAACAAAAATATCACCAACAGTCTACCTTCCTTAATGACAAGGCTATCATCCATTGGAATGACAAAAATCTCGACAATAGACTACCTTCCATAATGACTAGGCTACCATCCATTAGAGTAACAAATATATCGAAAACAGACTACCTTCTATAATGACAAGGCTACCATCCATTACAGTAAAAAAAATCTCGACAACAGACAACCTTCCATAATGACAAGGCTACGATCCATTAGAGTAACAAAAATCTCGACAACAGACTACCTTCCATAATGACAAGGCTACCATCCATTGGAGTAATGAAAATATCAACAAGAGCCTACCTTCCATAATGACAAGGCTACCACGCATTGGAGTAATGAAAATATCAACAAGAGACTACCTTCCATAATGACAAGGCTACCATCCATTGGAGTAACAAAAATCTCGCCAACAGACTACCTTCCATAATGACAAGGCTACCATCCATTGGAGTGACAAAAATCTCGACAATAGACTACCTTCCATAATGGCAAGGCTACCATCCATTGGTGTAACAAAAATATCGACAACAGACTACCTTCCATAATGACAAGGCTACCATCCTTTAGAGTGACAAAAATCTCGACAACAAACTACCTTCCATAATGACAAGGATACAATCCATTAGAGTAACAAAAATCTCGACAACATACTACCTTCCATAATGACAAGGCTACCATCCATTACAGTAACAAAAATCTCGACAACAGACAACCTTCCATAATGACAAGGCTACGATCCATTAGAGTAAAAAAAATCTCGACAATAGACTACCTTCCATAATGACAAGGCTACCATCCATTGGAGTAATGAAAATATCAACAAGAGCCTACCTTCCATAATGACAAGGCTACCATGCATTGGAGTAATTAAAATATCAACAAGAGACTACCTTCCATAATGACAAGGCTACCATCCATTGGAGTAACAAAAATCTCGCCAACAGACTACCTTCCATAATGACAAGGCTACCATCCGTTGGAGTGACAAAAATATCGACAATAGACTACCTTCCATAATGACAAGGCTACCATTCATTGGTGTAACAAAAATATCGACAACAGACTACCTTCCATAATGACAAGGTTACCATCCTTTAGAGTGACAAAAATCTCGACAACAAACTACCTTCCATAATGACAAGGCTACCATCTATTAGAGTAACAAAAATCTCGACAACAGACTACCTTCCATAATGACAAGGCTACCATCCATTGGAGTAATGAAAATATCAACAACAGACTACCTTCCATAATTACAAGGCTACAATGCATTGGAGAAATGAAAATATCAACAAGAGACTACCTTCCATAATGACAAGGCTACCATCCATTGCAGTAACAAAATTTTCGCCAACAGACTACCTTCCATAATGACAAGGCTACCATCCATTGGAGTGACAAAAATCTCGACAATAGACTACCTTCCATAATGACAAGGATACCATCCATTGGAGTAACAAAAATATCGACAACAGACTACCTTCGATAATGACAAGGCTACCATCCTTTGGAGTGACAAAAATCTCGACAATAGACTACCTTCCATAATGAACAGGCTACCATCCATTGGAGTAACAAAATCTCGACAATAGATTAACTTCCATAATGACAAGGATACTATCCATTGGAGTAACAAATATCTCGACAACAAACTACCTTCCATAATGACAAGGCTACCATACATTAGAGTAACAAAAATCTCGTCAACAGACTACCTTCCATAATGACAAGGCAACCATCCATTTGGATAACAAAATCTTGACAACAGACTACCTTCCATAATGACAAGGCTACCATCCGTTGGAGTGACAAAAATATCGACAATAGACTACCTTCCATAATGACAAGGCTACCATTCATTGGTGTAACAAAAATATCGACAACAGACTACCTTCCATAATGACAAGGCTACCATCCTTTAGAATGACAAAAATCTCGACAATAGACTACCTTCCATAATGACTAGGCTACCATCCATTAGAGTAACAAATATATCGACAACAGACTACCTTCTATAATGACAAGGCTACCATCCATTACAGTAAAAAAAATCTCGACAACAGACAACCTTCCATAATGACAAGGTTACCATCCATTGGAGTAATGAAAATATCAACTAGAGCCTACCTTCCATAATGACAAGGCTACTACGCATTGGAGTAATGAAAATATCAACAAGAGACTACCTTCCATAATGACAAGGCTACCATCCATTGGAGTAACAAAAATCTCGCCAACAGACTACCTTCCATAATGACAAGGCTACCATCCAATGGAGTGACAAAAATCTCGACAATAGACTACCTTCCATAATGACAAGGCTACAATCCATTGGTGTAACAAAAATATCGACAACAGACTACCTTCCATAATGACAAGGCTACCATCCTTTAGAGTGACAAAAATCTCGACAACAAACTACCTTCCATAATGACAAGGATACCATCCATTAGAGTAAAAAAAATCTCGACAACAGACTACCTTCCATAATGACAAGGCTACCATCCATTGGAGTAACAAAATCTCGACAACAGACTACCTTCCATAATGACAAGGATACCATCCATTGGAGTAACAAAAATATCGACAACAGACTACCTTCGATAATGACAAGGCTACCATCCTTTGGAGTGACAAAAATCTCGACAATAGACTACCTTCCATAATGAACAGGCTACCATCCATTGGAGTAACAAAATCTCGACAATAGATTAACTTCCATAATGACAAGGATACTATCCATTGGAGTAACAAATATCTCGACAACAAACTACCTTCCATAATGACAAGGCTACCATACATTAGAGTAACAAAAATCTTGTCAACAGACTACCTTCCATAATGACAAGGCAACCATCCATTTGGATAACAAAATCTTGACAACAGACTACCTTCCATAATGACAAGGCTAATATCCATTGGAGTAACACAAATCATGACAACAAACTACCTTCCATAATGACAAGGCTACTATCCATTAGAGTAACAAAAATCTCGATAACATACTACCTTCCAGAATGACAAGGCTAGGATCCATTAGA
Source organism: Vicia faba (assembly GCA_948472305.1). Taxonomy (NCBI): domain Eukaryota; kingdom Viridiplantae; phylum Streptophyta; class Magnoliopsida; order Fabales; family Fabaceae; genus Vicia; species Vicia faba. The sequence goes on from OX451739.1 coordinate 658,640,306, forward strand.
GTAACAAAAATCTCGACAATAGACTACCTTCCATAATGACAAGGCTACCATCCATTGGAGTAATGAAAATATCAACAAGAGACTACCTTCCATAATGACAAGGCTACCATCCATTGGAGTAACAAAAGATTTCGACAATACACTACCTTCCATAATGATAATGCTACCATCCGTTAGAGTAACAAAAATCTTGACAACAGACTACCTTCCCTAATGACAAGGCTACCATCTATTAGAGTAACAAAAATCTCGACAACAGTCTACCTTCAATAATGACAAGGTTACCATCTATTGGAGTAACAAAAATATCACCAACAGTCTACCTTCCTTAATGACAAGGCTATCATCCATTGGAATGACAAAAATCTCGACAATAGACTACCTTCCATAATGACTAGGCTACCATCCATTAGAGTAACAAATATATCGAAAACAGACTACCTTCTATAATGACAAGGCTACCATCCATTACAGTAAAAAAAATCTCGACAACAGACAACCTTCCATAATGACAAGGCTACGATCCATTAGAGTAACAAAAATCTCGACAACAGACTACCTTCCATAATGACAAGGCTACCATCCATTGGAGTAATGAAAATATCAACAAGAGCCTACCTTCCATAATGACAAGGCTACCACGCATTGGAGTAATGAAAATATCAACAAGAGACTACCTTCCATAATGACAAGGCTACCATCCATTGGAGTAACAAAAATCTCGCCAACAGACTACCTTCCATAATGACAAGGCTACCATCCATTGGAGTGACAAAAATCTCGACAATAGACTACCTTCCATAATGGCAAGGCTACCATCCATTGGTGTAACAAAAATATCGACAATAGACTACCTTCCATAATGACAAGGCTACCATCCTTTAGAGTGACAAAAATCTCGACAACAAACTACCTTCCATAATGACAAGGATACAATCCATTAGAGTAACAAAAATCTCGACAACATACTACCTTCCATAATGACAAGGCTACCATCCATTACAGTAACAAAAATCTCGACAACAGACAACCTTCCATAATGACAAGGCTACGATCCATTAGAGTAAAAAAAATCTCGACAACAGACTACCTTCCATAATGACAAGGCTACCATCCATTGGAGTAATGAAAATATCAACAAGAGCCTACCTTCCATAATGACAAGGCTACCATGCATTGGAGTAATTAAAATATCAACAAGAGACTACCTTCCATAATGACAAGGCTACCATCCATTGGAGTAACAAAAATCTCGCCAACAGACTACCTTCCATAATGACAAGGCTACCATCCGTTGGAGTGACAAAAATATCGACAATAGACTACCTTCCATAATGACAAGGCTACCATTCATTGGTGTAACAAAAATATCGACAACAGACTACCTTCCATAATGACAAGGTTACCATCCTTTAGAGTGACAAAAATCTCGACAACAAACTACCTTCCATAATGACAAGGCTACCATCTATTAGAGTAACAAAAATCTCGACAACAGACTACCTTCCATAATGACAAGGCTACCATCCATTGGAGTAATGAAAATATCAACAACAGACTACCTTCCATAATTACAAGGCTACAATGCATTGGAGAAATGAAAATATCAACAAGAGACTACCTTCCATAATGACAAGGCTACCATCCATTGCAGTAACAAAATTTTCGCCAACAGACTACCTTCCATAATGACAAGGCTACCATCCATTGGAGTGACAAAAATCTCGACAATAGACTACCTTCCATAATGACAAGGATACCATCCATTGGAGTAACAAAAATATCGACAACAGACTACCTTCGATAATGACAAGGCTACCATCCTTTGGAGTGACAAAAATCTCGACAATAGACTACCTTCCATAATGAACAGGCTACCATCCATTGGAGTAACAAAATCTCGACAATAGATTAACTTCCATAATGACAAGGATACTATCCATTGGAGTAACAAATATCTCGACAACAAACTACCTTCCATAATGACAAGGCTACCATACATTAGAGTAACAAAAATCTCGTCAACAGACTACCTTCCATAATGACAAGGCAACCATCCATTTGGATAACAAAATCTTGACAACAGACTACCTTCCATAATGACAAGGCTACCATCCGTTGGAGTGACAAAAATATCGACAATAGACTACCTTCCATAATGACAAGGCTACCATTCATTGGTGTAACAAAAATATCGACAACAGACTACCTTCCATAATGACAAGGCTACCATCCTTTAGAATGACAAAAATCTCGACAATAGACTACCTTCCATAATGACTAGGCTACCATCCATTAGAGTAACAAATATATCGACAACAGACTACCTTCTATAATGACAAGGCTACCATCCATTACAGTAAAAAAAATCTCGACAACAGACAACCTTCCATAATGACAAGGTTACCATCCATTGGAGTAATGAAAATATCAACTAGAGCCTACCTTCCATAATGACAAGGCTACTACGCATTGGAGTAATGAAAATATCAACAAGAGACTACCTTCCATAATGACAAGGCTACCATCCATTGGAGTAACAAAAATCTCGCCAACAGACTACCTTCCATAATGACAAGGCTACCATCCAATGGAGTGACAAAAATCTCGACAATAGACTACCTTCCATAATGACAAGGCTACAATCCATTGGTGTAACAAAAATATCGACAACAGACTACCTTCCATAATGACAAGGCTACCATCCTTTAGAGTGACAAAAATCTCGACAACAAACTACCTTCCATAATGACAAGGATACCATCCATTAGAGTAAAAAAAATCTCGACAACAGACTACCTTCCATAATGACAAGGCTACCATCCATTGGAGTAACAAAATCTCGACAACAGACTACCTTCCATAATGACAAGGCTACTATTCATTGGAATAACAAAAATCATGACAACAAACTACCTTCCATAATGACAAGGCTACCATCCATCAGAGTAACAAAAATCTCGACAACAAACTACCTTCCATAATGACAAGGCAAGGATCCGTTAGAGTAAAAAAAATCTCGACAACAGACTACCTTCCATAATAACAAGGCTACCATCCATTGGAGTAATGAAAATATCAACAAGAGACTACCTTCCATAATTACAAGGCTACCATGCATTGGAGAAATGAAAAATATCAACAAGAGACTACCTTCCATAATGACAAGGCTACCATCCATTGGAGTAACAAAAATCTCGCCAACAGACTACCTTCCATAATGACAAGGCTACCATCCATTGGAGTGACAAAAATCTCGACAACAGACTAGCTTCCATAATGACAAGGTTACCATCCATTGGAGTAACAAAATCTCGACAACAGACTAACTTCCATAATGACAAGGATACTATCCATTAGAGTAACAAAAATATTGACAACAGACTACCTTCCATAATGACAAGGCTACCATACATTAGAGTAACAAAAATCTAGACAACAGACTACCTTCAATAATGACATGGCTACCATCAATTTGAGTAACCAAATCTCGACAATAGACTAACTTCCATAATGACAAGGCTAATATCCATTGGAGTAACAAAAATCATGACAACAAACTACCTTCCATAATGACAAGGCTACCATCCATTAGAGTAACAAAAATCTTGACAATAGACTACCTTCCATAATTACAAGGCTAGGATGCATTAGAGTAACAAAAATCTCGACAACAGACTACCTTCCATAATGACAAGGCTACCATCCATTGGAGTAATGAAAATATCAACAAGAGACTACCTTCCATAATGACAAGGCTACCATCCATTGGAGTAACAATGATTTCGACAACACACTACCTTCCGTAATGATAATGCTACCATCCGTTGGAGTAACAAAAATCTTGACAACAGACTACCTTCCATAATGACAAGGCTACCATCTATTAGAGTAACAAATATCTCGACAACAGTCTACCTTCAATAATGACAAGGCTACCATCTATTGGAGTATTAAAAATCTCGCCAACAGTCTACCTTCCATAATGACAAGGCTATCATCCATCGGAATGACAAAAATCTCGACAATAGACTAACTTCCATAATGACTAGGCTACCATCCATTAGAGTAACAAATATATCGACAACAGACTACCTTCTATAATGACAAGGCTACCATCCATTACAGTAACAAAAATCTCGACAACAGACAACCTTCCATAATGACAAGGCTACGATCCATTAGAGTAACAAAAATCTCAACAACAGACTACCTTCCATAATGACAAGGCTACCATGCATTGGAGTAATGAAAATATCAACAATAGCCTAACTTCCATAATGACAAGGCTACCACGCATTGAAGTAATGAAAATATCAACAAGAGACTACCTTCCATAATGACAAGGCTACCATCCATTGGAGTAACAAAAATCTCGCCAACAGACTACCTTCCATAATGACAAGGCTACCATTCGTTGTAGTGACAAAATCTAGACAATAGACTACCTTCCATAATGACAAGGCTACCATTCATTGGTTTAACAAAAATATCGACAACAGACTACCTTCCATAATGACAAGGCTACCATCCTTTAGAGTGACAAAAATATCGACAACAAACTAACTTCCATAATGACTAGGCTACCATCCATTAGAGTAACAAAAATCTCGACAACAGACTACCTTCCATAATGACAAGGCTACCATCCATTGGAGTAACAAAATCTCGACAACAGACTACCTTCCATAATGACAAGGCTACCATCCATTGGAGTAACAAAATCTCGACAACAGACTACCTTCCATAATGACAAGGCTACTATTCATTGGAATAACAAAAATCATGACAACAAACTACCTTCCATAATGACAAGGCTACCATCCATCAGAGTAACAAAAATCTCGACAACAAACTACCTTCCATAATGACAAGGCTAGGATCCGTTAGAGTAAAAAAAATCTCGACAACACACTACCTTCCGTAATGATAATGCTACCATCCGTTGGAGTAAAAAAAATCTTGACAACAGACTACCTTCCATAATGACAAGGCTACCATCTATTAGAGTAACAAATATCTCGACAACAGTCTACCTTCAATAATGACAAGGCTACCATCTATTGGAGTATTAAAAATCTCGCCAACAGTCTACCTTCCATAATGACAAGGCTATCATCCATCGGAATGACAAAAATCTCGACAATAGACTAACTTCCATAATGACTAGGCTACCATCCATTAGAGTAACAAAAATCTCGACAATAGACTACCTTCCATAATAACAAGGCTACCATCCATTAGAGTAAAAAAAATCTCGACAACAGACTAACTTCCATAATGACAAGGCTACCATCCATTGGATTGACAAAAATCTCGACAACAGACTACCTTCCATAATGACAAGGCTACCATCCATTTGAGTAATGAAAATATCAACAAGAGACTACTTTCCATAATTACAAGTCTACCATGCATTGGAGAAATTAAAATATCAACAAGAGACTACCTTCCATAATGACAAGGCTACCATCCATTGGAGTAACAAAAATCTCGCCAACAGACTACCTTCCATAATGACAAGGCTACCATCCATTGGAGTGACAAAAATCTCGACAATAGACTACCTTCCATAATAACAAGGCTACCATCCATTGGAGTAACAAAAATATCGACAACAGACTACCTTCCATAATGACAAGGCTACCATCCTTTGGAGTGACAAAAATCTCGACAACAGACTACCTTCCATAATGACAAGGCTACTATTCATTGGAATAACAAAAATCATGACAACAAACTACCTTCCATAATGACAAGGCTACCATCCATCAGAGTAACAAAAATCTCGACAACAAACTACCTTCCATAATGACAAGGCAAGGATCCGTTAGAGTAAAAAAAATCTCGACAACAGACTACCTTCCATAATAACAAGGCTACCATCCATTGGAGTAATGAAAATATCAACAAGAGACTACCTTCCATAATTACAAGGCTACCATGCATTGGAGAAATGAAAAATATCAACAAGAGACTACCTTCCATAATGACAAGGCTACCATCCATTGGAGTAACAAAAATCTCGCCAACAGACTACCTTCTATAATGACAAGGCTACCATCCATTGGAGTGACAAAAATCTCGACAACAGACTAGCTTCCATAATGACAAGGTTACCATCCATTGGAGTAACAAAATCTCGACAACAGACTAACTTCCATAATGACAAGGATACTATCCATTAGAGTAACAAAAATATTGACAACAGACTACCTTCCATAATGACAAGGCTACCATACATTAGAGTAACAAAAATCTAGACAACAGACTACCTTCAATAATGACATGGCTACCATCAATTTGAGTAACCAAATCTCGACAATAGACTAACTTCCATAATGACAAGGCTAATATCCATTAGAGTAACAAAAATCATGACAACAAACTACCTTCCATAATGACAAGGCTACCATCCATTAGAGTAACAAAAATCTTGACAATAGACTACCTTCCATAATTACAAGGCTAGGATCCATTAGAGTAACAAAAATCTCGACAACAGACTACCTTCCATAATGACAAGGCTACCATCCATTGGAGTAATGAAAATATCAACAAGAGACTACCTTCCATAATGACAAGGCTACCATCCATTGGAGTAACAAAGATTTCGACAACACACTACCTTCCGTAATGATAATGCTACCATCCGTTGGAGTAACAAAAATCTTGACAACAGACTACCTTCCATAATGACAAGGCTACCATCTATTAGAGTAACAAATATCTCGACAACAGTCTACCTTCAATAATGACAAGGCTACCATCTATTGGAGTATTAAAAATCTCGCCAACAGTCTACCTTCCATAATGACAAGGCTATCATCCATCGGAATGACAAAAATCTCGACAATAGACTAACTTCCATAATGACTAGGCTACCATCCATTAGAGTAACAAAAATCTCGACAATAGACTACCTTCCATAATAACAAGGCTACCATCCATTAGAGTAAAAAAAATCTCGACAACAGACTACCTTCCATAATGACAAGGCTACCATCCATTGGAGTAACAAAATCTCGACAACAGACTACCTTCCATAATGACAAGGCTACTATTCATTGGAATAACAAAAATCATGACAACAAACTACCTTCCATAATGACAAGGCTACCATCCATCAGAGTAACAAAAATCTCGACAACAAACTACCTTCCATAATGACAAGGCTAGGATCCGTTAGAGTAAAAAAAATCTCGACAACAGACTACCTTCCATAATAACAAGGCTACCATCCATTGGAGTAATGAAAATATCAACAAGAGACTACCTTCCATAATTACAAGGCTACCATGCATTGGAGAAATGAAAAATATCAACAAGAGACTACCTTCCATAATGACAAGGCTACCATCCATTGGAGTAACAAAAATCTCGCCAACAGACTACCTTCCATAATGACAAGGCTACCATCCATTGGAGTGACAAAAATCTCGACAACAGACTAGCTTCCATAATGACAAGGTTACCATCCATTGGAGTAACAAAATCTCGACAACAGACTAACTTCCATAATGACAAGGATACTATCCATTAGAGTAACAAAAATATTGACAATAGACTACCTTCCATAATGACAAGGCTACCATACATTAGAGTAACAAAAATCTAGACAACAGACTACCTTCAATAATGACATGGCTACCATCAATTTGAGTAACCAAATCTCGACAATAGACTAACTTCCATAATGACAAGGCTAATATCCATTGGAGTAAAAAAAATCATGACAACAAACTACCTTCCATAATGACAAGGCTACCATCCATTAGAGTAACAAAAATCTTGACAATAGACTACCTTCCATAATTACAAGGCTAGGATCCATTAGAGTAACAAAAATCTCGACAACAGACTACCTTCCATAATGACAAGGCTACCATCCATTGGAGTAATGAAAATATCAACAAGAGACTACCTTCCATAATGACAAGGCTACCATCCATTGGAGTAACAAAGATTTCGACAACACACTACCTTCCGTAATGATAATGCTACCATCCGTTGGAGTAACAAAAATCTTGACAACAGACTACTTTCCATAATGACAAGGCTACCATCTATTAGAGTAACAAATATCTCGACAACAGTCTACCTTCAATAATGACAAGGCTACCATCTATTGGAGTATTAAAAATCTCGCCAACAGTCTACCTTCCATAATGACAAGGCTATCATCCATCGGAATGACAAAAATCTCGACAATAGACTAACTTCCATAATGACTAGGCTACCATCCATTAGAGTAACAAATATATCGACAACAAACTACCTTCTATAATGACAAGGCTACCATCCATTACAGTAACAAAAATCTCGACAACAGACAACCTTCCATAATGACAAGGCTACGATCCATTAGAGTAACAAAAATCTCAACAACAGACTACCTTCCATAATGACAAGGCTACCATGCATTGGAGTAATGAAAATATCAACAATAGCCTAACTTCCATAATGACAAGGCTACCACGCATTGGAGTAATGAAAATATCAACAAGAGACTACCTTCCATAATGACAAGGCTACCATCCATTGGAGTAACAAAAATCTCGCCAACAGACTACCTTGCATAATGACAAGGCTACCATCCGTTGTAATGACAAAATCTAGACAATAGACTACCTTCCATAATGACAAGGCTACCATTCATTGGTGTAACAAAAATATCGACAACATACTACCTTCCATAATGACAAGGGTACCATCCATTAGAGTAACAAAAATCTCGACAACAGACTACCTTCCATAATGACAAGGCTACCATCCATTGGAGTAACAAAATCTCGACAACAGACTACCTTCCATAATGACAAGGCTACTATCCATTTGAATAACAAAAATCATGATAACAAACTACCTTCCATAATGACAAGGCTACCATCCATTAGAGTAACAAAAATCTCGACAACAGACTACCTTCCATAATGACAAGGCTAGGATCCATTAGAGTAACAAAAATCTCGACAACAGACTACCTTCCATAATGACAAGGCTACCATCCATTGGAGTAATGAAAATATCAACAAGAGACTACCTTCAATAATGACAAGGCTACAATCCATTGGAGTAACAAAGATTTCGACAACACACTACCTGCCATAATGACAAGGCTACCATCCGTTGGAGTAACAAAAATCTCGACAACAGTCTACCTTCAATAATGACAAGTCTACCATCCATTGGAGTAACAAAAATATCGGCAACAGATTACCTTCCAAAAATGACAAGGCTACCATCCATTAGAGTAACAAAAATTTTGGCAAAAAACTACCTTCCATAATGACAAGGCTACCATCCATTGGAGTAACGAAAATATCAACAAGAGACTAACTTCCATAATGACAAGGCTACCATCCATTGGAGTGACAAAAATCTCGACAACAGACTACCTTCCATAATGACAAGGCTACCATCCATTTGAGTAATGAAAATATCAACAAGAGACTACTTTCCATAAGTACAAGTCTACCATGCATTGGAGAAATTAAAATATCAACAAGAGACTACCTTCCATAATGACAAGGCTACCATCCATTGGAGTAACAAAAATCTCGCCAACAGACTACCTTCCATAATGACAAGGCTACCATCCATTGGAGTGACAAAAATCTCGACAATAGACTACCTTCCATAATAACAAGGCTACCATCCATTGGAGTAACAAAAATATCGCCAACAGACTACCTTCCATAATGACAAGGCTACCATCCTTTGGAGTGACAAAAATCTCGACAATAGACTACCTTCCATAATGACAAGGCTACCATCCATTGGAGTAACAAAATCTCGACAATAGACTACCTTCCATAATGACAAGGATATTATCCATTGGAGTAACAAAAATCTCGACAACAAACTACCTTCCATAATGACAATGCTACAATACATTAGAGTAACAAAAATCTCGACAACAGACTACCTTCGATAATGACAAGGCTACTATCCATTGGAGTAACAAAATCTCGACAATAGACTACCTTCTATAATGACAAGGCTACCATCCATTGGAGTAATGAAAATATCAACAAGAGACTACCTTCCATAATGACAAGGCTACCATCCATTGGAGTAACAAAGATTTCGACAACACACTACTTTCCATAATGATAACGCTACCATCCGTTGGAGTAACAAAAATCTTGACAACAGACTACCTTTCATAATGACAAGGCTACCATCTATTAGAGTAACAAAAATCTCGACAACAGTCTACCTTCAATAATGACAGGGCTACCATCCATTGGAGTAACAAAAATTTTGACAACAGATTACCTTCCAAAAATGACAAGGCTACCATCCATTAGAGTAACAAAAATTTTGGCAAAAAACTACCTTCCATAATGACAAGGCTACCATCCATTGGAGTAACGAAAATATCAACAAGAGACTAACTTCCATAATGACAAGGCTACCATCCATTGGAGTGACAAAAATCTCGACAACAGAATACCTTCCATAACGATAAGGCAACTATACATTGGAGTAACAAGAATCTCGACAACAAACTACCTTCCATAATGACAAGGCTACCATCCATTAGAGTAACAAAAATCTCGACAACAGACTACCTTCCATAATGACAAGGCTACCATCCATTGGAGTGACAAAAATCTCGACAATAGACTACCTTCCATAATGACAAGGCTACCATCAATTGGAGTAACAAAAATATTGACAACAAACTACCTTTCATATTGACAAGGCTACCATCATTTGGAGTGACAAAAATCTCGACAATAGACTACCTTCCACAATGACAAGGCTACCATCCATTGGAGTAACAAAATATCGACAATAGACTACCTTCCATAATGACAAAGCTACCATCCATTGGAGTAATCAAAATCTCGACAACAAACTACCTTCCATAATGACAAGGCTACCATCCATTAGAGTGACAAAAATCTTGACAACAGACTACCTTCCATAATGACAAGGCTAGAATCCATTAGAGTAACAAAAATCTCGACAACAGACTGCCTTCCATAATGACAAGGCTACCATCCATTGGAGTAACAAAAATATTGACAACAAACTACCTTCCATATTGACAAGGCTACCATCATTTGGAGTGACAAAAATCTCGACAACAAACTACCTTCCATAATGACAAGGCTACCATCCATTAGAGTGACAAAAATCTCGACAATAGACTACCTTCCATAATGACAAGGATAATATCCATTGGAGTAACAAAAATCATTACAACAAACTACCTTCCATAATGACAAGGCTACCATCCATTAGAGTGACAAAAATCTCGACAACAGACTACCTTCCATAATGACAAGGCTAGGATCCATTAGAGTAACAAAAATCTCGACAACAGACTACCTTCCATAATGACAAGGCTACCATCCATTGGAGTAATGAAAATATCAACAAGAGACTACCTTCCATAATGACAAGGCTACCATCCATTGGAGTAACAAAGATTTCGACCACACACTACCTTCCATAATGATAATTCTACCATCCGTTGGAGTAACAAAAATCTTGACAATAGACTACCTTCTATAATGAACAGGCTACCATCTATTGGAGTAACAAAAATATCGACAACAGTCTACCTTCAATAATGACAAGGCTCCCATCCATTGGAGTAACAAAAATATCAACAACAAATTACCTTCCATAATGACAAGGCTACCATCCATTATAGTAACAAAAATTTTGGCAAAAAACTACCTTCCATAATGACAAAGCTACCATTCATTGGAGTAACGAAAATATCAACAAGAGACTAACTTCCATAATGACAAGGCTACCATCCATTGGAGTGACAAAAATCTCGACAACAGAATACCTTCCATAACGATGAGGCAACTATACATTGGAGTAACAAGAATCTCGACAACAAACTACCTTCCATAATGACAAGGCTACCATCCATTAGAGTAACAAATATCTCGACAATAGACTACCTTCCATAATGACAAGGTTACCATCCATTGGAGTGACAAAAATCTCGACAATAGACTACCTTCCATAATGACAAGGCTACCATCAATTGGAGTAACAAAAATATTGACAACAAACTACCTTTAATATTGACAAGGCTACCATCATTTGGAGTGACAAAAATCTCGACAATAGACTACCTTCCACAATGACAAGGCTACCATCCATTGGAGTAACAAAATATCGACAATAGACTACCTTCCATAATGACAAGGCTACCATCCATTGGAGTAATCAAAATCTCGACAACAAACTACCTTCCATAATGACAAGGCTACCATCCATTAGAGTGACAAAAATCTTGACAACAGACTACCTTCCATAATGACAAGGCTAGAATCCATTAGAGTAACAAAAATCTCTACAACAGACTACCTTCCATAATGACAAGGCTACCATCCATTGGAGTAATGAAAATATCAACAAGAGACTACCTTCCATAATGACAAGGCTACCATCCATTGGAGTAACAAAGATTTCGACCACACACTACCTTCCATAATGATAATGCTACCATCCTTTGGAGTAACAAAAATCTTGACAACAGACTACCTTCTATAATGACAAGGCTACCATCTATTGGAGTAACAAAAATCTCGACAACAGTCTACCTTCAATAATGACAAGGCTACCATCCATTGGAGTAACAAAAATATCAACAACAAAATACCTTCCATAATGACAAGGCTACCATCCATTATAGTAACAAAAATTTTGGCAAAAAACAACCTTCCATAATGACAAGGCTACCATCCATTGGAGTAACGAAAATATCAACAAGAGACTAACTTCCATATTGACAAGGCTACCATCCATTGGAGTGACAAAAATCTCGACAACAGACTACCTTCCATAATGATAAGGCAACTATACATTGGAGTAACAAAAATCTCGACAACAAACTACCTTCCATAATGACAAGGCTTACCATCCATTAGAGTAACAAAAATCTTGACAACAGACTGCCTTCCATAATGACAAGGCTACCATCCATTGGAGTGACAAAAATCTTGATAATAGACTACCTTCCATAATGACAAGGCTACCATCCATTGGAGTAACAAAAATATTGACAACAAACTACCTTCCATATTGACAAGGCTACCATCATTTGGAGTGACAAAAATCTCGACAATAGACTACCTTCCATAATGACAAGGCTACCATCCATTGGAGTAACAAAATATCGACAATAGACTACCTTCCATAATGACAAGGCTACCATCCATTGGAGTAATGAAAATCTCGACAACAAACTACCTTCCATAATGACAAGGCTACCATCCATTAGAGTGACAAAAATCTCGACAATAGACTACCTTCCATAATGACAAGGAAAATATCCATTGGAGTAACAAAAATCATTACAACAAACTACCTTCCATAATGACAAGGCTACCATCCATTAGAGTAACAAAAATCTCGACAACAGACTACCTTCCATAATGACAAGGCTAGGATCCATTAGAGTAACAAAAATCTCGACAACAGACTACCTTCCATAATGACAAGGCTACCATCCATTGGAGTAATGAAAATATCAACAAGAGACTACCTTCCATAATGACAAGGCTACCATCCATTGGAGTAACAAAGATTTCGACCACACACTACCTTCCATAATGATAATGCTACCATCCGTTGGATTAACAAAAATCTTGACAACAGACTACCTTCTTTAATGAACAGGCTACCATCTATTGGAGTAACAAAAATATCGACAACAGTCTACCTTCAATAATGACAAGGCTACCATCCATTGGAGTAACAAAAATATCAACAACAAATTACCTTCCATAATGACAAGGCTACCATCCATTATAGTAACAAAATTTTTGGCAAAAAACTACCTTCCATAATGACAAAGCTACCATTCATTGGAGTAACGAAAATATCAACAAGAGACTAACTTCCATAATGACAAGGCTACCATCCATTGGAGTGACAAAAATCTTGACAACAGACTACCTTCCATAATGAGAAGGCAACTATACATTGGAGTAACAAAAATCTCGACAACAAACTACCTTCCATAATGACAAGGCTACCATCTATTAGAGTAACAAAAATATCGACAACAGACTGCCTTCCATAATGACAAGGCTACCATCCATTGGAGTGACAAAAATATTGATAATAGACTACCTTCCATAATGACAAGGCTACCATCCATTGGAGTAACAAAATATCGACAACAAACTACCTTCCATATTGACAAGGCTACCATCATTTGGAGTGACAAAAATCTTGACAATAGACTACCTTCCATAATGACAAGGCTACCATCCATTGGAGTAACAAAATCTCGACAACAGACTACCTTCCACAATGAAAAGGCTAGTATCCATTGGAGTAACAAAAATCATGACAACAAACTACCTTCCATAATAACAAGGCTACCATCCATTAGAGTAACAAAAATCTCGAAAACAGACTACCTTCCATAATGACAAGGCTAGGATCCATTAGTGTAACAATAATCTCGACAACAGACTACCTTCCATAATGACAAGGCTACCATCCATTGGAGTGACAAAAATCTCGACAATAGACTACCTTCCATAATGACAAGGCTACCATCCAATTGAGTAACAAAAATATCGACAATAGACTACCTTCCATAATGACAAGGCTACCATCTTTTGGAGTGACAAAAATCTTGAGAATAGACTACCTTCCTTAATGACAAGGCTACCATCCATTGGAGTAACAAAATCTCGACAATAGACTACCTTCCATAATGACAAGGTTACCATCCATTGGAGTAACAAAAATCTCGACAACAAACTACCTTCCATAATGACAAGGCTACCATCCATTAGAGTGACAAAAATATCGACAATAGACAGCCTTCCATAATGACAAGGCTACCATCCATTGGAGTAACAAAATCTCGACAACAGACTACCTTCCATAATGACAAGGCTATTATCCATTGGAGTAACAAAAATCATGACAACAAACTACCTTCCATAATGACAAGGCTACCATCCATTAGTATAATAAAAATCTCGAAAACAGACTACCTTCCATAATGACAAGGCTACCATCCATTGGAGTAACAAAATCTCGGCAACAGACTACCTTCCATAATGACAAGGCTACTATCCATTGGGGTAACAAAAATCATGACAACAAACTACCTTCCATAATGACAAGGCTACCATCCATTAGAGTAATAAAAATCTCGATAACAGACTACCTTCCTTAATGACAAGGCTAGGATCCTTTAGAGTAACAAAAATCTCGACAATAGACTACCTTCCATAATGACAAGGCTACCATCCATTGGAGTATTGAAAATATCAACAAGAGACTACCTTCCATAATGACAAGGCTACCATGCATTATAGTAATGAAAATATCAACTTGAGACTACCTTCCACAATGATAAGGCTACCATCCATTGGAGTAACAAAAATCTCGCCAACAAACTACATCCAATAATGACAAGGCGACCATCCATTGGAGTAACAAAAATCTCGACAACAGACTACCTTCCATAATGAAAAGGCTACCATCCATTTGAGTAATGAAAATATCAACAAGAGCCTACCTTCCATAATGACAAGGCTACCATGCATTGGAGTAATGAAAATATCAACAAGAGACTACCTTCCATAATGACAAGGCTACCATCCATTGGAGTAACAAAATCTCGACAACAAACTACATTCCATAATGACAAGGCTACGATCCATTGGAATAACAAATATCATGACAACAATCTACCTTCCATAATGACAAGGCTACAATCCATTAGAGTATCAAAAATCTCGACAACAGACTACCTTCCATAATGACAAGGATAGGATCCATTAGAGTAACAAAAATCTCGACAACAGACTACTTTCCATAATGACAAGGCTACCATCCATTGGAGTAATGAAAATATCAACAAGAGACTACCTTCCATAATTACAAGGCTACCATGCATTGGAGAAATGAAAATATCAACAAGAGACTACCTTCCATAATGACAAGGCTACCATCCATTGGAGTAACAAAAATTTCGCCAACAGACTACCTTCCATAATGATAAGGCTACCATCCATTGGAGTGACAAAAATCTGGACAATAGACTACCTTCCATAATGACAAGGCTACCATCCATTGGAGTAACAAAAATATCGACAATAGACTACCTTCCATAATGACAAGGCTACCATCCTTTAGAGTGACAAAAATCTCGACAATAGATTGCGTTCCATAATGACAAGGATACTATCCATTGGAGTAACAAAAATCTCGACAACAAACTACCTTCCATAATGACATGGCTGCCATACATTAGAGTAACAAAAATCTCGACAACAGACTACCTTCCATAATGACAAGGCTACCATCCATTGGAGTAACAAAATCTCGACAATAGACTACCTTCCATAATGACAAGGCAACTATCCATTGGAGTAACAAAAATCTTTACAACAAACTACCTACCATAATGACAAGGCTACCATCCATTAGAGTAACAAAAATCTCTATAACAGACTACCTTCCATAATGACAAGTCTACCATCCATTGGTGTAACAAAATCTCGACAATAGACTACCTTCCATAATGACAAGGCTACTATCCATTGGAGTAACAAAAATCATTACAACAAACTACCTTCCATAATGACAAGGCTACAATCCATTAGAGTAACAAAAATCTCTATAACAGACTACCTTCCATAATGACAAGGCTAGGATCCATTAGAGTAACAAAAATCTCGACAACAGACTACCTTCCATAATGACAAGGCTACCATCCATTGGAGTAATGAAAATCTCGACAACAGATTACCTTCCATAATGACAAGGCTACCATCCATTGGAGTGACAAAAATCTCGACAATAGACTACCTTCTATAATGACAAGGCTACCATCCATTGGAGTAACAAAAATATCGACAACAAACTACATTCCATAATGACAAGGCTACCATCATTTGGAGTGACAAAAATCTTGACAATAGACTACCTTCCATAATGACAAGGCTACCATCCATTGGAGTAACAAAATATCGACAATAGACTACCTTCCATAATGACAAGGCTACCATCCATTGGAGTAACAATAATCTCTACAACAAACTACCTTCCATAATGACAAGGCTACCATCCATTAGAGTGACAAAAATCTCAACAATAGACTACCTCCCATAATGACAAGGCTACCATCCAATGGAGTAAGAAAATCTCGACAACAGACTACCTTCCATAATGACAAGGCTAGTATCCATTGGAGTAACAAAAATCATGACAACAAACTACCTTCCATAATGACAAGGCTACCATCCATTAGAGTAACAAAAATCTCGAAAACAGACTACCTTCTATAATGACAAGGCTAGGATCCATTAAAGTAACAAAAATCTCGACAACAGACTACCTTCCATAATGACAAGGCTACCATCCATTAGAGTGACAAAAATCTTGACAATAGACTACCTTCCATAATGACAAGGCTACCATCCATTGGAGTAACAAAAATATCGAAATTAGACTACCTTCCATAATGACAAGGCTACCATCCTTTGGAGTGACAAAAATATCGACAATAGACTACCTTCCTTAATGACAAGGCTACCATCCATTGGAGTAACAAAATCTCGACAATAGACTACCTTCCATAATGACAAGGTTACCATCCATTGGAGTAACAAAAATCTCGACAACAAACTACCTTCCATAATGACAAGGCTACCATCCATTAGAGTGACAAAAATCTCGACAATAGACTACCTTCCATAATGACAAGGCTACCATCCATTGGAGTAACAAAATCTCGACAACAGACTACCTTCCATAATGACAAGGCTATTATCCATTGGAGTAACAAAAATCATGACAACAAACTACCTTCCATAATGACAAGGATACCATCCATTAGTGTAACAAAAATCTCGAAAACAGACTAGCTTCCATAATGACAAGGCTACCATCCATTATAGTAACAAAATCTCGGCAACAGATTACCTTCCATAATGACAAGGCTACTATCCATTGGAGTAACAAAAATAATGACAACAAACTACCTTCCATAATTACAAGGCTAGGATCCATTAGAGTAACAAAAATCTCGACAACAAACTACCTTCCATAATGACAAGGCTAGGATCCATTAGAGTAACAAAAATCTCGACAACAGACTACCTTCCATAATGACAAGGAAACTATACATTGGAGTAACAAAAATCTCGACAACAAACTACGTTCCATAATGACAAGGCTACCATACATTAGAGTAAAAAAAATCTCGACAACATATTACCTTCCATAATAACAAGGCTACCATCCATTGGAGTGACAAAAATCTCGACAATAGACTACCTTCTATAATGACAAGGCTACCATCCATTGGAGTAACAAAAATATCGACAACAAACTACCTTCCATAATGACAAGGCTACCATCATTTGGAGTGACAAAAATCTCGACAATAGACTACCCTCCATAATGACAAGGCTACCATCCATTGGAGTAACAAAATATCGACAATAGACTACCTTCCATAATGACAAGGCTACCATCCATTGGAGTAACAAAAATCTCGACAACAAACTACCTTCCATAAAGACAAGGCTACCATCCATTAGAGTGACAAAAATCTCAACAATAGACTACCTCCCATAATGACAAGGCTACCATCCAATGGAGTAACAAAATCTCGACAACAGACTACCTTCCATAATGACAAGGCTAGTATCCATTGGAGTAACAAAAATCATGACAACAAACTACCTTCCATAATGACAAGGCTACCATCCTTTAGAGTAACAAAAATCTCGAAAACAGACTACCTTTTATAATGACAAGGCTAGGATCCATTAGAGTAACAAAAATATCGGCAATAGACTACCTTCCTTAATGACAAGGCTACCATCCATTGGAGTAACAAAATCTCGACAATAGACTACCTTGCATAATGACAAGGTTACCATCCATTGGAGTAACAAAAATCTCGACAACAAACTACCTTCCATAATGACAATAGACTACCTTCCATAATGACAAGGCTACCATCTATTGGAGTAACAAAATCTCGACAACAGACTACCTTCCATAATGACAAGGCTATTATCCATTGGAGTAACAAAAATAACGACAACAAACTACCTTCCATAATGACAAGGATACCATCCATTAGTGTAACAAAAATCTCGAAAACAGACTACCTTCCATAATGAGAAGGCTACCATCCATTAGAGTAACAAAATCTCGGCAACAGACTACCTTCCATAATGACCAGTATACTATCCATTGGAGTAACAAAAATCATGACAACAAACTATCTTCCATAATGACAAGGCTACCATCCATTAGAGTAACAAAAATCTTGACAACAGACTACCTTCCATAATGACAAGGCTAGGATCCATTAGAGTAACAAAAATCTCGACAACATACTACCTTCCATAATGACAAGGCTACCATCCATTGGAGTAATGAAAATAACAAAAAGAGACTACCTTCCATAATGAAAAGGCTACCATGCAGTATAGTAATGAAAATATCAACAAGAGACTACCTTCCATAATGATAAGGCTACCATCCATTGGAGTAACAAAAATCTCGCCAACAGACTACGTCCCATAATGACAAGGCTACCATCCATTGGAGTAACAAAAATCTCGACAACAGACTACCTTCCATAATGAAATGGCTAGCATCCATTGGAGTAATGAAAATATCAACAAGAGCCTACCTTCCATAATGACAAGGATACCATGCATTGGAGTAATGAAAATATCAACAAGAGACTACCTTCCCTAATGACAAGGCTACCATCCATTGGAGTAACAAAAATCTCGCCAACAGACTACTTTCTATAATGACAAGGCTACCATCCATTGGAGTGACGAAAATCTCGACAATAGACTACCTTCCATAATGACAAGGCTACCATCCATTGGAGTAACAAAAATATCGACAATAGACTACCTTCCCTAATGACATGGCTACCATCCTTTGGAGTGACAAAAATCTCGACAACAAACTACCTTCCATAATGACAAGGCTACCATCCATTAGTGTAACAAAAATCTCGACAACAGACTACCTTCCATAATGACAAGTCTACCATCCATTGGAGTAACAAAATCTCGACGACAGACTACCTTCCATAATGAGAAGGCTACTATCCATTAGAGTAACAAAAATCATGACAACAAATTACCTTCCATAATGAAAAGTCTACCATCCATTAGACTAACAAAAATCTCGACAACGGATTACCTTCCATAATGACAAGGCTAGGATCCATTAGACTAACAAAAATCTCGACAACAGACTACCTTCCATAATGACAAGGCTACCATCCATTAGAGTAATTGAAAATATCAACAAGAGACTACCTTCCATAATTACAAGGCTACCATGCATAGGAGAAATGAAAATATCAACAAGAGACTACCTTCCATAATGACAAGGCTACCATCCATTGGAGTAACAAAAATATCGACAACAGACTACCTTCAATAATGACAAGGCTACCATCCTTTGGAGTGACAAAAATCTCAACAATAAGACTACCTTCCATATTGACAAGGCTACCGTCCATTGGTGTAACAAAATCTCGACAACAAACTACCTTCCATAATGACAAGGATACTATCCATTGGAGTAAAAAAAATCTCGACAACAAACTACCTTCCATATTGACAAGGCTACCGTCCATCGGTGTAACAAAATCTCGACAACAAACTACCTTCCATAATGACAAGGATACTATCCATTGGAGTAACAAAAATCATGACAACAAACTACCTTCCATAATGACAAGGCTACCATCCATTAGAGTAACAAAAATCTCGACAACAGACTACCTTCCATAATGACAAGGCTAGGATCGATTAGAGTAACAAAAATCTCGACAACAGACTACCTTCTATAATGACAAGGCTACCATCCATTGGAGTAATGAAAATATCAACAAGAGACTACCTTCCACAATGACAAGGTTACCATCCATTGGAGTAACAAAGATTTCGACAACACACTACCTTTCATAATGATAATGCTACCATCCGTTGGAGTAACAAAAATCTTGACAACATACTACCTTCCACAATGACAAGGCTACCATCTATTAGAGTAACAAAAATCTAGACAACAATCTACCTTCAATAATGACAAGGCTACCATCCATTGGAGTAACAAAAATCTCGACAACAGACAACCTTCCATAATGACAAGGCTACCATCCATTGGAGTGACAAAAATCTCGACAATAGACTACCTTCCATAATGACAAGGCTACCATCCATTGGAGTAACGAAAATATCAACAAGAGACTACCTTCCATAATGACAAGGCTACCATCCATTGGAGTAACAAAAATCTCGCCAACAATCATCCTTCCATAATGACAAGGCTATCATCCACTGGAATGACAAAAATATCGACAATAGACTACCTTCCATAATGACTAGGCTACCATCCATTAGAGTAACAAATATATCGACAACAGACTACGTTATATAATGACAAGGCTACCATCCATTACAGTAACAAAAATCTCGAAAACAGACAACCTTCCATAATGACAAGGCTACGATCCATTAGAGTAACAAAAATCTCGACAACAGACTACCTTCCATACTGACAAGGCTACCATCCATTGGAGTAACAAAAATCTCGCCAACAGACTACCTTCCATAATGACAAGGCTACCATCCATTGGAGTGGCAAAAATCTCGACAATAGACTACCTTCCATAATAACAAGGCTACCATCCATTGGAGTAACAAAAATCTCGACAACATACTACCTTCCATAATGACAAGGCTACTATCCATTGGAGTAACAAAAATCATGACAACAAACTACCTTCCATAATGACAAGGCTACCATCCATTAGAGTAACAAAAATCTCGACAACGGACTACCTTCCATAATGACAAAGCTAGGATCCATTAGAGTAACAAAAATCTCGACAACAGACTACCTTCCATAATGACAAGGCTACCATCCATTGGAGTAATGAAAATATCAACAAGAGACTACCTTCCATAATTACAAGGCTACCATGCATAGGAGAAATGAAAATATCAACAAAAGACTACCTTCCATAATGACAAGGCTACCATCCATTGGAGTAACAAAAATCTGGCCAACAGATTACCTTCCATAATGACAAGGCTACCATCCATTAGAGTGACAAAAATCTCGACAATAGACTACCTTCCATAATGACAAGGCTACCATCCATTGGAGTGACAAAAATCTCAACAATAGACTACCTTCCATAATGACAAGGCTACCATCCATTAGAGTAACAAAAATATCAACAAGAGACTACCTTCCATAATGACAAGGCTACCATCCATTGGAGTAACAAAAATATCGCCAACAATCTACCTTCCATAAAGACAAGGCTATCATCCATTGGAATGACAAAAATCTCGACAATAGACTACCTTCCATAATCACTAGGCTAGCCTCCATTAGAGTAACAAATATATCGACAACAGAATACCTTCTATAATGACAAGGCTACCATCCATTACAGTAACAAAAATCTCGACAACAGACAACCTTCGATAATGACAAGGCTACGACCCATTAGAGTAACAAAAATCTCGACAAGAGACTACCTTCCATAATGACAAGGCTACCATCCATTGGAGTAACAAAATTCTTGCCAACAGACTACCTTCCATAATGACAAGTCTACCATCCATTAGAGTGACAAAAATCTCGACAATAGACTACCTTCCATAATGACAAGGCTACTATCCATTAGATTAACAAAAATATCGACAACAGACTACCATCCATAATGACAAGGCTACCATCCTTTGGAGTGACAAAAATCTCGACAATAGACTACCTTCCATAATGACAAGGCTACCATCCAATGGAGTAACAAAATCTCGACAACAGACTACCTTCCATAATGACAAGGATACTATCCATTGGAGTAACAAAAATCTCGACAAAAAACTACCTTCCATAATGACAAGGCTACCATCCATTAGAGTAACAAAAATCTCGACAATAGACTACCTTCCATTATGACAAGGCTACCATCCATTGGAGTAACAAAATCTCGACAACAGACTACCTTCCATAATTACAAGGCTACTATCCATTGGAGTAACAAAAATCATGACAACAAAGTACCTTCCATAATGACAAGGCTACCATCCATTAGAGTAACAAATATCTCGACAACAGACTACCTTCCATAATGACAAGGCTACCATCCATTAGAGTAACAAAATCTCGACAACAGACTACCTTCCATAATGACAAAGCTCCTATCCATTGGAGTAACAAAAATCATGACAACAAACTACCCTCCATAATGACAAGGCTACCATCCATTAGAGTAACAAAAATCTCGACAACAGACTACCTTCCATAATGACAAGGCTACCATCCATTGGAGTAATGAAAATATCAACAAGAGACTAACTTCCATAATGACAAGGCTACCATGCATTAGAGTAATGAAAATATAAACAAGAGACTACCTTCCATAATGACAAGGCTGCCATCCATTGGAGTAACAAAAAGCTCGCCAACAGACTACCTTCCATAATGACAAGGCTACCATCCATTGGAGTGACAAAAATGTCGACAATAGACTACCTTCCATAATGACAAGGCTACCATCTAGTGGAGTAACAAAAATCTCGCCAACAGACTACCTTCCATAATGACAAGGCTACCATCCTTTGCAGTGAGAAAAATCTCGACAATAGACTACCTTCCATAATGACAAGGCTACCATCCATTGGAGTAACAAAATCTCGACAACAGACTACCTTCCATAATGACAAGGCTACTATCCATTAGAGTAACAAAAATCTTGACAACAAACTACCTTCCATAATGACAAGGCTACCATCCATTAGAGTAACAAAAATCTCGACAACAGACTACCTTCCATAATGACAAGGCTACCATCCATTAGAGTAACAAAAATCTCGACAACAGACTACCTTCCATAATGACAAGGCTACCATCCATTAGAGTAACAAAATCTCGACAACAGACTACCTTCCATAATGACAAAGCTCCTATCCATTGGAGTAACAAAAATCATGACAACAAACTACCCTCCATAATGACAAGGCTACCATCCATTAGAGTAACAAAAATCTCGACAACAGACTACCTTCCATAATGACAAGGCTACCATCCATTGGAGTAATGAAAATATCAACAAGAGACTACCTTCCATAATGACAAGGCTACCATGCATTGGAGAAATGGAAATATCAACAAGACATTACCTTCCATAATCACAAGGCTACCATCCATTGGAGTAACAAAAATCTCGCCAACAGACTACCTTCCATAATGACAAGGCTACCATCCATTGGAGTGTCAAAAATCTCGACAATAGACTACCTTCCATAATGACAAGGCTACCATCCATTAGAGTAACAAAAATATCGACAACACACTACCTTCCATAAAGACAAGGCTACCATCCTTTGGAGTGACAAAAATCTCGACAATAGACTACCTTCCATAATGACAAGGCTACTATCCATTGGAGTAACAAAAATACTGACAACAAACTACCTTCCATAATGACAAGGCTACCATCCATTAGAGTAACAAAAATCTCGACAATAGACTACCTTCCATAAAGACAAGGATACTATCCATTGGAGTAACAAAAATCTCGACAACAAACTACCTTCCATAATGACAAGGCTACCATCCATTAGAGTAACCAAAATCATGACAAGGCTACCATTCATTGGAGTAACAACATCTCGACAACAGACTACCTTCCATAATGACACGGCTACTATCCATTGGAGTAACAAAAATCATGACAACAAACTACCTTCCATAATGACAAGGCTACCATCCATTAGAGTATCAAAAATCTCGACAACAGACTACCTTCCATAATGACAAGGCTAGGATCCATTAGAGTAACAAAAATATCGACAACAGACTACCTTCCAAAACAAGGCTACCATCCATTGGAGTAATGAAAATATCAACAAGAGACTACCTTCCAAAATGACAAGGCTACCATGCATTAGAGTAATGAAAATATCAACAAGAGACTACCTTCCATAATGAAAAGGCTACCATCCATTGGAGTAACAAAAATATCGCCAACAGACTACCTTCCATAATGACAAGGCTATTATCCATTGGAGTAACAAACATCTCGACAACAAACTACTTTCCATAATAACAAGGCTACCATCCATTGGAGTGACAAAAATCTCGACAATAGACTACCTTCCATAATGACAAGGCTACCATCCATTGGAGTAACAAAAATATCGACAACAGACTACCTTCCATAATGACAAGGATACCATCCTTTGGAGTGACAAAAATCTCGACAATAGACTACCTTCCATAATGACAAGTCTACCATCCATTGGATTAACAAAATCTCGACAACAGACTACCTTCCATAATGACAAGGCTATTATCCATTTGAGTAACAAAAATCTCGACAACAAACTACCTTCCATAATGACAAGGCTACCATCCATTGTAGTAACAAAAATCTCGACAACAGTCTACTTTCCATGATGACAATGCTACCCTCCATTGGAGTAACAAAAATCTCGCAACAGACTACCTTCCATAATGACAAGGCTACCATCCATTGGAGTGACAAAAATCTCGACAATACACTACCTTCTATAATGACAAGGCTACCATCCATTGGAGTAACAAAAATATTGACACTAGACTACCTTCAATAATGACAAGGCTACCATCCTTTGGAGTGACAAAAATCTCGACAATAGGAACCTTCCATAATGACAAGGCTACCATCCATTGCAGTAACAAAATCTCGACAACAGACTACCTTCCATAATGACAAGGCTACCATCCATTGGAGTAACAAAATCTCGACAACAGACTACCTTCCATAATGACAAGGCTACTATCCATTGGAGTAATAAAAATCATGACATCAAACAACCTTCCATAATGACAAGGCTACCATCCATTGGAGTAACAAAAATCTCGCCAACAACCAAACTTCCATAATGACAAGGATACCATCCATTGGAGTGACAAAAATCTCGACAATAGACTACCTTCCATAATGACAAGGCTACCATCCATTGGAGTAACAAAAATATCGACAACAGACTACCTTCCATAATGACAAGGCTACCAAACATTGGAGTGACAAAAATATCGATAATAGACTACCTTCCATAATGACAAGGCTAACATCCATTGGAGTAACAAAATCTCAACAACATACTACCTTCCATAATGACAAGGCTACTTATCCATTGGAGTAACAGAAATCTCGACAACAAACTACCTTCCATAATGACACGGCTACCATCCATTGGAGTAACGAAAATATCAACAAAAGACTACCTTCCATAATGAAAAGGCTACCATCCATTGGAGTAACAAAAATCTCGCCAACAGAAGACCTTCCATAATGACAAGGCTATTATCCATTGAAGTAACAAAAATCTCGACAACAAACTACCTTCCATAATAACAAGGCTACCATCCATTGGAGTGACAAAAATATCGACAATAGACTACCTTCCATAATGACAAGGGTACCATCCATTGGAGTAACAAAAATATCGACAACAGACTACTTTCCATAATGACAAGGCTACCATCCTTTGGAGTGACAAAAATTTCGACAATAGACTACCTTCCATAATCACAAGTCTACCATCCATTGGAGTAACAAAAATCTCGACAACAGACTACCTTCCATAATGACAAGGCTACCATCCATTGGAGTAACAAAATCTCGACAACAGACTACCTTCCATAATGACAAGGCTACTATCCATTGGAGTAACAAAAATCATGAAAACAAACTACCTTCCATAATGACAAGGCTACCATCCATTAGAGTAACAAAAATCTCGAAAATAGACTACATTCCATAATGACAAGCCTAGGATCCATTAGAGTAACAAAAATCTCGACAACAGACTACCTTCCATAATGACAAGGCTACCATCCATTGGAGTAATAAAAATATCAACAAGAGACTACTTTCCATAATGACAAGACAACCATGCATTGGAGAAATGGAAATATCAACAAGACATTACCTTCCATAATTACAAGGCTACCATCCATTGGAGTAACAAAAATCTCGCCAAAAGACTACCTTCTATAATGACAAGGCTACCATACATTGGAGTGTCAAAAATCTCGACAATAGACTACCTTCCATAATGACAAGGCTACCATCCATTAGAGTAACAAAAATATCGATAACACACTACCTTCCATAAAGACAAGGCTACCATCCTTTGGAGTGACAAAAATCTCGACAATAGACTACCTTCCATAATGACAAGGCTACTATCCAATGGAGTAATAAAAATCATGACAAAAAACTACCTTCCATAATGACAAGGCTACCATCCATTAGAGTAACAAAAATCTCGACAACAAACTACCTTCCATAAAGACAAGGATACTATCCATTGGAGTAACAAAAATCTCGACAACAAACTACCTTCCATAATGACAAGGCTACCATCCATTAGAGTAACAAAAATCTCGACAACAAACTACCTTCCATAATGACAAGGCTACCATTCATTGGAGTAACAACATCTCGACAACAGACTACCTTCCATAATGACAAAGCTACTATCCATTGGAGTAACAAAAATCATGACAACAAACTACCTTCCATAATGACAAGGCTACCATCCATTAGAGTATCAAAAATCTCGACAACAGACTACCTTCCATAATGACAAGGCTAGGATCCATTAGAGTAACAAAAATATCGACAACAGACTACCTTCCATAATGACAAGGCTACCATCCATTGGATTTATGAAAATATCAACAAGAGACTACCTTCCATAATGACAAGGCTACAATGCATTAGAGTAATGAAAATATCAACAAGAGACTACCTTCCATAATCAAAAGGCTACCATCCATTAGAGTAACAAAAATCTCTCCAACAGACTACCTTCCATAATGACAAGGCTATTATCCATTGGAGTAACAAAAATCTCGACAACAAACTACCTTCCATAATAACAAGGCTACCATCCATTGGAGTGAAAAAAATCTCGACAATAGACTACCTTCCATAATGACAAGGCTACCATCCATTGGAGTAACAAAAATATCGACAACAGACTACCTTCCATAATGACAAGGCTACCATCCTTTGGAGTGACAAAAATCTCGACAACAGACTACCTTCCATAATGACAAGGCTATTATCCATTTGAGTAACAAAAATCTCGACAACAAACTACCTTCCATAATGACAAGGCTACCCTCCATTGGAGTAACATAAATCTCGACAATACACTACCTTCCATAATGACAAGGCTACCATCCATTGGAGTAACACAAATATTGACAACAGACTACCTTCAATAATGATAAGGCTACCATCCTTTGGAGTGACAAAAATCTCGACAATAGGAACCTTCCATAATGACAAGGCTACCATCCATTGGAGTAACAAAATCTCGACAACAGACTACCTTCCATAATGACAAGGCTACCATCCATTGGAGTAACAAAATCTCGACAACAGACTACCTTCCATAATGACAAGGCTACTATCCATTGGAGTAATAAAAATCATGACAACAAATAACCTTCCATAATGACAAGGCTACCATCCATTAGAGTAACAAAAATCTCGACAACAGACTACCTTCAATAATGACAAGGCTAGGATCCATTAGAGTAACAAAAATCTCGACAACGGACTACCTTTCATAATGACAAGGCTACCATCCATTGGAGTAATGAAAATATCAACAAGAGACTACCTCCCATAATGACACGGCTACCTTGCATTGGAGTAATGAAAATATCAACAAGAGACTACCTTCCATAATGACAAGGCTACCATCCATTGGAGTAACAAAAATCTCGCCAACAACCTAACTTCCATAATGACAAGGATACCATCCATTGGAGTGACAAAAATCTCGACAATAGACTACCTTCCATAATGACAAGGCTACCATCCATTGGTGTAACAAAAATATCGACAACAGACTACCTTCTATAATGAAAAAGGCTACCAAACATTAGAGTGACAAAAATATCGATAATAGACTACCTTCCATAATGACAAGGCTAACATCCATTGGAGTAACAAAATCTCAACAACATACTACCTTCCATAATGACAAGGCTACTATCCATTGGAGTAACAAAAATCTCGACAACAAACTACCTTCCATAATGACACGGCTACCATCCATTGGAGAAACGAAAATATCAACAAGAGACTACCTTCCATAATGAAAAGGCTACCATCCATTGGAGTAACAAAAATCCCGACAACAAACTACCTTCCATAATAATAAGGCTACCATCCATTGGAGTGACAAAAATCTCGACAATATACTACCTTCCATAATGACAAGGCTACCATCCATTGGAGTAACAAAAACATCGACAACAGACAACTTTCCATAATGACAAGGCTACCATCCTTTGGAGTGACAAAAATCTCGACAATAGACTACCTTCCATAATGACAAGTCTACCATCCATTGGAGTAACAAAATTTCGACAACAGACTACCTTCCATAAGGACAAGGCTATTATCCATTGGAGTAACAAAAATCTCGACAACAGTCTACTTTCCATAATGACAATGCTACCCTCCATTGGAGTAACAAAAATCTCGCCAACAGACTACCTTCCATAATGACAAGGCTACCATCCATTTGAGTAACAAAATCTCGACAACAGACTACCTTCCATAATGACAAGGCTACTATCCATTGGAGTAATAAAAATCATGACAACAAAAAACCTTCCATAATGACAAGGCTACCATCCATTAGAGTAACAAAAATCTCGACAACATACTACCTTCCATAATGACAAGGCTAGGATCCATTAGATTAACAAAAATCTCGACAACAGACTACCTTCCATAATGACAAGGCTACCATCCATTGGAGTAATGAAAATATCAACAACAGACTACCTTCCATAATGACATGGCTACCTTGCATTGGAGTAATGAAAATATCAACAAGAGACTACCTTCCATAATGACAAGGCTACCATCCATTGGAGTAACAAAAATCTCTCCAACAACCTAACTTCCATAATGACAAGGCTACCATCCATAGGAGTGACAAAAATCTCGACAATAGACTACCTTAAATAATGACAAGGCTACCATCCATTGGAGTAACAAAAAAATCGACAACATACTACCTTCCATAATGACAAGGCTACCAACCATTGGAGTGACAAAAATATCGATTATAGACTACCTTCCATAATGACAAGGCTACCATCCATTGGAGTAACAAAATCTCAACAACATACTACCTTCCATAATGACAAGGCTACTATCCATTGGAGTAACAAAAATCTCTACAACAAACTACCTTCCATAATGACACGGCTACCATCCATTGGAGTAACGAAAATATCAACAAGAGACTACCTTCCATAATGACAAGGCTACCATCCATTGGAGTAACAAAAATCTCACAAACAGACTACCTTTCATAATGACAAGTATATCATCCATTAGAGTGACAAAAATCTTGACAATAGACTACCTTCCATAATGACTAGGCTACCATCCATTGGAGTAATGAAAATATCAACAAGAGACTACCTTCTGTAAGGACAAGGCTACCATACATTGTAATAACAAAAATCTCGACAACAAACTACCTTCCACAATGACAAGGCTACCATACAATGTAGTCACAAAAATCTCGACAACATTTTACTTTCCATAATGACAATGCTACCATCCATTGGAGTAACAAAAATCTCGACAATAGACTACCTTCCATAATGACAAGGCTACCATCCATTGGAGTAACAAAAATCTTGACAAAAAACTACCTTCCAAAATGACAAGGCTACCATGCATTGGAGTAATGAAAATATCAACAAGAGAATACCTTCCATAATGATAAGGCTACCATCCATTGGAGTAACAAAAATCTCGCTAACAGACTACCTTCCATAATGACAAGGCTACCATCCATTGGAGTGCCAAAAATCTCGACAATAGACTACCTTCCATAATGACAAGGCTAACATCCGTTGGACTAACAAAAATATCGACAACAGACTACCTTTCATAATGACAAGGCTACCATCCTTTGGAGTGACAAAAATCTCGACAATAGACTACCTTCCATAATGATAAGGCTACCATCCATTGGAGTAACAAAATCTCGACAACTGACTACCTTCCATAAGGACAAGCCTACTATCCATTGGAATAAAAAAAATCTCGACAACAAACTACCTTCCATATTGATAAGGCTACCATCCATTGGAATAACAAAAATATCGACAACAAACTGCGTTCCATAATGACAAGGCTACCATCCATTGGAGTAACAAAAATATCGACAACAGACTACCTTCCATAATGATAAGGCTACCATCCATTGGAGTAACAAAATCTCGACAACAGACTACCTTCCATAATGACAAGGCTACTATCCATTGGAGTAGCAAAGATTTCGACAACACACTACCTTCCATAATGATAATGCTACCATCCCTTGGAGTAATAAAAATCTTGACAACAAACTACCTTCCATAATGACAAGGCTACCATCCATTAGAGTAACAAAAATCTCGACAACAATCTACCTTCAATAATGACAAGGCTACCATCCACTAAAGTAACAAAAATCTCGCCAACATACTACCTTCCATAATGACAAGGCTATCATCCATTGGAGTGACAAAAATCTCGACAATAGACTACCATCCATAATGACTAGGCTACCATCCATTCGAGTAACAAATATTTCGACAACACACTACCTTCCATAATGATAATGCTACCATCCCTTGGAGTAACAAAAATCTTGACAACAGACTACCTTCCATAATGACAAGGCTACCATCCATTAGAGTAACAAAAATCTCGACAACAATCTACCTTCAATAATGACAAGGCTACCATCCACTGGAGTAACAAAAATCTCGCCAACATACTACCTTCCATAATGACAAGGCTATCATCCATTGGAGTGACAAAAATCTCGACAATAGACTACCTTCCATAATTACAAGGCTACCATCCATTGGAGTAACAAAAATATCAAGAACAGACTACCTTCCATAATGACAATGCTACCATCCTTTGGAGTGACAAAAATCTCGACAATAGACTACCTTCCATAATGACAAGGCTACCATCCATTGGAGTAACAAAGATTTCGACAACACACTACCTTCCATAATGATAATGCTACCATCCCTTGGAGTAATAAAAATCTTGACAACATACTACCTTCCATAATGACAAGGCTACCATCCATTAGAGTAACAAAAATCTCGACAACAATCTACCTTCAATAATGACAAGGCTACCATCCACTGGAGTAACAAAAATCTCGCCAACATACTACCTTCCATAATGACAAGGCTATCATCCATTGGAGTGACAAAAATCTCGACAATAGACTACCTTCCATAATTACAAGGCTACCATCCATTGGAGTAACAAAAATATCAAGAACAGACTACCTTCCATAATGACAATGCTACCATCCTTTGGAGTGACAAAAATCTCGACAATAGACTACCTTCCATAATGACAAGGCTACCATCCATTGGAGTAACAAAGATTTCGACAACACACTACCTTCCATAATGATAATGCTACCATCCCTTGGAGTAATAAAAATCTTGACAACATACTACCTTCCATAATGACAAGGCTACCATCCATTAGAGTAACAAAAATCTCGACAACAATCTACCTTCAATAATGACAAGGCTACCATCCATTGGAGTAACAAAAATCTCGCCAACATACTACCTTCCATAATGACAAGGCTATCATCCATTGGAGTGACAAAAATCTCGACAATAGACTACCTTCAATAATGACTAGGCTACCATCCATTGGAGTAATGAAAATATCAACAAGAGACTAACTTCTATAATGACAAGGCTACCATCCTTTGGAGTGACAAAAATCTCGACAATAGACTACCTTCCATAATGACAAGGCTACCATCCATTGGAGTAACAAAGATTTCGACAACACACTACCTTCCATAATGATAATGCTACCATCCCTTGGAGTAATAAAAATCTTGACAACATACTACCTTCCATAATGACAAGGCTACCATCCATTAGAGTAACAAAAATCTCGACAACAATCTACCTTCAATAATGACAAGGCTACCATCCATTGGAGTAACAAAAATCTCGCCAACATACTACCTTCCATAATGACAAGGCTATCATCCATTGGAGTAATGAAAATATCAACAAGAGACTAACTTCTATAATGACAAGGCTACCATACATTGTAATAACAAAAATCTCGACAACAAACTATCTTTCATAATGACAAGGCTACCATAGATTGTAGTAACAAAAATCTCGACAATAGTCTACTTTCCATAATGACAAGGATACCATCCATTGGAGTAACAAAAATCTCTTCAACAGACTACCTTCCATAATGACAAGGCTACCATCCATTGGAGTGACAAAAATCTCGACAATAGACTACCTTCCATAATGACAAGGCTACCATCCATTGGAGTAACAAAAATATCGAAAACAGACTACCTTCCATAATGACAATGCTACCATCCTTTGGAGTGACAAATATCTCGACAATAGACTACCTTCCATATTGACAAGGCTACCATCCATTGGAGTAACAAAAATCTTGACAACAAACTACCTTCCATAATGACAAGGCTACCATCCATTATAGTAATGAAAATATCAACAAGAGACTACCTTCCATAATGACAAGGCTACCATCCATTGGAGTAATAAAAATATCGACAACAGACTACCTTCCATAATGATAAGGCTACCAACCATTGGAGTGACAAAAATATCGACAATAGACTACCTTCCATGATGACAAGGCTACCATCC
Source organism: Vicia faba (assembly GCA_948472305.1). Taxonomy (NCBI): domain Eukaryota; kingdom Viridiplantae; phylum Streptophyta; class Magnoliopsida; order Fabales; family Fabaceae; genus Vicia; species Vicia faba. The sequence goes on from OX451739.1 coordinate 658,674,110, forward strand.
ATTGGAGTGACAAAATCTCAACAACATACTACCTCCCATAATGACAAGGCTACTATCCATTGGAGTAAAAAAATTCTCGACAACAAACTACCTTCCATAATGACACGGCTACCATCCATTGGTGTAACGAAAATATCAACAAGAGACTACCTTGCATAATGACAAGGCTACCATCCATTGGAGTAACAAAAATCTCGCAAACAGACTACCTTTCATAATGACAAGGATATCATCCATTAGAGTGACAAAAATCTTGACAATAGACTACCTTCCATAATGACTAGGCTACCATCCATTGGAGTAATGAAAATATCAACAAGAGACTACCTTCTATAATGACAAGGCTACCATACATTGTAATAACAAAAATCTCGACAACAAACTACCTTCCACAATGACAAGGCTACCATACATTATAGTAACAAAAATCTCGACAACAGTTTACTTTCCATAATGACAATGCTACCATCCATTGGAGTAACAAAAATCTCGACAATAGACTATCTTCCATAATGACAAGGCTACCATCCATTGGAGTAATGAAAATATCAACAAGAGACTACCTTCCATAATGACAAGGCTACCATGCATTGGAGTAATGAAAATATCAACAAGAGACTACCTTCCATAATGATAAGGCTACCATCCATTGGAGTAACAAAAATCTCGCCAACAGACTACCTTCCATAATGACAAGGCTACCATCCATTGGAGTGCCAAAAATATAGACAATAAGCTACCTTCCATAATGACAAGGCTACCATACGTTGGACTACCAAAAATATCGACAACAGACTACCTTCCAAAATGACAAGGCTACCATCATTTGGAGTGACAAAAATCTCGACAATAGACTACCTTCCATAATGATAAGGCTACCATCCATTGGAATAACAAAAATATCGACAACAAACTACCTTCCATATTGATAAGGCTACCATCCATTGGAGTAACAAAAATATTAACAACAGACTACCTTACATAATGAAAACCCTACTATCCATTGGAGTAACAAAAATATCTACAACAAACTACCATCCATAATGACTAGGCTACCATCCATTGGAGTAACAAAGATTTCGACAACACACTACCTTCCATAATGATAATGCTACCATCCCTTGGAGTAATAAAAATCTTGACAACATACTACCTTCCATGACAATGCAACCATCCATTAGAGTAACAAAAATCTCGACAACAATCTACCTTCAATAATGACAAGGCTACCATCCATTGGAGTAACAAAAATCTCGCCAACATACTACCTTCCATAATGACAAGGCTATCATCCATTGGAGTGACAAAAATCTCGACAATAGACTACCTTCCATAATGACTAGGCTACCATCCATTGGAGTAATGAAAATATCAACAAGAGACTACCTACTATAATGACAAGGCTACCATACATTGTAATAACAAAAATCTCGACAACAAACTATCTTTCACAATGACAAGGCTACCATACATTGTAGTAACAAAAATCTCGACAATAGTCTACTTTCGATAATGACAAGGCTACCATACATTGTAGTAACAAAAATCTCGACAATAGTCTACTTTCCATAATGACAAGGCTACCATCCATTGGAGTAACAAAAATCTCTTCAACAGACTGCCTTCCATAATTACAAGTCTACCATCCATTAGAGTAACAAAAATCTGTAATGACAAGGCTACCATCCATTAGAGTAACAAAATCTCGACAACAGACTACCTTCCATAATGACAAGGCTATAATCCATTGGAGTAACAAAAATCTAAACAACATACTACCTTTCATAATGACAAGGCTACAATCCATTGGAGTAAGAAAAATATCAACAACCGACTACCTTCCATAATGACAAGGCTACCATCCATTAGAGTAACAAAATCTCGACAACAGACTACCTTCCATAATGACAAGGCTACCATCCATTGGAGTAACAAAAATCTCGACAACAGACTACCTTCCATAATGACAAGGCAACCATCCATTGGAGTAACAAAGATATCGACAACAAACTACCTTCAATAATGACAAGTCTACCATCCATTCGAGTAACAAAAATCTCGACAAAATACTAACTTCCATAATGATAAGGTTACCATCCATTGGAATAACAAAAATATTGACAACAGACTACCTTCCATAATGACAAGGCTACCATCCATTAGAGTAACAAAAATCTGAACAACATACTACCTTTCATAATGACAAGGCTACAATCCATTGGTGTAACAGAAATCTCAACAACCGACTACTTTCCGTAATGACAAGGCTACCATCCATTGGAGTAAAAAAAATATCGACAATAGAATATGTTCCATAATGACAAGGATACCATCCATTAGAGTAACAAAATCTCAACAACAGACTACCTTCCATAATGACAAGGCTACCTTCCATTGGAGTAACAAAAATCTCGACAACAGACTACCTTCCATAATGGCAAGGCTATCATCCATTGGAGTAACAAAAATCTCGACAAAATACTACCTTCCATAATGACAAGGTTACCATCCATTGGAATAACAAAAATCTCAAAAACAGACTACCTTCCATAATGACAAGCTTACCATCCAATGGAATAAAATATTTTCGACAACAGATTACCTTCCATAATGACAAGGCTACCATCCATTGGAGTAACAAAAATCTGAACAACAGACTACCTTCCATAATGACAAGGCTATAATCCATTGGAGTAACAGAAATATCAACGACAGACTACCTTCCATAATGACAAGACTACCATCCATTGGAGTAAAAAAAATCTCGATAATAGACTAACTTCCATAATTACAAGGCTACCATCCATTGGAGTATCAAAAATCTCGACAATAGACTACCTTCCATAATGACAAGGCTACCATCCATTGGAGTAAAAAAATATCGACAATAGACTATGTTCTATACTGACAAGGCTACCATCCATTAGAGTAACAAAATCTCGACAACAGACTACCTTCCATAATGACAATGCTACCATCCATTGGAGTAACAAAAATCTTGGCAACAGACTACCTTCCATAATGACAAGGCAACCATCCATTGGAGTAACAAAAATATCGACAACAGACTACCTTCCATAATGACAAGGCTATCATCCATCGGAGTAACAAAGATATCAACAACAAACTACCTTCAATAATGACAAGGCTACCATCCATTCGATTAACAAAAATCTCGACAAAATACTACCTTCCATAATGACAAGGTTACCATCCATTGGAATAACAAAAATCTCAACAACAGACTACCTTCCATAATGACAAGGCAACCATCCATTGGAGTAACAAAAATATCGACAACAGACTACCTTCCATAATGACAAGGTTATCATCCATTGGAGTAACTAAGATATCGACAACAAACTACCTTCCATAATGATAAGGCTACCATCTATTGGAATAACAAAATATCGACAACAAACTACCTTCCATAATGACAAGGCTATCATCCATTGAAGTAACAAAAATCTGAACAACATACTACCTTTCATAATTACAAGGCTACCATCCATTGGAGTAACAGAAATCTCAACAACCGACTACCTTCCGTAATGACAAGGCTACCATCCATTGGAGTAAAAAAATATCGACAATAGACTATGTTCCATAATGACAAGGCTACCATCCATTAGAGTAACAAAATCTCTACAACAGACTACCTTCCATATTGACAAGGCTACCATCCATTGGAGTAACAAAAATATCGACAACAGACTACTTGCCATAATCACGAGGCTTTCATCCATTAGAGTAACAAAGATATCGACAACAAGCTACCTTCAATAATGACAAGGCTACCATCCATTGGAGTAAATAAAATGTCGACAAAATACTACCTTCCATAATGACAAGGTTACCATCCATTGGAATAACAAAAATCTCGACAACAGACTACCTTCCATAATGACAAGGCTATCATCCATTGGAGTAACAAAAATCTGAATAACATACTACCTTTCATAATGACAAGGCTACAATCCATTGGAGTAACAGAAATATCAACAACCGACTACCTTCCGTAATGACAAGGATACCATCCATTGATGTAAAAAAAATATCGACAATAGACTATGTTCCATAATGACAAGGCTACCATCCATTAGAGTAACAAAATCTCGACAACAGACTACCTTCCATAATGACAAGGCTACCATCCATTGGAGTAAGAAAAATCTCGACAACAGACTACCTTCCATAATGACAAGGCAACCATCCATTGGAGTAACAAAAATATCGACAACAGACTACCTTCCATAATGAAAAGGCTATCATCCATTCGAGTAACTAAGATATCGACAACAAACTACCTTCAATAATGACAAGGCTACCATCCATTCGAGTAACAAAAATCTCGACAAAATACTAACTTCCATAATGATAAGGTTACCATCCATTGGAATAACAAAAATCTCGACAATAGTCTACTTTCCATAATGACAAGGCTACCATCCATTGGAGTAACAAAAATCTCTTCAACAGACTGCCTTCCATAATGACAAGTCTACCATCCATTAGAGTAACAAAAATCTGTAATGACAAGGCTACCATTTATTAGAGTAACAAAATCTCGACAACAGACTACCTTCCATAATGACAAGGCTATCATCCATTGGAGTAACAAAAATCTGAACAACATACTACCTTTCATAATGACAAGGCTACAATCCATTGGAGTAACAGAAATATCAACAACCGACTACCTTCCATAATGACAAGGCTACCATCCATTAGAGTAACAAAATCTCGACAACAGACTACCTTCCATAATGACAAGGCAACCATCCATTGGAGTAACAAAGATATCGACAACAAACTACCTTCAATAATGACAAGGCTACCATCCATTCGAGTAACAAAAATCTCGACAAAAATACTACCTTCCATAATGACAAGGTTACCATCCATTGGAATAACAAAAATCTCGACAACAGACTACCTTCCATAATGACAAGGCTATCATCCATTGGAGTAACAAAAATCTGAATAACATACTACCTTTCATAATGACAAGGCTACAATCCATTGGAGTAACAGAAATATCAACAACCGACTACCTTCCGTAATGACAAGGATACCATCCATTGGAGTAAAAAAAATATCGACAATAGACTATGTTCCATAATGACAAGGCTACCATCCATTATAGTAACAAAATCTCGACAACAGACTACCTTCCATAATGACAAGGCTACCATCCATTGGAGTAACAAAAATCTCGACAACAGACTACCTTCCATAATGACAAGGAAACCATCCATTGGAGTAACCAAAATATCGACAACAGACTACCTTCCATAATGACAAGGCTATCATCCATTGGAGTAACTAAGATATCGACAACAAACTACCTTCAATAATGACAAGGCTACCATCCATTCGAGTAACAAAAATCTCGACAAAATACTAACTTCCATAATGATAAGGTTACCATCCATTGGAATACTAAAAATATCGACAACAGACTACCTTCCATAATGACAAGGCTACCATCCATTAGAGTAACAAAAATCTGAACAACATACTACCTTTCATAATGACAAGGCTACAATCCATTGGAGTAACAGAAATCTCAACAACCGACTACTTTCCGTAATGACAAGGCTACCATCCATTGGAGTAAAAAAAATATCGACAATAGAATATGTTCCATAATGACAAGGCTACCATCCATTAGAGTAACAAAATCTCGACAACAGACTACCTTCCATAATGACAAGTCTACCTTCCATTGGAGTAACAAAAATCTCGACAACAGACTACCTTCCATAATGGCAAGGCTATCATCCATTGGAGTAACAAAAATCTCGACAAAATACTACCTTCCATAATGACAAGGTTACCATCCATTGGAATAACAAAAATCTCAAAAACAGACTACCTTCCATAATGACAAGCTTACCATCCAATGGAATAAAATATTTTCGACAACAGATTACCTTCCATAATGACAAGGCTACCATCCATTGGAGTAACAAAAATCTGAACAACAGACTACCTTCCATAATGACAAGGCTATAATCCATTGGAGTAACAGAAATATCAACGACAGACTACCTTCCATAATGACAAGACTACCATCCATTGGATTAAAAAAAATCTCGATAATAGACTAACTTCCATAATTACAAGGCTACAATCCATTGGAGTATCAAAAATCTCGACAATAGACTACCTTCCATAATGACAAGGCTACCATCCATTGGAGTAACAAAAATATCGACAATAGACTACCTTCCATAATGACAAGGTTATCATCCATTGGAGTAACTAAGATATCGACAACAAACTACCTTCCATAATGATAAGGCTACCATCTATTGGAATAACAAAATATCGACAACAAACTACCTTCCATAATGACAAGGCTATCATCCATTGAAGTAACAAAAATCTGAACAACATACTACCTTTCATAATTACAAGGCTACCATCCATTGGAGTAACAGAAATCTCAACAACCGACTACCTTCCGTAATGACAAGGCTACCATCCAATGGAGTAAAAAAAATATCGACAATAGACTATGTTCTATACTGACAAGGCTACCATCCATTAGAGTAACAAAATCTCGACAACAGACTACCTTCAATAATGACAATGCTACCATCCATTGGAGTAACAAAAATCTTGGCAACAGACTACCTTCCATAATGACAAGGCAACCATCCATTGGAGTAACAAAAATATCGACAACATACTACCTTCCATAATGACAAGGCTATCATCCATCGGAGTAACAAAGATATCAACAACAAACTACCTTCAATAATGACAAGGCTACCATCCATTCGATTAACAAAAATCTCGACAAAATACTACCTTCCATAATGACAAGGTTACCATCCATTGGAATAACAAAAATCTCAACAACAGACTACCTTCCATAATGACAAGGCAACCATCCATTGGAGTAACAAAAATATCGACAATAGACTACCTTCCATAATGACAAGGTTATCATCCATTGGAGTAACTAAGATATCGACAACAAACTACCTTCCATAATGATAAGGCTACCATCTATTGGAATAACAAAATATCGACAACAAACTACCTTCCATAATGACAAGGCTATCATCCATTGAAGTAACAAAAATCTGAACAATATACTACCTTTCATAATTACAAGGCTACCATCCATTGGAGTAACAGAAATCTCAACAACCGACTACCTTCCGTAATGACAAGGCTACCATCCAATGGAGTAAAAAAATATCGACAATAGACTATGTTCCATAATGACAAGGCTACCATCCATTAGAGTAACAAAATCTCTACAACAGACTACCTTCCATATTGACAATGCTACCATCCATTGGAGTAACAAAAATATCGACAACAGACTACTTGCCATAATCACGAGGCTTTCATCCATTAGAGTAACAAAGATATCGACAACAAGCTACCTTCAATAATGACAAGGCTACCATCCATTGGAGTAAATAAAATCTCGACAAAATACTACCTTCCATAATGACAAGGTTACCATCCATTGGAATAACAAAAATCTCGACAACAGACTACCTTCCATAATGACAAGGCTATCATCCATTGGAGTAACAAAAATCTGAATAACATACTACCTTTCATAATGACAAGGCTACAATCCATTGGAGTAACAGAAATATCAACAACCGACTACCTTCCGTAATGACAAGGATACCATCCATTGATGTAAAAAAAATATCGACAATAGACTATGTTCCATAATGACAAGGCTACCATCCATTAGAGTAACAAAACCTCGACAACAGACTACCTTCCATAATGACAAGGCTACCATCCATTGGAGTAACAAAAATCTCGACAACAGACTACCTTCCATAATGACAAGGCACCCATCCATTGGAGTAACAAAAATATCGACAGCAGACTACCTTCCATAATGACAAGGCTATCATCCATTCGAGTAACTAAGATATCGACAACAAACTACCTTCAATAATGACAAGGCTACCATCCATTCGAGTAACAAAAATCTCGACAAAATACTAACTTCCATAATGATAAGGTTACCATCCATTGGAATAACAAAAATCTCGACAATAGTCTACTTTCCATAATGACAAGGCTACCATCCATTGGAGTAACAAAAATCTCTTCAACAGACTGCCTTCCATAATGACAAGTCTACCATCCATTAGAGTAACAAAAATCTGTAATGACAAGGCTACCATCCATTAGAGTAACAAAATCTCGACAACAGACTACCTTCCATAATGACAAGGCTATCATCCATTGGAGTAAAAAAAATCTGAACAACATACTACCTTTCATAATGACAAGGCTACAATCCATTGGAGTAACAGAAATATCAACAACCGACTACCTTCCATAATGACAAGGCTACCATCCATTAGAGTAACAAAATCTCGACAACAGACTACCTTCCATAATGACAAGGCTACCATCCATTGGAGTAACAAAAATCTTGACAATAGACTATGTTCCATAATGACAAGGCTACCATCCATTATAGTAACAAAATCTCGACAACAGACTACCTTCCATAATGACAAGGCTACCATCCATTGGAGTAACAAAAATATCGACAACATACTACCTTCCATAATGACAAGGCTATCATCCATTGGAGTAACTAAGATATCGACAACAAACTACCTTCCATAATGACAAGGCTACCATCCATTCGAGTAACAAAAATCTCGACAAAATACTAACTTCCATAATGATAAGGTTACCATCCATTGGAATAACAAAAATATCGACAACAGACTACCTTCCATAATGACAAGGCTACCATCCATTAGAGTAACAAAAATCTGAACAACATACTACCTTTCATAATGACAAGGCTACAATCCATTGGAGTAACAGAAATCTCAACAACCGACTACTTTCCGTAATGACAAGGCTACCATCCATTGGAGTAAAAAAAATATCGACAATAGAATATGTTCCATAATGACAAGGCTACCATCCATTAGAGTAACAAAATCTCGACAACAGACTACCTTCCATAATGACAAGGCTACCTTCCATTGGAGTAACAAAAATCTCGACAACAGACTACCTTCCATCATGGCAAGGCTATCATCCATTGGAGTAACAAAAATCTCGACAAAATACTACCTTCCATAATGACAAGGTTACCATCCATTGGAATAACAAAAATCTCTAAAACAGACTACCTTCCATAATGACAAGCTTACCATCCAATGGAATAAAATATTTTCGACAACAGATTACCTTCCATAATGACAAGGCTACCATCCATTGGAGTAACAAAAATCTGAACAATAGACTACCTTCCATAATGACAAGGCTATAATCCATTGGAGTAACAGAAATATCAACGACATACTACCTTCCATAATGACAAGACTACCATCCATTGGAGTAAAAAAAATCTCGATAATAGACTAACTTCCATAATTACAAGGCTACCATCCATTGGAGTATCAAAAATCTCGACAATAGACTACCTTCCATAATGACAAGGCTACCATCCATTGGAGTAAAAAAAATATCGACAATAGACTATGTTCTATACTGACAAGGCTACCATCCATTAGAGTAACAAAATCTCGACAACAGACTACCTTCCATAATGACAATGCTACCATCCATTGGAGTAATAAAAATCATGGCAACAGACTACCTTCCATAATGACAAGGCAACCATCCATTGGAGTAACAAAAATATCGACAACAGACTACCTTCCATAATGACAAGGCTATCATCCATCGGAGTAACAAAGATATCAACAACAAACTACCCTCAATAATGACAAGGCTACCATCCATTCGATTAACAAAAATCTCGACAAAATACTACCTTCCATAATGACAAGGTTACCATCCATTGGAATAACAAAAATCTCAACAACAGACTACCTTCCATAATGACAAGGCAACCATCCATTGGAGTAACAAAAATATCGACAACAGACTACCTTCCATAATGACAAGGTTATCATCCATTGGAGTAACTAAGATATCGACAACAAACTACCTTCCATAATGATAAGGCTACCATCTATTGGAATAACAAAATATCGACAACAAACTACCTTCCATAATGACAAGGCTATCATCCATTGAAGTAACAAAAATCTGAACAACATACTACCTTTCATAATGACAAGGCTACCATCCATTGGAGTAACAGAAATCTCAACAACCGACTACGTTCCGTAATGACAAGGCTACCATCCATTGGAGTAAAAAAATATCGACAATAGACTATGTTCCATAATGACAAGGCTACCATCCATTAGAGTAACAAAATCTCTACAACAGACTACCTTCCATATTGACAAGGCTACCATCCATTTGAGTAACAAAAATATCGACAACAGACTACTTGCCATAATCACAAGGCTTTCATCCATTAGAGTAACAAAGATATCGACAACAAGCTACCTTCAATAATGACAAGGCTACCATCCATTGGAGTAACAAAAATCTCGACAAAATACTACATTCCATAATGACAAGGTTACCATCCATTGGAATAACAAAAATCTCGACAACAGACTATCTTCCATAATGACAAGGCTATCATCCATTGGAGTAACAAAAATCTGAATAACATACTACCTTTCATAATGACAAGGCTACAATCCATTGGAGTAACCGAAATATCAACAACCGACTACCTTCCGTAATGACAAGGATACCATCCATTGATGTAAAAAAAATATCGACAATAGACTATGTTCCATAATGACAAGGCTACCATCCATTAGAGTAACAAAATCTCGACAACAGACTACCTTCCATAATGACAAGGCTACCATCCATTGGAGTAACAAAAATCTCGACAACAGACTACCTTCCATAATGACAAGGCAACCATCCATTGGAGTAACAAAAATATCGACAACAGACTACCTTCCATAATGACAAGGCTATCATCCATTGGAGTAACTAAGATATCGACAACAAACTACCTTCAATAATGACAAGGCTACCATCCATTCGAGTAACAAAAATCTCGACAAAATACTAACTTCCATAATGATAAGGTTACCATCCATTGGAATAACAAAAATATCGACAACAGACTACCTTCCATAATGACAAGGCTACCATCCATTAGAGTAACAAAAATCTGAACAACATACTACCTTTCATAATGACAAGGCTATAATCCATTGGAGTAACAGAAATCTCAACAACCGACTACCTTCCGTAATGACAAGGCTACCATCCATTGGAGTAAAAAAAATATCGACAATAGAATATGTTCCATAATGACAAGGCTACCATCCATTAGAGTAACAAAATCTCGACAACAGACTACCTTCCATAATGACAAGGCTACCTTCCATTGGAGTAACAAAAATCTCGACAACAGACTACCTTCCATAATGGCAAGGCTATCATCCATTGGAGTAACAAAAATCTCGACAAAATACTACCTTCCATAATGACAAGGTTACCATCCATTGGAATAACAAAAATCTCAAAAACAGACTACCTTCCATAATGACAAGCTTACCATCCAATGGAATAAAATATTCTCGACAACAGATTACCTTCCATAATAACAAGGCTACCATCCTTTGGAGTAACAAAAATCTGAACAACAGACTACCTTCCATAATGACAAGGCTATAATCCATTGGAGTAACAGAAATCTCAATGACAGACTACCTTCCATAATGACAAGACTACCATCCATTGGAGTAAAAAAAATCTCGATAATAGACTAACTTCCATAATTACAAGGCTACCATCCATTGGAGTATCAAAAATCTCGACAATAGACTACCTTCCATAATGACAAGGCTATCATCCATTCGAGTAACAAAAATCTCGACAAAATACTAACTTCCATAATGATAAGGTTACCATCCATTGGAATAACAAAAATCTCGACAATAGTCTACTTTCCATAATGACAAGGCTACCATCCATTGGAGTAACAAAAATCTCTTCAACAGACTGCCTTCCATAATGACAAGTCTACCATCCATTAGAGTAACAAAAATCTGTAATGACAAGGCTACCATCCATTAGAGTAACAAAATCTCGACAACAGACTACCTTCCATAATGACAAGGCTATCATCCATTGGAGTAACAAAAATCTGAACAACATACTACCTTTCATAATGACAAGGCTACAATCCATTGGAGTAACAGAAATATCAACAACCGACTACCTTCCATAATGACAAGGCTACCATCCATTAGAGTAACAAAATCTCGACAACAGACTACCTTCCATAATGACAAGGCTACCATCCATTGGAGTAACAAAAATCTCGACAACAGACTACCTTCCATAATGACAAGGCAACCATCCATTGGAGTAACAAAGATATCGACAACAAACTACCTTCAATAATGACAAGGCTACCATCCATTCGAGTAACAAAAATCTCGACAAAAATACTACCTTCCATAATGACAAGGTTACCATCCATTGGAGTAACAAAAATTTCGACAACAGACTACCTTCCATAATGACAAGGCTATCATCCATTGGAGTAACAAAAATCTGAATAACATACTACCTTTCATAATGACAAGGCTACAATCCATTGGAGTAACAGAAATCTCAACAACCGACTACTTTCCGTAATGACAAGGCTACCATCCATTGGAGTAAAAAAAATATCGACAATAGAATATGTTCCATAATGACAAGGCTACCATCCATTAGAGTAACAAAATCTCGGCAACAGACTACCTTCCATAATGACAAGGCTACCTTCCATTGGAGTAACAAAAATCTCGACAATAGACTACCTTCCATAATGGCAAGGCTATCATCCATTGGAGTAACAAAAATCTCGACAAAATACTGCCTTCCATAATGACAAGGTTACCATCCATTGGAATAACAAAAATCTCAAAAACAGACAACCTTCCATAATGACAAGCTTACCATCCAATGGAATAAAATATTTTCGACAACAGATTACCTTCCATAATGACAAGGCTACCATCCATTGGAGTAACAAAAATCTGAACAACAGACTACCTTCCATAATGACAAGACTACCATCCATTGGAGTAAAAAAAATCTCGATAATAGACTAACTTCCATAATTACAAGGCTACCATCCATTGGAGTATCAAAAATCTCGACAATAGACTACCTTCCATAATGACAAGGCTACCATCCATTGGAGTAAAAAAAATATCGACAATAGACTATGTTTTATACTGACAAGGCTACCATCCATTAGAGTAACAAAATCTCGACAACAGACTACCTTCCATAATGACAATGCTACCATCCATTGGAATAACAAAAATCTTGGCAACAGACTACCTTCCATAATGACAAGGCAACCATCCATTGGAGTAACAAAAATATTGACAACAGACTACGTTCCATAATGACAAGGCTATCATCCATCGGAGTAACAAAGATATCAACAACAAACTACCTTCAATAATGACAAGGCTACCATCCATTCGATTAACAAAAATCTCGACAAAATACTACCTTCCATAATGACAAGGTTACCATACATTGGAATAACAAAAATCTCAACAACAGACTACCTTCCATAATGACAAGGCAACCATCCATTGGAGTAACAAAAATATCGACAAAAGACTAACTTCCATAATGACAAGGTTATCATCCATTGGAGTAACTAAGATATCGACAACAAACTACCTTCCATAATGATAAGGCTACCATCTCTTGGAATAACAAAATATCGACAACAAACTACCTTCCATAATGACAAGGCTATCATCCATTGAAGTAACAAAAATCTGAACAACATACTACCTTTCATAATGACAAGGCTACCATCCATTGGAGTAACAGAAATCTCAACAACCGACTACCTTCCGTAATGACAAGGCTACCATCCATTGGAGTAAAAAAATATCGACAATAGACTATGTTCCATAATGACAAGGCTACCATCCATTAGAGTAACAAAATCTCTACAATAGACTACCTTCCATATTGACAAGGCTACCATCCATTGGAGTAACAAAAATATCGACAACAGACTACTTGCCATAATCACGAGGCTTTCATCCATTAGAGTAACAAAGATATCGACAACAAGCTACCTTCAATAATGACAAGGCTACCATCCATTGGAGTAACAAAAATCTCGACAAAATACTACCTTCCATAATGACAAGGTTACCATCCATTGGAATAACAAAAATCTCGACAACAGACTACCTTCCATAATGACAAGGCTATCATCCATTGGAGTAACAAAAATCTGAATAACATACTACCTTTCATAATGACAAGGCTACAATCCATTGGAGTAACAGAAATATCAACAACCGACTACCTTCCGTAATGACAAGGATACCATCCATTGATGTAAAAAAAATATCGACAATAGACTATGTTCCATAATGACAAGGCTACCATCCATTAGAGTAACAAAATCTCGACAACAGACTACCTTCCATAATGACAAGGCTACCATCCATTGGAGTAACAAAAATCTCGACAACAGACTACCTTCCATAATGACAAGGCAACCATCCATTGGAGTAACAAAAATATCGACAACAGACTACCTTCCATAATGACAAGGCTATCATCCATTGGAGTAACTAAGATATCGACAACAAACTACCTTCAATAATGACAAGGCTACCATCCATTCGAGTAACAAAAATCTCGACAAAATACTAACTTCCATAATGATAAGGTTACCATCCATTGGAATAACAAAAATATCGACAACAGACTACCTTCCATAATGACAAGGCCACCATCCATTAGAGTAACAAAAATCTGAACAACATACTACCTTTCATAATGACAAGGCTACAATCCATTGGAGTAACAGAAATCTCAACAACCGACTACCTTCCGTAATGACAAGGCTACCATCCATTGGAGTAAAAAAAATATCGACAATAGAATATGTTCCATAATGACAAGGCTACCATCCATTAGAGTAACAAAATCTCGACAACAGACTACCTTCCATAATGACAAGGCTACCTTCCATTGGAGTAACAAAAATCTCGACAACAGACTACCTTCCATAATGGCAAGGCTATCATCCATTGGAGTAACAAAAATCTCGACAAAATACTACCTTCCATAATGACAAGGTTACCATCCATTGGAATAACAAAAATCTCAAAAATAGACTACCTTCCATAATGACAAGCTTACCATCCAATGGAATAAAATATTCTCGACAACAGATTACCTTCCATAATGACAAGGCTACCATCCATTGGAGTAACAAAAATCTGAACAACAGACTACCTTCCATAATGACAAGGCTATAATCCATTGGAGTAACAGAAATCTCAATGACAGACTACCTTCCATAATGACAAGACTACCATCCATTGGAGTAAAAAAAATCTCGATAATAGACTAACTTCCATAATTACAAGGCTACCATCCATTGGAGTATCAAAAATCTCGACAATAGACTACCTTCCATAATGACAAGGCTACCATCCATTGGAGTAAAAAAAATCGACAATAGACTATGTTCCATACTGACAAGGCTACCATCCATTAGAGTAACAAAATTTCGACAACAGACTACCTTCCATAATGACAATGCTACCATCCATTGGAGTAACAAAAATCTTGGCACCAGACTACCTTCCATAATGACAAGGCAACCATCCATTGGAGTAACAAAAATATTGACAACAGACTACCTTCCATAATGACAAGGCTATCATCCATCGGAGTAACAAAGATATCAACAACAAACTACCTTCAATAATGACAAGGCTACCATCCATTCGATTAACAAAAATCTCGACAAAATACTACCTTCCATAATGACAAGGTTACCATCCATTGGAGTAACAAAAATCTGAACAACAGACTACCTTCCATAATGACAAGGCAACCATCCATTGGAGTAACAAAAATATCGACAACAGACTACCTTCCATAATGACAAGGTTATCATCCATTGGAGTAACTAAGATATCGACAACAAACTACCTTCCATAATGACAAGGCTACCATCTATTGCAATAACAAAATATCGACAACAAACTACCTTCCATAATGACAAGGCTACCATCCATTGAAGTAACAAAAATCTGAACAACATACTACCTTTCATAATGACAAGGCTACCATCCATTGGAGTAACAGAAATCTCAACAACCGACTACCTTCCGTAATGACAAGGATACCATCCATTGGAGTAAAAAAAATATCGAAAATAGACTTTGTTCCATAATGACAAGGCTACCATCCATTAGAGTAACAATATCTCTACAACAGACTACCTTCCATATTGACAAGGCTACCATCCATTGGAGTAACAAAAATATCGACAACAGACTACTTGCCATAATCACGAGGCTTTCATCCATTAGAGTAACAAAGATATCGACAACAAGCTACCTTCAATAATGACAAGGCTACCATCCATTGGAGTAACAAAAATCTCGACAAAATACTACCTTCCATAATGACAAGGTTACCATCCATTGGAATAACAAAAATCTCGACAACAGACTACCTTCCATAATGACAAGGCTATCATCCATTGGAGTAACAAAAATCTAAATAACATACTACCTTTCATAATGACAAGGCTACAATCCATTGGAGTAACAGAAATATCAACAACCGACTACCTTCCGTAATGACAAGGATACCATCCATTGGAGTAAAAAAAATATCGACAATAGACTATGTTCCATAATGACAAGGCTACCATCCATTAGAGTAACAAAATCTCGACAACAGACTACCTTCCATAATGACAAGGCTACCATCCATTGGAGTAACAAAAATCTCGACAACAGACTACCTTCCATAATGACAAGGCAACCATCCATTGGAGTAACAAAAATATCGACAACAGACTACCTTCCATAATGACAAGGCTATCATCCATTGGAGTAACTAAGATATCGACAACAAACTACCTTCAATAATGACAAGGCTACCATCCATTCGAGTAACAAAAATCTCGACAAAATACTAACTTCCATAATGATAAGGTTACCATCCATTGGAATAACAAAAATATCGACAACAGACTACCTTCCATAATGACAAGGCCACCATCCATTAGAGTAACAAAAATCTGAACAACATACTACCTTTCATAATGACAAGGCTACAATCCATTGGAGTAACAGAAATCTCAACAACCGACTACCTTCCGTAATGATAAGGCTACCATCCATTGGAGTAAAAAAAATATCGACAATAGAATATGTTCCATAATGACAAGGCTACCATCCATTAGAGTAACAAAATCTCGACAACAGACTACCTTCCATAATGACAAGGCTACCTTCCATTGGAGTAACAAAAATCTCGACAACAGACTACCTTCCATAATGGCAAGGCTATCATCCATTGGAGTAACAAAAATCTCGACAAAATACTACCTTCCATAATGACAAGGTTACCATCCATTGGAATAACAAAAATCTCAAAAACAGACTACCTTCCATAATGACAAGCTTACCATCCAATGGAATAAAATATTCTCGACAACAGATTACCTTCCATAATGACAAGGCTACCATCCATTGGAGTAACAAAAATCTGAACAACAGACTACCTTCCATAATGACAAGGCTATAATCCATTGGAGTAACAGAAATCTCAATGACAGACTACCTTCCATAATGACAAGACTACCATCCATTGGAGTAAAAAAAATCTCGATAATAGACTAACTTCCATAATTACAAGGCTACCATCCATTGGAGTATCAAAAATCTCGACAATAGACTACCTTCCATAATGACAAGGCTACCATCCATTGGAGTAAAAAAAATCGACAATAGACTATGTTCCATACTGACAAGGCTACCATCCATTAGAGTAACAAAATTTCGACAACAGACTACCTTCCATAATGACAATGCTACCATCCATTGGAGTAACAAAAATCTTGGCACCAGACTACCTTCCATAATGACAAGGCAACCATCCATTGGAGTAACAAAAATATTGACAACAGACTACCTTCCATAATGACAAGGCTATCATCCATCGGAGTAACAAAGATATCAACAACAAACTACCTTCAATAATGACAAGGCTACCATCCATTCGATTAACAAAAATCTCGACAAAATACTACCTTCCATAATGACAAGGTTACCATCCATTGGAGTAACAAAAATCTGAACAACAGACTACCTTCCATAATGACAAGGCAACCATCCATTGGAGTAACAAAAATATCGACAACAGACTACCTTCCATAATGACAAGGTTATCATCCATTGGAGTAACTAAGATATCGACAACAAACTACCTTCCATAATGACAAGGCTACCATCTATTGGAATAACAAAATATCGACAACAAACTACCTTCCATAATGACAAGGCTACCATCCATTGAAGTAACAAAAATCTGAACAACATACTACCTTTCATAATGACAAGGCTACCATCCATTGGAGTAACAGAAATCTCAACAACCGACTACCTTCCGTAATGACAAGGATACCATCCATTGGAGTAAAAAAAATATCGAAAATAGACTTTGTTCCATAATGACAAGGCTACCATCCATTAGAGTAACAATATCTCTACAACAGACTACCTTCCATATTGACAAGGCTACCATCCATTGGAGTAACAAAAATATCGACAACAGACTACTTGCCATAATCACGAGGCTTTCATCCATTAGAGTAACAAAGATATCGACAACAAGCTACCTTCAATAATGACAAGGCTACCATCCATTGGAGTAACAAAAATCTCGACAAAATACTACCTTCCATAATGACAAGGTTACCATCCATTGGAATAACAAAAATCTCGACAACAGACTACCTTCCATAATGACAAGGCTATCATCCATTGGAGTAACAAAAATCTAAATAACATACTACCTTTCATAATGACAAGGCTACAATCCATTGGAGTAACAGAAATATCAACAACCGACTACCTTCCGTAATGACAAGGATACCATCCATTGGAGTAAAAAAAATATCGACAATAGACTATGTTCCATAATGACAAGGCTACCATCCATTAGAGTAACAAAATCTCGACAACAGACTACCTTCCATAATGACAAGGCTACCATCCATTGGAGTAACAAAAATCTCGACAACAGACTACCTTCCATAATGACAAGGCAACCATCCATTGGAGTAACAAAAATATCGACAACAGACTACCTTCCATAATGACAAGGCTATCATCCATTGGAGTAACTAAGATATCGACAACAAACTACCTTCAATAATGACAAGGCTACCATCCATTCGAGTAACAAAAATCTCGACAAAATACTAACTTCCATAATGATAAGGTTACCATCCATTGGAATAACAAAAATATCGACAACAGACTACCTTCCATAATGACAAGGCCACCATCCATTAGAGTAACAAAAATCTGAACAACATACTACCTTTCATAATGACAAGGCTACAATCCATTGGAGTAACAGAAATCTCAACAACCGACTACCTTCCGTAATGATAAGGCTACCATCCATTGGAGTAAAAAAAATATCGACAATAGAATATGTTCCATAATGACAAGGCTACCATCCATTAGAGTAACAAAATCTCGACAACAGACTACCTTCCATAATGACAAGGCTACCTTCCATTGGAGTAACAAAAATCTCGACAACAGACTACCTTCCATAATGGCAAGGCTATCATCCATTGGAGTAACAAAAATCTCGACAAAATACTACCTTCCATAATGACAAGGTTACCATCCATTGGAATAACAAAAATCTCAAAAACAGACTACCTTCCATAATGACAAGCTTACCATCCAATGGAATAAAATATTCTCGACAACAGATTACCTTCCATAATGACAAGGCTACCATCCATTGGAGTAACAAAAATCTGAACAACAGACTACCTTCCATAATGACAAGGCTATAATCCATTGGAGTAACAGAAATCTCAATGACAGACTACCTTCCATAATGACAAGACTACCATCCATTGGAGTAAAAAAAATCTCGATAATAGACTAACTTCCATAATTACAAGGCTACCATCCATTGGAGTATCAAAAATCTCGACAATAGACTACCTTCCATAATGACAAGGCTACCATCCATTGGAGTAAAAAAAATCGACAATAGACTATGTTCCATACTGACAAGGCTACCATCCATTAGAGTAACAAAATTTCGACAACAGACTACCTTCCATAATGACAATGCTACCATCCATTGGAGTAACAAAAATCTTGGCACCAGACTACCTTCCATAATGACAAGGCAACCATCCATTGGAGTAACAAAAATATTGACAACAGACTACCTTCCATAATGACAAGGCTATCATCCATCGGAGTAACAAAGATATCAACAACAAACTACCTTCAATAATGACAAGGCTACCATCCATTCGATTAACAAAAATCTCGACAAAATACTACCTTCCATAATGACAAGGTTACCATCCATTGGAGTAACAAAAATCTGAACAACAGACTACCTTCCATAATGACAAGGCAACCATCCATTGGAGTAACAAAAATATCGACAACAGACTACCTTCCATAATGACAAGGTTATCATCCATTGGAGTAACTAAGATATCGACAACAAACTACCTTCCATAATGACAAGGCTACCATCTATTGGAATAACAAAATATCGACAACAAACTACCTTCCATAATGACAAGGCTACCATCCATTGAAGTAACAAAAATCTGAACAACATACTACCTTTCATAATGACAAGGCTACCATCCATTGGAGTAACAGAAATCTCAACAACCGACTACCTTCCGTAATGACAAGGATACCATCCATTGGAGTAAAAAAAATATCGAAAATAGACTTTGTTCCATAATGACAAGGCTACCATCCATTAGAGTAACAATATCTCTACAACAGACTACCTTCCATATTGACAAGGCTACCATCCATTGGAGTAACAAAAATATCGACAACAGACTACTTGCCATAATCACGAGGCTTTCATCCATTAGACTAACAAAGATATCGACAACAAGCTACCTTCAATAATGACAAGGCTACCATCCATTGGAGTAACAAAAATCTCGACAAAATACTACCTTCCATAATGACAAGGTTACCATCCATTGGAATAACAAAAATCTCGACAACAGACTACCTTCCATAATGACAAGGCTATCATCCATTGGAGTAACAAAAATCTGAATAACATACTACCTTTCATAATGACAAGGCTACAATCCATTGGAGTAACAGAAATATCAACAACCGACTACCTTCCGTAATGACAAGGATACCATCCATTGGAGTAAAAAAAATATCGACAATAGACTATGTTCCATAATGACAAGGCTACCATCCATTAGAGTAACAAAATCTCGACAACAGACTACCTTCCATAATGACAAGGCTACCATCCATTGGAGTAACAAAAATCTCGACAACAGACTACCTTCCATAATGACAAGGCAACCATCCATTGGAGTAACAAAAATATCGACAACAGACTACCTTCCATAATGACAAGGCTATCATCCATTGGAGTAACTAAGATATCGACAACAAACTACCTTCAATAATGACAAGGCTACCATCCATTCGAGTAACAAAAATCTCGACAAAATACTAACTTCCATAATGATAAGGTTACCATCCATTGGAATAACAAAAATATCGACAACAGACTACCTTCCATAATGACAAGGCCACCATCCATTAGAGTAACAAAAATCTGAACAACATACTACCTTTCATAATGACAAGGCTACAATCCATTGGAGTAACAGAAATCTCAACAACCGACTACCTTCCGTAATGATAAGGCTACCATCCATTGGAGTAAAAAAAATATCGACAATAGAATATGTTCCATAATGACAAGGCTACCATCCATTAGAGTAACAAAATCTCGACAACAGACTACCTTCCATAATGACAAGGCTACCTTCCATTGGAGTAACAAAAATCTCGACAACAGACTACCTTCCATAATGGCAAGGCTATCATCCATTGGAGTAACAAAAATCTCGACAAAATACTACCTTCCATAATGACAAGGTTACCATCCATTGGAATAACAAAAATCTCCAAAACAGACTACCTTCCATAATGACAAGCTTACCATCCAATGGAATAAAATATTCTCGACAACAGATTACCTTCCATAATGACAAGGCTACCATCCATTGGAGTAACAAAAATCTGAACAACAGACTACCTTCCATAATGACAAGGCTATAATCCATTGGAGTAACAGAAATCTCAATGACAGACTACCTTCCATAATGACAAGACTACCATCCATTGGAGTAAAAAAAATCTCGATAATAGACTAACTTCCATAATTACAAGGCTACCATCCATTGGAGTATCAAAAATCTCGACAATAGACTACCTTCCATAATGACAAGGCTACCATCCATTGGAGTAAAAAAAATCGACAATAGACTATGTTCCATACTGACAAGGCTACCATCCATTAGAGTAACAAAATTTCGACAACAGACTACCTTCCATAATGACAATGCTACCATCCATTGGAGTAACAAAAATCTTGGCACCAGACTACCTTCCATAATGACAAGGCAACCATCCATTGGAGTAACAAAAATATTGACAACAGACTACCTTCCATAATGACAAGGCTATCATCCATCGGAGTAACAAAGATATCAACAACAAACTACCTTCAATAATGACAAGGCTACCATCCATTCGATTAACAAAAATCTCGACAAAATACTACCTTCCATAATGACAAGGTTACCATCCATTGGAGTAACAAAAATCTGAACAACAGACTACCTTCCATAATGACAAGGCAACCATCCATTGGAGTAACAAAAATATCGACAACAGACTACCTTCCATAATGACAAGGTTATCATCCATTGGAGTAACTAAGATATCGACAACAAACTACCTTCCATAATGACAAGGCTACCATCTATTGGAATAACAAAATATCGACAACAAACTACCTTCCATAATGACAAGGCTACCATCCATTGAAGTAACAAAAATCTGAACAACATACTACCTTTCATAATGACAAGGCTACCATCCATTGGAGTAACAGAAATCTCAACAACCGACTACCTTCCGTAATGACAAGGATACCATCCATTGGAGTAAAAAAAATATCGAAAATAGACTTTGTTCCATAATGACAAGGCTACCATCCATTAGAGTAACAATATCTCTACAACAGACTACCTTCCATATTGACAAGGCTACCATCCATTGGAGTAACAAAAATATCGACAACAGACTACTTGCCATAATCACGAGGCTTTCATCCATTAGACTAACAAAGATATCGACAACAAGCTACCTTCAATAATGACAAGGCTACCATCCATTGGAGTAACAAAAATCTCGACAAAATACTACCTTCCATAATGACAAGGTTACCATCCATTGGAATAACAAAAATCTCGACAACAGACTACCTTCCATAATGACAAGGCTATCATCCATTGGAGTAACAAAAATCTGAATAACATACTACCTTTCATAATGACAAGGCTACAATCCATTGGAGTAACAGAAATATCAACAACCGACTACCTTCCGTAATGACAAGGATACCATCCATTGGAGTAAAAAAAATATCGACAATAGACTATGTTCCATAATGACAAGGCTACCATCCATTAGAGTAACAAAATCTCGACAACAGACTACCTTCCATAATGACAAGGCTACCATCCATTGGAGTAACAAAAATCTCGACAACAGACTACCTTCCATAATGACAAGGCAACCATCCATTGGAGTAACAAAAATATCGACAACAGACTACCTTCCATAATGACAAGGCTATCATCCATTGGAGTAACTAAGATATCGACAACAAACTACCTTCAATAATGACAAGGCTACCATCCATTCGAGTAACAAAAATCTCGACAAAATACTAACTTCCATAATGATAAGGTTACCATCCATTGGAATAACAAAAATATCGACAACAGACTACCTTCCATAATGACAAGGCCACCATCAATTAGAGTAACAAAAATCTGAACAACATACTACCTTTCATAATGACAAGGCTACAATCCATTGGAGTAACAGAAATCTCAACAACCGACTACCTTCCGTAATGACAAGGCTACCATCCATTGGAGTAAAAAAAATATCGACAATAGAATATGTTCCATAATGACAAGGCTACCATCCATTAGAGTAACAAAATCTCGACAACAGACTACCTTCCATAATGACAAGGCTACCTTCCATTGGAGTAACAAAAATCTCGACAACAGACTACCTTCCATAATGGCAAGGCTATCATCCATTGGAGTAACAAAAATCTCGACAAAATACTACCTTCCATAATGACATTGTTACCATCCATTGGAATAACAAAAATCTCAAAAACAGACTACCTTCCATAATGACAAGCTTACCATCCAATGGAATAAAATATTCTCGACAACAGATTACCTTCCATAATGACAAGGCTACCATCCATTGGAGTAACAAAAATTTGAACAACAGACTACCTTCCATAATGACAAGGCTATAATCCATTGGAGTAACAGAAATCTCAATGACAGACTACCTTCCATAATGACAAGACTACCATCCATTGGAGTAAAAAAAATCTCGATAATAGACTAACTTCCATAATTACAAGGCTACCATCCATTGGAGTATCAAAAATCTCGACAATAGACTACCTTCCATAATGACAAGGCTACCATCCATTGGAGTAAAAAAAATCGACAATAGACTATGTTCCATACTGACAAGGCTACCATCCATTAGAGTAACAAAATCTCGACAACAGACTACCTTCCATAATGACAATGCTACCATCCATTGGAGTAACAAAAATCTTGGCAACAGACTACCTTCCATAATGACAAGGCAACCATCCATTGGAGTAACAAAAATATTGACAACAGACTACCTTCCATAATGACAAGGCTATCATCCATCGGAGTAACAAAGATACCAACAACAAACTACCTTCAATAATGACAAGGCTACCATCCATTCGATTAACAAAAATCTCGACAAAATACTACCTTCCATAATGACAAGGTTACCATCCATTGGAGTAACAAAAATCTGAACAACAGACTACCTTCCATAATGACAAGGCAACCATCCATTGGAGTAACAAAAATATCGACAACAGACTACCTTCCATAATGACAAGGTTATCATCCATTGGAGTAACTAAGATATCGACAACAAACTACCTTCCATAATGACAAGGCTACCATCTATTGGAATAACAAAATATCGACAACAAACTACCTTCCATAATGACAAGGCTACCATCCATTGAAGTAACAAAAATCTGAACAACATACTACCTTTCATAATGACAAGGCTACCATCCATTGGAGTAACAGAAATCTCAACAACCGACTACCTTCCGTAATGACAAGGATACCATCCATTGGAGTAAAAAAAATATCGAAAATAGACTTTGTTCCATAATGACAAGGCTACTATCCATTAGAGTAACAATATCTCTACAACAGACTACCTTCCATATTGACAAGGCTACCATCCATTGGAGTAACAAAAATATCGACAACAGACTACTTGCCATAATCACGAGGCTTTCATCCATTAGACTAACAAAGATATCGACAACAAGCTACCTTCAATAATGACAAGGCTACCATCCATTGGAGTAACAAAAATCTCGACAAAATACTACCTTCCATAATGACAAGGTTACCATCCATTGGAATAACAAAAATCTCGACAACAGACTACCTTCCATAATGACAAGGCTATCATCCATTGGAGTAACAAAAATCTGAATAACATACTACCTTTCATAATGACAAGGCTACAATCCATTGGAGTAACAGAAATATCAACAACCGACTACCTTCCGTAATGACAAGGATACCATCCATTGGAGAAAAAAAAATATCGACAATAGACTATGTTCCATAATGACAAGGCTACCATCCATTAGAGTAACAAAATCTCGACAACAGACTACCTTCCATAATGACAAGGCTACCATCCATTGGAGTAACAAAAATCTCGACAACAGACTACCTTCCATAATGACAAGGCAACCATCCATTGGAGTAACAAAAATATCGACAACAGACTACCTTCCATAATGACAAGGCTATCATCCATTGGAGTAACTAAGATATCGACAACAAACTACCTTCAATAATGACAAGGCTACCATCCATTCGAGTAACAAAAATCTCGACAAAATACTAACTTCCATAATGATAAGGTTACCATCCATTGGAATAACAAAAATATCGACAACAGACTACCTTCCATAATGACAAGGCCACCATCAATTAGAGTAACAAAAATCTGAACAACATACTACCTTTCATAATGACAAGGCTACAATCCATTGGAGTAACAGAAATCTCAACAACCGACTACCTTCCGTAATGACAAGGCTACCATCCATTGTAGTAAAAAAAATATCGACAATAGAATATGTTCCATAATGACAAGGCTACCATCCATTAGAGTAACAAAATCTCGACAACAAACTACCTTCCATAATGACAAGGCTACCTTCCATTGGAGTAACAAAAATCTCGACAACAGACTACCTTCCATAATGGCAAGGCTATCATCCATTGGAGTAACAAAAATCTCGACAAAATACTACCTTCCATAATGACAAGGTTACCATCCATTGGAATAACAAAAATCTCAAAAACAGACTACCTTCCATAATGACAAGCTTACCATCCAATGGAATAAAATATTCTCGACAACAGATTACCTTCCATAATGACAAGGCTACCATCCATTGGAGTAACAAAAATTTGAACAACAGACTACCTTCCATAATGACAAGGCTATAATCCATTGGAGTAACAGAAATCTCAATGACAGACTACCTTCCATAATGACAAGACTACCATCCATTGGAGTAAAAAAAATCTCGATAATAGACTAACTTCCATAATTACAAGGCTACCATCCATTGGAGTATCAAAAATCTCGACAATAGACTACCTTCCATAATGACAAGGCTACCATCCATTGGAGTAAAAAAAATCGACAATAGACTATGTTCCATACTGACAAGGCTACCATCCATTAGAGTAACAAAATCTCGACAACAGACTACCTTCCATAATGACAATGCTACCATCCATTGGAGTAACAAAAATCTTGGCAACAGACTACCTTCCATAATGACAAGGCAACCATCCATTGGAGTAACAAAAATATTGACAACAGACTACCTTCCATAATGACAAGGCTATCATCCATCGGAGTAACAAAGATATCAACAACAAACTACCTTCAATAATGACAAGGCTACCATCCATTCGATTAACAAAAATCTCGACAAAATACTACCTTCCATAATGACAAGGTTACCATCCATTGGAGTAACAAAAATCTGAACAACAGACTACCTTCCATAATGACAAGGCAACCATCCATTGGAGTAACAAAAATATCGACAACAGACTACCTTCCATAATGACAAGGTTATCATCCATTGGAGTAACTAAGATATCGACAACAAACTACCTTCCATAATGACAAGGCTACCATCTATTGGAATAACAAAATATCGACAACAAACTACCTTCCATAATGACAAGGCTACCATCCATTGAAGTAACAAAAATCTGAACAACATACTACCTTTCATAATGACAAGGCTACCATCCATTGGAGTAACAGAAATCTCAACAACCGACTACCTTCCGTAATGACAAGGATACCATCCATTGGAGTAAAAAAAATATCGAAAATAGACTTTGTTCCATAATGACAAGGCTACCATCCATTAGAGTAACAATATCTCTACAACAGACTACCTTCCATATTGACAAGGCTACCATCCATTGGAGTAACAAAAATATCGACAACAGACTACTTGCCATAATCACGAGGCTTTCATCCATTAGAGTAACAAAGATATCGACAACAAGCTACCTTCAATAATGACAAGGCTACCATCCATTGGAGTAACAAAAATCTCGACAAAATACTACCTTCCATAATGACAAGGTTACCATCCATTGGAATAACAAAAATCTCGACAACAGACTACCTTCCATAATGACAAGGCTATCATCCATTGGAGTAACAAAAATCTGAATAACATACTACCTTTCATAATGACAAGGCTACAATCCATTGGAGTAACAGAAATATCAACAACCGACTACCTTCCGTAATGACAAGGATACCATCCATTGGAGTAAAAAAAATATCGACAATAGACTATGTTCCATAATGACAAGGCTACCATCCATTAGAGTAACAAAATCTCGACAACAGACTACCTTCCATAATGACAAGGCTACCATCCATTGGAGTAACAAAAATCTCGACAACAGACTACCTTCCATAATGACAAGGCAACCATCCATTGGAGTAACAAAAATATCGATAACAGACTACCTTCCATAATGACAAGGCTATCATCCATTGGAGTAACTAAGATATCGACAACAAACTACCTTCAATAATGACAAGGCTACCATCCATTCGAGTAACAAAAATCTCGACAAAATACTAACTTCCATAATGATAAGGTTACCATCCATTGGAATAACAAAAATATCGACAACAGACTACCTTCCATAATGACAAGGCCACCATCCATTAGAGTAACAAAAATCTGAACAACATACTACCTTTCATAATGACAAGGCTACAATCCATTGGAGTAACAGAAATCTCAACAACCGACTACCTTCCGTAATGACAAGGCTACCATCCATTGGAGTAAAAAAAATATCGACAATAGAATATGTTCCATAATGACAAGGCTACCATCCATTAGAGTAACAAAATCTCGACAACAGACTACCTTCCATAATGACAAGGCTACCTTCCATTGGAGTAACAAAAATCTCGACAACAGACTACCTTCCATAATGGCAAGGCTATCATCCATTGGAGTAACAAAAATCTCGACAAAATACTACCTTCCATAATGACAAGGTTACCATCCATTGGAATAACAAAAATCTCAAAAACAGACTACCTTCCATAATGACAAGCTTACCATCCAATGGAATAAAATATTCTCGACAACAGATTACCTTCCATAATGACAAGGCTACCATCCATTGGAGTAACAAAAATCTGAACAACAGACTACCTTCCATAATGACAAGGCTATAATCCATTGGAGTAACAGAAATCTCAATGACAGACTACCTTCCATAATGACAAGACTACCATCCATTGGAGTAAAAAAAATCTCGATAATAGACTAACTTCCATAATTACAAGGCTACCATCCATTGGAGTATCAAAAATCTCGACAATAGACTACCTTCCATAATGACAAGGCTACCATCCATTGGAGTAAAAAAAATCGACAATAGACTATGTTCCATACTGACAAGGCTACCATCCATTAGAGTAACAAAATCTCGACAACAGACTACCTTCCATAATGACAATGCTACCATCCATTGGAGTAACAAAAATCTTGGCAACAGACTACCTTCCATAATGACAGGGCAACCATCCATTGGAGTAACAAAAATATTGACAACAGACTACCTTCCATAATGACAAGGCTATCATCCATCGGAGTAACAAAGATATCAACAACAAACTACCTTCAATAA
Source organism: Vicia faba (assembly GCA_948472305.1). NCBI lineage: Eukaryota > Viridiplantae > Streptophyta > Magnoliopsida > Fabales > Fabaceae > Vicia > Vicia faba. The sequence continues at coordinate 658,703,538 of OX451739.1, forward strand.
TGACAAGGCTACCATCCATTCGATTAACAAAAATCTCGACAAAATACTACCTTCCATAATGACAAGGTTACCATCCATTGGAATAACAAAAATCTCAACAACAGACTACCTTCCATAATGACAAGGCAACCATCCATTGGAGTAACAAAAATATCGACAACAGACTACCTTCCATAATGACAAGGTTATCATCCATTGGAGTAACTAAGATATCGACAACAAACTACCTTCCATAATGACAAGGCTACCATCTATTGGAATAACAAACTACCTTCCATAATGACAAGGCTATCATCCATTGAAGTAACAAAAATCTGAACAACATACTACCTTTCATAATGACAAGGCTACCATCCATTGGAGTAACAGAAATCTCAACAACCGACTACCGTCCGTAATGACAAGGATACCATCCATTGGAGTAAAAAAAATATCGACAATAGACTTTGTTCCATAATGACAAGGCTACCATCCATTAGAGTAACAATATCTCTACAACAGACTACCTTCCATATTGACAAGGCTACCATCCATTGGAGTAACAAAAATATCGACAACAGACTACTTGCCATAATCACGAGGCTTTCATCCATTAGAGTAACAAAGATATCGACAACAAGCTACCTTCAATAATGACAAGGCTACCATCCATTGGAGTAACAAAAATCTCGACAAAATACTACCTTCCATAATGACAAGGTTACCATCCATTGGAATAACAAAAATCTCGACAACAGACTACCTTCCATAATGACAAGGCTATCATCCATTGGAGTAACAAAAATCTGAATAACATACTACCTTTCATAATGACAAGGCTACAATCCATTGGAGTAACAGAAATATCAACAACCGACTACCTTCCGTAATGACAAGGATACCATCCATTGATGTAAAAAAAATATCGACAATAGACTATGTTCCATAATGACAAGGCTACCATCCATTAGAGTAACAAAATCTCGACAACAGACTACCTTCCATAATGACAAGGCTACCATCCATTGGAGTAACAAAAATCTCGACAACAGACTACCTTCCATAATGACAAGGCAACCATCCATTGGAGTAACAAAAATATCGACAACAGACTACCTTCCATAATGACAAGGCTATCATCCATTGGAGTAACTAAGATATCGACAACAAACTACCTTCAATAATGACAAGGCTACCATCCATTCGAGTAACAAAAATCTCGACAAAATACTAACTTCCATAATGATAAGGTTACCATCCATTGGAATAACAAAAATATCGACAACAGACTACCTTCCATAATGACAAGGCTACCATCCATTAGAGTAACAAAAATCTGAACAACATACTACCTTTCATAATGACAAGGCTACAATCCATTGGAGTAACAGAAATCTCAACAACCGACTACCTTCCGTAATGACAAGGCTATCATCCATTGGAGTAAAAAAAATATCGACAATAGAATATGTTCCATAATGACAAGGCTACCATCCATTAGAGTAACAAAATCTCGACAACAGACTACCTTCCATAATGACAAGGCTACCTTCCATTGGAGTAACAAAAATCTCGACAACAGACTACCTTCCATAATGGCAAGGCTATCATCCATTGGAGTATCAAAAATCTCGACAAAATACTACCTTCCATAATGACAAGGTTACCATCCATTGGAATAACAAAAATCTCAAAAACAGACTACCTTCCATAATGACAAGCTTACCATCCAATGGAATAAAATATTCTCGACAACAGATTACCTTCCATAATGACAAGGCTACCATCCATTGGAGTAACAAAAATCTGAACAACAGACTACCTTCCATAATGACAAGGCTATAATCCATTGGAGTAACAGAAATCTCAATGACAGACTACCTTCCATAATGACAAGACTACCATCCATTGGAGTAAAAAAAATCTCGATAATAGACTAACTTCCATAATTACAAGGCTACCATCCATTGGAGTATCAAAAATCTCGACAATAGACTACCTTCCATAATGACAAGGCTACCATCCATTGGAGTAAAAAAAATCGACAATAGACTATGTTCCATACTGACAAGGCTACCATCCATTAGAGTAACAAAATCTCGACAACAGACTACCTTCCATAATGACAATGCTACCATCCATTGGAGTAACAAAAATCTTGGCAACAGACTACCTTCCATAATGACAAGGCAACCATCCATTGGAGTAACAAAAATATTGACAACAGACTACCTTCCATAATGACAAGGCTATCATCCATCGGAGTAACAAAGATATCAACAACAAACTACCTTCAATAATGACAAGGCTACCATCCATTCGATTAACAAAAATCTCGACAAAATACTACCTTCCATAATGACAAGGTTACCATCCATTGGAATAACAAAAATCTCAACAACAGACTACGTTCCATAATGACAAGGCAACCTTCCATTGGAGTAACAAAAATATCGACAACAGACTACCTTCCATAATGACAAGGTTATCATCCATTGGAGTAACTAAGATATCGACAACAAACTACCTTCCATAATGACAAGGCTACCATCTATTGGAATAACAAAATATCGACAACAAACTACCTTCCATAATGACAAGGCTATCATCCATTGAAGTAACAAAAATCTGAACAACATACTACCTTTCATAATGACAAGGCTACCATCCATTGGAGTAACAGAAATCTCAACAACCGACTACCTTCCGTAATGACAAGGATACCATCCATTGGAGTAAAAAAAATATCGACAATAGACTTTGTTCCATAATGACAAGGCTACCATCCATTAGAGTAACAATATCTCTACAACAGACTACCTTCCATATTGACAAGGCTACCATCCATTGGAGTAACAAAAATATCGACAACGGACTACTTGCCATAATCACGAGGCTTTAATCCATTAGAGTAACAAAGATATCGACAACAAGCTACCTTCAATAATGACAAGGCTACCATCCATTGGAGTAACAAAAATCTCGACAACATACTACCTTCCATAATGACAAGGCAACCATCCATTGGAGTAACAAAAATATCGACAACAGACTACCTTCCATAATGACAAGGCTATCATCCATTGGAGTAACTAAGATATCGACAACAAACTACCTTCAATAATGACAAGGCTACCATCCATTCGAGTAACAAAAATCTCGACAAAATACTAACTTCCATAATGATAAGGTTACCATCCATTGGAATAACAAAAATATCGACAACAGACTACCTTCCATAATGACAAGGCTACCATCCATTAGAGTAACAAAAATCTGAACAACATACTACCTTTCATAATGACAAGGCTACAATCCATTGGAGTAACAGAAATCTCAACAACCGACTACCTTCCGTAATGACAAGGCTACCATCCATTGGAGTAAAAAAAATATCGACAATAGACTATGTTCCATAATGACAAGGCTACCATCCATTAGAGTAACAAAATCTCGACAACAGACTACCTTCCATAATGACAAGGCTACCTTCCATTGGAGTAACAAAAATCTCGACAACAGACTACCTTCCATAATGGCAAGGCTATCATCCATTGGAGTAACAAAAATCTCGACAAAATACTACCTTCCATAGTGACAAGGTTACCATCCATTGGAATAACAAAAATCTCAAAAACAGACTACCTTCCATAATGACAAGCTTACCATCCAATGGAATAAAATATTCTCGACAACAGATTACCTTCCATAATGACAAGGCTACCATCCATTGGACTAACAAAAATCTGAACAACAGGCTACCTTCCATAATGACAAGGCTATAATCCATTGGAGTAACAGAAATCTCAACGACACACTACCTTCCATAATGACAAGACTACCATCCATTGGAGTAAAAAAAATCTCGATAATAGACTAACTTCCATAATTACAAGGCTACCATCCATTGGAGTATCAAAAATCTCGACAATAGACTACCTTCCATAATGACAAGGCTACCATCCATTGGAGTAAAAAAAATCTTGATAATGGACTACCTTCCATAATTACAAGGCTACCATCCATTGGAGTATCAAAAATCTCGACAACAGACTACCTTCCATAATTACAAGGCTACCAACCATTAGAGTAAAAAAAATATCGACAATAGACTATGTTCCATAATGACAAGGCTACCATCAATTCGAGTAACAAAATCTCAACAACAGACTACCTTCCATAATGACAAGGCTACCATCCATTGGAGTAACAAAAATCTCGACAACAGACTAACTTCCATAATGACAAGGCTATCATCCATTGGAGTAACAAAAATATCGACAAAATACTACCTTCCATAATGACAAGGTTACCATCCATTGGAATAACAAAAATCTCAAAAACAGACTACCTTCCATAAAGACAAGCTTACCATCCAATGGAATAAAATATTCTCGACAACAGATTACCTTCCATAATGACAAGGCTACCATCCATTGGACTAACAAAAATCTGAATAACAGGCTACCTTCCATAATGACAAGGCTATAATCCATTGGAGTAACATAAATCTCAACGACACACTACCTTATATAATTACAAGACTACCATCCATTGGAGTAAAAAAAATCTCGATAATAGACTAACTTCCATAATTACAAGGCTACCATCCATTGGAGTATCAAAAATCTCGACAATAGACTACCTTCCATAATGACAAGGCTACCATCCATTGGAGTAAAAAAAATATCGACAATAGACTATGTTCCATACTGACAAGGCTACCATCCATTAGAGTAACAAAATCTCGACAACAGACTACCTTCCATAATGACAATGCTACCATCCATTGGAGTAACAAAAATCTTGGCAACAGACTACCTTCCATAATGACAAGGCAGCCATCCATTAGAGTAACAAAAATATCGACAACAGACTACCTTCCATAATGACAAGGCTATCATCCATCGGAGTAACAAAGATATCAACAACAAACTACCTTCAATAATGACAAGGCTACCATCCATTCGATTAACAGAAATCTCGACAAAATACTACCTTCCATAATGACAAGGTTACCATCCATTGGAATAACAAAAACCTCGACAACAGACTACCTTCCATAATGATAAGGGAACCATCCATTGGAGTAACAAAAATATCGACAACAGACTACCTTCCATAATGACAAGTCTATCATCCATTGGAGTAACTAAGATATCGACAACAAACTACCTTCCATAATGACAAGGCTACCATCTATTGGAATAACAAAATATCAACAACAAACTACCTTCCATAATGACAAGGCTATCATCCATTGGAGTAACAAAAATCTGAACAACATACTACCTTTCATAATGACAAGACTACTATCCATTGGAGTATCAAAAATCTCGACAACAGACTACCTTCCATAATGACAAGGCTACCATCCATTAGAGTAAAAAAAATATCGACAATAGACTATGTTCCATAATGACAAGGCTACCATCCATTCGAGTAACAAAATCTCGACAACAGACTACCTTCCATAATGACAAGGCTACCATCCGTTAGAGAAAAAAAAATATCGACAATAGACTATGTTCCATAATGACAAGGCTACCATCCATTCGAGTAACAAAATCTCGACAACAGACTACCTTCCATAATGACAAGGCTACCATCCATTGGAGTAACAAAAATCTCGACAACAGACTAACTTCCATAATGACAAGGCTATCATCCATTGGAGTAACAAAAATCTCGACAAAATACTACCTTCCATAATGACAAGGTTACCATCCATTGGAATAACAAAAATCTCAAAAACATACTACCTTCCATAAAGAAAAGCTTACCATCCAATGGAATAAAATATTCTCGACACCAAATTACCTTCCATAATGACAAGGCTACCATCCATTGGAGTAACAAAAATCTGAACAATAGACTACCTTCCATAATGACAAGGCTACAATCCATTGGAGTAACATAAATCTCAACGACAGACTACCTTCCATAATGTCAAGGCTACCATCCATTGGAGTAAAAAAAATCTCGATAATCGACTACCTTCCATAATTACAAGGCTACCATCCATTGGAGTATAAAAAATCTCGACAACAGACTACCTTCCATAATGACAAGGCTACCATCCATTGGAGTAAAAAAAAATCGTCAACAGGCTATGTTACATAATGACAAGGCTACCATCCATTAGAGTAACAAAATCTCGACAACAGACTACCTTCCATAATGACAAGGCTATCATCCATTGGAGTAACAAAAATCTCGACAAGAGACTACCTTCCATAATGACAAGGCTATCATCCATTGGAGTAACAAAAATGTCGAAAAAATACTACCTTCTTTAATGACAAGATTACCATCCATTAGAATAACAAAAATCTTAAAAACAGACTACCTTTCATAATGACAAGCCTACCATCCAATGGAATAAAATATTCTCGACAACAAACTACCTTCCATAATGACAAGGCTACCATCCATTGGAGTAACAAAAATCTGTACAATAGACTACCTTCCATAATGACAAGGCTACAATCCATTGGAGTAACATAAATCTCAACGACAGACTACGTTCCATAATTACAAGGCTACCATCCATTGGAGTAAAAAAATCTCTACAATAGACTACCTTCCATAATTACAAGGCTACCATCCATTGGAGTATCAAAAATCTCGACAATAGACTACCTTCCATAATGAAAAGGCTACCATCCATTGGAGTAAAAAAAATATCGACAACAGACTATGTTCCATAATGACAAGGCTACCATCCATTCAAGTAACAAAATCTCGACAACATACTACCTTCCATAATGACAAGGCTACCATCCATTGGAGTAACAAAAATATCGACAACAGACTACCTTCCATAATGACAAGGTTATCATCCATTGGAGTAACAAAATATCAACAACAAACTACCTTCAATAATGACAAGGCTACCATCCATTCGAGTAACAAAAATCTCGACAAAATACTACCTTCCATAATGACAAGGTTACCATCCATTGGAATACCAAAAATCTCGACAACAGACTACCTTCCATAATGACAAGGATACCATCCATTGGAGTAACAAAAATCTGAACAACATACTACCTTTCATAATGACAAGGCTACAATCCATTGGAGTAACATAAATCTCAACGATAGACTACCTTCCATAATGACAAGACTACCATCCATTGGAGTAAAAAAAATCTGAACAACATACTACCTTTCATAATGACAAGGCTACCATCCATTAGAGTAACAGAAATATCAACAACCGACTACCTTCCGTAATGACAAGGATACCATCTATTGGAGTAAAAAAAATATCGACAATAGACTATGTTCCATAATGACAAGGCTACCATCCATTAGAGTAACAAAATCTCGACAACAGACTACCTTCTATAATGACAAGGCTACCATCCATTGGAGTATCAAAAATCTCGACAAGAGACTACCTTCCATAATGACAAGGCTATGATCCATTGGAGTAACAAAAATCTCAACAAAATACAAACTTCCATAATGACAAGGTTACCATCCATTGGAATAACAAAAATCTCAAAAACAGACTACCTTCCATAATGACAAGCCTACCATCCAATGGAATAAAATATTCTCGACAAGAGACTACCTTCCATAATGACAAGGCTACCATCCATTGGAGTAACAAAAATCTGAACAATAGACTACCTTCCATAATGACAAGGCTATAATCCATTGGAGTAACAGAAATCTCAACGACAGACTACCTTCCATAATGACAAGACTACCATCCATTGGAGTAAAGAAAATCTCGATAATAGACTAACTTCAATAATTACAAGGCTACCATCCTTTGGAGTATCAAAAATCTCGACAATAGACTACCTTCCATAATGATAAGGCTACCATCCATTGGAGTAAAAAAAATATCGACAATAGACTATGTTCCATACTGACAAGGCTACCATCCATTAGAGTAACAAAATCTCGACAACAGACTACCTTCCATAATGACAATGCTACCATCCATTAGAGTAACAAAAATCTTGGCAAAAGACTACCTTCCAAAATGACAAGGCAACCATCCATTGGAGTAACAAAAATATCGACAACAGACTACCTTCCATAATGACAAGGCTATCATCCATCGGAGTAACAAGGATATCAACAACAAACTACCTTCAATAATGACAAGGCTACCATCCATTCGATTAACAAAAATCTCGACAAAATACTACCTTCCATAATGACAAGGTTACCATCCATTGGAGTAACAAAAATATCGACAACAGACTACCTTCCATAGTGACAAGGCTATCATCCATTGGAGTAACTAAGATATCGACAACAAACTACCTTCCATAATGACAAGGCTACCATCTATTGGAATAACAAAATATCGACAACAAACTACCTTCCATAATGACAAGGCTACCATCCATTGGAGTAACAGAAATATCAACAACCGACTACCTTCCGTAATGACAAGGATACCATCTATTGGAGTAAAAAAAATATCGACAATTGACTATGTTCCATAATGACAAGGCTACCATCCATTAGAGTAACAAAATCTCGACAACAGACTACCTTCTATAATGACAAGGCTACCATCCATTGGAGTATCAAAAATATCGACAAGAGACTACCTTCCATAATGACAAGGCTATCATCCATTGGAGTAACAAAAATCTCAACAAAATACTAACTTCCATAATGACAAGGTTACCATCCATTGGAGTAACAAAAATCTCAACAACATACTACCTTCCATAATGACAAGGCTACCATCCATTGGAGTAACAAAAATATCATCGAAAGACTACCTTTCATAAATACAAGGCTACCATCCATTTGAGTAACAAAAATCTCGACAATAGACTACCTTCCATAACGATAAGGCTACCATCCATTGGAGTAACACAAATCTCGACAACAGACTACCTTCCATAATGACAAGGTTACCATCAATTGGAATAACAAAAATCACGACAACAGACTACCTTCAATAATGACAAGGCTACCATCCACTTGAATAATAAAAATCTCGACAATAGACTACCTTCCATAAAGACAAGGCTACCATCCATTGGAGAAACAAAAATCTGAACAATAGACTACCTTGCATAATGACAAGGCTATCATCCTTTTGAGTAACAAAGATATCGACAACAGACTACCTTCAATAATGGCAAGGCTACCATCCATTGGAGTAACAAAAATCTAGACAAAAGACTACCTTCCATACTGACAAGGCTAGCATCCGTTGGAGTAACAAAAATCTGAACAATAGACTATTTTCCCTAATTACAAGGCTACAATAAATTGAAGTAACATAAATCTCAATGACAGACTACCTTCCATAATGAAAAGGCTACCATCCATTGGAGTAACAAAAATCTCGACAAAAGACTACCTTCCATAATGACAAGGCTACCATCCATTGGAGTAACAAAAATCCCAACGACATACTACCTACCATAATGACAAGGCTACCATCCATTGGAGTAACAAAAATCTCAACGAAAGACTACCTTCCAAAAATACAAGGCTACCATCCATTTGAGTAACAAAAATCTCGACAACATACTACCTTCCATAACGACAAGGCTACCATCCATTGGAGTAACACAAATCTCGACAACAAACTACCTTCCATAATGACAAGGTTACCACCCATTAGAATAAAAAAAATCTTGACAACAGACTACCTTCAATAATGACAATGCTACCATCCATTGGAATAACAAAAATCTCGACAATAGACCACCTTCCATAATGACAAGGCTACCATCTTATGGAGTATCAAAAATCAGAACAACAGACTACCTTGCGTAATGACAAGGCTATCATCCATTTGAGTAACAAAGATATCGACAACAGACTACCTTCAATAATGGCAAGGCTACCATCCATTGGAGTAACAACAATCTAGACAAAAGACTACCTTTCGTAATGACAAGGATACCATCCATTGGAATAACAAAAATCTGGACAATAGACTACCTTCCATAATGACAAGGCTATCATCCATTGGAGTTACAAAAATCTGAACAACAGACTACCTTCCATAATGACAAGGCTACCATCCATTGGAGTAACAAAAATCTCAACGAAAGACTACCTTCCATAAATACAAGGCTACCATCCATTTGAGTAACAAAAATCTCGACAACAGACTACCTTCCATAACGACAAGGCTACCATCCATTGGAGTAACACAAAACTCGACAACAAACTACCTTCCATAATGACAAGGTTACCATCCATTAGAATAAAAAAAATCTCGACAACAGACTACCTTCCATAATGACAATGCTACCATCCATTGGAATAACAAAAATCTCGACAATAGACCACCTTCCATAATGACAAGGCTACCATCCTGTGGAGTAACAAAAATCAGAACAACAGACTACCTTGCGTAATGACAAGGCTATACTCCATTTGAGTAACAAAGATATCGACAACAGACTACCTTAAATAATGGCAAGGCTACCATCCATTGGAGTAACAACAATCTAGACAAAAGACTACCTTTCGTAATGACAAGGATACCATGCATTGGAATAACAAAAATCTGGACAATAGACTACCTTCCATAATGACAAGGCTATCATCCATTGGAGTAACAAAAATCTGAACAACAGACTACCTTCCATAATGACAAGGTAACCATCCATTGGAGTAAGAAAAATCTCAACGACCGACTACCTTACGTAATGACAAGGCTATCATCCATTGGAGTAACAAAAATCTGGACAAAAGACTACCTTCCATAATGACAAGGCTACAATCCATTGGAATAACAAATATCTCGACAATATACTACCTTCCATAATGACAAGGCTACCATCCGTTGGAGTAACAAAAATCTCAACGACATACTACCTTCCATAATGACAAAGCTACCATCCATTGGAGTAACAAAAATCCTAACGAAAGACTACCTTCCATAACTAAAAGGCTACCATACATTTGAGTAACAAAAATCTCGCCAACAGACTACCTTCCATAACGACAAGGCTACCATCCATTGGAGTAACAAAAATCTCGACAACAGACTACCTTCAATAATAAAAAGGCTACCATCCATTGGAATAACAAAAATCTCGACAATAGACCACCTTCCATAATGACAAGGCTACCATCCTATGGAGTAAAAAAAATTTGAACAACAGACTATCTTACATAATGACAAGGTTATCATCCATTTGAGTAACAAAGATATCATCAACAAACTACCTTCAATAATGGCAAGGCTACCATCCATTGGAGTAACAACAATCTAGACAAAAGACTACCTTCCATAATGACAAGGATACCATCCATTGGAATAAAAAAAATCTGGACAATAGACTACCATCCATAATGACAAGGCTATCATCCATTGGTGTAAAAAAAATCTGAACAACAGACTACCTTCCATAATGACAAGGATACCATCTATTGGAGTAAGAAAAATCTCAACGACCGACTACCTTCCGTAATGACAAGGCTATCATCCATTGGAGTAACAAAAATCTCGACAAAAGACTACCTTCCATATTGACAAGGCTACAATCCATTGGAATAACAAATATCTCGACAATAGACTACCTTCCATAATCACAAGGCTACAATCCATTGGAGTAACAAAAATCTCAACGACATACTACCTTCCATAATTACAAGGCTACCATCCATTGGAGTAACAAAAATCTGAACGACAGACTACCTTCCATAGCGACAAGGCTACCATACATTGGAGTAACACAAATCTCGACAACAAACTACCTTCCATAATGACAAGTTTACCATCCATTGGAGTAACAAAAATCTGAACAACAGACTACCTTCCATAATGAGAGGCTTACTATCCATTGGAGTAACATAAATCTCAATGACCGACTACGTTCAATAATGACAAGGCTATCATCCATTGGAATAACAAAAATATCGACAATAGAGTACCTTCCATAATGACAAGGCTACCATCCAATGGAGTAACAAAAATCTCAACAACTGACTACCTTGCATAATGACAAGGCTATCATCCATTGGAGTAACAAAGATATCGATAACATACGACCTTTAATAATGACAAGGCTACCATCCATTGGAGTAACAACAATAGAGACAAAAGACTACCTTCCATAATTATAAGGTTACCATCCATTGGAATAAAAAGAATCTCGACAATAGACTACCTTCCATAATGACAAGGCTAGCATCCATTGGAGTAAAAAAAATCTGAAGAACAAACTACCTTCCATAATGACAAGGCAACAATCCATTGGAATAAAAAATATCTCGACAATAGACTACCTTCCATAATGACAAGGCTACCATCCATTGGAGTAACAAAAATCTCAACGACATACTACCTTCCATAATGACAAGGCTACCTCCATTGGAGTAACAAAAATATCATCGAAAGACTACCTTTCATAAATACAAGGCTACCATCCATTGGAGTAACAAAAATCTCGACAAAAGACTACCTTCCATAATGACAAGGCTACCATCCATTGGAGTAACAAAAATCTCAACGACATACTACCTACCATAATGATAAGGCTACCATCCATTGGAGTAACAAAAATCTCAACAAAAGACTACCCTCCATAAATACAAGGCTACCATCCATTTGAGTAACAAAAATCTCGACAACAGACTACCTTCCATAACGACAAGGCTACCATCAATTGGAGTAACACAAATCTCGACAACAAACTACCTTCCATAATGACAAGGTTACCATCCATTAGAGAAAAAAAATCTCGACAACAAACTACCTTGCATAATGACAACGCTACCATCCATTGGAATAACAAAAATCTAGACAAAAGACTACCTTCCATAATGACAAGGATCCATCCATTGGAATAACGAAAATCTGGACAATAGACTACCTTCCATAATGACAAGGCTATCATCCATTGGAGTAACAAAAATCTGAACAACAGACTACCTTCCATAATGACAAGGTAACCATCCATTGGAGTAAGAAAAATCTCAACGACCGACTACCTTCCGTAATGACAAGGCTATCATCCATTAGAGTAACAAAAATCTGGACAAAAGACTACCTTCCATAATGACAAGGCTACAATCCATTGGAATAACAAATATCTCGACAATATACTACCTTCCATAATGACAAGGCTATAATCCATTAGAGTAACAGAAATCGCAATGACAAACTAACTTCAATAATGACAAGGCTACCATCCATTGGAGTAACAAAAATCTCGACAAAAGACTACCTTCCATTATGACAAGGCTACCATCCATTGGAGTAACAAAAATCTCAACGACATACTACCTACCATAATGACAAGGCTACCATCCATTGGAGTAACAAAAATCTCAACGAAAGACTACCTTCCATAAATACAAGGCTACCATCCATTTGAGTAACAAAAATCTCGACAACAGACTACCTTCCATAACGACAAGGCTACCATCCATTGGAGTAACACAAATCTCGACAACATACTACCTTCCATAATGACAAGGTTACCATCCATTGGAATAAAAAAAATCTCGACAAAAGACTACCTTCCATAATGACAACGCTACCATCCATTGGAATAACAAAAATCTCGACAATAGACCACCTTCCATAATGACAAGGCTACCATCCCGTGGAGTAACAAAAATCAAAACAACAGACTACCTTGCGTAATGACAAGGCTATCATCCATTTGAGTAACAAAGATATGGACAACGGACTACCTTCAATAATGGCAAGGCTACCATCCATTGGAGTAACAATAATCTAGACAAAAGACTACCTTCCATAATGACAAGGCTACCATCCATTGGAATAACAAAAATCTGGACAATAGACTACCTTCCATAATGACAAGGCTATCATCCATTGGAGTAACAAAAACCGGAACAATAGACTACCTTCCATAATGACAAGGATACCATCCATTGGAGTAAGAAAAATCTCAACGACCGACTAACTTCCATTATGAAAAGGCTATCATCCATTTGAGTAACAAAAATCTGGACAAAAGACTACCTTCCATAATGACAAGGCTACAATCCATTGGAATAACAAATATCTCGACAATATACTACCTTCCATAATGACAAGGCTACCATCCATTGGAGTAACAAAAATCTCAACGACATACTACCTTCCATAATGACAAGGCTACCATCCATTGGAGTAACAAAAATCTCAACGACAGATTACCTTCCATAACGACATGGCTACCATACATTTGAGTAACAAAAATCTCGACAACAGACTACCTTCCATAATGACAAGGCTACCATCCATTGGAGTAACGAAAATCTCGACAACAGACTACCTTCCATAATTACAAGGATACCATCCATTGGAATAACAAAAATCTCGACAATAGACCACCTTCCATAATGACAAGGCTACCATCCTGTGGAGTAACAAAAATCTGAACAATAGACTACCTTGCATAATGACAAGGCTATCATCCATTTGAGTAACAAAGATATCGTCAGCAGACTACCTTCAATAATGGCAAGGCTACCATCCATTGGAGTAACAACAATCTAAACAAAAGACTACCTTCCATAATGACAAGGCTACCATCCATTGGAATAACAAAAATCACGACAATAGACTACCTTCCATAATGACAAGGATATCATCCATTGGAGTAACAAAAATCTGAACAACAGACTACCTTGCATAATGACAAGGATATCATCCAATGGAGTAACAAAGATATCGATAATAGACTACCTTCTATAATGACAAGGTTACCATCCATTGGAATAAAAAAAATCTCGACAATATACTACCTTCCATAATGATAAGGCTAGCATACATTGGACTAACAAAAATATGTAGAATAAACTACCTTCCATAATGACAAGGCTATAATCCATTGGAGTAACAGATATCTCAATGACAAACTAACTTCAATAATGACAAGGCTACCATCCATTGGAGTAACAAAAATCTCGACAAAAGACTACCTTCCATAATGACAACGCTACCATCCATTGGAGTAATAAAAATCTCAACGACATACTACATACCATAATGACAAGGCTACCATCCATTGGAGTAACAAAAATCTCAACGAAAGACTACCTTCCATAAATACTAGGCTACCATCCATTTGAGTAACAAAAATCTCGACAACAGACTACCTTCCATAACGACAAGGCTACCATCCATTGGAGTAACAAAAATCTCGACAACATACTACATTCCATAATGACAAGGTTAACATCCATTGGAATAACAAAAATCTCGACAACAGACTACCTTCCATAAAGACAACGCTACCATCCATTGGAATAACAAAAATCTCGACAATAAACCACCTTCCATATTGACAAGGCTACCATACTGTGGAGTAACAAAAATCTGAACAACAGACTACCTTGCATAATGACAAGGCTATCATCCATTTGAGTAACAATGATATCATCAACAGACTACCTTCAATAATGGCAAGGCTACCATCCATTGGAGTAACAACAATCTAGACAAAAGACTACCTTCCATAATGACAAGGCTACCATCCATTGGAATAAAAAAAATCTTGACAATAGACTACCATCCATAATGGCAAGGCTATCATCCATTGGAGTAACAAATATCTGAACAACAAACGACCTTCCGTAATGACAAGGCTATCATCCATTGGAATAACAAAAATCTCGACAATAGACTACCTTCCATAATGACAAGGCTACCATCCATTGGAGTAACAAAGATATCGAAAACACACTACCTTCAATAATGACAAGGCTACCATCCATTGGAGTAACAAAAATCTCGACAATGGACTACCTTCCATAATGATAAGTCTACCATCCCTTGGAGTAACAAAAATCTCGACAACGGACTACCTTCCATAATAACAAGGATACCATCTATTGGAATAACAAAAATATCGAGAACAAACTACTTTCCATAATGACAAGGCTACCATCCAAAGGAATAACAAAAATATCGACAACAAACTACCTTCCATAATGACAAGGCTACCATCCATTGGAGTGACAGAAATCGCAACGACAGACAACCTTCCATAATGACAAGGCTACAATCCATTGGAGTGACAGAAATCACAACGACAAACTACCTTCCATAATTACAAGGCTAGCATCCATTGGAGTAACAAAAATCTCGACAACAAACTACATTCCATAATGACAAGGATACCATCCATTGAAGTAACAAAAATCTCGACGACAGACTACCTTCCATAATGACAAGGCTACAATCCATTGGAGTAACAAAAATATCGACAACAGATTACCTTCCATAAAGACAACGCTACCATCCATTGGAATAACAAAAATCTCGACAACAAACTACCTTCCATAATGACAAGGCTACCATCTATTGGAGTAACAAAAACATCGACAACAGACTATGTTCCATAATGACAAGGCTACAATCCATTGGAGTAACAAAATTCTTGACAACATAATACCTTCCATAATGACAAGGATACCATCCATTGGAATAACAAAAATCTCGGCAACATACTACCTTCCATAATGACAAGGCTAAAATCCATTGGAGTAACAAAAATCTCGATGAGAAACTACCTTCCATAATGACAAGGCTACCATCCATTGGAGTAACAAAAATCTCGACAACAGACTACCTTCCATAATGAAAAGGCTACCATCCATTGGAATAACAAAAATCTCGACAACAAACTACCTTCCATAATGATAAGGCTACCATCCATTGGAGTAACAAAATTACCGACAATAGACTATGTTCCATAATGACAAGGCTATATTCCATTGGAGTAACAAAATTCTCGACAACAGACTACCTTCCATAATGACAAGGATACCATCCATTGGAGTAACAAAAATCTCGGCAACAAACTACCTTCCATAATGATAAGGCTACCATCCATTGGAGTAACAAAATTACCGACAATAGACTATGTTCCATAATGACAAGGCTATATTCCATTGGAGTAACAAAATTCTCGACAACAGAATACCTTCCATAATGACAAGGCTACCATCTATTGGAATAACAAAAATTTCGAGAACAGACTACCTTCCATAATGACAAGGCTACCATCCAATGGAATGAAAAAAATCTCGACAACATTCTACCTTCCATAATGATAAGTCTACCATCCATTGGAGTAACAAAAATCTCGACAACGGACTACCTTCCATAATGACAAGGATACCATCTATTGGAATAACAAAAATCTTGAGATCATACTACCTTCCATAATGACAAGGCTACCATCCAATGGAATAACAAAAATCTCGACAACAAACTACCTTCCATAATGACAAGGCTACCATCCATTGGAGTAACAATAACATCGAAAACAGACTATGTTCCTTAATGACAAGGCTACCATCCATTAGAGTGACAAAAATCATAACGATAGACTACCTTCCATAATAACAAGGCTACCATCTATTGTAGTAACAAAGATCTCGACAACAAACTACCTTCCCTAATTACAAGGCTACCATCCATTGGAGTAACAAAAATCTCGAAAACAGACTACCTTTCATAATAACAAGGCTACAATCCATTACAGTAACAAAAATCTCTACAAAAGACAACCTTCCATAATGACAAGGCTACCATCCATTGGAGTAACAAAAATCTCGACAGTAGACTAGATTCCATAATAATAAGGCTACCTTCCATTGGAGTAACAAAAATATGAACAACAGACTACCTTCCATAGTGACAAGGCTACCATCCATTAGAGTGACATAAATCACAATGATAGACTACCTTCCATAAGGACAAGGCTAGAATCCATTGGAGTAACAAAAATCTCGACAACAAACTACCTTCCATAATGACAAGGCTACCATCCATTGAAGTAACAAAAATCTCGACGAGAAACTACCTTCCATAATGACAAGGCAACCATCCATTGGAGTAACAAAATTATCGACAACAGACTATGTTCCATAATGACAAGGCTACATTCCATTAGAGTAACAAAATTCTCGACAACAGACTAACTTCCATAATGACAAGGATACCATCCATTGGAGTAACAAAAATCTCGGCAACAGACTACCTTCCATAATGACAAGCCCAACATCTATTGGAATAACAAAAATCTCGAGAATAGACTACCTTCCATAATGACAAGGCTACCATCCATTGAAGTAACAAAAATCTCGAGAACAGACTATGTTCCATAATGACAAGGCTACAATCCATTGGAGTAACAAAATTCTTGACAACAGACTACCTTCCACAATGACAAGGATACCATCCATTGGAGTAACAAAAATCTCGCAAACTGACTACCTTCCATAATGACAAGGATACCATCTATTGGAATAACAAAAATCTCGAGAACAGACTACCTTCCATAATGACAAGGCTACCATCCATTGGAGTAACAAAAATCTCGACAACAAACTACCTTCCATAATGACAAGGCTACCATCCATTGAAGTAACAAAAATCTCGACGACAGACTACCTTCCATAATGACAAGGCAACCATCCATTGGAGTAACAAAAATCTCGACAACAAACTACCTTCCATAATGACAAGGCTACCATCCATTGAAGTAACAAAAATCTCGACGACAGACTACCTTCCATAATGACAAGGCTACAATCCATTGGAGTAACAAAAATATCGACAACAGACTACCTTCCATAATGACAAGGCTATCATCCATTGGAATAACAAAAATCTCGACAACAAAATACCTTCCATAATGACAAGGCTACCATCCATTGATGTAACAAAATTCTAGACAACAGACTACCTTCCATAATGACAAGGCTACCATCCATTGGAGTAACAAAGATATCGAAAACACACTACCTTCAATAATGACAAGGCTACCATCCATTGGAGTAACAAAAATCTCGACAACGGACTACCTTCCATAATGATAAGTCTACCATCCCTTGGAGTAACAAAAATCTCGACAACGGACTACCTTCCATAATAACAAGGATACCATCTATTGGAATAACAAAAATATCGAGAACAGACTACTTTCCATAATGACAAGGCTACCATCCAATGGAATAACAAAAATATCGACAACAAACTACCTTCCATAATGACAAGGCTACCATCCATTGGAGTGACAGAAATCGCAACGACAGACAACCTTCCATAATGACAAGGCTACCATCCATTGGAGTGACAGAAATCACAACGACAAACTACCTTCCATAATTACAAGGCTAGCATCCATTGGAGTAACAAAAATCTCGACAACAAACTACATTCCATAATGACAAGGATACCATCCATTGAAGTAACAAAAATCTCGACGACAGACTACCTTCCATAATGACAAGGCTACAATCCATTGGAGTAACAAAAATATCGACAACAGATTACCTTCCATAAAGACAACGCTACCATCCATTGGAATAACAAAAATCTCGACAACAAACTACCTTCCATAATGACAAGGCTACCATCTATTGGAGTAACAAAAACATCGACAACAGACTATGTTCCATAATGACAAGGCTACAATCCATTGGAGTAACAAAATTCTTGACAACATAATACCTTCCATAATGACAAGGATACCATCCATTGGAATAACAAAAATCTCGGCAACATACTACCTTCCATAATGACAAGGCTACAATCCATTGGAGTAACAAAAATCTCGATGAGAAACTACCTTCCATAATGAAAAGGCTACCATCCATTGGAATAACAAAAATCTCGACAACAAACTACCTTCCATAATGATAAGGCTACCATCCATTGGAGTAACAAAATTACCGACAATAGACTATGTTCCATAATGACAAGGCTATATTCCATTGGAGTAACAAAATTCTCGACAACAGACTACCTTCCATAATGACAAGGATACCATCCATTGGAGTAACAAAAATCTCGGCAACAGACTACCTTCCATAATGACAAGGCTACCATCTATTGGAATAACAAAAATTTCGAGAACAGACTACCTTCCATAATGACAAGGCTACCATCCAATGGAATGAAAAAAATCTCGACAACATTCTACCTTCCATAATGATAAGTCTACCATCCATTGGAGTAACAAAAATCTCGACAACGGACTACCTTCCATAATGACAAGGATACCATCTATTGGAATAACAAAAATCTTGAGATCATACTACCTTCCATAATGACAAGGCTACCATCCAATGGAATAACAAAAATCTCGACAACAAACTACCTTCCATAATGACAAGGCTACCATCCATTGGAGTAACAATAACATCGAAAACAGACTATGTTCCTTAATGACAAGGCTACCATCCATTAGAGTGACAGAAATCATAACGATAGACTACCTTCCATAATAACAAGGCTACCATCTATTGTAGTAACAAAGATCTCGACAACAAACTACCTTCCCTAATTACAAGGCTACCATCCATTGGAGTAACAAAAATCTCGAAAACAGACTACCTTTCATAATAACAAGGCTACAATCCATTACAGTAACAAAAATCTCTACAACAGACAACCTTCCATAATGACAAGGCTACCATCCATTGGAGTAACAAAAATCTCGACAGTAGACTAGATTCCATAATAATAAGGCTACCTTCCATTGGAGTAACAAAAATATGAACAACAGACTACCTTCCATAGTGACAAGGCTACCATCCATTAGAGTGACAGAAATCACAATGATAGACTACCTTCCATAAGGACAAGGCTAGAATCCATTGGAGTAACAAAAATCTCGACAACAAACTACCTTCCATAATGACAAGGCTACCATCCATTGAAGTAACAAAAATCTCGACGACAGACTACCTTCCATAATGACAAGGCTACAATCCATTGGAGTAACAAAAATATCGACAACAGACTACCTTCCATAATGACAAGGCTATCATCCATTGGAATAACAAAAATCTCGATAACAAAATACCTTCCATAATGACAAGGCTACCATCCATTGATGTAACAAAATTCTAGACAACAGACTACCTTCCATAATGACAAGGCTACCATCCATTGCAGTAACAAAGATATCGAAAACACACTACCTTCAATAATGACAAGGCTACCATCCATTGGAGTAACAAAAATCTCGGCAACTGACTACCTTCCATAATGACAAGGATACCATCTATTGGAATAACAAAAATCTCGAGAACAGACTACCTTCCATAATGACAAGGCTACCATCCATTGGAGTAACAAAAATCTCGACAACAAACTACCTTCCATAATGACAAGGCTACCATCCATTGAAGTAACAAAAATCTCGACGACAGACTACCTTCCATAATGACAAGGCAACCATCCATTGGAGTAACAAAAATCTCGACAACAAACTACCTTCCATAATGACAAGGCTACCATCCATTGAAGTAACAAAAATCTCGACGACAGACTACCTTCCATAATGACAAGGCTACAATCCATTGGAGTAACAAAAATATCGACAACAGACTACCTTCCATAATGACAAGGCTATCATCCATTGGAATAACAAAAATCTCGACAACAAAATACCTTCCATAATGACAAGGCTACCATCCATTGATGTAACAAAATTCTAGACAACAGACTACCTTCCATAATGACAAGGCTACCATCCATTGGAGTAACAAAGATATCGAAAACACACTACCTTCAATAATGACAAGGCTACCATCCATTGGAGTAACAAAAATCTCGACAACGGACTACCTTCCATAATGATAAGTCTACCATCCCTTGGAGTAACAAAAATATCGACAACGGACTACCTTCCATAATAACAAGGATACCATCTATTGGAATAACAAAAATATCGAGAACAGACTACTTTCCATAATGACAAGGCTACCATCCAATGGAATAACAAAAATATCGACAACAAACTACCTTCCATAATGACAAGGCTACCATCCATTGGAGTGACAGAAATCGCAACGACAGACAACCTTCCATAATGACAAGGCTACCATCCATTGGAGTGACAGAAATCACAACGACAAACTACCTTCCATAATTACAAGGCTAGCATCCATTGGAGTAACAAAAATCTCGACAACAAACTACATTCCATAATGACAAGGATACCATCCATTGAAGTAACAAAAATCTCGACGACAGACTACCTTCCATAATGACAAGGCTACAATCCATTGGAGTAACAAAAATATCGACAACAGATTACCTTCCATAAAGACAACGCTACCATCCATTGGAATAACAAAAATCTCGACAACAAACTACCTTCCATAATGACAAGGCTACCATCTATTGGAGTAACAAAAACATCGACAACAGACTATGTTCCATAATGACAAGGCTACAATCCATTGGAGTAACAAAATTCTTGACAACATAATACCTTCCATAATGACAAGGATACCATCCATTGGAATAACAAAAATCTCGGCAACATACTACCTTCCATAATGACAAGGCTACAATCCATTGGAGTAACAAAAATCTCGATGAGAAACTACCTTCCATAATGAAAAGGCTACCATCCATTGGAATAACAAAAATCTCGACAACAAACTACCTTCCATAATGATAAGGCTACCATCCATTGGAGTAACAAAATTACCGACAATAGACTATGTTCCATAATGACAAGGCTATATTCCATTGGAGTAACAAAATTCTCGACAACAGACTACCTTCCATAATGACAAGGATACCATCCATTGGAGTAACAAAAATCTCGGCAACAGACTACCTTCCATAATGACAAGGCTACCATCTATTGGAATAACAAAAATTTCGAGAACAGACTACCTTCCATAATGACAAGGCTACCATCCAATGGAATGAAAAAAATCTCGACAACATTCTACCTTCCATAATGATAAGTCTACCATCCATTGGAGTAACAAAAATCTCGACAACGGACTACCTTCCATAATGACAAGGATACCATCTATTGGAATAACAAAAATCTTGAGATCATACTACCTTCCATAATGACAAGGCTACCATCCAATGGAATAACAAAAATCTCGACAACAAACTACCTTCCATAATGACAAGGCTACCATCCATTGGAGTAACAATAACATCGAAAACAGACTATGTTCCTTAATGACAAGGCTACCATCCATTAGAGTGACAGAAATCATAACGATAGACTACCTTCCATAATAACAAGGCTACCATCTATTGTAGTAACAAAAATCTCGACAACAAACTACCTTCCCTAATTACAAGGCTACCATCCATTGGAGTAACAAAAATCTCGAAAACAGACTACCTTTCATAATAACAAGGCTACAATCCATTAGAGTAACAAAAATCTCTACAACAGACAACCTTCCATAATGACAAGGCTACCATCCATTGGAGTAACAAAAATCTCGACAGTAGACTAGATTCCATAATAATAAGGCTACCTTCCATTGGAGTAACAAAAATATGAACAACAGACTACCTTCCATAGTGACAAGGCTACCATCCATTAGAGTGACAGAAATCACAATGATAGACTACCTTCCATAAGGACAAGGCTAGAATCCATTGGAGTAACAAAAATCTCGACAACAAACTACCTTCCATAATGACAAGGCTACCATCCATTGAAGTAACAAAAATCTCGACGACAGACTACCTTCCATAATGACAAGGCTACAATCCATTGGAGTAACAAAAATATCGACAACAGACTACCTTCCATAATGACAAGGCTATCATCCATTGGAATAACAAAAATCTCGATAACAAAATACCTTCCATAATGACAAGGCTACCATCCATTGATGTAACAAAATTCTAGACAACAGACTACCTTCCATAATGACAAGGCTACCATCCATTGCAGTAACAAAGATATCGAAAACACACTACCTTCAATAATGACAAGGCTACCATCCATTGGAGTAACAAAAATCTCGACAACGGACTACCTTCCATAATGATAAGTCTACCATCCCTTGGAGTAACAAAAATCTCGACAACGGACTACCTTCCATAATGACAAGGCTACCATCCAATGGAATAACAAAAATCTCGACAACAAACTACCTTCCATAATGACAAGGCTACCATCCATTGGAGTAACAATAACATCGAAAACAGACTATGTTCCTTAATGACAAGGCTACCATCCATTAGAGTGACAGAAATCATAACGATAGACTACCTTCCATAATAACAAGGCTACCATCTATTGTAGTAACAAAAATCTCGACAACAAACTACCTTCCCTAATTACAAGGCTACCATCCATTGGAGTAACAAAAATCTCGAAAACAGACTACCTTTCATAATAACAAGGCTACAATCCATTAGAGTAACAAAAATCTCTACAACAGACAACCTTCCATAATGACAAGGCTACCATCCATTGGAGTAACAAAAATCTCGACAGTAGACTAGATTCCATAATAATAAGGCTACCTTCCATTGGAGTAACAAAAATATGAACAACAGACTACCTTCCATAGTGACAAGGCTACCATCCATTAGAGTGACAGAAATCACAATGATATACTACCTTCCATAAGGACAAGGCTAGAATCCATTGGAGTAACAAAAATCTCGACAACAAACTACCTTCCATAATGACAAGGCTACCATCCATTGAAGTAACAAAAATCTCGACGACAGACTACCTTCCATAATGACAAGGCTACAATCCATTGGAGTAACAAAAATATCGACAACAGACTACCTTCCATAATGACAAGGCTATCATCCATTGGAATAACAAAAATCTCGATAACAAAATACCTTCCATAATGACAAGGCTACCATCCATTGATGTAACAAAATTCTAGACAACAGACTACCTTCCATAATGACAAGGCTACCATCCATTGGAGTAACAAAGATATCGAAAACACACTACCTTCAATAATGACAAGGCTACCATCCATTGGAGTAACAAAAATCTCGACAACGGACTACCTTCCATAATGATAAGTCTACCATCCCTTGGAGTAACAAAAATCTCGACAACGGACTACCTTCCATACTGACAAGGCTACCATCCAATGGAATAACAAAAATCTCGACAACAAACTACCTTCCATAATGACAAGGCTACCATCCATTGGAGTAACAATAACATCGAAAACAGACTATGTTCCTTAATGACAAGGCTACCATCCATTAGAGTGACAGAAATCATAACGATAGACTACCTTCCATAATAACAAGGCTACCATCTATTGTAGTAACAAAAATCTCGACAACAAACTACCTTCCCTAATTACAAGGCTACCATCCATTGGAGTAACAAAAATCTCGAAAACAGACTACCTTTCATAATAACAAGGCTACAATCCATTAGAGTAACAAAAATCTCTACAACAGACAACCTTCCATAATGACAAGGCTACCATCCATTGGAGTAACAAAAATCTCGACAGTAGACTAGATTCCATAATAATAAGGCTACCTTCCATTGGAGTAACAAAAATATGAACAACAGACTACCTTCCATAGTGACAAGGCTACCATCCATTAGAGTGACAGAAATCACAATGATAGACTACCTTCCATAAGGACAAGGCTAGAATCCATTGGAGTAACAAAAATCTCGACAACAAACTACCTTCCATAATGACAAGGCTACCATCCATTGAAGTAACAAAAATCTCGACGAGAAACTACCTTCCATAATGACAAGGCAACCATCCATTGGAGTAACAAAATTATCGACAACAGACTATGTTCCATAATGACAAGGCTACATTCCATTAGAGTAACAAAATTCTCGACAACAGACTAACTTCCATAATGACAAGGATACCATCCATTGGAGTAACAAAAATCTCGGCAACAGACTACCTTCCATAATGACAAGCCCAACATCTATTGGAATAACAAAAATCTCGAGAATAGACTACCTTCCATAATGACAAGGCTACCATCCATTGAAGTAACAAAAATCTCGAGAACAGACTATGTTCCATAATGACAAGGCTACAATCCATTGGAGTAACAAAATTCTTGACAACAGACTACCTTCCACAATGACAAGGATACCATCCATTGGAGTAACAAAAATCTCGGCAACTGACTACCTTCCATAATGACAAGGATACCATCTATTGGAATAACAAAAATCTCGAGAACAGACTACCTTCCATAATGACAAGGCTACCATCCATTGGAGTAACAAAAATCTCGACAACAAACTACCTTCCATAATGACAAGGCTACCATCCATTGAAGTAACAAAAATCTCGACGACAGACTACCTTCCATAATGACAAGGCAACCATCCATTGGAGTAACAAAAATCTCGACAACAAACTACCTTCCATAATGACAAGGCTACCATCCATTGAAGTAACAAAAATCTCGACGACAGACTACCTTCCATAATGACAAGGCTACAATCCATTGGAGTAACAAAAATATCGACAACAGACTACCTTCCATAATGACAAGGCTATCATCCATTGGAATAACAAAAATCTCGACAACAAAATACCTTCCATAATGACAAGGCTACCATCCATTGATGTAACAAAATTCTAGACAACAGACTACCTTCCATAATGACAAGGATACCATCCATTGGAGTAACAAAAATATCGGCAACACACTACCTTCCATAATGACAAGGCTACCATCCATTGGAATAACAAAAATCTCGACAACAAACTACCTTCCATAATGACAAGGGTACCATCAATTGGAGTAACAAAAATACTCACAAGAGACAACCTTCCATAATGACAAGGCTACCATCCATTGGAGTAACAAAAATCTCGACAACAGACTACCTTCCATAATGACAAGGCTACCATCCATTGCAGTAACAAAAATCACGACAACAGACTACCTTCCATAATGACAAGACTACCATCCATTGTAGTAAGAAAGATATCGACAACATACTACCTTCCATAATAACAATGCTACATTCCATTGGAGTAAAAAAAATCTCACAACAGACTACCTTCCATAATGACAAGGCTACAATCCATTGGAGTATAAAAAATATCGACAATAGAATACCTTCCATAATGACAAGGCTACCATCCATTGGAGTAACAAAAATCTCGACAAGAGACTAACTTCCATAATGACAAAGCTACCATTCCTTTGGAGTAACAAAGATATCGACAACAAACTAACTTCCATAATAACATGGCTACCATCCATTGGAGTAACAAAAATCTCGCAACATACTACCTTCCATAATGACAAGGCTACAATCCATTGGAGTATAATAAATATCGACAATTGAATACCTTCCATAATGACAAGGCTACCATCCATTGGAGTAATAAAAATCTCGACAAGAGACTAACTTCCATAATGTCTAGGCTACAATCCATTGGAGTAACAAAGATATCGACAACACACTACCTTCCATAATGATAAGGCTACCATCCATTGGAATAACAAAAATCTCGAAAACACACTTCCTTCCATAATGACAATGCTACCATCCATTGTAGTAACAAAAATCTCGACAATAGACTACCATCCATAATGAGAAGGCTACCAACCATTGGAGTAACAAAAATCTCAACAACAGACTACCTTCCATAATGACAAGGCTACAATCCATTGGAGTAACAAAAATCACAACAACAGACTACCTTCCATAATGACAAGACTACCATCCATTGCAGTAACAAAAATCTCGACAACAGACTACCTTCCATAATGACAAGGCTACCATCCATTGTAGTAACAAAGATATCGACAACATACTACCTTCCATAATGACAAGGCTACCATCCATTGGAGTAACAAAAATCACGACAATAGACTACCTTCCATAATGACAAGGCTACCATCCATTGGAATAACTAAAATCTCGACAACAGACTACCTTCCATAATGACAAGGCTACCATCCATTGTAGTAACAAAAATCTCGACAACAGACTACTTTACATAATGACAAGGCTACCAACCATAGGAGTAACAAAAATATCAACAACAGACAACCTTCCATAATGACAAGGCTAACATCCATTGGAGTAATAGAAATCACAACAACAGACTAGCTTCCATAATGACAAGACTACCATCCTTTGCAGTAACAAAAATCTCGACAACAGACTACCTTCCATAATGACAAGGCTTCCATCAAATAGATTAATAAAAATATCGAAAATAAACTATCTTCCATAATGAAAAGGCTACCAACCATTGGAGTAACTAAAATCTCGAAAATAGACTACCTTCCATAATGAAAAGGGTACCATCCATTTGAGTAACAAAAATATCCACAAGAGACAAACGTACATAATGACAACGCTACCATCCATTGGAGTAACAAAAATCTCGACAACAGACTACCTTCCATAATGACAAGGCTACCATCGATTGTGGTAACAAAAATCTCGACAACAACCTACCTTCCATAATGACAAGGCTACCAACCATTGGAGTAACAAAAATCTCGACCGCAGACTACCTTCCATAACGACAAGGGTACCATCCGTTGGAGTAACAAAAATATCCACAAGAGACAACCTTCCATAATGACAAGGCTACCATCCATTGTAGTAAGAAAGATATCGACAACATACTACCTTCCATAATGACAAGGCTACCATCAATTGGAGTAACAAAAATCACGACAACAGACTACCTTCCAAAATGACAAGGCTACCATCCATTGGAATAACAAAAATCTCGACAATAGACTACCTTCCATAATGGCAAGGGTACCATCCATTGGAGTAACAAAAATACTCACAAGAGACAACCTTCCATAATGACAAGGCTACCATCCATTGTAGTAACAAAAATCTCGAAAACAGACTACCTTCCATAATGACAAGGCTACCATCCATTGCAGTAACAAAAATCTCGACAACAGACTACCTTCCATAATGACAAGGCTACCATCCATTGTAGTAAGAAATATATCGACAACATACTAACTTCCATAATAACAAGGCTACACTCCATTGGAGTAACAAAAATCTCGACAATAGACTACCTTCCATAATGACAAGGCTGTAATCCATTGGAGTATAAAAAATATCGACAATAGAATACCTTCCATAATGACAAGGCTACCATCCATTGGAGTAACAAAAATCTCGATAACAGACTACCTTCCATAATGACAAGGCTATGATCCATTGGAGTAACAAAAATCTCGACAACAGACTACCTTCCATAATGACTATGCTACCATCCATTCTAGTAACAAAAATCTCGACAATAAACTACCTTCCATAATGACAAGGCTACAAACCATTGGAGTAACAAAAATCTCAACAACAGACTACCTTCCATAATGACAAGGCTACCATCCATGGGAGAAACAAAAATCACAACAACATACTACCTTCCATAATGACAAGACTACCATCCATTGCAGTAACAAAAATCTAGACAACAGACTACCTTCCATAATGACAAGGCTACCATCCATTGTAGTAAGAAAGATATCGACAACATACTACCTTCCATAATGACAAGGCTACCATCCATTGGAGTAACAAAAATCACGACAACAGACTACCTTCCATAATGACAAGGCTACTATCAATTGGAATAACTAAAATCTCGACAATAGACTACCTTCCATAATGACAAGGCTACCATCCATTATAGTAACAAAAATCTCGACAACAGACTACTTTACATAATGACAAGGCTACCAACCATATGAGTAACAAAAATCTCAACAACAGACTACCTTCCATAATGACAAGGCTAACATCCATTGGAGTAACAAAAATCTCAAAAATAGACTACCTTCCATAATGACAAGGCTACCATCCATTGCAGTAACAAAAATCTCGACAACAGACTACCTTCCATAATGACAAGGCTACCATCCATTGTAGTAAGAAATATATCGACAACATACTACCTTCCATAATAACAAGGCTACACTCCATTGGAGTAACAAAAATCTCGCAACAGACTACCTTCCATAATGACAAGGCTGTAATCCATTGGAGTATAAAAAATATCGACAATAGAATACCTTCCATAATGACAAGGCTACCATCCATTGGAGTAACAAAAATCTCGATAACAGACTACCTTCCATAATGACAAGGCTACGATCCATTGGAGTAACAAAAATCTCGACAACAGACTACCTTCCATAATGACTATGCTACCATCCATTGTAGTAACAAAAATCTCGACAATAGACTACCTTCCATAATGACAAGGCTACCAACCATTGGATTAACAAAAATCTCAACAACAGACTATCTTCCATAATGACAAGGCTACCATCCATTGGAGTAACAAAAATCACAACAACAGACTACCTTCCATAATGACAAGACTACCATCCATTGCAGTAACAAAAATCTCGACAACAGACTACCTTCCATAATGACAAGGCTACCATCCATTGTAGTAAGAAAGATATCGACAACATACTACCTTCCATAATGACAAGGCTACCATCCGTTGGAGTAACAAAAATCACGACAACAAACTACCTTCCATAATGACAAGGCTACTATCAATTGGAATAACTAAAATCTCGACAACAAACTACATTCCATAATGACAAGGCTACCAACCATATGAGTAACAAAAATCTCAAAAACAGACTACCTTCCATAATGACAAGGCTAACATCCATTGGAGTAACAGAAATCACAACAACAGACTACCTTCCATAATGACAAGACTACCATCCATTGCAGTAACAAAAATCTCGACAATAGACTACCTTCCATAATGACAAGGCTTCCATCAAATAGATTAATAAAAATATCGACAATAAATTATCTTCCATAATGAAAAGGCTACCAACCATTGGAGTAACAAAAATCTCGAAAATAGACTACCTTCCATAATGAAAAGGGTACCATCCATTGGAGTAACAAAAATATCCACAAGAGACAACCTTCCATAATGACAAGGCTACCATCCATTGGAGTAACAAAAATCTCGATAACAGACTACCTTCCATAATAACAAGGCTACGATCCATTGGAGTAACAAAAATCTCGACAACAGACTACCTTCCATAATGACAAGGCTACCATCCATTATGGTAACAAAAATCTCGACAACAGCCTACCTTCCATAATGACAAGGCTACCAACCATTGGAGTAACAAAAATCTCGACAGCAGACTACCTTCCATAATGACAAGGGTAGCATCCGTTGGAGTAACAAAAATATCCACAAGAGACAACCTTCCGTAATGACAAGGCTACCATCCATTGTAGTAAGAAAGATATCGACAACATACTACCTTCCATAATTACAAGGCTACCATCAATTGGAGTAACAAAAATCATGACAACAGACTACCTTCCAAAATGACAAGGCTACCATCCATTGGAATAACAAAAATCTCGACAATAGACTACCTTCCATAATGACAAGGGTACCATCCATTTGAGTAACAAAAATAATCACAAGAGACAACTTTCCATAATGACAAGGCTACCATCCATTGGAGTAACAAAAATCTCGACAACAGACTACCTTCCATAATGCCAAGGCTACCATCCATTGTAGTAACAAAAATCTCAACAACAGACTACCTTCCATAATGACAACGCTACCATCCATTTTAGTAAGAAAGATATCGACAACATACTACCTACCATAATGACAAGGCTACCATCCATTGGAGTAACAAAAATCTCGCAACAGACTACCTTCCATAATGACAAGGCTACAATCCATTGGAGTATAAAAAATATCGACAATAGAATACCTTCCATAATGACAAGGCTACCATCCATTGGAGTTACAAAAATCTCGACAAGAGACTAACTTCCATAATGACTAGGCTACCATCCATTGGAGTAACAAAGATATCAACAACACACTACCTTCCAAAATGGCAAGGCTACCATCCATTGGAATAACAAAAATCTCGACAACAGACTACATTCCATAATGACAATGCTACCATCCATTGTAGTAACAAAAATCTCGACAATAAACTACCTTCCATAATGACAAGGCAACCAACCGATGGAGTAATAAAAATCTCAAAAACAGACTACCTTCCATAATGACAAGGCTACTATCCATTGGAGTAACAAAAATCACAATAACAGACTACCTTCCATAATGACAAGACTACCATCCATTGCAGTACCAAAAATCTAGACAACAGACTACCTTCCATAATGACAAGGCTACCATCCATTGTAGTAAGAAAGATATCGACAACATACTACCTTCCATAATGACAAGGCTACCATTGATTGGAGTAACAAAAATCACGACAACAGACTACCTTCCATAACGACAAGGCTACCATCCATTGGAATAACTAAAATCTCGACAAGAGACTACCTTCCATAATGACAAGGCTACCATCCATTATAGTAACAAAAATCTCCATAACAGACTACTTTACATAATGACAAGGCTACCAACCATAGGAGTAACAAAAATCTCAACAACAGACTACCTTCCATAATGACAAGGCTAACATCCATTGGAGTAACAGAAGTCACAACAACAGACTACCTTCCATAATGACAAGACTACCATCCATTGCAGTAACAAAAATCTCGACAACAGACTACCTTCCATAATGACAAGGCTTCCATCAAATAGATTAATAAAAATATCGACAATAAACTATCTTCCATAATGAAAAGGCTACCAACCATTGGAGTAGCAAAAATCTCGAAAATAGACTACCTTCCATAATGAAAAGGGTACCATCCATTGGAGTAACAAAAATATCCACAAGAGACAACCTTCCATAATGACAAGGCTATCATCCATTAGAGTAACAAAAATCTCGCAACAGACTACCTTCCATAATGACAAGGCTACAGTCCATTGGAGTATAAAAAATATCGACAATAGAATACCTTCCATAATGACAAGGCTACCATCCATTGGAGTTACAAAAATCTCGATAAGAGACTAACTTCCATAATGACTAGGCTACCATCCATTGGAGTAACAAAAATCTCGACAACAGATTACCTTCCATAATGACAAGGGTACCATCCGTTGGAGTAACAAAAATATCCACAAGAGACAACCTTCCATAATGACAAGGCTACCATCCATTGTAGTAAGAAAGATAACGACAACATACTACCTTCCATAATTACAAGGCTACCATCAATTGGAGTAACAAAAATCACGACAACAGACTACCTTCCAAAATGACAAGGCTACCATCCATTGGAATAACAAAAATCTCGACAATAGACTACCTTCTATAATGACAAGGGTACCATCCATTGGAGTAACAAAAATACTCACAAGAGACAACTTTCCATAATGACAAGGCTACCATCCATTGGAGTAACAAAAATCTCGACAACAGACTACCTTCCATAATGACAAGGCTACCATCCATTGTAGTAACAAAAATCTCAACAACAGACTACCTTCCCTAATGACAATGCTACCATCCATTTTAGTAAGAAAGATATCGACAACATACTACCTTCCATAATGACAAGGCTACCATCCATTGGAGTAACAAAAATCTCGACAACAGACTACCTTCCATAATGACAAGGCTACCATCCATTGGAGTTACAAAAATCTCGACAAGAGACTAACTTCCATAATGACTAGGATACCATCCATTGGAGTAACAAAGATATCGACAACACACTACCTTCCAAAATGGCAAGGCTACCATCCATTGGAATAACAAAAATCTCGACAACAGACTACATTCCATAATGACAAGGCTACCATCCATTTTAGTAACAAAAATCTCGACAATAAACTACCTTCCATAATGACAAGGCAACCAACCATTGGAGTAATAAAAATCTCAACAACAGACTACCTTCCATAATGACAAGGCTACTATCCATTGGAGTAACAAAAATCACAATAATAGACTACCTTCCATAATGACAAGACTACCATCCATTGCAGTAACAAAAATCTAGACAACAGACTACCTTGCATAATGACAAGGCTACCATCCATTGTAGTAAGAAAGATATCGACAAAATACTACCTTCCATAATGACAAGGCTACCATCCATTGGAATAACTAAAATCTCGACAATAGACTACCTTCCATAATGACAAGGCTACCATCCATTATAGTAACAAAAATCTCGACAACAGACTACTTTACATAATGACAAGGCTACCAACCATATCAGTAACAAAAATCTCAACAACAGACTACCTTCCATAATAACAAGGCTAACATCCATTGGAGTAACAGAAATCACAACAACAGACTACCTTCCATAATGACAAGACTACCATCCATTGCAGTAACAAAAATCTCGACAACAGACTACCTTCCATAATGACAAGGCTTCCATCAAATAGATTAATAAAAATATCGACAATAAACTATCTTCCATAATGAAAAGGCTACCATCCATTAGAGTAACAAAAATCTCGATAACAGACTACCTTCCATAATGACAAGGCTGCGATCCATTGGAGTAACAAAAATCTCGACAACAGACTACCTTCCATAATGACAAGGCTACCATTCATTGTGGTAACAAAAATCTCGACAACAGCCTACGTTCCATAATGACAAGGCTACCAACCATTGGAGTAACAAAAATCTCGACAGCAGACTACCTTCCATAATGACAAGGCTACCATCCGTTGGAGTAACAAAAATATCCACAAGAGACAACCTTCCATAATGACAAGGCTACCATCCATTTTAGTAAGAAATATATCGACAACATACTACCTTCCATAATGACAAGGCTACCATCAATTGGAGTAACAAAAATCACGACAACAGACTACCTTCCAAAATGTCAAGGCTACCATCCATTGGAATAACAAAAATCTCGACAATAGACTACCTTCCATAATGACAAGGGTACCATCCATTGGAGTAACAAAAATACTCACAAGAGACAACCTTCCATAATGACAAGGCTACCATCCATTGGAGTAACAAAAATCTCGAAAACTGACTAACTTCCATAATGACAAGGCTACCATCCATTGTAGTAACAAAAATCTCGACAACTGACTACCTTCCATAATGACAAGGCTACCATTCATTGTAGTAAGAAAGATATCGACAACATACTACCTTCCATAATAACAAGGCTACACTCCATTGGAGTAACAAAAATCTCGCAACAGACTACCTTCCATAATGACAAGGCTACAATCCATTGGAGTATAAAAAATATCGACAATAGAATACCTTCCATAATGACAAGGCTACCATCCATTGGAGTAACAAAAATCTCGATAACAGACTACCTTCCATAATGACAAGGCTACGATCCATTGGAGTAACAAAAATCTCGACAACAGACTACCTTCCATAATGACAAGGCTACCATCCATTGTGGTAACAAAAATCTCGACAACAGCCTACCTTCCATAATGACAAGGCTACAAACCATTGGAGTAACAAAAATCTCGACAACAGACTACCTTCCATAATGACAAGGCTACCATCCATTGTAGTAACAAAAATCTCAACAACAGACTACCTTCCATAATGACAATGCTACCATCCATTTTAGTAAGAAAGATATCGACAACATACTACCTTCCATAATGACAAGGCTACCATCCATTGGAGTAACAAAAATCTCGACAACAGACTACCTTCCATAATGACAAGGCTACCATCCATTGGAGTTACAAAAATCTCGACAAGAGACTAACTTCCATAATGACTAGGCTACCATCCATTGGAGTAACAAAGATATCGACAACACACTACCTTCCAAAATGGCAAGGCTACCATCCATTGGAATAACAAAAATCTCGACAACAGACTACATTCCATAATGACAATGCTACCATCCATTTTAGTAACAAAAATGTCGACAATAAACTACCTTCCATAATGACAAGGCAACCAACCATTGGAGTAATAAAAATCTCAACAACAGACTACCTTCCATAATGACAAGGCTACTATCCATTGGAGTAACAAAAATCACAATAATAGACTACCTTCCATAATGACAAGACTACCATCCATTGCAGTAACAAAAATCTAGACAACAGACTACCTTCCATAATGACAAGGCACCATCCATTGTAGTAAGAAAGATATCGACAACATACTACCTTCCATAATGACAAGGCTACCATCCATTGGAATAACTAAAATCTCGACAACCGACTACCTTCCATAATGACAAGGCTACCATCCATTGGAATAACTAAAATCTCGACAACCGACTACCTTCCATAATGACAAGGCTACCATCCATTATAGTAACAAAAATCTCGACAACAGACTACTTTACATAATGACAAGGCTACCAACCATAGGAGTAACAAAAATCTCAACAACAGACTACCTTCCATAATGACAAGGCTAACATCCATTGGAGTAACAGAAATCACAACAACAGACTACCTTCCATAATGACAAGACTACCATCCATTGCAGTAACAAAAATCTCGACAACAGACTACCTTCCATAATGACAAGGTTTCCATCAAATAGATTAATAAAAATATCGACAATAAACTATCTTCCATAATGAAAAGGCTACCAACCATTGGAGTAACAAAAATCTCGAATATAGACTACCTTCCATAATGAAAAGGGTACCATCCATTGGAGTAACAAAAATATCCACAAGAGACAACCTTCCATAATGACAAGGCTACCATCCATTAGAGTAACAAAAATCTCGATAACAGACTACCTTCCATAATGACAAGGCTGCGATCCATTGGAGTAACAAAAATCTCGACAACAGACTACCTTCCATAATGACAAGGCTACCATTCATTGTGGTAACAAAAATCTCGACAACAGCCTACGTTCCATAATGACAAGGCTACTAACCATTGGAGTAACAAAAATCTCGACAGCAGACTACCTTCCATAATGACAAGGGTACCATCCGTTGGAGTAACAAAAATATCCACAAGAGACAACCTTCCATAATGATAAGGCTACCATCCATTGTAGTAAGAAATATATCGACAACATACTACCTTCCATAATGACAAGGCTACCATCAATTGGAGTAACAAAAATCACGACAACAGACTACCTTCCAAAATGACAAGGCTACCATCCATTGGAATAACAAAAATCTCGACAATAGACTACCTTCCATAATGACAAGGGTACCATCCATTGGAGTAACAAAAATACTCACAAGAGACAACCTTCCATAATGACAAGGCTACCATCCATTGGAGTAACAAAAATCTCGAAAACTGACTAACTTCCATAATGACAAGGCTACCATCCATTGTAGTAACAAAAATCTCGACAACTGACTACCTTCCATAATGACAAGGCTACCATTCATTGTAGTAAGAAAGATATCGACAACATACTACCTTCCATAATAACAAGGCTACACTCCATTGGAGTAACAAAAATCTCGCAACAGACTACCTTCCATAATGACAAGGCTACAATCCATTGGAGTATAAAAAATATCGACAATAGAATACCTTCCATAATGACAAGGCTACCATCCATTGGAGTAACAAAAATCTCGATAATAGACTACCTTCCATAATGACAAGGCTACGATCCATTGGAGTAAC
This sequence comes from Vicia faba, assembly GCA_948472305.1. NCBI lineage: Eukaryota > Viridiplantae > Streptophyta > Magnoliopsida > Fabales > Fabaceae > Vicia > Vicia faba. The sequence continues at coordinate 658,740,741 of OX451739.1, forward strand.
AAAAATCTCGACAACAGACTACCTTCCATAATGACAAGGCTACCATCCATTGTGGTAACAAAAATCTCGACAACAGCCTACCTTCCATAATGACAAGGCTACAAACCATTGGAGTAACAAAAATCTCGACAACAGACTACCTTCCATAATGACAAGGCTACCATCCATTGTAGTAACAAAAATCTCAACAACAGACTACCTTCCATAATGACAATGCTACCATCCATTTTAGTAAGAAAGATATCGACAACATACTACCTTCCATAATGACAAGGCTACCATCCATTGGAGTAACAAAAATCTCGACAACAGACTACCTTCCATAATGACAAGGCTACCATCCATTGGAGTTACAAAAATCTCGACAAGAGACTAACTTCCATAATGACTAGGCTACCATCCATTGGAGTAACAAAGATATCGACAACACACTACCTTCCAAAATGGCAAGGCTACCATCCATTGGAATAACAAAAATCTCGACAACAGACTACATTCCATAATGACAATGCTACCATCCATTTTAGTAACAAAAATCTCGACAATAAACTACCTTCCATAATGACAAGGCAACCAACCATTGGAGTAATAAAAATCTCAACAACAGACTACCTTCCATAATGACAAGGCTACTATCCATTGGAGTAACAAAAATCACAATAATAGACTACCTTCCATAATGACAAGACTACCATCCATTGCAGTAACAAAAATCTAGACAACAGACTACCTTCCATAATGACAAGGCTACCATCCATTGTAGTAAGAAAGATATCGACAACATACTACCTTCCATAATGACAAGGCTACCATCCATTGGAATAACTAAAATCTCGACAACCGACTACCTTCCATAATGACAAGGCTACCATCCATTATAGTAACAAAAATCTCGACAACAGACTACTTTACATAATGACAAGGCTACCAACCATAGGAGTAACAAAAATCTCAACAACAGACTACCTTCCATAATGACAAGGCTAACATCCATTGGAGTAACTGAAATCACAACAACAGACTACCTTCCATAATGACAAGACTACCATCCATTGCAGTAACAAAAATCTCGACAACAGACTACCTTCCATAATGACAAGGCTTCCATCAAATAGATTAATAAAAATATCGACAATAAACTATCTTCCATAATGAAAAGGCTACCAACCATTGGAGTAACAAAAATCTCGAATATAGACTACCTTCCATAATGAAAAGGGTACCATCCATTGGAGTAACAAAAATATCCACAAGAGACAACCTTCCATAATGACAAGGCTACCATCCATTAGAGTAACAAAAATCTCGATAACAGACTACCTTCCATAATGACAAGGCTGCGATCCATTGGAGTAACAAAAATCTCGACAACAGACTACCTTCCATAATGACAAGGCTACCATTCATTGTGGTAACAAAAATCTCGACAACAGCCTACGTTCCATAATGACAAGGCTACCAACCATTGGAGTAACAAAAATCTCGACAGCAGACTACCTTCCATAATGACAAGGGTACCATCCGTTGGAGTAACAAAAATATCCACAAGAGACAACCTTCCATAATGACAAGGCTACCATCCATTGTAGTAAGAAATATATCGACAACATACTACCTTCCATAATGACAAGGCTACCATCAATTGGAGTAACAAAAATCACGACAACAGACTACCTTCCAAAATGACAAGGCTACCATCCATTGCAATAACAAAAATCTCGACAATAGACTACCATCCATAATGACAAGGGTACCATCCATTGGAGTAACAAAAATACTCACAAGAGACAACCTTCCATAATGACAAGGCTACCATCCATTGGAGTAACAAAAATCTCGAAAACAGACTACCTTCCATAATGACAAGGCTACCATCCATTGTAGTAAGAAAGATATCGACAACATACTACCTTTCATAATAACAAGGCTACACTCCATTGGAGTAACAAAAATCTCGCAACAGACTACCTTCCATAATGACAAGGCTACAATCCATTGGAGTATAAAAAATATCGACAATAGAATACCTTCCATAATGACAAGGCTACCATACATTGGAGTAACAAAAATCTCGATAACAGACTACCTTCCATAATGAATAGGCTACGATCCATTGGAGTAACAAAAATCTCGACAACAGACTACCTTCCATAATGACAAGGCTACCAACCATTGGAGTAACAAAAATATCGACAACAGACTACCTTTCATAATGACAAGGGTACCATCCGTTGGAGTAACAAAAACATCCACAAGAGACAACCTTCGAAAATGACAAGCCTACCATCCATTGTAGTAAGAAAGATATCGACAACATACTACCTTCCAAAATGACAAGGCTACCATCCATTGGAATAACAAAAATCTCGACAACAGACTACCTTCCATAATGACAAGGGTACCATCCATTGGAGTAAGAAAGATATCGATAACATACTACCTTCCATAATGACAAGGCTACCAACAATTGGAGTAACAAAAATAACGACAACAGACTACCTTCCATAATGACAAGGGTACCATACATTGGAGTAATAAAAATACTCACAAGAGACAACCTTCCATAATGACAAGGCTACCATCCATGGGAGTAACAAGAATCTCGAAAACAGACTACCTTCCATAATGACAAGGCTACCATCCATTGCAGTAACAAAAATCTCGACAACAGACTACCTTCCATAATGACAAGGCTACCATCCATTGTAGTAAGAAAGATATCGATAACATACTACCTTCCATAATAACAAGGCTACCATCCATTGGACTAACAAAAATCTCGCAACAGACTACCTTCCATAATGACAAGGCTACAATTCAATTGGAGTATAAAAAATATCGACAATAGAATACCTTCCATAATGACAAGGCTTCCATCCATTGGAGTAACAAAAATCTCGACAACAGACTAACTTCCATAATGACTAGGCTACCATCCGTTGGAGTAACAAAGATATCGACAACAGACTACCTTCCATAATGACAAGGCTACCATCCATTGTAGTAAGAAAGATATTGACAACATACTACATTCCATAATGACAAGGCTACCATCCATTGGAGTAACAAAAATCACGATAACAGACTACCTTCCATAATGACAAGGCTATCATCCATTGGAATAACAAAAAACTCGACAATAAACTACCTTCCATAATGACAAGGCTTCCATCAAATAGATTAATAAAAATATCGACAATAAACTATCTTCCATAATGAAAAGGCTACCATCCATTGGAGTAACTAAAATCTCGAAAATAGACTACCTTTCATAATGAAAAGGGTACCATCCATTGGAGTAACAAAAATATCCACAAGAGACAACCTTCCATAATGACAAGGCTATCATCTATTCGAGTAACAAAAATCTCGATAACATACTACCTTCTATAATGACAAGGCTACCATCCATTGTGGTAACAAAAATCTCGACAACAACCTAACTTCCATAATGACATGGCTACCAACCATTGGAGTAACAAAAATCTCGATAGGAGACTACCTTCCATAATGACAAGGCTACCATCCGTTGGAGTAACAAAAATATCCATAAGAGACAACCTTCCATAATGACAAGGCTACCATCCATTGTAGTAAGAAAGATATCGACAACATACTACCTTCCATAATGACAAGGCTACCATCAATTGGAGTAACAAAAATCACGACAACAGACTACCTTCCAAAATGACAAGGCTACCATCCATTGGAATAACAAAAATCTCGACAATAGACTACCTTCCATAATGACAAGGGTACCATCCATTGGGGTAACAAAAATACTCACAAGAGACAACCTTCCATAATGACAAGGCTACCATCCATTGGAGTAACAAGAATCTCGAAAACAGACTACCTTCCATAATGACAAGGCTACCATCCATTGTAGTAAGAAAGATATCGACAACATACTACCTTCCATAATAACAAGGCTACCATCCATTGGAGTAACAAAAATATCGCAACAGACTACCTTCCATAATGACAAGGCTACAATCCATTGGAGTATAAAAAATATCGACAATAGAATACCTTCCATAATGACAAGGCTACCATCCATTGGAGTAACAAAAATCTCGAAAACAGACTACCTTCCATAATGACAAGGCTACCATCCATTGTAGTAAGAAAGATATCGACAACCGACTACCTTCCACAATAACAAGGCTACACTCCATTGGAGTAACAAAAATCTCGCAACAGACTACCTTCCATAATGACAAGGCTACAATCCATTGGAGTATAAAAAATATCGACAATAGAATACCTTCCATAATGACAAGGCTACCATACATTGGAGTAACAAAAATCTCGATAACAGACTACCTTCCATAATGAATAGGCTACGATCCATTGGAGTAACAAAAATCTCGACAACAGACTACCTTCCATAATGACAAGGCTACCAACCATTGGAGTAACAAAAATATCGACAACAGACTACCTTTCATAATGACAAGGGTACCATCCGTTGGAGTAACAAAAACATCCACAAGAGACAACCTTCGAAAATGACAAGCCTACCATCCATTGTAGTAAGAAAGATATCGACAACATACTACCTTCCAAAATGACAAGGCTACCATCCATTGGAATAACAAAAATCTCGACAACAGACTACCTTCCATAATGACAAGGGTACCATCCATTGGAGTAAGAAAGATATCGATAACATACTACCTTCCATAATGACAAGGCTACCAACAATTGGAGTAACAAAAATAACGACAACAGACTACCTTCCATAATGACAAGGGTACCATACATTGGAGTAATAAAAATACTCACAAGAGACAACCTTCCATAATGACAAGGCTACCATCCATGGGAGTAACAAGAATCTCGAAAACAGACTACCTTCCATAATGACAAGGCTACCATCCATTGCAGTAACAAAAATCTCGACAACAGACTACCTTCCATAATGACAAGGCTACCATCCATTGTAGTAAGAAAGATATCGATAACATACTACCTTCCATAATAACAAGGCTACCATCCATTGGACTAACAAAAATCTCGCAACAGACTACCTTCCATAATGACAAGGCTACAATTCAATTGGAGTATAAAAAATATCGACAATAGAATACCTTCCATAATGACAAGGCTTCCATCCATTGGAGTAACAAAAATCTCGACAACAGACTAACTTCCATAATGACTAGGCTACCATCCGTTGGAGTAACAAAGATATCGACAACAGACTACCTTCCATAATGACAAGGCTACCATCCATTGTAGTAAGAAAGATATTGACAACATACTACATTCCATAATGACAAGGCTACCATCCATTGGAGTAACAAAAATCACGATAACAGACTACCTTCCATAATGACAAGGATATCATCCATTGGAATAACAAAAAACTCGACAATAAACTACCTTCCATAATGACAAGGCTTCCATCAAATAGATTAATAAAAATATCGACAATAAACTATCTTCCATAATGAAAAGGCTACCATCCATTGGAGTAACTAAAATCTCGAAAATAGACTACCTTTCATAATGAAAAGGGTACCATCCATTGGAGTAACAAAAATATCCACAAGAGACAACCTTCCATAATGACAAGGCTATCATCTATTCGAGTAACAAAAATCTCGATAACATACTACCTTCTATAATGACAAGGCTACCATCCATTGTGGTAACAAAAATCTCGACAACAACCTAACTTCCATAATGACATGGCTACCAACCATTGGAGTAACAAAAATCTCGATAGGAGACTACCTTCCATAATGACAAGGCTACCATCCGTTGGAGTAACAAAAATATCCATAAGAGACAACCTTCCATAATGACAAGGCTACCATCCATTGTAGTAAGAAAGATATCGACAACATACTACCTTCCATAATGACAAGGCTACCATCAATTGGAGTAACAAAAATCACGACAACAGACTACCTTCCAAAATGACAAGGCTACCATCCATTGGAATAACAAAAATCTCGACAATAGACTACCTTCCATAATGACAAGGGTACCATCCATTGGGGTAACAAAAATACTCACAAGAGACAACCTTCCATAATGACAAGGCTACCATCCATTGGAGTAACAAGAATCTCGAAAACAGACTACCTTCCATAATGACAAGGCTACCATCCATTGTAGTAAGAAAGATATCGACAACATACTACCTTCCATAATAACAAGGCTACCATCCATTGGAGTAACAAAAATATCGCAACAGACTACCTTCCATAATGACAAGGCTACAATCCATTGGAGTATAAAAAATATCGACAATAGAATACCTTCCATAATGACAAGGCTACCATCCATTGGAGTAACAAAAATCTCGATAACAGACTACCTTCCATAATGACAAGGCTACGATCCATTGGAGTAACAAAAATCTCGACAACCGACTACCTTCCACAATGACATGGCTACCATCCATTATGGTAACAATAATCTCGACAACAGCCTACCTTCCATAATGACAAGGCTACCAACCATTGGAGTAACAAAAATCTCGATAGCAGACTACCTTTCATAATGACAAGGTACCATCCGTTGGAGTAACAAAAATATCCACAAGAGACAACCTTCGATAATGACAAGGCTACCATCCATTGTAGTAAGAAAGATATCGACAACAAACTACCTTCCAAAATGACAAGGCTACCATCCATTGGAATAACAAAAATCTCGACAACAGACTACCTTCCATAATGACAAGGGTACCATCCATTGGAGTAACAAAAATCTCGACAAGAGACAAGCTTCCATAATGACAAGGCTACCATCCATTGGAGTAACAAAAATCTCGACAACAGACTACCTTCCATAATGACAAGGCTACCATCCATTGCAGTAACAAAAATCTCGACAACAGACTACCTTCCATAATGACAAGGCTACCATGCATTATAGTAAGAAAGATATCGACAAGAGACTAACTTCCATAATGACAAGGCAACCATCCATTGGAGTAACAAAGATATCGACAACAAACTAACTTCCATAATGATTAGACTACCATCCATTGGAGTAACAAAAATCTCGACAACATAGTACCTTCCATAATAACAAGGCTACCATCCATTGGAATAACAAAAATCTCGACAACAGACTACCTTCCATAATGACAAGGCTACCAACCATTGGAGTAACAAAAATATCAACAACGGACTACCTTCCATAATGACAAGGCTACCGTCCATTGGAGTAACAAAAATCACGACAACAGACTACCTTCCATAATGACAAGGCTATCATCCATTGGAATAACTAACATCTCAACAACAAACTACCTTCCATAATGACAAGGATACAATCCATTGTAGTAACAAAAATCTCGACAACAGACTACTTTACATAATGACAAGGCTACCAACCATAGGAGTAAAAAAAATCTCAACAACAGAGTTCCTTCCATAATGTCAAGGCTACCATCCATTGGAGTAACAGAAATCACAACAACAGACTACCTTCCTTAATGACAAGACTACCATCCATTGCAGTAAAAAAAATCAAGACAACTGACTACCTTCCATAATGACAAGGCTATCATCCATTGGAATAACTAACATCTCAACAACAAACTACCTTCCATAATGACAAGGATACAATCCATTGTAGTAACAAAAATCTCGACAACAGACTACTTTACATAATGACAAGGCTACCAACCATAGGAGTAACAAAAATCTCAACAACAGACTTCCTTCCATAATGTCAAGGCTACCATCCATTGGAGTAACAGAAATCACAACAACAGACTACCTTCCTTAATGACAAGACTACCATCCATTGCAGTAACAAAAATCAAGACAACTGACTACCTTCCATAATGACAAGGCTACCAACCATTGGAGTAACAAAAATATCAACAACAGACTACCTTCCATAATGACAAGGCTACCATCCATTGGAGTAACAAAAATCACAACAACAAACTACCTTCCATAATGACAAGACTACCATCCATTACAGTAACAAAAATCTCGACAACAGACTACCTTCCATAATGACAAGGCTTCCTTCAAATAGATTAATAAAAATATCGACAATAAACTATCTTCCATAATGAAAAGGCTACCAACCATTGGAGTAACTAAAATCTCGAAAATAGACTACCTTCCATAATGAAAAGGGTACCATCCATTGGAGTAACAAAAATATCAACAAGAGACAACCTTCCATAATGACAAGGCTACCATCCATTGGAGTAACGAAAATCTCGATGACAGACTACCTTCCATAATGACAAGGCTACGATCCATTGGAGTAACAAAAATATCGACAACAGACTACCTTCCATAATGACAAGGCTACAATCCATTGTGGTAACAAAAATCTCGACAACAGCCTACCTTCCATAAAGACAAGGCTACCAACCTTTGGAGTAACAAAAATCTCGACAGCAGACTACCTTCCATAATGACAAGGCTACCATCCATTGCAGTAACAAAAATCTCGACAACAGACTACCTTCCATAATGACAAGGCTACCATGCATTATAGTAAGAAAGATATCGACAAGAGACTAACTTCCATAATGACAAGGCTACCATCCATTGGAGTAACAAAGATATCGACAACAAACTAACTTCCATAATGACTAGACTACCATCCATTGGAGTAACAAAAATCTCGACAACATAGTACCTTCCATAATAACAAGGCTACCATCCATTGGAATAACAAAAATCTCGACAACAGACTACCTTCCATAATGACAAGGCTACCAACCATTGGAGTAACAAAAATCTCAACAACGGACTACCTTCCATAATGACAAGGCTACCATCCATTGGAGTAACAAAAATCACGACAACAGACTACCTTCCATAATGACAAGGCTATCATCCATTGGAATAACTAACATCTCAACAACAAACTACCTTCCATAATGACAAGGATACAATCCATTGTAGTAACAAAAATCTCGACAACAGACTACTTTACATAATGACAAGGCTACCAACCATAGGAGTAACAAAAATATCAACAACAGACTACCTTCCATAATGACAAGGCTACCATCCATTGGAGTAACAAAAATCACGACAACAGACTACCTTCCATAATGACAAGGCTACCATCCATTGGAATAACAAAAATCTCGACAACAGACTACCTTCCATCAAATAGATTAATAAAAATATCGACAATAAACTATCTTCCATAATGAAAAGGCTACCATCCATTGGAGTAACTAAAATCTCGAAAATAGACTACCTTCCATAATGAAAAGGTTACCATCCATTGGAGTAATAAAAATATCCACAAGAGACAACCTTCCATAATGACAAGGCTAACATCCATTCGAGTAACAAAAATCTCGAGAACAGACTACCTTCCATAATGTCAAGGCTACCATCCATTGGAGTAACAAAAATCTCGACAATAGACTACCTTCAATAATGACAAGGCTACCATCCATTTTAGTAAGAAAGATATCGACAACATACTACCTTCCATAATGACAAGGCTACCATCCATTGGAGTAACAAAAATCACGACAACAGACTACCTTCCATAATGACAAGGCTACCATCCATTGGAATAACAAAAATCTCGACAACAGACTACCTTCCATAATGACAAGGCTTCCATCAAATAGATTAATAAAAATATCGACAATAAATTATCTTCCGTAATGAAAAGGCTACCATCCATTGGATTAACTAAAATCTCGAAAATAGACTACCTTCCATAATGAAAAGTTTACCATCCATTGGAGTAAGAAAAATATCCACAAGAGACAACCTTCCATAATGACATGGCTACCATCCATTCGAGTAACAAAAATCTCGATAATAGACTACCTTCCATAATGTCAAGGCTACCATCCATTGGAGTAACAAAAATCTCGACAATAGACTACCTTCCATAATGACAAGGCTACCATCCATTTTAGTAAGAAAGAATCGACAACATACTACCTTCCATAATGACAAGGCTACCATCCATTGGAGTAACAAAAATCACGACAACAGACTACCTTCTATAATGACAAGGCTACCATCCATTGGAATAACAAAAATCTCAACAACAGACTACCTTCCATAATGACAAGGCTTCCATCAAATAGATTAATAAAAATATCGACAATAAACTATCTTCCGTAATGAAACGACTACCATCCATTGGAGTAACTAAAATCTCGAAAATAGACTACCTTACAAAATGAAAAGGGTACCATCCATTAGAGTAACAAAAATATCAACAACAGCCTACCTTCCATAATGACAAGGCTACCAACCATTGGAATAACAAAAAAATCGACAACAGACTACCTTCCATTATGACAAGGCTACCATCCATTGGAGTAACAGAAATCACAAGAACAGACTACCTTCCATAATGACAAGGCTACCATCCATTGTAGTAACAAAAATCTCGACAACAGACTAACTTCCATAATGACTAGGCTACCATCCATTGGAGTAACAAAAATAATGACAACAAACTACCTTCCATATTGATAAGGCTACCATCCATTGGAGTAACAAAAAATTCGACAACAAACTACCTTCCATAATGACAAGGCTACTATCTATTGGAGTAACAAAAATATCAACAACAGACTACCTTCCATAATGAGAAGCCTACCATCCATAGGAGTAACAAAAATCTCGACAACAAACTACCATCCATAATGATTAGGCTACCATTTATTGGAGTAACAAAGATTTCGACAACACACTACCTTACATAATGATAATGCTACCATCCGTTGGAGTAACAAAAATCTTGACAACAGACTACATTCCATAATGACAAGGCTACCATCCATTAGAGTAACAAAAATCTCGACAATAGTTTACCTTCAATAATGATTAGGGTACCATCCATATGAGTAACAAAAATCTCGACAATAGACTACCTTCCATAATGACAAGGCTACCATCCATTGGAGTAACAAAAATATTGACAACAGACTACCTTCCATAATGACAAGGCTACCATCCTTTGGAGTGACAAAAATCGCGACAATAGACTACCTTCCCTAATGACAAGGCTACCATCCATTGGAGTAAAAAAATCACGACAACAGACTACCTTCCATATTGATAAGGCTACCATACATTGGAATAACAAAAATTTCGACAACAAACTACATTCCATAATGACAAGGCTACCATCCATTGGAGTAACAAAAAATTCGACAACAGACTACCTTCCATAATGACAAGGCTACTATCCATTGGAGTGATAAAAATATCGACAACAGACTACCTTCCATAATGAAAAGGCTACCATCCGTAGGAGTAACAAAAATCTCGACAACAAACTACCATCCATAATGACTAGGCTACCATCCATTGGAGTAACAAAGATTTCGACAACACACTACCTTCCATAATGATAATGCTACCATCCATTAGAGTAACAAAAATTTCGACAATAGTCTACCTTCAATTATGACAAGGCTACCATCCATTGGAGTAACAAATATCGCGACAACAGACTACGTTCCATAATGACAAGGCTACCATCCATTGTAGTAACAAAGATATCGACAACATACTACATTCCATAATGACTAGTCTACCATCAATTGGAGTCATAAAAATATCAACAAGAGATAACCTTCCATAATGACAAGGCTACCATCCATTGGAGTAATAAAAATCTCGACAATTGACTATGTTCCATAATGACAAGGCTACCATCCATTGGAGTAAGAAAAATCTTGACATCAGACTACCTTCCATAATGACAAGGGTACCATCCATTGGAGTAACAAAAATATCCACATGACATAACCTTCCATAATGACAAGGCTACCATACATTGTAGTAACAAAAATCTCAACAACAGTCTACTTTCCATAATGACAATGCTACCATCCATTGGAGTAACAAAAATCTCGACAATAGACTACCTTCCATAATGACAAGGTTACCAACCATTGGAGTAACAAAAATATCGACAACAAACTACCTTCCATAATGACAAGGCTACCATCCATTAGAGTAATAAAAATCTCGACAACAGACTACCTTCCATAATGACAAGGCTACCAACCATTGGAGTAACAAAAATCTCAACAACAGACTACCTTCCAAAATGACAAGGCTACCATCCATTGGAGTAACAGAAATCACAACAACAAACTACCTTCCATAATGACAAGACTACCATCCATTGTAGTAACAAAAATCTCGACAACAGACTACCTTTCTTAATGAAAAGGCTACCATCCGTTGTAGTAAGAAAGATATCGACAACATACTACCTTCCATAATGACAAGGCTACCAACCATTGGAGTAACAAAAATCTCAACAAAAGACTACCTTCCATAATGACAAGGCTTCCATCCATTGGAGTAACAAAAATCACAACAACAGACTACCTTCCATAATGACAAGACTACCATCCATTGCAGTAACAAAAATCTCGACAACAGACTACCTTCTATAATGAGAAGGCTACCATCCATTGTAGTAAGAAAGATATCGACAACATACTACCTTTCATTATGACAAGGCTACCATCCATTGGAGTAACAAAAATCACGACAACAGACTACCTTCCATAATGACAAGGCTACCATGCATTGGAATAATAAAAATCTCAACAACAAACTACCTTCCATAATGACAAGGCTTCCATCAAATAGATTAATAAAAATATCGAAAATAAACTATCTTCCATGAAAAGGCTACCATCCATTGGAGTAACTAAAATCTCGAAAATAGACTACCTTCCATAATGAAAATATTACCATCCATTGGAGTAACAAAAATATCCACAAGAGACAACCTTCCATAATGACAAGGCTACCATCCATTCGAGTAACAAAAATCTCGATAACAGACTACCTTCCATAATGTCAAGGCTACCATCCATTGGAGTAACAAAAATCTCAACAACAGACTACCTTCCATAATGACAAGGCTACAATCCATTGGAGTAACAGAAATCACAACAACAAACTGAAGTAGTGAAAAACACAAGAAAGGGGGGTTGAATTGTAAAACTGAAAAACAATGCAATGAACAAGATATTTTTATCCTGGTTCGTTTGATCTCAAACTACTCGAGTCCACCCGTCAAGGTGATTTCGCCTCTCTCCAACGAGGTCTTAATCCACTATATTCAACTGAATATTACAGACTGCTTTAACAACTGCTAAAGCCTTCTTGATGCAAACCACAACCCGGTTTGTCAAGGAAACACTTTCTTACAAAGAAGATAAATCTAAGTGTGTGAATGTTTTCTACAAAACTGTATCACAATTGTGATGTATACACAACTTAAAGCTTAGAAACTAGATTGCTAAACAATGATTGAATAAGAGAATGTGTAGTGTTTAGCAAACTGAGAGAAGGAAGATTATGATCAGCTTTTAGGCGTGTAAAGATTTGGAATGCATTAGCCAATTCAATCTTCAAAGTCTTGTTTATATGGCACTGAGATGTTGAACATTGGAGCAATATTCTTGATTCAATGCTAATAACAAACTTTCCTTATCGAGCAGATCTTGTCTGGAATAAGGCTGTTGGTATTAATTTGCTTTCAATGCATAGTACCGTTGCTTACTTAATGCAAGTTCTGGCTTGGCTCATTCTGACTTTGCTTAGCTGCTGATGAACTGTTGTGTTTCTTTATCAGAGTGTTGAGCGCAGTTCTGTTCATCAGGCTTCAGCATACACGTGAGTTAATCTTCTGATTCTGACATTCTGATATGGAAACTTCTGATGCTGATGTCAAGAACCAAATTTCTGATGCTGATTAGGTGTGATCTTGCTTATACCAATCAAAGTATCTGCAAATCAGAACGTAATAATTTAGGCAGCAGATAGTTCATACATGAATCATATAAATAATATATCTTTTCACTTTGTTATCATCAAAACTTAAACATAGGGTAGTAGATTCAAACTTTGTTCTAACAATCTCCCCCTTTTTGATGATGACAAAAACTAGATATTTTTTAAATGAAAATAACGTGAAAAGGTATCAGAGTAAGAGGTTATCAAAGATAAGGGATAAAAAGATATCAGAGTTGAGAGATACTCCCCCTGAGTTTATTACTTCCCTTTTTGATTACAAGTGTTCTTCAGGATCAGATCTTTTTGCCTTTCTTTGAATCATCAGAGTATCAGAGTCTTTGACTATCGGAAGCTTTAGATCAGCATATCAGAGCAGAGCTTCAGATCAGCGTATCAGAGCTTTTCTTGTCAAAGCTTTGCTTTGGATCAGAGTATCAGAACGGATCAGAGCTTCAGAGCTTTTAGTCTTCAGAGTGTCCAGGAGCTTCCTTGTACCTGTAGACTTTAAGCAAAACAGAAAAAACATTTTCAAGTATAATAGAGTTAGAATGTTTGAGAATTTCTGTCTTAGTTAACCGTTATTGTTTAAAATATCATTCTTGTTCTCCCCCTTTTTGTCAGCAATCAAAAAGTGTAGGTGATGTGCTAAAACAATTAAGATCAGAAAAACTTGTCATATTAAAAGGTTCAGAATCAAACAAAACATATTCAAACAGTACATCATAAAATCAAAGAAAACATGAAAATGACATGAATAAAAAAAAACTAAGGTTGAGGAGGAAAGCGTGTGAACAGGTTCTCCAGCATGGCTTTGATCTGATCAACAGTCTCATTCTGCTTGTGCACCATGCTGGCAACAATGTCAATCTTGCTATCCTGCACATCCATTCTTTCTTTCATCTTCTAGTCGTTTTCATCCATCCTCTGCTGCAGACGCATGTCATTCAGCTTCAGCTCTTCCAGAGTCTGCCTGTCCAAGGCAGCTTGACAAACATCAGAAGTAGGAAGCTTCTGAGAGCTTTCTGCAACATCTTCTGCTTGACTTGCTTCAGCTTGAATGGTCTTGTCTTCTTCTGGTTGCACCTTTGAAGCTAGCTGTTTCTCAGACCAAGGTTCACTATCCAGAGGGAGCACAGCTTCCTGAAGCAGCTGACTTTCAACTTCCTTCAGCAGCTTGCTAAAGTTCTGTTGTGCCTGCTCATAGTTGATATCCTGCAACTTGAGGGCTTCAGCACGTACCCAAAGTCTGAATTGTGACCAGAGCTGGTCAGAGGCAGTTGGGTCAATCATTCTAGGACAGACTTGCTTCAGAGAAGCAATCCATTGCTGCAAACCTGTTTCAAAATTCATAATACCAGAGCCAACATCTGGTTGTTTTGGTTTTGGGATGGCTATTTTGTGTTTCCGATCAGCAAGACGGTCAAGGCTGGTTAAGTCTATGAAGGTCCTGCTGGGGTTTTCGGTGGTTTGCTTGGCAGCTGTTTGTTTTGGAGATGGAGTGGGAGAATCAGAAATTATGATTGGACTGTTTGGTGTTTTAGGAGTATTGGGTGGTGTAGATTCTGGTGAGGATGGCAACTAGGCCATGGTGACTGTTATTCCACATGGCAGCTGGATTTCCAGAGGTTGTGGTTCAGATGATTGAGGTGAATGAGGTTGAGAAGGTGGAGGAGTTTGAGTTTCAGAGTGATGAAACTCAGGTTGAGGTGATGGTGGATGGATTTCTGGTTGAGGAGAGGGAGACGGAATTGCTGGTTGAGGAGAAGTTGTTGGAATTTCTGGTTGTTCAGGGATAAGGGGTTCTTCTGGAATTGATGATAGAGGTTGTTGTTGTTCTGGTTCTTCAGCAGATTGTTGTTGTTCTGGTTGTGGAGGAGGGACAATTTGTGGTTCAGAGTTTGGATTGGCGGAGTGATCAGAAGTGTGTTGATCAATGTCAGACAGCACTTTGTCAATTGCTGATGTTGTTGAGATTGTTGGTTTGGGATGTTTGGTTCTGGATCTTCTGAGTTTTAATGCCTCAGAAGCGTCATCTTCTGGTTCAGTTTCATCTATTGTTGGGATGGGGATTGAGATTCTATGAGAGGTTGGAGGTGGAATAGATGCTGGAATAGTAGAAGAATTTAAAACAAAAGCAACAGATAAATTACCTCTTTTCTTGGGTGTCTGCTGGGATGATCCTTCTGAAGGTGCCTTCCTCTTCTTCGTCTTCTTTAGAATCACTTCTGGTTGAGGTTGATGCAGATTTTGATAATCAGATTTGGATCTGTACCATCTGCCTTGCACGCGTCTAAGTATCTGAGAACCACCTCTGGTTTAGATTCTATCTCAGAAAATAAAGGAAAGTCACTCAGTGGAACTCTTCAGCTGGTGATATCAGCAATAGGAGTAGCTCTGGGTTCCTTTTTGATATTCTCTATCAACTTCATTTTCTTCAAGTTCTTCGCGTTCAGAGGCTTCCCAACTGTTGGTTCAATGGTGCTTAACTCTTGAGCTTCTATCAGATGCTCTATCAGCCTATTCTCTGTCAGAATATCTGATATCAACCTTCCAAAGGGTATACAATCCCTCTTTGTTCTTTCTTCTTCCCTGGTTTCCTTCACACTTGTTCTGAGGTGGTTGAACAGAAGATGAGCCAAGTTGATTTTTACCTTCTGATCGATAAAGTAGATCAGAAACTGCTGATCCACATTTATGTAATCAGGTGAACTAGTTGGCTTCCTATGGTTGAAGCACCCCAGAATTATCTTTGCCCAAACTCTGTGATGATCCTTCAGATCTTTGATCTTGCTGCTGGGCACCCCATGGGTGAAAATCCTTTCAGCTATCACGCCCACGTCAGCACATCTCTCAGCCATATCAATACAGCGGACGCCACCGCCCTTGTAACCGATTAACCTTGCTATGTGATCCTCAGTGATCACAATCTTCTTCCCCATAACAAAGGAGGTGACTAGATGCGTTGAAGCCTTCGCATGAATCCAGAACTCCTTGACTAACATAGGGAATGTTGGTCCAACCATCCTGTCAAAATACCTTTCCCATTTCTGTGCCCTAACTTCTTCTGTTAGGTCAAAACCGTACTCCTTCAAGCTTCCAAAATCAATGATCAATTCAGATAACACTTCAAGATTCTTCACAGGAGTGAGGAGTGTTCTTAATGGCACTTGATACTGTTCAGATGATGCTTTCTTCTGAGGACCTGCAGAAGCACTGCTGGAGGTTGCCATGTTCACACTAAAAGATTTTGAGAAGAAACTGAGAAAAAGGGTTTTGTAAGAGATGAACACAGAAAAATGCAGAGAATGCTTGAGAATTAGTGAGAAACTTTAAAGAATTAGAATGAGAGGTTAATGTGTTTAAATAGAGTTCAGAATATTTTGAAAAAATAAACGTTTTTAAGAAAGAGAAAAATCATGATTGCATTTTAAAAGCATGATTACTTTTATTAAATGCTTGCTGATTTTGGGGGATTTTAGAAAGATACTTAAAAACGATTACCAGACATGTGTCTCAATGCACCCAATCAGCGTTTTGCCTTCTCAGAAGCGTGCACGCGTTCTACTTCAGAGATTTGCTGATGATTGGATGACACTTGTTTGATGTAGTGATCAGCACGTCTGTCTTTGAGCTTAGACTCTCAGATCTTTAGACTTGCATCTGATACAATCTGCATGTTCTATCTTTCTGAAAGAAGATTGATCAGAAGTTCACAGTAAAACAATTACATTCTGAAGGTAAATATATGGAATTAAAACATTTTCACTCTGGGCAGACTTTCATGCTGAGATGTTTCAGAATGAAATTAAACCTATTTTCTAAAAGGGGTTTAGTAAAGATATCAGCCCATTGAGGGTCTGTATCTATAAATTTTAAGTTCAAAATTCCTTTCTGAATATAGTCCCTAATGAAGTGATATTTTATTTCTATATGCTTAGCTCTAGAATGTAAAATGGGATTCTTACTTAAGCAAATAGCAGAAGTATTATCACAGAGTATAGGAATGTTACTCTCAAAAATATGGAAGTCTTCAAGCTGACTTTTCATCCAGAGCATTTGTGTGCTACATCCTGCTGCTGCTATGTACTCAGCTTCTGCTGTTGATAGCGCAATTGTTGATTGCCTTTTGCTGGACCAAGAGATCAGATTTTCTCCCAGAAACTGGAAGCTTCCAGAAGTACTTTTACGCTCCACTCTGTCTCCAGCAAAATCAGCATCGCAGTAGCCTACTAAGCTGTAATCACTAGATTTTCTATAAAATAAACCCAGATTAGTAGTACCTTTCAGATACTTGAAAATTCGCTTAACAGCTGTTAAGTGAGATTCTCTAGGATCTGATTGGAATCTAGCACAGATATAAACACTGAATAATATGTCAGGTCTTGAAGTAGTCAGATAGAGGAGAGAACCAATCATACCTCTGTAGACTTTCTATTCTACATTTTTGCTTACCTCTTCTCTTTCCAGAATGCACGTGGGATGCATTGGAATCTTTGATGGCTTACATTCTGAGAGGTCAAATTTCTTCAGAAGATCTCTGATGTATTTTCTCTGATGAATGTAAGTTCCCTCTGGAGTTTGATTGACCTGAATTCCTAGAAAGAATTTCAGTTCCCCCATGAGGCTCTTCTCAAATTCTTCCTGCATACACTTAGCAAATTTTCTTCCAAGAGAAGGATTAGTAGAACCAAAAATAATATCATCAACATAAATAAGACAGACTAAGATGTCATTCTTAACTGATTTACAAAATAGAGTAGTGTCCACTTTCCCTCTGGTGAATTCATTTTCTAATAGAAATTTACTTAGCCTTTCATACCAAGCTCTGGGAGCTTGTTTCAGACAATATAGTGACTTCTTTAGTTTGAAAACATGTTCTAGATGTTTTGTATTTTCAAAACCAGGGGTTGGTGTACATAAACTTTCTTCTTCTATATAACCATTTAAGAATGCACTTTTGACATCCATCTGATACAGAGTGATGCCTCTATTAACAGCAAATGAAATTAAAAGTCTGATAGATTCTAACCTGGCGACTGGAGCAAAGGTTTCTGTATACTTTATCCCCTCTTGCTGACTATAACCTTGTGCAACCAATCGTGCCTTGTTTCTGATGACTTTACCTTGTTCATTTAGCTTGTTTCTGAACACCCATCTTGTTCCAATGACGTTGAATCCTTTTGGTCTAGGAACGAGATCCCATACGTCGTTTCTGGTGAATTGATTCAGCTGTTCTTGCATTTCCAGAATCCAGTCATTATCCAAAAGTGCTTCATCAATAGAAGAAGGTTCAATCAGAGATACAAGTCCCATGAGAGTTTCTTCAGAGTTTTTGAAGCTTGCTCTTGTTCTGATCGGATCTTCCTTTCTTCCTAAGATAGTCTCTTCTGGGTGATCCAAGCTGCTTCTGGGTAATCTCTTCTGAGGTTGATCAGCAGCTGTTGTAGGATTGCTAGCAGTGCTCCTTTCAGACGTTGAAGGAGTGTCTGTGTTGAGAGCTTCTGATGACTTGTCTTTAGAACCTATAAATTCAATTTCCATACCTGCAAAAACTTTATTCTGCTTTGACTTTTCAGAGTCAAGCTTATCATCAAAACGAACACTGATTGATTCTTCCACAATCTGTGTTTCTGTATTGTATACTCTGTACCCTCTTGAGCGTTTAGAGTATCCTAACATATTACACTTCTGTGCTTTAGAGTCAAACTTGTTCAAATAATTCTTTGTATTTAATATAAAGCAAGTACATCCAAATGGATGAAAATATGAAATGTTGGGCTTTCTGTTCTTCCACAATTCATATGGAGTCTTTTCCAGAATAGGTCTTATTGAGATTCTATTCTGAATGTAGCACGCTGTGTTTATTGCCTCTGCCCAGAAGGTCTTAGCAACGTTTGTCTCATTGATCATGGTTCTGGCCATTTCTTGCAATGTTCTGTTCTTTCGTTCTACAACTCCATTTTGTTGGGGAGTTCTAGGACAAGAGAAATCATGCAGAATGCCTCTGTCATTAAAGAATGACTCAAAATATTTGTTTTCAAATTCTCCACCATGATCACTTCTAACTTTAACGATTCTAAGATCCTTTTCATTCTGAACTTGGTTACAGAAGGTAACAAACACAGAGTGTGACTCGTCCTTGTGTCTTAAGAACTTTACCCATGTCCATCTGCTATAGTCATCTACGATTACTAACCCGTACTTCTTGCCACTGACTGAAGCAATTTTAACTGGTCCAAATAAGTCAATGTGCAGAAGTTCTAATGGCTTAGAGGTAGAAACAACATTTTTGGAAAAAGAAGGTTTTGCAAACTTGCCTTTCTGACATGCTTCACACAGAGCATCTGAATTGAACTTCAAATTAGGAAGTCCTCTGACCAGATTGAGTTTGTTAATCTGAGATATTCTTCTCATACTAACATGCCCCAATCTTCTGTGCCAGATCCACTGCTCGTTGTTAACAGACAAAAGGCATTTTACATTCTGACTCTTTAGTTCAGAAGGTTTGATTTTGTAAATGTTGTTTTTCTTCTTACCATTAAACAGGATAGTCCCATCTTTCTGACTAACAGCTTTACATGATTTTTGATTAAAGATTATATCATAACCGTTATCACTTAATTGACTTATGGATAACAGATTATGCATCAATCCATCTACTAGCAGAACATTATTAATAGAGGGAAGATTTCCATTACCTACAGTTCCAGAGCCAATTATCTTTCCCCTCTGATTACCTCCAAAACCAACATGGCCTCCAGGCTTAAGTTCTAGGATTTGGAACATATGCCTTCTTCCTGTCATGTGTCGCGAGCAGCCAGAGTCCAGGTACCATGACTGGTGTTTCTGACTTGCTGCTAAAGATATCTGCAACATGTATTATTTTATCCTTAGGTACCCAGATTTTGTTGGGTCCTGATTTGTTAGTTTTACTAAAACTCTGGTTGAATTTTGGTTTCACAGAGTGCTTACTGCTAGTGTATTTAATATCATGTGTGTGACCATACACAAAATGTGAATTCAGAGGAGTGTGTTTAATGGTTAAGTCCATGACATTCTTTGGTGTAGGAACCTTACCTTGGTATCCTATTCCTTTCCTGCCGTTTCTGCTAACTCCATAGATCATTGAAGCCATTTTGCTTCTATCTATGCTTTTAGCGAGGAACTTCTGGAAACTGTGATCATACTCCTTGATGATCTCATCAGCGTTGCTGGGAGTTTCAGAAATTGGTTCCTTCTGAGAGTTTTGTAAAGTGTTTTCTAATTTTGAAATCTTATTTCTCAGCTCAGAATTCTCCAATTTGAGACTCTCAGTCTTATTAGAGTCAGATTCAAGATTCCTTTTCAGGTCTCTGAATTTAACTCTAATTTGCTGATACCGTTCCAGAATCTCATTAAGGCTTTCAGCAAGTTCAGCCTTGGTAAAGTTAACAACAAAGTTAGGAAATACCTCTTCAGTATCTGATTCTGAGTCTGATTCAGAAGCTTCACTATCTTCTGAGATGTTAGCCATGAGAGCTATGTTTGCCCTCTCATCATCTGATTCTGAGTCAGCTTCAGACGAGTCAGAGTCATCTCATGTAGCCATGAGACTTTTCTTCTTCTCTCTTCCAAACTTCTTTTTGGGCTTTTCCCTCTGAAGCTTTGGGCAGTCACTCTTATAGTGTCCTTGCTCATTGCACTCATAACAGATGATGTCCTTGGTGTTTGGCTTTTTGCTACTAGAGGAGCCTTTAGATCTTCTGTATCCAGAGGAAGAATCTGTCCTTCTGTATCTGGAAGAAGACTCGTTCTGATCAGATCTTCTGGGATTCCTGAACTTCCTTTATCTTTGCTTCCACAGTTGATTTACTCTTCTGGAGAGGAGGGATAATTCGTCTTCTTCTGATGAGGATCCATCAGATGTTTCTTCAACTGCGTGCAAAACTTTAGACTCAGATTTTTTGTTAGATTTTAATGCTAAAGGCTTACCTTGCTTCTGAGGCTCGTCAGCTTCTAGCTCTATCTCATGACTTCTGAGGGAGCTGATAAGTTCCTCCAGAGTGATTTTGTTGAGATCTTTAGCTAGCTTCAGAGCTATAACCATTGGTCTCCACTGCTTGGGTAAACTTCTGATGATTTTCTTGACATGGTCAGCAGTAGAGTATCCTTTGTCCAGAACCTTGAGACCAGCTACCAGAATCTGGAATCTTGAGAACATTGTTTCAATGGATTCAGATTCTTCCATTTTGAACGCCTCATACTTCTGAATAAGAGCCATAGCTTTAGTTTCTTTGACCTGAACGTTGCCCTCATGCGTCATTATGAGTGAGTCAAAAATGTTCTTTGTTGTGTGTCTGTTGGAGATCTTTTCATATTCAGTATAGGAGAT
Organism: Vicia faba; assembly: GCA_948472305.1. NCBI lineage: Eukaryota > Viridiplantae > Streptophyta > Magnoliopsida > Fabales > Fabaceae > Vicia > Vicia faba. The sequence goes on from OX451739.1 coordinate 658,762,863, forward strand.
GGCGCTGAGGAGGATGGTTCTGGCCTTGTGGTGATTCTTGAAGTCACGCTTTTGTTGGTCAGACATTGTTTTTCTATCAATCTTCTGATCGCTTGCATTCACAGGGTGCGTGTATCCATCTGTCACCATATCCCACAGATCAGCATCATGTGCCAGAAACAAGCTTTCAATTCTGTCTTTCCAGTAATCAAAGTTTTCTCCATCAAAGACTGGAGGTTTGCCGCTGAATCTGTCTTTGTCCTCATTGTTGTCATTGCTGGTGTGAGAATAGTTTCCTGCCATTGTGTTTTTCTGACGCTGGATCTTGTACTGACACGGTTAAGTGTTTTAGCTCAGAACCAGGCGCTCTGATGCCAATTGAAGTAGTGAAAAACACAAGAAGGGGGGGTTGAATTGTAAAACTGAAAAACAATGCAATGAACAAGATATTTTTATCCTGGTTCGTTTGATCTCAAACTACTCCAGTCCACCCGTCAAGGTGATTTCGCCTCTCTCCAACGAGGTCTTAATCCACTATATTCAACTGAATATTACAGACTGCTTTAACAACTGCTAAAGCCTTCTTGATGCAAACCATAACCCGGTTTGTCAAGGAAACACTTTCTTACAAAGAAGATAAATCTAAGTGTGTGAATGTTTTCTACAAAACTGTATCACAACTGTGATGTATACACAACTTAAAGCTTAGAAACTAGATTGCTAAACAACGATTGAATAAGAGAATGTGTAGTGTTTAGCAAACTGAGAGAAGGAAGATTATGATCAGCTTTTAGGCGTGTAAAGATTTGGAGAGCATTAGCCAATTCAATCTTCAAAGTCTTGTTTATATAGCACTGAGATGTTGAACGTTGGAGCAATATTCTTGATTTAATGCTAATAACAAACTTTCCTTATCGAGCAGATCTTGTTTGGAATGAGGCCGTTAGTATTAATTTGCTTTCAATGCACAATACCGTTGCTTACTTAATGCAAGTTCTGGCTTGGCTCATTCTGACTCTGCTTAGCTGCTGATGAACTGTTGTGTTTCTTTATCAGAGTGTTGAGCGCAGTTTTGTTCATCAGGCTTCAGCATACACGTGAGTTAATCTTCTGATTCTGACATTCTTATATGGCAACTTCTGATGCTGATGTCAAGAACCAAATTTCTGATGCTGATTAGGTGTGATCTTGCTTATACCAATCAGAGTATCTGAAAATCAGAGCGTAATAATTTAGGCAGCAGATAGTTCATACATGAATCATATAAATAATATATCTTTTCACTTTGTTATCATCAAGACTTAAACATAGGGTTGTAGATTCAAACTTTGTTCTAACACAAACTACCTTCCATAATGACAAGACTACCATCCATTGCAGTAACAAAAATCTCAACAACAGACTACCTTCCATAATGAAAAGGCTACCATCCATTGTAGTAAGAAAGATATCGACAACATACTACCTTCCATAATGACAAGGCTACCAACCATTGGAGTAACAAAAATCTCAACAACAGACTACCTTCCATAATGACAAGGCTTCCATCCATTGGAGTAACAAAAATCACAACAACAGACTACCTTCCATAATGACAAGACTACCATCCATTGCAGTAACAAAAATCTCGACAACAGACTACCTTCCATAATGACAAGGCTACCATCCATTGTAGTAAGAAAGATATCGACAACATACTACCTTTCATTATGACAAGGCTACCATCCATTGGAGTAACAAAAATCACGACAACAGACTACCTTCCATAATGACAAGGCTACCATCCATTGGAATAATAAAAATATCGACAACAAACTACCTTCCATAATGACAAGGCTTCCATAAAATAGATTAATAAAAATATCGAAAATAAACTATCTTCCATAATGAAAAGGCTACCATCCATTGGAGTAACTAAAATCTCGAAAATAGACTACCTTCCATAATGAAAAGGTTACCATCCATTGGAGTAACAAAAATATCCACAAGAGACAACCTTCCATAATGACAAGGCTACCATCCATTCGAGTAACAAAAATCTCGATAACAGACTACCTTCCATAATGTCAAGGCTACCATCCATTGGAGTAACAAAAACCTCGACAATAAACTACCTTCCATAATGATAAGGCTACCATCCATTATAGTAAGAAAGATATCGACAACATACTACCTTCCATAATGACAAGGCTACCATCCATTGGAGTAACAAAAATCACGATAACAGACTAGCTTCCATAATGACAAGGCTACCATCCATTGGAATAACAAAAATCTCAACAACAAACTACCTTCCATAATGAAAAGGCTTCCATCAAATAGATTAATAAAAATATCGACAATAAACTATCTTCCATAATGAAAAGGCTACCATCCATTGGAGTAACTAAAATCTCGAAAATAGACTACCTTCCAAAATGAAAAGGGTACCATCCATTGGAGTAACAAAAATATCCACAAGTGACAACCTTCTATAATGACAAGGCTACCATCCATCCGAGTAACAAAAATCTCGATAACAGACTACCTTCCATAATGTCAAGGCTACCATCCATTGCAGTAACCAAAATCTCGACAACAGACTACCTTCCATAATGACAAGGCTACCATCCATTGTGGTAACGAAAATCTCGATAACAGCCTACCTTCCATAATGACAAGGCTACCAACCATTGGAATAACAAAAATATCGACAACAGACTACCTTCCATAATGACAAGGCTACCATCCATTGGAGTAACAGTAATCACAAGAACAAACTACCTTCCATAATGACAAGGCTACCATCCATTGCAGTAACAAAAATCTCGACAACAGAATAACTTCCATAATGACTAGGCTACCATCCATTGGAGTAACAAAAATATCGATAACACACTACCTTCCATAATGACAAGGCTACCATCCATTAGAATAACAAAAATATCGACAACAGACTACCTTCCATAATGACAATGCTACAATCCATTGTAGTAACAAAAATCTTGACAACATACTACCTTCCATAATGACAAGGCTACCATCCATTGGAGTAACAAAAATCTCGACAACAAACTACCTTCCATAAATATAAGGCTACCATCCATTGGAGTAACAAAAAATTCGACAACAAACTACCTTCCATAATGATAAGGCTACTATCTATTGGAGTAACAAAAATATCGACAACAGACTACCTTCCATAATGAGAAGCCTACCATCCATAGGAGTAACAAAAATATCGACAACAAACTACCATCCATAATGACTAGGCTACCATCCATTGGAGTAACAAAGATTTCGACAACACACTACCTTCCATAATGATAATGCTACCATCCATTGGAGTAAGAAAAATCTTGACAACAGACTACATTCCATAATGACAAGGCTACCATCCATTAGAGTAACAGAAATCTCGACAATAGTTTACCTTCAATAATGATTAGGGTACCATCCATTGGAGTAACAAAAATCTTGACAACAGACTACCTTCCATAATGACAAGGATACCATCCATTGGAGTAACAAAATCACGACAACAGACTACCTTCCATATTGATAAGGCTACCATACATTGGAATAACAAAAATATCGACAACAAACTACGTTCCATAATGACAAGGCTTCCATCCATTGGAGTAACAAAAAATTCGACAACAGACTACCTTCCATAATGACAAGGCTATTACCCATTGGAGTGACAAAAATATCGACAACAGACTACCTTCCATAATGAAAAGCCTACCATCCATAGGAGTAACAAAAATCTCGACAACAAACTACCATCCATAATGACTAGGCTACCATCCATTGGAGTAACAAAGATTTCGACAACACACTACCTTCCATAATGATAATGCTACCATCCGTTGGAGTAACAAAAATCTTAACAACAGACTACATTCCATAATGACAAGGCTACCATCCATTAGAGTAACAAAAATCTCGACAATAGTCTACCTTCAATTATGACAAGGCTACCATCCATTGGAGTAACAAAAATCTCGACAACAGACTACGTTCCATAATGACAAGGCTACCATCCATTGTAGTAACAAAGATATCCACAACATACTACATTCCATAATGACAAGTCTAGCATCCATTGGAGTCACAAAAATATCCAAATGAGACAACCTTCCATAATGACAAGGCTTCCATCCATTGGAGTAATAAAAATCTCGACAATTGATTATGTTCCATAATGAAAAGGCTACCATCCATTGGAGTAAGAAAAATCTTGACATCAGACTACCTTCCATAATGACAAGGGTACCATCCATTGGTGTAACAAAAATATCCACATGAGACAACCTTCCATAATGACAAGGCTACCATACATTGTAGTAATAAAAATATCCACATGAGACAACCTTCCATAATGACAACGCTACCATCCATTGGAGTAACAAAAATCTCGACAATAGACTACCTTCCATAATGACAAGGCTACCAACCATTGGAGTAACAAAAATATCGACAACAAACTACCTTCCATAATGACAAGGCTACCATCCATTAGAGTAACAAAAATCTCGACAACAGACTACCTTCCATAATGACAAGGCTATCATCATTTGGAGTAATGAGAATATCAACAAGAGACTACCTTCAATAATGACAAGGCTACCATGCATTGGAGTAATGAAAATATCAACAAGAGACTACCTTCCATAATGACAAGGCTACCATCCATTGGAGTAACAAAAATATTGCCAACAGACTACCTTCCATAATGACAAGGCTACCATCCATTGGAGTGACAAAAATCTCGACAATAGACTACCTTCCATAATGACAAGGCTACCATCCATTGGAGTAACAAAAATATCGACAACAGACTACCTTCCATAATGACAAGGCTACCATCCTTTGCAGTGACAAAAATCTCGACAATAGACTACCTTCCATAATGACAAGGCTACCATCCATTGGAGTAACAAAATCTCGACAACAGACTACCTTCCATAATGACAAGGCTAATATCCATTGGAGTAACAAAAATCTCAACAACAAACTTCCTTCCATAATGATAAGGCTACCATCCAGTGGAATAACGAAAATATCGACAACAAACTACGTTCCATAATGACAAGGCTACCATCCATTGGAGTTACAAAAATTTCGACAATAGACTACCTTTCATAATGACAAGGCTACCATCCATTGGAGTAACAAAAATATTTCCAACAGACTACCTTCCATAATAACAAGGCTACCATCCATTGGAGTGACAAAAATCTCGACAATAGACTACCTTCCATAATGACAAGGCTACCATCCATTGGAGTAACAAAAATATTGACAACAGACTACCTTCCATAATGACAAGGCTACCATCCTTTGGAGTGACAAAAATCTCGTCAATACACTACCTTCCATAATGACAAGGCTACCATCCATTGGAGTAACAAAATCTCGACAACAGACTACCTTCCATAATGACAAGGCTAATATCCATTGGAGTAACAAAAATCTCAATAACAAAACTACCTTCCATAATGATAAGGCTACCATCCATTAGAGTAACAAAAATCGAGACAACAAACTACCTTCCATAATGACAAGGCTACCATCCATTGGAGTAACAAAAATCTTGACAACAGACTACCTTCCATAATGACAAGGCTACCATCCATTAGAGTAACAAAAATCTCGACAACAGACTACCTTCCATAATGACAAGGCTATCATCCATTGGAGTGACAAAAATCTCGACAATAGACTACCTTCCATAATGACAAGGCTACCATCCATCGGAGTAATGAAAATATCAACAAGAGACTACCTTCCATAATGACAAGGCTACCATGCATTGGAGTAATGAAAATATCAACAAGGGACTACCTTCCATAATGTCAAGGCTACCATCCATTGGAGTAAGAAAAATCTCACCAACAGACTACCTTCCATAATGACAAGGCTACCATCCATTAGAGTGACAAAAATTGGGTCAATAGACTGCCTTCCATAATGACAAGGCTACCATCCATTGGAGTAACAAAAATATCGACAACAAACAACCTTCCATAATTATAAGGCTACCATCCATTGGAATAACGAAAATATCGACAACACACTTCCTTCCATAATGATAATGCTACCATCCGTTGGAGTAAAAAAATTCTTGACAACAAACTATCTTCCATAATGACAAGGCTACCATCCATTGGAGTAACAAAAATCTCGACAATAGACTAGCTTCCATAATGAAAAGCCTACCATCCATTGGGGTAACAAAAATCTTGACAAGAAACTACCTTCCATAATGACTAGGCTACTATCCATTGGAGTAACAAAGATATCGACAACAGACAACATTCCATAATAACAATGCTACCATCCATTGGAGTAACAAAAATCTTGACAACAGACTACCTTCCATAATGACAAGGCTACCATCCATTAGAGTAACAAAAATCTCGACAACAGACTACCTTCCATAATGACAAGGCTACCATGCATCGGAGTGAAAAAAATCTCGACAATAGACAACCTTCCATAATGACAAGGCTTCCATCCATTGGAATAATGAAAATATCAACAAGAGACTACCTTCCATAATGACAAGGCTACCATGCATTGGAGTAATGAAACTATCAACAATAGACTACCTTCCATAATGAAAAGGCTACCATTAATTGGAGTAACAAAAATCTCGCCAACAGAGTACCTTCCATAATGACAAGGCTACCATCCATTGGAGTGACAAAAATCTCGTCAATAGACTGCCTTTCATAATGACAAGGCTACCATCCATTGGAGTAACTAAAATATCAACAAAAAACTATGTTCCATAAAGACAAGGTTGTTATCCATTGGAGTAACAAAAATTTCGACAACAAACTACCTTCCATAATGACAAGGCTACCATCCATAGGAGTAACAAAAATCTCGACAAAAAACTACCATCCATAATGACTAGGCTACCATACATTGGAGTGACAAAAATCTCGGCAATAGAATACCTTCCATAATGACTTGGCTACCATCCATTAGAGTAACAAAGAAATCGACAACAGACTACCTTCTATAATGACAAGGCTACCAGACATTGTAATAACAAAAATCTCGACAACAAACTACCTTCAATAATGAAAAGGCTACCATCCATTGGAGTGACAAAAATCTCGACAATAGACTACCTTACATAATGACAAGGATACCATCCATTAGAGTAACAAATATCTAGACAACAAACTACCTTCCATAATTACAAGGCTACCAACCATTGGAGTAACAAAAATATCAAGAGACTACCTTCCATAATGAGAAGGCTACCATCCATTGGAGTAACAAAAATCTCGCCAACAGACTACCTTCCATAATGACAAGGCTATCATCCATTGGAGTGAAAAAAATCTCGACAATAGACTACCTTCCATAATGACAAGGCTACCATCCATTGGAGTAACAAAAATATCGACAAGAGACTACCTTCCATAATGACAAGGCTACATCCTTTGGAGTGACAAAAATCTCGACAATAGACTACCTTCCATATTGATAAGGCTACCATCCATTGGAGTAAAAAAATCTCGGCAACAGACTACCTTGCATAATGAGAAGCCTATTATCCATTGGAGTAACAAAAATTTCGACAACAAACTACCTTCCATATTGATAAGGCTACCATACATTGGAATAACAAAAAAATCGACAACAAACTACGTTCCATAATGACAAGCCTAGCATCCATTGTAGTAACAAAGATATCGACAACATACTACATTCCATAATGACAAGTCTACCATCCATTGGAGTCACAAAAATATCCACAAGAGACATCTTTCCATAATGACATGGCTTCCATCCATTGGAGTAATAAAAATCTCGACAATTGACTATGTTCCATAATGACAAGGCTACCATCCATTGGAGTAAGAAAAATCTTTACATCAGACTACCTTCCATAATGACAAGGGTACCATCCATTGGAGTAACAAAAATATCCACAAGAGACAACCTTCCATAATGACAAGTCTACCATACGTTGTAATTACAAAAATCTCAACAACAATCTACTTTCCATAATGACAACTCTACCATCCATTGGAGTAACAAAAATCTCGACAATAGACTACCTTCCATAATGACAAGGCTACCAACCATTGGAGTAAGAAAAATCTCGACAACAAACTACCTTCCATAATGACAAGGCTACCATCCATTAGAGTAAATAAAATCTCAACAACAGACTACCTTCCATAATGACAAGGCTACGATCCATTAGAGTAACAAAAATCTCGACAACAGACTACCTTCCATAATGACAAGGCTATCATCCATTGGAGTAATGAGAATATCAACAAGAGACTACCTTCCATAATGACATGGCTACCATCCATTGGAGTAACAAAAATATTGCCAACAGACTACCTTCCATAATGACAAGGCTACCATCCATTGGAGTGACAAAAATATCGACAATAGACTACCTTCAATAATGACAAGGCTACCATCCATTGGAGTAACAAAAATATCGACAACAGACTACCTTGCATAATGACAAGGCTACCATCCTTTGGAGTAACAAAAATCTCGACAATAGACTACCTTCCATAATGACAAGGCTACCATCCATTGGAGTAACAAAATCATGACAACAGACTACCTTGCATAAAGACAAGGCTACTATCCATTGGAGGAACAAAAATCTCGACAACAAACAACCTTCCATAATGACAAGGCTACCATCCATTAGAGTAACAAAAATGTCGACAACAAACTACCTTCCATAATGACGAGGCTACCAGCCATTGGAGTGACAAAAATCTCGATAATAGACTACCTTTCATAATGACAAGGCTACCATCCATTGGAGTAACAAAAAATATCGACAACGCACTAGCTTCCATAATGACAAGGCTACCATCCTTTGGAGTGACAAAAATCACGACAATAGACTACCTTCCATAATGACAAGGCTACCATCCATTGGAGTAACAAAATCTCGACAACAGACTACCTTTTATAATGACAAGGCTAATATCCATTGGAGTAACAAAAATCTCAACAACAAACTACCTTCCATAATGATAAGGCTACCATCCATTGGAATAACGAAAATATCGACAACAAACTACGTTCCATAATGACAAGGCTACCATCCATTGGAGTAAGAAAAATATCGACAACAGACTATCTTCCATAATGACAAGGCTACCATCCATTGGAGTAACAAAAATATTGACAACAGACTAGCTTCCATAATGAAAAGCCTACCATCCATTGGAGTAACAAAAATCTCGACAAGAAACTACCTTCCATAATGACTAGGCTACTATCCATTGGAGTAACAAAGATATCGACAACAGACTACCTTCCATAATCACAATGCTGCTATCCATTGGAGTAACAAAAATCTTGACAATAGACTACCTTCCATAATGACAAGGATACCATCCATTAGAGTAACAAAAATCTCGACAACAGACTACATTCCATAATCACAAGGCTACCATGCATTGGAGTAATGATAATATCAACAAGAGATTACCTTCCATAATGACAAGGCTACCATCCATTGGATTAACAAAAATCTCGCCAACAGACTACTATCCATAATGACAAGGCTACCATCCTTTGAAGTGCCAAAAATCTCGACAATAGACTACCTTCCATAATGACAAGGCTACCATTCATTGGAGTAACAAAAATATCGATAATAGACTACCTTCCATAATGACAAGGCTATATCCTTTCGAGTGAATAAAATCTCGACAATAGACTACCTTCCATATTGATAAGGCTACCATCCATTGGAGTAACAAAATCTCAGCAACAGACTACCTTGCATAATGACAAGCCTACTATCCATTGGAGTAACAAAAATCTCGACAACAAACTACCTTCCATATTGATAAGGATACCATACGTTGGAATAACAAAAATATCGACAACAAACTACGTTCCATAATGACAAGGCTACCATCCATTAAATTAATAAAATCTCGACAACAAACTACCTTCCATAATGATAAGGCTACCATCCATTGGAATAACGAAAATATCGACAACACACTACCTTCCATAATGATAATGCTACCATCCGTTGGAGTAAAAAAATTCTTGACAACAGACTATCTTCCATAATGACAAGGCTACCATCCATTGGAGTAACAAAAATCTCGACAAAAGACTAGCTTCCATAATGAAAAGCCTACCATCCATTGGGGTAACAAAAATCTCGACAAGAAACTACCTTCCATAATGACTAGGCTACTATCCATTGAAGTAACAAAGATATCGACAACAGACTACCTTCCATAATGACAATGCTACCATCCATTGGAGTAACAAAAATCTTGACAACAGACTACCTTCCATAATGACAAGGATACCATCCATTAGAGTAACAAAAATCTCGACAACAGACTACCTTCCGTAATCACAAGGCTACCATGCATTGGAGTAATGATAATATCAACAAGAGATTACCTTCCATAATGACAAGGCTACCATCCATTGGAGTAACAAAAATCTCGCCAACAGACTACTATCCATAATGACAAGGCTACCATCCATTGAAGTGCCAAAAATATCGACAATAGACTACCTTCCATAATGACAAGGCTACCATCCTTTGGAGTAACAAAAATCTCTACAATAGACTACCTTCCATAATGACAAGGCTACCATCCATTGGAGTAACAAAATCATGACAATAGACTACCTTGCATAATGACAAGGCTACTATCCATTGGAGTAATAAAAATCTCGACAACAAACAACCTTCCATAATGTCAAGGCTACCATCCATTGGAGTAACAAAAATCTCGACAATAGACTACCTTCCATAATGATAAGGCTACCATCCATTGTAGTAAGAAAGATATCGACAACATACTACCTTCCATAATGACAAGGTTACCATCCATTGGAGTAACAAAAATCACGATAACAGACTACCTTCCATAATGACAAGGCTACCATCCATTGGAATAACAAAAATCTCAACAACAAACTACCTTCCATAATGACAAGGCTTCCATCAAATAGATTAATAAAAATATCGACAATAAACTATCTTCCATAATGAAAAGGCTACCATCCATTGGAGTAACTAAAATCTCGAAAATAGACTACCTTCCAAAATGAAAAGGGTACCATCCATTGGAGTAACAAAAATATCCACAAGTGACAACCTTCTATAATGACAAGGCTACCATCCATTCGAGTAACAAAAATCTCGATAACAGACTACATTCCATAATGTCAAGGCTACCATCCATTGGAGTAACAAAAATCTCGACAACAGACTACCTTCCATAATGACTAGGCTACCATCCATTGTGGTAACGAAAATCTCGATAACAACCTACCTTCCATAATGACAAGGCTACCAACCATTGGAATAACAAAAATATCGACAACAGACTACCTTCCAAAATGACAAGGCTACCATCCATTGGAGTAACAGTAATCACAAGAACAAACTACCTTCCATAATGACAAGGCTACCATCCATTGTAGTAACAAAAATCTCGACAACAGAATAACTTCCATAATGACTAGGCTACCATCCATTGGAGTAACAAAAATATCGACAACACACTACCTTCCATAATGACAAGGCTACCATCCATTAGAATAACAAAAATATCGACAGCAGACTACCTTCCATAATGACAATGCTACAATCCATTGTAGTAACAAAAATCTCGACAACATACTACCTTCCATAATGACAAGGCTACCATCCATTGGAGTAACAAAAATCTCGACAACAAACTACCTTCCATAATTATAAGGCTACCATCCATTGGAGTAACAAAAAATTCGACAACAAACTACCTTCCATAATGATAAGGCTACTATCTATTGGAGTAACAAAAATATCGACAACAGACTACCTTCCATAATGAGAAGCCTACCATCCATAGGAGTAACAAAAATATCGACAACAAACTACCATCCATAATGACTAGGCTACCATCCATTGGAGTAACAAAGATTTCGACAACACACTACCTTCCATAATGATAATGCTACCATCCATTGGAGTAAGAAAAATCTTGACAACAGACTACATTCCATAATGACAAGGCTACCATCCATTAGAGTAACAGAAATCTCGACAATAGTTTACCTTCAATAATGATTAGGGTACCATCCATTGGAGTAACAAAAATCTTGACAACAGACTACCTTCCATAATGACAAGGATACCATCCATTGGAGTAACAAAAATATCGACAACAGACTACCTTCCATAATGACAAGGCTACCATCCTTTGGAGTGACATAAATCGCGACAATAGACTACCTTCCCTAATGACAAGGCTACCATCCATTGGAGTAACAAAATCACGACAACAAACTACCTTCCATATTGATAAGGCTACCATACATTGGAATAACAAAAATATCGACAACAAACTACGTTCCATAATGACAAGGCTACCATCCATTGGAGTAACAAAAAATTCGACAACAGACTACATTCCATAATGACAAGGCTATTATCCATTGGAGTGACAAAAATATCGACAACAGACTACCTTCCATAATGAAAAGCCTACCATCCATAGGAGTAACAAAAATCTCGACAACAAACTAACATCCAAAATGACTAGGCTACCATCCATTGGAGTAACAAAGATTTCGGCAACACACTACCTTCCATAATGATAATGCTACCATCCGTTGGAGTAACAAAAATCTTAACAACACACTACATTCCATAATGACAAGCCTACCATCCATTAGAGTAACAAAAATCTCGACAATAGTCTACCTTCAATTATGACAAGGCTACAATCCATTGGAGTAACAAAAATCTCGACAACAGACTACGTTCCATAATGACAAGGCTACCATCCATTGTAGTAACAAAGATATCGACAACATACTAAATTCCATAATGACAAGTCTAGCATCCATTGGAGTCACAAAAATATCCAAATGAGCCAACCTTCCATAATGACAAGGCTTCCATCCATTGGAGTAATAAAAATCTCGACAATTGATTATGTTCCATAATGACAAGGCTACCATCCATTGGAGTAAGAAAAATCTTGACATCAGACTACCTTCCATAATGACAAGGGTACCATCCATTGGAGTAACAAAAATATCCACATGAGACAACCTTCCATAATGACAAGGCTACCATACATTGTAGTAACAAAAATATCCACATGAGACAACCTTCCATAATGACAATGCTACCATCCATTGGAGTAACAAAAATCTCGACAATAGACAACCTTCCATAATGACAAGGCTACCAACCATTGGAGTAACAAAAATATCGACAACAAACTACCTTCCATAATGACAAGGCTACCATCCATTAGAGTAACAAAAATCTCGACAACAGACTACCTTCCATAATGACAAGGCTACAATCCATTAGTGTAACAAAAATCTCGACAACAGACTACCTTCCATAATGACAAGGCTATCATCATTTGGAGTAATGAGAATATCAACAAGAGACTACCTTCAATAATGACAAGGCTACCATGCATTGGAGTAATGAAAATATCAACAAGAGACTACCTTCCATAATGACAAGGCTACCATCCATTGGAGTAACAAAAATATTGCCAACAGACTACCTTCCATAATGACAAGGCTACCATCCATTGGAGTAACAAAAATATCGACAACAGACTACCTTCCATAATTACAAGGCTACCATCCTTTGGAGTGACAAAAATCTCGACAATAGACTACCTTCCATAATGACAAGGCTACCATCCATTGGAGTAACAAAATCTCGACAACAGACTACCTTCCATAATGACAAGGCTAATATCCATTGGAGTAACAAAAATCTCAACAACAAACTACCTTCCATAATGATAAGGCTACCATCCAGTGGAATAACGAAAATATCGACAACAAACTATGTTCCATAATGACAAGGCTACCATCCATTGGAGTTACAAAAATTTCGACAATAGACTACCTTTCATAATGACAAGGCTACCATCCATTGGAGTAACAAAAATATTTCCAACAGACTACCTTCCATAATAACAAGGCTACCATCCATTGGAGTGACAAAAATCTCGACAATAGACTACCTTCCATAATGACAAGGCTACCATCCATTGGAGTAACAAAAATATCGACAACAGACTACCTTCCATAATGACAAGGCTACCCACTATTGGAGTGACAAAAATCTCGTCAATACACTACCTTCCATAATGACAAGGCTACCATCCATTGGAGTAACAAAATCTCGACAACAGACTACCTTCCATAATGACAAGGCTAATATCCATTGGAGTAACCAAAATCTCAACAATAAACTACCTTCCATAATGATAAGGCTACCATCCATTAGAGTAACAAAAATCTAGACAACAAACTACCTTCCATAATGACAAGGCTACCATCCATTGGAGTAACAAAATTCTTGACAATAGACTACCTTCCATAATGACAAGGCTACCATCCATTAGAGTAACAAAAATCTCGACAACAGACTACCTTCCATAATGACAAGGCTATCATCCATTGGAGTGACAAAAATCTCGACAATAGACTACCTTCCATAATGACAAGGCTACCATCCATTAGAGTAATGAAAATATCAACAAGAGACAACCTTCCATAATGACAAGGCTACCATGCATTGGAGTAATGAAAATATCAACAAGGGACTACCTTCCATAATGTCAAGGCTACCATCCATTGGAGTAAGAAAAATCTCACCAACAGACTACCTTCCATAATGACAAGGCTACCATCCATTAGAGTGACAAAAATATCGACAACAAACTACCTTCCATAATGATAAGGCTACCATCCATTGGAATAACGAAAATATCGGCAACACACTTCCTTCCATAATGATAATGCTACCATCCGTTGGAGTAAAAAAATTCTTGACAACAAACTATCTTCCATAATGACAAGGCTACCATCCATTGGAGTAACAAAAACCTCGACAATAGACTAGCTTCCATAATGAAAAGCCTACCATCCATTGGGGTAACAAAAATCTCGACAAGAAACTACCTTCCATAATGACTAGGCTACTATCCATTGGAGTAACAAAGATATCGACAACAGACTACATTCCATAATAACAATGCTACCATCCATTGGAGTAACAAAAATCTTGACAACAGACTACCTTCCATAATGACAAGGCTACCATCCATTAGAGTAACAAAAATCTCGACAACAGACTACCTTCCATAATGACAAGGCTACCATGCATCGGAGTGAAAAAAATCTCGACAATAGACAACCTTCCATAATGACAAGGCTTCCATCCATTGGAATAATAAAAATATCAACAAGAGACTACCTTCCATAATGACAAGGCTACCATGCATTGGAGTAATGAAACTATCAACAATAGACTACCTTCCATAATGAAAAGGCTACCATTAATTGGAGTAACAAAAATCTCGCCAACAGAGTACCTTCCATAATGACAAGGCTACCATCCATTGGAGTGACAAAAATCTCGTCAATAGACTGCCTTTCATAATGACAAGGCTACCATCCATTGGAGTAACTAAAATATCGACAAAAAACTATGTTCCATAATGACAAGGTTGTTATCCATTGGAGTAACAAAAATTTCGACAACAAACTACCTTCCATAATGACAAGGCTACCATCCATTGGTGTAACGAAAATATCAACAAGGGACTACCTTCCATAATGACAAGGCTACCATCCATAGGAGTAACAAAAATCTCGACAAAAAACTACCATCCATAATGACTAGGCTACCATACATTGGAGTGACAAAAATCTCGGCAATAGACTACCTTCCATAATGACTAGGCTACCATCCATTAGAGTAACAAAGATATCGACAACAGACTACCTTCTATAATGACAAGGCTACCAGACATTGTAATAACAAAAATCTCGACAACAAACAACCTTTAATAATGAAAAGGCTACCATCCATTGGAGTGACAAAAATCTCGACAATAGACTACCTTACATAATGACAAGGATACCATCCATTAGAGTAACAAATATCTAGACAAAAAACTACCTTCCATAATGACAAGGCTACCAACCATTGGAGTAACAAAAATATCAACAAGAGACTACCTTATATAATGAGAAGGCTACCATCCATTGGAGTAACAAAAATCTCGCTAACAGACTACCTTCCATAATGACAAGGCTATCATCCATTGGAGTGGCAAAAATCTCGACAATAGACTACCTTCCATAATGACAAGGCTACCATCCATTGGAGTAACAAAAATATCGACAAGAGACTACCTTCCATAATGACAAGGCTACATCCTTTGGAGTGACAAAAATCTCGACAATAGACTACCTTCCATATTGATAAGGCTACCATCCATTGGAGTAAAAAAATCTCGGCAACAGACTACCTTACATATGAGAAGCCTACTATCCATTGGAGTAACAAAAATTTCGACAACAAACTACCTTCCATATTGATAAGGCTACCATACATTGGAATAACAAAAAAATCGACAACAAACTACGTTCCATAATGACAAGCCTACCATCCATTATATTAACAAAGATATCGACAACATACTACATTCCATAATGACAAGTCTACCATCCATTGGAGTCACAAAAATATCCACAAGAGACATCTTTCCATAATGACATGGCTTCCATCCATTGGAGTAATAAAAATCTCGACAATTGACTATGTTCCATAATGACAAGGCTACCATCCATTGGAGTAAGAAAAATCTTTACATCAGACTACCTTCCATAATGACAAGGGTACCATCCATTGGAGTAACAAAAATATCCACAAGAGACAACCTTCCATAATGACAAGGCTACCATACGTTGTAATTACAAAAATCTCAACAACAATCTACTTTCCATAATGACAACGCTACCATCCATTGGAGTAACAAAAATCTCGACAATAGACTACCTTCCATAATGACAAGGCTACCAACCATTGGAGTAAGAAAAATCTCGACAACAAACTACCTTCCATAATGACAAGGCTACCATCCATTAGAGTAAAAAAAATCTCAACAACAGACTACCTTCCATAATGACAAGGCTACGATCCATTAGAGTAACAAAAATCTCGACAACAGACTACCTTCCATAATGACAAGGCTATCATCCATTGGAGTAATGAGAATATCAACAAGAGACTACCTTCCATAATGACATGGCTACCATCCATTGGAGTAACAAAAATATTGCCAACAGACTACCTTCCATAATGACAAGGCTACCATCCATTGGAGTAACAAAAATATCGACAACAGACTACCTTGCATAATGACAAGGCTACCATCCTTTGGAGTAACAAAAATCTCGACAACAGACTACCTTTTATAATGACAAGGCTAATATCCATTGGAGTATAAAAAATCTCAACAACAAACTACCTTCCATAATGATAAGGCTACCATCCATTGGAATAACGAAAATATCGACAACAAACTACGTTTCATAATGACAAGGCTACCATCCAATGGAGTAAGAAAAATATCGACAACAGACTATTTTCCATAATGACAAGGCTACCATCCATTGGAGTAACAAAAATATTGACAACAGACTAGCTTCCATAATGAAAAGCCTACCATCCATTGGAGTAAGAAAAATCTCGACAAGAAACTACCTTCCATAATGACTAGGCTACTATCCATTGGAGTAACAAAGATATCGACAACAGACTACCTTCCATAATGACAATGCTGCTATCCATTGGAGTAACAAAAATCT
The DNA here is from genome assembly GCA_948472305.1 of Vicia faba. NCBI lineage: Eukaryota > Viridiplantae > Streptophyta > Magnoliopsida > Fabales > Fabaceae > Vicia > Vicia faba. The sequence continues at coordinate 658,780,500 of OX451739.1, forward strand.
TGACAAGAGACTACCTTCCATAATGACAGGGATACCATCCATTAGAGTAACAAAAATCTCGACAACAAACTACCTTCCATATTGATAAGGATACCATACGTTGGAATAACAAAAATATCGACAACAAACTACGTTCCATAATGACAAGGCTACCATCCATTAAATTAATAAAATCTCGACAACAAACTACCTTCCATAATGATAAGGCTACCATCCATTGGAATAACGAAAATATCGACAACACACTACCTTCCATAATAATAATGCTACCATCCGTTGGAGTAAAAAAATTCTTGACAACAGACTATCTTCCATATTGACAAGGCTACCATCCATTGGAGTAACAAAAATCTCAACAACAGACTAGCTTCCATAATGAAAAGCCTACCTTCCATTGGGGAACAAAAATCTCGACAAGAAACTACCTTCCATAATGACTAGGCTACTATCCATTGAAGTAACAAAGATATCGAGAACAGACTACCTTCCATAATGACAATGCTACCATTCATTGGAGTAACAAAAATCTTGATAACAGACTACCTTCCATAATGACAAGGATACCATCCATTAGAGTAACAAAAATCTCGACAACAAACTACCTTCCATAATGACAAGGCTACCATGCATTGGAGTAATGATAATATCAACAAGAGATTACCTTCCATAATGACAAGGCTACCATCCATTGGAGTAACAAAAATCTCGCCAACAGACTACTATCCATAATGACAAGGCTACCATCCATTGAAGTGCCAAAAATCTCGACAATAGACTACCTTCTATAATGACAAGGCTACCATCCTTTGGAGTAACAAAAATCTCGACAATAGACTACCTTCCATAATGACAAGGCTACCATCCATTGGAGTAACAAAATCATGACAACAGACTACCTTGCATAATGACAAGGCTACTATCCATTGGAGTAACAAAAATCTCGACAACAAACAACCTTCCATAATGACAAGGCTACCATCCATTAGAGTAACAAAAATGTCGACAATAGACTACCTTCCATAATGACGAGGCTACTATCCATTGGAGTAACAAAAATCTCGACAACAAACAACCTTCCATAATGACAAGGCTACCATCCATTAGAGTAACAAAAATGTCGACAATAGACTACCTTCCATAATGACGAGGCTACCAGCCATTGGAGTGACAAAAATCTCGATAATAGACTACCTTTCATAATGACAAGGCTACCATCCATTGGAGTAACAAAAATATCGACAACGCACTAGCTTCCATAATGACAAGGCTACCATCCTTTGGAGTGACAAAAATCACGACAATAGACTACCTTCCATAATGACAAGGCTACCTTCCATTGGAGTAACAAAATCTCGACAACAGACTACCTTTTATAATGACAAGGCTAATATCCATTGGAGTAACAAAAATCTCAACAACAAACTACCTTCCATAATGATAAGGCTACCATCCATTGGAATAACGAAAATATCGACAACACACTACCTTCCATAATGATAATGCTACAATCCGTTGGAGTAAAAAAATTCTTGACAACAGACTATCTTCCATAATGACAAGGCTACCATCCATTGGAGTAACAAAAATCTCGACAACAGACTAGCTTCCATAATGAAAAGCCTACAATCCATTGGGTTAACAAAAATCTCGACAAGAAACTACCTTCCTTAATGACTAGGCTACTATCCATTGGAGTAACAAAGATATCGACAATAGACTACCTCCCATAATGACAATGCTGCCATCCATTGGAGTAACAAAAATCTTGACAACAGACTACCTTCCATAATGACAAGGATACCATCCATTAGAGTAACAAAAATCTCGACAACAAACTACCTTCCATAATCACAAGGCTACCATGCATTGGAGTAATGATAATATCAACAAGAGATTACCTTCCATAATGACAAGGCTACCATCCATTGAGGTAACAAAAATCTCGCCAACAGACTACTATCCATAAAGACAAGGCTACCATCCATTGAAGTGCCAAAAATCTCGACAATATACAACCTTCCATAATGACAAGGCTACCATTCATTGGAGTAACAAAAATATCGATAATAGACTACCTTCCATAATGACAAGGCTATATCCTTTGGAGTGAAAAAAATCTCAACAATAGACTACCTTCCATATTGATAAGGCTACCATCCATTGGAGTAACAAAATCTCAGCAACAGACTACCTTGCATAATGACAAGCCTACTATCCATTGGAGTAACAAAAATCTCGACAACAAACTACCTTCCATATTGATAAGGCTACCATACGTTGGAATAACAAAAATATCGACAACAAACTACGTTCCATAATGACAAGGCTACCATCCATTAAATTAGTAAAATCTCGACAACAAACTACCTTCCATAATGATAAGGCTACCATTCATTGGAATAACGAAAATATCGACAACACACTACCTTCCATAATGATAATGCTACAATCCGTTGGAGTAAAAAAATTCTTGACAACAGACTATCTTCCATAATGACAAGGCTACCATCCATTGGAGTAACAAAAATCTCGACAACAGACTAGCTTCCATAATGAAAAGCCTACCATCCATTGGGGTAACAAAAATATCGACAAGTAACTACCTTCCATAATGACTAGGCTACTATCCATTGGAGTAACAAAGATATCGACAACAGACTACCTTCCATAATGACAATGCTATCATCCATTGGAGTAACAAAAATCTTGACAACAGACTACCTTCCATAATGACAAGGCTACCATCCATTAGAGTAACAAAAATCTCGACAACAGACTACCTTCCATAATGACAAGGCTATCATGCATCGGAGTGAAAAAAATCATGACAATAGACTACCTTCAATAATGACAAGGCTTCCATCCATTGGAGTAATGAAAATATCAACAAGAGACTACCTTCCATAATGACAAGGCTACCATGCATTGGAGTAATGAAACTATCAACAATAGACTACCTTCCATAATGAAAAGGCTACCATTCATTGGAGTAACAAAAATCTCGCCAACAGAGTACCTTCCATAATGATAAGGCTACCATACATTGGAGTGACAAAAATCTCGTCAATAGAATGCCTTCCATAATGACAAGGCTACCATCCATTGGAGTAACTAAAATATCGACAAAAAACTACGTTCCATAATGACAAGGCTATCATCCATTGGAGTAACAAAAATTTCGACAACAAACTACCTTCCATAATGACAAGGCTACCATCCATTGGTGTAACGAAAATATCAACAAGGGACTACCTTCCATAATGACAAGGCTACCATCCATAGGAGTAACAAAAATCTCGACAAAAAACTACCATCCATAATGACTAGGCTACCATACATTGGACTGACAAAAATCTCAGCAATAGACTACCTTCCATAATGATTAGGCTACCATCCATTACAGTAACAAAGATATCGACAACAGACTACCTTCTATAATGACAAGGCTACCAGACATTGTAATAACAAAAATCTCGACAATAAACTACCTTCAATAATGAAAAGGCTACAATCCATTGGAGTGACAAAAATCTCGACAATAGACTACCTTACATAATGACAAGGCTACCATCCATTAGAGTAACAAATATCTAGACAACAAACTACCTTCCATAATGACAAGGATACCAACCATTGGAGTAACGAAAATATCAACAAGAGACTACCTTCAATAATGAGAAGGCTACCATCCATTGGAGTAACAAAAATAACGACAACAAACTACCTTCCATAATGACAAGGCTACATCCTTTGGAGTGACAAAAATCTCGACAATAGCCTACCTTCCATATTGATAAGGCTACCATCCATTGGAGTAAAAAAATCTCGGCAACAGACTACCTTGCATAATGAGAAGCCTACTATCCATTGGAGTAACAAAAATTTCGACAACAAACTACCTTCCATATTGATAAGTCTACCATACATTGGAATAACAAAAATATCGACAACAAACTACGTTCCATAATGACAAGGCTACCATCCATTGTAGTAACAAAGATATCGACAACATACTACATTCCATAATGACAAGTCTACCATCCATTGGAGTCACAAAAATTTCCACAAGAGACATCTTTCCATAATGACATGGCTTCCATCCATTGGAGTAATAAAAATCTCGACAATTGACTATGTTCCATAATGACAAGGCTACCATCCATTGGAGTAAGAAAAATCTTGACATCAGACTAGCTTCCATAATGACAAGGGTACCATCCATTGGAGTAACAAAAATATCCACAAGAGACAACCTTCCATAATGACAAGGCTACCATACGTTGTAGTAACAAAAATCTCAACAACAGTCTACTTTCCATAATGACACCGCTACCATCCATTGGAGTAACAAAAATCTCGACAATAGACTACCTTCCATAATGACAAGGCTACCAACCATTGGAGTAACAAAAATCTCGACAACAAACTACCTTCCATAATGACAAGGCTACCATCCATTAGAGAAACAAAAATCTCAACAACACACTACCTTCCATAATGACAAGGTTACGATCCATTAGAGTAAGAAAAATCACGACAACAGACTACCTTCCATAATGACAAGGCTATCATCCATTGGAGTAATGAGAATATCAACAAGAGACTACCTTCCATAATGACATGGCTACCATCCATTGGAGTAACAAAAATATTGCCAACAGACTACCTTCCATAATGACAAGGCTACCATCCATTGGAGTGACAAAAATCTCGACAATAGACTACCTTCCATAATCACAAGGCTACCATCCATTGGAGTAACGAAAATATCGACAACAGACTACCTTGCATCATGACAAGGCTACCATCCTTTGGAGTGACAAAAATCTCGACAATAGACTACCTTCCATAATGACAAGGCTACCATCCATTGGAGTAACAAAATCATGACAACAGACTACCTTTCATAATGACAAGGCTACTATCCATTGGAGTAACAAAAATCTCGACAACAAACAACCTTCCATAATGACAAGGCTACCATCCATTAAAGTAACAAAAATGTCGACAACAGACTACCTTCCATAATGACGAGGCTACCAGCCATTGGAGTGACAAAAATCTCGACAATAGACTACCTTTCATAATGACAAGGCTACCATGCATTGGAGTAACAAAAATATCGACAACACACTACCTCCCATAATGACAAGGCTACCATCCTTTGGAGTGACAAAAATCACGACAATAGACTACCTTCCATAATGACAAGGCTACCATCCATTGGAGTAACAAAATCTCGACTACAGACTACCTTCCATAATGACAAGGCTAATATCCATTGGAGTAACAAAAATCTCAACAACAAACTACCTTCCATAATGATAAGGCTACCATCCAATGGAATAATGAAAATATCGACAAAAAATTACGTTCCATAATGACAAGGCTACCATCCATTGGAGTAAGAAAAATATCGACAACAGACTATCTTCCATAATGACAAGGCTACCATCCATTGGAGTAACAAAAATATTGACAACAAACTAGCTTCCATAATGAAAAGCCTACCATCCATTGGAGTAACAAAAATCTCGACAAGAAACTACCTTCCATAATGACTAGGCTACTATCCATTGGAGTAACAAAGATATCGACAACAGACTACCATCCATAATGACAATGCTGCCATCCATTGGAGTAACAAAAATCTTGACAATAGACTACCTTCCATAATGACTAGGATACCATCCATTAGAGTAACAAAAATATCGACAACAGACTACCTTCCATAATGACAAGGCTACCATGCATTGGAGTAACGATAATATCAACAAGAGATTACCTTCCATAATGACAAGGCTACCATCCATTGGAGTAACAAAAATCTCGCCAACAGACTACTATCCATAATGACAAGGCTACCATCCATTGAAGTGCCAAAAATCTCGACAATAGACTACCTTCCATAATGACAAGGATACCGTTCATTGGAGTAACAAAAATATCGACAATAGACTACCTTCCATAATGACAAGGCTACATCCTTTGGAGTGACAAAAATCTCGACAATAGACTACCTTCCATATTGATAAGGCTACCATCCATTGGAGTAACAAAATCTCAGCAACAGACTACCTTGCATAATGACAAGCCTACTATCCATTGGAGTAACAAAAATCTCGACAACAAACTACCTTCAATATTGATAAGGCTACCATACGTTGGAATAACAAAAATATCGACAACAAACTACGTTCCATAATTACAAGGCTACCATCCATCAAAGTAACAAAATCTCGACAACAGACTACCTTCCATAATGACAAGGCTAATATCCATTGGAGTAACAAAAATCTCGACAACAAACTACATTCCATAATGATAAGGCTACCATCTAGTGGAATAACGAAAATATCGACAACAAACTACATTCCATAATGACAAGGCTACCATCCATTAGAGTAAGAAAAATATCGACAACAGGCTATCTTCCATTATGACTAGGCTACCATCCATTGGAGTAACAAAAATATTGACAACAGACTAGCTTCCATAATGACAAGGCTAGCATCCTTTGGAGTGACAAAAATCTCGACAATAAACTACCTTCCATAATGGCAAGGCTACCATCCATTGGAGTAACAAAATATTGACAACAAACTTCTTTCCATAATGACAAGGCTACTATCCATTAGTGTAACAAAAATGTCGACAACAAACTACCTTCCATAATGATAAGGCTAACATCCATTGGAATAACGAAAATATCGATAATAAACTACGTTCCATAATGACAAGGCTACCATCCATTGGAGTAAGAAAAATATCGACAACAGACTACCTTCCATAATGACAAGGTTACCATCCATTGGAGTAACAAAAATATTGACAACAGACCAGCTTCCATAATGAAAAGCCTACCATCCATTTGAGTAACAAAAATCTCGACAAGAAACTACCTTACATAATGACTAGGCTACTATCCATTGGAGTAACATAGATATCGACAACAGACTACCTTCCATAATGACAATGCTACCATCCATTGGAGTAACAAAAATCTTGACAAAAGACTACCTTCCATAATGACAAGGCTACCATCCGTTAGAGTAACAAAAATCTCGACAACAGACTACCTTCCATAACGACGAGGCTACCATCCATCACAGTAACAAAATCTCGACAACAGACTACCTTTCATAATGACAAGGCTACTATCCATTGGAGTAACAAAAATCTCGACAACAAACTACCTTCCATAATGACAAGGCTACCATCCTTTGGACTAACTAATATATCAACAAGGGATTACTTTCCATAATGACAAGGCTACCATCCATTGGAGTAACAAAAATCTCGCCAATAGACTACCTTCCATAATGACAAGGCTTTCATCCATTGGAGTGACAAAAATCTCGACAATAGACTACCTTCCATAATGACTAGGCTACCATCCATTAGAGTAACAAAGATATCGACAACAGACTACCTTCTATAATGACAAGGCTACCATACATTGTAATAACAAAAATATCGACAACAAACTACCTTCCACAATGACAAGTCTACCATACATTGTAGTAACAAAAATCTCAACAACAATCTACTTTCCATAATGACAATGTTACCATCCATTGGAGTAACAAAAATCTCGACAATAGACTACCTTCCATAATGACAAGGCTACCATCCATTAGAGTAACAAAAATATCGACAACAGACTACCTTCCATAATGACAAGGCTACGATCAATTAGAGTAACAAAAATCTCGACAACAGACTACCTTCTATAATGACAAGGCTACCATCCATTGGAGTAATGAAAATATCAACAAGAGACTACCTTCCATAATGACAAGGCTACCATGCATTGGAGTAATGAAAATATCAACAAGAGACTACCTTTAATAATGACAAGGCTACCATCCATTGGAATAACAAAAATATCGCCAACAGACTACCTTCCATAATGACAAGGCTACCATCCATTGGAGTAACAAAAATCTCGACAATAGACTACCTTCCATAATGACAAGGCTACCATCCATCGGAGTAACAAAATCTCGACAACAGACTACCTTCCATATTGACAAGGCTACTATCCATTGGAGTAACAAAAATCACGACAATAGACTACCTTCCATAATGACAACGCTACCATCCATTGGAGTAACTAAAATATCAACAAGGGATTACTTTGCATAACGACAAAGCTACCATCCATTGGAGTAACAAAAATCTAGCCAACAGACTACCTTCCATAATGACAAGGCTTTCATCCGTTGGAGTGACAAAAATCTCGACAATAGACTACCTTCAATAATGACTAGGCTACCATCCATTAGAGTAACAAAGATATCAACAACAGACTACCTTCTATAATGACAAGGCTACCATACATTGTAATAACAAAAATATCGACAACAAACTACCTTCCATAATGATAAGTCTACCATACATTGTAGTAACAAAAATCACAACAACAGTCTACTTTCCATAATGACAATGCTAACATCCATTGGAGTAACAAAAATCTCGACAACAAACTACCTTCCATAATGATAAGGCTACCATCCAGTGGAATAACGAAAATACCGATAACAAACCACATTCCATAATGACAAGGCTACCATCCATTGGAGTAAGAAAAATATCGAAAACAGACTACCTTACATAATGACAAGGCTACCATCCATTGGAGTAACAAAAATATTGACAACAGACTAGCTTCCATAATGACAAGGCTAGCATCCTTTGGAGTGACAAAAATCTCGACAATAAACTACCTTCCATAATTACAAGGCTACCATCCATTGGAGTAACAAAATATTGACAACAGACTACTTTCCATAATGACAAGGCTAGTATCCATTAGAGTAACAAAAATGTCGACAACAAACTACCTTCCATAATGATAAGGCTACCATCCATTGGAGTAACAAAAATATTGACAATAGACTAGCTTCCATAATGAAAAGCGTACCATCCATTGGAGTAACAAAAATCTCGACAAGAAACTACCTTCCATAATGACTAGGCTACAATCCATTGGAGTAACAAAGATATCGACAACAAACTACCTTCCATAATGACAATGCTACCATCCATTGGAGTAACAAAAATCTTGACAACAAACTACCTTCCATAATGACAAGGCTACCATCCATTAGAGTAACAAAAATCTCGACAACAAACTACCTTCCATAATGACAAGGCTACCATCCATCGGAGTAACAAAATCTCGACAACAAACTACCTTCCATATTGACAAGGCTACTATCCATTAGAGTAACAAAAATCTCGACAACAAACTACCTTCCATAATGACAAGGCTACCATCCATTGGAGTAACGAATATATCAACAAGGCACTAATTTCCATAATGACAAGGCTACCATCAATTGGAGTAACAAAAATCTCGCCAACACACTACCTTCCATAATGACAAGGCTTTCATCCATTGGGGTGACAAAAATGTCGACAATAGACTACCTTCCATAATGACTAGGCTACCTTCCATTAGAGTAACAAACATATCGAGAATAGACTACCTTCTATAATGACAAGGCAACCATACATTGTAATAACTAAAATATTGACAACAAAGTACCTTCCACAATGACAAGTCTACCATACATTGTAGTAACAAAAATCTCAACAACAGTCTACTTTCCATAATGACAATGCTACCATCCATTGGAGTAACAAAAATCTCGACAATAGACTACCTTCCATAATGACAAAGCTACCAACCCTTGGAGTAACAAAAATCTCGATAACAAACTACCTTCCATAATGACAAGCCTACCATACATTAGAGTAACAAAAATCTCGACAACAGACTACCTTCCATAATGACAAGGCTACCATCCATTGGAGTAATGAAAATATCAACAAGAGACTACCTTAAATAATGACAAGGCTACCATCCATTGGAGTAACAAAAATCTCACCAACAGACTTCCTTCCATAATGACAAGGCTTTCATCCATTGGAGTGACAAAAATCTCGACAATAGACTACCTTCCATAATGACTAGGCTACCATCCATTAGAGTAACAAAGATATCGACAATAGACTACCTTCTATAATGACAAGGCTACCATACATTGTAATAACAAAAATATCGACAACAAACTACCTTCCATAATGCCAAGTCTATCATACATTGTAGTAACAAAAATCTCAACAACAATCTACTTTCCATAATGACAATGTTACCATCCATTGGAGTAACAAAAATCTCGACAATAGACTACCTTCCATAATGACAAGGCTACCATCCATTAGAGTAACAAAAATATCGACAACAGACTACCTTCCATAATGACAAGGCTACGATCAATTAGAGTAACAAAAATCTCGACAACAGACTACCTTCCATAATGACAAGGCTACCATCCATTGGAGTAATGAAAATATCAACAAGAGACTACCTTCCATAATGACAAGGCTACCATGCATTGGAGTAATGAAAATATCAACAAGAGACTACCTTCAATAATGACAAGGCTACCATCCATTGGAATAACAAAAATATCGCCAACAGACTACCTTCCATAATGACAAGGCTACCATCCATTGGAGTAACAAAAATCTCGACAATAGACTACCTTCCATAATGACAAGGCTACCATCCATCGGAGTAACAAAATCTCGACAACACACTACCTTCCATATTGACAAGGCTACTATCCATTGGAGTAACAAAAATCTCGACAATAGACTACCTTCCATAATGACAAGGCTACCATCCATTGGAGTAACTAAAATATCAACAAGGGATTACTTTGCATAACGACAAGGCTACCATCCATTGGAGTAACAAAAATCTCGCCAACAGACTACCTTCCATAATGACAAGGCTTTCATCCGTTGGAGTGACAAAAATCTCGACAATAGACTACCTTCCATAATGACTAGGCTACCATCCATTAGAGTAACAAAGATATCAACAACAGACTAACTTCTATAATGACAAGGCTACCATACATTGTAATAACAAAAATATTGACAACAAACTACCTTCCATAATGACAAGTCTACCAAACATTGTAGTAACAAAAATCACAACAACAGTCTACTTTCCATAATGACAATGCTACCATCCATTGGAGTAACAAAAATCTCGACAACAAACTACCTTCCATAATGATAAGGCTACCATCCAGTGGAATAACGAAAATACCGACAACAAACCACATTCCATAATGACAAGGCTACCATCCATTGGAGTAAGAAAAATATCGAAAACAGACTACCTTACATAATGACAAGGCTACCATCCATTGGAGTAACAAAAATATTGACAACAGACTAGCTTCCATAATGACAAGGCTAGCATCCTTTGGAGTGACAAAAATCTCGACAATAAACTACCTTCCATAATTACAAGGCTACCATCCATTAGAGTAACAAAATATTGACAACAGACTACTTTCCATAATGACAAGGCTAGTATCCATTAGAGTAACAAAAATGTCGACAACAAACTACCTTCCATAATGATAAGGCTACCATCCATTGGAGTAACAAAAATATTGACAATAGACTAGCTTCCATAATGAAAAGCCTACCATCCATTGGAGTAACAAAAATCTTGACAAGAAACTACCTTCCATAATGACTAGGCTACAATCCATTGGAGTAACAAAGATATCGACAACAAACTACCTTCCATAATGACAATACTACCATCCATTGGAGTAACAAAAATCTTGACAACAAACTACCTTTCATAATGACAAGGCTACCATCCATTAGAGTAACAAAAATCTCGACAACAAACTACCTTCCATAATGACAAGGCTACCATCCATTGGAGTAACAAAATCTCGACAACAAACTACCTTCCATATTGACAAGGCTACTATCCATTAGAGTAACAAAAATCTCGACAACAAACTACCTTCCATAATGACAAGGCTACCAACCATTAAAGTAACAAAATCTCGACAACAGACTACCTTCCATAATGACAAGGCTAATATCCATTGGAGTAACAAAAATCTCGACAACAAACTACCTTCCATAATGATAAGGATACCATCCAGTGGAATAACGAAAATATCAACAACAAACTACATTCCATAATGACAAGGCTACCATCCATTGGAGTAAGAAAAATATCCACAACAGACTACCTTCCATAATGACAAGGTTACCATCCATTGGAGTAACAAAATTATTGACAACAGACTAGCTTCCATAATGACAAGGCTAGCATCCTTTGGAGTGACAAAAATCTCGACAATAAACTACCTTCCATAATGACAGGGCTACCATCCATCGGAGTAACAAAATATTGACAACAGACTACTTTCCATAATGATAAGGCTACTATCCATTAGAGTAACAAAAATGTCGACAACAAACTACCCACCATAATGATAAGGCTACCATCCATTGGAATAACGAAAATATCGATAATAAACTACGCTCTATAATGACAAGGCTACCATCCATTGGAGTAAGAAAAATATAAACAACAGACTACCTTCCATAATGACAAGGCTACCATCCATTAGAGTAACAAAAATATTGACAACAGACTAGCTTCCATAATGCAAAGCCTACCATCCATTGGAGTAACAAAAATCTCGACAAGAAACTACCTTCCATAATGACTAGGCTATTATCCATTGGAGTAACAAAGATATCGACAACAGACTACCTTCCATAATGACAATGCTACCATCCATTGGAGTAACAAAAATCTTGACAACAGAATACCTTCCATAATGACAAGGCTACCATCCATTAGAGTATCAAAAATCTCGACAACAAACTACCTTCCATAATGGCAAGGCTACCATCCATCAGAGTAAAAAAATCTCGACAACAGACTACCTTCCATATTGACAAGGCTACTATCCATTGGAGTAACAAAAATCTCGACAACAAACTACCTTCCATAATGACAAGGCTACCATCCATTGGAGTAACGAATATATCAACAAGGGACTACTTTTTATAATGACAAGGCTACCATCCATTGGAGTAACAAAAATATCGACAACAGACTACCTTCCATAATGACAAGGCTACCATCCATTAAAGTAACAAAATCTCGACAACATACTACCTTCCATAATGACAAGGCTAATATCCATTGGAGTAACAAAGATATCGACAACAGACTACCTTCTATAATAACAAGGCTACCATACATTGTAATAATTAAAATATCGACAACAAACTACCTTCCACAATGACAAGTCTACCATACATCGTAGTAACAAAAATCTCAACAACAGTCTACTTTCCATAATGACAATGCTACCATCCATTGGAGTAACAAAAATCTCGACAACAAACTACCTTCCACAATGATAAGGCTACCATCCAGTGGAATAACGAAAATACCGACAACAAACCACATTCCATAATGACAAGGCTACCATCCATTGGAGTAAGAAAAATATCGAAAACAGACTACCTTCCATAATCACAAGGCTACCATCCATTGGAGTAACAAAAATATTGACAACAGACTAGCTTCCATAATGACAAGGCTAGCATCCTTTGGAGTGACAAAAATCTCGACAATAAACTACCTTCCATAATGACAAGGCTACCATCCATTGGAGTAACAAAATATTGACAACAGACTACTTTCCATAATGACAAGGCTAGTATCCATCAGAGTAACAAAAATGTCGACAACAAACTACCTTCCATAATGATAAGGCTACCATCCATTGGAGTAACAAAAATATTGACAATAGACTAGCTTCCATAATGAAAAGCCTACCATCCATTGGAGTAACAAAAATCTCGACAAGAAACTACCTTCCATAATGACTAGGCTACTATCCATTGGAGTAACAAAGATATCGACAACAAACTACCTTCCATAATGACAATGCTACCATCCATTGGAGTAACAAAAATCTTGACAACAAACTACCTTTCATAATGACAAGGCTACCATCCATTAGAGTAACAAAAATCTCGACAACAAACTACCTTCCATAATGACAAGGCTACCATCCATCGGAGTAACAAAATCTCGACAAAAAACTACCTTCCATATTGACAAGGCTATTATCCATTAGAGTAACAAAAATCTCGACAACAAACTACCTTCCATAATGACAAGGTTACCATCCATTGGAGTAACGAATATATCAACAAGGGACTAATTTCCATAATGACAAGGCTACCATCCATTGGAGTAACAAAAATCTCGCAAAAAACACTACCTTCCATAATGACAAGGCTTTCATCCATTGGGGTGACAAAAATGTCGACAATAGACTACCTTCCATAATGACTACGCTACCATCCATTAGAGTAACAAAGATATCGACAATAGACTACCTTCTATAATAACAAGGCAACCATACATTGTAATAACAAAAATATCGACAACAAACTACCTTCCATAATGACAAGTCTACCATACATTGTAGTAACAAAAATCTCAACAACAGTCTACTTTCCATAATGACAATGCTACCATCCATTGGAGTAACAAAAATCTCGACAATAGACTACCTTCCATAATGACAAGGCTACCAACCATTGGAGTAACAAAAATCTCGATAACAAACTACCTTCCATAATGACAAGGCTACCATCCATTAGAGTAACAAAAATCTCGACAACAAACTACCTTCCATAATGACAAGGCTACCATCCATCGGAGTAACAAAATCTCGACAACAAACTACCTTCCATATTGACAAGGCTACCATCCATTAGAGTAACAAAAATCTCGACAACAAACTACCTTCCATAATGACAAGGTTACCATCCATTGGAGTAACGAATATATCAACAAGGGACTAATTTCCATAATGACAAGGCTACCATCCATTGGAGTAACAAAAATCTCGCAAAAAACACTACCTTCCATAATGACAAGGCTTTCATCCATTGGGGTGACAAAAATCTCGACAATAGACTACCTTCCATAATGACTACGCTACCATCCATTAGAGTAACAAAGATATCGACAATAGACTACCTTCTATAATAACATGGCAACCATACATTGTAATAACAAAAATATCGACAACAAACTACCTTCCATAATGACAAGTCTACCATACATTGTAGTAACAAAAATCTCAACAACAGTCTACTTTCCATAATGACAATGCTACCATCCATTGGAGTAACAAAAATCTCGACAATAGACTACCTTCCATAATGACAAGGCTACCAACCATTGGAGTAACAAAAATCTCGATAACAAACTACCTTCCATAATGACAAGGCTACCATACATTAGAGTAACAAAAATCTCGACAACAGACTACCTTCCATAATGACAAGGCTACAATCCATTGGAGTAATGAAAATATCAATAAGAGACTACCTTTAATAATGACAAGGCTACCATCCATTGGAGTAACAAAAATATCGCCAACAGACTACCTTCCATAATGACAAGGCTACCATCCATTAAAGTAACAAAATCATGACAACAGACTACCTTGCATAATGACAAGGCTACTAACCATTGGAGTAACAAAAATATCGAAAACAAACTACCTTCCATAATGACAAGGCTACCATCCATTAGAGTAACAAAAATCTCGACAATAGACTACCTTCCATAATAACGAGGCTACTAGCTATTGGAGTGACAAAAATCTCGACAATAGACTACCATCCATAATGACAAGGCTACCATCCATTGGAGTAACAAAAATATCGACAACAAACTACCTTTCATAATGACAAGGCTACCATCCATTGGAGTAACAAAAATATCGCCAACAGACTACCTTCCATAATGACAAGGCTTTCATCCATTAGAGTGACAAAAATCTCGACAATAGACTACCTTCCATAATGAATAGGCTACCATCAATTAGAGTAACAAAGATATCGACAACAAACTACCTTCTATAATGACAAGGCTACCATACATTGTAATAACAAAAATATCGACAACAAACTACCTTCCACAATGACAAGTCTACCATACATTGTAGTAACAAAAATCTCAACAACAATCTACTTTCCATAATGACAATGTTACCATCCATTAGAGTAACAAAAATCTCTACAATAAACTACCTTCCATAATGACAAGGCTACCATCCATTGGAGTAACAAAATATTGACAACAAACTACTTTCCATAATGATAAGGCTACTATCCATTAGAGTAACAAAAATGTCGACAACAAACTACCTTCCATAATGATAAGGCTACCATCCATTGGAATAACGAAAATATCGATAATAAACTACGCTCTATAATGACAAGGCTACCATCCATTGGAGTAAGAAAAATGTAAACAACAGACTACCTTCCATAATGACAAGGCTACCATCCATTGGAGTAACAAAAATATTGACAACAGACTAGCTTCCATAATGAAAAGCCTACCATCCATTGGAGTAACAAAAATATCGACAAGAAACTACCTTCCATAATGACTAGGCTAATATCCATTGGAGTAACAAAGATATCGACAACAGACTACCTTCCATAATGACAATGCTACCATCCATTGGAGTAACAAAAATCTTGACAACAGACTACCTTCCATAATGACAAGGCTACCATCCATTAGAGTATCAAAAATCTCGACAACAAACTACCTTCCATAATGACAAGGCTACCATCCATCAGAGTAACAAAATCTCGACAACAGACTACCTTCCATATTGACAAGGCTACTATCCATTGGAGTAACAAAAATCTCGACAACAAACTACATTCCATAATTACAAGGCTACCATCCATTGGAGTAACGAATATATCAACAAGGGACTACTTTTTATAATGACAAGGCTACCATCCATTGGAGTAACAAAAATCTCGCCAACAGACTACCTTCCATAATGACAAGGCTTTCATCCATTGGAGTGACAAAAATCTCGACAATAGACTACCTTCCATAATGACTAGGCTACCATCCATTAGAGTAACAAAGATATCGACAACAGACTACCTTCTATAATGACAAGGCTACCATACATTGTAATAACAAAAATATCGACAACAAACTACCTTCCACAATGACAAGTCTAACATACATCGTAGTAACAAAAATCTCAACATCAATCTACTTTCCATAATGACAATGTTACCATCCATTGGAGTAACAAAAATCTGGACAACAGACTACCTTCCATAATGACAAGGCTACCATCCATTAGAGTATCAAAAATCTCGACAACAAACTACCTTCCATAATGGCAAGGCTACCATCCATCAGAGTAAAAAAATCTCGACAACAGACTACCTTCCATATTGACAAGGCTACTATCCATTGGAGTAACAAAAATCTCGACAACAAACTACCTTCCATAATGACAAGGCTACCATCCATTGGAGTAACGAATATATCAACAAGGGACTACTTTTTATAATGACAAGGCTACCATCCATTGAAGTAACAAAAATATCGACAACAGACTACCTTCCATAATGACAAGGCTACCATCCATTAAAGTAACAAAATCTCGACAACATACTACCTTCCATAATGACAAGGCTAATATCCATTGGAGTAACAAAGATATCGACAACAGACTACCTTCTATAATAACAAGGCTACCATACATTGTAATAATTAAAATATCGACAACAAACTACCTTCCACAATGACAAGTCTACCATACATCGTAGTAACAAAAATCTCAACAACAGTCTACTTTCCATAATGACAATGCTACCATCCATTGGAGTAACAAAAATCATGACAACAAACTACCTTCCACAATGATAAGGCTACCATCCAGTGGAATAACGAAAATACCGACAACAAACCACATTCCATAATGACAAGGCTACCATCCATTGGAGTAAGAAAAATATCGAAAACAGACTACCTTCCATAATGACAAGGCTACCATCCATTGGAGTAACAAAAATATTGACAACAGACTAGCTTCCATAATGACAAGGCTAGCATCCTTTGGAGTGACAAAAATCTCGACAATAAACTACCTTCCATAATGACAAGGCTACCATCCATTGGAGTAACAAAATATTGACAACAGACTACTTTCCATAATGACAAGGCTAGTATCCATCAGAGTAACAAAAATGTCGACAACAAACTGCCTTCCATAATGATAAGGCTACCATCCATTGGAGTAACAAAAATATTGACAATAGACTAGCTTCCATAATGAAAAGCCTACCATCCATTGGAGTAACAAAAATCTCGACAAGAAACTACCTTCCATAATAACTAGGCTACTATCCATTGGAGTAACAAAGATATCGACAACAAACTACCTTCCATAATGACAATGCTACCATCCATTGGAGTAACAAAAATCTTGACAACAAACTACCTTCCATAATGACAAGGCTACCATCCATCGGAGTAACAAAATCTCGACAAAAAACTACCTTCCATATTGACAAGGCTATTATCCATTAGAGTAACAAAAATCTCGACAACAAACTACCTTCCATAATGACAAGGTTACCATCCATTGGAGTAACGAATATATCAACAAGGGACTAATTTCCATAATGACAAGGCTACCATCCATTGGAGTAACAAAAATCTCGCAAAAAACACTACCTTCCATAATGACAAGGCTTTCATCCATTCGGGTGACAAAAATATCGACAATAGACTACCTTCCATAATGACTACGCTACCATCCATTAGAGTAACAAAGATATCGACAATAGACTACCTTCTATAATAACAAGGCAACCATACATTGTAATAACAAAAATATCGACAACAAACTACCTTCCATAATGACAAGTCTACCATACATTGTAGTAACAAAAATCTCAACAACAGTCTACTTTCCATAATGACAATGCTACCATCCATTGGAGTAACAAAAAATCTCGACAATAGACTACCTTCCATAATGACAAGGCTACCAACCATTGGAGTAACAAAAATCTCGATAACAAACTACCTTCCATAATGACAAGGCTACCATCCATTAGAGTAACAAAAATCTCGACAACAAACTACCTTCCATAATGACAAGGCTACCATCCATCGGAGTAACAAAATCTCGACAACAAACTACCTTCCATATTGACAAGGCTACTATCCATTAGAGTAACAAAAATCTCGACAACAAACTACCTTCCATAATGACAAGGTTACCATCCATTGGAGTAACGAATATATCAACAAGGGACTAATTTCCATAATGACAAGGCTACCATCCATTGGAGTAACAAAAATCTCGCAAAAAACACTACCTTCCATAATGACAAGGCTTTCATCCATTGGGGTGACAAAAATCTCGACAATAGACTACCTTCCATAATGACTACGCTACCATCCATTAGAGTAACAAAGATATCGACAATAGACTACCTTCTATAATAACAAGGCAACCATACATTGTAATAACAAAAATATCGACAACAAACTACCTTCCATAATGACAAGTCTACCATACATTGTAGTAACAAAAATCTCAACAACAGTCTACTTTCCATAATGACAATGCTACCATCCATTGGAGTAACAAAAATCTCGACAATAGACTACCTTCCATAATGACAAGGCTACCAACCATTGGAGTAACAAAAATCTCGATAACAAACTACCTTCCATAATGACAAGGCTACCATACATTAGAGTAACAAAAATCTCGACAACAGACTACCTTCCATAATGACAAGGCTACAATCCATTGGAGTAATGAAAATATCAATAAGAGACTACCTTTAATAATGACAAGGCTACCATCCACTGGAGTAACAAAAATATCGCCAACAGACTACCTTCCATAATGACAAGGCTACCATCCATTAAAGTAACAAAATCATGACAACAGACTACCTTGCATAATGACAAGGCTACTAACCATTGGAGTAACAAAAATATCGAAAACAAACTACCTTCCATAATGACAAGGCTACCATCCATTAGAGTAACAAAAATCTCGACAATAGACTACCTTCCATAATAACGAGGCTACTAGCTATTGGAGTGACAAAAATCTCGACAATAGACTACCATCCATAATGACAAGGCTACCATCCATTGGAGTAACAAAAATATCGACAACAAACTACCTTCCATAATGACAAGGCTACCATCCATTGGAGTAACAAAAATCTCGCCAACAAACTACCTTCCATAATGACAAGGCTTTCATCCATTAGAGTGACAAAAATCTCGACAATAGACTACCTTCCATAATGACTAGGCTACCATCAATTAGAGTAACAAAGATATCGACAACAAACTACCTTCTATAATGACAAGGCTACCATACATTGTAATAACAAAAATATCGACAACAAACTACCTTCCACAATGACAAGTCTACCATACATTGTAGTAACAAAAATATCAACAACAATCTACTTTCCATAATGACAATGTTACCATCCATTAGAGTAACAAAAATCTCTACAATAAACTACCTTCCATAATGACAAGGCTACCATCCATTGGAGTAACAAAATATTGACAACAGACTACTTTCCATAATGATAAGGCTACTATCCATTAGAGTAACAAAAATGTCGACAACAAAGTACCTTCCATAATGATAAGGCTACCATCCATTGGAATAACGAAAATATCGATAATAAACTACGCTCTATAATGACAAGGCTACCATCCATTGGAGTAAGAAAAATGTAAACAACAGACTACCTTCCATAATGACAAGGCTACCATCCATTGGAGTAACAAAAATATTGACAACAGACTAGCTTCCATAATGAAAAGCCTACCATCCATTGGAGTAACAAAAATATCGACAAGAAACTACCTTCCATAATGACTAGGCTACTATCCATTGGAGTAACAAAGATATCGACAACAGACTACCTTCCATAATGACAATGCTACCATCCATTGGAGTAACAAAAATCTTGACAACAGACTACCTTCCATAATGACAAGGCTACCATCCATTAGAGTATCAAAAATCTCGACAACAAACTACCTTCCATAATGACAAGGCTACCATCCATCAGAGTAACAAAATCTCGACAACAGACTACCTTCCATATTGACAAGGCTACTATCCATTGGAGTAACAAAAATCTCGACAACAAACTACATTCCATAATTACAAGGCTACCATCCATTGGAGTAACGAATGTATCAACAAAGGACTACTTTTTATAATGACAAGGCTACCATCCATTGGAGTAACAAAAATCTCGCCAACAGACTACCTTCCATAATGACAAGGCTTTCATCCATTGGAGTGACAAAAATCTCGACAATAGACTACCTTCCATAATGACTAGGCTACCATCCATTAGAGTAACAAAGATATCGACAACAGACTACCTTCTATAATGACAAGGCTACCATACATTGTAATAACAAAAATATCGACAACAAACTACCTTCCACAATGACAAGTCTAACATACATCGTAGTAACAAAAATCTCAACATCAATCTACTTTCCATAATGACAATGTTACCATCCATTGGAGTAACAAAAATCTGGACAATAGACTACCTTCCATAATGACAAGGCTACCAACCATTGGAGTAATAAAATTCTCGACAACAAACTACCTTCCATAATGACAAGGCTACAATCCATTACTGTAGCAAGAATATCGACAATAGACTACCTTCCTTAATGACAAGGCTACGATCAATTAGAGTAACAAAAATCTCGACAACAGACTACCTTCTATAATGATAAGACTACCATCCATTGTAGTAATGAAAATATCAATAAGAGACTACCTTCCATAATGACAAGGCTACCATGCATTGGAGTAATGAAAATATCAACAAGAGACTACCTTCAATAATGACAAGGCTACCATCCATTGGAGTAACAAAAATATCGCCAACAGACTACCTTCCATAATGACAAGGCTACCATCCATCGGATTAAAAAAAATCTCGAAAATAGACTACCTTCCATAATGACAAGGCTACCATCCATCGGAGTAACAAAATCTCGACAACAGACTACCTTCCATATTGACAAGGCTATTATCCATTGGAGTAACAAACATCTCGACAATAGACTACCTTCCATAATGACAAGGATACCATCCATTGGAGTAACGAAAATATCAACAAGGGACTACTTTGCATAATGACAAGGCTACCATCCATTGGAGTAACAAAAATCTCGCCAACAGACTACTTTCCATAATGACAAGGCTTTCATCCATTGGAGTGACAAAAATCTCGACAATAGACTACCTTCCATAATGACTAGGCTACCATCCATTAGAGTAACAAAGATATCGACATCAGACTACCTTCTATAATGACAAGGCTACCATACATTGTAATAACAAAAATATCGACAACAAACTACCTTCCACAATGACCAGGCTAATATCCATTGGAGTAACAAAAATCTCGACAACAAACTACCTTCCATAATGATAAGGCTACCATCTAGTGGAATAACGAAAATAACAACAACAAACTACATTCCATAATGACAAGGCTACCATCCATTGGAGTAACAAAAATATCCACAACAGACTACCTTCAATAATGACAAGGCTACCATCCATTGGAGTAACAAAAATCTTGACAATAGACTACCTTCCATAATGACAAGGCTACCATCCATTGGAGTAACAAAAATATTGACAACAGACTAGCTTCCATAATGACAAGGCTAGCATCCTTTGGAGTGACAAAAATCTCGACAATAAACTACTTTCCATAATGACAAGGCTACCATCCATTGGAGTAACAAAATATTGACAACAGACTAATTTCCATAATTATAAGGCTAGTTTCCATTAGAGTAACAAAAATGTCGACAACAAACTACCTTCAATAATGACAAGGCTACCATCCATTGGAGTAACAAAAATATCGCCAACAGACTACCTTCCATAATGACAAGGCTACCATCCATTGAGTAATAAAATCACGACAATAGACTACCTTGCATAATGACAAGGCTACTATCCATTGGAGTAACAAAAATATCGACAACAAACTACCTTCCATAATGACAAGGCTACCATCCATTAGAGTAACAAAAATCTCGACAACAGACTACCTTCCATAATGACGGGCTACCAGCTATTGGAGTGACAAAAATCTCGACAATAGACTACCATCCATAACGACAAGGCTACCATCCATTGGAGTAACAAAAATATCGACAACAAACTACCATCCATAATGACAAGGCTACCATCCATTAAAGTAACAAAATCTTTACAACAGACTACCTTCCATAATGACAAGGCTAATATCCATTGGAGAAACAAAAATCTTGACAACAAACTACCTTCCATAATGATAAGGCTACCATCTAGTTGAATAACGAAAATATCAACAACAAACTACATTCCATAATGAAAAGGCTACCATCCATTGGAGTAAGAAAAATATCCACAATAGACTACCTTCCATAATGACAAGGCTACCATCCATTGGAGTAACAAAAATCTTGAAAATAGACTACCTTCCATAATGACAAGGCTACCATCCATTAGAGTATCAAAAATCTCGACAACAAACTACCTTCCATAATGACAAGGCTACCATCCATCAGAGTAACAAAATCTCCACAACAAACTACCTTCCATAATGACAAGGCTACCATCCATTGGAGTAACGAATATATCAACAAGGGACTACTTTTTATAATGACAAGGCTACCATCCATTGGAGTAACAAAAATATCGCCAATAGACTACCTTCCATAATGACAAGGCTACCATCCATTGGAGTAACAAAATCACGACAACAGACTACCTTGCATAATGACAAGGCTACTATCCATTGGAGTAACAAAAATATCGACAACAAACTACCTTCCATAATGACAAGGCTACCATCCATTAGAGTAACAAAAATATCGACAACAGACTACCTTCCATAATGACGAGGCTACCAGCTATTGGAGTGACAAAAATCTCGACAATAGACTACCATCCATAATGACAAGGCTACCATCCATTGGAGTAACAAAAATATCGACAACAAACTACTTTCCATAATGACAAGGCTACCATCCATTAAAGTAACAAAATCTCGACAACAGACTACCTTCCATAATGACAAGGCTAATATCCATTGGAGTAACAAAAATCTCGATAACAAACTACCTTCCATAATGATAAGGCTACCATCTAGTGGAATAACGAAAATATCAACAACAAACTAGCTTCCATAATGACAAGGCTACCATCCATTGGAGTAAGAAAAATCTCGACAAGAAACTAGCTTCCATTATGACTAGGCTACTATCCATTGGAGTAACAAATATATCGACAACAAACTACCTTCCATAATGACAATGCTACCATCCATTGGAGTAATAAAAATCTTGACAATAAACTACCTTTCATAATGACAAGGCTACCATCCATTAGAGTAACAAAAATCTCGACAACAAACTACCTTCCATAACGACAAGGCTACCATCCATCGGAGTAACAAAATCTCGACAACAAACTACCTTCCATATTGACAAGGCTTCTATCCATTAGAGTAACAAAAATCTCGACAACAAACTACCTTCCATAATGACAAGGCTACCATCCGTTGGAGTAACAAATATATCAACAAGCGACTAATTTCCATAATGACAAGGCTACCATCCTTTGGAGTAACAAAAATCTCGCCAACACACTACCTTCCATAATGACAAAGCTTTCATCCATTGGAGTGACAAAAATCTCGACAATAGACTACCTTCCATAATGACTAGGCTACTATCCATTAGAGTAACAAAGATATCGACAATAGACTACCTTCTATAATGACAAGGCTACCATACATTGTAATAACAAAAATATCGACAACAAACTACCTTCCACAATGACAAGTCTACCATACATTGTAGTAACAAAAATCTCAACAACAGTCTACTTTCCATAATGAAAATGCTACCATCCATTGGAGTAACAAAAATCTCGACAACAGACTACCTTCCATAATGACAAGGCAACCATCCATTGGAGTAATGAAAATATCAACAAGAGACTACCTTCAATAATGACAAGGCTACCATCCATTGGAGTAACAAAAATATCGCCAACAGACTAGCTTCCATAATGACAAGGCTAGCATCCTTTGGAGTGACAAAAATCTCGACAATAAACTACTTTCCATAATGACAAGGCTACCATCCATTGGAGTAACAAAATATTGACAACAGACTAATTTCCATAATTATAAGGCTAGTTTCCATTAGAGTAACAAAAATGTCGACAACAAACTACCTTCAATAATGACAAGGCTACCATCCATTGGAGTAACAAAAATATCGCCAACAGACTACCTTCCATAATGACAAGGCTACCATCCATTGAGTAATAAAATCACGACAATAGACTACCTTGCATAATGACAAGGCTACTATCCATTGGTGTAACAAAAATATCGACAACAAACTACCTTCCATAATGACAAGGCTACCATCCATTAGAGTAACAAAAATCTCGACAACAGACTACCTTCCATAATGACGGGCTACCAGCTATTGGAGTGACAAAAATCTCGACAATAGACTACCATCCATAACGACAAGGCTACCATCCATTGGAGTAACAAAAATATCGACAACAAACTACCATCCATAATGACAAGGCTACCATCCATTAAAGTAACAAAATCTTTACAACAGACTACCTTCCATAATGACAAGGCTAATATCCATTGGAGAAACAAAAATCTTGACAACAAACTACCTTCCATAATGATAAGGCTACCATCTAGTTGAATAACGAAAATATCAACAACAAACTACATTCCATAATGAAAAGGCTACCATCCATTGGAGTAAGAAAAATATCCACAATAGACTACCTTCCATAATGACAAGGCTACCATCCATTGGAGTAACAAAAATCTTGAAAATAGACTACCTTCCATAATGACAAGGCTACCATCCATTAGAGTATCAAAAATCTCGACAACAAACTACCTTCCATAATGACAAGGCTACCATCCATCAGAGTAACAAAATCTCCACAACAAACTACCTTCCATAATGACAAGGCTACCATCCATTGGAGTAACGAATATATCAACAAGGGACTACTTTTTATAATGACAAGGCTACCATCCATTGGAGTAACAAAAATATCGCCAATAGACTACCTTCCATAATGACAAGGCTACCATCCATTGGAGTAACAAAATCACGACAACAGACTACCTTGCATAATGACAAGGCTACTATCCATTGGAGTAACAAAAATATCGACAACAAACTACCTTCCATAATGACAAGGCTACCATCCATTAGAGTAACAAAAATATCGACAACAGACTACCTTCCATAATGACGAGGCTACCAGCTATTGGAGTGACAAAAATCTCGACAATAGACTACCATCCATAAAGACAAGGCTACCATCCATTGGAGTAACAAAAATATCGACAACAAACTACTTTCCATAATGACAAGGCTACCATCCATTAAAGTAACAAAATCTCGACAACAGACTACCTTCCATAATGACAAGGCTAATATCCATTGGAGTAACAAAAATCTCGATAACAAACTACCTTCCATAATGATAAGGCTACCATCCAGTGGAATAACGAAAATATCAACAACAAACTAGCTTCCATAATGACAAGGCTACCATCCATTGGAGTAAGAAAAATCTCGACAAGAAACTAGCTTCCATTATGACTAGGCTACTATCCATTGGAGTAACAAATATATCGACAACAAACTACATTCCATAATGACAATGCTACCATCCATTGGAGTAATAAAAATCTTGACAATAAACTACCTTTCATAATGACAAGGCTACCATCCATTAGAGTAACAAAAATCTCGACAACAAACTACCTTCCATAACGACAAGGCTACCATCCATCGGAGTAACAAAATCTCGACAACAAACTACCTTCCATATTGACAAGGCTACTATCCATTAGAGTAACAAAAATCTCGACAACAAACTACCTTCCATAATGACAAGGCTACCATCCGTTGGAGTAACAAATATATCAACAAGCGACTAATTTCCATAATGACAAGGCTACCATCCTTTGGAGTAACAAAAATCTCGCCAACACACTACCTTCCATAATGACAGAGCTTTCATCCATTGGAGTGACAAAAATCTCGACAATAGACTACCTTCCATAATGACTAGGCTACTATCCATTAGAGTAACAAAGATATCGACAATAGACTACCTTCTATAATGACAAGGCTACCATACATTGTAATAACAAAAATATCGACAACAAACTACCTTCCACAATGACAAGTCTACCATACATTGTAGTAACAAAAATCTCAACAACAGTCTACTTTCCATAATGAAAATGCTACCATCCATTGGAGTAACAAAAATCTCGACAACAGACTACCTTCCATAATGACAAGGCAACCATCCATTGGAGTAATGAAAATATCAACAAGAGACTACCTTCAATAATGACAAGGCTACCATCCATTGGAGTAACAAAAATATCGCCAACAGACTACCTTCCATAATGACAAGGCTACCATCCATTGGAGTAACAAAATCACGACAATAGACTACCTTGCATAATGACAAGGCTACTATCCATTGGAGTAACAAAAATATCGACAACAAACTACCTTCCATAATGACAAGGCTACCATCCATTAGAGTAACAAAAATCTCGACAACAGACTACCTTCAATAATGACGAGGCTACCAGCTATTGGAGTGACAAAAATCTCGACAATAGACTACCATCCATAATGACAAGGCTACCATCCATTGGAGTAACAAAAATATCGACAACAAACTACGTTCCATAATGACAAGGCTAATATCCATTGGAGTAACAAAAATCTCGACAACAAACTACCTTCCATAATGATAAGGCTACCATCTAGTGGAATAACGAAAATATCAACAACAAACTACATTCCATAATGACAAGGCTACCATCCATTGGAGTAAGAAAAATATCCACAACAGACTACCTTCCATAATGATAAGGCTACCATCCGTTGGAGTAATAAAAATCTTGACAACAGACTACCTTCCATAATGACAAGGCTACCATCCATTAGAGTATCAAAAATCTCGACAACAAACTACCTTCCATAATGACAAGGCTACCATCCATCAGAGTAACAAAATCTCGACAACAGACTACCTTCCATATTGAAAAGGCTACTATCCATTGGAGTAACAAAAATCTCGACAACAAACTACCTTCCATAATGACAAGGCTACCATCCATTGGAGTAACGAATATATCAACAAGGGACTACTTTTTATAATGACAAGGCTACCATCCATTGGAGTAACAAAAATATCGCCAATAGACTACCTTCCATAATGACAAGGCTACCATCCATTGGAGTAACAAAATCACGACAACAGACTACCTTGCATAATGACAAGGCTACTATCCATTGGAGTAACAAAAATATCAACAACAAACTACCTTCCATAATAACAAGGCTACCATCCATTAGAGTAATAAAAATCTCGACAAAAGACTACCTTCCATAATGACAAGGCTACCATCCATTAAAGTAACAAAATCTAGACAACAGACTACCTTCCTTAACGACAAGGCTAATATCCATTGGAGTAACAAAAATCTCGACAACAAACTACCTTCCATGATGATAAGGCTACCATCAAGTGGAATAACGAAAATATCAACAACAAACTACATTCCATAATGACAAGGCTACCATCCATTGGAGTAAGAAAAATATCCACAACAGACTACCTTCCATAATGAGAAGGCTACCATCCATTGGAGTAACAAAAATATTGACAACAGACTAGCTTCCATAATAACAAGGCTACCATCCATTAGAGTATCAAAAATCTCGACAACAAACTACCTTCCATAATGACAAGGCTACCATCCATTGGAGTAACAAAATCTCGACAACAGACTACCTTCCATATTGACAAGGCTACTATCCATTGGAGTAACAAAAATCTCGGCAACAAACTACCTTCAATAATAACAAGGCTACCATCCATTGGAGTAACGAATATATCAACAAGGGACTACTTTTTATAATGACAAGGCTACCATCCATTGGAGTAACAAAAATCTCGCCAACAGACTACCTTCCATAATGACAAGGCTTTCATCCATTGGAGTGACAAAAATCTCGACAATAGACAACCTTCCATAATGACTAGGATACCATCCATTAGAGTAACAAAGATATCAACAGCAGACTACCTTCTATAATGACAAGGCTACCATACATTGTAATAACAAAAATATCGACAACAAACTACCTTCCATAATGACAAGTCTACCATACATTGTAGTACCAAAAATCTCAACAACAATATACTTTCCATAATGACAATGTTACCTTCCATTGGAGTAACAAAAATGTCGACAATAGACTACCTTCCATAATGACAAGGCTACCAACCATTGGAGTAACAAAATTCTCGACAACAGACTACCTTCCATTATGATAAGACTACCCTCCATTGGAATAATGAAAATATCAACAAGAGACTACCTTCCATAATGACAAGGCTACCATGCATTGGAGTAATGAAAATATCAACAAGAGACTACCTTCAATAATGACAAGACTACCATCTATTGGAGTAACAAATATATCGCCAACAGACTACCTTCCATAATGACAAGGCTACCATCCATTGGAGTAACAAAAATCTCGACAATAGACTACCTTCCATAATGACAAGGCTACCATCCATCGGAGTAACAAAATCTCGACAACAGACTACCTTCCATATTGACAAGGCTACTATCCATTGGAGTAACAAACATCTCGACAATAGACTACCTTCCATAATGACAAGGATACCATCCATTGGAGTAACGAAAATATCAACAAGGGACTACTTTGCATAATGACAAGGCTACCATTAATTGGAGTAACAAAAATCTTGCCAACAGACTACCTTCCATAATGACAAGGCTTTCATCCATTGGAGTTACAAAAATCTCGACAATAGACTACCTTCTATAATGACAAGGCTACCATACATTGTAATAACAAAAATATCGACAACAAACTACCTTCCACAATGACAAGTCTACCATACATTGTAGTAACAAAAATCTCAACAACAGTCTACTTTCCATAATGACAATGCTACCATCCATTTGAGTAACAAAAATCTCGACAATAGACTACCTTCCATAATGACAAGGCTACCAACCATTGGAGTAACAAAAATCTCGACAACAAACTACCTTCAATAATGACAAGGCTACCATCCATTAGAGTGACAAAAATATCGTCAACAGACTACCTTCCATAATGACAAGGCTACGATCTATTAGAGTAAAAAAAATCTCGACAATAGACTACCTTCCATAATGCTAAGGCTACCATCCATTGGAATAATGAAATTATCAACAAGCGACTACCTTCCATAATGACAAGGCTACCATGCATTGGAGTAATGAAAATATCAACAAGAGACTACCTTCCATAATGACAAGGCTACCATCCATTGGAGTAACAAAAATCTCGACAATAGACTACCATCCATAATGACAAGGCTACCATCCATTGGAGTGACAAAAATCTCGACAATAGACTACCTTCAATAATGACAAGGCTACCATCCATTGGAGTAACAAATATATCGACAACAAACTTCCTTCCATAATGACAAGGCTACAATCTTTGGAGTGACAAAAATCTCGACAATAGACTACCTTCCATAATGACAAGGCTACCATCCATTGGAGTAACAAAATCACAACAACAGACTACCTTGCATAATGACAAGGCTAATATCCATTGGAGTAACAAAAATCTCGACAAAAAACTACCTTCCATAATGCCCAGGCTACCATCCATTAGATTAACAAAAATCTCGACAAAAAACTACCTTCCATAATGACGAGGCTACCAACCCTTGGAGTGACAAAAATCTCGACAATAGACTACCTTCCATAATGACAAGGCCACCATCCATTGGAGTAACAAAAATATCGACAACAGACTACCTTCCATAATGACAAGGCTACCATCCTTTGGAGTGACAAAAATGTCGACAATAGACTACCTTCC
Organism: Vicia faba; assembly: GCA_948472305.1. Lineage (NCBI taxonomy): Eukaryota > Viridiplantae > Streptophyta > Magnoliopsida > Fabales > Fabaceae > Vicia > Vicia faba. Next base: position 658,811,314 of record OX451739.1, read on the forward strand.
ATAATGACAAGGCTACCATCCATTGGAGTAACAAAATCTCGACAACAGACTAGCTTCCATAATGACAAGGCTAATATCCATTGGAGTAACAAAAATATTGACAACAAACTACCTTCCATAATGATAAGGCTACCATCCAGTGGAATAACGAAAATATCAACAACAAACTACGTTCCATAATGACAAGGCTACCATGCATTGGAGTAATGAAAATATCCACAAGAGACTACCTTCAATAATGACAAGGCTACCATCCATTGGAGTAACAAAAATATCGCCAACAAACTACCTTCCATAATGACAAGGCTACCATCCATTAGAGTAACAAAGATATCGACAACAGACTACCTTCTATAATGACAAGGCTACCATACATTGTAATAACAAAAATATCGACAACAAACTACATTCCACAATGACAAGTCTACCATACATTGTAGTAACAAAAATCTCAACAACAGTATACTTTCCATAATGACAACGCTACCATCCATTGGAGTAACAAAAATCTCGACAATAGACTACCTTCCATAATGACAAGGCTACCAACCATTGGAGTAACAAAAATCTCGACAACAAACTACCTTCAATAATGACAAGGCTACCATCCCTTAGAGTGACAAAAATCTCGACAACAGACTACCTTCCATAATGCTAAGGCTACCATCCATTGGAATAATGAAATTATCAACAAGCGACTACCTTCCATAATGACAAGGCTACCATGCATTGGAGTAATGAAAATATCAACAAGAGACTACCTTCCATAATGACAAGGCTACCATCCATTGGAGTAACAAAAATCTCGACAATAGACTACCATCCATAATGACAAGGCTACCATCCATTGGAGTGACAAAAATCTCGACAATAGACTACCTTCAATAATGACAAGGCTACCATCCATCGGAGTAACAAATATATCGACAACAAACTTCCTTCCATAATGACAAGGCTACCATCCTTGGAGTGACAAAAATCTCGACAATAGACTACCTTCCATAATGACAAGGCTACCATCCATTGGAGTAACAAAATCACGACAACAGACTACCTTGCATAATGACAAGGCTACTATCCATTGGAGTAACAAAAATCTCGACAAAAAACTACCTTCCATAATGACAAGGCTACCATCCATTAGAGTAACAAAAATCTCGACAAAAAACTACCTTCCATAATGACGAGGCTACCAACCCTTGGAGTGACAAAAATCTCGACAATAGAATACCTTCCATTATGACAAGGCTACCATCCATTGGAGTAACAAAAATATCGACAACAGACTACCTTCCATAATGACAAGGCTACCATCCTTTGGAGTGACAAAAATGTCGACAATAGACTACCTTCCATAATGACAAGGCTACCATCCATTGGAGTAACAAAATCTCGACAACAGTCTAGCTTCCATAATGACAAGGCTAATATCCATTGGAGTAACAAAAATATTGACAACAAACTACATTCCATAATGATAAGGCTACCATCCAGTGGAGTAACGAAAATATCAACAACAAACTACGTTCCAAAATGACAAGGCTACCATGCATTGGAGTAATCAAAATATCAACAAGAGACTACCTTCAATAATGACAAGGCTACCTTCCATTAGAGTAACAAAAATATCGCCAACAGACTACCTTCCATAATGACAAGGCTACCATCCATTGGAGTAACATAAATGTCGACAATAGACTACCTTCCATAAAAACAAGGTTAACATCCATCGGAGTAACAAAATCTCGACAACAAACTCCCTTCCATATTGACAAGGCTACTATCCATTGGAATAACAAAAATCTCGACAATAGACTACCTTCCATAATGACAAGGCTACCATCCATTGGAGTAACAAAAATATCAACAAGGGACTACTTTCCATAATGACAAGGCTACCATCCATTGGAGTAACAAAAATCTCGCCAACAGACTACCTTCCATAATGACAAGGCTTTCATCCATTGGAGTGACATAAATCTCGACAATAGACTACCTTCCATAATGACTAGGCTACCATCCATTAGAGTAACAAAGATATCGACAACATACTACCTTCTATAATGAAAAGGCTACCATACATTGTAATAACAAAATTATCGACAACAAACTACCTTCCACAATGGCAAGTCTACCATACATTGTAGTAACAAAAATCTCAACAATAGTCTACTTTCTATAATGACAACGCTACCATCCATTGGAGTAACAAAAATCTCGACAATAGACTACCTTCCATAATGACAAGGCTACCAACCATTGGAGTAACAAAAATCTCGACAACAAACTACCTTCAATAATGACAAGGCTACCATCCATTAGAGTGACAAAAATCTCGACAACAGACTACCTTCCATAATGACAAGGCTACGATCTATTAGAGTAAAAAAAATCTCGACAATAGACTACCTACCATAATGCTAAGGCTACCATCCATTGGAAAAATGAAATTATCAACAATCGACTACCTTCCATAATGACAAGGCTACCATGCATTGGAGTAATGAAAATATCAACAAGAGACTACCTTCCATAATGACAAGGCTACCATCCATTGGAGTAACAAAAATCTCGACAACAGACTACCATCCATAATGACAAGGCTATCGTCCAATGGAGTAACAAAATTATCGACAACATACTACCTTCCATAATAACAAGGCTACCATCCTTTAGAGTAACAAGAATATGGACAACAAAATACCTTCCATAATGAAAAGGCTACCATCCATTGGAGTAACAAAAATATCAACAAGAGACTACCTTCCATAATGACAAGGCTACCATCCAATGGAGTAACAAAAATCTTGACAACAAACTACCTTCCATAATGACTAGGCTACCATCCATTGGAGTATAAAATATTTAACAATATACTAGCTTCCATAATGACAAGGCTACCATCCATTGGAGTAACAAAAATCTGGACAAAAAGCTACCTTCCATAATGACAAGGCTACCATCCATTGGAGTAACAAAAATCTCAAAAACATAGTGCATTCCATAATGACAAGTCTACCATCCACTGTAATAACAAAAATATCTACAACAGACTACCTTCCATAATGACAAGGCTAGGATCCATTAGAGTAAAAAAAAATCTCGATAACAGACTACCTTCCGTAATGACAAGGCTACCATCCATTGAAGTAACAAAAATCTCAACAATAGACTACCTTCCATAATGACAAGGCTACCATCCATTGGAGTAACAAAAATCTCGACAACAGACCACCTTTAATAATGACAAGTCTACCTTCCATGGGAGTAACAAATATGTGAACAACAGACTACCTTCCATAATGATAAGGCTACCATTAATTGGAGTAACAGAAATCACACCAACATGCTACCTTCCATAATGACAAGGCTACCATCCATTAGAGTAACAAAAATCGGGACAACATACTACCTTCCATAATGACAAGGCTACCATCCATTGGAGTAACAAAAATGTCAACAAGAGACTACCTTCCATAATGACAAGGCTACCATCCATTGGAGTAACAAAAATCTCGACAACAGACTACCTTCCATAATGACAAGACTACCATCCTTTAGAGTAACAAAAATCTGGACAACAGACTACCTTCCATAATGACAAGGCTACAATCCATTGGAGTAACAAAAATATCAACAAGAGACTACCTTCCATAATGACAAGGCTACCATCCATTGGAGTAACAAAAATCTTGACAACAAACTACCTTCCATAATGACAAGGCTACCATCCATTGGAGTATAAAATATTTAACAACAGACTACCTTCCATAATGACAAGGCTACCATCCATTGGAGTAACAAAAATCTGGACAAAAAGCTACCTTCCATAATGACAAGGCTACCATCCATTGGAGTAACAAAAATCTCGAAAACATATGGCATTCCATAATGACAAGTCTACCATCCACTGTAATAACAAAAATATCTAGAACAGACTACCTTCCATAATGACAAGGCTAGGATCCATTAGAGTAACAAAAATCTCAATAACAGACTACCTTCCATAATGACAAGGCTACCATCCATTGGAGTAACAAAAATCTCGACAACAGACCACCTTTAATAATGACAAGTCTACCATCCATGGGAGTAACAAATATCTGAACAACAGACTACCTTCCATAATGATAAGGCTACCATTAATTGGAGTAACAGAAATCACACCAACATACTACCTTCCATAATGACAAGGCTACCATCCATTAGAGTAACAAAAATCAGGACAACAGACTACCTTCCATAATGACAAGGCCACCATCCATTGGAGTAACAAAAATCTCGACAATAGACTGCCTTCCATAATGACAAAGCTAAAATCCATTGGAGTAACAAAAATCTCGACAACAGACTACCTTCCATAATGACAAGTCCATAATCCATTGGAATAAGAAAAATCTCGACAACATACTACCTTTCATAATGACAAAGCTACAATCCAAAGGAGTAACAAAAATCTCGAGAAATGACTACCTTCCATAATGACAAGTCTACCATCCAATGGAGTAACAAAAATCTTGACAACAGACTAACTTCCATAATGACTAGGCTACCATCCATTGGAGTATAAAAAATCTCAACCACAGACTACCTTCCATAATGACAAGGCTACCATCCATTGGAGTAACAAAAATATCGACAATAGACTACCTTCCATAATGACAAGTCCATAATCCATTGGAATAACAAAAATCTCGACAACAGACTATCTTTCATAATGACAAGGCTACAATCAATTGGAGTAACAAAAATCTCGATAACATACTACCTTCCATAATGACAAGGCTAGCATCCATTGTAGTAACAAAAATCTCAACAACAAACTACCTTCCATAATGACAAGGCTACCATCCATTGGAGTAACAAAAATCTCGACAACATACCACCTTTAATAATGACAAGTCTACCATCCATTGGAGTAACAAATATCTGAACAACAGACTACCTTCCATAATGACAAGGCTACCATCCATTGGAGTAACAAAAATCTCGACAACAGACTACCTTCCATAATGACAAGGCTACCATCCATTAGAGTAACAAAAATCTGGACAACAGACTACCTTCCATAATGATAAGGCTACAATCCATTGGAGTAACAAAAATATCAACAAGAGACTACCTTCCATAATGACAAGGCTACCATCCATTGAAGTAACAAAAATCTCGACAATAGACTGCCTTCCATAATGACAAGGCTACCATCCATTGAAGTAACAAAAATCTCAACAACAGACTACCTTCCATAATGACAAGGCTACCATCCATTGGAGTAACAAAAATCTCGACAACATACCACCTTTAATAATGACAAGTCTACCATCCATTGGAGTAACAAATATCTGAACAACAGACTACCTTCCATAATGACAAGGCTACCATCCATTGGAGTAACAAAAATCTGGACAAAAAGCTACCTTCCATAATGACAAGGCTACCATCCATTGGAGTAACAAAAATCTCGAAAACATAGTGCATTCCATAATGACAAGTCTACCATCCACTGTAATAACAAAAATATCTACAACAGACTACCTTCCATAATGACAAGGCTAGGATCCATTAGAGTAACAAAAATCTCGATAACAGACTACCTTCCATAATGACAAGGCTACCATCCATTGAAGTAACAAAAATCTAAACAACAGACTACCTTCCATAATGACAAGGCTACCATCCATTGCAGTAACAAAAATGTCGACAACAAACCACCTTTAATAATGACAAGTCTACCATCCATGGGAGTAACAAATATCTGAACAACAGACTACCTTCCATAATGATAAGGCTACCATTAATTGGAGTAACAGAAATCACACCAACATACTACCTTCCATAATGACAAGGCTACCATCCATTAGAGTAACAAAAATCGGGACAACAGACTACCTTCCATAATGACAAGGCTACCATCCATTGGAGTAACAAAAATATCAACAAGAGACTACCTTCCATAATGACAAAGCTACCATCCATTAGAGTAACAAAAATCTCGACAACAGACTACCTTCCATAATGACAAGGCTACCATCCATTAGAGTAACAAAAATCTGGACAACAGACTACCTTCCATAATGATAAGGCTACAATCAATTGGAGTAACAAAAATATCAACAAGAGACTACCTTCCATAATGACAAGGCTACCATCCATTGGAGTAACAAAAATCTCGACAATAGACTGCCTTCCATAATGACAAGGCTACCATCCATTGGAGTAACAAAAATCTCGACAACAAACTACCTTCCATAATGACAAGTCTACCATCCATGGGAGTAACAAATATCTGAACAACAGACTACCTTCCATAATGATAAGGCTACCATTAATTGGAGTAACCGAAATCACACCAACATACTACCTTCCATAATGACAAGGCTACCATCCATTAGAGTAACAAAAATCGGGACAATAGACTACCTTCCATAATGACAAGGCTACCATCCATTGGAGTAACAAAAATATCAACAAGAGACTACCTTCCATAATGACAAAGCTACCAACCATTAGAGTAACAAAAATCTCGACAACAGACTACCTTCCATAATGACAAGACTACCATCCTTTAGAGTAACAAAAATCTGGACAACAGACTACCTTCCATAATGACAAGGCTACAATGCATTGGAGTAACAAAAATATCAACAAGAGACTACCTTCCATAATGACAAGGCTACCATCCATTGGAGTAACAAAAATCTTGACAACAAACTACCTTCCATAATGACAAGGCTACCATCCATTGGAGTATAAAATATTTAACAACAGACTACCTTCCATAATGACAAGGCTACCATCCATTGGAGTAACAAAAATCTGGACAAAAAGCTACCTTCCATAATGACAAGGCTACCATCCATTGGAGTAACAAAAATCTCGAAAACATAGTGCATTCCATAATGACAAGTCTACCATCCACTGTAATAACAAAAATATCTAGAACAGACTACCTTCCATAATGACAAGGCTAGGATCCATTAGAGTAACAAAAATCTCAATAACAGACTACCTTCCGTAATGACAAGGCTACCATCCATTGAAGTAACAAAAATCTCAACAACAGACTACCTTCCATAATGACAAGGCTACCATCCATTGGAGTAACAAAAATCTCGACAACAGACCACCTTTAATAATGACAAGTCTACCATCCATGGGAGTAACAAATATCTGAACAACAGACTACCTTCCATAATGATAAGGCTACCATTAATTGGAGTAACAGAAATCACACCAACATACTACCTTCCATAATGACAAGGCTACCATCCATTAGAGTAACAAAAATCAGGACAACAGACTACCTTCCATAATGACAAGGCTACCATCCATTGGAGTAACAAAAATCTCGACAATAGACTGCCTTCCATAATGACAAAGCTAAAATCCATTGGAGTAACAAAAATCTCGACAACAGACTACCTTCCATAATGACAAGTCCATAATCCATTGGAATAAGAAAAATCTCGACAACATACTACCTTTCATAATTACAAAGCTACAATCCAAAGGAGTAACAAAAATCTCGAGAAATGACTACCTTCCATAATGACAAGTCTACCATCCAATGGAGTAACAAAAATCTTGACAACAGACTAACTTCCATAATGACTAGGCTACCATCCATTGGAGTATAAAAAATCTCAACCACAGACTACCTTCCATAATGACAAGGCTACCATCCATTGGAGTAACAAAAATATCGACAATAGACTACCTTCCATAATGACAAGTCCATAATCCATTGGAATAACAAAAATCTCGACAACAGACTATCTTTCATAATGACAAGGCTACAATCAATTGGAGTAACAAAAATCTCGATAACATACTACCTTCCATAATGACAAGGCTAGCATCCATTGTAGTAACAAAAATCTCAACAACAAACTACCTTCCATAATGACAAGGCTACCATCCATTGGAGTAACAAAAATCTCGACAACATACCACCTTTAATAATGACAAGTCTACCATCCATTGGAGTAACAAATATCTGAACAACAGACTACCTTCCATAATGACAAGGCTACCATCCATTGGAGTAACAAAAATCTCGACAACAGACTACCTTCCATAATGACAAGGCTACCATCCATTAGAGTAACAAAAATCTGGACAACAGACTACCTTCCATAATGATAAGGCTACAATCCATTGGAGTAACAAAAATATCAACAAGAGACTACCTTCCATAATGACAAGGCTACCATCCATTGAAGTAACAAAAATCTCGACAATAGACTGCCTTCCATAATGACAAGGCTACCATCCATTGAAGTAACAAAAATCTCAACAACAGACTACCTTCCATAATGACAAGGCTACCATCCATTGGAGTAACAAAAATCTCGACAACATACCACCTTTAATAATGACAAGTCTACCATCCATTGGAGTAACAAATATCTGAACAACAGACTACCTTCCATAATGACAAGGCTACCATCCATTGGAGTAACAAAAATCTGGACAAAAAGCTACCTTCCATAATGACAAGGCTACCATCCATTGGAGTAACAAAAATCTCGAAAACATAGTGCATTCCATAATGACAAGTCTACCATCCACTGTAATAACAAAAATATCTACAACAGACTACCTTCCATAATGACAAGGCTAGGATCCATTAGAGTAACAAAAATCTCGATAACAGACTACCTTCCATAATGACAAGGCTACCATCCATTGAAGTAACAAAAATCTAAACAACAGACTACCTTCCATAATGACAAGGCTACCATCCATTGGAGTAACAAAAATGTCGACAACAGACCACCTTTAATAATGACAAGTCTACCATCCATGGGAGTAACAAATATCTGAACAACAGACTACCTTCCATAATGATAAGGCTACCATTAATTGGAGTAACAGAAATCACACCAACATACTACCTTCCATAATGACAAGGCTACCATCCATTAGAGTAACAAAAATCGGGACAACAGACTACCTTCCATAATGACAAGGCTACCATCCATTGGAGTAACAAAAATATCAACAAGAGACTACCTTCCATAATGACAAAGCTACCATCCATTAGAGTAACAAAAATCTCGACAACAGACTACCTTCCATAATTACAAGGCTACCATCCATTAGAGTAACAAAAATCTGGACAACAGACTACCTTCCATAATGATAAGGCTACAATCAATTGGAGTAACAAAAATATCAACAAGAGACTACCTTCCATAATGACAAGGCTACCATCCATTGGAGTAACAAAAATCTCGACAATAGACTGCCTTCCATAATGACAAGGCTACCATCCATTGGAGTAACAAAAATCTCGACAACAAACTACCTTCCATAATGACAAGTCCACAATCCATTGGAATAAGAAAAATCTCGACAACATACTACCTTTCATAATGACAAGTCTACCATCCAATTGAGTAACAAAAATCTTGACAACAGACTACCTTCCATAATGACTAGGCTACCATCCATTGGAGTATCAAAAATCTCAACAACAGACTACCTTCCATAATGACATGGCTACCATCCATCGGAGTAACAAAAATATCGACAATAGACTACCTTCCATAATGACAAGGCTACCATCAATTGTAGTAACAAAAATCTCAACAATAGACTACCTTCCATAATGACAAGGCTACCATCCATTGGAGTAACAAATATCTAAACAACAGACTACCTTCCATAATGATAAGGCTACCATTAATTGGAGTAACAAAAATCACAACAACAGACTACCTTCCATAATGACAAGGCTACCATCCAATGGGGTAAAAAAAATCTTGACAAAAGACTACCTTCCATAATGACTAGGCTACCATCCATTGGAGTAACAAAAATGTCAACAAGAGACTACCTTCCATAATGACAAGGCTACCATCCATTGGAGTAACAAAAATCTCAACAACAGACTACCTTCCATAGTGACAAGGCTACCATCCTTTAGAGTATCAAAAATCTGGACAACAGACTACCTTCCATAATGACAAGGCTACAATCCATTGGAGTGACAAAAATATCAACAAGAGACTACCTTCCATAATGACAAGGCTACCATCCATTGGAGTAACAAAAATCACAACAACAGACTACCTTCCATAATGACAAGGCTACCATCCAATGGGGTAACAAAAATCTTGACAAAAGACTACCTTCCTTAATGACTAGGCTACCATCCATTGGAGTAACAAAAATGTCAACAAGAGACTACCTTCCATAATGACAAGGCTACCATCCATTGGAGTAACAAAAATCTCGACAACAGACTACCTTCCATAATGACAAGGCTACCATCCTTTAGAGTATCAAAAATCTGGACAATAGACTACCTTCCATAATGACAAGGCTACAATCCATTGGAGTAACAAAAATATCAACAAGAGACTACCTTCCATAATGACAAGGCTACCATCCATTGGAGTAACAAAAATCTTGACAACAAACTACCTTCCATAATGACAAGGCTACCATCCATTGGAGTATAAAATATTTAACAACAGACTACCTTCCATAATGACAAGGCTACCATCCATCGGAGTAACAAAAATCTGGACAAAAAGCTACCTTCCATAATGACAAGGCTACCATCCATTGGAGTAACAAAAATCTCGAAAACATAGTGCATTCCATAATGACAAGTCTACCATGCACTGTAATAACAAAAATATCTACAACAGACTACCTTCCATAATGACAAGGCTAGGATCTATTAGAGTAACAAAAATCTCGATAACAGACTACCTTCCGTAATGACAAGGCTACCATCCATTGAAGTAACAAAAATCTCAACAACAGACTACCTTCCATAATGACAAGGCTTCCATCCATTGGAGTAACAAAAATCTCGACAACAGACCACCTTTAATAATGACAAGTCTACCATCCATGGGAGTAACAAATATCTGAACAACAGACTACCTTCCATAATGATAAGGCTACCATTAATTGGAGTAACATAAATCACACCAACATACTACCTTCCATAATGACAAGGCTACCATCCATTAGAGTAACAAAAATTGGGACAACAGACTACCTTCCATAATGACAAGGCTACCATCCATTGGAGTAACAAAAATGTCAACAAGAGACTACCTTCCATAATGACAAAGCTACCATCCATTGGAGTAACAAAAATCTCGACAACAGACTACCTTCCATAATGACAAGGCTACCATCCTTTAGAGTAACAAAAATCTCGACAACAGACTACCTTCCATAATGACAAGGCTACAATCCATTGGAGTAACAAAAATATCAACAAGAGACTACCTTCCATAATGACAAGGCTACCATCCATTGGAGTAACAAAAATCTCGACAACAGACTACCTTCCATAATGACAAGGCTACCATCCTTTAGAGTAACAAAAATCTGGACAACAGACTACCTTCCATAATGACAAGGCTACAATCCATTGGAGTAACAAAAATATCAACAAGAGACTACCTTCCATAATGACAAGGCTACCATCCATTGGAGTAACAAAAATCTCGACAACAAACTACCTTCCATAATGACAAGTCCACAATCCATTGGAATAAGAAAAATATCGACAACATACTACCTTTCATAATGACAAGTCTACCATCCAATTGAGTAACAAAAATCTTGACAACAGACTACCTTCCATAATGACTAGGCTACCATCCATTGGAGTATCAAAAATCTCAACAACAGACTACCTTCCATAATGACATGGCTACCATCCATCGGAGTAACAAAAATATCGACAATAGACTACCTTCCATAATGACAAGGCTACCATCAATTGTAGTAACAAAAATCTCAACAATAGACTACCTTCCATAATGACAAGGCTACCATCCATTGGAGTAACAAATATCTAAACAACAGACTACCTTCCATAATGATAAGGCTACCATTAATTGGAGTAACAAAAATCACAACAACAGACTACCTTCCATAATGACAAGGCTACCATCCAATGGGGTAAAAAAAATCTTGACAAAAGACTACCTTCCATAATGACTAGGCTACCATCCATTGGAGTAACAAAAATGTCAACAAGAGACTACCTTCCATAATGACAAGGCTACCATCCATTGGAGTAACAAAAATCTCAACAACAGACTACCTTCCATAGTGACAAGGCTACCATCCTTTAGAGTATCAAAAATCTGGACAACAGACTACCTTCCATAATGACAAGGCTACAATCCATTGGAGTGACAAAAATATCAACAAGAGACTACCTTCCATAATGACAAGGCTACCATCCATTGGAGTAACAAAAATCACAACAACAGACTACCTTCCATAATGACAAGGCTACCATCCAATGGGGTAACAAAAATCTTGACAAAAGACTACCTTCCTTAATGACTAGGCTACCATCCATTGGAGTAACAAAAATGTCAACAAGAGACTACCTTCCATAATGACAAGGCTACCATCCATTGGAGTAACAAAAATCTCGACAACAGACTACCTTCCATAATGACAAGGCTACCATCCTTTAGAGTATCAAAAATCTGGACAATAGACTACCTTCCATAATGACAAGGCTACAATCCATTGGAGTAACAAAAATATCAACAAGAGACTACCTTCCATAATGACAAGGCTACCATCCATTGGAGTAACAAAAATCTTGACAACAAACTACCTTCCATAATGACAAGGCTACCATCCATTGGAGTATAAAATATTTAACAACAGACTACCTTCCATAATGACAAGGCTACCATCCATCGGAGTAACAAAAATCTGGACAAAAAGCTACCTTCCATAATGACAAGGCTACCATCCATTGGAGTAACAAAAATCTCGAAAACATAGTGCATTCCATAATGACAAGTCTACCATGCACTGTAATAACAAAAATATCTACAACAGACTACCTTCCATAATGACAAGGCTAGGATCTATTAGAGTAACAAAAATCTCGATAACAGACTACCTTCCGTAATGACAAGGCTACCATCCATTGAAGTAACAAAAATCTCAACAACAGACTACCTTCCATAATGACAAGGCTTCCATCCATTGGAGTAACAAAAATCTCGACAACAGACCACCTTTAATAATGACAAGTCTACCATCCATGGGAGTAACAAATATCTGAACAACAGACTACCTTCCATAATGATAAGGCTACCATTAATTGGAGTAACATAAATCACACCAACATACTACCTTCCATAATGACAAGGCTACCATCCATTAGAGTAACAAAAATTGGGACAACAGACTACCTTCCATAATGACAAGGCTACCATCCATTGGAGTAACAAAAATGTCAACAAGAGACTACCTTCCATAATGACAAAGCTACCATCCATTGGAGTAACAAAAATCTCGACAACAGACTACCTTCCATAATGACAAGGCTACCATCCTTTAGAGTAACAAAAATCTCGACAACAGACTACCTTCCATAATGACAAGGCTACAATCCATTGGAGTAACAAAAATATCAACAAGAGACTACCTTCCATAATGACAAGGCTACCATCCATTGGAGTAACAAAAATCTCGACAACAGACTACCTTCCATAATGACAAGGCTACCATCCTTTAGAGTAACAAAAATCTGGACAACAGACTACCTTCCATAATGACAAGGCTACAATCCATTGGAGTAACAAAAATATCAACAAGAGACTACCTTCCATAATGACAAGGCTACCATCCATTGGAGTAACAAAAATCTCGACAACAAACTACCTTCCATAATGACAAGTCCACAATCCATTGGAATAAGAAAAATATCGACAACATACTACCTTTCATAATGACAAAGCTACAATCCAATGGAGTAACAAAAATCTCGAGAAATGACTACCTTCCATAATGACAAGTCTACCATCCAATGGAGTAACAAAAATCTTGACAACAGACTACCTTCCATAATGACTAGGCTACCATCCATTGGAGTATAAAAAATCTCAACAACAGACTACCTTCCATAATGACAAGGCTACCATCCATTGGAGTAACAAAAATATCGACAATAAACTACCTTCCATAATGACAAGTCCATAATCCATTGGAATAACAAAAATCTCACTATCTTTCATAATGACAAGGCTACAATCCAATGGAGTAACAAAAATCTCGATAACAGACTACCTTCCATAATGACAAGGCTACCATCCATTGTAGTAACAAAAATCTCAACAACAGACTACCTTCCATAATGACAAGGCTACCATCCATTGGAGTAACAAAAATCTCGACAACATAATACCTTCCATAATGAAAAGGCTACCATCCACTGGAGTAACAAAAATATAAACAAGAGACTACCTTCCATAATGACAAGGCTACCATCCAATGGAGTAACAAAAATCTTGACAACAAACTACCTTCCATAATGACTAGGCTACAATCCATTAGAGTATAAAATATTTAACAACAGACTACCGTCCATAACGACAAGGCTACCATCCATTGGAGTAACAAAAATCTCGACAACAGACTACCTTCCATAATGACAAGGCTACCATCCTTTAGAGTAACAAAAATCTGGACAACAGACTACCTTCCATAATGACAAGGCTACAATCCATTGGAGTAACAAAAATATCAAAAAGAGCTACCTTCCATAATGACAGGGCTACCATCCATTGGAGTAACAAAAATCTCGAAAACATAGTGCATTCCATAATGACAAGTCTACCATCCACTGTAATAACAAAAATATCTACAACAGACTACCTTCCATAATGACAAGGCTAGGATCCATTAGAGTAACAAAAATCTCGATAACAGACTACCTTCCATAATGACAAGGCTACCATCCATTGAAGTAACAAAAATCTCAACAACAGACTACCTTCCATAATGACAAGGCTACCATCCATTGGAGTACCAAAAATCTCGACAACAGACCACCTTTAATAATGACAAGTCTACCATCCATGGGAGTAACAAATATCTGAACAACAGACTACCTTCCATAATGATAAGGCTACCATCAATTGGTGTAACAGAAATCACACCAACATACTACCTTCCATAATGACAAGGCTACCATCCATTAGAGTAACAAAAATCGGGACAACAGACTACCTTCCATAATGACAAGGCTACCATCCATTGGAGTAACAAAAATATCAACAAGAGACTACCTTCCATAATGACAAAGCTACCATCCATTGGAGTAACAAAAATCTCGACAACAGACTACCTTCCATAATGACAAGGCTACCATCCTTTAGAGTAACAAAAATCTGGACAACAGACTACCTTCCATAATGACAAGGCTACAATCCATTGGAGTAACAAAAATATCAACAAGAGACTACCTTCCATAATGACAAGGCTACAATACATTGGAGTAACAAAAATCTCGACAATAGACTGCCTTCCATAATGACAAGGCTACCATCCATTGGAGTAACAAAAATCTCGACAACAAACTACCTTCCATAATGACAAGTCCACAATCCATTGGAATAAGAAAAATATCGACAACATACTACCTTCCATAATGACAAAGCTACAATCCATTGGAGTAACAAAAATCTCGACAATAGACTACCTTCCATATTGACTAGGCTACCATCCATTGGAGTAACAATGATATCGAAAACATACTACCTTCCATAAAGACAAGGATACAATCCTTTATAGTAACAAAAATCTCGATAACAGTCTTCCTTCCATAATGACAAGGCTACCATCCATTGTAATAACAAAAAGATCTACAACATACTACCTTCCATAATGACAAGGCTACCATCCATTGGAGTAACAAAAATCACGACAACAAACTACCTTCCATAATGACAAGGCTACCATCCATTGGAATAACAAAAATCTCGACAACAGACTACCTTCCATATTGCCAAAGCTACCATCCAATGGAGTAACAAAAATATCGGCAACAGACTACCTTCCATAATGACATGGCTACCATCCTTTAGAGTAACAAAAATTTGGACAACCGACTACTTTCCATAATGAGAAGGCTACCATCCATTGGAGTAACAAAAATATCAACAAGAGACTACCTTCCATAATGACAAGGCTACCATCCATTGGAATAACAAAAATCTCTACAACAGAATACCTTCCATAATGACAAGGCTACGATCCATTGGAGTGACAAATATGTCGATAACAGACTACCTTCCATAATGACAAGGCTACCATCCATTGTAGTAACAAAAATCTCAACAACAAACTACCTTCCATAATGACAAGGCTACCATCCATTGGAGTAACAAAAATTTCAACAAGAGACTACCTTCCATAACGACAAGTCTACCATCCATCTGAGTAACAAATATTTGAACAACAGACTACCTTCCATAATGACAAGGCTACCATTAATTGGAGTAACATAAATCACAACAACAAACTACCTTCCATAATGACAAGGCTACCATCCACTAGAGTATCAAAAATCGGGACAATAGACTACCTTCCATAATGAAAAGGCTACCATCCATTGGAGTAACAAAAATATCATAAAAAGGGACTACCTTCCATAATGACAAGGCTACCATCCATTGTAGTAACAAAAATCTCAACAACAAACTACCTTCCATAATGACAAGGCTACCATCCATTGGAGTAACAAAAATTTCAACAAGAGACTACCTTCCAAAACGACAAGTCTACCATCCATCTGAGTAACAAATATTTGAACAACAGACTACCTTCCATAATGATAAGGCTACCATTAATTGGAGTAACATAAATCACAACAACAAACTACCTTCCATAATGACAAGGCTACCATCAACTTAAGTATCAAAAATCGGGACAATAGACTACCTTCCATAATGAAAAGGCTACCATCCATTCGAGTAACAAAAATCTCGACAACATACTACCTTCCATAATGACAAGGCTACCATCCATTGGAGTATAAAATATTTAACAACAGACTACCTTCCATAATGACAAGGCTACCATCCATTGGAGTAACAAAAATATGGACAAAAAGCTACCTTCCAGTTTGACAAGGCTACCATCCATTGGAGTAACAAAAATCTCGAAAACATACTGCATTCCATAATGACAAGTCTATCATCCATTGTAATAACAAAAGTCTCTACAACAGACTACCTTCCATAATGACAAGGCTAGGATCCATTAGAGTAACAAAAATCTCGATAACAGACTACCTTCCACAATGACAAGGCTACCATCTATTGAAGTAATAAAAATCTCAACAACAGACTACCTTCCATAATTACAAGGCTACCATCCATTGGAGTAACAAAAATCTCGACAACAGACCACCTTTAATAATGACAAGTGTACAATCCATTGGAGTAACAAATATCTGAACAATAGACTACCTTCCATAATGATAAGGCTACCATTAATTAGAGTAACAGAAATCACAACAACAGACTACCTTATATAATGACAAGGCTACCATCCATTATAGTAACAAAAATCTTGACAAAAGACTACCTTCCATAATGACTAGGCTACCCCATTGACATATAAAATATTTAACAACAGACTACCTTCCATAATGACAAGGCTACCATCCAGTGGAGTAACAAAAATCTCGACAATAGACTGCCTTCCATAATGACAAGGCTACCATCCATTGGAGTAACAAAAAGCTCGTCAACAAACTACCTTCCATAATGACAAGTCCATAATCCATTGGAATAAGAAAAATCTCAACAACATACTACCTTTCATAATGACAAAGCTACAATCCAATGGAGTAACAAAAATATCGACAATAGACTACCTTCCATAATGACAAGTCCATAATCCATTGGAATAACAAAAATCTTGAAAACAGACTATCTTTCATAATGACAAGGCTACAATCAAATGGAGAAACAAAAATCTCGATAACAGACTACCTACCATAATGACAAGGCTTGCATCCATTGTAGTAACAAAAATCTCAACAACAGATTACCTTTCATAATGACAAGGCTACCATCCATTGGAGTAACAAAAATCTCGACAACAGACCACCTTTAATAATGACAAGTCAACCATCCATTGGAGTAACAAATATCTGAACAACAGACTACCTTCCATAATGATAAGGCTACCATTAATTGGAGTAACAAAAATCACAACAACAGACTACCTTCCATAATGACAAGGCTACCATCCAATGGAGTAACAAAAATCTTGACAAAAGACTACCTTCCATAATGACTAGGCTACCATCCATTGACGTATAAAATATTTAACAACGGACTACCTTCCATAATGACAAGGCCACCATCCATTGGAGTAACAAAAATATCGACAACAAACTACCTTCCATAATGACAAGTCCACAATCCATTGGAATAAGAAAAATCTCGACAACATACTACCTTTCATAATGACAAAGCTACAATCCAACGGAGTAAAAAAAATCTCGAGAAATGACTACCTTCCATAATGACAAGTCTACCATCCAATGGAGTAACAAAAATGTTGACAACAGACTAACTTCCATAATGACTTGGCTACCATCCATTGGAGTATAAAAAATCTCAACAACAGACTACCTTCCATAATGACAAGGCTACCATCCATTGGAGTAACAAAAATATCGATAATAGACTACCTTCCATAATGACAAGTCCATAATCCATTGGAATAACAAAAATCTCGACAACAGACTATCTTTCATAATGAAAAGGCTACAATCTAATGGAGTAACAAAAATCTCGATAACATACTACCTTCCATAATGACAAGGCTACCATCCATTGTAGTAACAAAAATCTCAACAACAGACTGCCTTCCATAATGACAAGGCTACCATCCATTGGAGTAACAAAAATCTCGACAACAGACCACCTTTAATAATGACAAGTCTACCATCCATTGGAGTAACAAATATCTGAACAACAAACTACCTTCCATAATGATAAGGCTACCATTATTGGAAATAACAAAAATCACAACAACAGACTACCTTCCATAATGACAAGGCTACCATCCATTAGAGTAACAAAAATCGGGACAACAGACTACCTTCCATAATGACAAGGCTACCATCCATTGGAGTAACAAAAATTTCAACAAGAGACTACATTCCATAATGACAAGGCTACCATCCATTGGAGTGACAAAAATCTCGACAACAGACTACCTTCCATAATGATAAGGCTACCATTAATTAGAGTAACAGAAATCACAACAACAGACTACCTTCCATAATGACAAGGCTACCATCCATTATAGTAACAAAAATCTTGACAAAAGACTACCTTCCATAATGACTAGGCTACCCCATTGACGTATAAAATATTTAACAACAGACTACCTTCCATAATGACAAGGCTACCATCCAGTGGAGTAACAAAAATCTCGACAATAGACTGCCTTCCATAATGACAAGGCTACCATCCATTGGAGTAACAAAAAGCTCGTCAACAAACTAACTTCCATAATGACAAGTCCACAATCCATTGGAATAAGAAAAATCTCAACATCATACTACCTTTCATAATGACAAAGCTACAATCCAATGGAGTAACAAAAATATCGACAATAGACTACCTTCCATAATGACAAGTCCATAATCCATTGGAATAACAAAAATCTTGACAACAGACTATCTTTCATAATGACAAGGCTACAATCTAATGGAGTAACAAAAATCTCGATAACAGACTACCTTCCATAATGACAAGGCTAACATCCATTGTAGTAACAAAAATCTCAACAACAGACTACCTTCCATAATGACAAGGCTACCATCCATTGGAGTTACAAAAATCTCGACAACACACCACCTTTAATAATGACAAGTCTACCATCCATTGGAGTAACAAATATCTGAACAACAGACTACCTTCCATAATGATAAGGCTACCATTAATTGGAGTAACAAAAATCACAACAACAGACTACCTTCCATAATGACAAGGCTACCATCCAATGGAGTAACAAAAATCTTGACAAAAGACTACCTTCCATAATGACTAGGCTACCCCATTGACGTATAAAATATTTAACAACAGACTACCTTCCATAATGACAAGGCTACCATCCAGTGGAGTAAAAAAAATCTCGACAATAGACTGCCTTCCATAATGACAAGGCTACCATCCATTGGAGTAACAAAAAGCTCGTCAACAAACTACCTTGCATAATGACAAGTCCACAATCCATTGGAATAAGAAAAATCTCAACAACATACTACCTTTCATAATGACAAAGCTACAATCCAATGGAGTTACAAAAATCTCGAGAAATGACTACCTTCCATAATGACAAGTCTACCATCTAATGGAGTAACAAAATATCTTGACAACAGACTACCTTCCATAATGACTAGGCTACCATCCATTGGAGTATAAAAAATATCAACAACAAACTACCTTCCATAATGACAAGGCTTCCATCCATTGGAGTAACAAAAATATCGACAATAGACTACCTTCCATAATGACAAGTCCATAATCCATTGGAATAACAAAAATCTCGACAACAGACTATCTTTCATAATGACAAGGCTACAATCAAATGGAGTAACAAAAATCTCGATAACAGACTACCTACCATAATGACAAGGCTACCATCCATTGTAGTAACAAAAATCTCAACAACAGACTACCTTCCATAATGACAAGGCTACCATCCATTGGAGTAACAAAAATCTCGACAACAGACCACCTTTAATAATGACAAGTCAACCATCCATTGGAGTAACAAATATCTGAACAACAGACTACCTTCCATAATGATAAGGCTACCATTAATTGGAGTAACAAAAATCACAACAACAAACTACCTTCCATAATGACAAGGCTACCATCCAATGGAGTAACAAAAATCTTGACAAAAGACTACCTTCCATAATGACTAGGCTACCATCCATTGACGTATAAAATATTTAACAACGGACTACCTTCCATAATGACAAGGCTACCATCTATTGGAGTAACAAAAAGCTCGTCAACAAACTACCTTCCATAATGACAAGTCCACAATCCATTGGAATAAGAAAAATCTCGACAACATACTACCTTTCATAATGACAAAGCTACAATCCAACGGAGTAACACAAATCTCGAGAAATGACTACCTTCCATAATGACAAGTCTACCATCCAATGGAGTAACAAAAATCTTGACAACAGACTAACTTTCATAATGACTTGGCTACCATCCATTGGAGTATAAAAAATCTCAACAACAGACTACCTTCCATAATGACAAGGCTACCATCCATTGGAGTAACAAAAATATCGATAATAGACTACCTTCCATAATGACAAGTCCATAATCCATTGGAATAACAAAAATCTCGACAACAGACTATCTTTCATAATGACAAGGCTACAATCAAATGGAGTAACAAAAATCTCGATAACAGACTACCTACCATAATGACAAGGCTACCATCCATTGTAGTAACAAAAATCTCAACAACAAACTACCTTCCATAATGACAAGGCTACCATCCATTGGAGTAACAAAAATCTCGACAACAGACCACCTTTAATAATGACAAGTCAACCATCCATTGGAGTAACAAATATCTGAACAACAGACTACCTTCCATAATGATAAGGCTACCATTAATTGGAGTAACAAAAATCACAACAACAGACTACCTTCCATAATGACAAGGCTACCATCCAATGGAGTAACAAAAATCTTGACAAAAGACTACCTTCCATAATGACTAGGCTACCATCCATTGACGTATAAAATATTTAACAACGGACTACCTTCCATAATGACAAGGCTACCATCCATTGGAGTAACAAAAAGCTCGTCAACAAACTACCTTCCATAATGACAAGTCCACAATCCATTGGAATAAGAAAAATCTCGACAACATACTACCTTTCATAATGACAAAGCTACAATCCAACGGAGTAACAAAAATCTCGAGAAATGACTACCTTCCATAATGACAAGTCTACCATCCAATGGAGTAACAAAAATCTTGACAACAGACTAACTTCCATAATGACTTGGCTACCATCCATTGGAGTATAAAAAATCTCAACAACAGACTACCTTCCATAATGACAAGGCTACCATCCATTTGAGTAACAAAAATATCGATAATAGACTACCTTCCATAATGACAAGTCCATAATCCATTGGAATAACAAAAATCTCGACAACAGACTATCTTTCATAATGACAAGGCTACAATCAAAAGGAGTAACAAAAATCTCGATAACAGACTACCTACCATAATACAAGGCTACCATCCATTGTAGTAACAAAAATCTCAACAACAGACTACCTTCCATAATGACAAGGCTACCATCCATTGGAGTAACAAAAATCTCGACAACAGACCACCTTTAATAATGACAAGTCAACCATCCATTGGAGTAACAAATATCTGAACAACAGACTACCTTCCATAATGATAAGGCTACCATTAATTGGAGTAACAAAAATCACAACAACAGACTACCTTCCATAATGACAAGGCTACCATCCAATGGAGTAACAAAAATCTTGACAAAAGACTACCTTCCATAATGACTAGGCTACCATCCATTGACGTATAAAATATTTAACAACGGACTACCTTCCATAATGACAAGGCTACCATCCATTGGAGTAACAAAAATATCGACAACAAACTACCTTCCATAATGACAAGTCCACAATCCATTGGAATAAGAAAAATCTCGACAACATACTACCTTTCATAATGACAAAGCTACAATCCAACGGAGTAACAAAAATCTCGAGAAATGACTACCTTCCATAATGACAAGTCTACCATCCAATGGAGTAACAAAAATCTTGACAACAGACTAAATTCCATAATGTCTTGGCTACCATCCATTGGAGTATAAAAAATCTCAACAACAGACTACCTTCCATAATGACAAGGCTACCATCCATTGGAGTAACAAAAATATCGATAATAGACTACCTTCCATAATGACAAGTCCATAATCCATTGGAATAACAAAAATCTCGACAACAGACTATCTTTCATAATGAAAAGGCTACAATCTAATGGAGTAACAAAAATCTCGATAACATACTACCTTCCATAATGACAAGGCTACCATCCATTGTAGTAACAAAAATCTCAACAACAGACTGCCTTCCATAATGACAAGGCTACCATCCATTGGAGTAACAAAAATCTCGACAACAGACCACCTTTAATAATGACAAGTCTACCATCCATTGGAGTAACAAATATCTGAACAACAAACTACCTTCCATAATGATAAGGCTACCATTATTGGAAATAACAAAAATCACAACAACAGACTACCTTCCATAATGACAAGGCTACCATCCATTAGAGTAACAAAAATCGGGACAACAGACTAACTTCCATAATGACAAGGCTACCATCCATTGGAGTAACAAAAATGTCAACAAGAGACTACATTCCATAATGACAAGGCTACCATCCATTGGAGTGACAAAAATCTCGACAACAGACTACCTTCCATAATGACAAGGCTACCATCCTATAGAGTAACAAAAATCTGGACAACAGACTACCTTTCATAATGATAAGGCTACAATCCATTGGAGTAACAAAAATATCAACAAGAGACTACCTTCTAAAATGGCAAGGCTACCATCCAATGGAGTAACAAAAATCTTGACAAAAGACTACCATCCATAATGACTAGGCTACCATCCATTGACGTATAAAATATTTAACAACAGACTACCTTCTATAATGACAAGGCTACCATCCATTGGAGTAACAAAAATCTCGACAATAGTTTGCCTTCCATAATGACAAGGCTACTATCCATTGGAGTAACAAAAATCTCGACAACAAACTACCTTCCATAATGACAAGTCCACAATCCATTAGAATAACAAAAATCTGGACAACATACTACCTTTCATAATGACAAAGCTATAATCCAATGGAGTAACAAAAATCTCGAGAATAGACTACCTTCCATAATGACAAGTCTACCATCCAATGGAGTAACAAAAATCTTGACAACAAACTACCTTCCATAATGACTAGGCTAACAACAGACTACCTTCCATAATGACTAGGCTACCCCATTGACATATAAAATATTTAACAACAGACTACCTTCCATAATGACAAGGCTACCATCCAGTGGAGTAACAAAAATCTCGACAATAGACTGCCTTCCATAATGACAAGGCTACCATCCATTGGAGTAACAAAAAGCTCGTCAACAAACTACCTTCCATAATGACAAGTCCATAATCCATTGGAATAAGAAAAATCTCAACAACATACTACCTTTCATAATGACAAAGCTACAATCCAATGGAGTAACAAAAATATCGACAATAGACTACCTTCCATAATGACAAGTCCATAATCCATTGGAATAACAAAAATCTTGACAACAGACTATCTTTCATAATGACAAGGCTACAATCCAATGGAGTAACAAAAATCTCGATAACAGACTACCTTCCATAATGACAAGGCTAACATCCATTGTAGTAACAAAAATCTCAACAACAGACTACCTTCCATAATGACAAGGCTACCATCCATTGGAGTTACAAAAATCTCGACAACACACCACCTTTAATAATGACAAGTCTACCATCCATTGGAGTAACAAATATCTGAACAACAGACTACCTTCCATAATGATAAGGCTACCATTAATTGGAGTAACAAAAATCACAACAACATACTACCTTCCATAATGACAAGGCTACCATCCAATGGAGTAACAAAAATCTTGACAAAAGACTACCTTCCATAATGACTAGGCTACCCCATTGATGTATAAAATATTTAACAACAGACTACCTTCCATAATGACAAGGCTACCATCAAGTGGAGTAACAAAAATCTCGACAATAGACTGCCTTCCATAATGACAAGGCTACCATCCATTGGAGTAACAAAAAGCTCGTCAACAAACTCCCTTCCATAATGACAAGTCCACAATCCATTGGAATAAGAAAAATCTCAACAACATACTACCTTTCATAATGACAAAGCTACAATCCAATGGAGTAACAAAAATCTTGAGAAATGACTACGTTCCATAATGACAAGTCTATCATCCAATGGAGTAACAAAATATCTTGACAACAGACTACCTTCCATAATGACTAGGCTACCATCCATTGGAGTATAAAAAATCTCAACAACAAACTACCTTCCATAATGACAAGGCTTCCATCCATTGGAGTAACAAAAATATCGACAATAGACTACCTTCCATAATGACAAGTCCATAATCCATTGGAATAACAAAAATCTCGACAACAGACTATCTTTCATAATGACAAGGCTACAATCAAATGGAGAAACAAAAATCTCGATAACAGACTACCTACCATAATGACAAGGCTACCATCCATTGTAGTAACAAAAATCTCAACAACAGATTAGCTTCCATAATGACAAAGCTACCATCCATTGGTGTAACAAAAATCTCGACAACAGA
Source organism: Vicia faba (assembly GCA_948472305.1). Classification (NCBI taxonomy): domain Eukaryota; kingdom Viridiplantae; phylum Streptophyta; class Magnoliopsida; order Fabales; family Fabaceae; genus Vicia; species Vicia faba. The sequence continues at coordinate 658,836,611 of OX451739.1, forward strand.
CCACCTTTAATAATGACAAGTCAACCATCCATTGGAGTAACAAATATCTGAACAACAGACTACCTTCCATAATGATAAGGCTACCATTAATTGGAGTAACAAAAATCACAACAACAGACTACCTTCCATAATGACAAGGCTACCATCCAATGGAGTAACAAAAATCTTGACAAAAGACTACCTTCCATAATGACTAGGCTACCATCCATTGACGTATAAAATATTTAACAACGGACTACCTTCCATAATGACAAGGCTACCATCCATTGGAGTAACAAAAATATCGACAACAAACTACCTTCCATAATGACAAGTCCACAATCCATTGGAATAAGAAAAATCTCGACAACATACTACCTTTCATAATGACAAAGCTACAATCCAACGGAGTAACAAAAATCTCGAGAAATGACTACCTTCCATAATGACAAGTCTACCATCCAATGGAGTAACAAAAATCTTGACAACAGACTAACTTCCATAATGACTTGGCTACCATCCATTGGAGTATAAAAAATCTCAACAACAGACTACCTTCCATAATGACAAGGCTACCATCCATTGGAGTAACAAAAATATCGATAATAGACTACCTTCCATAATGACAAGTCCATAATCCATTGGAATAACAAAAATCTCGACAACAGACTATCTTTCATAATGAAAAGGCTACAATCTAATGGAGTAACAAAAATCTCGATAACATACTACCTTCCATAACGACAAGGCTACCATCCATTGTAGTAACAAAAATCTCAACAACAGACTGCCTTCCATAATGACAAGGCTACCATCCATTGGAGTAACAAAAATCTCGACAACAGACCACCTTTAATAATGACAAGTCTACCATCCATTGGAGTAACAAATATCTGAACAACAAACTACCTTCCATAATGATAAGGCTACCATTATTGGAAATAACAAAAATCACAACAACAGACTACCTTCCATAATGTCAAGGCTACCATCCATTAGAGTAACAAAAATCGGGACAACAGACTACCTTCCATAATGACAAGGCTACCATCCATTGGAGTAACAAAAATGTCAACAAGAGACTACATTCCATAATGACAAGGCTACCATCCATTGGAGTGACAAAAATCTCGACAACAGACTACCTTCCATAATGATAAGGCTACCATTTGAAATTCTGGTGTATGCCAGTCTTCAGATGTTATACTCAATGTCTAAACATCTGATATGACATAATAAATACACTGCAAGGTAGATACCCAATTTTTGTGATTCAGTATAACAGAAGCATAGAGGTTGCCATATCTGCAGTTCTCGAACAAATAGCTTTGGTTTGTAAACTATCCATTCATAGCCTGATGTCTCAACATTGGTTGCAACATCATCTATCACATACCATGAAGCAAACAAACCCCTTAGTTCCGTTTATCATGCACACAAACCAGCAGGATATTCATTCATCTCTTTTGACATCATCTGTAACATTCACACAGTTTTATTCAAGCACAAATATCAGCATGATGTCTTAACATGTTCTGAGACATCATCTGTTTCAACATTACAGTTTTACCTTGTTGTATAACAGACAGAATTATAAAGTATTGAAGGTAAAAACACAAATCAGTTGTTGACCCAGTTCGGTGTAATACACCTACTCTGGGGGCATACCAAGCCAGGAAGAAGATCCACTATTAGCAATATTAATTCAGGACTAAACTTCACAAGTTCCCATCCTTCACTTAATCATCTACCCAGTGCAACCTATACCTAGGAACTCCTAGATAGAAACCTACCAGTTTCCATTCCTATTGTCGCAACAACAGAAGTCTTACTCCTACTCAAGAAGCAGTGCCCTCCCACTTGGTTTCCTACATTACAATGAATATGAAGTAATGCAGAAATACTTAGACTTGCTTCACAGCTTCATCCAAGAACATTCAAACTCTTACCTACAGGTTTCGAGTTACATACATGGTAACCTTGCCACAGACCGACAGGTTTACCTAACAGAAAACACCTTCTAATGTTACATTATGTGTGTCACTTAAGCCCTAGGTTACAATCTGCTATTTATAACCTATTACCTAACTCAGCAAGTTTTTCTCCTTGCTGTTACAACTCAGCAGCAAACTTCTCCTATAATCAAGGTCTTCAATCTTCTAGTTCCTAAAATATCTCCATATTTAGAAACAGTATTTTCTTCAAATATTCTGATTGATTCTTGATTGATCTTCAGATTCTCCACAAGAAACGCCTCATATATTCTCAGAGTATTTAAGTACCAGAACTGTAACTGAATTATCAATTCTGTTGTCGTGATGTCAAGTCAGATGTCATGACATTACATCTAACATATTTTCCTAGATGTTGAATTAGTTTCAGGCGCGATGTCACATGCTGATGTTGTGACATCTTACATAACATGTTGGTTCAGATGTTGAACTTCTTCAACACCACATATTAAAACAACAGAGGGGATCTGGGTAAACTTGCTTTCTTATTTGTTTTACAAATGAAGCCAACTCTCCAGCCAGGGTACTTACAATCTCCCCCTTTGGCAAATTTTGGCTAAAACCAATAAGTGCAAGTTGTATTTTGAGACCAGGCCACAACACAGTTGAGATGTTACAACATCTTGTCTAACATCTTCTTTTGTAGAGGCTGATGTCCTTTGAGCAAACAACAAGCCTCTGTCGTCAACTGTGAGCAACTCCACTCCATCGATGCCCCAAGAGGATTTCTTTTCTCCAGATTATTACTTGTGATCATGTAACTCAGATCACAAGTCACAACTATCCTCTTAACTCAGAACACAAGACACAACTAAAGTCACTTACTTAGGGATCATGTTGCTTTCTCCTGAGTCTTGCTGGACATTGCCGTCTGTTGCTTTCACCTGAGTCTCGCCTGAGTCCCTATCCCTATCTTTCTCCCCCTTTTTGGCCAGAATTTGACAAAGACTGCCCATACAGATCCATACCCATGCACAATTTTCCCAGATGCTAACAAACTTCATATTGCTGAAACCCTCTGATGAAGAGAAGGAATAGAGAGAGTCTTCATAAATAATGCAACTTTGGCATAGATAGTAACGACCTTGGTACTTTACTCTGACAGTTTCAGTACCCTAGGACTGGTTTTAATGCAGGTACCTACCCTTGGGTTTGACCCTTTGACCATGTCAGGATGCCCTTTTAAAAACAGACATTTGTCTTTTAGAACAGACTACTCCCTTGTCTTAGGATCCCCTTTCCAAGACACATCGTTGGTATATTACACACTGTATTAGTTATATAATACCTTTATTAGATGACAAGTTATCACCTAAACATTCCAGCTCACTAAACTGTTTCATGCTCAAATCCTATGTCGTCATACATTCTGCTATTTTCAGATTAGCAGCTTGACATGGATTTATTAGTAATAATCCATACTTCATCCAATTTTCCTCCTGTCAGTAGTTTTAGAGGAAATTAGGAACAATGTCATTACCAATGTGATGACATTCGGTCAGACATAGTCTTCTTCAGTTTTGAACACATCATTCCAATAGTTAATAAGGTGCCACACTTTATATCCTACGAGTTTGATGAAGACCTTTTGTACAAACCAATACTCCCCCTGTTAGGGACAATCACTTCTCCTCATGGAAACAAGTAGGACACATTCAATACTCAGTTGGACCTTCAATGCAGCTTCTGATTCAAAGTAAATAAGACCCCTTGATGAATGGAAAACATAAGACGCATCTTCATGTCTTCAAGAGCGCACCCTCTGTTCAACAATATCGATTGAACACATTCATACTGTGAATCAAACTTTCTTGATAATCATCAGCTGTCATATCTGGATTATCTTGATTCTCAGAATCCACTGCTGAGATAGACCAAATGCCACTTTCATGTTTATCAGACTTCTTCCAAAGATATTCTGATCTTCCAATTGAAATTTGAACTTCCGGCTACAAGTTATCACAAAAGGCTTAGATACACTGAGACAGAAACATGTAACAACTCCAAAGAGCTGCAAAGAGACAATCCTTTTGGAGGATCTAATCTTCAACTTCGTAGATCATCCTAGTTGATGAGCCACTTCACTAAGCAAGAATCTGATGTTGAACCAAATGTCGCCGCATTATGTTATAACATCTAGTTGTTGAATTCAGCTCCAGACTGATCCCAGTGACCATCATCTAGATTATGATGTCTTCTTCTTCTTGTGGTTTTAAGTCTGAACATGTTTCCAGGAAACCTTTTCAAGGATCAAATGATTTTGCTGTCACCAAGGAGATAGCTCTAAGGTATCACTCTTCCTGTGATTCTTCACAGGGTCTAGAAGAATGAATGTTCCCACAACAGTTATTTTGAACTCCAAGGGTAATCAATTAAATACTTGTACTTGTCACAAGTAGCAATTGATCATAAATCCTTCCCATTATCCAGTAAGATACTTTCACCATTTGAATACTTGACATACTCTTCGTGTGTTAATATCTTCTTCTTGCAAGCTCTTTCTTTGAGAGTCCAAAGAGTTGAGATATCTAGGTTGCCACCCTTGACTTAAGTAACCGACTTGAGACTCCTACCAGATCAGATTCATCATTAGGAATGAGAGAGATGAATCCTTCCTTGCAAATATGTCACACAACAACCAGAACCCATGTGACATAGATCAACACCAGGCTGAACTAATGTGAGGAGGTTAACCAAATCTCCCCCTCAAGCTATCAGTCATGGAAGCTCCACACAAAAAATGCATTGTATACAAATGTCTCGACATGACATATGACATCCCTATCAGATTTACGTAACTCCAAGAGCTATATCTTAACCAAACTCTGAGTCTTCATATTTACGACTCATGATCCCAATCTACTTCTATGAAGGAGCAATAGTGCTGCACCATCATTGGCTTTTATTAACCAGTGAGCTTGTCTTTCTTCACACCATAGTACTTCAGGGAACAATTGCTCAGCCCTGATCAATGTCATATCTCAACCAGCTTTACTTCTAGAGTTCTGACTCCTAAAGTAACCTTCGGGAGTACACAGACATAGTTGACTTTACCATTGTCAACTTTGCACACACAGATGTCTCCTCTTCCAGGTCAGGAGTAGGTTCCAAACAAAAGTATCCCTTTGTTTGACACCCAAGACATATGCTCTTCGACTAGTAGCTGCATCCTTGTTCCACCATCACATAGAACATCAATCCCATCACCTTGGAACAAGGCCCTCCTTGAAATTCTTCAAGGTCTTCATATAACACTAATCCGTGAATATGTGATTCTTACCATCCTGAACGAAGAACGTCTTCATGAGTGGACTTGAGAGGACTCAAGTTTCTGTGACATCTTCCATAGTTTATGTTGAATTCTTGAATATAATGGCCTTCAATCCACAAGAGGGGAAACACATCAGAGCTTGAGTTTTGCCAGGTATTACTCAGCGGAAGAACATAATACAACCCAATCTTTGCACACACACTCCACCAGACTGGCCTTCAAAAATAGACCAAGTTTGACTATGGTTCAAACCTAGCATGACTACTACACACAACTTCAGGCGTACACACATCCTAGGTTTGAAAATAAATCAAACCTAGAGCAGCTACCACACAACCAGGCCAAGTGCCAATCACCAAAGACAGGTACACACAATTCCTGTCAAGAATAGTCCATCCTCCCACTTCAAGGGACCATTCAGGGAAATAGCAAACCATTCCAGGTTACAATCTTCAGTACTAAAATTGACCTTGCAGATACCAGAAAGTATCACCCATGGATCTCATCCAGAAACAGAACAGGATGCCTGCTCTGATACCAATTGAAATTCTGGTGTATGCCAGTCTTCAGATGTTATACTCAATGTCTAAACATCTGATATGACATAATAAATACACTGCAAGGTAGATACCCAATTTTTGTGATTCAGTATAACAGAAGCATAGAGGTTGCCATATCTACAGTTCTCGAACAAATAGCTTTGGTTTGTAAACTATCCATTCATAGCCTGATGTCTCAACATTGGTTGCAACATCATCTATCACATACCATGAAGCAAACAAACCCCTTAGTTCCGTTTATCATGCACACAAACCAGCAGGATATTCATTCATCTCTTTTGACATCATCTGTAAAATTCACACAGTTTTATTCAAGCACAGATATCAGCATGATGTCTTAACATGTTCTGAGACATCATCTGTTTCAACATTACAGTTTTACCTTGTTGTATAACAGACAGAATTATAAAGTATTGAAGGTAAAAACACAAATCAGTTGTTGACCCAGTTCGGTGTAATACACCTACTATGGGGGCATACCAAGCCAGGAAGAAGATCCACTATTAGCAATATTAATTCAGGACTAAACTTCACAAGTTCCCATCCTTCACTTAATCATCTACCCAGTGCAACCTATACCTAGGAACTCCTAGATAGAAACCTACCAGTTTCCATTCCTATTGTCGCAACAACAGAAGTCTTACTCCTACTCAAGAAGCAGTGCCCTCCCACTTGGTTTCCTACATTACAATGAATATGAAGTAATGCAGAAATACTTAGACTTGCTTCACAGCTTCATCCAAGAACATTCAAACTCTTACCTACAGGTTTCGAGTTACATACATGGTAACCTTGCCACAGACCGACAGGTTTACCTAACAGAAAACACCTTCTAATGTTACATTATGTGTGTCACTTAAGCCCTAGGTTACAATCTGCTATTTATAACCTATTACCTAACTCAGCAAGTTTTTCTCCTTGCTGTTACAACTCAGCAGCAAACTTCTCCTATAATCAAGGTCTTCAATCTTCTAGTTCCTAAAATATCTCCATATTTAGAAACAGTATTTTCTTCAAATATTCTGATTGATTCTTGATTGATCTTCAGATTCTCCACAAGAAACGCCTCATATATTCTCAGAGTATTTAAGTACCAGAACTGTAACTGGATTATCAATTCTGTTGTCGTGATGTCAAGTCAGATGTCATGACATTACATCTAACATATTTTCCTAGATGTTGAATTAGTTTCAGGCGCGATGTCACATGCTGATGTTGTGACATCTTACATAACATGTTGGTTCAGATGTTGAACTTCTTCAACACCACATATTAAAACAACAGAGGGGATCTGGGTAAACTTGCTTTCTTATTTGTTTTACAAATGAAGCCAACTCTCCAGCCAGGGTACTTACACCATTAATTAGAGTAACAGAAATCACAACAACAGACTACCTTCCATAATGACAAGGCTACCATCCATTGGAGTAACAAAAATATCGATAATAGACTACCTTCCATAATGACAAGTCCATAATCCATTGGAATAAAAAAAATCTCGACAACAGACTATCTTTCATAATGAAAAGGCTACAATCTAATGGAGTAACAAAAATCTCGATAACATACTACCTTCCATAATGACAAGGCTACCATCCATTGTAGTAACAAAAATCTCAACAACAGACTGCCTTCCATAATGACAAGGCTACCATCCATTGGAGTAACAAAAATCTCGACAACAGACCACCTTTAATAATGACAAGTCTACCATCCATTGGAGTAACAAATATCTGAACAACAAACTACCTTCCATAATGATAAGGCTACCATTATTGGAAATAACAAAAATCACAACAACAGACTACCTTCCATAATGACAAGGCTACCATCCATTAGAGTAACAAAAATCGGGACAACAGACTACCTTCCATAATGACAAGGCTACCATCCATTGGAGTAACAAAAATGTCAACAAGAGACTACATTCCATAATGACAAGGCTACCATCCATTGGAGTGACAAAAATCTCGACAACAGACTACCTTCCATAATGATAAGGCTACCATTAATTAGAGTAACAGAAATCACAACAACAGACTACCTTCCAGAATGACAAGGCTACCATCCATTGGAGTAACAAAAATATCGATAATAGACTACCTTCCATAATGACAAGTCCATAATCCATTGGAATAACAAAAATCTCGACAACAGACTATCTTTCATAATGAAAAGGCTACAATCTAATGGAGTAACAAAAATCTCGACAACATACTACCTTCCATAATGACAAGGCTACCATCCATTGTAGTAACAAAAATCTCAACAACAGACTGCCTTCCATAATGACAAGACTACCATCCATTGGAGTAACAAAAATCTCGACAACAGACCACCTTTAATAATGACAAGTCTACCATCCATTGGAGTAACAAATATCTGAACAACAAACTACCTTCCATAATGATAAGGCTACCATTATTGGAAATAACAAAAATCACAACAACATACTACCTTCCATAATGACAAGGCTACCATCCATTAGAGTAACAAAAATCGGGACAACAGACTACCTTCCATAATGACAAGGCTACCATCCATTGGAGTAACAAAAATGTCAACAAGAGACTACATTCCATAATGACAAGGCTACCATCCATTGGAGTGACAAAAATCTCGACAACAGACTACCTTCCATAATGATAAGGCTACCATTAATTAGAGTAACAGAAATCACAACAACAGACTACCTTCCATAATGACTAGGCTACCCCATTGACGTATAAAATATTTAACAACAGACTACCTTCCATAATGACAAGGCTACCATCCAGTGGAGTAACAAAAATCTCGACAATAGACTGCCTTCCATAATGACAAGGCTACCATCCATTGGAGTAACAAAAAGCTCGTCAACAAACTACCTTCCATAATGACAAGTCCACAATCCATTGGAATATGAAAAATCTCAACATCATACTACCTTTCATAATGACAAAGCTACAATCCAATGGAGTAACAAAAATATCGACAATAGACTACCTTCCATAATGACAAGTCCATAATCCATTGGAATAACAAAAATCTTGACAACAGACTATCTTTCATAATGACAAGGCTACAATCCAATGGAGTAACAAAAATCTCGATAACAGACTACCTTCCATAATGACAAGGCTAACATCCATTGTAGTAACAAAAATCTCAACAACAGACTACTTTCCATAATGACAAGGCTACCATCCATTGGAGTTACAAAAATCTCGACAATACACCACCTTTAATAATGACAAGTCTACCATCCATTGGAGTAACAAATATCTGAACAACAGACTACCTTCCATAATGATAAGGCTACCATTAATTGGAGTAACAAAAATCACAACAACAGACTACCTTCCATAATGACAAGGCTACCATCCAATGGAGTAACAAAAATCTTGACAAAAGACTACCTTCCATAATGACTAGGCTACCCCATTGACGTATAAAATATTTAACAACAGACTACCTTCCATAATGAAAAGGCTACCATCCAGTGGAGTAACAAAAATCTCGACAATAGACTGCCTTCCATAATGACAAGGCTACCATCCATTGGAGTAACAAAAAGCTCGTCAATAAACTACCTTCCATAATGACAAGTCCATAATCCATTGGAATAAGAAAAATCTCAACAACATACTACCTTTCATAATGACAAAGCTACAATCCAATGGAGTAACAAAAATCTCGAGAAATGACTACCTTCCATAATGACAAGTCTACCATCCAATGGAGTAACAAAATATCTTGACAACAGACTACCTTCCATAATGACTAGGCTACCATCCATTGGAGTATAAAAAATATCAACAACAAACTACCTTCCATAATGACAAGGCTTCCATCCATTGGAGTAACAAAAATATCGACAATAGACTACCTTCCATAATGACAAGTCCATAATCCATTGGAATAACAAAAATCTCGACAACAGACTATCTTTCATAATGACAAGGCTACAATCAAATGGAGTAACAAAAATCTCGATAACAGACTACCTACCATAATGACAAGGCTACCATCCATTGTAGTAACAAAAATCTCAACAACAGACTACCTTCCATAATGACAAGGCTACCATCCATTGGAGTAACAAAAATCTCGACAACAGACCACCTTTAATAATGACAAGTCAACCATCCATTGGAGTAACAAATATCTGAACAACAGACTACCTTCCATAATGATAAGGCTACCATTAATTGGAGTAACAAAAATCACAACAACAGACTACCTTCCATAATGACAAGGCTACCATCCAATGGAGTAACAAAAATCTTGACAAAAGACTACCTTCCATAATGACTAGGCTACCATCCATTGACGTATAAAATATTTAAGAACGGACTACCTTCCATAATGACAAGGCTACCATCCATTGGAGTAACAAAAATCTCGTCAACAAACTACCTTCCATAATGACAAGTCCACAATCCATTGGAATAAGAAAAATCTCGACAACATACTACCTTTCATAATGACAAAGCTACAATCCAACGGAGTAACACAAATCTCGTGAAATGACTACCTTCCATAATGACAAGTCTACCATCCAATGGAGTAACAAAAATCTTGACAACAGACTAACTTTTATAATGACTTGGCTACCATCCATTGGAGTATAAAAAATCTCAACAACAGACTACCTTCCATAATGACAAGGCTACCATCCATTGGAGTAACAAAAATATCGATAATAGACTACCTTCCATAATGACAAGTCCATAATCCATTGGAATAACAAAAATCTCGACAACAGACTATCTTTCATAATGACAAGGCTACAATCAAATGGAGTAACAAAAATCTCGATAACAGACTACCTACCATAATGACAAGGCTACCATCCATTGTAGTAACAAAAATCTCAACAACAGACTACCTTCCATAATGACAAGGCTACCATCCATTGGAGTAACAAAAATCTCGACAACAGACCACCTTTAATAATGACAAGTCAACCATCCATTGGAGTAACAAATATCTGAACAACAGACTACCTTCCATAATGATAAGGCTACCATTAATTGGAGTAACAAAAATCACAACAACAGACTACCTTCCATAATGACAAGGCTACCATCCAATGGAGTAACAAAAATCTTGACAAAAGACTACCTTCCATAATGACTAGGCTACCATCCATTGACGTATAAAATATTTAAGAACGGACTACCTTCCATAATGACAAGGCTACCATCCATTGGAGTAACAAAAATCTCGTCAACAAACTACCTTCCATAATGACAAGTCCACAATCCATTGGAATAAGAAAAATCTCGACAACATACTACCTTTCATAATGACAAAGCTACAATCCAACGGAGTAACACAAATCTCGTGAAATGACTACCTTCCATAATGACAAGTCTACCATCCAATGGAGTAACAAAAATCTTGACAACAGACTAACTTTTATAATGACTTGGCTACCATCCATTGGAGTATAAAAAATCTCAACAACAGACTACCTTCCATAATGACAAGGCTACCATCCATTGGAGTAACAAAAATATCGATAATAGACTACCTTCCATAATGACAAGTCCATAATCCATTGGAATAACAAAAATCTCGACAACAGACTATCTTTCATAATGACAAGGCTACAATCAAATGGAGTAACAAAAATCTCGATAACAGACTACCTACCATAATGACAAGGCTACCATCCATTGTAGTAACAAAAATCTCAACAACAGACTACCTTCCATAATGACAAGGCTACCATCCATTGGAGTAACAAAAATCTCGACAACAGACCACCTTTAATAATGACAAGTCAACCATCCATTGGAGTAACAAATATCTGAACAACAGACTACCTTCCATAATGATAAGGCTACCATTAATTGGAGTAACAAAAATCACAACAACAGACTACCTTCCATAATGACAAGGCTACCATCCAATGGAGTAACAAAAATCTTGACAAAAGACAACCTTCCATAATGACTAGGCTACCATCCATTGACGTATAAAATATTTAACAACGGACTACCTTCCATAATGACAAGGCTACCATCCATTGGAGTAACAAAAATATCGACAACAAACTACCTTCCATAATGACAAGTCCACAATCCATTGGAATAAGAAAAATCTCGACAACATACTACCTTTCATAATGACAAAGCAACAATCCAACGGAGTAACAAAAATCTCGAGAAATGACTACCTTCCATAATGACAAGTCTACCATCCAATGGAGTAACAAAAATCTTGACAACAGACTAAATTCCATAATGTCTTGGCTATCATCCATTGGAGTATAAAAAATCTCAACAACAGACTACCTTCCATAATGACAAGGCTACCATCCATTGGAGTAACAAAAATATCGATAATAGACTACCTTCCATAATGACAAGTCCATAATCCATTGGAATAACAAAAATCTCGACAACAGACTATCTTTCATAAAGAAAAGGCTACAATCTAATGGAGTAACAAAAATCTCGATAACATACTACCTTCCATAATGACAAGGCTACCATCCATTGTAGTAACAAAAATCTCAACAACAGACTGCCTTCCATAATGACAAGGCTACCATCCATTGGAGTAACAAAAATCTCGACAACAGACCACCTTTAATAATGACAAGTCTACCATCCATTGGAGTAACAAATATCTGAACAACAAACTACCTTCCATAATGATAAGGCTACCATTATTGGAAATAACAAAAATCACAACAACAGACTACCTTCCATAATGACAAGGCTACCATCCATTAGAGTAACAAAAATCGGGACAACAGACTACCTTCCATAATGACAAGGCTACCATCCATTGGAGTAACAAAAATGTCAACAAGAGACTACATTCCATAATGACAAGGCTACCATCCATTGGAGTGACAAAAATCTCGACAACAGACTACCTTCCATAATGACAAGGCTACCATCCTATAGAGTAACAAAAATCTGGACAACAGACTACCTTTCATAATGATAAGGCTACAATCCATTGGAGTAACAAAAATATCAACAAGAGACTACCTTCCAAAATGGCAAGGCTACCATCCAATGGAGTAACAAAAATCTTGACAAAAGACTACCTTCCATAATGACTAGGCTACCATCCATTGACGTATAAAATATTTAACAACAGACTACCTTCTATAATGACAAGGCTACCATCCATTGGAGTAACAAAAATATCGACAACAAACTACCTTCCATAATGACAAGTCCACAATCCATTGGAATAAGAAAAATCTCGACAACATACTACCTTTCATAATGACAAAGCTACAATCCAACGGAGTAACAAAAATCTCGAGAAATGACTACCTTCCATAATGACAAGTCTACCATCCAATGGAGTAACAAAAATCTTGACAACAGACTAAATTCCATAATGTCTTGGCTACCATCCATTGGAGTATAAAAAATCTCAACAACAGACTACCTTCCATAATGACAAGGCTACCATCCATTGGAGTAACAAAAATATCGATAATAGACTACCTTCCATAATGACAAGTCCATAATCCATTGGAATAACAAAAATCTCGACAACAGACTATCTTTCATAATGAAAAGGCTACAATCTAATGGAGTAACAAAAATCTCGATAACATACTACCTTCCATAATGACAAGGCTACCATCCATTGTAGTAACAAAAATCTCAACAACAGACTGCCTTCCATAATGACAAGGCTACCATCCATTGGAGTAACAAAAATCTCGACAACAGACCACCTTTAATAATGACAAGTCTACCATCCATTGGAGTAACAAATATCTGAACAACAAACTACCTTCCATAATGATAAGGCTACCATTATTGGAAATAACAAAAATCACAACAACAGACTACCTTCCATAATGACAAGGCTACCATCCATTAGAGTAACAAAAATCGGGACAACAGACTACCTTCCATAATGACAAGGCTACCATCCATTGGAGTAACAAAAATATCGATAATAGACTACCTTCCATAATGACAAGTCCATAATCCATTGGAATAACAAAAATCTCGACAACAGACTATCTTTCATAATGACAAGGCTACAATCAAATGGAGTAACAAAAATCTCGATAACAGACTACCTACCATAATGACAAGGCTACCATCCATTGTAGTAACAAAAATCTCAACAACAGACTACCTTCCATAATGACAAGGCTACCATCCATTGGAGTAACAAAAATCTCGACAACAGACCACCTTTAATAATGACAAGTCAACCATCCATTGGAGTAACAAATATCTGAACAACAGACTACCTTCCATAATGATAAGGCTACCATTAATTGGAGTAACAAAAATCACAACAACAGACTACCTTCCATAATGACAAGGCTACCATCCAATGGAGTAACAAAAATCTTGACAAAAGACTACCTTCCATAATAACTAGGCTACCATCCATTGACGTATAAAATATTTAACAACGGACTACCTTCCATAATGACAAGGCTACCATCCATTGGAGTAACAAAAATATCGACAACAAACTAGCTTCCATAATGACAAGTCCACAATCCATTGGAATAAGAAAAATCTCGACAACATACTACCTTTCATAATGACAAAGCTACAATCCAACGGAGTAACAAAAATCTCGAGAAATGACTACCTTCCATAATGACAAGTCTACCATCCAATGGAGTAACAAAAATCTTGACAACAGACTAAATTCCATAATGTCTTGGCTACCATCCATTGGAGTATAAAAAATCTCAACAACAGACTACCTTCCATAATGACAAGGCTACCATCCATTGGAGTAACAAAAATATCGATAATAGACTACCTTCCATAATGACAAGTCCATAATCCATTGGAATAACAAAAATCTCGACAACAGACTATCTTTCATAATGAAAAGGCTACAATCTAATGGAGTAACAAAAATCTCGATAACATACTACCTTCCATAATGACAAGGCTACCATCCATTGTAGTAACAAAAATCACAACAACAGACTGCCTTCCATAATGACAAGGCTACCATCCATTGGAGTAACAAAAATCTCGACAACAGACCACCTTTAATAATGACAAGTCTACCATCCATTGGAGTAACAAATATCTGAACAACAAACTACCTTCCATAATGATAAGGCTACCATTATTGGAAATAACAAAAATCACAACAACAGACTACCTTCCATAATGACAAGGCTACCATCCATTAGAGTAACAAAAATCGGGACAACAGACTACCTTCCATAATGACAAGGCTACCATCCATTGGAGTAACAAAAATGTCAACAAGAGACTACATTCCATAATGACAAGGCTACCATCCATTGGAGTGACAAAAATCTCGACAACAGACTACCTTCCATAATGACAAGGCTACCATCCTATAGAGTAACAAAAATCTGGACAACAGACTACCTTTCATAATGATAAGGCTACAATCCATTGGAGTAACAAAAATATCAACAAGAGACTAACTTCCAAAATGGCAAGGCTACCATCCAATGGAGTAACAAAAATCTTGACAAAAGACTACCTTCCATAATGACTAGGCTACCATCCATTGACGTATAAAATATTTAACAACAGACTACCTTCTATAATGACAAGGCTACCATCCATTGGAGTAACAAAAATATCGACAACAAACTACCTTCCATAATGACAAGTCCACAATCCCTTGGAATAAGAAAAATCTCGACAACATACTACCTTTCATAATGACAAAGCTACAATCCAACGGAGTAACAAAAATCTCGAGAAATGACTACCTTCCATAATGACAAGTCTACCATCCAATGGAGTAACAAAAATCTTGACAACAGACTAAATTCCATAATGTCTTGGCTACCATCCATTGGAGTATAAAAAATCTCAACAACAGACTACCTTCCATAATGACAAGGCTACCATCCATTGGAGTAACAAAAATATCGATAATAGACTACCTTCCATAATGACAAGTCCATAATCCATTGGAATAACAAAAATCTCGACAACAGACTATCTTTCATAATGAAAAGGCTACAATCTAATGGAGTAACAAAAATCTCGATAACATACTACCTTCCATAATGACAAGGCTACCATCCATTGTAGTAACAAAAATCTCAACAACAGACTGCCTTCCATAATGACAAGGCTACCATCCATTGGAGTAACAAAAATCTCGACAACAGACCACCTTTAATAATGACAAGTCTACCATCCATTGGAGTAACAAATATCTGAACAACAAACTACCTTCCATAATGATAAGGCTACCATTATTGGAAATAACAAAAATCACAACAACAGACTACCTTCCATAATGACAAGGCTACCATCCATTAGAGTAACAAAAATCGGGACAACAGACTACCTTCCATAATGACAAGGCTACCATCCATTGGAGTAACAAAAATATCGATAATAGACTACCTTCCATAATGACAAGTCCATAATCCATTGGAATAACAAAAATCTCGACAACAGACTATCTTTCATAATGACAAGGCTACAATCAAATGGAGTAACAAAAATCTCGATAACAGACTACCTACCATAATGACAAGGCTACCATCCATTGTAGTAACAAAAATCTCAACAACAGACTACCTTCCATAATGACAAGGCTACCATCCATTGGAGTAACAAAAATCTCGACAACAGACCACCTTAAATAATGACAAGTCAACCATCCATTGGAGTAACAAATATCTGAACAACAGACTACCTTCCATAATGATAAGGCTACCATTAATTGGAGTAACAAAAATCACAACAACAGACTACCTTCCATAATGACAAGGCTACCATCCAATGGAGTAACAAAAATCTTGACAAAAGACTACCTTCCATAATGACTAGGCTACCATCCATTGACGTATAAAATATTTAACAACGGACTACCTTCCATAATGACAAGGCTACCATCCATTGGAGTAACAAAAATATCGACAACAAACTACCTTCCATAATGACAAGTCCACAATCCATTGGAATAAGAAAAATCTCGACAACATACTACCTTTCATAATGACAAAGCTACAATCCAACGGAGTAACAAAAATCTCGAGAAATGACTACCTTCCATAATGACAAGTCTACCATCCAATGGAGTAACAAAAATCTTGACAACAGACTAAATTCCATAATGTCTTGGCTACCATCCATTGGAGTATAAAAAATCTCAACAACAGACTACCTTCCATAATGACAAGGCTCTCATCCATTGGAGTAACAAAAATATCGATAATAGACTACCTTCCATAATGACAAGTCCATAATCCATTGGAATAACAAAAATCTCGACAACAGACTATCTTTCATAATGAAAAGGCTACAATCTAATGGAGTAACAAAAATCTCGATAACATACTACCTTCCATAATGACAAGGCTACCATCCATTGTAGTAACAAAAATCTCAACAACAGACTGCCTTCCATAATGACAAGGCTACCATCCATTGGAGTAACAAAAATCTCGACAACAGACCACCTTTAATAATGACAAGTCTACCATCCATTGGAGTAACAAATATCTGAACAACAAACTACCTTCCATAATGATAAGGCTACCATTATTGGAAATAACAAAAATCACAACAACAGACTACCTTCCATAATGACAAGGCTACCATCCATTAGAGTAACAAAAATCGGGACAACAGACTACCTTCCATAATGACAAGGCTACCATCCATTGGAGTAACAAAAATATCGATAATAGACTACCTTCCATAATGACAAGTCCATAATCCATTGGAATAACAAAAATCTCGACAACAGACTATCTTTCATAATGACAAGGCTACAATCAAATGGAGTAACAAAAATCTCGATAACAGACTACCTACCATAATGACAAGGCTACCATCCATTGTAGTAACAAAAATCTCAACAACAGACTACCTTCCATAATGACAAGGCTACCATCCATTGGAGTAACAAAAATCTCGACAACAGACCACCTTTAATAATGACAAGTCAACCATCCATTGGAGTAACAAATATCTGAACAACAGACTACCTTCCAAAATGATAAGGCTACCATTAATTGGAGTAACAAAAATCACAACAACAGACTACCTTCCATAATGACAAGGCTACCATCCAATGGAGTAACAAAAATCTTGACAAAAGACTACCTTCCATAATGACTAGGCTACCATCCATTGACGTATAAAATATTTAACAACGGACTACCTTCCATAATGACAAGGCTACCATCCATTGGAGTAACAAAAATATCGACAACAAACTACCTTCCATAATGACAAGTCCACAATCCATTGGAATAAGAAAAATCTCGACAACATACTACCTTTCATAATGACAAAGCTACAATCCAACGGAGTAACAAAAATCTCGAGAAATGACTACCTTCCATAATGACAAGTCTACCATCCAATGGAGTAACAAAAATCTTGACAACAGACTAAATTCCATAATGTCTTGGCTACCATCCATTGGAGTATAAAAAATCTCAACAACAGACTACCTTCCATAATGACAAGGCTACCATCCATTGGAGTAACAAAAATATCGATAATAGACTACCTTCCATAATGACAAGTCCATAATCCATTGGAATAACAAAAATCTCGACAACAGACTATCTTTCATAATGAAAAGGCTACAATCTAATGGAGTAACAAAAATCTCGATAACATACTACCTTCCATAATGACAAGGCTACCATCCATTGTAGTAACAAAAATCTCAACAACAGACTGCCTTACATAATGACAAGGCTACCATCCATTGGAGTAACAAAAATCTCGACAACAGACCACCTTTAATAATGACAAGTCTACCATCCATTGGAGTAACAAATATCTGAACAACAAACTACCTTCCATAATGATAAGGCTACCATTATTGGAAATAACAAAAATCACAACAACAGACTACCTTCCATAATGACAAGGCTACCATCCATTAGAGTAACAAAAATCGGGACAACAGACTACCTTCCATAATGACAAGGCTACCATCCATTGTAGTAACAAAAATGTCAACAAGAGACTACATTCCATAATGACAAGGCTACCATCCATTGGAGTGACAAAAATCTCGACAACAGACTACCTTCCATAATGACAAGGCTACCATCCTATAGAGTAACAAAAATCTGGACAACAGACTACCTTTCATAATGATAAGGCTACAATCCATTGGAGTAACAAAAATATCAACAAGAGACTACCTTCCAAAATGGCAAGGCTACCATCCAATGGAGTAACAAAAATCTTGACAAAAGACTACCTTCCATAATGACTAGGCTACCATCCATTGACGTATAAAATATTTAACAACAGACTACCTTCTATAATGACAAGGCTACCATCCATTGGAGTAACAAAAATATCGACAACAAACTACCTTCCATAATGACAAGTCCACAATCCATTGGAATAAGAAAAATCTCGACAACATACTACCTTTCATAATGACAAAGCTACAATCCAACGGAGTAACAAAAATCTCGAGAAATGACTACCTTCCATAATGACAAGTCTACCATCCAATGGAGTAACAAAAATCTTGACAACAGACTAAATTCCATAATGTCTTGGCTACCATCCATTGGAGTATAAAAAATCTCAACAACAGACTACCTTCCATAATGACAAGGCTACCATCCATTGGAGTAACAAAAATATCGATAATAGACTACCTTCCATAATGACAAGTCCATAATCCATTGGAATAACAAAAATCTCGACAACAGACTATCTTTCATAATGAAAAGGCTACAATCTAATGGAGTAACAAAAATCTCGATAACATACTACCTTCCATAATGACAAGGCTACCATCCATTGTAGTAACAAAAATCTCAACAACAGACTGCCTTCCATAATGACAAGGCTACCATCCATTGGAGTAACAAAAATCTCGACAACAGACCACCTTTAATAATGACAAGTCTACCATCCATTGGAGTAACAAATATCTGAACAACAAACTACCTTCCATAATGATAAGGCTACCATTATTGGAAATAACAAAAATCACAACAACAGACTACCTTCCATAATGACAAGGCTACCATCCATTAGAGTAACAAAAATCGGGACAACAGACTACCTTCCATAATGACAAGGCTACCATCCAATGGAGTAACAAAAATGTCAACAAGAGACTACATTCCATAATGACAAGGCTACGATCCATTGGAGTGACAAAAATCTCGACAACAGACTACCTTCCATAATGACAAGGCTACCATCCATTGGAATAAGAAAAATCTCGACAACATACTACCTTTCATAATGACAAAGCTACACTCCAATGGAGTAACAAAAATCTCAAGAAATGACTACCTTCCATAATGACAAGTCTACCATCCAATGGAGTAACAAAAATCTTGACAACAGACTACCTTCCATAATGACTTGGCTACCATCCATTGGAGTGTAAAAAATCTCAACAACAGACTACCTTCCATAATGACAAGGCTACCATCCATTGGAGTAACAAAAATATCGACAATAGACTACCTTCCATAATGCCAAGTCCATAATCCATTGGAATAACAAAAATCTCGACAACAAACTATCTTTCATAATGACAAGGCTACAATCCAATGGAGTAACAAAAAACACGATAACAGACTACCTTCCATAATGACAAGGCTACCATCCATTGTAGTAACAAAAATCTCAACAACAGACTGCCTTCCATAACGACAAGGCTACCATCCATTGGAGTAACAAAAATCTCGACAACAGACCACCTTTAATAATGACAAGTCTACCATCCATTGGAGTAACAAATATCTGAACAACAAAATACCTTCCATAATGATAAGGATACCATTATTTGGAGTAACAAAAATCACAACAACAGACTACCTTCCATAATGACAAGGCTACCATCCATTAGAGTAACAAAAATCGGGACAACAGACTACCTTCCATAATGACAAGGCTACCATCTATTGGAGTAACAAAAATGTCAACAAGAGACTACATTCCATAATGACAAGGCTACCATCCATTGGAGTAACAAAAATATTAACAACAGACTACCTTCCATAATGACAAGGCTACCATCCTGTAGAGTAACAAAAATCTGGACAACAGACTACCTTCCATTATGACAAGGCTACAATCCATTGAAGTAACAAAAATATAAACAAGAGACTACCTTCCATAATGACAAGGCTACCATCCAACGGAGTAAAAAAAATATTGACAAAAGACTACCTTCCATAATGACTAGGCTACCATCCATTGACGTATAAAATATTTAACAACAGACTACCTTCCATAATGACAAGGCTACCATCCATTGGAGAAACAAAAATCTCGACAATAGTTTGCCTTCCATGATGACAAGGCTACTATCCATTGGAGTAACAAAAATCTCGACAACAAACTACCTTCCATAATGACAAGTCCACAATCCATTGGAATAACAAAAATCTGGACAACATACTACCTTTCATAATGACAAATCTATAATCCAATGGAGTAACAAAAATCTCGAGAATAGACTACCTTCCATAATGACAAGTCTACCATCCAATGGAGTAACAAAAATCTTGACAATAGACTACCTTCCATAATGACTAGGCTACCATCCATTGGAGTATAAAAAATATCAACAACAGACTACCTTCCATAATGACAAGGCTACCATCCATTGGAGTAACAAAAATATCGACAATAGACTACCTTCCATAATGACAAGTCCATAATCCATTGGAATAACAAAAATCTCGACAACAGACTACCTTTCATAATGAGAAGGCTACAATCCAATGGAGTAACAAAAATTTCAACAAGAGAATACCTTCCATAATGACAAGGCTACAATCCAATGGAGTAACAAAAATCTAGACAACATACTACCTTCCATAATGATTAGGCTACCATCCATTGGAGTATAAAAAATTAGGACAACATACTACCTTCCAAAATGACAAGGCTACCATCCAATGGAGTAACAAAAATCTTGACAAAAGACTACCTTCCATAATGACTAGGCTACCATCCATTGATGTATAAAATATTTAACAACAGACTACCTTCTATAATGACAAGGCTACCATCCATTGGAGTAACAAAAATCTCGACAATAGACTGCCTTCCATAATGACAAGGCTACTATCCATTGGAGTAACAAAAATCTCGACAACAAACTACCTTCCATAATGACAAGTCCACAATCCATTAGAATAACAAAAATCTGGACAACATACTTCCTTTCATAATGACAAAGCTATAATCCAATGGAGTAAAAAAAATATCGAGAATAGACTACCTTCCATAATGACAAGTCTACCATCCAATGGAGTATCAAAAATCTTGACAACAGACTACCTTCCATAATGACTAGGCTACCATCCATTGTAGTATAAAAAATCTCAACAACAGACTACCTTCCATAATGACAAGGCTACCATCCAGTGGAGTAACAAAAATCTCGACAATAGACTACCTTCCATAATGCCAAGTCCATAATCCATTGGAATAACAAAAATCTCGACAACAGACTATCTTTCATAATGACAAGGCTACTATCCAATGGAGTAACAAAAAACACGATAACAGACTACCTTCCATAATGACAAGGCTACCATCCATTGTAGTAACAAAAATCTCAACAACAGACTGCCTTCCATAACGACAAGGCTACCATCCATTGGCGTAACAAAAATCTCGACAACAGACCACCTTTAATAATGACAAGTCTACCATCCATTGGAGTAACAAATATCTGAACAACAAACTACCTTCCATAATGATAAGGCTACCATTATTTGGAGTAACTAAAATCACAACAACAGACTACCTTCCATAATGACAAGGCTACCATCCATTAGATTAACAAAAATCGGGACAACAGACTACCTTCCATAATGACAAGGCTACCATCTATTGGAGTAACAAAAATGTCAACAAGAGACTACATTCCATAATGACAAGGCTACCATCCATTGGAGTAACAAAAATATTGACAACAGACTACCTTCCATAATGACAAGGCTACCATCCTGTAGAGTAACAAAAATCTGGACAACAGACTACCTTCCATTATGACAAGGCTACAATCCATTGGAGTAACAAAAATATAAACAAGAGACTACCTTCCATAATGACAAGGCTACCATCCAATGGAGTAACAAAAATATTGACAAAAGACTACCTTCCATAATGACTAGGCTACCATCCATTGGAGTATAAAAAATCTCAACAACAGACTACCTTCCATAATGACAAGGCTATCATCCATTGGAGTAACAAAAATATCGACAATAGACTACCTTCCATAATGACAAGTCCATAATCCATTGGAATAACAAAAATCTCGACAACAGACTACCTTTCATAATGAGAAGGCTACAATCCAATGGAGTAACAAAAATTTCAATAAGAGACTACCTTCCATAATGACAAGGCTACAATCCAATGGAGTAACAAAAATCTAGACAACATACTACCTTCCATAATGATTAGGCTACCATCCATTGGAGTATAAAAAATTAGGACAACATACTACCTTCCAAAATGACAAGGCTACCATCCATTGGAGTAACAAAAATCTCGACAACAGACTACCTTCCATATTGACTAGGCTACCATCCATTGGAGTAACAATGATATCGAAAACATACTATCTTCCATAAAGACAAGGATACAATCCATTATAGTAACAAAAATCTCGATAACAGACTTCCTTCCATAATGACAAGGCTACCATCCATTGTAATAACAAAAATATCTACAACAGACTACCTTCCATAATGACAAGGCTACCATCCATTGGAGTAACAAAAATCACGACAACAAACTACCTTCCATAATGACAAGGCTACCATCCATTGGAATAACAAAAATCTCGACAACAGACTACCTTCCATATTGACAAAGCTACCATCCAATGGAGTAACAAAAATATCGACAACAGACTACCTTCCATAATGACAAGGCTACCATCCTTTAGAGTAACAAAAATTTGGACAACCGACTACTTTCCATAATGAGAAGGCTACCATCCATTGGAGTAACAAAAATATCAACAAGAGACTACCTTCCATAACGACAAGGCTACAATCCATTGGAATAACAAAAATCTCTACAACAGACCACCTTTAATAATGACAAGTCTACCATCCATTGGAGTAACAAATATCTGAACAACAAACTACCTTCCATAACGATAAGGCTACCATTATTTGGAGTAACAAAAATCACAACAACAGACTACCTTCCATAATGACAAGGCTACCATCCATTAGAGTAACAAAAATCAGGACAACAGACTACCTTCCATAATGACAAGGCTACCATCTATTGGAGTAACAAAAATGTCAACAAGAGACTACATTCCATAATGACAAGGCTACCATCCATTGGAGTAACAAAAATCTTGACAACAGACTACCTTCCATAATGACAAGGCTACCATCCTGTAGAGTAACAAAAATCTGGACAACAGACTACCTTCCATTATGACAAGGCTACAATCCATTGGAGTAACAAAAATATAAACAACATACTACCTTCCATAATGACAAGGCTACCATCCAATGGAGTAACAAAAATATTGACAAAAGACTACCTTCCATAATGACTAGGCTACCATCCATTGACGTATAAAATATTTAACAACAGACTACCTTCCATAATGACAAGGCTACCATCCATTGGAGTAACAAAAATCTCGACAATAGTTTGCCTTCCATAATGACAAGGCTACTATCCATTGGAGTAACAAAAATCTCGACAACAAACTACCTTCCATAATGACAAGTCCACAATCCATTGGAATAACAAAAATCTGGACAACATACTACCTTTCATAATGACAAAGCTATAATCCAATGGAGTAACAAAAATCTCGAGAATAGACTACCTTCCATAATGACAAGGCTACCATCCAATGGAGTAACAAAAATCTTGACAACAGACTACCTTCCATAATGACTAGGCTACCATCCATTGTAGTATAAAAAATCTCAACAACAGACTACCTTCCATAATGACAAGGCTACCATCCAGTGGAGTAACAAAAATCTCGACAATAGACTACCTTACATAAAGTCAAGTCCATAATCCATTGGAATAACAAAAATCTCGACAACAGACTACCTTTCATGATGAGAAGGCTACAATCCAATGGAGTAACAAAAATTTCAACAAGAGACTACCTTCCATAGTGACAAGGCTATAATCCAATGGAGTAACAAAAATCTAGACAACATACTACCTTCCATAATGATTAGGATACCATCCATTGGAGTAACAAAAATCTCGACAACAGACTACCTTTCATATTGACTAGGCTACCATCCATTGGAGTAACAATGATATCGAAAACATACTACCTTCCATAAAGACAAGGATACAATCCATTATAGTAACAAAAATCTCGATAAAAGACTTCCTTCCATAATGACAAGGCTACCATCCATTGTAATAACAAAAATATCTACAACAGACTACCTTCCATAATGACAAGGCTACCATCCATTGGAGTAACAAAAATCACGACAACAAACTACCTTCCATAATGACAAGGCTACCATCCATTGGAATAACAAAAATCTCGACAACAGACTACCTTCCATATTGACAAAGCTACCATCCAATGGAGTAACAAAAATATCGACAACAGACTACCTTCCATAATGACAAGGCTACCATCCTTTAGAGTAACAAAAATTTGGACAACCGACTACTTTCCATAATGAGAAGGCTACCATCCATTGGAGTAACAAAAATATCAACAAGAGACAACCTTCCATAACGACAAGGCTACCATCCATTGGAATAACAAAAATCTCTACAACATACTACCTTCCATAATGACAAGGCAACGATCCATTGGAGTGACAAATATCTCGATAACAAACTACCTTCCATAATGACAAGGCTACCATCCATTGTAGTAACAAAAATCTCAACAAGAAACTACCTTCCATAATGACAAAGTTACCATACATTGGAGTAACAAAAATTTCAACAAGAGACTACCTTCCATAACGACAAGTCTACCATCCATTGGAGTAACAAATATTTGAACAACAGACTACCTTCCATAATGATAAGGCTACCATTAATTGGAGTAACATAAATCACAACAACAAACTACCTTCCATAATGACAAGGCTACCATCCATGAGAGTATCAAAAATCGGGACAATAGACTACCTTCCATAATGAAAAGGCTACCATCCATTGGAGTAACAAAAATATCAAAAAGAGACTACCTTCAATAATGAAGAGGCTACCAACCATTCGAGTTACAAAAATCTCGACAACAGACTACCTTCCATAATGACAAGGCTACCATCCATTGGAGTATAAAATATTTAACAACAGACTACCTTCCATAATGACAAGGCTACCATCCATTGGAGTAACAAAAATATGGACAAAAAGCTACCTTCCATAATGACAAGGCTACCATCCATTGGAGTAACAAAAATCTCGAAAACATACTGCATTCCATAATGACAAGTCTACCATCCATTGTAATAACAAAAATCTCTACAACAGACTACCTTCCATAATGACAAGGCTAGGATCCATTAGAGTAACAAAAATCTCGATAACAGACTACCTTCCACAATGACAAGGCTACCATCCTGTGAAGTAATAAAAATCTCAACAACAAACTACCTTCCATAATGATTAAGGCTACCATCCATTGGAGTTACAAAAATCCCGACAACAGACCACCTTTAATAATGACAAGTGTATCATCCATTGGAGTAACAAATATCTGAACAATAGACTACCTTCCATAATGATAAGGCTACCATTAATTGGAGTAACAGAAATCACAACAACAGACTACCTTCCATAATGACAAGGCTACCTTCCATTATAGTAACAAAAATCGGGACAACAGACTACCTTCCATAATGACAAGGCTACCATCCATTGGAGTAACAAAAATCTCGACAATAGTTTGCCTTCCATAATGACAAGGCTACTATCCATTGGAGTAACAAAAATCTCGACAACAAACTACCTTCCATAATGACAAGTCCACAATCCATTGGAATAACAAAAATCTGGACAACATACTACCTTTCATAATGACAAAGCTATAATCCAATGGAGTAACAAAAATCTCGAGAATAGACTACCTTCCATAATGACAAGGCTACCATCCAATGGAGTAACAAAAATCTTGACAACAGACTACCTTCCATAATGACTAGGCTACCATCCATTGTAGTATAAAAAATCTAAACAACAGACTACCTTCCATAATGACAAGGCTACCATCCAGTGGAGTAACAAAAATCTCGACAATAGACTACCTTACATAAAGTCAAGTCCATAATCCATTGGAATAACAAAAATCTCGACAACAGACTACCTTTCATGATGAGAAGGCTACAATCCAATGGAGTAACAAAAATTTCAACAAGAGACTACCTTCCATAGTGACAAGGCTATAATCCAATGGAGTAACAAAAATCTAGACAACATACTACCTTCCATAATGATTAGGATACCATCCATTGGAGTATAAAAAATTAGGACAACATACTACCTTCCATAATGACAAGGCTACCATCCATTGGAGTAACAAAAATCTCGACAACAGACTACCTTCCATATTGACTAGGCTACCATCCATTGGAGTAACAATGATATCAAAAACATACTACCTTCCATAAAGACAAGGATACAATCCATTATAGTAACAAAAATCTCGATAACAGACTTCCTTCCATAATGACAAGGCTACCATCCATTGTAATAACAAAAATATCTACAACAGACTACCTTCCATAATGACAAGGCTACCATCCATTGGAGTAACAAAAATCACGACAACAAACTACCTTCCATAATGACAAGGCTACCATCCATTGGAATAACAAAAATCTCGACAACAGACTACCTTCCATATTGACAAAGCTACCATCCAATGGAGTAACAAAAATATCGACAACAGACTACCTTCCATAATGACAAGGCTACCATCCTTTAGAGTAACAAAAATTTGGACAACCGACTACTTTCCATAATGAGAAGGCTACCATCCATTGGAGTAACAAAAATATCAACAAGAGACTACCTTCCATAACGACAAGGCTACCATCCATTGGAATAACAAAAATCTCTACAACAGACTACCTTCCATAATGACAAGGCAACGATCCATTGGAGTGACAAATATCTCGATAACAAACTACCTTCCATAATGACAAGGCTACCATCCATTGTAGTAACAAAAATCTCAACAAGAAACTACCTTCCATAATAACAAGGCTACCATACATTGGAGTAACAAAAATTTCAACAAGAGACTACCTTCCATAACGACAAGTCTACCATCCATTGGAGTACCAAATATTTGAACAACAGACTACCTTCCATAATGATAAGGCTACCATTAATTGGAGTAACATAAATCACAACAACAAACTACCTTCCATAATGACAAGGCTACCATCCATGAGAGTATCAAAAATCGGGACAATAGACTACCTTCCATAATGAAAAGGCTACCATCCATTGGAGTAACAAAAATATCAAAAAGAGACTACCTTCAATAATGAAGAGGCTACCAACAATTCGAGTTACAAAAATCTCGACAACAGACTACCTTCCATAATGACAAGGCTACCATCCATTGGAGTATAAAATATTTAACAACAGACTACCTTCCATAATGACAAGGCTACCATCCATTGGAGTAACAAAAATATGGACAAAAAGCTACCTTCCATAATGACAAGGCTACCATCCATTGGAGTAACAAAAATCTCGAAAACATACTGCATTCCATAATGACAAGGCTACCATCCATTGTAATAACAAAAATCTCTACAACAGACTACCTTCCATAATGACAAGGCTAGGATCCATTAGAGTAACAAAAATCTCGATAACAGACTACCTTCCACAATGACAAGGCTACCATCCTGTGAAGTAATAAAAATCTCAACAACAGACTACCTTCCATAATGATTAAGGCTACCATCCATTGGAGTTACAAAAATCCCGACAACAGACCACCTTTAATAATGACAAGTGTATCATCCATTGGAGTAACAAATATCTGAACAATAGACTACCTTCCATAATGATAAGGCTACCATTAATTGGAGTAACAGAAATCACAACAACAGACTACCTTCCATAATGACAAGGCTACCTTCCATTATAGTAACAAAAATCGGGACAACAGACTACCTTCCATAATGAAAAGGCTACCATCCATTGAAGTAACAAAAATGTCAACAAGAGACTACCTTCCATAATGACAAGGCTACCATCCATTGGAGTAACAAAAATCTAGACAACAGACTACCTTCCATAATGACAAGGCTACCATCCTTTAGAGTAACAAAAACTGGACAACAGACTACCTTCCATAATGACAAGGCTACAATCCATTGGAGTAACAAAAATCTTGATAAAAGACTACCTTCCATAATGACTAGGCTACCCCATTGACGTATAAAATACTTAACAACAGACTACCTTCGATAATGACAAGGCTACCATCCAATGGAGTAACAAAAATTTCGACAATAGACTGCCTTCCATAATGACATGGCTACCATCCATTGGAGTAACAAAAATCTCAACAACAAACTACCTTCCATAATGACAAGTCCACAATTCATTGGAATAAGAAAAATATCGACAACATACTACCTTTCAAAATGACAAAGCTACAATCCAATGGAGTAACAAAAATCTCGAGAAATGACTACCTTCCATAATGACAAGTCTACCATCCAATGGAGTAACAAAAATCTTGACAACAGACTACCTTCCATAATGACTAGACTACCATCCATTGGAGTATAAAAAATATCAACAACAGACTACCTTCCATAATGACAAGGCTACCATCCATTGGAGTAACAAAAATATCGACAATAGACTACCTTCCATAATGACAAGTCCATAATCCATTGGAATAACAAAAATCTTGACAACAGACTATCTTTCATAATGACAAGGCTACAATCCAATGGAGTAACAAAAATCTCGATAACAGACTACCTTCCATAATGACAAGGCTACCATCCATTGTAGTAACAAAAATCTCAACAACAGACTACCTTCTATAAGGACAAGGCAACCATCCATTGGAGTAACAAAAATCTCGACAACAGACCACCTTTAATAATGACAAGTCTACCATCCATTGGAGTAACAAATATCTGAACAACAGACTACCTTCCATAATGATAAGGCTACCATTAATTGGAGTAACAAAAATCACAACAACAGACTACCTTCCATAATGACAAGGCTACCATCCAATGGAGTAACAAAAATCACGACAACAAACTACCTTCCATAATGACAAGGCTACCATCCATTGGAATAACAAAAATCTCGACAACAGACTACCTTCCATAATGACAAAGCTACCATCCAATGGAGTAACAAAAATATCGACAACAGACTACCTTCCATAATGACAAGGCTACCATCCTTTAGAGTAACAAAAATTTGGACAACCGACTACTTTCCATAATAAGAAGGCTACCATCAATTGGAGTAACAAAAATATCAACAAGAGACTACCTTCCATAACGACAAGGCTACCATCCATTGGAATAACAAAAATCTCTACAACAGACTACCTTCCATAATGACAAGGCTACGATCCATTGGAGTGACAAATATCTCGATAACAAACTACCTTGCATAATGACAAGGCTACCATCCATTGTAGTAACAAAAATCTCAACAAGAAACTACCTTCCATAATGACAAGGCTACCATCCATTGGAGTATAAAATATTTAACAACAGACTACCTTCCATATTGACAAGGCTACCATCCATTCGAGTAACAAAAATATGGACAAAAAGCTACCTTCCATAATGACAAGGCTACCATCCATTGGAGTAACAAAAATCTCGAAAACATACTGCATTCCATAATGACAAGTCTACCATCCATTGTAATAACAAAAATCTCTACAACAGACTACCTTCCATAATGAAAAGGCTAGGATCCATTAGAGTAACAAACATCTCGATAACAGACTACCATCCATAATGACAAGGCTACAATCCATTGAAGTAATAAAAATCTCAACAACAGATTACCTTCCATAAGGACAAGGCTACCATCCATTGGAGTTACAAAAATCTCGACAACAGACCACCTTTAATAATGACAAGTGTACCATCCATTGGAGTAACAAATATCTGAACAATAGACTACCTTCCATAATGATAAGGCTACCATTAATTGGAGTAATAGAAATCACAACAACAGACTACCTTCCATAATGACAAGGCTACCATCCATTATAGTAACTAAAATCGGGACAACAGACTACCTTCCATAATGACAAGGCTACCATCCATTGGAGTAACAAAAATGTCAACAAGAGACTACCTTCCATAATGACAAAGCTACCATCCATTGGAGTAACAAAAATCTAGACAACAGACTACCTTCCATAATGACAAGGCTACCTTCCTTTAGAGTAACAAAAACTGGACAATAGACTACCTTCCATAATGACAAGGCTACAATCCATTGGAGTAACAAAAATCTTGACAAAAGACTACCTTCCATAATGACTAGGCTACCCCATTGACGTATAAAATATTTAACAACAGACTACCTTCCATAATGACAAGGCTACCATCCAGTGGAGTAACAAAAATTTCGACAATAGACTGCCTTCCATAATGACATGGCTACCATCCATTGGAGTAACAAAAATCTCGACAACAAACTACCTTCCATAATGACAAGTCCACAATTCATTGGAATAAGAAAAATCTCAACAACATACTACCTTTCATAATGACAAAGCTACAATCCAATGGAGTAACAAAAATCTCGAGAAATGACTACCTTCCATAATGACAAGTCTACCATCCAATGGAGTAACAAAAATCTTGACAACAGACTACCTTCCATAATGACTAGGCTACCATCCATTGGAGTATAAAAAATCTCAACAATAGACTACCTTCCATAATGACAAGGCTACCATCCATTGGAGTAACAAAAATATCGACAATAGACTACCTTCCATAATGACAAGTCCATAATCCATTGGAATAACAAAAATCTTGACAACAGACTATCTTTCATAATGACAAGGCTACAATCCAATGGAGTAACAAAAATCTCGATAACAGACTACCTTCCATAATGACAAGGCTACCATCCATTGTAGTAACAAAAATCCCAACAACAGACTACCTTCTATAATAACAAGGCTACCATCCATTGGAGTAACAAAAATCTCGACAACAAACCACCTTTAATAATGACAAGTCTACCATCCATTGGAGTAACAAATATCTGAACAACAGACTACCTTCCATAATGATAAGGCTACCATTAGATGGAGTAACAAAAATCACAACAATAGACTACCTTCCATAATGACAAGGCTTCCATCCAATGGAGTAACAAAAATCTTGACAAAAGACTACCTTCCATAATGACTAGGCTACCCCATTGACGTATAAAATATTTAACAACAGAATACCTTCCATAATGACAAGGCTACCATCCAATCGAGTAACAAAAATCTCGACAATAGACTGCCTTCCATAATGACAAGGCTACCATCCATTGGAGTAACAAAAATCTCGACAACAAACTACCTTCCATAATGACAAGTCCACAATCCATTGGAATAAGAAAAATCTCGACAACATACTACCTTTCATAATGACAAAGCTACAATCCAATGGAGTAACAAAAATCTCGAGAAATGACTACCTTCCATAATGACAAGTCTACCATCCAATGGAGTAACAAAAATCTTGACAACAGACTACCTTCCATAATGACTTGGCTACCATCCATTGGAGTGTAAAAAATCTCAACAACAGACTACCTTCCATAATGACAAGGCTACCATCCATTGGAGTAACAAAAATATCGACAATAGACTACCTTCCATAATGACAAGTCCATAATCCATTGGAATAACAAAAATCTCGACAACAGACTATCTTTCATAATGACAAGGCTACAATCCAATGGAGTAACAAAAATCTCGATAACAGACTACCTTCCATAATGACAAGGCTACCATCAATTGTAGTAACAAAAATCTCAACAACAGACTGCCTTCCATAATGACAAGGCTACCATCCATTGGAGTAACAAAAATCTCGACAACAGACCACCTTTAATAATGACAAGTCTACCATCCATTAGAGTAACAAATATCTGAACAACAAACTACCTTCCATAATGATAAGGCTACTATTATTTGGAGTAACAAAAATCATAACAACAGACTACCTTCCATAATGACAAGGCTACCATCCATTAGAGTAACAAAAATCGGGACAACAGACTACCTTCCATAATGACAAGGCTAGCATCTATTGGAGTAACAAAAATGTCAACAAGAGACTACATTCCATAATGACAAGGCTACCATCCATTGGAGTAACAAAAATCTTGACAACAGACTACCTTCCATAATGACAAGGCTACCATCCTGTAGAGTAACAAAAATCTGGACAACAGACTACCTTCCATTATGACAAGGCTACAATCCATTGGAGTAACAAAAATATAAACAAGAGACTGCCTTCCATAATGACAAGGCTACCATCCAATGGAGTAACAAAAATATTGACAAAAGACTACCTTCCATAATGACTAGGCTACCATCCATTGACGTATAAAATATTTAACAACAGACTACCTTCCATAATGACAAGTCCACAATCCATTGGAATAACAAAACTCTGGACAACATACTACCTTTCATAATGACAAAGCTATAATCTATTGGAGTAAAAAAAATCTCGAGAACAAACTACCTTCCATAATGACAAGTCTACCATCCAATGGAGTAACAAAAATCTTGACAACAGACTACCTTCCATAATGACTAGGCTACCATCCATTGGAGTATAAAAAATCTCAACAACAGACTACCTTCCATAATGACAAGGCTACCATCCATTGGAGTAACAAAAATATCGACAATAGACTACCTTCCATAATGACAAGTCCATAATCCATTGGAATAACAAAAATCTCGACAACAGACTACCTTTCATAATGAGAAGGCTACAATCCAATGGAGTAACAAAATTTTCAACAAGAGACTACCTTCCATAATGACAAGGCTACAATCCAATGGAGTAACAAAAATCTAGACAACATACTACCTTCCATAATGATTAGGCTACCATCCATTGGAGTATAAAAAATTAGGACAACATACTACCTTCCATAATGACAAGGCTACCATCCATTGGAGTAACAAAAATCTCGACAACAGACTACCTTCCATAACGACAACTCTACCATCCATTGGAGTAACAAAGATATCGAAAACATACTACCTTCCATAATGATAAGGCTACCATTAATTGGAGTAATAGAAATCACAACAACAAACTACCTTCCATAATGACAAGGCTACCATCCATTAGAGTAACAAAGATCGGGACAATAGACTACCTTCCATAATGACAAAGCTACCATCCATTGGAGTAACGAAAATGTCAACAAGAGACTACCTTGCATAATGAAGAGGCTACCATCCATTCGAGTAACAAAAATCTCGACAACAGACTACCTTCCATAATGACAAGGCTACCATCCATTGGAATAACAAAAATATCGACAATAGACTACCTTCCATATTGACAAGGCTACCATCTAATGGAGTAACAAAAATCTCGACAACAGACTACCTTCCATAATGACAAGGCTACCATCCTTTAGAGTAATAGAAATCTGGACAACAGACTACCTTCCATAATGACAAGGATACAATCCATTGGAGTAACAAAAATATCAAAAAGAGACTACCTTCCATAATGACAAGGCTCCCATCCAATGGAGTAACAAAAATCTCGACAACAGACAACCTTCCATAATGACAAGGTTACAATCCATTGGAGTAACAAAAATATCGACAACATACTACCTTTCATAATGACAAGGCTACAATCCAATGGAGTAACAAAAATCTCGACAACAGACTACCTTCCATAATGACAAGGCTACCCTCCATTGTAGTAACAAAAATCTCAACAACAGACCACCTTCCATAATGACAAGGCTACCATACATTGGAGTAACAAAAATCTCGACAACCGACCACCTTTAATAATGACAAGTCTACCATCCATTGGAGTAACAAATATCTGAACAACAGACTACCTTCCATAATGATAAGGCTACCATTAATTGGAGTAACAGAAATCACAACAACAGACTACCTTCCATAATGACAAGGCTACCATCCATTAGAGTAACAAAAATCGGGACAACAGACTACCTTCAATAATGACAAGGCTACCATCCATTGGAGTAACAAAAATGTCAACAAGAGACTACCTTCCATAATGACAAGGCTACCATCCATTGGAGTAACAAAAATCTCAACAACAGACTACCTTCCAAAATGACAAGGCTACCATCCATTGGAGTAACAAAAATCTGGACAACAGACTACCTTCCATAATGACAAGGCTATAATCCATTGAAGTAACAAAAATATCAACAAGAGACTACCTTCCATAATGACATGGCTACACTCCAATGGAGTAACAAAAATCATGATAAAAGACTACCTTCCATAATGACTAGGCTACCATCCATTGACGTATAAAATATTTAACAACAGACTACCTTCCATAATGACAAGGCAACCATCCATTGGAGTAACAAAAATCTCGACAATAGACTGCCTTCCATAATGACAAGGCTACCATCCATTGGAATAAGAAAAATCTCGACAACAAACTACCTTTCATAATGACAAAGCTACAATCCAATGGAGTAACAAAAATCTCGAGAAATGACTACCTTCCATAATGACAAGTCTACCATCCAATGGAGTAACAAAAACGTTGACAACAGACTACCTTCCATAATGACTAGGCTACCATCCATTGGAGTATAAAAAATATCAACAACATACTACCTTCCATAATGACAAGGCTACCATCCATTGAAGTAACAAAAATATCGACAATAGACTACCTTCCATAATGACAAGTCCATAATCAATTGGAATAACAAAAATCTCGACAACAGATTATCTTTCATAATGACAAGGCTACTATCCAATGGAGTAACAAAAATCTCGATAATAGACTACCTTCCATAATGACAAGGCTACCATCCATTGTAGTAACAAAAATCTCAACAACAGACTACCTTCCATAATGACAAGGCTACCATCCATTGGAGTAACAAAAATCTCGACAACAAACCACCTTTAATAATGACAAGTCTACCATCCATTGGAGTAACAAATATTTGAACAACAGAATACCTTCCATAATGACAAGGCTACAATCCATTGGAGTAACAAAAATATCAACAAGAGACTACCTTCCATAATGATAAGGCTACCATCCAATGGAGTAACAAAAATATTGAAAAAAGACTACCTTCCATAATGACTAGGCTACCATCCATTGACGTATAAAATATTTAACAACAGACTATCTTCCATAATGACAAGGCTACTATCCATTGGAGTAACAAAAATCTCGACAATAGACTGCCTTCCATAATGACAAGTCTACCATTCAATGGATTAACAAAAATCTTGACAACAAACTACCTTCCATAATGACTAGGCTACCATCCATTGGAGTATAAAAAATCTCATCAACAGACTACCTTCCGTAATGACAAGGCTACCATCCATTGAAGTAACAAAAATATCGACAATAGACTACCTTCCATAATGACAAGTCCATAATCCATTGGAATAACAAAAATCTCGACAACAGACTATCTTTCATAATGACAAGGCTACAATCCAATGGAGTAACAAAAATCTCGATAACAGACTACCTTCCATAATGACAAGGCTACCATCCATTGTAGTAACAAAAATCTCAACCACAGACTACCTTCCATAATGACAAGTCTACCATCCATTGGAGTAACCAATATCTGAACAACAAACTACCTTCCATAATGATAAGGCTACCATTAATTGGAGTAACGGAAATCACCACAACAGACTACCTTGCATAATTACAAGGCTACCATCGATTGGAGTAACAAAAATCTCGACAACAGACTACCTTCCATAATGACAAGGCTACCATCCTTTAGAGTAACAAAAATCTGGACAACAGACTACCTTCTATAATGACAAGGCTACAATCCATTGGAGTAACATAAATATCAACAAGAGACTACCTTCCATAATGACAAGGCTACCATCCATTGGAGTAAAAAAAATCTCGACAATAGACTTCCTTCCATAATGACAAAGCTACCATCCATTGAAGTAACAAAAATATCAACAATAGACTACCTTCCATAATGACAAGTCCATAATCCATTGGAATAACAAAAATCTCGACAACAAACTATCTTTCATAATGACAAGGCTACAATACAATGGAGTAACAAAAATCTCGATAACAGACTACCTTCCAAAATGACAAGGCTACCATCCATTGTAGTAACAAAAATCTCAACAACATACTACCTTCGATAATGACAAGGCTACCATCCATTGGAGTAACAAAAATCTCGACAACAGACCACCTTTAATAATGACAAGTCTACCATCCATTGGAGTAACAAATATCTGAACAACAAACTACCTTCCATAATGTTAAGGCTACCATTAATTGGAGTAACGGAAATCACCAGAACAGACTACCTTCCATAATGACAAGGCTACCATCCATTAGAGTAACAAAAATCGGGACAACAGACAACCTTCCATAATGACAAGGCTACCATCCATTGGAGTAACAAAAATCTCGACAACAGACTACCTTCCATAATGACAAGGCTACCATCCTTTAGAGTAACAAAAATCTGGACAACAGACTACCTTCCATAATGACAAGGCTACAATCCATTGGAGTAACAAAAATATCAACAAGAGACTACCTTCCATAATGACAAGGCTACCATCCAATGGAGTAACAAAAATCTTGACAAAAGACTACCTTCCATAATAACTAGGCTACCATCCATTGACGTATAAAATATTTAACAAAAGACTACCTTCCATAATGACAAGGCTACCATCCATTGGAGTAAAAAAATATCGACAATAGACTGCCTTCCATAATGACAAGGCTACCATCCATTGGAGTAACAAAAATCTCAACAACAGACTACCTTCCAAAATGACAAGGCTACCATCCATTGGAGTAACAAAAATCTAGACAACAGACTACCTTTCATAATGACAAGGCTATAATCCATTGAAGTAGCAAAAATTTCAACAAGAGACTACCTTCCATAATGACATGGCTACAATCCAATGGAGTAACAAAAATCTTGATAAAAGACTACCTTCCATAATGACTAGGCTACCATCCATTGACGTATAAAATATTTAACAACAGACTACCTTCCATAATGACAAGGCTACCATCCATTGGAGTAAGAAAAATCTCGACAATAGACTGCCTTCCATAATGACAAGGCTACCATCCATTGGAATAAGAAAAATCTCGACAACAAACTAACTTTCATAATGACAAAGCTACAATCCATTGGAGTAACAAAAATCTAGAGAAATGACTACCTTCCATAATGACAAGTCAACCATCCAATGGAGTAACAAAAATCTTGACAACAGACTACCTTCCATAATGACTAGGCTACCATCCATTGGAGTATAAAAAATCTCAACAACATACTACCTTCCATAATGACAAGGCTACCATCCATTGAAGTAACAAAAATATCGACAATAGACTACCTTCCATAATGACAAGTCCATAATCAATTGGAATAACAAAAATCTCGACAACAAATTATCTTTCATAATGACAAGGCTACTATCCAATGGAGTAACAAAAATCTCGATAATAGACTACCTTCCATAATGAAAAGCCTACCATCCATTGTAGTAACAAAAATCTCAACAACAGACTACCTTCCATAATGACAAGGCTACCATCCATTGGAGTAACAAAAATCTCGACAACAAACCACCTTTAATAATGACAAGTCTACCATCCATTGGAGTAATAAATATTTGAACAACAGAATACCTTCCATAATGACAAGGCTACAATCCATTGGAGTAAAAAAAATATCAACAAGAGACTACCTTCCATAATGATAAGGCTACCATCCAATGGAGTAACAAAAATATTGAAAAAAGACTACCTTCCATAATGACTAGGCTACCATCCATTGACGTATAAAATATTTAACAACAGACTATCTTCCATAATGACAAGGCTACTATCCATTGGAGTAACAAAAATCTCGACAATAGACTGCCTTCCATAATGACAAGTCTACCATTCAATGGATTAACAAAAATCTTGACAACACACTACCTTCCATAATGACTAGGATACAATCCATTGGAGTATAAAAAATCTCAACAACAGACTACATTCCATAATTACAAGGCTACCATCCGTTGAAGTAATAAAAATATCGACAATAGACTACCTTCCATAATGACAAGTCCATAATCCATTGGAATAACAAAAATCTCGACAACAGACTATCTTTCATAATGACAAGGGTACAATCCAATGGAGTAACAAAAATCTCGATAACAAACTACCTTCCATAATGACAAGGCTACCATCCATTGTAGTAATAAAAATCTCAACAACAGACTACCTTCCATAATGACAAGTCTACCATCCAATGGAGTAACATATATCTGAACCACAAACTACCTTCCATAATGATAAGGCTACCATTAATTGGAGTAACGGAAATCACCACAACAGATTACCTTCCATAATGACAAGGCTACCATCCATTGGAGTAACAAAAATCTCGACACCAGACTACCTTCCATAATGACAAGGCTATCATCCTTTAGAGTAACAAAAATCTGGACAACAGACTACCTTCCATATTGACAAGGCTACAATCCATTGGAGTAACATAAATATCAACAAGAGACTACCTTCCATAATGACAAGGCTACCATCCAAGGAATTAACAAAAATCTTGACAAAAGACTACCTTCCATAATAACTAGGCTACCATCCATTGACGTATAAAATATTTAACAACAGACTACCTTCCATAATGACAAGGCTACCATCCATTCGAGTAAAAAAAATATCGATAATAGACTTCCTTCCATAATGACAAGGCTACAATCCATTGAAGTAACAAAAATATCAACAATATACTACCTTCCATAATGACAAGTCCATAATCCATTGGAATAACAAAAATCTCGACAACAAACTATCTTTCATAATGACAAGGCTACAATCCAATGGAGTAACAAAAATCTCGATAACAGACTACCTTCCAAAATGACAAGGCTACCATCCATTGTAGTAACAAAAATCTCAACAACAAACAACCTTCCATAATGATAAGGCTACCATCCATTGGGGTAACAAAAATCTCGACAACAGACCACCTTTAATAATGACAAGTCTACCATCCATTGGAGTAACAAATATCTGAACAACAAACTACCTTCCATAATGATAAGGCTACCATTAATTGGAGTAACGCAAATCACCACAACAGACTACCTTCCATAATGACAAGGCTACCATCCATTAGAGTAACAAAAATCGGGACAACAGACAACCTTCCATAATGACAATGCTACCATCCATTGGAGTAACAAAAATCTCGACAATAGACTACCTTCCAAAATGACAAGGCTACCATCCTTTATAGTAACAAAAATCTGGACAACAGACTACCTTCCATAATGACAAGGCTACAATCCATTGGAGTAACAAAAACATCAATAAGAGACTACCTTCCATAATGACAAGGCTATCATCCAATGGAGTAACAAAAATCTTGACAAAAGACTACCTTCCATAATAAATAGGCTACCATCCATTGACGTATAAAATATTTAACAACAGACTACCTTCCATAATGACAAGGCTACCTTCCATTGGAGTAACGGAAATCACCACAACAGATTACCTTCCATAATGACAAGGCTACCATCCATTGGAGTAAGAAAAATCTCGACAACATACTACCTTTAATAATGACAAAGCTACAATCCAATGGAGTAACACAAATCACGAGAAATGACTACCTTCCATAATGACAAGTCTACCATCCATTGGAGTAACAAAAATCTTGACAACAGACTACCTTCCATAATGACTTGGCTACCATCCATTGGAGTATAAAAAATCTCAACAACAGACTACCTTCCATAATGACAAGGCTACCATCCATTGAAGTAACAAAAATATCGACAATAGACTACCTTCCATAATGACAAGTCCATAATCCATTGGAATAACAAAAATCTCGACAACAGACTATCTTTAATAATGACAAGGCTACAATCCAATGGAGTAACAAAAATCTCGATAACAGACTACCTTCCATAATGACAAGGCAACCATCCATTGTAGTAACCAAAATCTCAACAATAGACTACCTTCCATAATGACAAGGCTACCATCCATTGGAGTAACAAAAATGTCGACAACATACTACCTTTAATAATGACAAGTCTACCATCCATTGGAGTAACAAATATCTGAACAACAGACTACCTTCCATAATGATAAGGCTACCATTAATTGGAGTAATAGAAATCACAACAACAGACTACCTTCCATAATGACAAGGCTACCATCCTTTAGAGTAACAAAAATCGGGACAACAAACTACCTTCCATAATGACAAGGCTACAATCCATTGGAGTAACAAAAATGTCAACAAGAGACTACCTTCCATAATGACAAGGCTACCATCCAATGGAGTGACAAAAATCTTGACAAAAGACTACCTTCCATAATGACTAGGCTACCATCCATTGACGTATAAAATATTTAAAAACAGACTACCTTCCATAATGACAAGGCTACCATCCATTGGAGTAACAAAAATCTCGACAATAGACTGCCTTCCATAATGACAAGGCTACCATCCATTGGAGTAACAAAAATCTCGACAACAAACTACCTTTCATAATGACAAAGCTACAATCCAATGGAGTAACACAAATCACGAGAAATGACTACCTTCCATAATGACAAGTCTACCATCCATTGGAGTAACAAAAATCTTGACAACAGACTACCTTCCATAATGACTTGGCTACCATCCATTGGAGTATAAAAAATCTCAACAACAGACTACCTTCCATAATGACAAGGCTACCATCCATTGAAGTAACAAAAATATCGACAATAGAATACCTTCCATAATGACAAGTCCATAATCCATTGGAATAACAAAAATCTCGACAACAGACTATCTTTAATAATGACAAGGCTACAATCCAACGGAGTAACAAAAATCTCGATAGCAGACTACCTTCCATAATGACAAGGCTACCATCCATTGTATTAACCAAAATCTCAACAATAGACTACCTTCCATAATGACAAGGCTACCATCCATTGGAGTAACAAAAATGTCGACAACATACTACCTTTAATAATGACAAGTCTACCATCCATTGGAGTAACAAATATCTGAACAACAGACTACCTTCCATAATGATAAGGCTACCATTAATTGGAGTAATAGAAATCACAACAACAGACTACCTTCCATAATGACAAGGCTACCATCCTTTAGAGTAACAAAAATCAGGACAACAAACTACCTTCCATAATGACAAGGCTACAATCCATTGGAGTAACAAAAATGTCAACAAGAGACTACCTTCCATAATGACAAGGCTACCATCCAATGGAGTGACAAAAATCTTGACAAAAGACTACCTTCCATAATGACTAGGCTACCATCCATTGACGTATAAAATATTTAAAAACAGACTACCTTCCATAATGACAAGGCTACCATCCATTGGAGTAACAAAAATCTCGACAATAGACTGCCTTCCATAATGACAAGGCTACCATCCATTGGAGTAACAAAAATCTCGACAACAAACTACCTTTCATAATGACAAAGCTACAATCCAATGGAGTAACACAAATCACGAGAAATGACTACCTTCCATAATGACAAGTCTACCATCCATTGGAGTAACAAAAATCTTGACAACAGACTACCTTCCATAATGACTTGGCTACCATCCATTGGAGTATAAAAAATCTCAACAACAGACTACCTTCCATAATGACAAGGCTACCATCCATTGAAGTAACAAAAATATCGACAATAGAATACCTTCCATAATGACAAGTCCATAATTCATTGGAATAAAAAAAATCTCGACAACAGACTATCTTTAATAATGACAAGGCTACAATCCAACGGAGTAACAAAAATCTCGATAGCAGACTACCTTCCATAATGACAAGGCTACCATCCATTGTAGTAACCAAAATCTCAACAATAGACTACCTTCCATAATGACAAGGCTACCATCCATTGGAGTAACAAAAATGTCGACAACATACTACCTTTAATAATGACAAGTCTACCATCCATTGGAGTAACAAATATCTGAACAACAGACTACCTTGCATAATGATAAGGCTACCATTAATTGGAGTAATAGAAATCACAACAACAGACTACCTTCCATAATGACAAGGCTACCATCCTTTAGAGTAACAAAAATCGGGACAACAAACTACCTTCCATAATGACAAGGCTACAATCCATTGGAGTAACAAAAATGTCAACAAGAGACTACCTTCCATAATGACAAGGCTACCATCCAATGGAGTGACAAAAATCTTGACAAAAGACTACCTTCCATAATGACTAGGCTACCATCCATTGACGTATAAAATATTTAAAAACAGACTACCTTCCATAATGACAAGGCTACCATCCATTGGAGTAACAAAAATCTCGACAATAGACTGCCTTCCATAATGACAAGGCTGCCATCCATTGGAGTGACAAAAATCTCGACAACAAACTACCATCCATAAGTACAAGTCCACAATCCATTGGAATAACAAAAATCTCGACCACAGACTACCTTCCATAATGACAAGGCTACCATCCATTGGAGTAACAAAAATGTCAACAAGAGACTACCTTCCATAATGAAGAGGCTACCATCCATTCGAGTAACAAAAATCTCGACAACAGACTACCTTCCATAATGACAAGGCTACCATCCATTGGAATAACAAAAATATCGACAACAGACTACCTTCTATATTGACAAGGCTACCATCCAATGGAGTAACAAAAATCTCGACAACAGACTACCTTCCATAATGACAAGGCTATCATCCTTTAGAGTAATAGAAATCTGGACAACAGACTACCTTCCATAATGACAAGGATACAATCCATTGGAGTAACAAAAATATCAAAAAGTGACTACCTTCCATAATGACAAGGCTCCCATCCAATGGAGTAACAAAAATCATGACAAAAGACTACCTTCCGTAATTTCTAGGCTACCATCTATTGACTTATAAAAT
Source organism: Vicia faba (assembly GCA_948472305.1). Taxonomy (NCBI): domain Eukaryota; kingdom Viridiplantae; phylum Streptophyta; class Magnoliopsida; order Fabales; family Fabaceae; genus Vicia; species Vicia faba. The sequence continues at coordinate 658,880,585 of OX451739.1, forward strand.
ATTTAACAACAGACTACCTTCCATAATGACAAGGCTACCATCCATTGGAGTAACAAAAATCTCGACAATAGACTGCCTTCCATAATGACAAGGCTACCATCCATTGGAGTAACAAAAATGTCGACAACAAACTACCTTCCATAATGACAAGTCCACAATCCATTGGAATAACAAAAATCTCGACAACATACTACCTTTCATAATGACAAAGCTACAATCCAATGGAGTAACAAAAATCTCAAGAATAGACTACCTTCCATAATGACAAGTCTACCATCCAATGGAGTAACAAAAATCTTGACAACAGACTACCTTCCATAATGACTAGGCTACCATCCATTGGAGTATAAAAAATCTCAACAACAGACTACCTTCCATAATGACAAGGCTACCATCCATTGGAGTAACAAAAATATCGACAATAGACTACCTTCCATAATGACAAGTCCATAATCCATTGGAATAACAAAAATCTCGACAACACACTACCTTTCATAATGACAAGGCTATAATCCAATGGAGTAACAAAAATTTCAACAAGAGACTACCTTCCATAGTGACAAGGCTACAATCCAATGGAGTAACAAAAATCTAGACAACAGACTACCTTCCATAATGACTAGGGTACCATCCATTGGAGTATAAAAAGTTTGGACAACATACTACCTTCCATAATGACAAGGCTACCATACATTGGAGTAACAAAGATATCGAAAACATACTACCTTCCATAAAGACAAGGATACAATCCATTATAGTAACAAAAATCTCGATAACAGACTTCCTTCCATAATGACAAGGCTACCATCCATTGTAATAACAAAAATCTCTACAACAGACTACCTTCCATAATGACAAGGCTACCATCCATTGGAGTAACAAAAATCACGACAACAAACTACCTTCCATAATGACAAGGCTACCATCCATTGGAATAACAAAAATCTCGACAACAGACTACCTTCCATATTGACAAAGCTACCATCCAATGGAGTAACAAAAATATCGACAACAGACTACCTTCCATATTGACAAGGCTACCATCCAATAGAGTAGCAAAAATCTCGACAACAGACTACCTTCCATAATGACAAGGCTACCATCCTTTAGAGTAATAGGAATCTGGACAACAAACTACCTTCCATAATGACAAGGATACAATCCATTGGAGTAACAAAAATATCAAAAAGAGACTACCTTCCATAATGACAAGGCTCCCATCCAATGGAGTAACAAAAATCTTGACAAAAGACTACCTTCCATAATGACTAGGCTACCATCTATTGACGTATAAAATATTTAACAACAGACTACCTTTCATAATGACAAGGCTACCATCCATTGGAGTAACAAAAATCTCGACAATAGACTGCCTTCCATAATGACAAGGCTACCATCCTTTGGAGTAACAAAATTCTCGACAACAAACTACCTTCCATAATGGCAAGTCCACAATCCCTTGGAATAACAAAAATCATGACAACATACTACCTTTCATAATGACAAAGCTACAATCCAATGGAGTAACAAAAATCTCGAGTATAGACTACCTTCCATAATGACAAGTCTACCATCTAATGGAGTAACAAAAATCTTGACAACATACTACCTTCCATAATGACTAGGCTACCATCCATTGGAGTATAAAAAATTTCAACAACAGACTACCTTCCATAATGACAAGGATACCATCCATTGGAGTAACAAAAATATTGACAATTGACTACCTTCCATAATGACAAGTCCATAACCCCATTGGAATAACAAAAATCTCGACAACAGACTACCTTTCATAATGACAAGGCAATAATCCAATGGAGTAACAAAAGTTTCAACAAGAGACTACCTTCCATAATGACAAGGCTACAATCCAATGGAGTAACAAAAATCTAGACAACAGACTACCTTCCATAATGACTAGGCTACCATCCATTGGAGTATAAAAAGTTTGGACAACATACTACCTTCCATAATGACAAGGCTACCATCCATTTGAGTAACAAAAATCTCGACAACAGACTACCTTCCATAATGACTAGGCTACCATCCATTAGAGTAACAAAGATATCGAAAACATACTACCTTCCAAAAAGACAAGGATACAATCCATTATAGTAACAAAAATCTCGATAACAGACTTCCTTCCATAATGACAAGGCTACCATCCATTGTAATAACAAAAATCTCTACAACAGACTACATTCCATAATGACAAGGCTACCATCCATTGGAGTAACAAAAATCACGACAATAAACTACCTTCCATAATGACAAAACTACCATCCATTTGAATAACAAAAATCTCGACAACAGACTACCTTCCATGTTGACAAAGCTAACATCCAATGGAGTAACAAAAATATCGACAACAAACTACCTTCTATAATGACAAGGCTACAATACTTTAGAGTAACAAAAATCTGGACAACCGACTAACTTCCATAATGAGAAGGATACCATCCATTGGAGTAACAAAAATATCAACAAGAGACTACCTTCAATAAGGCCAAGGCTACCATCCAATGGAGTAACAAAAATCTTGACAAAAGACTACCTTCCATAATGACTAGGCTACCATCCATTTGAGTATAAAATATTTAACAACAGACTACCTTCCCTAATGACAAGGCTACCATCCATTGGAGTAACAAAAATCTCGACAATAGACTGCCTTCCATAATGACAAGGCTACCATCCATTGGAGTAACAAAAATTTTGACAACAAACTACCTTCCATAATGAAAAGTCTACCATCCATTGTAATAACAAAAATCTCTACAACAGACTACCTTCCATAATGACAAGGCTACGATCCATTGGAGTAACAAAAATCTCGATAACAGACTACCTTCCATAATTACAAGGCTACCATCCATTGTAGTAACAAAAATCTTAACAACAGACTACCTTCCATAATGACAAGGCTACCATCCATTGGATTAACAAAAATCTAGACAACAAACCGCCTTTAATAATGACAAGTCTACCATCCATTGGAGTAACAAATATTAGAACAACAGACTACCTTCCATAATGATTAGGCTACCATTAATTGGAGTAACAGAAATCACAACAACAAACTACCTTCCATAATGACAAGGCTACCATCCATTAGAGTAACAAAAATCGGTACAATAGACTACCTTCCATAATGACAAGGCTACCATCCATTGGAGTAACAAAAATGTCAACAAGAGACTACCTTCCATAATGAAGAGGCTACCATCCATTTGAGTAACAAAAATCTCGACAACAGACTACCTTCCATAATGACAAGGCTACCATCCAATGGAGTAACAAAAATCTCGACAACAGACTACCTTCCATAATGACAAGGCTACCATCCAATGGAGTAACAAAAATCTTGACAACAGACTACCTTCCATAATGACTAGGCTACCATCCATTGGAGTATAAAAAATCTTAACAACAGACTACCTTCCATAATGACAAGGCTACCATCCATTGGAGTAACAAAAATATCGACAATAGACTACCTTCCATAATGACAAGTCCATAATCCATTGGAATAACAAAAATCTCGACAACACACTACCTTTCATAATGACAAGGCTATAATCCAATGGAGTAACAAAAATTTCAACAAGAGACTACCTTCCATAGTGACAAGGCTACAATCCAATGGAGTAATAAAAATCTAGACAACAGACTACCTTCCATAATGACTAGGGTACCATCCATTGGAGTATAAAAAGTTTGGACCATACTACCTTCCATAATGACAAGGCTACCATACATTGGAGTAACAAAGATATCGAAAACATACTACCTTCCATAAAGACAAGGATACAATCCATTATAGTAACAAAAATCTCGATAACAGACTTCCTTCCATAATGACAAGGCTACCATCCATTGTAATAACAAAAATCTCTACAACAGACTGCCTTCCATAATGACAAGGCTACCATCCATTGGAGTAACAAAAATTACGACAACAAACTACCTTCCATAATGACAAGGCTACCATCCATTGGAATAACAAAAATCTCGACAACAGACTACCTTCCATATTGACAAAGCTACCATCCAATGGAGTAACAAAAATATCGACAACAGACTACCTTCCATATTGACAAGGCTACCATCCAATAGAGTAGCAAAAATCTCGACAACAGACTACCTTCCATAATGACAAGGCTACCATCCTTTAGACTAATAGAAATCTGGACAACAGACTACCTTCCATAATGACAAGGATACAATCCATTGGAGTAACAAAAATATCAAAAAGAGACTACCTTCCATAATGACAAGGCTCCCATCCAATGGAGTAACAAAAATCTTGACAAAAGACTACCTTCCATAATGACTAGGCTACCATCTATTGACGTATAAAATATTTAACAACAGACTACCTTTCATAATGACAAGGCTACCATCCATTGGAGTAACAAAAATCTCGACAATAGACTGCCTTCCATAATGACAAGGCTACCATCCTTTGGAGTAACAAAATTCTCGACAACAAACTACCTTCCATAATGGCAAGTCCACAATCCCTTGGAATAACAAAAATCATGACAACATACTACCTTTCATAATGACAAAGCTACAATCCAATGGAGTAACAAAAATCTCGAGTATAGACTACCTTCCATAATGACAAGTCTACCATCTAATGGAGTAACAAAAATCTTGACAACATACTACCTTCCATAATGACTAGGCTACCATCCATTGGAGTATAAAAAATTTCAACAACAGACTACCTTCCATAATGACAAGGATACCATCCATTGGAGTAACAAAAATATTGACAATTGACTACCTTCCATAATGACAAGTCCATAACCCCATTGGAATAACAAAAATCTCGACAACAGACTACCTTTCATAATGACAAGGCAATAATCCAATGGAGTAACAAAAGTTTCAACAAGAGACTACCTTCCATAATGACAAGGCTACAATCCAATGGAGTAACAAAAATCTAGACAACAGACTACCTTCCATAATGACTAGGCTACCATCCATTGGAGTATAAAAAGTTTGGACAACATACTACCTTCCATAATGACAAGGCTACCATCCATTTGAGTAACAAAAATCTCGACAACAGACTACCTTCCATAATGACTAGGCTACCATCCATTAGAGTAACAAAGATATCGAAAACATACTACCTTCCAAAAAGACAAGGATACAATCCATTATAGTAACAAAAATCTCGATAACAGACTTCCTTCCATAATGACAAGGCTACCATCCATTGTAATAACAAAAATCTCTACAACAGACTACATTCCATAATGACAAGGCTACCATCCATTGGAGTAACAAAAATCACGACAATAAACTACCTTCCATAATGACAAGGCTACCATCCATTTGAATAACAAAAATCTCGACAACAGACTACCTTCCATGTTGACAAAGCTAACATCCAATGGAGTAACAAAAATATCGACAACAAACTACCTTCTATAATGACAAGGCTACAATACTTTAGAGTAACAAAAATCTGGACAACCGACTAACTTCCATAATGAGAAGGATACCATCCATTGGAGTAACAAAAATATCAACAAGAGACTACCTTCAATAAGGCCAAGGCTACCATCCAATGGAGTAACAAAAATCTTGACAAAAGACTACCTTCCATAATGACTAGGCTACCATCCATTTGAGTATAAAATATTTAACAACAGACTACCTTCCCTAATGACAAGGCTACCATCCATTGGAGTAACAAAAATCTCGACAATAGACTGCCTTCCATAATGACAAGGCTACCATCCATTGGAGTAACAAAAATTTTGACAACAAACTACCTTCCATAATGAAAAGTCTACCATCCATTGTAATAACAAAAATCTCTACAACAGACTACCTTCCATAATGACAAGGCTACGATCCATTGGAGTAACAAAAATCTCGATAACAGACTACCTTCCATAATTACAAGGCTACCATCCATTGTAGTAACAAAAATCTTAACAACAGACTACCTTCCATAATGACAAGGCTACCATCCATTGGATTAACAAAAATCTAGACAACAAACCGCCTTTAATAATGACAAGTCTACCATCCATTGGAGTAACAAATATTAGAACAACAGACTACCTTCCATAATGATTAGGCTACCATTAATTGGAGTAACAGAAATCACAACAACAAACTACCTTCCATAATGACAAGGCTACCATCCATTAGAGTAACAAAAATCGGTACAATAGACTACCTTCCATAATGACAAGGCTACCATCCATTGGAGTAACAAAAATGTCAACAAGAGACTACCTTCCATAATGAAGAGGCTACCATCCATTTGAGTAACAAAAATCTCGACAACAGACTACCTTCCATAATGACAAGGCTACCATCCAATGGAGTAACAAAAATCTCGACAACAGACTACCTTCCATAATGACAAGGCTACCATCCAATGGAGTAACAAAAATCTTGACAACAGACTACCTTCCATAATGACTAGGCTACCATCCATTGGAGTATAAAAAATCTTAACAACAGACTACCTTCCATAATGACAAGGCTACCATCCATTGGAGTAACAAAAATATCGACAATAGACTACCTTCCATAATGACAAGTCCATAATCCATTGGAATAACAAAAATCTCGACAACACACTACCTTTCATAATGACAAGGCTATAATCCAATGGAGTAACAAAAATTTCAACAAGAGACTACCTTCCATAGTGACAAGGCTACAATCCAATGGAGTAATAAAAATCTAGACAACAGACTACCTTCCATAATGACTAGGGTACCATCCATTGGAGTATAAAAAGTTTGGACAACATACTACCTTCCATAATGACAAGGCTACCATACATTGGAGTAACAAAGATATCGAAAACATACTACCTTCCATAAAGACAAGGATACAATCCATTATAGTAACAAAAATCTCGATAACAGACTTCCTTCCATAATGACAAGGCTACCATCCATTGTAATAACAAAAATCTCTACAACAGACTGCCTTCCATAATGACAAGGCTACCATCCATTGGAGTAACAAAAATTACGACAACAAACTACCTTCCATAATGACAAGGCTACCATCCATTGGAATAACAAAAATCTCGACAACAGACTACCTTCCATATTGACAAAGCTACCATCCAATGGAGTAACAAAAATATCGACAACAGACTACCTTCCATATTGACAAGGCTACCATCCAATAGAGTAGCAAAAATCTCGACAACAGACTACCTTCCATAATGACAAGGCTACCATCCTTTAGACTAATAGAAATCTGGACAACAGACTACCTTCCATAATGACAAGGATACAATCCATTGGAGTAACAAAAATATCAAAAAGAGACTACCTTCCATAATGACAAGGCTCCCATCCAATGGAGTAACAAAAATCTTGACAAAAGACTACCTTCCATAATGACTAGGCTACCATCTATTGACGTATAAAATATTTAACAACAGACTACCTTTCATAATGACAAGGCTACCATCCATTGGAGTAACAAAAATCTCGACAATAGACTGCCTTCCATAATGACAAGGCTACCATCCTTTGGAGTAACAAAATTCACGACAACAAACTACCTTCCATAATGGCAAGTCCACAATCCCTTGGAATAACAAAAATCATGACAACATACTACCTTTCATAATGACAAAGCTACAATCCAATGGAGTAACAAAAATCTCGAGTATAGACTACCTTCCATAATGACAAGTCTACCATCTAATGGAGTAACAAAAATCTTGGCAACATACTACCTTCCATAATGACTAGGCTACCATCCATTGGAGTATAAAAAATTTCAACAACAGACTACCTTCCATAATGACAAGGATACCATCCATTGGAGTAACAAAAATATTGACAATAGACTACCTTCCATAATGACAAGTCCATCACCCCATTGGAATAACAAAAATCTCGACAACAGACTACCTTTCATAATGACAAGGCTATAATCCAATGGAGTAACAAAAGTTTCAACAAGAGACTACCTTCCATAATGACAAGGCTACAATCCAATGGAGTAACAAAAATCTAGACAACAGACTACCTTCCATAATGACTAGGCTACCATCCATTGGAGTATAAAAAGTTTGGACAACATACTACCTTCCATAATGACAAGGCTACCATCCATTTGAGTAACAAAAATCTCGACAACAGACTACCTTCCATAATGACTAGGCTACCATCCATTAGAGTAACAAAGATATCGAAAACATACTACCTTCCAAAAAGACAAGGATACAATCCATTATAGTAACAAAAATCTCGATAACAGACTTCCTTCCATAATGACAAGGCTACCATCCATTGTAATAACAAAAATCTCTACAACAGACTACATTCCATAATGACAAGGCTACCATCCATTGGAGTAACAAAAATCACGACAATAAACTACCTTCCATAATGACAAGGCTACCATCCATTTGAATAACAAAAATCTCGACAACAGACTACCTTCCATGTTGACAAAGCTAACATCCAATGGAGTAACAAAAATATCGACAACAAACTACCTTCTATAATGACAAGGCTACAATACTTTAGAGTAACAAAAATCTGGACAACCGACTAACTTCCATAATGAGAAGGATACCATCCATTGGAGTAACAAAAATATCAACAAGAGACTACCTTCAATAAGGACAAGGCTACCATCCAATGGAGTAACAAAAATCTTGACAAAAGACTACCTTCCATAATGACTAGGCTACCATCCATTTGAGTATAAAATATTTAACAACAGACTACCTTCCCTAATGACAAGGCTACCATCCATTGGAGTAACAAAAATCTCGACAATAGACTGCCTTCCATAATGACAAGGCTACCATCCATTGGAGTAACAAAAATTTTGACAACAAACTACCTTCCATAATGAAAAGTCTACCATCCATTGTAATAACAAAAATCTCTACAACAGACTACCTTCCATAATGACAAGGCTACGATCCATTGGAGTAACAAAAATCTCGATAACAGACTACCTTCCAAAATTACAAGGCTACCATCCATTGTAGTAACAAAAATCTTAACAACAGACTACCTTCCATAATGACAAGGCTACCATCCATTGGATTAACAAAAATCTAGACAACAAACCGCCTTTAATAATGACAAGTCTACCATCCATTGGAGTAACAAATATTTGAACAACAGACTACCTTCCATAATGATTAGGCTACCATTAATTGGAGTAACAGAAATCACAACAACAAACTACCTTCCATAATGACAAGGCTACCATCCATTAGAGTAACAAAAATCGGTACAATAGACTACCTTCCATAATGACAAGGCTACCATCCATTGGAGTAACAAAAATGTCAACAAGAGACTACCTTCCATAATGAAGAGGCTACCATCAATTTGAGTAACAAAAATCTCGACAACAGACTACCTTCCATAATGACAAGGCTACCATCCAATGGAGTAACAAAAATATCGACAACAGACTACCTTTCATAATGACAAGGCTACCATCCTATAGAGTAATAGAAATCGGGACAACAGACTACCTTCCATAATGACAAGGATACAATCCATTGGAGTAACAAAAATATCAAAAAGAGACTACCTTCCATAATGACAAGGCTCCCATTCAATGGAGTAACAAAAATCTTGACAAAAGACTACCTTCCATAATGACAAGGCTACAATCCAATGGAGTAACAAAAATCTAGACAACAGACTACCTTCCATAATGACTAGGCTACCATCCATTGGAGTATAAAAAGTTTGGACAACATACTACCTTCCATAATGACAAGGCTACCATCCATTTGAGTAACAAAAATCTCGACAACAGACTACCTTCCATAATGACTAGGCTACCATCCATTAGAGTAACAAAGATATCGAAAACATACTACCTTCCAAAAAGACAAGGATACAATCCATTATAGTAACAAAAATCTCGATAACAGACTTCCTTCCATAATGACAAGGCTACCATCCATTGTAATAACAAAAATCTCTACAACAGACTACATTCCATAATGACAAGGCTACCATCCATTGGAGTAACAAAAATCACGACAATAAACTACCTTCCATAATGACAAGGCTACCATCCATTTGAATAACAAAAATCTCGACAACAGACTACCTTCCATGTTGACAAAGCTAACATCCAATGGAGTAACAAAAATATCGACAACAAACTACCTTCTATAATGACAAGGCTACAATACTTTAGAGTAACAAAAATCTGGACAACCGACTAACTTCCATAATGAGAAGGATACCATCCATTGGAGTAACAAAAATATCAACAAGAGACTACCTTCAATAAGGACAAGGCTACCATCCAATGGAGTAACAAAAATCTTGACAAAAGACTACCTTCCATAATGACTAGGCTACCATCCATTTGAGTATAAAATATTTAACAACAGACTACCTTCCCTAATGACAAGGCTACCATCCATTGGAGTAACAAAAATCTCGACAATAGACTGCCTTCCATAATGACAAGGCTACCATCCATTGGAGTAACAAAAATTTTGACAACAAACTACCTTCCATAATGAAAAGTCTACCATCCATTGTAATAACAAAAATCTCTACAACAGACTACCTTCCATAATGACAAGGCTACGATCCATTGGAGTAACAAAAATCTCGATAACAGACTACCTTCCAAAATTACAAGGCTACCATCCATTGTAGTAACAAAAATCTTAACAACAGACTACCTTCCATAATGACAAGGCTACCATCCATTGGATTAACAAAAATCTAGACAACAAACCGCCTTTAATAATGACAAGTCTACCATCCATTGGAGTAACAAATATTTGAACAACAGACTACCTTCCATAATGATTAGGCTACCATTAATTGGAGTAACAGAAATCACAACAACAAACTACCTTCCATAATGACAAGGCTACCATCCATTAGAGTAACAAAAATCGGTACAATAGACTACCTTCCATAATGACAAGGCTACCATCCATTGGAGTAACAAAAATGTCAACAAGAGACTACCTTCCATAATGAAGAGGCTACCATCAATTTGAGTAACAAAAATCTCGACAACAGACTACCTTCCATAATGACAAGGCTACCATCCAATGGAGTAACAAAAATATCGACAACAGACTACCTTTCATAATGACAAGGCTACCATCCTATAGAGTAATAGAAATCGGGACAACAGACTACCTTCCATAATGACAAGGATACAATCCATTGGAGTAACAAAAATATCAAAAAGAGACTACCTTCCATAATGACAAGGCTCCCATTCAATGGAGTAACAAAAATCTTGACAAAAGACTACCTTCCATAATGACAAGGCTACAATCCAATGGAGTAACAAAAATCTAGACAACAGACTACCTTCCATAATGACTAGGCTACCATCCATTGGAGTATAAAAAGTTTGGACAACATACTACCTTCCATAATGACAAGGCTACCATCCATTTGAGTAACAAAAATCTCGACAACAGACTACCTTCCATAATGACTAGGCTACCATCCATTAGAGTAACAAAGATATCGAAAACATACTACCTTCCAAAAAGACAAGGATACAATCCATTATAGTAACAAAAATCTCGATAACAGACTTCCTTCCATAATGACAAGGCTACCATCCATTGTAATAAGAAAAATCTCTACAACAGACTACATTCCATAATGACAAGGCTACCATCCATTGGAGTAACAAAAATCACGACAATAAACTACCTTCCATAATGACAAGGCTACCATCCATTTGAATAACAAAAATCTCGACAACAGACTACCTTCCATGTTGACAAAGCTAACATCCAATGGAGTAACAAAAATATCGACAACAAACTACCTTCCATAATGACAAGGCTACAATACTTTAGAGTAACAAAAATCTGGACAATCGACTACCTTCCATAATGAGAAGGATACCATCCATTGGAGTAACAAAAATATCAACAAGAGACTACCTTCAATAAGGACAAGGCTACCATCCAATGGAGTAACAAAAATCTTGACAAAAGACTACCTTCCATAATGACTAGGCTACCATCCATTTGAGTATAAAATATTTAACAACAGACTACCTTCCCTAATGACAAGGCTACCATCCATTGGAGTAACAAAAATCTCGACAATAGACTGCCTTCCATAATGACAAGGCTACCATCCATTGGAGTAACAAAAATTTTGACAACAAACTACCTTCCATAATGAAAAGTCTACCATCCATTGTAATAACAAAAATCTCTACAACAGACTACCTTCCATAATGACAAGGCTACGATCCATTGGAGTAACAAAAATCTCGATAACAGACTACCTTCCATAATGACAAGGCTACCATCCATTGTAGTAACAAAAATCTCAACAACAGACTACCTTCCATAATGACAAGGCTACCATCCATTGGATTAACAAAAATCTAGACAACAAACCGCCTTTAATAATGACAAGTCTACCATCCATTGGAGTAACAAATATTTGAACAACAGACTACCTTCCATAATGATTAGGCTACCATTAATTGGAGTAACAGAAATCACAACAACAAACTACCTTCCATAATGACAAGGCTACCAGTCATTAGAGTAACAAAAATCGGGACAATAGACTACCTTCCATAATGACAAGGCTACCATCCATTGGAGTAACAAAAATGTCAACAAGAGACTACCTTCCATAATGAAGAGGCTACCATCCATTTGAGTAACAAAAATCTCGACAACAGACTACCTTCCATAATGACAAGGCTACCATCCAATGGAGTAACAAAAATATCGACAACAGACTACCTTTCATAATGACAAGGCTACCATCCTATAGAGTAATAGAAATCGGGACAACAGACTACCTTCCATAATGACAAGGATACAATCCATTGGAGTAACAAAAATATCAAAAAGAGACTACCTTCCATAATGACAAGGCTCCCATTCAATGGAGTACCAAAAATCTTGACAAAAGACTACCTTCCATAATGACAAGGCTACAATACAATGGAGTAACAAAAATCTAGACAACAGACTACCTTCCATAATGACTAGGCTACCATCCATTGGAGTATAAAAAGTTTGGACAATATACTACCTTCCATAATGACAAGGCTACCATCCATTTGAGTAACAAAAATCTCGACAACAGACTACCTTCCATAATGACTAGGCTACCATCCATTAGAGTAACAAAGATATCGAAAACATACTACCTTCCAAAAAGACAAGGATACAATCCATTATAGTAACAAAAATCTCGATAACAGACTTCCTTCCATAATGACAAGGCTACCATCCATTGTAATAAGAAAAATCTCTACAACAGACTACATTCCATAATGACAAGGCTACCATCCATTGGAGTAACAAAAATCACGACAATAAACTACCTTCCATAATGACAAGGCTACCATCCATTTGAATAACAAAAATCTCGACAACAGACTACCTTCCATGTTGACAAAGCTAACATCCAATGGAGTAACAAAAATATCGACAACAAACTACCTTCCATAATGACAAGGCTACAATACTTTAGAGTAACAAAAATCTGGACAACCGACTACCTTCCATAATGAGAAGGATACCATCCATTGGAGTAACAAAAATATCAACAAGAGACTACCTTCAATAAGGACAAGGCTACCATCCAATGGAGTAACAAAAATCTTGACAAAAGACTACCTTCCATAATGACTAGGCTACCATCCATTTGAGTATAAAATATTTAACAACAGACTACCTTCCCTAATGACAAGGCTACCATCCATTGGAGTAACAAAAATCTCGACAATAGACTGCCTTCCATAATGACAAGGCTACCATCCATTGGAGTAACAAAAATTTTGACAACAAACTACCTTCCATAATGAAAAGTCTACCATCCATTGTAATAACAAAAATCTCTACAACAGACTACCTTCCATAATGACAAGGCTACGATCCATTGGAGTAACAAAAATCTCGATAACAGACTACCTTCCAAAATTACAAGGCTACCATCCATTGTAGTAACAAAAATCTTAACAACAGACTACCTTCCATAATGACAAGGCTACCATCCATTGGATTAACAAAAATCTAGACAACAAACCGCCTTTAATAATGACAAGTCTACCATCCATTGGAGTAACAAATATTTGAACAACAGACTACCTTCCATAATGATTAGGCTACCATTAATTGGAGTAACAGAAATCACAACAACAAACTACCTTCCATAATGACAAGGCTACCATCCATTAGAGTAACAAAAATCGGTACAATAGACTACCTTCCATAATGACAAGGCTACCATCCATTGGAGTAACAAAAATGTCAACAAGAGACTACCTTCCATAATGAAGAGGCTACCATCAATTTGAGTAACAAAAATCTCGACAACAGACTACCTTCCATAATGACAAGGCTACCATCCAATGGAGTAACAAAAATATCGACAACAGACTACCTTTCATAATGACAAGGCTACCATCCTATAGAGTAATAGAAATCGGGACAACAGACTACCTTCCATAATGACAAGGATACAATCCATTGGAGTAACAAAAATATCAAAAAGAGACTACCTTCCATAATGACAAGGCTCCCATTCAATGGAGTAACAAAAATCTTGACAAAAGACTACCTTCCATAATGACAAGGCTACAATCCAATGGAGTAACAAAAATCTAGACAACAGACTACCTTCCATAATGACTAGGCTACCATCCATTGGAGTATAAAAAGTTTGGACAACATACTACCTTCCATAATGACAAGGCTACCATCCATTTGAGTAACAAAAATCTCGACAACAGACTACCTTCCATAATGACTAGGCTACCATCCATTAGAGTAACAAAGATATCGAAAACATACTACCTTCCAAAAAGACAAGGATACAATCCATTATAGTAACAAAAATCTCGATAACAGACTTCCTTCCATAATGACAAGGCTACCATCCATTGTAATAAGAAAAATCTCTACAACAGACTACATTCCATAATGACAAGGCTACCATCCATTGGAGTAACAAAAATCACGACAATAAACTACCTTCCATAATGACAAGGCTACCATCCATTTGAATAACAAAAATCTCGACAACAGACTACCTTCCATGTTGACAAAGCTAACATCCAATGGAGTAACAAAAATATCGACAACAAACTACCTTCCATAATGACAAGGCTACAATACTTTAGAGTAACAAAAATCTGGACAATCGACTACCTTCCATAATGAGAAGGATACCATCCATTGGAGTAACAAAAATATCAACAAGAGACTACCTTCAATAAGGACAAGGCTACCATCCAATGGAGTAACAAAAATCTTGACAAAAGACTACCTTCCATAATGACTAGGCTACCATCCATTTGAGTATAAAATATTTAACAACAGACTACCTTCCCTAATGACAAGGCTACCATCCATTGGAGTAACAAAAATCTCGACAATAGACTGCCTTCCATAATGACAAGGCTACCATCCATTGGAGTAACAAAAATTTTGACAACAAACTACCTTCCATAATGAAAAGTCTACCATCCATTGTAATAACAAAAATCTCTACAACAGACTACCTTCCATAATGACAAGGCTACGATCCATTGGAGTAACAAAAATCTCGATAACAGACTACCTTCCATAATGACAAGGCTACCATCCATTGTAGTAACAAAAATCTCAACAACAGACTACCTTCCATAATGACAAGGCTACCATCCATTGGATTAACAAAAATCTAGACAACAAACCGCCTTTAATAATGACAAGTCTACCATCCATTGGAGTAACAAATATTTGAACAACAGACTACCTTCCATAATGATTAGGCTACCATTAATTGGAGTAACAGAAATCACAACAACAAACTACCTTCCATAATGACAAGGCTACCAGTCATTAGAGTAACAAAAATCGGGACAATAGACTACCTTCCATAATGACAAGGCTACCATCCATTGGAGTAACAAAAATGTCAACAAGAGACTACCTTCCATAATGAAGAGGCTACCATCCATTTGAGTAACAAAAATCTCGACAACAGACTACCTTCCATAATGACAAGGCTACCATCCAATGGAGTAACAAAAATATCGACAACAGACTACCTTTCATAATGACAAGGCTACCATCCTATAGAGTAATAGAAATCGGGACAACAGACTACCTTCCATAATGACAAGGATACAATCCATTGGAGTAACAAAAATATCAAAAAGAGACTACCTTCCATAATGACAAGGCTCCCATTCAATGGAGTACCAAAAATCTTGACAAAAGACTACCTTCCATAATGACAAGGCTACAATACAATGGAGTAACAAAAATCTAGACAACAGACTACCTTCCATAATGACTAGGCTACCATCCATTGGAGTATAAAAAGTTTGGACAATATACTACCTTCCATAATGACAAGGCTACCATCCATTTGAGTAACAAAAATCTCGACAACAGACTACCTTCCATAATGACTAGGCTACCATCCATTAGAGTAACAAAGATATCGAAAACATACTACCTTCCAAAAAGACAAGGATACAATCCATTATAGTAACAAAAATCTCGATAACAGACTTCCTTCCATAATGACAAGGCTACCATCCATTGTAATAAGAAAAATCTCTACAACAGACTACATTCCATAATGACAAGGCTACCATCCATTGGAGTAACAAAAATCACGACAATAAACTACCTTCCATAATGACAAGGCTACCATCCATTTGAATAACAAAAATCTCGACAACAGACTACCTTCCATGTTGACAAAGCTAACATCCAATGGAGTAACAAAAATATCGACAACAAACTACCTTCCATAATGACAAGGCTACAATACTTTAGAGTAACAAAAATCTGGACAACCGACTACCTTCCATAATGAGAAGGATACCATCCATTGGAGTAACAAAAATATCAACAAGAGACTACCTTCAATAAGGACAAGGCTACCATCCAATGGAGTAACAAAAATCTTGACAAAAGACTACCTTCCATAATGACTAGGCTACCATCCATTTGAGTATAAAATATTTAACAACAGACTACCTTCCCTAATGACAAGGCTACCATCCATTGGAGTAACAAAAATCTCGACAATAGACTGCCTTCCATAATGACAAGGCTACCATCCATTGGAGTAACAAAAATTTTGACAACAAACTACCTTCCATAATGAAAAGTCTACCATCCATTGTAATAACAAAAATCTCTACAACAGACTACCTTCCATAATGACAAGGCTACGATCCATTGGAGTAACAAAAATCTCGATAACAGACTACCTTCCATAATGACAAGGCTACCATCCATTGTAGTAACAAAAATCTCAACAACAGACTACCTTCCATAATGACAAGGCTACCATCCATTGGATTAACAAAAATCTAGACAACAAACTGCCTTTAATAATGACAAGTCTACCATCCATTGGAGTAACAAATATTTGAACAACAGACTACCTTCCATAATGATTAGGCTACCATTAATTGGAGTAACAGAAATCACAACAACAAACTACCTTCCATAATGACAAGGCTACCATCCATTAGAGTAACAAAAATCGGGACAATAGACTACCTTCCATAATGACAAGGCTACCATCCATTGGAGTAACAAAAATGTCAACAAGAGACTACCTTCCATAATGAAGAGGCTACCATCCATTTGAGTAACAAAAATCTCGACAACAGACTACCTTCCATAATGACAAGGCTACCATCCAATGGAGTAACAAAAATATCGACAACAGACTACCTTTCATAATGACAAGGCTACCATCCTATAGAGTAATAGAAATCGGGACAACAGACTACCTTCCATAATGACAAGGATACAATCCATTGGAGTAACAAAAATATCAAAAAGAGACTACCTTCCATAATGACAAGGCTCCCATTTAATGGAGTACCAAAAATCTTGACAAAAGACTACCTTCCATAATTACAAGGCTACAATACAATGGAGTAACAAAAATCTAGACAACAGACTACCTTCCATAATGACTAGGCTACCATCCATTGGAGTATAAAAAGTTTGGACAACATACTACCTTCCATAATGACAAGGCTACCATCCATTTGAGTAACAAAAATCTCGACAACAGACTACCTTCCATAATGACTAGGCTACCATCCATTAGAGTAACAAAGATATCGAAAACATACTACCTTCCAAAAAGACAAGGATACAATCCATTATAGTAACAAAAATCTCGATAACAGACTTCCTTCCATAATGACAAGGCTACCATCCATTGTAATAAGAAAAATCTCTACAACAGACTACATTCCATAATGACAAGGCTACCATCCATTGGAGTAACAAAAATCACGACAATAAACTACCTTCCATAATGACAAGGCTACCATCCATTTGAATAACAAAAATCTCGACAACAGACTACCTTCCATGTTGACAAAGCTAACAACCAATGGAGTAACAAAAATATCGACAACAAACTACCTTCCATAATGACAAGGCTACAATACTTTAGAGTAACAAAAATCTGGACAACCGACTACCTTCCATAATGAGAAGGATACCATCCATTGGAGTAACAAAAATATCAACAAGAGACTACCTTCAATAAGGACAAGGCTACCATCCAATGGAGTAACAAAAATCTTGACAAAAGACTACCTTCCATAATGACTAGGCTACCATCCATTTGAGTATAAAATATTTAACAACAGACTACCTTCCCTAATGACAAGGCTACCATCCATTGGAGTAACAAAAATCTCGACAATAGACTGCCTTCCATAATGACAAGGCTACCATCCATTGGAGTAACAAAAATTTTGACAACAAACTACCTTCCATAATGAAAAGTCTACCATCCATTGTAATAACAAAAATCTCTACAACAGACTACCTTCCATAATGACAAGGCTACGATCCATTGGAGTAACAAAAATCTAGACAACAAACCGCCTTTAATAATGACAAGTCTACCATCCATTGGAGTAACAAATATTTGAACAACAGACTACCTTCCATAATGATTAGGCTACCATTAATTGGAGTAACAGAAATCACAACAACAAACTACCTTCCATAATGACAAGGCTACCATCCATTAGAGTAACAAAAATCGGGACAATAGACTACCTTCCATAATGACAAGGCTACCATCCATTGGAGTAACAAAAATGTCAACAAGAGACTACCTTCCATAATGAAGAGGCTACCATCCATTTGAGTAACAAAAATCTCGACAACAAACTACCTTCCATAATGACAAGGCTACCATCCAATGGAGTAACAAAAATATCGACAACAGACTACCTTTCATAATGACAAGGCTACCATCCTATAGAGTAATAGAAATCGGGACAACAGACTACCTTCCATAATGACAAGGATACAATCCATTGGAGTAACAAAAATATCAAAAAGAGACTACCTTCCATAATGACAAGGCTCCCATTCAATGGAGTAACAAAAATCTTGACAAAAGACTACCTTCCATAATGACAAGGCTACAATCCAATGGAGTAACAAAAATCTAGACAACAGACTACCTTCCATAATGACTAGGCTACCATCCATTGGAGTATAAAAAGTTTGGACAACATACTACCTTCCATAATGACAAGGCTACCATCCATTTGAGTAACAAAAATCTCGACAACAGACTACCTTCCATAATGACTAGGCTACCATCCATTAGATTAACAAAGATATCGAAAACATACTACCTTCCAAAAAGACAAGGATACAATCCATTATAGTAACAAAAATCTCGATAACAGACTTCCTTCCATAATGACAAGGCTACCATCCATTGTAATAACAAAAATCTCTACAACAGACTACATTCCATAATGACAAGGCTACCATCCATTGGAGTAACAAAAATCACGACAATAAACTACCTTCCATAATGACAAGGCTACCATCCATTTGAATAACAAAAATCTCGACAACAGACTACCTTCCATGTTGACAAAGCTAACATCCAATGGAGTAACAAAAATATCGACAACAAACTACCTTCCATAATGACAAGGCTACAATACTTTAGAGTAACAAAAATCTGGACAACCGACTACCTTCCATAATGAGAAGGATACCATCCATTGGAGTAACAAAAATATCAACAATAGACTACCTTCAATAATGACAAGGCTACCATCCAATGGAGTAACAAAAATCTTGACAAAAGACTACCTTCCATAATGACTAGGCTACCATCCATTTGAGTATAAAATATTTAACAACAGACTACCTTCCCTAATGACAAGGCTACCATCCATTGGAGTAACAAAAATCTCGACAATAGACTGCCTTCCATAATGACAAGGCTACCATCCATTGGAGTAACAAAAATTTTGACAACAAACTACCTTCCATAATGAAAAGTCTACCATCCATTGTAATAACAAAAATCTCTACAACAGACTACCTTCCATAATGACAAGGCTACGATCCATTGGAGAAACAAAAATCTCGATAACAGACTACCTTCCATAATGACAAGGCTACCATCCATTGTAGTAACAAAAATCTCAACAA
The DNA here is from genome assembly GCA_948472305.1 of Vicia faba. NCBI lineage: Eukaryota > Viridiplantae > Streptophyta > Magnoliopsida > Fabales > Fabaceae > Vicia > Vicia faba. The sequence goes on from OX451739.1 coordinate 658,901,055, forward strand.
CAGACTACCTTCCATAATGACAAGGCTACCATCCATTGGATTAACAAAAATCTAGACAACAAACCGCCTTTAATAATGACAAGTCTACCATCCATTGGAGTAACAAATATTTGAACAACAGACTACCTTCCATAATGATTAGGCTACCATTAATTGGAGTAACAGAAATCACAACAACAAACTACCTTCCATAATGACAAGGCTACCATCCATTAGAGTAACAAAAATCGGGACAATAGACTACCTTTCATAATGACAAGGCTACCATCCATTGGAGTAACAAAAATGTCAACAAGAGACTACCTTCCATAATGAAAGGCTACCATCCATTTGAGTAACAAAAATCTCGACAACAAACTACCTTCCATAATGACAAGGCTACCATCCAATGGAGTAACAAAAATATCGACAACAGACTACCTTTCATAATGACAAGGCTACCATCCTATAGAGTAATAGAAATCGGGACAACAGACTACCTTCCATAATGACAAGGATACAATCCATTGGAGTAACAAAAATATCAAAAAGAGACTACCTTCCATAATGACAAGGCTCCCATTCAATGGAGTAACAAAAATCTTGACAAAACACTACCTTCCATAATGACAAGGCTACAATCCAATGGAGTAACAAAAATCTAGACAACAGACTACCTTCCATAATGACTAGGCTACCATCCATTGGAGTATAAAAAGTTTGGACAACATACTACCTTCCATAATGACAAGGCTACCATCCATTTGAGTAACAAAAATCTCGACAACAGACTACCTTCCATAATGACTAGGCTACCATCCATTAGAGTAACAAAGATATCGAAAACATACTACCTTCCAAAAAGACAAGGATACAATCCATTATAGTAACAAAAATCTCGATAACAGACTTCCTTCCATAATGACAAGGCTACCATCCATTGTAATAACAAAAATCTCTACAACAGACTACATTCCATAATGACAAGGCTACCATCCATTGGAGTAACAAAAATCACGACAATAAACTACCTTCCATAATGACAAGGCTACCATCCATTTGAATAACAAAAATCTCGACAACAGACTACCTTCCATGTTGACAAAGCTAACATCCAATGGAGTAACAAAAATATCGACAACAAACTACCTTCCATAATGACAAGGCTACAATACTTTAGAGTAACAAAAATCTGGACAACCGACTACCTTCCATAATGAGAAGGATACCATCCATTGGAGTAACAAAAATATCAACAATAGACTACCTTCAATAATGACAAGGCTACCATCCAATGGAGTAACAAAAATCTTGACAAAAGACTACCTTCCATAATGACTAGGCTACCATCCATTTGAGTATAAAATATTTAACAACAGACTACCTTCCCTAATGACAAGGCTACCATCCATTGGAGTAACAAAAATCTCGACAATAGACTGCCTTCCATAATGACAAGGCTACCATCCATTGGAGTAACAAAAATTTTGACAACAAACTACCTTCCATAATGAAAAGTCTACCATCAATTGTAATAACAAAAATCTCTACAACAGACTACCTTCCATAATGACAAGGCTACGATCCATTGGAGTAACAAAAATCTCGATAACAGACTACCTTCCATAATGACAAGGCTACCATCCATTGTAGTAACAAAAATCTCAACAACAGACTACCTTCCATAATGACAAGGCTACCATCCATTGGATTAACAAAAATCTAGACAACAAACCGCCTTTAATAATGACAAGTCTACCATCCATTGGAGTAACAAATATTTGAACAACAGACTACCTTCCATAATGATTAGGCTACCATTAATTGGAGTAACAGAAATCACAACAACAAACTACCTTCCATAATGACAAGGCTACCATCCATTAGAGTAACAAAAATCGGGACAATAGACTACCTTTCATAATGACAAGGCTACCATCCATTGGAGTAACAAAAATGTCAACAAGAGACTACCTTCCATAATGAAAGGCTACCATCCATTTGAGTAACAAAAATCTCGACAACAGACTACCTTCCATAATGACAAGGGTACCATCCAATGGAGTAACAAAAATATCGACAACAAACTACCTTTCATAATGATAAGGCTACCATCCTATAGAGTAATAGAAATCGGGACAACAGACTACCTTCCATAATGACAAGGATACAATCCATTGGAGTAACAAAAATATCAAAAAGAGACTACCTTCCATAATGACAAGGCTCCCATTCAATGGAGTAACAAAAATCTTGACAAAAGACTACCTTCCATAATGACTAGGCTACCATCTATTGACGTATAAAATATTTAACAACAGACTACCTTTCATAATGACAAGGCTACCATCCATTGGAGTAACAAAAATCTCGACAATAGACTGCCTTCCATAATGACAAGGCTCCCATCCTTTGGAGTAACAAAAATCTCGACAACAAACTACCTTCCATAATGGCAAGTCCACAATCCATTGGAATAACAAAAATCTTGACAACATACTACCTTTCATAATGACAAAGCTAAAATCCAATGGAGTAACAAAAATCTCGAGTATAGACTACCTTCCATAATGACAAGTCTACCATCTAATGTAGTAACAAAAATCTTGACAACATACTACCTTCCATAATGACTAGGCTACCATCCATTGGAGTATAAAAAATCTCAACAACAGACTACCTTCCGTAATGACAAGGATACCATCCATTGGAGTAACAAAAATATTGACAATAGACTACCTTCCATAATGACAAGTCCATAACCCCATTGGAATAACAAAAATCTCGACAACAGACTACCTTTCATAATGACAAGGCTATAATCCAATGGAGTACCAAAAATTTCAACAAGAGACTACCTTCCATAATTACAAGGCTACAATCCAATGGAGTAACAAAAATCTAGACAACAGACTACCTTCCATAATGACTAGGCTACCATCCATTGGAGTATAAAAAGTTTGGACAACATACTACCTTCCATAATGACAAGGCTACCATCCATTTGAGTAACAAAAATCTCGACAACAGACTACCTTCCATAATGACTAGGCTACCATCCATTAGAGTAACAAAGATATCAAAAACATACTACCTTCCATAAAGACAAGGATACAATCCATTATAGTAACAAAAATCTCGATAACATACTTCCTTCCATAATGACAAGGCTACAATCCATTGTAATAACAAAAATCTCTACAACAGACTACATTCCATAATGACAAGGCTACCATCCATTGGAGTAACAAAAATCACGACAATAAACTACCTTCCATAATGACAAGGCTACCATCCATTTGAATAACAAAAATCTCAACAATAGACTACCTTCCATGTTGACAAAGCTAACATCCAATGGAGTAACAAAAATATCGACAACAAACTACCTTCCATAATGACAAGGCTACAATACTTTAGAGTAACAAAAATCTGGACAACCGACTACCTTCCATAATGAGAAGGATACCATCCATTGGAGTAACAAAAATTTGAACAAGATACTACCTTCAATAAGGACAAGGCTACCATCCAATGGAGTAACAAAAATATTGACAAAAGACTACCTTCCATAATGAATAGGCTACCATCCATTAGAGTATAAAATATTTAACAACAGACTACCTTCCCTAATGACAAGGCTACCATCCATTGGAGTAACAAAAATCTCGACAATAGACTGCCTTCCATAATGACAAGGCTACCATCCATTGGAGTAACAAAATTTTTGACAACAAACTACCTTCCATAATGACAAGTCTACCATCCATTGTAATAACAAAAATCTCTACAACAGACTACCTTCCATAATGACAAGGCTACGATCCATTGGAGTAACAAAAATCTCGATAACAGACTACCTTCTATAATGACAAGGCTACCATCCATTGTAGTAACAAAAATCTCAACAACAGACTACCTTCCATAATGACAAGGCTACCATCCATTGGAGTAACAAAAATCTAGACAACAAACCGCCTTTAATAATGACAAGTCTACCATCCATTGGAGTAACAAATATTTGAACAACAGACTACCTTCCATAATGATTAGGCTACCATTAATTGGAGTAACAGAAATCACAACAACAAACTACCTTCCATAATGACAAGGCTACCATCCATTAGAGTAACAAAAATCGGGACTATAGACTACCTTCCATAATGACAAGGCTACAATCCAATGGAGTAACAAAAATCTAGACAACAGACTACCTTCCATAATGACTAGGCTACCATCCATTGGAGTATAAAAAGTTTGGACAACATACTACCTTCCATAATGACAAGGCTACCATCCATTTGAGTAACAAAAATCTCGACAACAGACTACCTTCCATAATGACTAGGCTACCATCCATTAGAGTAACAAAGATATCAAAAACATACTACCTTCCATAAAGACAAGGATACAATCCACTATAGTAACAAAAATCTCGATAACATACTTCCTTCCATAATGACAAGGCTACAATCCATTGTAATAACAAAAATCTCTACAACAGACTACATTCCATAATGACAAGGCTACCATCCATTGGAGTAACAAAAATCACGACAATAAACTACCTTCCATAATGACAAGGCTACCATCCATTTGAATAACAAAAATCTCGACAACAGACTACCTTCCATGTTGACAAAGCTAACATCCAATGGAGTAACAAAAATATCGACAACAAACTACCTTCCATAATGACAAGGCTACAATACTTTAGAGTAACAAAAATCTGGAAAACCGACTACCTTCCATAATGAGAAGGATACCATCCATTGGAGTAACAAAAATATCAACAAGAGACTACCTTCCATAAGGACAAGGCTACCATCCAATGGAGTAACAAAAATCTTGACAAAAGACTACCTTCCATAATGACTAGGCTACCATCCATTGGATTATAAAATATTTAACGACAGACTACCTTCCGTAATGACAAGGCTACCATCCATTGGAGTAACAAAAATCTCGACAATAGACTGCCTTCCATAATGACAAGGCTACCATCCATTGGAGTAACAAAATTTTTGACAACAAACTACCTTCCATAATGACAAGTCTACCATCCATTGTAATAAAAAAAATCTCTACAACAGACTACCTTCCATAATGACAAGGCTACGATCCATTGGAGTAACAAAAATCTCGATAACAGACTACCTTCCATAATGACAAGGCTACCATCCATTGTAGTAACAAAAATCTCAACAACAGACTACCTTCCATAATGACAAGGCTACCATCCATTGGAGTAACAAAAATCTAGACAACAAACCGCCTTTAATAATGACAAGTCTACCATCCATTGGAGTAACAAATATTTGAACAATAGACTACCTTCCATAATGATTAGGCTACCATTAATTGGAGTAACAGAAATCACAACAACAAACTACCTTCCATAATGACAAGGCTACCATCCATTAGAGTAACAAAAATCGGGACTATAGACTACCTTCCATAATGACAAGGCTACCATCCATTGGAGAAACAATAATGTCAACAAGAGACTACCTTCCATAATGAAGAGGCTACCATCCATTTCAGTAACAAAAATCTCGACAACCGACTACCTTCCATAATGACAAGGCTACCATCCAATGGAGTAACAAAAATATCGACAATAGACTACCTTTCATAATGACAAGGCTACCATCCTATAGAGTAATAGAAATCGGGACAACATACTACCTTCCATAATGACAAGGCTACCATCCATTTGATTAACAAAAATCTCGACAACAGACTACCTTCCATAATGACTAGGCTACCATCCATTAGAGTAACAAAGATATCGAAAACATACTACCTTCCATAAAGACAAGGATACAATCCATTATAGTAACAAAAATCTCGATAACATACTTCCTTCCATAATGACAAGGCTACAATCCATTGTAATAACAAAAATCTCTACAACAGACTACATTCCATAATGACAAGGCTACCATCCATTGGAGTAACAAAAATCACGACAATAAACTACCTTCCATAATGACAAGGCTACCATCCATTTGAATAACAAAAATCTCGACAACAAACCGCCTTTAATAATGACAAGTCTACCATCCATTGGAGTAACAATTATTTGAACAACATACTACCTTCCATAATGATTAGGCTACCATTAATTGGAGTAACAGAAATCACAACAACAAACTACCTTCCATAATGACAAGGCTACCATCCATTAGAGTAACAAAAATAGGGACTATAGACTACCTTCCATAATGACAAGGCTACCATCCATTGGAGTAACAAAAATGTCAACAAGAGACTACCTTCCATAATGAAGAGGCTACCATCCATTTCAGTAACAAAAATCTCGACAACAGACTACCTTCCATAATGACAAGGCTACCATCCAATGGAGTAACAAAAATATCGACAACAGACTACCTTTCATAATGACAAGGCTACCATCCTATAGAGTAATAGAAATCGGGACAACAGACTACCTTCCATAATGACAAGGATACAATCCATTGGAGTAACAAAAATATCAAAAAGAGACTACCTTCCATAATGACAAGACTCCCATCCAATGGAGTAACAAAAATCTTGACAAAAGACTACCTTCCATATTGACTAGGCTACCATCTATTGACGTATAAAATATTTTACAACAGACTACCTTTCATAATGACAAGGCTACCATCCATTGGAGTAACAAAAATCTCGACAATAGACTGCCTTCCATAATGACAAGGCTACCATACATTGGAGTAACAAAAATCTCGACAACAAACTACCTTCCATAATGACAAGTCCACAATCCATTAGAATAACAAAAATCTCGACAACATACTACCTTTCATAATGACAAAGCTATAATCCAATGGAGTAACAAAAATCTCGAGAATAAACTACCTTCCATAATGACAAGTCTACCATCTAATGGAGTAACAAAAATCTTTACAACAGACTACCTTCCATAATGACTAGGCTACCATTAATTGGAGTATACAAAATCTCAACAACAGACTACCTTCCATGATGACAAGGCTTCCATCCATTGGAGTAACAAAAATATCGACAATAGACTACCTTCAATAATGACAAGTCCATAATCCATTGGAATAACAAAAATCTCGACAACAGACTACCTTTCATAATGACAAGGCTAAAATCCAATGGAGTACCAAAACTTTCAACAAGAGACTACCTTCCATAATGACAAGGCTACATTCCAATGGAGTAACAAAAATCTAGACAACAGACTACCTTCCATAATGACTAGGCTACCATCCATTGGAGTATAAAAATTTTGGACAACAGACTACCTTCCATAATGACAAGGATACCATCCATTGGAGTAACAAAAATCTCGACAACAGACTACCTTCCATAATGACTAGGCTACCATCCATTGGAGTAACAAAGATATCGAAAACATACTACCTTCCATAAAGACAAGGATACAATCCATTATAGTAACAAAAATCTCGATAACAGACTTCCTTCCATAATGACAAGGCTACCATCCATTGTAATAACAAAAATATCTACAACAGACTACATTTCATAATGACAAGGCTACCATCTATTGGAGTAACAAAAATCACAACAATAAACTACCTTCCTTAATGACAAGGCTACCATCCATTTGAATAACAAAAATCTCGACAACAGACTACCTTCCATATTGACAAAGCTACCATCCAATGGAGTAACAAAAATATCGACAACAAACTACCTTCCATAATGACAAGGCTACAATACTTTAGAGTAACAAAAATCTGGACAACCGACTACCTTCCATAATGAGAAGGAAACCACTCATTAGAGTAACAAAAATATCAACAAGAGACTACCTTCCATAAGGACAAGGCTACCATCCAATGGAGTAACAAAAATCTTGATAAAAGACTACCTTCCATAATGACTAGGCTACCATCCATTGGAGTATAAAATATTTAACAACAGACTACCTTCCCTAATGACAAGGCTACCATCCATTGGAGTAACAAAAATCTCGACAATAGACTGCCTTCCATAATGACAAGGCTACCATCCATTGGAGTAACAATAATTTTGACAATAAACTACCTTCCATAATGACAAGTCTACCATCCATTGTAATAACAAAAATCTCTACAACAGAGTACCTTCCATAATGACAAGTCTACGATCCATTGGAGTAACAAAAATCTCGATAACAGACTACCTTCCATACTGACAAGGCTACCATCCATTGTAGTAACAAAAATCTCAACAATAGACTACCTTCCATAATGACAAGGCTACCATCCATTGGAGTAACAAAAATCTAGAAAACAAACCGCCTTTAATAATGACAAGTCTACCATCCATTGGAGTAACAAATATTTGAACAACAGACTACCTTCCATAATAAATAGGCTACCATTAATTGGAGTAACAGAAATCACAACAACAAACTACCTTCCATAATGACAAGGCTACCATCCATTAGAGTAACAAAAATCGGGACAATAGACTACCATCCATAATGACAAGGCTACCATCCATTGGAGTAACAAAAATGTCAACAAGAGACTACCTTCCATAATGAAGAGGTTACCATCCATTCGAGTAACAAAAATCTCGAAAACAGACTAGCTTCCATAATGACAAGGCTACCATCCATTGGAATAACAAAAATATCGATAACAGACTACCTTCCATATTGACAAGGCTACCATCCAATGGAGTAAAAAAAATATCGACAACAGACTACCTTTCATAATGACAAGGCTACCATCCTTTAGAGTAATAGAAATTGGGACAACAGACTACTTTCCATAATGACAAGGATACAATCCATTGGAGTAACAAAAATATCAAAAAGAGAATACCTTCCATAATTACAAGGCTCCTATCCAATGGAGTAACATAAATCTTGACAAAAGACTACCTTCCATAATGACTAGGCTACCATCTATTGACGTATAAAATATTTAACAACAGACTACCTTTCATAATGACAAGGCTACCATCCATTGGAGTAACAAAAATCTCGACAATAGACTGCCTTCCATAATGACAAGGCTACCATACATTGGAGTAACAAAAATCTCGACAACAAACTACCTTCCATAATGACAAGTCCACAATCCATTGGAATAACAAAAATCTCGACAACATACTACCTTTCATAATGACAAAGCTATAATCCAATGGAGGAACAAAAATCTCGAGAATAGACTACCTTCCATAATGACAAGTCTACCATCTAATGGAGTAACAAAAATCTTTACAACAGACTACCTTCCATAATGACTAGGCTACCATTAATTGGAGTATAAAAAATCTCAACAATAGACTACCTTCCATAATGACAAGGCTTCCATCCATTGGAGTAACAAAAATATCGACAATAGACTACCTTCAATAATGACAAGTCCATAATCCATTGGAATAACAAAAATCTCGACAACAGACTACCTTTCATAATGACAAGGCTACAATCCAATGGAGTACCAAAAATTTCAACAAGAGACTACCTTCCATAATGACAAGGCTACAATCCAATGGAGTAACAAAAATCTAGACAACAGACTACCTTCCATAATGACTAGGCTACCATCCATTGGAGTATAAAAAATTTGGACAACATACTACCTTCCATAATGACAAGGATACCATCCATTGGAGTAACAAAAATCTCGACAACAGACTACCTTCCATAATGACTAGGCTACCATCCATTGGAGTAACAAAGATATCGAAAACATACTACCTTCCATAAAGACAAGGATACAATCCATTATAGTAACAAAAATCTCGATAACAGACTTCCTTCCATAATGACAAGGGTACCATCCGTTGTAATAACAAAAATATCTACAACAGACTACATTCCATAATGACAAGGCTACCATCCATTGGAGTAACAAAAATCACGACATTAAACTACCTTCCATAATGACAAGGCTACCATCCATTTGAATAACAAAAATCTCGACAACATACTACCTTCCATATTGACAAAGCTACCATCCAATGGAGTAACAAAAATATCGATAACAAACTACCTTCCATAATGACAAGGCTACAATACTTTAGCGTAACAAAAATCTGGACAACCGACTACCTTCCATAATGAGAAGGATACCATCCATTGGAGTAAAAAAAATATCAACAAGAGACTACCTTCCATAAGGACAAGGCTACCATCCAATGGAGTAACAAAAATCTTGACAAAAGACTACCTTCCATAATGACTAGGCTACCATCCATTGGATTATAAAATATTTAACAACAGACTACCTTCCGTAATGACAAGGCTACCATCCATTGGAGTAACAAAAATCTCGACAATAGACTGCCTTCCATAATGACAAGGCTACCATCCATTGGAGTAACACAAATTTTGACAACAAACTACCTTCCATAATGACAAGTCTACCATCCATTGTAATAACAAAAATCTCTACAACAGACTACCTTCCATAATGACAAGGCTACGATCCATTGGAGTAACAAAAATCTCGATAACAGACTACCTTGCATAATGACAAGGCTACCATCCATTGTAGTAACAAAAATCTCAACAACAGACTACCTTCCATAATGACAAGGCTACCATCCATTGGAGTAACAAAAATCTAGACAACAAACCGCCTTTAATAATGACAAGTCTACCATCCATTGGAGTAACAAATAATTGAACAACAAACTACCTTCCATAATAATTAAACTACCATTAATTGGAGTAACAGAAATCACAACAACAAACTACCTTCGATAATGACAAGGCTACCATCCATTAGAGTAACAAAAATCGGGACAATAGACTACCTTCCATAATGACAAGGCTACCATCCATTGGAGTAACAAAAATGTCAACAAGAGACTACCTTCCATAATGAAGAGGCTACCATCCATTTCAGTAACAAAAATCTCGACAACAGACTACCTTCCATAATGACAAGGCTACCATCCAATGGAGTAACAAAAATATCGACAACAGACTACCTTTCATAATGATAAGGCTACCATCCTATAGAGTAATAGAAATCGGGACAACAGACTACCTTCCATAATGACAAGGATACAATCCAATGGAGTAACAAAAATATCAAAAAGAGACTACCTTCCATAATGACAAGGCTCCCATCCAATGGAGTAACAAAAATCTTGACAAAAGACTACCTTCCATAATGACTAGGCTACCATCTATTGACATATAAAATATTTAACAACAGACTACCTTTCATAATGACAAGGCTACCATCCATTGGAGTAACAAAAATATCGACAATAGACTGCCTTCCATAATGACAAGTCCACAATCCATTGGAATAACAAAAATCTCGACAACATACTACCTTTCATAATGACAAAGCTATAATCCAATGGAGTAACAAAAATCTCGAGAATAGACTACCTTCCATAATGACAAGTCTACCATCTAATGGAGTAACAAAAATCTTTACAACAGACTACCTTCCATAATGACTAGGCTACCATTAATTGGAGTATAAAAAATCTCAACAATAGACTACCTTCCATAATGACAAGGCTTCCATCCATTGGAGTAACAAAAATATCGACAATAGACTACCTTCAATAATGACAAGTCCATAATCCATTGGAATAACAAAAATCTCGACAACAGACTACCTTTCATAATGACAAGGCTACAATCCAATAGAGTACCAAAAATTTCAACAAGAGACTACCTTCCATAATGACAAGGCTACAATCCAATGGAGTAACAAAAATCTAGACAACAAACTACCTTCCATAATGACTAGGCTACCATCCATTGGAGTATAAAAAATTTGGACAACATACTACCTTCCATAATGACAAGGATACCATCCATTGGAGTAACAAAAATCTCGACAACAGACTACCTTCCATAATGACTAGGCTACCATCCATTGGAGTAACAAAGATATCGAAAACATACTACCTTCCATAAAGACAAGGATACAATCCATTATAGTATCAAAAATCTCGATAACAGACTTCCTTCCATAATGACAAGGGTACCATCCGTTGTAATAACAAAAATATCTACAACAGACTACATTCCATAATGACAAGGCTACCATCCATTGGAGTAACAAAAATCACGACAATAAACTACCTTCCATAATGACAAGGCTACCATCCATTTGAATAACAAAAATCTCGATAACAGAGTACCTTCCATATTGACAAAGCTACCATACAATGGAGTAACAAAAATATCGATAACAAACTACCTTCCATAATGACAAGGCTACAATACTTTAGCGTAACAAAAATCTGGACAACCAACTACCTTCCATAATGAGAAGGATACCATCCATTGGAGTAAAAAAAATATCAACAAGAGACTACCTTCCATAAGGACAAGGCTACCATCCAATGGAGTAACAAAAATCTTGACAAAAGACTACCTTCCATAATGACTAGGCTACCATCCATTGGATTATAAAAAATTTAACAACAGACTACCTTCCCTAATGACAAGGCTACCATCCATTGGAGTAACAAAAATCTCGATAATAGACTGCCTTCCATAATGACAAGGCTACCATCCATTGGAGTAACAAAAATTTTGACAACAAACTACCTTCCATAATGACAAGTCTACCATCCATTGTAATAACAAAAATCTCTACAACAGACTACCTTCCATAATGACAAGGCTACGATCCATTGGAGTAACAAAAATCTCGATAACAGACTACCTTCCATAATGACAAGGCTACCATCCATTGTAGTAACAAAAATCTCAACAACAGACTACCTTCCATAATGACAAGGCTACCATCCATTGGAGTAACAAAAATCTAGACAACAAACCGCCTTTAATAATGACAAGTCTACCATCCATTGGAGTAACAAATATTTGAACAACAGACTACCTTCCATAATAAATAGGCTACCATTAATTGGAGTAACAGAAATCACAACAACAAACTACCTTCCATAATGACAAGGCTACCATCCATTAGAGTAACAAAAATCGGGACAATAGACTACCATCCATAATGACAAGGCTACCATCCATTGGAGTAACAAAAATGTCAACAAGAGACTACCTTCCATAATGAAGAGGTTACCATCCATTCGAGTAACAAAAATCTCGAAAACAGACTACCTTCCATAATGTCAAGGCTACCATCCATTGGAATAACAAAAATATCGATAACAGACTACCTTCCATATTGACAAGGCTACCATCCAATGGAGTAAAAAAAATATCGACAACAGACTACCTTTCATAATGACAAGGCTACCATCCTTTAGAGTAATAGAAATTGGGACAACAGACTACCTTCCATAATGACAAGGATACAATCCATTGGAGTAACAAAAATATCAAAAAGAGAATACCTTCCATAATTACAAGGCTCCTATCCAATGGAGTAACATAAATCTTGACAAAAGACTACCTTCCATAATGACTAGGCTACCATCTATTGACGTATAAAATATTTAACAACAGACTACCTTTCATAATGACAAGGCTACCATCCATTGGAGTAACAAAAATCTCGACAATAGACTGCCTTCCATAATGACAAGGCTACCATACATTGGAGTAACAAAAATCTCGACAACAAACTACCTTCCATAATGACAAGTCCACAATCCATTGGAATAACAAAAATCTCGACAACATACTACCTTTCATAATGACAAAGCTATAATCCAATGGAGGAACAAAAATCTCGAGAATAGACTACCTTCCATAATGACAAGTCTACCATCTAATGGAGTAACAAAAATCTTTACAACAGACTACCTTCCATAATGACTAGGCTACCATTAATTGGAGTATAAAAAATCTCAACAATAGACTATCTTCCATAATGACAAGGCTTCCATCCATTGGAGTAACAAAAATATCGACAATAGACTACCTTCAATAATGACAAGTCCATAATCCATTGGAATAACAAAAATCTCGACAACAGACTACCTTTCATAATGACAAGGCTACAATCCAATGGAGTACAAAAAATTTCAACAAGAGACTACCTTCCATAATGACAAGGCTACAATCCAATGGAGTAACAAAAATCTAGACAACAGACTACCTTCCATAATGACTAGGCTACCATCCATTGGAGTATAAAAAATTTGGACAACATACTACCTTCCATAATGACAAGGATACCATCCATTGGAGTAACAAAAATCTCGACAACAGACTACCTTCCATAATGACTAGGCTACCATCCATTGGAGTAACAAAGATATCGAAAACATACTACCTTCCATAAAGACAAGGATACAATCCATTATAGTAACAAAAATCTCGATAACAGACTTCCTTCCATAATGACAAGGGTACCATCCGTTGTAATAACAAAAATATCTACAACAGACTACATTCCATAATGACAAGGCTACCATCCATTGGAGTAACAAAAATCACGACATTAAACTACCTTCCATAATGACAAGGCTACCATCCATTTGAATAACAAAAATCTCGACAACATACTACCTTCCATATTGACAAAGCTACCATCCAATGGAGTAACAAAAATATCGATAACAAACTACCTTCCATAATGACAAGGCTACAATACTTTAGCGTAACAAAAATCTGGACAACCGACTACCTTCCATAATGAGAAGGATACCATCCATTGGAGTAAAAAAAATATCAACAAGAGACTACCTTCCATAAGGACAAGGCTACCATCCAATGGAGTAACAAAAATCTTGACAAAAGACTACCTTCCATAATGACTAGGCTACCATCCATTGGATTATAAAATATTTAACAACAGACTACCTTCCGTAATGACAAGGCTACCATCCATTGGAGTAACAAAAATATCGACAATAGACTGCCTTCCATAATGACAAGGCTACCATCCATTGGAGTAACACAAATTTTGACAACAAACTACCTTCCATAATGACAAGTCTACCATCCATTGTAATAACAAAAATCTCTACAACAGACTACCTTCCATAATGACAAGGCTACGATCCATTGGAGTACAAAAATCTCGATAACAGACTACCTTGCATAATGACAAGGCTACCATCCATTGTAGTAACAAAAATCTCAACAACAGACTACCTTCCATAATGACAAGGCTACCATCCATTGGAGTAACAAAAATCTAGACAACAAACCGCCTTTAATAATGACAAGTCTACCATCCATTGGAGTAACAAATAATTGAACAACAAACTACCTTCCATAATAATTAGTCTACCATTAATTGGAGTAACAGAAATCACAACAACAAACTACCTTCGATAATGACAAGGCTACCATCCATTAGAGTAACAAAAATCGGGACAATAGACTACCTTCCATAATGACAAGGCTACCATCCATTGGAGTAACAAAAATGTCAACAAGAGACTACCTTCCATAATGAAGAGGCTACCATCCATTTCAGTAACAAAAATCTCGACAACAGACTACCTTCCATAATGACAAGGCTACCATCCAATGGAGTAACAAAAATATCGACAACAGACTACCTTTCATAATCATAAGGCTACCATCCTATAGAGTAATAGAAATCGGGACAACAGACTACCTTCCATAATGACAAGGATACAATCCAATGGAGTAACAAAAATATCAAAAAGAGACTACCTTCCATAATGACAAGGCTCCCATCCAATGGAGTAACAAAAATCTTGACAAAAGACTACCTTCCATAATGACTAGGCTACCATCTATTGACGTATAAAATATTTAACAACAGACTACCTTTCATAATGACAAGGCTACCATCCATTGGAGTAACAAAAATCTCGACAATAGACTGCCTTCCATAATGACAAGGCTACCATACATTGGAGTAACAAAAATCTCGACAACAAACTACCTTCCATAATGACAAGTCCACAATCCATTGGAATAACAAAAATCTCGACAACATACTACCTTTCATAATGACAAAGCTATAATCCAATGGAGTAACAAAAATCTCGAGAATAGACTACCTTCCATAATGACAAGTCTACCATCTAATGGAGTAACAAAAATCTTTACAACAGACTACCTTCCATAATGACTAGGCTACCATTAATTGGAGTATAAAAAATCTCAACAATAGACTACCTTCCATAATGACAAGGCTTCCATCCATTGGAGTAACAAAAATATCGACAATAGACTACCTTCAATAATGACAAGTCCATAATCCATTGGAATAACAAAAATCTCGACAACAGACTACCTTTCATAATGACAAGGCTACAATCCAATGGAGTACCAAAAATTTCAACAAGAGACTACCTTCCATAATGACAAGGCTACAATCCAATGGAGTAACAAAAATCTAGACAACAAACTACCTTCCATAATGACTAGGCTACCATCCATTGGAGTATAAAAAATTTGGACAACATACTACCTTCCATAATGACAAGGATACCATCCATTGGAGTAACAAAAATCTCGACAACAGACTACCTTCCATAATGACTAGGCTACCATCCATTGGAGTAACAAAGATATCGAAAACATACTACCTTCCATAAAGACAAGGATACAATCCATTATAGTATCAAAAATCTCGATAACAGACTTCCTTCCATAATGACAAGGGTACCATCCGTTGTAATAACAAAAATATCTACAACAAACTACATTCCATAATGACAAGGCTACCATCCATTGGAGTAACAAAAATCACGACAATAAACTACCTTCCATAATGACAAGGCTACCATCCATTTGAATAACAAAAATCTCGATAACAGAGTACCTTCCATATTGACAAAGCTACCATACAATGGAGTAACAAAAATATCGATAACAAACTACCTTCCATAATGACAAGGCTACAATACTTTAGCGTAACAAAAATCTGGACAACCGACTACCTTCCATAATGAGAAGGATACCATCCATTAGAGTAAAAAAAATATCAACAAGAGACTACCTTCCATAAGGACAAGGCTACCATCCAATGGAGTAACAAAAATCTTGACAAAAGACTACCTTCCATAATGACTAGGCTACCATCCATTGGATTATAAAAAATTTAACAACAGACTACCTTCCCTAATGACAAGGCTACCATCCATTGGAGTAACAAAAATCTCGACAATAGACTGCCTTCCATAATGACAAGGCTACCATCCATTGGAGTAACAAAAATTTTGACAACAAACTACCTTCCATAATGACAAGTCTACCATCCATTGTAATAACAAAAATCTCTACAACAGACTACCTTCCATAATGACAAGGCTACGATCCATTGGAGTAACAAAAATCTCGATAACAGACTACCTTCCATAATGACAAGGCTACCATCCATTGTAGTAACAAAAATCTCAACAACAGACTACCTTCCATAATGACAAGGCTACCATCCATTGGAGTAACAAAAATCTAGACAACAAACCGCCTTTAATAATGACAAGTCTACCATCCATTGGAGTAACAAATATTTGAACAACAAACTACCTTCCATAATAATTAGGCTACCATTAATTGGAGTAACAGAAATCACAATAACAAACTACCTTCCACAATGACAAGGCTACCATCCATTAGAGTAACAAAAATCGGGACAATAGACTACCTTCCATAATGACAAGGCTACCATCCATTGGAGTAACAAAAATGTCAACAAGAGACTACCTTCCATAATGAAGAGGCTACCATCCATTTCAGTAACAAAAATCTCGACAACAGACTACCTTCCATAATGACAAGGCTAACATCCAATGGAGTAACAAAAATATCGACAACAGACTACCTTTCATAATGACAAGGCTACCATCCTATAGAGTAATAGAAATCGGGACAACAGACTACCTTCCATAATGACAAGGATACAATCCATTGGAGTAACAAAAATATCGAAAAGAGACTACCTTCCATAATGACAAGGCTCCCATCCAATGGAGTAACAAAAATCTTGACAAAAGACTACCTTCCATAATGACTAGGCTACCATCTATTGACGTATAAAATATTTAACAACAGACTACCTTTCATAATGACAAGGCTACCATCCATTGGAGTAACAAAAATCTCGACAATAGACTGCCTTCCATAATGACAAGGCTACCATACATTGGAGTAACAAAAATCTCGACAACAAACTACCTTCCATAATGACAAGTCCACAATCCATTGGAATAACAAAAATCTCGACAACATACTACCTTTCATAATGACAAAGCTATAATCCAATGGAGTAACAAAAATCTCGAGAATAGACTACCTTCCATAATGACAAGTCTACCATCTAATGGAGTAACAAAAATCTTTACAACAGACTACCTTCCATAATGACTAGGCTACCATTAATTGGAGTATAAAAAATCTCAACAACAGACTACCTTCCATGATGACAAGGCTTCCATCCATTGGAGTAACAAAAATATCGACAATAGACTACCTTCAATAATGACAACTCCATAATCCATTGGAATAACAAAAATATCGACAACAGACTACCTTTCATAATGACAAGGCTACAATCCAATGGAGTACCAAAACTTTCAACAAGAGACTACCTTCCATAATGACAAGGCTACAATCCAATGGAGTAACAAAAATCTAGACAACAGACTACCTTCCATAATGACTAGGCTACCATCCATTGGAGTATAAAAAATTTGGACAACAGACTACCTTCCATGATGACAAGGATACCATCCATTGGAGTAACAAAAATCTCGACAACAAACTACCTTCCATAATGACTAGGCTACCATCCATTGGAGTAACAAAGATATCGAAAACATACTACCTTCCATAAAGACAAGGATACAATCCATTATAGTAACAAAAATCTCGATAACAGACTTCCTTCCATAATGACAAGGCTACCATCCATTGTAATAACAAAAATATCTACAATAGACTACATTCCATAATGACAAGGCTACCATCCATTGGAGTAACAAAAATCACGACAATAAACTACCTTCCTTAATGACAAGGCTACCATCCATTTGAATAACAAAAATCTCGACAACAGACTACCTTCCATGTTGACAAAGCTACCATCCAATGGAGTAACAAAAATATCGACAACAAACTACCTTCCATAATGACAAGGCTACAATACTTTAGAGTAACAAAAATCTGGACAACCGACTACCTTCCATAATGAGAAGGAAACCACTTATTGGAGTAACAAAAATATCAACAAGAGACTACCTTCCATAAGGACAAGGCTACCATCCAATGGAGTAACAAAAATCTTGACAAAAGACTACCTTCCATAATGACTAGGCTACCATCCATTGGAGTATAAAATATTTAACAACAGACTACCTTCCCTAATGACAAGGCTACCATCCATTGGAGTAACAAAAATCTCGACAATAGACTGCCTTCCATAATGACAAGGCTACCATCCATTGGAGTAACAATAATTTTGACAAGAAACTACCTTCCATAATGACAAGTCTACCATCCATTGTAATAACAAAAATCTCTACAACAGAGTACCTTCCATAATGACAAGGCTACGATCCATTGGAGTAACAAAAATCTCGATAACAGACTACCTTCCATACTGACAAGGCTACCATCCATTGTAGTAACAGAAATCTCAACAACAAACTACCTTCCATAATGACAAGGCTACCATCCATTGGAGTAACAAAAATCTAGACAACAAACCGCCTTTAATAATGACAAGTCTACCATCCATTGGAGTAACAAATATTTGAACAACAGACTACCTTCCATAATAATTAGGCTACCATTAATTGGAGTAACAGAAATCATAACAACAAACTACCTTCCATAATGACAAGGCTACCATCCATTAGAGTAACAAAAATCGGGACAATAGACTACCATCCATAATGACAAGGCTACCATCCATTGTAATAACAAAAATATCTACAACAGACTACATTTCATAATGACAAGGCTAACATCCATTGGAGTAACAAAAATCACGACAATAAACTACCTTCCATAATGACAAGGCTACCATCCATTTGAATAACAAAAATCTCGACAACAGACTACCTTCCATATTGACAAAGCTACCATCCAATGGAGTAACAAAAATATCGATAACAAACTACCTTCCATAATGACAAGGCTACAATACTTTAGAGTAACAAAAATCTAGACAACCGACTACCTTCCATAATGAGAAGGATACCATCCATTGGAGTAAAAAAAATATCAACAAGAGACTACCTTCCATAAGGACAAGGCTACCATCCAATGGAGTAACAAAAATCTTGACAAAAGACTACCTTCCATAATGACTAGGCTACCATCCATTGGATTATAAAATATTTAACAACAGACCACCTTCCCTAATGACAAGGCTACCATCCATTGGAGTAACAAAAATCTCGACAATAGACTGCCTTCCATAAGGACAAGGCTACCATCCATTGGAGTAACAAAATTTTTGACAACAAACTACCTTCCATAATGACAAGTGTACCATCCATTGTAATAACAAAAATCTCTACAACAGACTACCTTCCATAATGACAAGGCTACGATCCATTTGACTAACAAAAATCTCGATAACAGACTACCTTCCATAATGACAAGGCTACAATCCATTGTAGTAATAAAAATCTCAACAGCAGACTACCTTCCATAATGACAAGGCTACCATCCATTGGAGTAACAAAAATCTAGACAACAAACCGCCTTTAATAATGACAAGTCTACCATCCATTGGAGTAACAAATATTTTAACAACAGACTACCTTCCATAATGATTAGGCTACCATTAATTGGAGTAACAGAAATCACAACAACAAACTACCTTCCATAATGACAAGGCTACCATCCATTAGAGTAACAAAAATCGGGACAATAGACTACCTTCCATAATGACAAGGCTACCATCCATTGGAGTAACAAAAATGTCAACAAGAGACTACCTTCCATAATGAAGAGGCTACCATCCATTCGAGTAACAAAAATCTCGACAACAGACTACCTTCCATAATGACAAGGCTACCATCCATTGGAATAACAAAAATATCGATAGCAGACTACCTTCCATATTGACAAGGCTACCATCCAATGGAGTATCAAAAATATCGACAACAGACTACCTTTCATAATGACGAGGCTACCATCCTTTAGAGTAATAGAAATCGGGACAACAGACTACCTTCCATAATGACAAGGATATAATCCATTGGAGTAACAAAAATATCAAAAAGAGAATACCTTCCATAATGACAAGGCTCCTATCCAATGGAGTAACATAAATCTTGACAAAAGACTACCTTCCATAATGACTAGGCTACCATCCATTAACTTATAAAATATTTAACAACAAACTACCTTACATAATGACAAGGCTACCATCCATTGGAGTAACAAAAATCTCGACAATAGACTGCCTTCCATAATGACAAGGCTACCATACATTGGAGTAACAAAAATCTCGACAACAAACTACCTTCTATAATGACAAGTCCACAATCCATTGGAATAACAAAAATCTCGACAACATACTACCTTTCATAATGACAAAGCTATAATCCAATGGAGTAACAAAAATCTCGAGAATAGACTACCTTCCATAATGATAAGTCTACCATCTAATGGAGTAACAAAAATCTTGACAACAAACTACCTTCCATAATGACTACGCTACCATTAATTGGAGTATAAAAAATCTCAACAACAGACTACCTTCCACAATAACAAGGCTTCCATCCATTGGAGTAACAAAAATATCGACAATAGACAACCTTCAATAATGACAAGTCCATAATCCATTGGAATAACAAAAATCTCGTCAACAGACTACCTTTCATAATGACAAGGCTACAATCCAATGGAGTACCAAAAATTTCAACAAGAGACTACCTTCCATAATGACAAGGCTACAATCCAATGGAGTAACAATAATCTAGACAACAGACTACCTTCCATAATGACTAGGCTACCATCCATTGGAGTATAAAAAATTTGGACAACATACTACCTTCCATAATGACAAGGTTACCATCCATTGGAGTAAAAAAAATCTCGACAACAGACTACCTTCCATAATGACTAGGCTACCATCCATTGGAGTATCAAAGATATCGAAAACATACTACCTTCCATAATGACAAGGATACAATCCATTATAGTAACAAAAATCTTTATAACAGACTTCCTTCCATAATGACAAGGCTACCATCCATTGTAATAACAAAAATCTCTACAACAGACTACCTTCCATAATGACAAGGCAACCATCCATTGGAGTAACAAAAATCACGACAACAAACTACCTTCCAAAATGACAAGGCTACCATCCATTGGAATAACAAAAATCTCAACAAAAGACTACCTTCCATATTGACAAGGCTACCATCCAATGGAGTAACAAAAATATCGACAACAGACTACCTTTCATAATGACAAGGCTACCATCCTTTAGAGTAATAGAAATCGGGACAACATACTACCTTCCATAATGACAAGGATACAATCCATTGGAGTAACAAAAATATCAAAAAGAGAATACCTTCCATAATGACAAGGCTCCTATCCAATGAAGTAACATAAATCTTGACAAAAGACTACCTTCCATAATGACTAGTCTACCATCCATTAACTTATAAAATATTTAACAACAGACTACCTTCCCTAATGACAAGGCTACCATCCATTAGAGTAACAAAAATCTCGACAATAGACTGCCTTCAATAATGACAAGTCTACCATCCATTTGAGTAACAAAAATATCGACAACAAACTACCTTCCATAATGACAAGGCTACAATACTTTAGAGTAACAAAAATCTGGACAACCGACTACCTTCCATAATGAGAAGGATACCATCCATTGGAGTAAAAAAAATATCAACAAGAGACTACCTTCCATAAGGACAAGGCTACCATCCAATGGAGTAACAAAAATCTTGACAAAAGACTACCTTCCACAATGACTAGGCTACCATCCATTTGATTATAAAATATTTAACAACAGACCACCTTCCCTAATGACAAGGCTACATCCATTGGAGTAACAAAAATCTCGACAATAGACTGCCTTCCATAATGACAAGGCTACCATCCATTGGAGTAACAAAAAATTGATAACAAACTACCTTCCATAATGACAAGTCTACCATCTATTGTAATAACAAAAATCTCTACAACAGACTACCTTCCATAATGACAAGGCTACGATCCATTGGAGTAACAAAAATCTCGATAACAGACTACCTTCCATAATGACAAGGCTACAATCCATTGTAGTAACAAAAATCTCAACAACAGACTACCTTCCATAATGACAAGGCTACCATCCATTGGAGTAACAAAAATCTAGACAAAAAACCGCCTTTAATAATGACAAGTCTACCATCCATTGGAGTAACAAATATTTTAACAACAGACTACCTTCCATAATGATTAGGCTACCATTAATTGGAGTAACAGAAATCACAACAACAAACTACCTTCCATAATGACAAGGCTACCATCCATTAGAGTAACAAAAATAGGGACAATAGACTACCTTCCATAATGACAAGGCTACCATCCATTGGAGTAACAAAAATGTCAACAAGAGACTACCTTCCATAATGAAGAGGCTACCATCCATTCGAGTAACAAAAATCTCGACAACAGACTACCTTCCATAATGACAAGGCTACCATCCATTGGAATAACAAAAATATCGATAGCAGACTACCTTCCATATTGACAAGGCTACCATCCAATGGAGTATCAAAAATATCGACAACAGACTACCTTTCATAATGACAAGGCTACCATCCTTTAGAGTAATAGAAATCGGGACAACAGACTACCTTCCATAATGACAAGGATATAATCCATTGGAGTAACAAAAATATCAAAAAGAGAATACCTTCCATAATGACAAGGCTCCTATCCAATGGAGTAACATAAATCTTGACAAAAGACTACCTTCCATAATGACTAGGCTACCATCCATTAACTTATAAAATATTTAACAACAGACTACCTTCCATAATGACAAGGCTACCATCCATTGGAGTAACAAAAATCTCGACAATAGACTGCCTTCCATAATGACAAGGCTACCATACATTGGAGTAACAAAAATCTCGACAACAAACTACCTTCCATAATGACAAGTCCACAATCCATTGGAATAACAAAAATCTCGACAACATACTACCTTTCATAATGACAAAGCTATAATCCAATGGAGTAACAAAAATCTCGAGAATAGACTACCTTCCATAATGATAAGTCTACCATCTAATGGAGTAACAAAAATCTTGACAACAGACTACCTTCCATAATGACTACGCTACCATTAATTGGAGTATAAAAAATCTCAACAACAGACTACCTTCCACAATAACAAGGCTTCCATCCATTGGAGTAACAAAAATATCGACAATAGACAACCTTCAATAATGACAAGTCCATAATCCATTGGAATAACAAAAATCTCGTCAACAGACTACCTTTCATAATGACAAGGCTACAATCCAATGGAGTACCAAAAATTTCAACAAGAGACTACCTTCCATAATGACAAGGCTACAATCCAATGGAGTAACAATAATCTAGACAACAGACTACCTTCCATAATGACTAGGCTACCATCCATTGGAGTATAAAAAATTTGGACAACATACTACCTTCCATAATGACAAGGTTACCATCCATTGGAGTAAAAAAAATCTCGACAACAGACTACCTTCCTTAATGACTAGGCTACCATCCATTGGAGTAACAAAGATATCGAAAACATACTACCTTCCATAATGACAAGGATACAATCCATTATAGTAACAAAAATCTTTATAACAGACTTCCTTCCATAATGACAAGGCTACCATCCATTGTAATAACAAAAATCTCTACAACAGACTACCTTCCATAATGACAAGGCAACCATCCATTGGAGTAACAAAAATCACGACAACAAACTACCTTCCAAAATGACAAGGCTACCATCCATTGGAATAACAAAAATCTCAACAACAGACTACCTTTCATAATGACAAGGCTACCACCCTTTAGAGTAATAGAAATCGGGACAACATACTACCTTCCATAATGACAAGGATACAATCCATTGGAGTAACAAAAATATCAAAAAGAGAATACCTTCCATAATGACAAGGCTCCTATCCAATGAAGTAACATAAATCTTGACAAAAGACTACCTTCCATAATGACTAGTCTACCATCCATTAACTTATAAAATATTTAACAACAGACTACCTTCCCTAATGACAAGGCTACCATCCATTGGAGTAACAAAAATCTCGACAATAGACTGCCTTCAATAATGACAAGTCTACCATCCATTTGAGTAACAAAAATCTCGACAACAAACTACCTTCCATAATGACAAGTCCACAATCCATTGGAATAACAAAAATCTCGACAACATACTACCTTCAATAATAACAAGGCAACGATCCATTGGAGTAACAAAAATCTCGATAACAGACTACCTTCCATAATGACAAGTCTACCATCTAATGGAGTACCAAAAATCTTTACAACAGACTACCTTCCATAATGACTAGGCTACCATTAATTGGAGTATAAAAAATCTCAACAACAGACTACCTTCAATAATGACAAGGCTTCCATCCATTGGAGTAACAAAAATATCGACAATAGACTACCTTCAATAATGACAAGTCCATAATCCATTGGAATAACAAAAATCTCGACAACAGACTACCTTTCATAATGACAAGGCTACAATCCAATGGACTACCAAAAATTTCAACAAGAGACTACCTTCCATAATGACAAGGCTGCAATCCAATGGAGTAACAAAAATCTAGACAACAGACTACCTTCCATAATGACTAGGCTACCATCCATTGGAGTATAAAAAATTTGGACAACATACTACCTTCCATAATGACAAGGTTACCATCCATTGGAGTAACAAAAATCTCGACAACAGACTACCTTCCATAATGACTAGGCTACCATTCATTAGAGTAACAAAGATATCGAAAACATACTACCTTCCATAAAGACAAGGATACAATCCATTATAGTAACAAAAATCTCGATAACAAACTTCCTTCCATAATGACAAGGCTACCATCCATTGTAATAACAAAAATATCTACAACAGACTACATTCCATAATGACAAGGCTACCATCCATTGGAGTAACAAAAATCACGACAATAAACTACCTTCCATAATGACAAGGCTACCATCCATTTGAATAACAAAAATCTCGACAACAGACTACCTTCCATATTGACAAAGCTACCATCCAATGGAGTAACAAAAATATCGACAACAAACTACCTTCCATAATGACAAGGCTACAATACTTTAGAGTAACAAAAATCTGGACAACCGACTACCTTCCATAATGAGAAGGATACCATCCATTGGAGTAAAAAAAATATCAACAAGAGACTACCTTCCATAAGGACAAGGCTACCATCGAATGGAGTAACAAAAATCTTGACAAAAGACTACCTTCCATAATGACTAGGCTACCATCCATTGGATTATAAAATATTTAACAACAGACTACCTTCCCTAATGACAAGGCTACCATCCATTGGAGTAACAAAAATCTCGACAATAGACTGCCTTCCATAATGACAAGGATACCATCCATTGGAGTAACAAAATTTTTGACAACAAACTACCTTCCATAATGACAAGTCTACCATCCATTGTAATAACAAAAATCTCTACAACAGACTACCTTCCATAATAACAAGGCTACGATCCATTGGAGTAACAAAAATCTCGATAACAGACTACCTTCCATAATGACAAGGCTACCATCCATTGTAGTAACAAAAATCTCAACAACAGACTACCTTCCATAATGACAAGGCTACCATCCATTGGAGTAACAAAAATCTAGACAACAAACCGCCTTTAATAATGACAAGTCTACCATCCATTGGAGTAACAAATATTTGAACAACAGACTACCTTCCATAATGATTAGGCTACCATTAATTGGAGTAACAGAAATCACAACAACAAACTACCTTCCATAATGACAAGGCTACCATCCATTAGAGTACCAAAAATCGGGACAAGAGACTACCTTGCATAATGAAGAGGCTACCATCCATTCGAGTAACAAAAATCTCGACAACAGACTACCTTCCATAATGACAAGGCTACCATCCATTGGAATAACAAAAATATCGACAACAGACTACCTTCCATATTGACAAGGCTACCATCCAATGGAGTAAAAAAATATCGACAACAGACTACCTTTCATAATGACAAGGCTACCATCCTTTAGAGTAATAGAAATCGGGACAACAGACTACCTTCCATAATGACAAGGATATAATCCATTGGAGTAACAAAAATATCAAAAAGAGAATACCTTCCATAATGACAAGGCTCCTATCCAATGGAGTAACATAAATCTTGACAAAAGACTACCTTCCATAATGACTAGGCTACCATCCATTAACTTATAAAATATTTAACAACAGACTACCTTCCATAATGACAAGGCTACCATCCATTGGAGTAACAAAAATCTCGACAATAGACTGCCTTCCATAATGATAAGGCTACCCTACATTGGAGTAACAAAAATCTCGACAACAAACTACCTTCCATAATGACATGTCCACAATCCATTGGAATAACAAAAATCTCGACAACATACTACCTTTCATAATGACAAAGCTATAATCCAATGGAGTAACAAAAATCTCGAGAATAGACTACCTTCCATAATGATAAGTCTACCATCTAATGGAGTAACAAAAATCTTGAAAAAAGACTACCTTCCATAATGACTAGGCTACCATTAATTGGAGTATAAAAAATCTCAACAATAGACTACCTTCCACAATGACAAGGCTTCCATCCATTGGAGTAACAAAAATATCGACAATAGACTACCTTCAATAATGACAAGTCCATAATCCATTGGAATAACAAAAATCTCGACAACAGACTACCTTTCATAATGACAAGGCTACAATCCAATGGAGTACCAAAAATTTCAACAAGAGACTACCTTCCATAATGACAAGGCTACAATCCAATGGAGTAACAATAATCTAGACAACAGACTACCTTCCATAATGACTAGGCTACCATCCATTGGAGTATAAAAAATTTGGACAACATACTACCTTCCATAATGACAAGGCTACCATCCATTGGAGTAACAAAAATATCGACAACAGACTACCTTCCATAATGACTAGGCTACCATCCATTGGAGTAACAAAGATATTGAAAACATACTACCTTCCATAATGACAAGGATACAATCCATTATAGTAACAAAAATCTTTATAACAGACTTCCTTCCATAATGACAAGGCTACCATCCATTGTAATAACAAAAATCTCTACAACAGACTACCTTCCATAATGACAAGGCAACCATCCATTGGAGTAACGAAAATCACGACAACAAACTACCTTCCATAATGACAAGGCTACCATCCATTGGAATAACAAAAATCTCAACAACAGACTACCTTCCATATTGACAAGGCTACCATCCAATGGAGTAACAAAAATATCGACAACAGACTACCTTCCATAATGACAAGGCTACCATCCTTTAGAGTAACAAAAATCTCGACAACAGACTACCTTTCATAATGACAAGGCTACAATCCAATGGAGTAACAAAAATTTCAACAAGAGACTACCTTCCATAATGACAAGGCTACCATCCATTGGAGTAACAAAAATCTCGACAATAGACTACCTTCCATAATGACTAGGCTACCATCCATTAGAGTAACAAAGATATCGAAAACATACTACCTTCCATAATGACAAGGCTACCATCCATTATAGTAACAAAAATATCTACAACAAACTACCTTCCATAATGACAAGGCTATGATCCATTGGAGTAACAAAAATATCGATAACAGACTACCTTCCATAATGACAAGGCTATGATCCATTGTAGTAACAAAAATCTCAACAACAGACTATCTTCCATAATGACAAGCCTACCATCCATTGGAGTAACAAAAATCTCGACAACAGACCACCTTTAATAATGACAAGTCTACCATCCATTGGAGTTACAAATATTTGAACAACAGACTACCTTCCATAATGATAAGGCTACCATTAATTGGAGTAACAGAAATCACAACAACAAACTACCTTCCATAATGACAAGGCTACCATCCATTAGAGTAACAAAAATCGGGACAATAGACTACCTTCCATAATGACAAGGCTACCATCCATTGGAGTAACAAAAATGTCAACAAGAGACTACCTTCCATAATGAAGAGGCTACCATCCATTCGAGTAACAAAAATCTCGACAACAGACTACCTTCCATAATGACAAGGCTACCATCCATTGGAATAATAAAAATCTCGACAACATACTACCTTTCATAATGACAAAGCTATAATCCAATGGAGTAACAAAAATCTCGAGAATAGACTACCTTCCATAATGACAAGTCTACCATCTAATGGACTAACAAAAATCTAGACAACAGACTACCTTCCATAATGACTAGGCTACCATCCATTGGAGTATAAAAAATTTGGACAACATACTACCTTCCATAATGACAAGGCTACCATCCATTGGAGTAACAAAAATCTCGACAACAGACTACCTTCCATAATGACTAGGCTACCATCCATTGGAGTAACAAAGATATCGAAAACATACTACCTTCCATAATGAAAAGGATACAGTCCATTAGAGTAACAAAAATCTTTATAACAGACTTCCTTCTTTAATGACAAGGCTACCATCCATTTTAATAACAAAAATCTCTAAAACAGACTACCTTCTATAATGACAAGGCAAGCATCCATTGGAGTAACAAAAATCACGACAACAAACTACCTTCCATAATGACAAGGCTACCATCCATTGGAATAACAAAAATCTCAACAACAGACTACCTTCCATATTGACAAGGCTACCTTCTAATGGAGTAACAAAAATATCGAC
This sequence comes from Vicia faba, assembly GCA_948472305.1. Classification (NCBI taxonomy): domain Eukaryota; kingdom Viridiplantae; phylum Streptophyta; class Magnoliopsida; order Fabales; family Fabaceae; genus Vicia; species Vicia faba. Next base: position 658,930,819 of record OX451739.1, read on the forward strand.
AACAGACTACCTTCCATAATGACAAGGCTACCATCCTTTAGAGTAACAAAAATATAGACAACAGACTACCTTTCATAATGACAAGGCTACAATCCAATGGAGTAACAAAAATTTCAACAAGAGACTACCTTCCATAATGACAAGGCTACAATCCAATGGAGTTACAAAAATCTAGACAACAGACTACCTTCCATAATGACTAGGCTACCATCCATTGGAGTATAAAAAGTTTGGACAACATACTACCTTCCATAATGACAAGGCTACTGTCCATTTGAGTAAAAAAAATCTCGACAACAGACTACCTTCCATAATGACTAGGCTACCATCCATTAGAGTAACAAAGATATCGAAAACATACTACCTTAAATAAAGACAAGGATACAATCTATTATAGTAACAAAAATCTCGATAACAAACTTCCTTCCATAATGACAAGGCTACCATCCATTGTAATAACAAAAATCTCTACAACAGACTACATTCCATAATAACAAGGCTACCATCCATTGGAGTAACAAAAATCACGACAATAAACTACCTTCCATATTGACAAGGCTACCATCCATTTGAATAACAAAAATCTCGACAACAGACTACTTTCCATATTGACAAAGCTACCATCCAATGGAGTAACAAAAATATCGACAACAAACTACCTTCCATAATGACAAGGCTACAATACTTTAGAGTAACAAAAATCTGGACAACCGACTACCTTCCATAATGAGAAGGATACCATCCATTGGAGTAACAAAAATATCAACAAGAGACTACCGTCCATAAGGACAAGGCTACCATCCAATGGAGTAACAAAAATCTTGACAAAAGACTACCTTCCATAATGACTAGGCTACCATCCATTGGAGTATAAAATATTTAACAACAGACTACCTTCCATAATGACAAGGCTACCATCCATTGGAGTAACAAAATTTTTGACAACAAACTACCTTCCATAATGACATGTCTACCATCCATTGTAATAACAAAAATCTCTACAACAGACTACCTTCCATAATGACAAGGCTACGATCCATTGGAGTAACAAAAATCTCGATAATAGACTACCTTCCATAATGACAAGGCAACCATCCATTGTAGTAACAAAAATCTCAACAATAGACTACCTTCCATAATGACAAGGCTACCATCCATTGGAGTAGCAAAAATCTAGACAACAAACTGCCTTTAATAATGACAAGTCTACCATCCATTGGAGTAACAAATATTTGAACAATAGACTACCTTCCATAATGATTAGGCTACCATTAATAGGAGTAACAGAAATCACAACAACAAACTACCTTCCATAATGACAAGGCTACTATCCATTAGAGTAACAAAAAACGGGACAATAGACTACCTTCCATAATGACAAGGCTACTATCCATTGGAGTAACAAAAATGTCAACAAGAGACTACCTTCCATAATGAAGAGGCTACCATCCATTCGAGTAACAAAAATCTCGACAACAGACTACCTTCCATAATGACAAGGCTAACATCCAATGGAGTAACAAAAATATCGACAATAGACTACCTTTCATAATGACAAGGCTACCATCCTTTAGAGTAATAGAAATCGAGACAACAGACTACCTTCCATAATGACAAGGATATAATCCATTGGAGTAACAAAAATATCAAAAAGAGAATACCTTCCATAATGACAAGGCTCCTATCCAATGGAGTAACATAAATCTTGACAAAAGACTACCTTCCATAATGACTAGGCTACCATCCATTAACTTATAAAGTACTTAACAACAGACTACCTTCCATAATGACAAGGCTACCATCCATTGTAGTAACAAAAATCTCGACAATAGACTGCCTTCCATAATGACAAGGCTACCATACATTGGAGTAACAAAAATCTCGACAACAAACTACCTTCCATAATGACAAGTCCACAATCCATTGGAAGAACAAAAATCTCGACAACATACTAACTTTCATAATGACAAAGCTATAATCTAATGGAGTAACAAAAATCTCGAGAATAGACTACCTTCCATAATGACAAGTCTACCATCTAATGGAGTAACAAAAATCTTGACAATAGACTACCTTCCATAATGACTAGGCTACCATTAATTGGAGTTTAAAAAATCTCAACAACAGACTACCTTCCATAATGGCAAGGCTTCCATCCATTGGAGTAACAAAGATATCGACAATAGACTACCTTCAATAATGACAAGTCCATAATCCATTGGAATAAAAAAATCTCGACAACAGACTACCTTTCATAATGACAAGGCTACAATCTAATGGAGTAACAAAAATTTCAACAAGAGACTACCTTCCATAATGACTAGGCTACCATCCATTGGAGTATAAAAAATTTGGACATCATACTACCTTCCATAATGACAAGGCTACCATCCATTGGAGTAACAAAAATCTCGACAATAGACTTCCTTCCATAATGACTAGTCTACCATCCATTGGAGTAGCAAAGATATCGAAAACATACTACCTTCCATAATGACAAGGATACAATCCATTATAGTAACAAAAATCTTTATAACAGACTTCCTTCCATAATGACAAGGCTACCATCCATTGTAATAACAAAAATCTCTACAACAGACTACCTTACATAATGACAAGGCAACCATCCATTGGAGTAACAAAAATCACGACAACAAAGTACCTTCCATAATGACAAGGCTACCATCCATTGGAATAACAAAAATCTCAACAAAAGACTACCTTCCATATTGACAAGGCTACCATCTAAAGGAGTAACAAAAATATCGACAACAGACTACCTTCCATAATGACAAGGCTACCATCCTTTAAAGTAACAAAAATCTCGACAACAGACTACCTTTCATAATGACAAGGCTACAAACCAATGGAGTAACAAAAATCTAGACAACAGACTACCTTCCATAATGACTAGGCTACCATCCATTGGAGTATAAAAAATTTGGACAACATACTACCTTCCATAATGACAAGGCTACCATCCATTGGAGTAACAAAAATATCGACAACAGACTACCTTCCATAATGACTAGGCTACCATCCATTTGAGTAACTAAGATATCGAAAACATACTACCTTCCATAATGACAAGGATACAATCCATTATAGTAACAAAAATCTCGATAACAGACTTCCTTCCATAATGACAAGGCTACCATCCATTGTAATAACAAAAATCTCTACAACAGACTACCTTCCATAATGACAAGGCAACCATCCATTGGAGTAACAAAAATCACGACAACAAACTACCTTCCATAAGGACAAGGCTACCATCCATTGGAATAACAAAAATCTCGACAACAGACTACCTTCCATATTGACAAGGCTACTATCCAATGGAGTAAACAAAAATATCGACAACAGACTACCTTCCATAATGACAAGGCTACCATCCTTTAGAGTAACAAAAATCTGGACAACAGACTACCTTCCATAATGAGAAGTCTACCATCCATTGGAGTAACAAAAATATCAACAAGAGACTACCTTTCATAATTACAAGGCTACCATCCAATGGAGTAACAAAAATATTGATAAAAGACTACCTTCCATAATGACTAGGCTACCATCCATTGGAGTTTAAAATATTTAACAACACACTACCTTCCCTAATGACAAGGCTACCATCCATTGGAGTAACAAAAATATCGACAATAGACTGCCTTCCATAATGACAAGGCTACCATCCATAGGAGTAACAAATATTTCGACAACAAACTACCTTCCATAATGACAAGTCTACCATCCATTGTAATAACAAAAATCTCTACAACAGACTACCTTCCATAATGACAAGGCTACGATCCATTGGAGTAACAAAAATCTCGATAACAGACTACCTTCCATAATGACAAGGCTACCATCCATTGTAGTAACAAAAATCTCAACAACAGACTACCTTCCATAATGACAAGGCTACCATCCATTGGAATAACAAAAATATCGACAACAGACTACCTTCCATATTGACAAGGCTACCATCTAATGGAGTAACAAAAATGTCGACAACAAACTACCTTTCATGATGACAAGGCTACCATCCTTTAGAGTAATAGAAATCTGGACAATAGACTACCTTCCATAATGACAAGGATACAATCCATTGAAGTAACAAAAATATCAAAAAGAGAGAACCTTCCATAATGACAAGGCTCCCATCCTATGGAGTAACATAAATCTTGACAAAAGACTACCTTCCATAATGACTAGGCTACCATCCATTAACTTATAAAATATTTAACAACAGACTACCTTCCATAATGACAAGGCTACCATCCATTGTAGTAACAAAAATCTCGACAATAGACTGCCTTCCATAATGACAAGGCTACCATACATTGGAGTAACAAAAATCTCGACAACAAACTACCTTCCATAATGACAAGTCCACAATCCATTGGAAGAACAAAAATCTCGACAACATACTAACTTTCATAATGACAAAGCTATAATCTAATGGAGTAACAAAAATCTCGAGAATAGACTACCTTCCATAATGACAAGTCTACCATCTAATGGAGTAACAAAAATCTTGACAACAGACTACCTTCCATAATGACTAGGCTACCATTAATTGGAGTTTAAAAAATCTCAACAACAGACTACCTTCCATAATGGCAAGGCTTCCATCCATTGGAGTAACAAAGATATCGACAATAGACTACCTTCAATAATGACAAGTCCATAATCCATTGGAATAAAAAAATCTCGACAACAGACTACCTTTCATAATGACAAGGCTACAATCTAATGGAGTAACAAAAATTTCAACAAGAGACTACCTTCCATAATGACTAGGCTACCATCCATTGGAGTATAAAAAATTTGGACATCATACTACCTTCCATAATGACAAGGCTACCATCCATTGGAGTAACAAAAATCTCGACAATAGACTTCCTTCCATAATGACTAGGCTACCATCCATTGGAGTAGCAAAGATATCGAAAACATACTACCTTCCATAATGACAAGGATCAATCCATTATAGTAACAAAAATCTTTATAACAGACTTCCTTCCATAATGACAAGGCTACCATCCATTGTAATAACAAAAATCTCTACAACAGACTACCTTACATAATGACAAGGCAACCATCCATTGGAGTAACAAAAATCACGACAACAAATTACCTTCCATAATGACAAGGCTACCATCCATTGGAATAACAAAAATCTCAACAAAAGACTACCTTCCATATTGACAAGGCTACCATCTAAAGGAGTAACAAAAATATCGACAACAGACTACCTTCCATAATGACAAGGCTACCATCCTTTAAAGTAACAAAAATCTCGACAACAGACTACCTATCATAATGACAAGGCTACAATCCAATGGAGTAACAAAAATTTCAACAAGAGACTACCTTCCATAATGACAAGGCTACAAACCAATGGAGTAACAAAAATCTAGACAACAGACTACCTTCCATAATGACTAGGCTACCATCCATTGGAGTATAAAAAATTTGGACAACATACTACCTTCCATAATGACAAGGCTACCATCCATTGGAGTAACAAAAATATCGACAACAGACTACCTTCCATAATGACTAGGCTACCATCCATTTGAGTAACTAAGATATCGAAAACATACTACCTTCCATAATGACAAGGATACAATCCATTATAGTAACAAAAATCTCGATAACAGACTTCCTTCCATAATGACAAGGCTACCATCCATTGTAATAACAAAAATCTCTACAACAGACTACCTTCCATAATGACAAGGCAACCATCCATTGGAGTAACAAAAATCACGACAACAAACTACCTTCCATAAGGACAAGGCTACCATCCATTGGAATAACAAAAATCTCGACAACAGACTACCTTCCATATTGACAAGGCTACTATCCAATGGAGTAAACAAAAATATCGACAACAGACTACCTTCCATAATGACAAGGCTACCATCCTTTAGAGTAACAAAAATCTGGACAACAGACTACCTTCCATAATGAGAAGTCTACCATCCATTGGAGTAACAAAAATATCAACAAGAAACTACCTTTCATAATGACAAGGCTACCAACCAATGGAGTAACAAAAATATTGATAAAAGACTACCTTCCATAATGACTAGGCTACCATCCATTGGAGTTTAAAATATTTAACAACACACTACCTTCCCTAATGACAAGGCTACCATCCATTGGAGTAACAAAAATATCGACAATAGACTGCCTTCCATAATGACAAGGCTACCATCCATAGGAGTAACAAATATTTCGACAACAAACTACCTTCCATAATGACAAGTCTACCATCCATTGTAATAACAAAAATCTCTACAACAGACTACCTTCCATAATGACAAGGCTACGATCCATTGGAGTAACAAAAATCTCGATAACAGACTACCTTCCATAATGACAAGGCTACCATCCATTGTAGTAACAAAAATCTCAACAACAGACTACCTTCCATAATGACAAGGCTACCATCCATTGTAATAACAAAAATATCGACAACAGACTACCTTCCATATTGACAAGGCTACCATCTAATGGAGTAACAAAAATATCGACAACAAACTACCTTTCATGATGACAAGGCTACCATCCTTTAGAGTAATAGAAATCTGGACAATAGACTACCTTCCATAATGACAAGGATACAATCCATTGAAGTAACAAAAATATCAAAAAGAGAGAACCTTCCATAATGACAAGGCTCCCATCCTATGGAGTAACATAAATCTTGACAAAAGACTACCTTCCATAATGACTAGGCTACCATCCATTAACTTATAAAATATTTAACAACAGACTACCTTCCATAATGACAAGGCTACCAATCATTGGAGTAACAAAAATCTCGACAATAGACTGCTTTCCATAATGACAAGGCTACCATACATTGGAGTAACAAAAATCTCGATAACAAACTACCTTCCATAATGACAAGTCCACAATCCATTGGAATAACAAAAATCTCGACAACATACTACCTTTCATAATGACAAAGCTACAATCCAATGGAGTAACAAAAATATCGAGAATAGACTACCTTCCATAATGACAAGTCTACAATCTAATGGAGTAACAAAAATCTTGAAAACAGACTACCTTCCATAATGACTAGGCTACCATTAATTGGAGTATAAAAAATCTCAACAACAGACTACCTTCCATAATGACAAGGCTTCCATCCATTGGAGTAACAAAAATATCGACAATAGACTACCTTCAATAATGACAAGTCTACCATCCATTGGAGTAACAAATATTTGAACAATAGACTACCTTCCATAATGATTAGGCTACCATTAATAGGAGTAACAGAAATCACAACAACAAACTACCTTCCATAATGACAAGGCTACTATCCATTAGAGTAACAAAAAACGGGACAATAGACTACCTTCCATAATGACAAGGCTACTATCCATTGGAGTAACAAAAATGTCAACAAGAGACTACCTTCCATAATGAAGAGGCTACCATCCATTCGAGTAACAAAAATCTCGACAACAGACTACCTTCCATAATGACAAGGCTAACATCCAATGGAGTAACAAAAATATCGACAATAGACTACCTTTCATAATGACAAGGCTACCATCCTTTAGAGTAATAGAAATCGAGACAACAGACTACCTTCCATAATGACAAGGATATAATCCATTGGAGTAACAAAAATATCAAAAAGAGAATACCTTCCATAATGACAAGGCTCCTATCCAATGGAGTAACATAAATCTTGACAAAAGACTACCTTCCATAATGACTAGGCTACCATCCATTAACTTATAAAATACTTAACAACAGACTACCTTCCATAATGACAAGGCTACCATCCATTGTAGTAACAAAAATCTCGACAATAGACTGCCTTCCATAATGACAAGGCTACCATACATTGGAGTAACAAAAATCTCGACAACAAACTACCTTCCATAATGACAAGTCCACAATCCATTGGAAGAACAAAAATCTCGACAACATACTAACTTTCATAATGACAAAGCTATAATCTAATGGAGTAACAAAAATCTCGAGAATAGACTACCTTCCATAATGACAAGTCTACCATCTAATGGAGTAACAAAAATCTTGACAACAGACTACCTTCCATAATGACTAGGCTACCATTAATTGGAGTTTAAAAAATCTCAACAACAGACTACCTTCCATAATGGCAAGGCTTCCATCCATTGGAGTAACAAAGATATCGACAATAGACTACCTTCAATAATGACAAGTCCATAATCCATTGGAATAAAAAAATCTCGACAACAGACTACCTTTCATAATGACAAGGCTACAATCTAATGGAGTAACAAAAATTTCAACAAGAGACTACCTTCCATAATGACTAGGCTACCATCCATTGGAGTATAAAAAATTTGGACATCATTCTACCTTCCATAATGACAAGGCTACCATCCATTGGAGTAACAAAAATCTCGACAATAGACTTCCTTCCATAATGACTAGGCTACCATCCATTGGAGTAGCAAAGATATCGAAAACATACTACCTTCCATAATGACAAGGATACAATCCATTATAGTAACAAAAATCTTTATAACAGACTTTCTTCCATAATGACAAGGCTACCATCCATTGTAATAACAAAAATCTCTACAACAGACTACCTTACATAATGACAAGGCAACCATCCATTGGAGTAACAAAAATCACGACAACAAAGTACCTTCCATAATGACAAGGCTACCATCCATTGGAATAACAAAAATCTCAACAAAAGACTACCTTCCATATTGACAAGGCTACCATCTAAAGGAGTAACAAAAATATCGACAACAGACTACCTTCCATAATGACAAGGCTACCATCCTTTAAAGTAACAAAAATCTCGACAACAGACTACCTTTCATAATGACAAGGCTACAATCCAATGGAGTAACAAAAATTTCAACAAGAGACTACCTTCCATAATGACAAGGCTACAAACCAATGGAGTAACAAAAATCTAGACAACAGACTACCTTCCATAATGACTAGGCTACCATCCATTGGAGTATAAAAAATTTGGACAACATACTACCTTCCATAATGACAAGGCTACCATCCATTGGAGTAACAAAAATATCGACAACAGACTACCTTCCATAATGACTAGGCTACCATCCATTTGAGTAACTAAGATATCGAAAACATACTACCTTCCATAATGACAAGGATATAATCCATTATAGTAACAAAAATCTCGATAACAGACTTCCTTCCATAATGACAAGGCTACCATCCATTGTAATAACAAAAATCTCTACAACAGACTACCTTCCATAATGACAAGGCAACCATCCATTGGAGTAACAAAAATCACGACAACAAACTACCTTCCATAAGGACAAGGCTACCATCCATTGGAATAACAAAAATCTCGACAACAGACTACCTTCCATATTGACAAGGCTACTATCCAATGGAGTAAACAAAAATATCGACAACAGACTACCTTCCATAATGACAAGGCTACCATCCTTTAGAGTAACAAAAATCTGGACAACAGACTACCTTCCATAATGAGAAGTCTACCATCCATTGGAGTAACAAAAATATCAACAAGAGACTACCTTTCATAATGACAAGGCTACCATCCAATGGAGTAACAAAAATATTGATAAAAGACTACCTTCCATAATGACTAGGCTACCATCCATTGGAGTTTAAAATATTTAACAACACACTACCTTCCCTAATGACAAGGCTACCATCCATTGGAGTAACAAAAATATCGACAATAGACTGCCTTCCATAATGACAAGGCTACCATCCATAGGAGTAACAAATATTTCGACAACAAACTACCTTCCATAATGACAAGTCTACCATCCATTGTAATAACAAAAATCTCTACAACAGACTACCTTCCATAATGACAAGGCTACGATCCATTGGAGTAACAAAAATCTCGATAACAGACTACCTTCCATAATGACAAGGCTACCATCCATTGTAGTAACAAAAATCTCAACAACAGACTACCTTCCATAATGACAAGGCTACCATCCATTGGAATAACAAAAATATCGACAACAGACTACCTTCCATAATGACAAGGCTACCATCCTTTAGAGTAATAGAAATCTGGACAATAGACTACCTTCCATAATGACAAGGATACAATCCATTGGAGTAACAAAAATATCAAAAAGAGAGAACCTTCCATAATGACAAGGCTCCCATCCTATGGAGTAACATAAATCTTGACAAAAGACTACCTTCCATAATGACTAGGCTACCATCCATTAACTTATAAAATATTTAACAACAGACTACCTTCCATAATGACAAGGCTACCATCCATTGGAGTAACAAAAATCTCGACAATAGACTGCTTTCCATAATGACAAGGCTACCATACATTGGAGTAACAAAAATCTCGATAACAAACTACCTTCCATAATGACAAGTCCACAATCCATTGGAATAACAAAAATCTCGACAACATACTACCTTTCATAATGACAAAGCTACAATCCAATGGAGTAACAAAAATATCGAGAATAGACTACCTTCCATAATGACAAGTCTACAATCTAATGGAGTAACAAAAATCTTGAAAACAGACTACCTTCCATAATGACTAGGCTACCATTAATTGGAGTATAAAAAATCTCAACAACAGACTACCTTCCATAATGACAAGGCTTCCATCCATTGGAGTAACAAAAATATCGACAATAGACTACCTTCAATAATGACAAGTCCATAATCCATTGGAATAACAAAAATCTCGACAACAGACTACCTTTCAGAATGACAAGGCTACAATCCAATGGAGTAACAAAATTTTCAACAAGATACTACCTTCCATAATGACATGGCTACAATCCAATGGAGTAACAAAAATCTAGACAACAGACTACCTTCCATAATGACTAGGCTACCATCCATTGGAGTATAAAAAATTTGGACAACATACTACCTTCCATAATGACAAGGCTACCATCCATTGGAGTAACAAAAATCTCGACAACAGACTACCTTCCATAATGACTAGGCTACCATCCATTGGAGTACCAAAGATATCGAAAACATACTACCTTCCATAATGACAAGGATACAATCCATTATAGTAACAAAAATCTTTATAACAGACTTCCTTCCATAATGACAAGGCTACCTTCCATTGTAATAACAAAAATCTCTACAACAGACTACCTTCCATAATGACAAGGCAACCATCCATTGGAGTAACAAAAATCACGACAACAAAGTACCTTCCATAATGACAAGGCTACCATCCATTTGAATAACAAAAATCTCGATAAAAGACTACCTTCCATATTGACAAGGCTACCATCCAATGGAGTAACAAAAATATCGACGACAGACTCCCTTCCATAATGACAAGGCTACCATCCTTTAGAGTAACAAAAATCTCGACAACAGACTACCTTCCATAATGACAAGGCTACAATCCAATGGAGTTACAAAAATTTCAACAAGAGACTACCTTCCATAATGACAAGGCTACAATCCAATGGAGTAACAAAAATCTAGACAACAAACTCCTTCCATAATGACTAGGCTACCATCCATTGGAGTAACAAAAATATCAACAAGAGACTACCTTCCATAATGACAAGGCTACCATCCAATGGAGTAACAAAAATATTGATAAAAGATTACCTTCCATAATGACTAGGCTACCATCCATTGGAGTATAAACTATTTAACAACAGACTACCTTCCCTAATGACAAGGATACCATCCATTGGAGTAACAAAAATATCGACAATAGACTGCCTTCCATAATGACAAGGCTACCATCCATAGGAGTAACAAAAATTTCGACAACAAACTACCTTCCATAATGACAAGTCTACCATCCCTTGTAATAACAAAAATCTCTACAACAGACTACCTTCCATAATGAGAAGGCTACAATCCATTGGAGTAACAAAAATCTCGATAACAGACTACCTTCCATAATGACAAGGCTACCATCCATTGTAGTAACAAAAATCTCAACAACAGAATACCATCCATTGGAGTAACAAAAATCTCGACAACAGACAACCTTTAATAATGACAAGTCTACCATCCATTGGAGTAACAAATATTTGAACAACAGACTACCTTCCATAATGATAAGGCTACCATTAATTGGAGTAACAGAAATCACAACAACAAACTACCTTCCATAATGACAAGGCTACCATCCATTAGAGTACTAAAAATCGGGACAATAGACTACCTTCCATAATGACAAGGCTACCATCCTTTAGAGTAATAAAAATCTGGACAACAAGCTACCTTCCATAATGACAAGGATACAATCTATTGGAGTAACAAAAATATCAACAAGAGACTACCTTCCATAATGACAAGGCTCCCATCCAATGGAGTAACAAAAATCTTGACAAAAGACTACCTTCCATAATGACTAGGCTACCATCCATTGGAGTGTAAAATATTTAACAACAGACTACCTTCCATAATGACAAGGCTACCATCCATTGGAGTAACAAAAATCTCGAAAATAGACTGCCTTCCATAATGACAAGGCTACCATCCATTGGAGTAACAAAAATCTCGACAACAAACTACCTTCCATAATGACAAGTCCCCAATCCATCAGAATAACAAAAATCTCGACAACATACTACCTTTCATAATGACAAAGCTACAACCCATTGGAGTAACAAAAATCTCGAGAATAGACTACCTTCCAAATGACAAGTCTACCATCCAATGGAGTAACAACAATCTTGACAATAGAATACCATCCATAATGACTAGGCTACCATCCATTAGAGTATAAAAAATCTCAACAACAGACTACCTTCCATAATAACAAGGATACCATCCATTAGAGTAACAAAAATCGGGACAACAGACTACCTTCCATAATGACAAGTCTACCATCCATTGGAGTAACAAAAATGTCAACAAGAGACTACCTTCCATAATGACAAGGATACTATCCATTGGAGTAACAAAAATCTCGACAATAGACTACCTTCCATAATGACAAGGCTACCATCCTTTAGAGTAACAAAAATATGGACAACAGACTACCTTCCATAATGAGAAGGCTACCATCCATTGGAGTAACAAAAATATCAACAAGAGACTACCTTCCATAATGACAAGGCTACCATCCATTGGAGTAACAAAAATCTTGACAATAGACTGCCTTCCATAATGACAAGGCTACCATCCATTGGAGTAACAAAATTTCGACAATAAACTACCTTCCATAATGACAAGGTTACCATCCATTGGAGTGTGAAATATTTAACAACAGACTACCTTCTATATTGACAAGGCTACCATCCATTGGAGTAACAAAAATCTCGAAAATAGACTGCCTTCCATAATAACAAGGCTACCATCCATTGGAGTAACAAAAATCTTGACAACAAACTACCTTCCATAATGACAAGTCCCCAATCCATCGGAATAACAAAAATCTCGACAACGTACTACCTTTCATAATGACAAATCTACAACCCATTGGAGTAACAAAAATCTCGAGAATAGACTACCTTCCATAATGACAAGTCTACCATCCAATGGAGTAACAAAAATCTTGACAACAAACTACCTTCCATAATGACTAGGCTACCATCCATTGGAGTATAAAAAATCTCAACAACAGACTACCTTCCATAATGACAAGGCTACCATCCATTAGAGTAACAAAAATCGAGACAACAGACTACCTTCCATATTGACAAGGCTACCATCCATTGGAATAACAAAAATATCGACAACAGACTACCTTCCATATTTTCAAGGCTACCAACCAATGGAGTAACAAAAATATCAACAACAAACTACCTTCCATAATTACAAGGCTACCATCCTTTAGAGTAACAAAAATATGGACAACAGACTACCTTCCATAATGACAAGGATACAATCCATTGGAGTGACAAAAATATCAACAAGACACTACCTTCTATAATGACAAGGCTCCCATCCAATGGAGTAACAAAAATCTTGACAAAAGACTACCTTCCATAATGACTAGGCTACCATCCATTTGAGTATAAAATATTTAACAACAGACTACGTTCCATAATGACAAGGCTACCATCCATTGGAGTAACAAAAATCTTGAAAATAGACTGCCTTCCACAATGACAAGGCTACCATCCATTAGAGTAACAAAAATCTCAACAACAAACTACCTTCCATAATGACAAGTCCACAATCCATTGGAATAACAAAAACCTCGACAATATACTACCTTTCATAATGACAAAGCTACAATCCAATGGAGTAACAAAAATCTTGAGAATAGACTACCTTCCATAAGGACAAGTCTACTATTCAATGGAGTAACAAAAATCTTGACAATAGACTACCTTCCATAATGACTAGGCTACCATCCATTAGAGTATAAAAATCTCAACAACTAGACTACCTTCCATAATGACAAGGCTACCATCCATTGGAATAACAAAATATCGACAACAGACTACCTTTCATATTTACAAGGCTACCATCCAACGGAGTAACAAAAATATTGACATATGACTACCTTCCATAATGACAAGGCTACCATCCTTTAGAGTAATAAAAATTTGGACAACAGTCTACCTTCCATAATGACAAGGATACAATCCATTGGAGTAACAAAAATATCAACAAGAGACTACCTTCCATAATGACAAGGCTCCCATCCAATGGAGTAACAAAAATCTTGACAAAAGACTACCATCCATAATGACTAGGCTACCATCCATTGGAGTGTAAAATATTTAACAATAGACTACCTTCCATAATGACAAGGCTACCATCCATTGGAGTAACAAAAATCTCGACAACAAACTACCTTCCATAACGACAAGTCCCCACTCCATCGGAATAACAAAAATCTCGACAACATACTACCTTTCATAATGACAAAGCTACAACCCATTGGAGTAACAAAAATCTCGAGAATAGACTACCTTCCATAATGACAAGTCTTCCATCCAATGGAGTAACAAAAATCTTGACAACAGAATACCTTCCATAATGACTAGGCTACCATCCAATGGAGTATAAAAAATCTCAACAACAGACTACCTTCCATAATGACAAGGCTACCATCCATTAGAGTAACAAAAATCGGGACAACAGACTACCTTCCATAATGAGAAGTCTACCATCCATTGGAGTAACAAAAATGTCAACAAGAGACTACCTTCCATAATGACAAGGATACTATCCATTGGAGTAACAAAAATCTCGACAACAGACTACCTTCCATAATGAGAAGGCTACCATCCTTTAGAGTAACAAATATATGGACAACAGACTACCTTCCATAAAGAGAAGGCTACCATCCATTGGAGTAACACAAATATCAACAAGAGACTACCTTCCATAATGATAAGGCTACCTTCTAATGGAGTAACAAAAATCTTGACAAAAGACTACCTTCCATAATGACTAGGCTACCATCCATTGGAGTATAAAATTTTTAACAACAGACTACCTTCCCTAATGACAAGGCTACCATCCATTGGAGTAACAAAAATCTTGACAATAGACTGCCTTCCATAATGACAAGGCTACCATCCATTGGAGTAACAAAAATTTCGACAACAAACTACCTTCCATAATGACAAGTCTACCATCCATTGTAATAACAAAAATCTCTACAACAGACTACCTTCAATAATGACAAGGCTACGATCCATTGGAGTAACAAAAATCTCGATAACAGACTACCTTCCATAATGACAAGGCTACCATCCATTGTAGTAACAAAAATTTCAACAATTGACTACCTTCCATAATGACAAGGCTACCATCCATTGGAGTAACAAAAATCTCGACAACAAACCAACTTTAATAATGACAAGTCTACCATCCATTGGAGTAACAAATATTTGAACAATAGACTACCTTCCATAATGACAAGGCTACCATCCATTAGAGTAACAAAAATCGGGACAACAAACTACCTTCCATAATGACAAGTCTACCATCCATTGGAGTAACAAAAATGTCAACAAGAGACTACCTTCTATAATGACAAGGATACTATCCATTGGAGTAACAAAAATCTCGACAACAGACTAACTTCCATAATGACAAGGCTACCAGCCTTTAGAGTAACAAAAATATGGACAACAGACTACCTTCCATAATGAGAAGGCTACCATCCATTGGAGTAACAAAAATATCAACAAGAGACTACCTTCCATAATGACAAGGCTACCATCTAATGGAGTAACAAAAATCTTGACAAAAGACTACCTTCCATAATGACTAGGCTACCATCCATTGGAGTATAAAATATTTAACAACATAATACCTTCCCTAATGACAAGGATACCATCCATTGGAGTACCAAAAATCTTGACAATAGACTGCCTTCCATAATGACAAGGCTACCATCCATTGGAGTAACAAAAATTTCGACAACAAACTACCTTCCATAATGATAAGTCTACCATCCATTGTAATAACAAAAATCTCTACAACTGACTACCTTCCATAATGACAAGGCTACGATCCATTGGAGTAACAAAAATCTCGATAACAGACTACCTTCCATAATGAGAAGGCTACCATCCATTGTAGTAACAAAAATTTAAACAACTGACTACCTTCCATAATGACAAGGCTACCATCCATTAGAGTAACAAAAATCTCGACAACAAACCACCTTTAATAATGATAAGTCTACCATCCATTGGAGTAACAAATATTTGAACAATAGACTACCTTCCATAATGACAAGGCTACCATCCATTGGAGTAACAAAAATGTCAACAAGAGACTACCTTCCATAATGAAGAGGCTACCATCCATTCGAGTAACAAAAATCTCGACAACAGACTACCTTCCATAATGACAAGGCTACCATCCATTGGAATAACAAAATATCGACAGTAGACTACCTTCCATATTGACAAGGCATCCATCCAATGGAGTAACAAAAATATGGACAACAGACTACCTTCCATAATGACAAGGCTACCATTCTTTAGAGTAAAAAAAATTGTGACAACAGGCTACCTTCCATAGTGACAAGGATACAATCCATTGGAGTAACAAAAATTTCAACAACAGACTACCTTCCATAATGACAAGGCTCTCATCCAGTGGAGTAACAAAAATCTTGACAAAAGACTACCTTCCATAATGACTAGGCTACCATCCATTGGAGTGTGAAATATTTAACAACAGACTACCTTCCATAATGACAAGGCTACCATCCATTGGAGTAACAAAAATCTCGACAACAAACTACCTTCCATAACGACAAGTCCCCACTCCATCGGAATAACAAAAATCTCGACAACATACTACCTTTCATAATGACAAAGCTACAACCCATCGGAGTAACAAAAATCTCGAGAACATACTACCTTTCATAATGACAAAGCTACAACCCATTGGAGTAACAAAAATCTCGAGAATAGACTACCTTCCATAAAGATAAGTCTACCATCCAATGGAGTAACAAAAATCTTGAAAACAGACTACCTTCCATAATGACTAGGCTACCATCCATTGGAGTAACAAAAATCGGGACAATAGACTACCTTCCATAATGACAAGGCTACCATCCATTGGAGTAACAAAAATGTCAACAAGAGACTACCTTCCATAATTACAAGGATACCATCCATTGGAGTAACAAAAATCTCGACAACAGACTACCTTCCATAATGACAAGTCTACCATCCATTGTAATAACAAAAATCTCTACAACAGACTACCTTCCATAATGACAATGCTACGATCCATTGGAGTAACAAAAATCCCGATAACAGACTACCTTCCATAATGACAAGGCTACCATCCATTGTAGTAACAAAAATTTCAACAATTGACTACCTTCCATAATGACAAGGCTACCATCCATTGGAGTAACAAAAATCTCGACAACAAACCACCTTTAATAATGACAAGTCTACCATCCATTGGAGTGACAAATATTTGAACAATGGACTACCTTCCATAATGACAAAGCTACCATCCATTAGAGTAACAAAAATCGAGACAACAGACTACCTTCCATAATGACAAGTCTACCATCCATTGGAGTAACAAAAATGTCAACAAGAGACTACCTTCTATAATGACAAGGATACTATCCATTGGAGTAAAAAAAATCTCGACAATAGACTACCTTCCATAATGACAAGGCTACCAGCCTTTAGAGTAACAAAAATATGGACAACAGACTACCTTCCATAATGAGAAGGCTACCATCCATTGGAGTAACAAAAATATCAACAAGAGACTACCTTCCATAATGACAAGGCTACCATCTAATGGAGTAACAAAAATCTTGACAAAAGACTACCTTCCATAATGACTAGGCTACCATCCATTGGAGTATAAAATATTTAACAACATAATACCTTCCCTAATGACAAGGATACCATCCATTGGAGTAACAAAAATCTTGACAATAGACTGCCTTCCATAATAACAAGGCTACCATCCATTGGAGTAACAAAAATTTCGACAACAAACTACCTTCCATAATGACAAGTCTACCATCCATTGTAATAACAAAAATTTCTACAACAGCCTACCTACCATAATGACAAGGCTACGATCCATTGGAGTAACAAAAATCTCGATAACAGACTACCTTCCATAATGACAAGGCTATCATCCATTGTATTAACAAAAATTTCAACAACTGACTACCTTCCATAATGACAAGGCTACCATCCATTGGAGTAACAAAAATCTCGACAACAAACCACCTTTAATAATGACAAGTCTACCATCCATTGGAGTAACAAATATTTGAACAATAAACTACCTTCCATAATGACAAGGCTACCATTCATTGGAGTAACAAAAATGTCAACAAGAGACTACTTTCCATAATGAAGAGGCTACCATTCTTTAGAGTAATAAAAATCTGGACAACAGGCTACCTTCCATAATGAGAAGGCTACCATCCATTGGACTAACAAAAATATCAACAAGAGACTACCTTCCATAAAGACAAGGCTACCATCTAATGGAGTAACAAAAATCTTGACAAAAGACTACCTTCCATAATGACTAGGCTACCATCCATTGGAGTATAAAATATTTAACAACAGACTACATTCCCTAATGACAAGGCAACCATCCATTGGAGTAACAAAAATCTTGACAATAGACTGCCTTCCATAATGACTAGGCTACCATCCATTGGAGTGTGAAATATTTAACAACAGACTACCTTCCATAATGACAAGGCTACCATCCATTGGAGTAACAAAAATCTCGAAAAAAGACTGCCTTCCATAATGACAAGGCTACCATCCATTGGTGTAACAAAAATCTCGACAACAAACTACCTTCCATAATGACAAGTCCCCAATCCATCGGAATAACAAAGATCTCGACAACATACTACCTTTCATAATGACAAAGCTACAACCCATTGGAGTAACAAAAATCGCGAGAATAGACTACCTTCCATAATGACAAGTCTACCATCCAATGGAGTAACAAAAATCTTGAAAACAGACTACCTTCCATAATGACTAGGCTACCATCCATTGGAGTATAAAAAATCTCAACAACAGACTACCTTCCATAATGACAAGGCTACCATCCATTAGAGTAACAAAAATCGGGACAATAGACTACCTTCCATAGTGACAAGGCTACCATCCATTGGAGTAACAAAAATGTCAACAAGAGACTACCTTCCATAATTACAAGGATACCATCCATTGGAGTAACAAAAATCTCGACAACAGACTACCTTCCATAATGACAAGTCTACCATCCATTGTAATAACAAAAATCTCTACAACAGACTACCTTCCATAATGACAATGCTACGATCCATTGGAGTAACAAAAATCTCGATAACAGACTACCTTCCATAATGACAAGGCTACCATCCATTGTAGTAACAAAAATTTCAACAATTGACTACCTTCCATAATGACAAGGCTACCATCCATTGGAGTAACAAAAATCTCGACAACAAACCACCTTTAATAATGACAAGTCTACCATCCATTGGAGTGACAAATATTTGAACAATAGACTACCTTCCATAATGACAAAGCTACCATCCATTAGAGTAACAAAAATCGAGACAACAGACTACCTTCCATAATGACAAGTCTACCATCCATTGGAGTAACAAAAATGTCAACAAGAGACTACCTTCTATAATGACAAGGATACTATCCATTGGAGTAAAAAAAATCTCGACAACAGACTACCTTCCATAATGACAAGGCTACCAGCCTTTAGAGTAACAAAAATATGGACAACAGACTACCTTCCATAATGAGAAGGCTACCATCCATTGGAGTAACAAAAATATCAACAAGAGACTACCTTCCATAATGACAAGGCTACCATCTAATGGAGTGACAAAAATCTTGACAAAAGACTACCTTCCATAATGACTAGGCTACCATCCATTGAAGTATAAAATATTTAACAACATAATACCTTCCCTAATGACAAGGATACCATCCATTGGAGTAACAAAAATCTTGACAATAGACTGCCTTCCATAATAACAAGGCTACCATCCATTGGAGTAACAAAAATTTCGACAACAAACTACCTTCCATAATGACAAGTCTACCATCCATTGAAATAACAAAAATTTCTACAACAGCCTACCTACCATAATGACAAGGCTACGATCCATTGGAGTAACAAAAATCTCGATAACAGACTACCTTCCATAATGACAAGGCTACCATCCATTGTATTAACAAAAATTTCAACAACTGACTACCTTCCATAATGACAAGGCTACCATCCATTGGAGTAACAAAAATCTCGACAACAAACCACCTTTAATAATGACAAGTCTACCATCCATTGGAGTAACAAATATTTGAACAATAAACTACCTTCCATAATGACAAGGCTACCATCCATTGGAGTAACAAAAATGTCAACAAGAGACTACCTTCCATAATGAAGAGGCTACCATTCTTTAGAGTAATAAAAATCTGGACAACAGGCTACCTTCCATAATGAGAAGGCTACCATCCATTGGACTAACAAAAATATCAACAAGAGACTACCTTCCTTAAAGACAAGGCTACCATCTAATGGAGTAACAAAAATCTTGACAAAAGACTACCTTCCATAATGACTAGGCTACCATCCATTGGAGTATAAAATATTTAACAACAGACTACATTCCCTAATGACAAGGCAACCATCCATTGGAGTAACAAAAATCTTGACAATAGACTGCCTTCCATAATGACAAGGCTACCATACATTGGAGTAACAAAAATTTCGATAACAAACTACCTTCCATAATGACAAGTCTACCATCCATTGTAATAACAAAAATCTCTACAACAGACTACCTTCCATAATGACAAGGCTACGATCCATTGGAGTAACAAAAATCTCGATAACAGACTACCTTCCATAATGACAAGGCTACCATCCATTGTAGTAACAAAAATTTCAACAACTGACTACCTTCCATAATGACAAGGCTACCATCCATTGGAGTAACTAAAATCTCGACAACAAACCACCTTTAATAACGACAAGTCTACCATCCATTGGAGTAACAAATATTTGAACAATAGACTACCTTCCATAATGACAAGGCTAATATCCATTAGAGTAACAAAAATCGGGACAACAGACTACCTTCCATAATGACAAGTCTACCATCCATTGGAGTAACAAAAATGTCAACAAGAGACTACCTTCCATAATGACAAGGATACTATCCATTGGAGTAACAAAAATCTCGACAACAGACTACCTTCCATAATGACAAAGCTACCATCCTTTAGAGTAACAAAAATATGGACGATAGACTACCTTCCATAATGAGAAGGCTACCATCCATTGGAGTAACAAAAATATCAACAAGAGACTACCTTCCATAATGACAAGGCTACTATCTAATGGAGTAACAAAAATCTTGACAAAAGACTACCTTCCATAATGACTAGGCTACCATCCATTGGAGTATAAAATATTTAAGAACAGACTACCTTCCCTAATGACAAGGCTACCATCCATTGGAGTAACAAAAATCTTGAAAATAGACTTCCTTCCATAATGACAAGGCTACCATCCATTGGAGTAACAAAAATCTCAACAACAAACTACCTTCCATAATGACAAGTCCATAATCCATTGGAATCACAAAAATCTCGACAATATACTACCTTTCATAATGACAAAGCTACAATCCAATGGAGTAACAAAAATCTCGAGAATAGACTACCTTCCATAATGACAAGTCTACCATCCAATGGAGTAACAAAAATCTTGACAATAGACTACCTTCTATAATGACTAGGCTACCATCCATTGGAGTATAAAAATCTCAACAACAGACTACCTTCCATAATGACAAGGCTACCATCCATTAGAGTAACAAAATTCGGGACAACAGACTACCTTCCATAATGACAAGTCTACCATCCATTGGAGTAACAAAAATGTCAACAAGAGACTACCTTCTATAATGACAAGGATACTATCCATTGGAGTAACAAAAATCTCGACAACAGACTACCTTCCATAATGACAAGGCTACCATCCTTTGGACTAACAAAAATATCAACAAGAGACTCCCTTCCATAATGACAAGGCTACCATCTAATGGAGTAACATAAATCTTGACAAAAGACTACCTTCCATAATGACTAGGCTACCATCCATTGGAGTATAAAATATTTAACAATAGACTACCTTCCCTAATGACAAGGCTACCATCCATTGGAGTAACAAAAATCTTGACAATAGACTGCCTTCCATAATGACAAGGCTACCATCCATTGGAGTAACAAAAAGTTTGACAACAAACTACGTTCCATAATGACAAGTCTACCATGCATTGTAATAACAAAAATCTCTACAACAAACTACCTTCCATAATGACAAGGCTACGATCCATTGGAGTAACAAAAATCTCGATAACATACTACCTTCCATAATGACAAGGCTACCATCCATTGTAGTAACAAAAATTTCAACAACTGACTACCTTCCATAATGACAAGGCTACCATCCATTGGAGTAACAAAAATCTCGACAACAAACCACCTTTAATAATGACAAGTCTACCATCCATTGGAGTAACAAATATTTGAACAATAGACTACCTTCAATAATGACAAGGCTACAATCCATTGGAGTAACAACAATGTCAACAAGAGACTATCTTCCATAATGAAGAGGCTACCATCCATTCGAGTAACAAAAATCTCGACAACAGACTACCTTCCATAATGACAAGGATACCATCCATTGGAATAACAAAATATCGACAACAGACTACCTTCCATATTGACAAGGCTACCATCCAATGGAGTAACAAAAATATCGACAACAGACTACCTTCCATAATGACAAGGCTACCATCCTTTAGAGTAATAAAAATATGGACAACAGGCTACCTTCCATAATGTCAAGGATACAATCCATTTGAGTAACAAAAATATCAACAACAAACTACCTTCCATAATGACAAGGCTCCCATCCAATGGAGTAACAAAAATCTTGACAAAAGACTACCTTCCATAATGACTAGGCTACCATCCATTGGAGTGTGAAATATTTAACAACAGACTACCTTCCATAATTACAAGGCTACCATCCATTGGAGTAACAAAAATCTCGAAAATAGACTGCCTTCCATAATGAAAAGGCTACCATCCATTGGAGTAACAAAAATCTCAACAACAAACTACCTTCCATAATGACAAGTCCATAATCCATTGGAATAACAAAAATCTCGACAATATACTACCTTTTATAATGACAAAGCTACAATCCAATGGAGTAACAAAAATCTCGAGAATAGACTACCTTCTATAATGACAAGTCTACCATCTAATGGAGAAACAAAAATCTTGACAATAGACTACCTTCCATAATGACTAGGCTACCATCCATTGGAGTATAAAAATCTCAACAACAGACTACCTTCCATAATGACAAGGCTACCATCCATTGGAGTAACAAAAATATGGACAATAGACTACCTTCCATAATGACAAGTCTGTAATCCATTGGAATAACAAAAATATCAACAACAGACTACCTTTCATATTGACAAGGCTAAAATCCAATGTAGTAACAAAACTTTCAACAAGAGATTACCTTCCATAATGACAAGGCTACAATCCAATGGAGTAACAAAAATCTAGACAAAAGACTACCTTCCATAATGATTAAGCTACCATCCATTGGAGTAACAAAAATCTCGACAATAGACTACCTTCCATAATGACTAGGCTACCATCCATTGGAGTAACAAAGATATCGACAACATACTACCTTAAATAATGACAAGAATACAATCCATTATAGTAACAGAAATCTCGATAACAGACTTACTTCCATAATGACAAGGCTACCATCCATTGTAATAACAAAAATCTCTACAACAGACTACCTTCCATAATGACAAGGCTACCATCCTTTAGAGTAAATAAAATCTGGACAACATACTACCTTCCATAATGAGAAGGCTACCATCCATTGGAGTAACAAAAATATCAACAAGAGACTACCTTCCATAATGACAAGGCTACCATCCAATGGAGTAACAAAAATCTCGACAATAGACTGCCTTCCATAATTACAAGGCTACCATCCATTAGAGTAACAAAAATTTCGACAACAAACTACCTTCCATAATGACAAGTCTACGATCCATTGGAGTAACAAAAATCTCGATAACAGACTACCTTCCATAATGACAAGGCTACCATCCAATGGAGTAACAAATATCTAAACAACAGACTACCTTCCATAATGATAAGGCTACCATTAATTGGAGTAACAGAAATCACAACAGACTACCTTCCATAATGTCAAGGCTACCATCCATTAGAGTAACAAAATTCGGGAGAACAGACTACCTTCCATAATGACAAGGCTACCGTCCATTGGAGTAACAAAAATGTCAACAAGAGACTATCTTCCATAATGACAAGGCTACCATCCATTGGAGTAACCAAAATCTCGACAATAGACTAACTTCCATAATGACAATGCTATCATCCATTTGAATAACAAAAATATCGAAAACAGACTACCTTCCATATTGACATGGCTACCATCCAATGGAGTAACAAAAATATCGACAACAGACTACCTTCGATAATGACAAGGCTACCATCCTTTTGAGTAACAAAAATCTGGACAACAGACTACCTTCCATAATGACAAGGCCATAATCCATTGGAGTAACAAAAATATCAACAAGAGACTACCTTCCATAATGACAAGGCTACCATCTAATAGAGTAACAAAAATCTTGACAAAAGACTACCTTCCATAATGACTAGGCTACCATCCATTGGAGTATCAAAAATTTCGACAACAGACAACCTTTAATAATGACAAGTCTACCATCCATTGCAGTAACAAATATCTAAACAACAGACTACCTTCCATAATGATAAGGCTACCATTAATTGGAGTAACAGAAATCACAACAACATACTACTTTCCATAATGACTAGGCTACCATCCATTAGAGTAACAAAATTCGGGACAACAAACTACCTTCCATAATGACAAGGCTACCGTCCATTGGAGTAACAAAAATGTCAACAAGAGACTACCTTCCATAATGACAAGGCTACCATCCATTGGAGTAACAAAAATCTCGACAACAGATTAACTTCCATAATGACAAGGCTATCATCCATTGGAATAACAAAAATATCGAAAACAGACTACCTTCCATATTGACATAGCTACCATCCAATGGAGTAACAAAAATATCGACAACAGACTACCTTCCATAATGACAAGGCTACCATCCTTTAGAGTAACAAAAATCTGGACAACGGACTACCTTTCATAATGACAAGGCTATAATCCATTGGAGTAACAAAAATATCAACAAGAGACTACCTTCCATAATGACAAGGCTACCATCCAATAGAGTAACAAAAATCTTGACAAAAGACTACCTTCCATAATGACTAGGCTACCATCCATTGGAGTATAAAATATTTAACAACAGACTACCTTCCCTAATGACAAGGCTACCATCCATTGGAGTAACAAAAATCTCGACAATAGACTGCCTTCCATAATGACAAGGCTACCATCCATTGGAGTAACAAAAATCTCGACAACAAACTACCTTCCATAATGACAAGGCTACCATCCTTTAGAGTTACAAAATTATGGACAACAGACTACCTTCCATAATGACAAGGCTACCATCCATTGGAGTAACAAAAATGTCAACAAGAGACTACCTTCCATAATGACAAGGCTACCATCCATTGGAGTAACAAAAATCATGACAAAAGACTACCTTCCATAATGACTAGGCTACCATCCATTGGAGTAACAAAAATCTGGACAATCGACTGACTTCCATAATGACAAGGCTACCATCCATTGGAGTAACAAAAATCTCAACAACAAACTACCTTCCATAATGACAAGTCCACAATCCATTGGAATAACAAAAATCTCGACAACATACCACCTTTCATAATGACAAAGCTACAATCCAATGGAGTAACAAAAATCTCGAGAATAGACTACCTTCCATAATGACAAGTCTACCATCCAATGGAGTAACAAAAATATTGACAATAGACTACCTTCCATAATGAATAGGCTACCATCCATTTTAGTATAAAAAATCTCAACAACAGACTACCTTCCATAATGACAAGGCTACCATCCTTTGGAGTAACAAAAATATCGACAATAGACTACCTTCCATAATGACAAGTCCATAATCCATTGGAATAACAAAAATATCGACAACAAACTACCTTTCATAAAGACAAGTCTACAATCCAATGGAGTAACAAAACTTTCAACAAGAGACTACCTTCAATAATGACAAGGCTACAAACCAATGGAGTAACAAAAATCTAGACAACGGACTACCTTCCATAACGACTAGGCTACCATCCATTGGAGTAACAAAAATCTCGACAACAGACTACCTTCCATAATGACTAGGCTACCATCCATTGGAGTAACAAAGATATCGACAACATACCACCATTCTTAATGACAAGGATACAATCTATTATAATAAAAAAAATCTCGATAACAGACTTCCTTCCACAATGACACGGCTACCATCCATTGTAATAACAAAAATCTCTATAATAGACTACATTCCATAATGAGAAGGCTACCATCCATTGGAGTAACAAAAATCACGACAACAAACTACCTTCCATAATGACAAGGCTACCATCCATTGGAATAACAAAAATATCGACAACATACTACCTTCCATATTGACAATGCTACCATCCAATGGAGTAACAAAAATATCGACAACAGACTACCTTCCATAATGACTAGGCTACCATCCTTTAGAGTAACAAAAATCTGGACAACAGACTACCTTCCATAATGTGAAGGCTACCTTCCATTGGAGTAACAAAAATATCAACAAGAGACTACCTTCCATAATGACAAGGCTACCATCCAATGGAGTAACAAAAATCTTGACAAAAGACTACCTTCCATAATGACTAGGCTACCATCCATTGGAGTATAAAATATTTAACAACAAACTACCATCCATAATGACAAGGCTACCATCCATTCTAGTAAAAAAAATCTCGACAATAGACTGCCTTCCATAATGACAAGGCTACCATCCATTGGAGTGTCAAAAATCACGAC
The DNA here is from genome assembly GCA_948472305.1 of Vicia faba. NCBI lineage: Eukaryota > Viridiplantae > Streptophyta > Magnoliopsida > Fabales > Fabaceae > Vicia > Vicia faba. The sequence goes on from OX451739.1 coordinate 658,958,371, forward strand.
AACAAACTACCTTTCATAATGACAAGTCTACCATCCATTGTAATAACAAAAATCTCTACAAGAGACTACCTTCCATAATGACAAGGCTCTAATCCATTGGAGTAACAAAAATCTAGATAACAGACTACCTTCCATAATGACAAGGCTACCATCCATTCTAGTAACAAAAATCACAACAATAGACTACCTTCCATAATGACAAGGCTACCATCCATTGGAGTAACAAAAATCTCGACAACAGACCACCTTTAATAATGACAAGTCTACCATCCATTGGAGTAACAAATATCTGAACAACAGACTACCTTCCATAATGATAAGGTTACCATTAATTGGAGTAACAAAAATAACAACAACAGACTACCTTCCATAATGACAAGGCTACCATCCATTAGAGTTACAAAAATCGAGACAACAGACTACCTTCCATAATGACAAGGCTACCATCCATTGGAGTAACAAAAATCATGACAAAAGACTACCTTCCATAATGACTAGGCTACCATCCATTGGAGTAACAAAAATCTGGACAATCGACTGACTTCCATAATGACAAGGCTACCATCCATTGGAGTAACAAAAATCTCAACAACAAACTACCTTCCATAATGACAAGTCCACAATCCATTGGAATAACAAAAATCTCGACAACATACTACCTTTCATAATGACAAAGCTACAATCCAATGGAGTAACAAAAATCTCGAGAATAGACTACCTTCCATAATGACAAGTCTACCATCCAATGGAGTAACAAAAATATTGACAATAGACTACCTTCCATAATGAATAGGCTACCATCCATTTTAGTATAAAAAATCTCAACAACAGACTACCTTCCATAATGACAAGGCTACCATCCTTTGGAGTAACAAAAATATCGACAATAGACTACCTTCCATAATGACAAGTCCATAATCCATTGGAATAACAAAAATATCGACAACAAACTACCTTTCATAATGACAAGTCTACAATCCAATGGAGTAACAAAACTTTCAACAAGAGACTACCTTCAATAATGACAAGGCTACAAACCAATGGAGTAACAAAAATCTAGACAACGGACTACCTTCCATAACGACTAGGCTACCATCCATTGGAGTAACAAAAATCTCGACAACAGACTACCTTCCATAATGACTAGGCTACCATCCATTGGAGTAACAAAGATATCGACAACATACCACCATTCTTAATGACAAGGATACAATCTATTATAATAAAAAAAATCTCGATAACAGACTTCCTTCCACAATGACACGGCTACCATCCATTGTAATAACAAAAATCTCTATAATAGACTACATTCCATAATGAGAAGGCTACCATCCATTGGAGTAACAAAAATCACGACAACAAACTACCTTCCATAATGACAAGGCTACCATCCATTGGAATAACAAAAATATCGACAACATACTACCTTCCATATTGACAATGCTACCATCCAATGGAGTAACAAAAATATCGACAACAGACTACCTTCCATAATGACTAGGCTACCATCCTTTAGAGTAACAAAAATCTGGACAACAGACTACCTTCCATAATGTGAAGGCTACCTTCCATTGGAGTAACAAAAATATCAACAAGAGACTACCTTCCATAATGACAAGGCTACCATCCAATGGAGTAACAAAAATCTTGACAAAAGACTACCTTCCATAATGACTAGGCTACCATCCATTGGAGTATAAAATATTTAACAACAAACTACCATCCATAATGACAAGGCTACCATCCATTCTAGTAAAAAAAATCTCGACAATAGACTGCCTTCCATAATGACAAGGCTACCATCCATTGGAGTGTCAAAAATCACGACAACAAACTACCTTTCATAATGACAAGTCTACCATCCATTGTAATAACAAAAATCTCTACAAGAGACTACCTTCCATAATGACAAGGTTCTAATCCATTGGAGTAACAAAAATCTAGATAACAGACTACCTTCCATAATGACAAGGCTACCATCCATTCTAGTAACAAAAATCACAACAATAGACTACCTTCCATAATGACAAGGCTACCATCCATTGGAGTAACAAAAATCTCGACAACAGACCACCTTTAATAATGACAAGTCTACCATCCATTGGAGTAACAAATATCTGAACAACAGACTACCTTCCATAATGATAAGGTTACCATTAATTGGAGTAACAAAAATAACAACAACAGACTACCTTCCATAATGACAAGGCTACCATCCATTAGAGTTACAAAAATCGAGACAACAGACTACCTTCCATAATGACAAGGCTACCATCCATTGGAGTAACAAAAATCATGACAAAAGACTACCTTCCATAATGACTAGGCTACCATCCATTGGAGTAACAAAAATCTGGACAATCGACTGACTTCCATAATGACAAGGCTACCATCCATTGGAGTAACAAAAATCTCAACAACAAACTACCTTCCATAATGACAAGTCCACAATCCATTGGAATAACAAAAATCTCGACAACATACTACCTTTCATAATGACAAAGCTACAATCCAATGGAGTAACAAAAATCTCGAGAATAGACTACCTTCCATAATGACAAGTCTACCATCCAATGGAGTAACAAAAATATTGACAATAGACTACCTTCCATAATGAATAGGCTACCATCCATTTTAGTATAAAAAATCTCAACAACAGACTACCTTCCATAATGACAAGGCTACCATCCTTTGGAGTAACAAAAATATCGACAATAGACTACCTTCCATAATGACAAGTCCATAATCCATTGGAATAACAAAAATATCGACAACAAACTACCTTTCATAATGACAAGTCTACAATCCAATGGAGTAACAAAACTTTCAACAAGAGACTACCTTCAATAATGACAAGGCTACAAACCAATGGAGTAACAAAAATCTAGACAACAGACTACCTTCCATAACGACTAGGCTACCATCAATTGGAGTAACAAAAATCTCGACAACAGACTACCTTCCTTAATGACTAGGCTACCATCCATTGGAGTAACAAAGATATCGACAACATACTACCATTCTTAATGACAAGGTTACAATCTATTATAGTAACAAAAATCTCGATAACAGACTTCCTTCCATAATGACACGGCTACCATCCATTGTAATAACAAAAATCTCTATAATAGACTACATTCCATAATGAGAAGGCTACCATCCATTGGAGTAACAAAAATCACGACAACAAACTACCTTCCATAATGACAAGGCTACCATCCATTGGAATAACAAAAATCTCGACAACATACTACCTTCCATATTGACAATGCTACCATCCAATGGAGTAACAAAAATATCGACAACAGACTACCTTCCATAATGACAAGGCTACCATCCTTTAGAGTAACAAAAATCTGGACAACTGACTACCTTCCATAATGTGAAGGCTACCTTCCATTGGAGTAACAAAAATATCAACAAGAGACTACCTTCCATAATGACAAGGCTACCATCCAATGGAGTAACAAAAATCTTGACAAAAGACTACCTTCCATAATGACTAGGCTACCATCCATTGGAGTATAAAATATTTAACAACAAACTACCTTCCATAATGACAAGGCTACCATCCATTATATTAAAAAAATCTCGACAATAGACTGCCTTCCATAATGACAAGGCTACCATCCATTGGAGTGTCAAAAATCACGACAACAAACTACCTTTCATAATGACAAGTCTACCATCCTTTGTAATAACAAAAATCTCTACAAGAGACTACCTTCCATAATGACAAGGCTCTAATCCAATGGAGTAACAAAAATCTAGATAACAGACTACCTTCCATAATGACAAGGCTACCATCCATTCTAGTAACAAAAATCACAACAATAGACTATCTTCCATAATGACAAGGCTACCATCCATTGGAGTAACAAAAATCTCGACAACAGACCACCTTTAAAAATGACAAGTCTACCATCCATTGGAGTATCAAATATCTGAACAACAGACTACCTTCCATAATGATAAGGTTACCATTAATTGGAGTAACAAAAATAACAACAACAGACTACCTTCCATAATAACAAGGCTACCATCCATTAGAGTTACAAAAATCGAGACAACAGACTACCTTCCATAATGACAAGGCTACCATCCATTGGAGTAACAAAAATGTTAACAAGAGACTACCTTCCATAATGACAAGGCTACCATCCATTGGAGTAACAAAAATCTCGACAACAGACTACCTTCCATAATGACGAGGCTACCATCCATTGGAATAACAAAAATATCGACAACAAACTACCTTCCATATTGACAAGGCTACATCCAATGGAGTAACAAAAATATCGGCAACAGACTACCTTCCATAATGACAAGGCTACCATCCTTTAGAGTAACAAAAATCTGGACAACAGACTACCTTCCATAATGACCAGGCTATAATCCATTAGAGTAACAAAAATATAAACAAGAGACTAGCTTCCCTAATGACAAGGCTACCATCCAATGGAGTAACAAAAATCTTGACAAAAGACTACCTTCCATAATGACTAGGCTACCATCCATTGGAGTATAAAATATTTAACAACAGACTTCCTTCCATAATGACAAGGCTACCGTGCATTGTAATAACAAAAATCTCTATAACATACTACCTTGCATAATGACAAGGCTACCATCCATTGGAGTAACAAAAATCACGATAACAAACTACCTTCCATAATGACAAGGCTACCATCCATTGGAATAACAAAAATCTCGACAACAGAATACCTTCCATAATGACAAGGCTACCATCCATTGGAGTAACAAAAATCTCGACAACAGACTACCTTCCATAATGACTAGGCTACCATCCATTGGAGTAACAAAGATATCGACAACATACTCCCTTCCATAATGACAAGGATACAATCCATTATAGTAACAAAAATCTCGATAACAGACTTCCTTCCGTAATGACAAGGCTACCATCCATTGTAATAACAAAAATCTCTATAACATACTACCTTGCATAATGACAAGGCTACCATCCATTGGAGTAACAAAAATCACGATAAAAAACTACCTTCCATAATGACAAGGCTACCATCCATTGGAATAACAAAAATCTCGACAACAGAATAACTTCCATATTAACAAGGTTACCATTCAATGGATTAACAAAAATATCGATAACAGACTACCTTCCATAATGACAAGGCTACCATCCTTTAGAGTAACAAAAATCTGGACAACAGACTTCCTTCCATAATGACAAGGCTACCATCCATTGGAGTAACCGAAATATCAACAAGAGACCACCTTCCATAATGACAAGGCCACCATCCAATGGAGTATAAAATATTTAAGAACAGACTACCTTCCGTAATGACAAGGCTACCATCCATTGGAGTAACAAAAATCTCGACAACATCTACCTTCCATAATGACATGTCTACCATCCATTGTAATAACAAAAATATCGACAACATACTACCTTCCATAATGACTAGGCTACCATCCATTATAATAACAAAAATCTCGATAACAGACTTCCTTTCATAATGATAAGGCTACCGTCCATTGTAATAACAAAAATCTCTACAACAGACTACCTTCCATAATGACAAGGCTACCATCCATTGGAGTAACAAAAATCACGACAACAGACCACCTTCAATAATGAAAAGTCTACCATCCATTGGAGTAACAAATATCTGAACAACAGACTACCTTCCATATGATAAGGCTACCATTAATTGGAGTAACAGAAATCACAACAACAGACTACCTTCCATAATGACAAGGCTACCATCCATTAGAGTAACAATAATCGGGACAACAAACTACCTTCTATAATGACAAGGCTACCATCCATTTGAGTAACAAAAATGTCAACAAGAGGCTACCTTCCATAATGACAAGGCTACCATCCATTGGAGTAACAAAAATATCGATAATAGACTACCTTCCATAATGACAAGGCTACCATCCATTGGAATAACAAAAATCTCGACAATAGACTACCTTCCATATTGAAAGGCTACCATCCAATGGAGTAACAAAAATATCGACAACAAACTACCTTCCATAATGACAAGGCTACCATCCTTTAGAGTAACAAAAATCTGGACAACAGACTACCTTCCATAATGACAATGCTACAATCCAATGGAGTAACAAAAATATCAACAAGAGACAACCTTCCATAATGACAAGGCTACCATCCAATGGAGTAACAAAAATCTTGACAAAAGACTAACTTCTATAATGACTAGGCTACCATCCATTAAAGTATAAAATATTTAACAACATACTACCTTCCATAATGATAAGGCTACCATCCATTGCAGTAACAAAAATCTCGACAATAGATTGCCCTTTATTATGACAAGGCTACCATCCATTGGAGTAATAAAAATATCGACAACAAACTACTTTCCATAATGACAAGTCCATAATCCATTGGAATAACAAAAATCTCGACAACATACTACCTTTCATAAAGACAAAGCTACAATCTAACGGAGTAACAAAAATCTCGAGAATAGACTACCTTCCATAATGACAAGTCTACCATCCAATGGAGTAACAAAAATCTCTATAATAGACTACATTCCATAATGAGAAGGCTACCATCCATTGGAGTAACAAAAATCACGACATCAAACTACCTTCCATAATGACAAGGCTACCATCCATTGGAATAAAAAAAATCTCGAAAACATACTACCTTCCATATTGACATTGCTACCACCCAATGGAGTAACAAAAATATCGACAACAGACTACCTTCCATAATGACAAGGCTACCATCCAATGGAGTAACAAAAATCTTGACAAAAGACTACCTTCCATAATGACTAGGCTACCATCCATTGGAGTATAAAATATTTAACAACAAACTACCTTCCATAATGACAAGGCTACCATCCATTGTAGTAACAAAAATCTCGACAATAGACTGCCTTCTATAATGACAAGGCTACCATCCATTCTAGTGTCAAAAATCACGACAACAAACTACCTTCCATAATGACAAGTCTACCATCCATTGTAATAACAAAAATCTCTACAAGAGACTACCTTCCATAATGACAAGGCTCTAATCCAATGGAGTAACAAAAATCTCGATAACAGACTACCTTCCATAGTGACAAGGCTACCATCCATTCTAGTATCAAAAATCACAACAATAGACTACCTTCCATAATGAAAAGGCTACCATCCATTGGAGTAACAAAAATCTTGACAACAGACCACCTTTAATAATGACAAGTCTACCATCCATTGATGTAACAAATATCTGAACAACAGACTACCTTCCATAATGATAAGGTTACCATTAATTAGAGTAACAGAAATCACAACAACAGACTACCTTCCATAATGACAAGGCTACCATCCATTAGAGTCACAAAAATTGAGACAACAGACTACCTTCCATAATGACAAGGCTACCATCCATTGGAGTAACAAAAATGTCAACAAGAGACTACCTTCCATAATGACGAGGCTACCATCCATTGGAATAACAAAAATATCGACAACAAACTACCTTCCATATTGACAAGGCTACCATCCAATGGAGTAACAAAAATATCGGCAACAGACTACCTTCCATAATGACAAGACTACCATCCTTAGGAGTAATAAAAATCTGGACAACAGACTACCTTCCATAATGACCAGGCTATAATCCATTAGAGTAACAAAAATATAAACAAGAGACTAGCTTCCCTAATGACAAGGCTACCATCCAATGGAGTAACAAAAATCTTGACAAAAGACTACCTTCCATAATGACTAGGCTACCATCCATTGGAGTATAAAATATTTAACAACAGACTACCTTCCATAATGACAAGGCTACCATCCAGTGGAGTAACAAAAATCTCGACAATAGACTGCCTTCCATAATGACAAGGCTACCATCCATTGGAGTGTCAAAAATCACGACAACAAACTACCTTCCATAATGACAAGTCTACCATCCATTGTAATAACAAAAATCTCTACAAGAGACTACCTTCCATAATGACAAGGCTCTAATCCATTGGAGTAACAAAAATCTCGATAACAGACTACCTTCCATAATGACAAGGCTACCATCCATTCTAGTATCAAAAATCACAACAATTGACTAGCTTCCATAATGAAAAGGCTACCATCCATTGGAGTAACAAAAATCTCGACAACAGACCACCTTTAATAATGACAAGTCTACCATCCATTGGAGTGACAAATATCTGAACAATAGACTACCTTCCATAATGATAAGGTTACCATTAATTGGAGTAACAGAAATCACAACAACAGACTACCTTCCATAATGACAAGGCTACCATCCATTAGAGTTACAAAAATTGAGACAACAGACTACCTTCCATAATGACAAGGCTACCATCCATTGGAGTAGCAAAAATGTCAACAAGAGACTACCTTCCATAATGACATGGCTACCATCCATTGGAGTAACAAAAATCTTGACAACAGACTAACTTCCATAATGACTAGGCTACCATCCATTGGAGTAACAAAGATATCGACAACATACTACCTTCCATAATGACAAGGATACAATCCAATGGAGTAACAAAAATATCGGCAACAGACTACCTTCCATAATGACAAGACTACCATCCTTTAGAGTAACAAAAATCTGGACAACAGACTACCTTCCATAATGATCAGGCTATAATCCATTAGAGTAACAAAAATATAAACAAGAGACTAGCTTCCCTAAAGACAAGGCTACCATCCAATGGAGTAACAAAAATCTTGACAAAAGACTACCTTCCATAATGACTAGGCTACCATCCATTGGAGTATAAAATATTTAACAACAGACTACCTTCCATAATGACAAGGCTACCATCCAGTGGAGTAACAAAAATTTCGAAAATAGACTGCCTTCCATAATGACAAGGCTACCATCCATTAGAGTAACAAAAATCTTGACAATAAACTACCTTCCATAATGACAAGGCTACCATCCATTGGAGTAACAAAAATATCGACAACATACTACCTTTCAAAATGACAAAGCTACAATCCAATGGAGTAACAAAAATCTCGAGAATAAACTACCTTCCATAATGACAAGTCTACCATCCAATTGAGTAACAAAAGTCTTGACAACAGACTACCTTCCATAATGACTAGGCTACCATCTATTGGAAAATAAAAAATCTCAACAACAGAATACCTTCCATAATGACAAGGCTACCATCCATTGGAGAAATAAAAATATCGATAATAGACTACCTTCCATAATGACAAGTCCATAATCCATTGGAATAACAAAAATCTCGACAACAGACTACTTTTCATAATGACAAGGCTACAATCCAATGGAGTAACAAAAATTTCAACAAGAGACTACCTTCCATTATGACAAGGCTACCATCCAATGGAGTAACAAAAATATAGACAACAGACTACCTTCCATAATAACTAGGCTACCATCCATTGGAGTATAAAATTTTTGGACAACATACTACCTTCCATAATAACAAGGCTACCATCCATTGGAGTAACAAAAATCTCGACAACAGACTACCTTCCATAATGACTAGGCTACCATACATTGCAGTAACAAAGATATCGACAACATACTACCTTCCATAATGACAAGGATACAATCCATTATAGTAACAAAAATCTCGATAACAGACTTCCTTCCATAACGACAAGGCTACCATCCATTGTAATAACAAAAATCGCTACAACAGACTACCTTCCATAATGACAAGGCTACCATCCATTGGAGTAACAAAAATCACGACAACAGACCACCTTTAATAATGAAAAGTCTACCATCCATTGGAGTAACAAATATCTGAACAACAGACTACCTTCCATATGATAAGGCTACCATTAATTGGAGTAACAGAAGTCACAACAACAGACTACCTTCCATAATGACAAGGCTACCATCCATTAGAGTAACAAAAATCGGGACAACAAACTACCTTCCATAATGAAAAGGCTACCATCCATTGGAGTAACAAAAATGTCAACAAGAGACTACCTTCCATAATGACAAGGCTACCATCCATTGGAGTATAAAAAATTTTGACAACATACTACCTTCCATAATGGCAAGGCTACCATCCATTGGAGTAACAAAAATCACGACAACAGACTACCTTCCATAATGACAAGGCTACAATCCATTGGAGTAACAAAAATCTCGATAACAGACTACCTTTCATAATGACAAGGCTACCATCCATTGGAGTAACAAAAATCTCGACAACAGACCACCATTAATAATGAAAAGTCTACCATCCATTGGAGTAACAAATATCTAAACAACAGACTACCTTCCATATGATAAGGCTACCATTAATTGGAGTAACAGAAATCACAAAAACAGACTACCTTCCATAATGACAAGGCTACCATCCATTAGAGTAACAAAAATCGGGACAACAAACTACCTTCCATAATGACTAGCCTACCATCCATTGGAGTAACAAAAATGTCAACAAGAGACTACCTTCCATAATGACAAGGCTACCATCCATTGGAGTAACAAAAATATCGATAATAGACTACCTTCCATAATGACAAGGCTACCATCCATTGGAATAACAAAAATCTCGACAACAGAATACCTTCCATATTAACAAGGCTACCATTCAATGGAGCAACAAAAATATCGATAACAGACTACCTTCCATAATGACTAGCCTACCATCCGTTGGAGTATAAAAAATTTGGACAACATACTACCTTCCATAATGACAAGGCTACCATCCATTGGAGTAACAAAAATCTCGACAACAGACTACTTTCCATAATGACTAGGCTACCATCCATTGGAGTAACAAAGATATCGACAACATACTACCTTCCATAATGACAAGGATACAATCCATTATAGTAACAAAAATCTCGATGACAGACTTCCTTTCATAATGATAAGGCTACCGTCCATTGTAATAACAAAAATCGCTACAACAGACTACCTTCCATAATGACAAGGCTACCATCCATTGGAGTAACAAAAATCACGACAACATACCACTTTTAATAATGAAAAGTCTACCATCCATTGGAGTAACAAATATCTGAACAACAGACTACCTTCCATATGATAAGGCTACCATTAATTGGAGTAACAGAAGTCACAACAACAGACTACCTTCCATAATGACAAGGCTACCATCCATTAGAGTAACAAAAATCGGGACAACAAACTACCTTCCATAATGAAAAGGCTACCATCCATTAGAGTAACAAAAATGTCAACAAGAGACTACCTTCCATAATGACAAGGCTACCATCCATTGGAGTAACAAAAATATCGATAATAGACTACCTTCCATAATGACAAGGCTACCATCCATTGGAATAACAAAAATCTCGACAATAGACTACCTTCCATATTGAAAGGCTACCATCCAATGGAGTAACAAAAATATCGACAACAAACTACCTTCCATAATGACAAGGCTACCATCCTTTAGAGTAACAAAAATCTGGACAACATACTACCTTCTATAATGACAATGCTACAATCCATTGGAGTAACAAAAATATCAACAAGAGACAACCTTCCATAATGACAAGGCTACCATCCAATGTAGTAACAAAAATCTTGACAAAAGACTACCTTCTATAATGACTAGGCTACCATCCATTAAAGTATAAAATATTTAACAACAGACTACCTTCCATAATGACAAGGCTACCATCAATTGCAGTAACAAAAATCTCGACAATAGATTGCCCTCTATTATGACAAGGCTACCATCCATTGGAGTAACAAAAATATCGACAACAAACTACTTTCCATAATGACAAGTCCACAATCCATTGGAATAACAAAAATCTTGACAACATACTACCTTTCATAATGACAAAGCTACAATCTAACGGAGTAACAAAAATCTCGAGAATAGACTACCTTCCATAATGACAAGTCTACCATCCAATGGAGTAACAAAAATCTTAACAACAAACTACCTGCCTTAATGACTAGGCTACCATCCATTGGAGTATAAAAAATTTGGACAACATACTACCTTCCATAATGACAAGGCTACCATCCATTGGAGTAACAAAAATCTCGACAACAGACGACCTTCCATAATGAAAAGGCTACAATCCATTGGAGTAACAAAAATCTCGATAACAGACTACCTTCCATAATGACAAGGCTACCATCCATTGGAGTAACAAAAATCTGGACAACAAACCACCTTTATTAATGACAAGTCTACCATCCATTGGAGTAACAAATATTTGAACAACAGACTACCTTCCATAATGATAAGGCTACCATTAATTGGAGTAACAAAAATCACAACAACAGACTTCCTTCCATAATGACAAGGCTACCATCCATTAGAGTAACAAAAATCGGGACAACAGACTACCTTCCATAATGACAAGGCTACAATCCATTGTAGTAACAAAAATCTCAACAACAAACTACCTTACATAATGACAAGGCTACCATCCATTGGAGTAACAAAAATCTTGACAACAAACCATCTTTAATAATGACAAGTCTACCATCCATTGGAGTAACAAACATCTAAACAACAGACTACCTTCCATAATGATAAAGCTACCATTAATTGGAGTAACAAAAATCACAACAACAGACTACCTTCCATAATAACAAGGCTACCATCCATTAGAGTAACAAAGATCGGGACAACAGACTACGTTCCATAATGACAAGGCTACCTTACATTGGAGTAACAAAAATGTCAACAAGAGACTACCTTCCATAATGACAAGGCTGCCATCCATTCTAGTAACAAAAATCACAACAATAGACTACCTTCCATAATGACAAGGCTACCATCCATTGGAGTAACAAAAATCTCGACAACAGACCACCTTTAATAATGACAAGTCTACCATCCATTGGAGTAACAAATATCTGAACAACAGACTACCTTCCATAATGATAAGGTTACCATTAATTGGAGTAACAGAAATCACAACAACAGATTACCTTCCATAATGACAAGGCTACCATCCATTAGAGTTACAAAAATCGAGACAACAGACTACCTTCCATAATGACGAGGCTACCATCCATTGGAATAACAAAAATATCGACAACAAACTACCTTCCATATTGACAAGGCTACCATCCAATGGAGTAACAAAAATATTGGCCACAGACTACCTTCCAAAATGACAAGGCTACCATCCTTTAGAATAACAAAAATCTGGACAACAGACTACCTTCCATAATGACCAGGCTATAATCTATTAGAGTAACAAAAATATAAACAAGAGACTAGCTTCCCTAATGACAAGGCTACCATCCAATGGAGTAACAAAAATCTTGACAAAAGACTACCTTCCATAATGACTAGGCTACCATTCATTGGAGTATAAAATATTTAACAACAGACTACCTTCCATAATGACAAGGCTACCATCCATTGGAGTAACAAAAATCTCGAAAATAGACTGCCTTCCATAATTACAAGGCTACCATCCATTGGAGTAACAAAAATCTCGACAACAAACTACCTTCCATAATGACAAGGCTACCATCCATTGGAGTAACAAAAATATCGACAACATACTACCTTTCATAATGACAAAGCTACAATCCAATGGAGTAACAAAAATCTCGAGAATAGAGTACCTTCCATAATGACAAGTCTACCATCCAATGGAATAACAAAAGTCTTGACAACATACTACCTTCCATAATGACTAGGCTACCATCTATTGGAGTATAAAAAATCTCAACAACAGAATACCTTCCATAATGACAAGGCTACCATCCATTGGAGTAATAAAAATATTGATAATAGACTACCTTCCATAATGACAAGTCCATAATCCATTGGAATAACAAAAATCTCGACAACAGACTACCTTTCATAATGACAAGGCTAGAATCCAATGGAGTAACAAAAATTTCAACAACAGACTACCTTCCATTACGACAAGGCTACCATCCAATGGAGTAACAAAAATCTAGACAACAGACTTCCTTCCATAATTACAAGGCCTCCATCCATTGGAGTATAAAAAATTTGGACAACATACTACCTTCCATAATGACAAGGCTAACATCCATTGGAGTAACAAAAATCTCGACGAGAAACTACCTTCCATAATGACTAGGCTACCATCCATTGGAGTAACAAAGATATCGACAACATACTCCCTTCCATAATGACAAGGATACAATCCATTATAGTAACAAAAATCTCGATAATAGACTTCCTTCCATAATGATAAGGGTACCGTCCATTGTAATAACAAAAATCTCTACAACAGACTACCTTCCATAATGACAAGGCTACCATCCATTGGAGTAACAAAAATCACGATAACAAACTACCTTCCATAATGACAAGGCTACCATCCATTGGAATAACAAAAATCTCGACAACAGAATAACTTCCATATTAACAAGGCTACCATTCAATGGATTAACAAAAATATCGACAACATACTACCTTCCATAATGACAAGGCTACCATCCTTTAGAGTAACAAAAATCTGGACAACAGACTTCCTTCCATAATGACAAGGCTACCATCCATTGGAGTAACAGAAATATCAACAAGGGACCACCTTCCATAATGACAAGGCCACCATCCAATGGAGTATAAAATATTTAACAACAGACTACCTTCCGTAATGACAAGGCTACCATCCATTGGAGTAACAAAAATCTCGACAACAAACTACCTTCCATAATGACTTGTCTACCAACCATTGTAATAACAAAAATCTCTACAACAAACTACCTTCCATAATGACAAGGCTATGATCCATTGGAGTAACAAAAATCTCGATAACAGACTACCTTCAATAATGACAAGGCTACCATCCATTGTAGTAACAAAAATCTCAACAATAGACTAGCTTCCATAATGACAAGGCTACCATCCATTGGAGTAACAAAAATCTCGACAACAGACCACCTTTAATAATGAAAAGTCTACCATCCATTGGAGTAACAAATATCTGAACAACAGACTACCTTCCATATGATAAGGCTACCATTAATTGGAGTAACACAAATCAAAAAAAAAAACTGCCTTCCATAATGACAAGGCTACCATCCATTAGAGTAACAAAAATCGGTACAACAAACTACCTTCCATAATGACAAGGCTACCATCCATTGGAGTAACAAAAATGTCAAAAAGAGACTACCTTCCATAATGAGAAGGCTACCATCCATTGGAGTAACAAAAATATCGATAATAGACTACCTTCCATAATGACAAGGCTACCATCCATTGGAATAACAAAAATCTCGACAACAGCATACCTTCCATATTGACAAGGCTACCATTCAATGGAGCAACAAAAATATCGACAACAGACTACCTTCCATAATGACTAGCCTACCATCCGTTGGAGTATAAAAAATTTGGACAACATACTACCTTCCATAATGACAAGGCTACCATCCATTGGACTAACAAAAATCTAGACAATAGACTACCTTCCATAATGACTAGGCTACCATCCATTGGAGTAACAAAGATATCCTCAACATACTACCTTCCATAATGACAAGGCTACCATCATTTGGAGTAACAAAAATCTCGACAACAGACTACCTTCCATAATGACTAGGCTACCATCCATTGGAGTAACAAAGATATCGACAACATACTACCTTCCATAATGACAAGGATACAATCCATTATAGTAACAAAAATCTCGATTACAGACTTCCTTTCATAATGATAAGGCTACCGTCCATTGTAATAACAAAAATCGCTACAACAGACTACCTTCCATAATGACAAGGCTACCATCCATTGGAGTAACAAAAATCACGACAACAGACCACCTTTAATAATGAAAAGTCTACCATCCATTGGAGTAACAAATATCTGAACAACAGACTACCTTCCATATGATAAGGCTACCATCAATTGGAGTAAAAGAAGTCACAACAACAGACTACCTTCCATAATGACAAGGCTACCATCCATTAGAGTAACAAAAATCGGGACAACAAAATACCTTCCATAATGAAAAGGCTAACATCCATTAGAGTAACAAAAATGTCAACAAGAGACTACCTTCCATAATGATAAGGCTACCATCCATTGGAGTAAAAAAAATATCGATAATAGACTACCTACAATAATGACAAGGCTACCATCCATTGGAATAACAAAAATATCGACAATAGACTACCTTCCATATTGAAAGGCTACCATCTAATGGAGTAACAAAAATATCGACAACAAACTACCTTCCATAATGACAAGGCTACCATCCTTTAGAGTAACAAAAATCTGGACAACAGACTACCTTCCATAATGACAATGCTACAATCCATTGGAGTAAC
The DNA here is from genome assembly GCA_948472305.1 of Vicia faba. NCBI lineage: Eukaryota > Viridiplantae > Streptophyta > Magnoliopsida > Fabales > Fabaceae > Vicia > Vicia faba. The sequence continues at coordinate 658,974,620 of OX451739.1, forward strand.
AAAAATATCAACAAGAGACAACCTTCCATAATGACAAGGTTACCATCCAATGGAGTAACAAAAATCTTGACAAAAGACTACCTTCCATAATGACTAGTATACCATCCATTGGAGTATAAAATATTTAACAACAGACTACCTTCCATAATGACAAGGCTACCATCCATTGTAGTAACAAAAATATCGACAACATACTACCTTTCATAATGACAAAGCTACAATCCAATGGAGTAACAAAAATCTCGAGAATAGACTATCTTCCAATGACAAGTCTACCATCCAATGGAGTAACAAAAGTCTTGACAACAGACTACCTTACATAATGACTAGGCTACCATCTATTGGAGTATAAAAAATATCAACAACAGAATACCTACCATAATGACAAGGCTACCATCCATTGGAGTAATAAAAATATCGATAATAGACTACCTTCCATAATGACAAGTCCATAATCCATTGGAATAACAAAAATCTCGACCACAGACTACCTTTCATAATGACAAGGCTACAATCCAATGGAATAACAAAAAATTCAACAAGAGACTAACTTCCATAATGACAAGGCTACCGTTTAATGGAGTAACAAAAATCTAGACAAAAGACTACCTTCCATAATTACTAGGCTACCATCCATTGGAGTATAAAAAATTTGGACAACATACTACCTTCCATAATGACAAGGCTACAATCCATTGGAGTAACAAAAATCTCGACAACAGACGACCTTCTATAATGACAAGGCTACAATCCATTGGAGTAACAAAAATCTCAATAACAGACGACCTTCCATAATGACAAGGCTACCATCCATTGTAGTAACAAAAATCTCAACAACAGACTACCTTCCATAATGACAAGTCTACCATCCATTGGAGTAACAAAAATCTCGACAACAAACCACCTTTATTAATGACAAGTCTACCATCCATTGGAGTAACAAATATCTGAACAACAGACTACCTTCCATAATGATAAGGCTACCATTAATTGGAGTAACAGAAATCACAACAACAGACTTCCTTCCATAATGACAAGGCTACCATCCATTAGAGTAACAAAAATCGGGACAACAAACTACCTTCCATAATGACAAGGCTACAATCCATTGTAGTAACAAAAATCTCAACAACAGACTACCTTACATAATGACAAGGCTACCATCCATTAGAGTAACAAAAATCTTGACAACAAACCATCTTTAATAATGACAAGTCTACCATCCATTGGAGTAACAAACATCTGAACAAAAGACTACCTTCCATAATGATAAGGCTACCATTAATTGGAGTAACAAAAATCACAACAACAGACTACCTTCCATAATAACAAGGCTACCATCCATTAGAGTGACAAAGATCGGGACAACAGACTACGTTCCATAATGACAAGGCTACCTTACATTGGAGTAACAAAAATGTCAACAAGAGACTACCTTCCATAATGACAAGGCTACCATCCATTCTAGTAACAAAAATCACAACAATAGACTACCTTCCATAATGACAAGGCTACCATCCATTGGAGTAACAAAAATCTCGACAACAGACCACCTTTAATAATGACAAGTCTACCATCCATTGGAGTAACAAATATCTGAACAACAGACTACCTTCCATAATGATAAGGTTACCATTAATTGGAGTAACAGAAATCACAACAACAGACTACCTTCCATAATGACAAGGCTAACATCCATTAGAGTTACAAAAATCGAGACAACAGACTACCTTCCATAATGACAAGGCTACCATCCATTGGAATAACAAAAATATCGACAACAAACTACCTTCCATATTGACAAGGCTACCATCCAATGGAGTAACAAAAATATCGGCCACAGACTACCTGCCATAATGACAAGGCTACAATCCTTTAGAGTAACAAAAATCTGGACAACAGACTACCTTCCATAATGACCATGCTATAATCCATTAGAGTAACAAAAATATAAACAAGAGACTAGCTTCCCTAATGACAAGGCTACCATCCAATGGAGTAACAAAAATCTTGACAAAAGACTACCTTCCATAATGACTAGGCTACCATCCATTGGAGTATAAAATATTTAACAACAGTCTGCCTTCCATAATGACAAGGCTACCATCCAGTGGAGTAACAAAAATCTCAAAAATAGACTGCCTTCCATAATGACAAGGCTACCATCCATTGGAGTAACAAAAATCTCGACAACAAACTACCTTCCATAATGACAAGGCTACCATCCATTGGAGTAACAAAAATATCGACAACATACTACCTTTCATAATGACAAAGCTACAATCCAATGGAGTAACAAAAATCTCAAGAATAGACTACCTTCCATAATGACAAGTCTACCATCCAATGGAGTAACAAAAGTCTTGACAACAGACTACCTTCCATAATGACTAGGCTACCATCTATTGGAATATAAAAAATCTCAACAACAGAATACCTTCCATAATGACAAGGCTACCATCCATTGGAGTAATAAAAATATCGATAATAGACTACCTTCCATAATGACAAGTCCATAATCCATTGGAATAACAAAAATCTCGACAATAGACTACCTTTCATAATGACAAGGCTACCATCCAATGGAGTAACAAAAATCTAGACAACAGACTTCCTTCCATAATGACAAGGCTACCATCCATTGGAGTATAAAAAATTTGGACAACATACTACCTTCCATAATGACAAGGCTACCATCCATTGGAGTAACAAAAATCTCGACAACAGACTACCTTCCATAATGACTAGGCTACCATCCATTGGAGTAACAAAGATATCAACAACATACTCCATTCCATAATGACAAGGATACAATCCATTATAGTAACAAAAATCTCGATAACAGACTTCCTTCCATAATGACAAGGCTACAGTCCATTGTAATAACAAAAATCTCTACAAAAGACTACCTTCCATAATGACAAGGCTACCATCCATTGGAGTAACAAAAATCACGATAACAAACTACCTTCCAAAATGACAAGGCTACCATCCATTGGAATAACAAAAATCTCGACAACAGAATAACTTCGATATTAACAAGGCTACCATTCAATGGATTAATAAAAATATCGACAACAGACTACCTTCCATAATGACAAGGCTACCATCCTTTAGAGTAACAAAAATCTGGACAACAGACTTCCTTCCATAATGACAAGGCTACCATCCATTGGAGTAACAGAAATATCAACAAGAGACCACCTTCCATAATGACAAGGCCACCATCCAATGGAGTATAAAATATTTAACAACAGACTACCTTCCGTAATGACAATGCTACCATCCATTGGAGTAACAAAAATCTCGACAACAAACTACCTTCCATAATGACATGTCTACCATCCATTGTAATAACAAAAATCTCTACAACAGACTACCTTCCATAATGACAAGGCTATGATCCATTGGAGTAACAAAAATCTCAATAACAGACTACCTTCCATAATGACAAGGCTACCATCCATTGGAGTAACAAAAATCTCGACAACAGACCACCTTTAATAATGACAAGTCTACCATCCATTGGAGTAACAAATATCTGAACAACAGACTACCTTCCATAATGATAAGGTTACCATTAATTGGAGTAACAGAAATCACAACAACAGACTACCTTCCATAATGACAAGGCTAACATCCATTAGAGTTACAAAAATCGAGACAACAGACTACCTTCCATAATGACAAGGCTACCATCCATTGGAGTAACAAAAATCTCGACAACAGACTACCTTCCATAATGACGAGCTTACCATCCATTGGAATAACAAAAATATCGACAACAAACTACCTTCCATATTGACAAGGCTACCATCCAATGGAGTAACAAAAATATCGGCCACAGACTACCTTCCATAATGACAAGGCTACCATCCTTTAGAGTAACAAAAATCTGGACAACAGACTACCTTCCATAATGACCAGGCTATAATCCATTAGAGTAACAAAAATATAAACAAGAGACTAGCTTCCCTAATGACAAGGCTACCATCCAATGGAGTAACAAAAATCTTGACAAAAGACTACCTTCCATAATGACTAGGCTACCATCCATTGGAGTATAAAATATTTAACAACAGACTACCTTCCATAATGACAAGGCTACCATCCATTGGAGTAACAAAAATCTCAAAAATAGACTGCCTTCCATAATGACAAGGCTACCATCCATTGGAGTAACAAAAATCTTGACAACAAACTACCTTCCGTAATGACAAGGCTACCATCCATTGGAGTAACAAAAATATCGACAACATACTACCTTTCATAATGACAAAGCTACAATCCAATGGAGTAACAAAAATCTCAAGAATAGACTACCTTCCATAATGACAAGTCTACCATCCAATGGAGTAACAAAAGTCTTGACAACAGACTACCTTCCATAATGACTAGGCTACCATCCATTGTAGTAACAAAAATCTCAACAACAGACCATCTTTAATAATGAAAAGTCTGCCATCCATTGGAGTAACAAATATCTGAACAACAGACTACCTTCCATATGATAAGGCTACCATTAATTGGAGTAACACAAATCACAAAAAAAAACTACCTTCCATAATGACAAGGCTACCATCCATTAGAGTAACAAAAATCGAGACAACAGACTACCTTCCATAATGACAAGGCTACCATCCATTGGAGTAACAAAAATCTCGACAACAGACTACCTTCCATAATGACGAGGTTACCATCCATTGGAATAACAAAAATATCGACAACAAACTACCTTCCATATTGACAAGGCTACCATCCAATGGAGTAACAAAAATATCGGCCACAGACTACCTTCCATAATGACAAGGCTACCATCCTTTAGAGTAACAAAAATCTGGACAACAGACTACCTTCCATAATGACCAGGCTATAATCCATTAGAGTAACAAAAATATAAACAAGAGACTAGCTTCCCTAATGACAAGGCTACCATCCAATGGAGTAACAAAAATCTTGACAAAAGACTACCTTCCATAATGACTAGGCTACCATCCATTGGAGTATAAAATATTTAACAACAGACTACCTTCCATAATGACAAGGCTACCATCCATTGGAGTAACAAAAATCTCAAAAATAGACTGCCTTCCATAATGACAAGGCTACCATCCATTGGAGTAACAAAAATCTTGACAACAAACTACCTTCCATAATGACAAGGCTACCATCCATTGGAGTAACAAAAATATCGACAACATACTACCTTTCATAATGACAAAGCTACAATCCAATGGAGTAACAAAATTCTCAAGAATAGACTACCTTCCATAATGACAAGTCTACCATCCAATGGAGTAACAAAAGTCTTGACAACAGACTACCTTCCATAATGACTAGGCTACCATCTATTGGAATATAAAAAATCTCAACAACAGAATACCTTCCATAATGACAAGGCTACCATCCATTGGAGTAATAAAAATATCGATAATAGACTACCTTCCATAATGACAAGTCCATAATCCATTGGAATAACAAAAATCTCGACAATAGACTACCTTTCATAATGACAAGGCTACCATCCAATGGAGTAACAAAAATCTAGACAACAGACTTCCTTCCATAATGACAAGGCTACCATCCATTGGAGTATAAAAAATTTGGACAACATACTACCTTCCATAATGACAAGGCTACCATCCATTGGAGTAACAAAAATCTCGACAACAGACTACCTTCCATAATGACTAGGCTACCATCCATTGGAGTAACAAAGATATCGACATCATACTCCATTCCATAATGACAAGGATACAATCCATTATAGTAACAAAAATCTCGATAACAGACTTCCTTCCATAATGACAAGGCTACCGTCCATTGTAATAACAAAAATCTCTACAAAAGACTACCTTCCATAATGACAAGGCTACCATCCATTGGAGTAACAAAAATCACGATAACAAACTACCTTCCATAATGACAAGGCTACCATCCATTGGAATAACAAAAATCTCGACAACAGAATAACTTCCATATTAACAAGGCTACCATTCAATGGATTAATAAAAATATCGACAACAGACTACCTTCCATAATGACAAGGCTACCATCCGTTAGAGTAACAAAAATCTGGACAACAGACTTCCTTCCATAATGACAAGGCTACCATCCATTGGAGTAACAGAAATATCAACAAGAGACCACCTTCCATAATGACAAGGCCACCATCCAATGGAGTATAAAATATTTAACAACAGACTACCTTCCGTAATGACAATGCTACCATCCATTGGAGTAACAAAAATCTCGACAACAAACTACCTTCCATAATGACATGTCTACCATCCATTGTAATAACAAAAATCTCTACAACAGACTACCTTCCATAATGACAAGGCTATGATCCATTGGAGTAACAAAAATCTCAATAACAGACTACCTTCCATAATGACAAGGCTACCATCCATTGTAGTAACAAAAATCTCAACAACAGACCACCTTTAATAATGAAAAGTCTGCCATCCATTGGAGTAACAAATATCTGAACAACAGACTACCTTCCATATGATAAGGCTACCATTAATTGGAGTAACACAAATCACAAAAAAAAACTACCTTCCATAATGACAAGGCTACCATCCATTAGAGTAACAAAAATCGAGACAACAGACTACCTTCCATAATGACAAGGCTACCATCCATTGGAGTAACAAAAATCTCGACAACAGACTACCTTCCATAATGACGAGGTTACCATCCATTGGAATAACAAAAATATCGACAACAAACTACCTTCCATATTGACAAGGCTACCATCCAATGGAGTAACAAAAATATCGGCCACAGACTACCTTCCATAATGACAAGGCTACCATCCTTTAGAGTAACAAAAATCTGGACAACAGACTACCTTCCATAATGACCAGGCTATAATCCATTAGAGTAACAAAAATATAAACAAGAGACTAGCTTCCCTAATGACAAGGCTACCATCCAATGGAGTAACAAAAATCTTGACAAAAGACTACCTTCCATAATGACTAGGCTACCATCCATTTGAGTATAAAATATTTAACAACAAACTACCTTCCATAATGACAAGGCTACCATCCATTGGAGTAACAAAAATCTCGAAAATAGACTGCCTTCCATAATGACAAGGCTACCATCCATTGGAGTAACAAAAATCTCAACAACAAACTACCTTCCATAATGACAAGGCTACCATCCATTGGAGTAACAAAAATATCGACAACATACTACCTTTCATAATGACAAAGCTACAATCCAATGGAGTAACAAAAATCTCGAGAATAGACTACCTTCCATAATGACAAGTCTACCATCCAATGGAGTAACAAAAGTCTTGACAACAGACTACCTTCCATAATGACTAGGCTACCATCTATTGGAGTATAAAAAATCTCAACAACAGAATACCTTCCATAATGACAAGGCTACCATCCATTGGAGTAATAAACATATCGATAATAGACTACCTTCCATAATGACAAGTCCATAATCCATTGGAATAACAAAAATCTCGACAACAGACTACCTTTCATAATGACAAGGCTACAATCCAATGGAGTAACAAAAATTTCAACAAGAGACTACCTTCCATTATGACAAGGCTACCATCCAATGGAGTAACAAAAATCTAGACAACAGACTTCCTTCCATAATGACAAGGCTAACATCCATTGGAGTATAAAAAATTTGGACAACATACTACCTTCCATAATGACAAGGCTACCATCCATTGGAGTAACAAAAATCTCGACAACAGACTACCTTCCATAATGACTAGGCTACCATCCATTGGAGTAACAAAGATATCGACAACATACTCCATTCCATAATGACAAGGATACAATCCATTATAGTATCAAAAATCTCGATAACAGACTTCCTTCCATAATGATAAGGCTACCGTCCATTGTAATAACAAAAATCTCTACAACAGACTACCTTCCATAATGACAAGGCTACCATCCATTGGAGTAACAAAAATCACGATAACAAACTACCTTCCATAATGACAAGGCTACCATCCATTGGAATAACAAAAATCTCGACAACAGAATAACTTCCATATTAACAAGGCTACCATTCAATGGATTAACAAAAATATCGACAACAGACTACCTTCCATAATGACAAGGCTACCATCCTTTAGAGTAACAAAAATCTGGACAACAGACTTCCTTCCATAATGACAAGGCTACCATCCATTGGAGTAACAGAAATATCAACAAGAGACCACCTTCCATAATGACTAGGCCACCATCCAATGGAGTATAAAATATTTAACAACAGACTACCTTCCGTAATGACAAGGCAACCATCCATTGGAGTAACAAAAATCTCGACAACAAACTACCTTCCATAATGACATGTCTACCATCCATTGTAATAACAAAAATCTCTACAACAGACTACCTTCCATAATGACAAGGCTATGATCCATTGGAGTAACAAAAATCTCAATAACAGACTACCTTCCATAATGACAAGGCTACCATCCATTGTAGTAACAAAAATCTCAACAATAGACTACCTTACATAATGACAAGGCTACCATCCATTGGAGTAACAAATATCTGAACAACAGACTACCTTCCATATGATAAGGCTACCATTAATTGGAGTAACACAAATCACAAAAAAAACTACCTTCCATAATGACAAGGCTACCATCCATTAGAGTAACAAAAATCGGGACAACAAACTACCTTCCATAATGACAAGGCTACCATCCATTGGAGTAACAAAAATGTCAACAAGAGACTACCTTCCATAATGACAAGGCTACCATCCATTGGAGTAACAAAAATATCGATAATAGACTACCTTCCATAATGACAAGGCTACCATCCATTGGAATAACAAAAATCTCGACAACAGAATACCTTTCATATTGACAAGGCTACCATTCAATGGAGCAACAAAAATATCGACAACAGACTACCTTCCATAATGACAAGGCTACCATCCATTGGACTAACAAAAATCTAGACAATAGACTACCTTCCATAATGACTAGGATACCATCCATTGGAGTAACAAAGATATCGACAACATACTACCTTCCATAATGACAAGGCTACCATGCATTGGAGTAACAAAAATCTCGACAACAAACTACCTTCCATAATGACTAGGCTACCATCCATTGGAGTAACCAAGATATCGACAACATACTCCCTTCCATAATGACAACGATACAATCCATTATAGTAACAAAAATCTCGATAACAGACTTCCTTTCATAATGATAAGGCTACCGTCCATTGTAATAACAAAAATCGCTACAACAAACTACCTTCCATAATGACAAGGCTACCATCCATTGGAGTAACAAAAATCACGACAACAAACCACCTTAATAATGAAAAGTCTACCATCCATTGGAGTAACAAATATCTGAACAACAGACTACCTTCCATATGATAAGGCTACCCTTAATTGGAGTAACAGAAGTCACAACAACAGACTACCTTCCATAATGACAAGGCTACCATCCATTAGAGTAACAAAAATCGGGACAACAAACTACCTTCCATAATGAAAAGGCTACCTTCCATTAGAGTAACAAAAATGTCAACAAGAGACTACCTTCCATAATGACAAGGCTACCATCCATTGGAGTAACAAAAATATCGATAATAGACTACCTTCCATAATGACAAGGCTACCATCCATTGAAATAACAAAAATCTCTACAATAGACTACCTTCCATATTGAAAGGCTACCATCCAATGGAGTAACAAAAATATCGACAACAAACTACCTTCCATAATGACAAGGCTACCATCCTTTAGAGTAACAAAAATCTGGACAACAGACTACCTTCCATAATGACAATGCTACAATCCATTGGAGTAACAAAAATATCAACAAGAGACAACCTTCCATAATGACAAGGCTACCATCCAATGTAGTAACAAAAATCTTGACAAAAGACTACCTTCTATAATGACTAGGCTACCATCCATTAAAGTATAAAATATTTAACAACAGAGTACCTTCCATAATGACAAGGCTACCATCCATTGCAGTAACAAAAATATCGACAATAGATTGCCCTCTATTATGACAAGGCTACCATCCATTGGAGTAACAAAAATATCGACAACAAACTACTTTCCATAATGACGAGTCCACAATCCATTGGAATAACAAAAATCTCGACAACATACTACCTTTCATAATGACAAAGCTACAATCTAACAGAGTAACAAAAATCTCGAGAATAGACTACCTTCCATAATGACAAGTCTACCATCCAATGGAGTAACAAAAATCTTAACAATAGACTACCTTCCATAATTACTAGGCTACCATCCATTGGAGTATAAAAAATCTCGACAACAGACTACCTTCCGTAATGACAAGGCTACCATCCATTGGAGTAACAAAAATATCGACAATAGACTACCTTCCATAATGACAAGTCCATAATCCATTGGAATAACAAAAATCTCGACAACAAACTACCTTTCATAATGACAAGGCTACAATCCAATGGAATAACAAAAAATTCAACAAGAGACTAACTTCCATAATGACAAGGCTACCGTTCAATGGAGTAACAAAAACCTAGACAACATACTACCTTCCATAATTACTAGGCTACCATCCATTGGTGTATAAAAAATTTGGACAACATACTACCTTCCATAATGACAAGGCTACCATCCATTGGAGTAACAAAAATCTTGACAACAGACGACCTTCCATAATGACTAGGCTACCATCCATTGGAGTAACAAAGATATCGATAACAGACTACCTTCCATAATGACAAGGCTACCGTCCATTATAGTAACAAAAATCTCGATAACAGACTTCCTTCCATAATGACAACGCTACCGTCCATATTAATAACAAAAATCTCTACAATAGACTACCTTACATAATGACAAGGCTACCATCCATTGGAGTAACAAAAATCTTGACAACAGACCATCTTTAATAATGACAAGTCTACCATCCATTGGAGTAACAAACATCTGAACAACAAACTACCTTCCATAATGATAAGGCTACCATTAATTGGAGTAACAAAAATCACAACAACAGACTACCTTCCATAATAACAAGGCTACCATCCATTAGAGTAACAAAGATCGGGACAACAGACTACGTTCCATAATGACAAGGCTACCTTACATTGGAGTAACAAAAATGTCAACAAGAGACTACCTTCCATAATGACAAGGCTACCATCCAAAGGAGTAACAAAAATCTTGACAAAAGACTACCTTCCATAATGACTAGGCTACCATCCATTGGAGTATAAAATATTTAACAACAGACTACCTTCCATAATGACAAGGCTACCATCCATTGGAGTAACAAAAATCTCGACAACAAACTACATTCCATAATGACAAGGCTACCATCCATTGTAATAACAAAAATCTCTACAATAGAGTACCTTCCATAATTACAACGCTACCATCCATTTTATTCACAAAAATCTCAACAACAAACTACCTTCCATAATGACAAGTCTACCATCCATTGGAGTAACAAATATCTGACCAACAGACTACCTTCCATAATGATAAGGCTACCATTAATTGGAGTAACAGAAATCACAACAATAGACTACCTTCCATAATAACAAGGCTACCATCCATTAGAGTAACAAAAATCGAGACAACAAACTATCTTCCATAATAACAAGGCTACCATCCATTAGAGTAACAAAAATCGGGACAACAGACTACGTTCCATAATGACAAGGCTACCATACATTGGAGTAACAAAAATGTCAACAAGAGACTACCTTACATAATGACAAGGCTACCATCCAATGGAGTAACAAAAATCTTGACAAAAGACTACCTTCCATAATGACTAGGCTACCATCCATTGGAGTATAAAATATTTAACAACAGACGGCCTTCCATAATGACAAGGCTACCATCCATTGGAGTAACAAAAATATCGACAATAGACTACCTTCCATAATGACAAGTCCACAATCGATTGGAATAAAAAAAATCTCGACAACAGACTACCTTTCATAATGACAAGGCTACAATCCAATGGAATAACAAAAAATTCAACAAGAGACTAACTTCCATAATGACAAGGCTACCGTTCAATGGAGTAACAAAAACCTAGACAACATACTACCTTCCATAATTACTAGGCTACCATCCATTGGAGTATAAAAAATTTGGACAACATACTACCTTCCATAATGACAAGGCTACCATCCATTGGAGTAACAAAAATCACGACAACAGACGACCTTCCATAATGACTAGGCTACCATCCATTGGAGTAACAAAGATATCGATAACAGACTACCGTCCATAATGACAAGGCTACCATCCATTATAGTAACAAAAATCTCGATAACAGACTTCCTTCAATAATGACAACGCTACCGTCCATATTAATAACAAAAATCTCTACAACAGACTACCTTCCATAATGACAAGGCTACCATCCATTGGAGTAACAAAAATCACGATAACAAACTACCTTCCATAATGTCAAGGCTACCATCCAATGGAATAACAAAAATCTCGACAATAGAATACCTTCCATATTGACAAGGCTACCATTCAATGGAACAACAAAAATATCGACAACAGACTACCTTCCATAATGACTAGCCTACCATCCGTTGGAGTATAAAAAATTTGGACAACATACTACCTTCCATAATGACAAGGCTACCATCCATTGGAGTAACAAAAATCTCGACAACAGACTACTTTCCATAATGACTTGGCTACCATCCATTGGAGTAACAAAGATATCGACAACATACTACCTTCCATAATCAGAAGGATACAATCCATTATAGTAACAAAAATCTCGATAACAGACTTCCTTCCATAATGATAAGGCTACCCTCCATTGTAATAACAAAAATCTCTACAACAGACTACCTTCCATAATGACAAGGCTACCATCCATTGGAGTAACAAAAATCACGATAACAAACTACCTTCCATAATGACAAGGCTACCATCCATTGGAATAACAAAAATTTCGACAACAGAATACCTTCCATATTGACAAGGCTACCATTCAATGGATTAACAAAAATATCAACAACAGACTACCTTCCATAATGAAAAGGCTACCATCCTTTAGAGTAACAAAAATCTGGACAACAAACTTCCTTCCATAATGACAAGGCTACCATCCATTGGAGTAACAGAAATATCAACAAGAGACCACCTTCCATAATGACAAGGCCACCATCCAATGGAGTATTAAATATTTAACAACAGACTACCTTCCGTAATGACAAGGCTACCATCCATTGGAGTAACAAAAATCTCGACAATAGACTGCCTTCCATAATGACAAGGCTACCATCCATTGGAGTAACAAAAATCTCAACAACAAACTACCTTCCATAATGACATGTCTACCATCCATTACAATAACAAAAATCTCTACAACAGACTACCTTCCATAATGACAAGGCTATGATCCATTGGAGTAACAAAAATCTCGATAACAGACTACCTTCCATAATGACAAGGCTACCATCCATTTAGTAAGAAAAATCTCAACAATAGACTACCTTCCATAATGACAAGGCTACCATCCATTGGAGTAACAAAAATCTCGACAAAAGACCACCATTAATAATGAAAAGTCTACCATCCATTGGAGTAACAAATATCTAAACATTAGACTACCTTCCATATGATAAGGCTAACATTAATTGGAGTAACAGAAATCACAAAAACAGATTACCTTCCATAATGACAAGGCTACCATCCATTAGAGTAACAAAAATTGGGACAACAAACTACCTTCCATAATGACAAGGCTACCATCCATTGGAGTAACAAAAATGTCAACAAGAGACTACCTTCCATAATGACAAGGCTACCATCCATTGGAGTAACAAAAATATCGATAATAGACTACTTTCCATAATGACAAGGATACCATCCATTGGAATAACAAAAATCTCGACAACAGAATACCTTCCATATTGACAAGGCTACCATTCAATGGAGCAACAAAAATATCGATAACAGACTACCTTCCATAATGACTATCCTACCATCCGTTGGAGTATAAAAAATTTGGACAACATACTACCTTCCATAATGACAAGGCTTCCATCCATTGGAGTAACTAAAATCTCGACAACAAACTACCTTCCATAATGACTAGGCTACCATCCATTGGAGTAACAAAGATATCGACAACATACTACCTTCCATAATGACAAGGATACAATCCATTATAGTAACAAAAATCTCTATAACAGACTTCCTTTCATAATGATAAGGCTACCATCCATTGTAATAACAAAAATCTCTACAACAGACTACCTTCCATAATGACAAGGCTACCATCCATTGGAGTAACAAAAATCACGATAACAAACTACCTTCCATAATGACAAGGCTACCATCCATTGGAATAACTAAAATTTTGAAAACAGAATACCTTCCATATTGACAAGGCTACCATTCAATGGATTAACAAAAATATCGACAACAGACTACCTTCCATAATGAAAAGGCTACCATCCTTTAGAGTAACAAAAATCTGGACAACAGACTTCCTTCCATAATGACAAGGCTACCATCCATTGGAGTAACAGAAATATCAACAAGAGACCACCTTCCATAATGACAAGGCGACCATCCAATGGAATAACAAAAATCTCGACAACAGACTACCTTTCATAATGACAAGGCTACAATCCAATGGAGTAACAAAAATTTCAACAAGAGACTACCTTCCATATTGAAAGGCTACCATCCAATGGAGTAACAAAAATATCGACAACAAACTACCTTCCATAATGACAAGGCTACCATCCTTTAGAGTAACAAAAATCTAGACAATAGACTACCTTCCATAATGACAATGGTACAATCCATTGGATTAACAAAAATATCACCAAGAGACAACCTTCCATAATGACAAGGCTACCATCCAATGGAGTAACAAAAATCTTGACAAAAGACTACCTTCTATAATGACTAGGCTACCATCCATTAAAGTATAAAATATTTAACAACAGACTACCTTCCATAATGACAAGGCTACCATCCATTGTAGTAACAAAAATCTCGACAATAGATTGCCCTCTATTATGACAAGGCTACCATCCATTGGAGTAACAAAAATATCGACAACAAACTACTTTCCATAATGACAAGTCCACAATCCATTGGAATAACAAAAATCTCGACAACATACTACCTTTCATAATGACAAAGCTACAATCTAACGGAGTAACAAAAATCTCGAGAATAGACTACCTTCCATAATGACAAGTCTACCATCCAATGGAGTAACAAAAATCTTAACAACAGACTACCTTCCATAATGACTAGGCTACCATCCATTGGAGTATAAAAAATCTCGACAACAGACTACCTTCCTTAATGACAAGGCTACCATCCATTGGAGTAACAAAAATATCGACAATAGACTACCTTCCATAATGACAAGGCTACCATCCGTTGTAGTAACAAAAATCTCAACAACAGACTACCGTCCATAATGACAAGTCTACCATCCATTGGAGTAACAAAAATCTCGACAACAAACCACCTTTATTAATGACAAGTCTACCATCCATTGGAGTAACAAATATCTGAACAACAGACTACCTTCCATAATGATAAGGCTACCATTAATTGGAGTAACAAAAATCACAACAAAAGACTACCTTCCATAATAACAAGGCTACCATCCATTAGAGTAACAAAGATCGGGACAACAGACTACGTTCCATAATGACAAGGCTACCTTAGATTGGAGTAACAAAAATGTCAACAAGAGACTACCTTCCATAATGACAAGGCTACCATCCAATGGAGTAACAAAAATCTTGACAAAAGACTACCTTCCATAATGACTAGGCTACCATCCATTGGAGTATAAAATATTTAACAACAGACTACCTTCCATAATGACAAGGCTACCATCCATTGGAGTAACAAAAATCTCGACAACAAACTACATTCCATAATGACAAGGCTACCATCCATTGTAATAACAAAAATCTCTACAACAGACTACCTTCCATAATTACAACGCTACCATCCATTTTATTCACAAAAATCTCAACAACAGACTACCTTCCATAATGACAAGTCTACCATCCATTGGAGTAACAAATATTTGACCAACAGACTACCTTCCATAATGATACGGCTACCATTAATTGGAGTAACAGAAATCACAACAATAGACTACCTTCCATAATAACAAGTCTACCATCCATTAGAGTAACAAAAATCAGGACAACAAACTATCTTCCATAATAACAAGGCTACCATCCATTAGAGTAACAAAAATCGGGACAACAAACTACGTTCCATAATGACAAGGCTACCATACATTGGAGTAAAAAAAATGTCAACAAGAGACTACCTTACATAATGACAAGGCTACAATCCAATGGAGTAACAAACATCTTGACAAAAGACTACCTTCCATAATGACTAGGCTACCATCCATTGGAGTATAAAATATTTAACAACAGATTGCCTTCCATAATGACAAGGCTACCATCCATTGGAGTAACAAAAATATCGACAATAGACTGCCTTCCATAATGACAAGGCTACCATCCATTGGAGTAACAAAAATCTCGACAATAAACTACCTTCCATAATGACAAGTCCACAATCCATTGGAATAATAAAAATATCAACAACATACTACCTTTCATAATGACAAAGCTACAATCTTATGGAGTAATAAAAATCTCTAGAATAGACTACCTTCCATAATGACAAGTCCATAATCCATTGTAATAACAAAAATCTCGACAACAAACTACCTTTCATAATGACAAGGCTACAATCCAATGGAGTAACAAAAATTTCAACAAGAGACTAACTTCCATAATGACAAGGCTACCATCAATTGGAGTAACAAAAATCTAGACAACAAACTACCTTCCATAATTACTAGGCTACCATCCATTGGAGTATAAAAAATTTGGACAACATACTACCTTCCATAATGACAAGTCTACCATCCATTGGAGTAACAAAAATCTCGACAAAAGACTACCTTACATAATGACAAGGCTACCATCCAATGGAGTAACAAACATCTTGACAAAAGACTACCTTCCATAATGACTAGGCTACCATCCATTGGAGTATAAAATATTTAACAACAGATTGCCTTCCATAATGAAAAGGCTACCATCCATTGGAGTAACAAAAATATCGACAATAGACTGCCTTCCATAATGACAAGGCTACCATCCATTGGAGTAACAAAAATCTCGACAATAAACTACCTTCCATAATGACAAGTCCACAATCCATTGGAATAATAAAAATATCGACAACATACTACCTTTCGTAATGACAAAGCTACAATCTTATGGAGTAATAAAAATCTCTAGAATAGACTACCTTCCATAATGACAAGTCCATAATCCATTGTAATAACAAAAATCTCGACAACAAACTACCTTTCATAATGACAAGGCTACAATCCAATGGAGTAACAAAAATTTCAACAAGAGAATAACTTCCATAATGACAAGGCTACCATCAATTGGAGTAACAAAAATCTAGACAACAAACTACCTTCCATAATTACTAGGCTACCATCCATTGGAGTATAAAAAATTTGGACAACATACTACCTTCCATAATGACAAGTCTACCATCCATTGGAGTAACAAAAATCTCGACAAAAGACTACCTTCCATAATGACTAGGCTACCATCCATTGGAGTAACAAGGATATCGACAACATACTATCTTCTATAATGACAAGGATACAATCCATTATAGTAACAAAAATCTCGATAACAGACTTCCTACCATAATGACAAGGCTACCATCCATTGTAATAACAAAAATCTCTACAACAAACTACCTTCCATAATGACAAGGCTACGATCCACTGGAGTTACAAAAATCTCGATAACAGACTACCTTCCATAATGACAAGGCTACCATCCATTGGAGTAACAAAAATCTCGACAACAAACTACATTCCATAATGACAAGTCGACAATCCATTGGAATAAAAAAAATCTCGACAACAGACTACCTTTCATAATGACAAGGCTACAATCCAATGGAATAACAACAAATTCAACAAGAGACTAACTTCAATAATGACAAGGCTTCCATCTAATGGAGTAATAAAAAATCTAGACAACAGACTACCTTCCATAATTACTAGGCTACCATTCATTGGAGTATAAAAAATTTGGACAACATACTACCTTCAATAATGACAAGACTACCATCCATTGGAGTAACAAAAATCTCGACAACAGAAGACCTTCCATAATGACAAGGCTACAATCCATTGGAGTAACAAAAATCTCGATAACAGACTACCTTCCATAATGACAAGGCTACCATTCATTGTAGTAACAAAAATCTCAACAACAGACTACCTTCCATAATGACAAGGCTACCATCCATTGGAGTAACAAAAATCTCGACAATAAACCACCTTTAATAATTACAAGTCTACCATCCATTGGAGTAACAAATATCTGAACAACAGACTACCTTCCATAATGATAAGGCTACCATTAATTGGAGTAGCAGAAATCATAACAATAGACTTCCTTCCATAATGACAAGGCTACCATCCAATAGAGTAACAAAAATCGGGACAACAAACTACCTTCCATAATGACAAGGCTACAATCCAGTGTAGTAACAAAAATCACAACAACAGACTACCTTACATAATGACAAGGCTACCATCCATTGGTGTGACAAAAATCTTGACAATAGACCACCTTTAATAATGACAAGTCTACCATCCATTGGAGTAATAAATATCTGAACAACAGACTACCTTCCATAATGATAAGTCTACCGTTAATTGGAGTAACAAAAATCACAACCACATACTACCTTCCATAATAACAAGGCTACCATCCATTAGAGTAACAAAAATCGGGACAACAGACTACGTTCCATAATGTAAAGGCTACCATACATTGTAGTAACAAAAATGTCAACAAGAGGCTACCTTCCGTAATGACAAGGCTACCATCCAATGGAGTAACAAATATCTTGACAAAAGACTACCTTCCATAATGACTAGGCTACCATCCATTGGAGTATAAAATATGTAACAACAGACTACCTTCCATAATGACAACGCTACAATCCAATGGAGTAACAACAATTTCAACAAGAGACTAACTTCCATAATGACAAGGCTACCATCCAATGGAGTAACAAAAATCTAGACAACAAACTACCTTCCGTAATTACTAGTCTACCATCCATTGGAGTATAAAAAATTTGGACAACATACTACCTTCAAAAATGACAAGGCTACCATCCATTGGAGTAACAAAAATCTCGACAACAGACTACCTTCCGTAATGACTAGGCTACCATCCATTGGAGTAACAAAGATATCGACAACATACTATCTTCTATAATGACAAGGATACAATCCATTATAGTAACAAAAATCTCGATAACAGACTACCTACCATAATGATAAGACTACCATCCATTGTAATAACAAAAATCTCTACAACAGACTACCTTCCATAATGACAAGGCTACGATCCACTGGAGTTACAAAAATCTCGATAACAGACTACCTTCCATAATGACAAGGCTACCATCCATTGGAGTAACAAAAATCTCGACAACAAACTACATTCCATAATGAGAAGTCCATAATCCATTGGAATAACAAAAATCTCGACAACAAACTACCTTTCATAATAACAAGGCTACAATCCAATGGAGTAACAAAAATTTCAACAAGAGACTAACTTCCATAATGACAAGGCTACCATCAATTGGAGTAAAAAAAATCTAGACAACAAACTACCTTCCATAATTACTAGGCTACCATCCATTGGAGTATAAAAAATTTGGACAACATACTACCTTCCATAATGACAAGTCTACCATCCATTGGAGTAACAAAAATCTCGACAAAAGACTACCTTCGATAATGACTAGGCTACCATCCATTGGAGTAACAAGGATATCGACAACATACTATCTTCTATAATGACAAGGATACAATCCATTATAGTAACAAAAATCTCGATAACAGACTTCCTACCATAATGACAAGACTACCATCCATTGTAATAACAAAAATCTCTACAACAGACTACCTTCCATAATGACAAGGCTACGATCCACTGGAGTTACAAAAATCTCGATAACAGACTACCTTCCATAATGACAAGGCTACCATCCATTGGAGTAACAAAAATCTCGACAACAAACTACATTCCATAATGACAAGTCGACAATCCATTGGAATAAAAAAAATCTCGACAACAGACTACCTTTCATAATGACAAGGCTACAATCCAATGGAATAACAACAAATTCAACAAGAGACTAACTTCAATAATGACAAGGCTTCCATCTAATGGAGTAACAAAAATCTAGACAACAGACTACCTTCCATAATTACTAGGCTACCATTCATTGGAGTATAAAAAATTTGGACAACATACTACCTTCAATAATGACAAGACTACCATCCATTGGAGTAACAAAAATCTCGACAACAGAAGACCTTCCATAATGACAAGGCTACAATCCATTGGAGTAACAAAAATCTCGATAACAGACTACCTTCCATAATGACAAGGCTACCATTCATTGTAGTAACAAAAATCTCAACAACAGACTACCTTCCATAATGACAAGGCTACCATCCATTGGAGTAACAAAAATCTCGACAATAAACCACCTTTAATAATTACAAGTCTACCATCCATTGGAGTAACAAATATCTGAACAACAGACTACCTTCCATAATGATAAGGCTACCATTAATTGGAGTAGCAGAAATCATAACAATAGACTTCCTTCCATAATGACAAGGCTACCATCCAATAGAGTAACAAAAATCGGGACAACAAACTACCTTCCATAATGACAAGGCTACAATCCAGTGTAGTAACAAAAATCACAACAACAGACTACCTTACATAATGACAAGGCTACCATCCATTGGAGTGACAAAAATCTTGACAATAGACCACCTTTAATAATGACAAGTCTACCATCCATTGGAGTAATAAATATCTGAACAACAGACTACCTTCCATAATGATAAGTCTACCGTTAATTGGAGTAACAAAAATCACAACCACATACTACCTTCCATAATAACAAGGCTACCATCCATTAGAGTAACAAAAATCGGGACAACAGACTACGTTCCATAATGTAAAGGCTACCATACATTGTAGTAACAAAAATGTCAACAAGAGGCTACCTTCCGTAATGACAAGGCTACCATCCAATGGAGTAACAAATATCTTGACAAAAGACTACCTTCCATAATGACTAGGCTACCATCCATTGGAGTATAAAATATGTAACAACAGACTACCTTCCATAATGACAACGCTACAATCCAATGGAGTAACAACAATTTCAACAAGAGACTAACTTCCATAATGACAAGGCTACCATCCAATGGAGTAACAAAAATCTAGACAACAAACTACCTTCCGTAATTACTAGTCTACCATCCATTGGAGTATAAAAAATTTGGACAACATACTACCTTCAAAAATGACAAGGCTACCATCCATTGGAGTAACAAAAATCTCGACAACAGACTACCTTCCGTAATGACTAGGCTACCATCCATTGGAGTAACAAAGATATCGACAACATACTATCTTCTATAATGACAAGGATACAATCCATTATAGTAACAAAAATCTCGATAACAGACTACCTACCATAATGATAAGACTACCATCCATTGTAATAACAAAAATCTCTACAACAGACTACCTTCCATAATGACAAGGCTACGATCCACTGGAGTTACAAAAATCTCGATAACAGACTACCTTCCATAATGACAAGGCTACCATCCATTGGAGTAACAAAAATCTCGACAACAAACTACATTCCATAATGAGAAGTCCATAATCCATTGGAATAACAAAAATCTCGACAACAAACTACCTTTCATAATAACAAGGCTACAATCCAATGGAGTAACAAAAATTTCAACAAGAGACTAACTTCCATAATGACAAGGCTACCATCAATTGGAGTAAAAAAAATCTAGACAACAAACTACCTTCCATAATTACTAGGCTACCATCCATTGGAGTATAAAAAATTTGGACAACATACTACCTTCCATAATGACAAGTCTACCATCCATTGGAGTAACAAAAATCTCGACAAAAGACTACCTTCGATAATGACTAGGCTACCATCCATTGGAGTAACAAGGATATCGACAACATACTATCTTCTATAATGACAAGGATATAATCCATTATAGTAACAAAAATCTCGATAACAGACTTCCTACCATAATGACAAGACTACCATCCATTGTAATAACAAAAATCTCTACAACAGACTACCTTCCATAATGACCAGGGTACGATCCACTGGAGTTACAAAAATCTCGATAACAGACTACCTTCCATAATGACAAGGCTACCATCCATTGGAGTAACAAAAATCTCGACAACAAACTACATTCCATAATGACAAGTCGACAATCCATTGGAATAAAAAAAATCTCGACAACAGACTACCTTTCATAATGACAAGCCTACAATCCAATGGAATAACAACAAATTCAACAAGAGACTAACTTCAATAATGACAAGGCTTCCATCTAATGGAGTAACAAAAATCTAGACAACAGACTACCTTCCATAATTACTAGGCTACCATTCATTGGAGTATAAAAAATTTGGACAACATACTACCTTCAATAATGACAAGACTACCATCCATTGGAGTAACAAAAATCTCGACAACAGAAGACCTTCCATAATGACAAGGCTACAATCCATTGGAGTAACAAAAATCTCGATAACAGACTACCTTCCATAATGACAAGGCTACCATTCATTGTAGTAACAAAAATCTCAACAACAGACTACCTTCCATAATGACAAGGCTACCATCCATTGGAGTAACAAAAATCTCGACAATAAACCACCTTTAATAATTACAAGTCTACCATCCATTGGAGTAACAAATATCTGAACAACAGACTACCTTCCATAATGATAAGGCTACCATTAATTGGAGTAGCAGAAATCATAACAATAGACTTCCTTCCATAATGACAAGGCTACCATCCAATAGAGTAACAAAAATCGGGACAACAAACTACCTTCCATAATGACAAGGCTACAATCCAGTGTAGTAACAAAAATCACAACAACAGACTACCTTACATAATGACAAGGCTACCATCCATTGGAGTGACAAAAATCTTGACAATAGACCACCTTTAATAATGACAAGTCTACCATCCATTGGAGTAATAAATATCTGAACAACAGACTACCTTCCATAATGATAAGTCTACCGTTAATTGGAGTAACAAAAATCACAACCACATACTACCTTCCATAATAACAAGGCTACCATCCATTAGAGTAACAAAAATCGGGACAACAGACTACGTTCCATAATGTAAAGGCTACCATACATTGTAGTAACAAAAATGTCAACAAGAGGCTACCTTCCGTAATGACAAGGCTACCATCCAATGGAGTAACAAATATCTTGACAAAAGACTACCTTCCATAATGACTAGGCTACCATCCATTGGAGTATAAAATATGTAACAACAGACTACCTTCCATAATGACAACGCTACAATCCAATGGAGTAACAACAATTTCAACAAGAGACTAACTTCCATAATGACAAGGCTACCATCCAATGGAGTAACAAAAATCTAGACAACAAACTACCTTCTGTAATTACTAGTCTACCATCCATTGGAGTATAAAAAATTTGGACAACATACTACCTTCAAAAATGACAAGGCTACCATCCATTGGAGTAACAAAAATCTCGACAACAGACTACCTTCCGTAATGACTAGGCTACCATCCATTGGAGTAACAAAGATATCGACAACATACTATCTTCTATAATGACAAGGATACAATCCATTATAGTAACAAAAATCTCGATAACAGACTACCTACCATAATGATAAGACTACCATCCATTGTAATAACAAAAATCTCTACAACAGACTACCTTCCATAATGACAAGGCTACGATCCACTGGAGTTACAAAAATCTCGATAACAGACTACCTTCCATAATGACAAGGCTACCATCCATTGGAGTAACAAAAATCTCGACAACAAACTACATTCCATAATGAGAAGTCCATAATCCATTGGAATAACAAAAATCTCGACAACAAACTACCTTTCATAATAACAAGGCTACAATCCAATGGAGTAACAAAAATTTCAACAAGAGACTAACTTCCATAATGACAAGGCTACCATCAATTGGAGTAAAAAAAATCTAGACAACAAACTACCTTCCATAATTACTAGGCTACCATCCATTGGAGTATAAAAAATTTGGACAACATACTACCTTCCATAATGACAAGTCTACCATCCATTGGAGTAACAAAAATCTCGACAAAAGACTACCTTCGATAATGACTAGGCTACCATCCATTGGAGTAACAAGGATATCGACAACATACTATCTTCTATAATGACAAGGATATAATCCATTATAGTAACAAAAATCTCGATAACAGACTTCCTACCATAATGACAAGACTACCATCCATTGTAATAACAAAAATCTCTACAACAGACTACCTTCCATAATGACAAGGCTACGATCCACTGGAGTTACAAAAATCTCGATAACAGACTACCTTCCATAATGACAAGGCTACCATCCATTGGAGTAACAAAAATCTCGACAACAAACTACATTCCATAATGAGAAGTCGACAATCCATTGGAATAAAAAAAATCTCGACAACAGACTACCTTTCATAATGACAAGCCTACAATCCAATGGAATAACAAAAAATTCAACAAGAGACTAACTTCAATAATGACAAGGCTTCCATCTAATGGAGTAACAAAAATCTAGACAACAAACTACCTTCCATAATTACTAGGCTACCATTCATTGGAGTATAAAAAATTTGGACAACATACTACCTTCAATAATAACAAGACTACCATCCATTGGAGTAACAAAAATCTCGACAACAGAAGACCTTCCATAATGACAAGGCTACAATCCATTGGAGTAATAAAAATCTCGATAACAGACTACCTTCCATAATGACAAGTCTACCATCCATTGTAGTAACAAAAATCTCAACAACAGACTACCTTCCATAATGACAAGGCTACCATCCATTGGAGTAACAAAAATCTCGACAATAAACCACCTTTAATAATGACAAGTCTACCATCCATTGGAGTAACAAATATCTGAACAACAGACTACCTTCCATAATGATAAGGCTACCATTAATTGAAGTAACAGAAATCATAACAATAGACTTCCTTCCATAATGACAAGGCTACCATCCAATAGAGTAACAAAAATCGGGACAACAAACTACCTTCCATAATGACAAGGCTACAATCCATTGTAGTAACAAAAATCTCAACAACAGACTACCTTACATAATGACAAGGCTACCATCCATTGGAGTGACAAAAATCTTGACAATAGACCACCTTTAATAATGACAAGTCTACCATCCATTGGAGTAATAAATATCTGAACAACAGACTACCTTCCATAATGATAAGGCTACCGTTAATTGGAGTAACAAAAATCACAACCACATACTACCTTCCATAATAACAAGGCTACCATCCATTAGAGTAACAAAAATCGGGACAACAGACTACGTTCCATAATGACAAGGCTACCATTCATTGTAGTAACAAAAATGTCAACAAGAGACTACCTTCCGTAATGACAAGGCTACCATCCAATGGAGTAACAAATATCTTGACAAAAGACTACCTTCCATAATGACTAGGCTACCATCCATTGGAGTATAAAATATTTAACAACAGACTACCTTCCATAATGACAACGCTACAATCCAATGGAGTAACAACAATTTCAACAAGAGACTAACTTCCATAATGACAAGGCTACCATCCAATGGAGTAACAAAAATCTAGACAACAAACTACCTTCCGTAATTACTAGTCTACCATCCATTGGAGTATACAAAATTTGGACAACATACTACCTTCAAAAATGACAAGGCTACCATCCATTGGAGTAACAAAAACCTCGACAACAGACTACCTTCCATAATGACAAGGCTACCATCCATTGTAGTAACAAAAATATCAACAACAGACTACCTTCCATAATGACAAGGCTACCATCCATTGGAGTAACAAAAATCTCGACAATAAACCACCTTTAATAATGACAAGTCTACCATCCATTGGAGTAACAAATATCTGAACAACAGACTACCTTCCATAATGATAAGGCTACCATTAATTGGAGTAACAGAAATCATAACAATAGACTTCCTTCCATAATGACAAGGCTACCATCCAATAGAGTAACAAAAATCGGGACAACAAACTACCTTCCATAATGACAAGGCTACAATCCATTGTAGTAACAAAAATCTCAACAACAGACTACCTTACATAATGACAAGGCTACCATCCATTGGAGTGACAAAAATCTTGACAATGGACCACCTTTAATAATGTCAAGTCTACCATCCATTGAAGTAATAAATATCTGAACAACAGACTACCTTCCATAATGATAAGGCTACCGTTAATTGGAGTAACAAAAATCACAACCACATATTACCTTCCATAATAACAAGGCTACCATCCATTAGTGTAACAAAAATCGAGACAACAGACTACGTTCCATAATGACAAGGCTACCATACATTGTAGTAACAAAAATGTCAACAAGAGACTACCTTCCGTAATGACAAGGCTACCATCCAATGGAGTAACAAATATCTTGACAAAAGACTACCTTCCATAATGACTAGGCTACCATCCATTGGAGTATAAAATATTTAACAACAGACTACCTTCCATAATGACAACGCTACAATCCAATGGAGTAACAACAATTTCAACAAGAGACTAACTTCCATAATGACAAGGCTACCATCCAATGGAGTAACAAAAATCTAGACAACAAACTACCTTCCGTAATTACTAGTCTACCATCCATTGGAGTATAAAAAATTTGGACAACATACTACCTTCAAAAATGACAAGGCTACCATCCATTGGAGTAACAAAAACCTCGACAACAGACTACCTTCCGTAATGACTAGGCTACCATCCATTGGAGTAACAAAGATATCGACAACATACTATCTTCTATAATGACAAGGATACAATCCATTATAGTAACAAAAATCTCGATAACAGACTACCTTCCATAATGACAAGGCTACCATCCATTTTAGTAACAAAAATCTCAACAATAGACTACCTTCCATAATGATAAGGCTACCATCCATTGGAGTAAGAAAAATCTCAAAAGCAAACCACCCATAATAATGACAAGTCTACCATTCATTGGATTAACAAATATCTGAACAACAGACTACCTTCCATAGTGATAAGGCTACCATTAATTAGAGTAACAGAAATCACAACAACAAACTACCTTTCATAATGACAAGGCTACCATCCATTAGAGTAACATAAATCGGGACAAAAAACTACCTTCCATAATGACAAGGCTACCATCCATTGGAGTAACAAAAATGTCAACAAGAGACTACCTTCCATAATGACAAGGTTACCATCCATTGGAGTAAGAAAAATATCGACAATAGACTACCTTCCATAATGACAAGGCTACCATCCGTTGGAATAACAAAAATCTCGACAACAGACTACCTTCCATAATTACAAGGCTACCATCCTTTAGAGTAACAAAAATCTGGACAACAGACTACCTTCCATAATGATAAGGGTACAATCCATTGGAGTAAAAAAAATATCAACAAGAGACTACCTTCCATAATGACAAGGATACCATCCAATGGAGTAACAAAAATCTTGACAAAAGACTACCTTCCATAATGACTAGGCTACCATCCATTAGAGTATAAAATATTTAACAACAGACTACCTTCCATAATGACAAGGCTACCATCCATTGGAGTAACAAAAATCTCAACAATAGATTGCCTTCTATTATGACAAGGCTACCATCCGTTGGTGTAAGAAATATCTCGACAACAAACTACCTTCCATAATGACAAGCCCACAATCCATTGGAATAACAAAAATCTCGACAACATACTACCTTTCATAATGACAAAGCTACAATCTAATAGAGTAACAAAAATCTCGAGAATAGACTACCTTCCATATTGACAAGTCTACCATCCAATGGAGTAACAAAAATCTTAACAACAGACTACCTTCCATAATGACTAGGCTACCATCCATTGGAGTATACAAAATCTCGACAATTGACTACCTTCCATAATTATAAGGCTACCATCCATTGGAGTAACAAAAATATCGACAATAGACTACCTTCCATAATGATAAGTCCATAATCCATTGGAATAACAAAAATCTCGACAACAAACTACCTTTCATAATGACAAGGCTACAATCCAATGGAGTAACAAAAATTTCAACAAGAGACTAACTTCCATAATGACAAGGCTACCATCCAATGGAGTAACAAAAATCTAGACAACAGACTACCTTCCATAATTACTAGGCTACCATCTATTGGAGTATAAAAAATTTGGACAACATACTACCTTCCAAAATGACAAGGCTACCATCCATTAGAGTAACAAAAATCTCGACAACAGACTACCTTCCGTAATGACTAGGCTACCATCCATTGGAGTAACAAAGATATCGACAACATACTATCTTCTATAATGACAAGGATACAATCCATTATAGTAACAAAATTCTCGATAACAGACTACCTTCCATAATGACAAGGCTACCATCCATTGTAGTAACAAAAATCTCAACATTAGACTACCTTCCATAATGACAAGGCTACAATCCATTGGAGTAACAAAAATCTTGACAATAAACCACCTTTAATAATGACAAGTCTACCATCCATTGGATTAACAAATATCTGAAGAACAGACTACCTTCCATAATGATAAGGCTACCATCCATTGGAATAACAAAAATCTCGACAACAGACTACCTTCCATAATGACAAGGCTACCATCCATTAGAGTAACAAAAATCGGGACAAAAAACTACCTTCCATAATTACAAGGCTACCATCCATTGGAGTAACAAAAATGTCAACAAGAGACTACCTTCCATAATGACAAGGCTACCATCCATTAGAGTAATAAAAATATCGACAATAGACTACCTTCCATAATGACAAGGCTACCATCCATTGGAATAACAAAAATCTCCACAACAGACCACCTTCCATAATTACAAGGCTACCATCCTTTAGAGTAACAAAAATTTGGACAACAAAATACCTTCCATAATGACAAGGGTACAATCCATTGGAGTAAAAAAAATATCAACAAGAGACTACCTTCCATAATGACAAGGCTACCATCCAATGGAGTAACAAAAATCTTGACAAAAGACTACCTTCCGTAATGACTAGGCTACCATCCATTAGAGTATAAAATATTTAACAACAGACTACCTTCCATAATGACAGGCTACCATCCATTGGAGTAACAAAAATCTCGACAATAGATTGCCTTCTATTATGACAAGGCTACCATCCGTTGGTGTAATAAAAATCTCGACAACAAACTACCTTCCATAATGACAAGGCTACAATCCAATGGAGTAACAAAAATTTGAACAAGAGACTAACTTCCATAATGACAAGGCTACCATCCAATGGAGTAAACAAAATCTAGACAACAGACTACCTTCCATAATTACTAGGCTACCATCCATTGTAGTATAAAAAATTTGGACAACATACTACCTTCCAAAATGACAAGGCTACCATCCATTGGAGTAACAAAAATCTCGACAATAGACTACCTTCCGTAATGACTAGGCTACCATCCATTGGAGTAACAAAGATATCGACAACATACTATCTTCTACAATGACAAGGATACAATCCATTATAGTAACAAAAATCTCCATAACATACTACCTTCCATAATGACAAGGCTACCATCCATTGTAGTAACAAAAATCTCAACAATAGACTACCTTCCATAATGACAAGGCTACCATCCATTGGAGTAACAAAAATCTCGACAAGAAACCACCTTTAATAATGACAAGTCTACCATCCATTGGATTAACAAATATCTGAACAACAGACTACCTTCCATAATGATAAGGCTACCATTAATTGGAGTAACAGAAATCACAACAATAGACTACCTTCCATAATGACAAGGCTACCATCCATTAGAGTAACAAAAATCGGGACAAAAAACTACCTTCTATAATGACAAGGCTACCATCCATTGGAGTAACAAAAATGTCAACAAAAGACTACCTTCCATAATGACAAGGCTACCATCCATTTGAGTAACAAAAATATCGACAATAGACTACCTTCCATAATGACAAGGCTACCATTCATTGGAATAACAAAAATCTCGACAACAGACTACCTTCCATAATGACAAGGCTAACATCCTTTAGAGTAACAAAAATCTGGACAACAGACTACCTTCCATAATGACAAGGGTAAAATCCATTGGAGTAAAAAAAATATCAACAAGAGACTACCTTCCATAATGACAAGACTACCATCCAATGGAGTAACAAAAATCTTGACAACATGCTACCTTCCATAATGATTAGGCTACCATCCATTAGAGTATAAAAAATCTCGACAATAGACTACCTTCCATAATGACAAGGCTTACCATCCATTGGAGTAACAAAAATATCGACAATAGACTACCTTCCATAATGATAAGTCCATGATCCATTGGAATAACAAAAATCTCGAAAACAAACTACCTTTCATAATGACAAGGCTACAATCCAATGGAGTAACAAAAATTTCAACAAGAGACTAACTTCCATAATGACAAGGCTACCATCCAATGGAGTAACAAAAATCTAGACAACAGGCTACCTTCCATAATTACTAGGCTACCATCCATTGGAGTAAAAAAAAGTTGGACAACATACTACCTTCCAAAATGACAAGTCTACCATCCATTGGAGTAACAAAAATCTCGACAACAGACTACCTTCCGTAATGAATAGGCTACCATCCATTGGAGTAACAAAGATATCGACAACATACTATCTTCTATAATGACAAGGATACAATCCATTATAGTAACAAAAATCTTGATAACAGACTACCTTCCATAATGACAAGGCTACCATCCATTGTAGTAACAAAAATCTCAATAATAGACTACCTTCCATAATGACAAGGCTACCATCTATTGGAGTAACAAAAATCTCGATAACAAACCACCTTTAATAATGACAAGTCTACCATCCATTGGACTAACAAATATCTGAACAA
Organism: Vicia faba; assembly: GCA_948472305.1. NCBI lineage: Eukaryota > Viridiplantae > Streptophyta > Magnoliopsida > Fabales > Fabaceae > Vicia > Vicia faba. The sequence continues at coordinate 659,005,811 of OX451739.1, forward strand.
CAGACTACCTTCCATAATGATAAGGCTACCATTAATTGGAGTAACAGAAATCACAACAACAGACTACCTTCCATAATGACAAGTCTACCATCCATTAGAGTAACAAAAATCAGGACAAAAAACTACCTTCCATAATGACAAGGCTACCATCCATTGGAGTAACAAAAATGTCAACAAGAGACTACCTTCCATAATGAAAAGACTACCATCCATTGGAGTAACAAAAATAACGACAATAGACTACCTTCCATAATGACAAGGCTACCATCCATTGGAATAACAAAAATCTTGACAACAAACTACCTTCCATAATGACAAGGCTACCATCCTTTAGAGTAACAAAAATCTGGACAACAGACTACCTTCCATAATGACAAGGGTACAATCCATTGGAGTAAAAAAATATCAACAAGAGACTACCTTCCATAATGACAAGGCTACCATCCAATGGAGTAACAAAAATCTTGACAAAAGACTACCTTCCATAATGACTAGGCTACCATCCATTAGAGTATAAAATATTTAACAACAGACTACCTTCCATAATGACAAGGCTACCATCCATTGGAGTAACAAAAATGATGACAATAGATTGCCTTCTATTATGACAAGGCTACCATCCGTTGGTGTAACAAAAATCTCGACAACAAACTACCTTCGATAATGACAAGTCCACAATCCATTGGAATAACAAAAATCTCGACAACATACTACCTTTCATAATGACAAAGCTACAATCTAATGGAGTAACAAAAATCTCGAGAATAGACTACCTTCCATAATGACAAGTCTACCATCCAATGGAGTAACAAAAATCTTAACAACAGACTACCTTCCATAATGACTAGGCTACCATCCATTAGAGTATAAAATATTTATCAACATACTACCTTCCATAATGACAAGGCTACCATCCATTGGAGTAACAAAAATCTCGACAATAGATTGCCTTCTATTATGACAAGGCTACCATCCGTTGGTGTAACAAAAATCTCGACAACAAACTACCTTTCATAATGACAAGTCCACAATCCATTGGAATAACAAAAATTTGGACAACATACTACCTTTCATAATGACAAAGCTACAATCTAATGGAGTAACAAAAATCTTGAGAATAGACTACCTTCCATAATGACAAGTCTACCATCCAATGGAGCAACAAAAATCTTAACAACAGACTACCTTCCATAATGACTAGGCTACCATCCATTGGAGTACAAAAAATCTCGACAATAGACTACCTTCCATAATGACAAGGCTACCATCCATTGGAGTAACAAAAATATCGACAATAGACTACCTTCCATAATGATAAGTCCACAATCCATTGGAATAACAAAAATCTCGACAACATACTACCTTTCATAATGACAAAGCTACAATCTAATGGAGTAACAAAAATCTCGAGAATAGACTACCTTCCATAATGACAAGTCTACCATCCAATGGAGTAATAAAAATCTTAACAACCGACTACCTTCCATAATGACTAGGCTACCATCCATTAGAGTATAAAATATTTAACAACACACTACCTTCCATAATGACAAGGCTACCATCCATTGGAGTAACAAAAATCTCGACAATAGATTGCCTTCTATTATGACAAGGCTACCATCCGTTGGTGTAACAAAAATCTCGACAACAAACTACCCTCCATAATGACAAGTCCACAATCCATTGGAATAACAAAAATCTCGAAAACATACTACCTTTCATAATGACAAAGCTACAATCTAATGGAGTAACAAAAATCTTGAGAATAGACTACCTTCCATAATGACAAGTCTACCATCCAATGGAGTAACAAAAATCTTAACAACAGACTACCTTCCATAATGACTAGGCTACCATCCATTGGAGTACAAAAAATCTCGACAATAGACTACCTTCCATAATGACAAGGCTACCATCCATTGGAGTAACAAAAATATCGACAATAGACTACCTTCCATAATGATAAGTCCACAATCCATTGGAATAACAAAAATCTCGACAACATACTCCCTTTCATAATGACAAAGCTACCATCCAATGGAGTAACAAAAATCTTGACAAAAGACTACCTTCCATAATGACTAGGCTACCATCCAATGGAGTAATAAAAATCTTAACAACAGACTACCTTCCATAATGACTAGGCTACCATCCATTAGAGTATAAAATATTTAACAACAAACTACCTTCCATAATAACAAGGCTACCATCCATTGGAGTAACAAAAATCTCGACAATAAATTGCCTTCTATTATGACAAGACTACCATCCGTTGGTGTAACAAAAATCTCGACAACTAACTACCTTCCATAATGACAAGTCCACAATCCATTGGAATAACAAAAATCTCGACAACATACTACCTTTCATAATGACAAAGCTACAATCAAATGGAGTAACAAAAATCTTGAGAATAGACTACCTTCCATAATGACAAGTCTACCATCCAATGGAGTAACAAAAATCTTAACAACAGACTACCTTCCATAATGACTAGGCTACCATCCATTGGAGTACAAAAAATCTCGACAATAGACTACCTTCCATAATGACAAGGCTACCATCCATTGGAGTAACAAAAATATCGACAATAGACTACCTTCCATAATGATAAGTCCATAATCCATTGGAATAACAAAAATCTCGACAACAAACTACCTTTCATAATGACAAGGCTACAATCCAATGGAGTAACACAAATTTCATCAAGAGACTAACTTCCATAATGACAAGGCTACCATCCAATGGAGTAAACAAAAACTAGACAACAGACTACCTTCCATAATTACTAGGCTACCATCCATTGGAGTATAAAAAATTTGGACAACATACTACCTTCCAAAATGACAAGGCTACCATCCATTGGAGTAACAAAAATCTCGACAACAGACTACCTTCCGTAATGACTAGGCTACCATCCATTGGAGTAACAAAGATATCGACAACATACTATCTTCTACAATGACAAGGATATAATCCATTATAGTAACAAAAATCTCGATAACAGACTACCTTCCATAATGACAAGGCTACCATCCATTGTAGTAACAAAAATCTCAACAATAGACTACCTTCCATAATGACAAGGCTACCATCCATTGGAGTAACAAAAATCTCGACAACAAACCACCTTTAATAATGACAAGTCTACCATCCATTGGATTAACAAATATCTGAACAACTGACTACCTTCCATAATGATAAGGCTACCATTAATTGGAGTAACAGAAATCACAACAACAGACTACCTTCCATAATGACAAGCCTACCATCCATTAGAGTAACAAAAATCGGGACAAAAAACTACCTTCTATAATGACAATGCTACCATCCATTGGAGTAACAAAAATGTCAACAAAAGACTACCTTCCATAATGACAAGGCTACCATCCATTTGAGTAACAAAAATATCGACAATAGACTACCTTCCATAATGACAAGGCTACCATCCATTGGAATAACAAAAACCTCGACAACAGACTACCTTCCATAATGACAAGGCTAACATCCTTTAGAGTAACAAAAATCTGGACAACAGACTACCTTCCATAATGACAAGGGTACAATCCATTGGAGTAAAAAAAATATCAACAAGAGACTACCTTCCATAATGACAAGACTACCATCCAATGGAGTAACAAAAATCTTGACAACATACTACCTTCCATAATGATTAGGCTACCATCCATTGGAGTATAAAAAATCTCGACAATAGACTACCTTCCATAATGACAAGGCTACCATCCATTGGAGTAACAAAAATATCGACAATAGACTACCTTCCATAATGATAAGTCCATAATCCATTGGAATAACAAAAATCTCGAAAACAAACTACCTTTCATAATGACAAGGCTACAATCCAATGGAGTAACAAAAATTTCAACAAGAGACTAACTTCCATAATGACAAGGCTACCATCCAATGGAGTAACAAAAATCTAGACAACAGACTACCTTCCATAATTACTAGGCTACCATCCATTGGAGTATAAAAAATTTGGACAACATACTACCTTCCAAAATGACAAGTTTACCATCCATTGGAGTAACAAAAATCTCAACAACAGACTACCTTCCATAATGACTAGGCTACCATCCATTGGAGTAACAAAGATATCGACAACATACTATCTTCTATAATGACAAGGATATAATCCATTATAGTAACAAAAATCCTGATAACAGACTACCTTCCATAATGACAAGGCTACCATCCATTGTAGTAACAAAAATCTCAATAATAGACTACCTTCCATAATGACAAGGCTACCATCCATTGGAGTAACAAAAATCTCGATAACAAACCACCTTTAATAATGACAAGTCTACCATCCATTGGATTAACAAATATCTGAACAACAGACTACCTTCCATAATGATAAGGCTACCATTAATTGGAGTAACAGAAATCACAACAACAGACTACCTTCCATAATGACAAGGCTACCATCCATTAGAGTAACAAAAATCGGGACAAAAAACTACCTTCCATAATGACAAGGCTACCATCCATTGGAGTAACAAAAATGTCAACAAGAGACTACCTTCCATAATGACTAGGCTACCATCCATTGGAATAACAAAAATCTTGACAACAAACTACCTTCCATAATGACAAGGCTATAATCCTATAGAGTAACAAAAATCTGGACAACAGACTACCTTCCATAATGACAAGGGTACAATCCATTGGAGTAAAAAAATATCAACAAGAGACTACCTTCCATAATGACAAGGCTACCATCCAATGGAGTAACAAAAATCTTGACAAAAGACTACCTTCCATAATGACTAGGCTACCATCCATTAGAGTATAAAATATTTAACAACAGACTACCTTCCATAATGACAAGGCTACCATCCATTGGAGTAACAAAAATCATGACAATAGATTGCCTTCTATTATGACAAGGCTACCATCCGTTGGTGTAACAAAAATCTCGACAACAAACTACCTTCGATAATGACAAGTCCACAATCCATTGGAATAACAAAAATCTCGACAACATACTACCTTTCATAATGACAAAGCTACAATCTAATGGAGTAACAAAAATCTCGAGAATAGACTACCTTCCATAATGACAAGTCTACCATCCAATGGAGTAACAAAAATCTTAACAACAGACTACCTTCCATAATGACTAGGCTACCATCTATTGGAGTATAAAAAATCTCGACAATAGACTACCTTCCATAATGATAAGGCTACCGTCCATTGGAGTAACAAAAATATCGACAATAGACTACCTTCCATAATGATAAGTCCATAATCCATTGGAATAACAAAAATCTCGACAACAAACTACCTTTCATAATGACAAGGCTACAATCCAATGGAGTAACAAAAATTTCAACAAGAGACTAACTTATATAATGACCAGGCTACCATCCAATGGAGTAACAAAAATCTAGACAACAGACTACCTTCCAAAATTACTAGGCTACCATCCATTGGAGTATAAAAAATTTGGACAACATACTACCTTCCAAAATGACAAGGCTACCATCCATTGGAGTAACAAAAATCTCGACAACAGACTACCTTCCGTAATGACTAGGCTACCATCCACTGGAGTAACAAAGATATCGACAACATACTATCTTCTACAATGACAAGGATATAATCCATTATAGTAACAAAAATCTCGATAACAGACTACCTTCCATAATGACAAGGCTACCATCCATTGTAGTAACAAAAATCTCAACAATAGACTACCTTCCATAATGACAAGGCTACCATCCATTGGAGTAACAAAAATCTCGACAACAAACCACCTTTAATAATGACAAGTCTACCATCCATTGGATTAACAAATTTGTGAACAACAGACTACCTTCCATAATGATAAGGCTACCATTAACTGGAGTAACAGAAATCACAACAACAGACTACCTTCCATAATGACAAGGCTACCATCCATTAGAGTAACAAAAATCTTGACAACAAACTACCTTCCATAATGACAAGGCTACCATCCTTTAGAGTAACAAAAATCTGGACAACAGACTACCTTCCATAATGACAAGGGTACAATCCATTGGAGTAAAAAAATATCAACAAGAGACTACCTTCCATAATAACAAGGCTACCATCCAATGGAGTAACAAAAATCTTGACAAAAGACTACCTTCCATAATGACTAGGCTACCATCCATTAGAGTATAAAATATTTAACAACAGACTACCTTCCATAATGACAAGGCTACCATCCATTGGAGTAACAAAAATCATGACAATAGATTGCCTTCTATTATGACAAGGCTACCATCCGTTGGTGTAACAAAAATCTCGACAACAAACTACCTTCGATAATGACAAGTCCACAATCCATTGGAATAACAAAAATCTCGACAACATACTACCTTTCATAATGACAAAGCTACAATCTAATGGAGTAACAAAAATCTCGAGAATAGAGTACCTTCCATAATGAAAAGTCTACCATCCAATGGAGTAACAAAAATCTTAACAACAGACTACCTTCCATAATGACTAGGCTACCATCCATTGGAGTATAAAAAATCTCGACAATAGACTACCTTCCATAATGATAAGGCTACCATCCATTGGAGTAACAAAAATATTGACAATAGACTACCTTCAATAATGATAAGTCCATAATCCATTGGAATAACAAAAATCTCGACAACAAACTACCTTTCATAATGACAAGGCTACAATCCAATGGAGTAACAAAAATTTCAACAAGAGACTAACTTCCATAATGACAAGGCTACCATCCAATGGAGTAACAAAAATCTAGACAATAGAATACCTTCCATAATTACTAGGCTACCATCCATTGGAGTATAAAAAATTTGGACAACATACTACCTTCCAAAATGACAAGGCTACCATCCATTGGAGTAACAAAAATCTCGACAACAGACTACCTTCCGTAATGACTAGGCTACCATCCACTGGAGTAACAAAGATATTGACAACATACTATCTTCTACAATGACAAGGATATAATCCATTATAGTAACAAAAATCTCGATAACAGACTACCTTCCATAATGACAAGGCTACCATCCATTGTAGTAACAAAAATATCAACAATAGACTACCTTCCATAATGACAAGGCTACCATCCATTGGATTAACAAAAATCTCGACAACAAACCACCTTTAATAATGACAAGTCTACCATCCATTGGATTAACAAATTTCTGAACAACAGACTACCTTCCATAATGATAAGGCTACCATTAATTGGAGTAACAAAAATCACAACAACAGACTACCTTCCATAATGACAAGGCTACCATCCATTAGAGTAACAAAAATCGGGACAAAAAACTACCTTCCATAATGACAAGGCTACCATCCATTGGAGTAACAAAAATGTCAACAAGAGACTACCTTCCATAATGACAAGGCTACCATCCATTGGAGTAACAAAAATATCGACAATAGACTACCTTCCATAATGACAAGGCTACCATTCATTGGAATAACAAAAATCTCGATAACAGACTACCTTCCATAATGACAAGGCTACCATCCTTTAGAGTAACAAAAATATGGACAACAGACTACCTTCCATAATGACAAGGCTACCATCCAATGGAGTAACAAAAATCTTGACAAAAGACTACCTTCCATAATGACTAGGCTACCATCCATTAGAGTATAAAATACTTAACAACATACTACCTTCCATAATGACAAGGCTACCATCCATTGGAGTAACAAAAATCTTGATAATAGATTGCCTTCTATTATGACAAGGCTACCATCTGTTGGTGTAACAAAAATCTCGACAACAAACTACCTTCCATAATGACAAGTCCACAATCCATTGGAATAACAAAAATCTCGACAACATACTACCTTTCATAATGACAAAGCTACAATCTAATGGAGTAACAAAAATCTCGAGAATAGACTACCTTCCATAATGACAAGGCTACAATCCAATGGAGTAACAAAAAATTCAACAAGAGACTAACTTCCATAATGACAAGGCTACCATCCAATGGAGTAACAAAAATCTAGACAACAGACTACCTTCCATAATTACTAGGCTACCATCCATTGGAGTATAAAAAATCTCGACAACAAACTACCTTTCATAATGACAAGGCTACAATCCAATGGAGTAACAAAAAATTCAACAAGAGACTAACTTCCATAATGACAAGGCTACCATCCAATGGAGTAACAAAAATCTAGACAACAGACTACCTTCCATAATGACAAGGCTACCATCCATTGGAGTATAAAATATTTAACAACAAACTACCTTCCATAATGACAAGGCTACAATCCATTGGAGTAACAAAAATCTCGACAATAGACTGCCTTCCATAATGACAAGGCTACCATCCATTGGAGTAACAAAAATCACGACAACAAACTACATTCCATAATGACAAGCCTACCATCCATTGTAATAACAAAAATCTCTACAACAGACTACCTTCCATAATGACAAGGCTATGATCCATTGGAGTAACAAAAATCTCGATAACAGACTACCTTCCATAATGACAAGGCTACCATCCAATGTAGTAACAAAAATCTCAACAACAGACTACCTTCCATAATGACAAGGCTACCATCCATTGGAGTAACAAAAATCATGACAACAGACCACATTTAATAATGACAAGTCTACCATCCATTGGAGTAACAAATATCTGAACAACAGACTATCTTCCATAATGATAAGGCTACCATTAATTGGAGTAACAAAAATCACAACAACATACTATCTTCCATAATGACAAGGCTACCATCCATTAGAGTAATAAAAATCGAGACAACAGACTACCTTCCATAATGACAAGGCTACCATCCATTGGAGTAACAAAAATGTCAACAAGAGACTACCTTCCATAATGACAAGGCTACCATCCAGTGGAGTAATAAAAATATCGACAACAGACTACCTTCCATATTGACAAAGCTACCATTCAATGGAGTAACAAAAATATCGACAACAGACTACCTTCCATAATGACAAGGCTACCATCCATTGGAGTAACAAAAATGTCAACAAGAGACTACCTTCCTAATGACAAGGCTACCATCCATTGGAGTAAAAAAAATCTCGACAACAGACTACCTTCCATAAAGACAAGGCTACAATCCATTAGAGTAACAAAAATCTCGACAACCGACTACCTTCCATAATGACAAGGCTACCATCCATCGGAATAACAAAAATCTCGAAAAGAAACTACCTTCCATTATGACAAGGCTACCATCCATCTGAGTAAGAAAAATCACGACAACATACTACCTTCCATAATGACAAGGCTACCATCCAATGGAGTAACAAAAATCTCGACAACAGACTACCTTCCATAATGACAAGGCTACCATCCATTGGAGTAACAAAAATCTCGACAATTGACTACCTTCCATAATGACAAGTGTACCATCCATTGGAGTAACAAAAATATTGACAACAGACTACCTTCCATAATGAGAAGGCTACCCTCCATTGGAGTAACAAAGTTATCTACAACATACTACCTTATATAATGACAAGGCTACCATCCATTGGAGTAATAAAAATCACGACAACAAACTACATTCCTTAATGACAAGTCCACAATCCATTGGAATAACAAAAATCTCGACAACAAACTACCTTTCATAATGACAAGGCTACCATCCAATGGAGTGTCAAAAATCTCGAGAAAAGACTACCTTCCATAATGACAAGGCTATCATCCATTGTAGTAAAAGAAATCTCGACAACAGACTACCTTCCATAAAGACTAGGTTACCATCCATTAGAGTAACAAAAATCTCGACAACAGACTACCTTCCATAATGACAAGGCTACCATCCATTGGAGTAATAAAGATATCGACAACATACTACCTTCCATAATGACAAGGCTACAATCCATTGGAGTAACAAAAATCACGGCAACAGACTGCCTTCCATAATGACAAGGCTACCATCCATCGGAATAAAAAAAATCTCGACAACAGACTACCTTCCATAATGGCAAGTCTACCATCCAATGGAGTAACAAAAATCTTAACAACAGACTACCTTCCTTAATGACTAGGCTACCATCCATTGGAGTATAAAAAATCTCGACAACAGACTACCTTCCTTAATAACAAGGCTACCATCCATTGGAGTAACAAAAATATCGACAGTAGACTACCTTCCATAATGACAAGTCCATAATCCATTGGAATAAGAAAAATCTCGACAACAGACTACCTTTCATAATGACAAGTCTACCATCCATTGGAATAACAAAAACCTCGATAAAAGACTACCTTTCAAAATGACAATGCTTTAATCCAATGGAATAACAAAAATCTCGACAACAGACTACCTTCCATAATGACAAGTCTACCATCCATTGGAGTAACAAAAATCACGACAACAAACTACCTTCCATAATGACAAGGCTACCATCCATAATGACAAGGCTACCATCCATTAGAATAACAAAATTGTTGACAACAAACTACCTTCCATAATTACAAGGCTACCATCCAATGGAGTAACCAAAATATTGACAACAAACTACCTTCTATAATGACAAGGCTACCATCCATTAGAGTAACAAAAATCTAGACAACAGACTACCTTCAATAATGACAAGGCTACAATCCATTGGAGTATCATAAATCACAACGACAAACTACCTTCCATAATGACAAGGCTACCATCCATTAGAGTAACAAAAATCGGGAGAACAAACTACCTTTCATAATGACAAGGCTACCATCCATTGGAGTAACAAAAATGTCAACAAGAGACTACCTTCCATAATGACAAGGCTATTATCCATTGGATTAATAAAAATATCGACAACATACTACCTTCCATAATGATAAGGCTACAATCCATTGGAGTAACAAAAATCACGACAACAGACTAGCTTCCATAATGACAAGGCTACCATCCATCGGAATAACAAAAATCTCGACAATAGACTACCTTCCATTATGACAAGGCTACCATCCATCTGAGTAAGAAAAATCACGACAACATACTACTTTCCATAATGACAAGGCTACCATCCAATGGAGTAACAAAAATCTCGACAACAGACTACCTTCCATAATGAGAAGGCTACCCTCCATTGGAGTAACAAAGTTATCTACAACATACTACCTTATATAATGACAAGGCTACCATCCATTGGAGTAATAAAAATCACGACAACAAGCTACATTCCTTAATGACAAGTCCACAATCCATTGGAATAACAAAAATCTCGACAACAAACTACCTTTCATAATGACAAGGCTACCATCCAATGGAGTGTCAAAAATCTCGAGAAAAGACTACCTTCCATAATGACAAGGCTACCATCCATTGTAGTAAAAGAAATTTCGACAACAGACTATCTTCCATAAAGACCAGGCTACCATCCATTAGAGTAACAAAAATCTCGACAACAGACTGCCTTCCATAATGACAAGGCTACCATCCATTGGAGTAATAAAGATATCGACAACATACTACCTTCCATAATGATAAGGCTACAATCCATTGGAGTAACAAAAATCACGGCAATAGACTACCTTCCATAATGACAAGGCTACCATCCATCGGAATAACAAAAATCTCGACAACAGACTACCTTCCATTATGACAAGGCTACCATCCATCTGAGTAAGAAAAATCATGACAACAGACTACCTTCCAAAATGACAAGGCTACCATCCAATGGAGTAACAAAAATCTCGACAACAGACTACCTTCCATAATGACAAGGCTACCATCCATTGGATTAACAATAATATCGACAATAGACTACCTTCCATAATGACAAGGGTACCATCTAATGGAGTAACAAAAATCTCGACAACAGACTACCTTCCATAATAACAAGGCTTCCATCCATTGGAGTAACAAAAATCTTGACAACATACTACCTTCCATAATGATAAGTCTGCAATCCATTGGAATAACAAAAATCTCGACAACAGACTACCTTCCATAATGACAAGGCTACCATCCAATGGAGTAACAAAAATCTCGACAATTGACCACCTTCCATAATGACAAGGCTACCATCCATTGGAGTAACAAAAATCTCGACAACAGACTACCTTCCATAATGACAAGGGTACCATCCTTTTGAGTAACAAAAATATCTACAACAGACTACCTTCCATAATGACAAGGCTACCATCAATTAGAGTAACAAAAATCGGGAGAGCAAACTACCTTCCATAATGACAAGGCTACCATCCAATGGAGTAACAAAAATGTCAACAAGAGACTACCTTCCATAATGAGAAGGCTACCATCCATTGGAGTAACAAAAATCTCGACAACAGATTACCTTCCATAATGAGAAGGCTACCATCCATTGGAGTAACAAAGTTATCCACAACATACTACCTTCCATAATGACAAGGCTACCATCCATTGGAGTAATAAAAATCACGACAACAGACTACCTTCCATAATGACAAGGCTACCTTCCATTGGAATAACAAAAATCAGGACAACAAACTACCTTCTATTATAACAAGGCTACCATCCAATGGAGTGTCAAAAACCTCGACAACATACTACCTTCCAAAATGACAAGTGTACCATCCATTAGAGTAATAAAAATCTCGACAACAGACTACCTTCCATAATGACAAGTCTACAATCCATTGGAATAACAAAAATCTCGACAACAGACTACCTTCCATAATGACAAGGCTACAATCCAACGGAGTAACAACAATCTCGACAACAGACTACCTTCAATAATGACAAGTCTACCATCCATTGGAATAATAGAAATCTCGATAAAAGACTACCTTTCATAATGTCAATGCTATAATACAACGGAATAACAAAAATCTCGATAACAAACTACCTTCCATAATGACAAGGCTACAATCCAATGGAGTAACAACAATCTCGACAACAGACTACCTTCCATAGTGAAAAGTCTACCATCCATTGGAATAATAGAAATCTATATAAAAGACTACCTTTCATAATGACAATGCTATAATACAATGGAATAACAAAAATCTCGATAACAGACTACCTTCCATAATGACAAGGCTACCTTCCAATGGAGTAACAAAAATCTCGACAACAGACTACCTTCCATAATGACAAGGATACCATCCATTGGTGTAACAAAAATCTCGACAATTGACAACCTTCCATAATGATAAGGGTACCATCCATTGGAGTAACAAAAATCTCGACAACAGACTACCTTCCATAATTAGAAGGCTACCATCCATTAGAGTAACAAAGTTATCTACAACATACTACCTTATATAATGACAAGGCTACCATCCATTGGAGTAATAAAAATCTCGACAACAAACTACATTCCTTAATGACAAGTCCATAATCCATTGGAATAACAAAAATCTCGACAACAAACTACCTTTCATAATGACAAGGCTACCATCCAATGGAGTGTCAAAAATCTCGAGAAAAGACTACCTTCCATAATGACAAGGCTACCATCCATTGTAGTAAAAAAAATCACGACAACAGACTACCTTCCATAAAGACAAGGCTACCATCCATTAGAGTAACAAAAATCTCGACAACAGACTACCTTCCATAATGACAAGGCTACCATCCATTAGAGTAACAAAAATCGGGAGAACAAACTACCTTCCATAATGACAAGGCTACCATCCATTGGAGTAACAAAAATGTCAACAACAGACTACCTTCCATAATGACAAGGCTACCATCCATTGGATTAACAATAATATCGACAATAGACTACCTTCCATAATGACAAGGGTACCATCCAATGGAGTAACAAAAATCTCGACAACAGACTACCTTCCATAATGACAAGGCTTCCATCCATTGGAGTAACAAAAATCTTGACAACATACTACCTTCCATAATGATAAGTCTGCAATCCATTGGAATAACAAAAATCTCGACAACAGACTACCTTCCATAATGACAAGGCTACCATCCAATGGAGTAACAAAAATCTCGACAATTGACCACCTTCCATAATGACAAGGCTACCATCAATTGGAGTAACAAAAATCTCGACAACAGACTACCTTCCATAATGACAAGGGTACCATCCTTTTGAGTAACAAAAATATCTACAACAGACTACCTTCCATAATGACAAGGCTACCATCAATTAGAGTAACAAAAATCGGGAGAACAAACTACCTTCCATAATGACAAGGCTACCATCCAATGGAGTAACAAAAATGTCAACAAGAGACTACCTTCCATAATGAGAAGGCTACCATCCATTGGAGTAACAAAAATTTTGACAACAGATTACCTTCCATAATGAGAAGGCTACCATCCATTGGAGTAACAAAGTTATCCACAACATACTACCTTCCATAATGACAAGGCTACCATCCATTGGAGTAATAAAAATCACGACAACATACTACCTTCCATAATGACAAGGCTACCTTCCATTGGAATAACAAAAATCAGGACAACAAACTACCTTCTATTATAACAAGGCTACCATCCAATGGAGTGTCAAAAACCTCGACAACAGACTACCTTCCAAAATGACAAGGGTACCATCCATTAGAGTAACAAAAATCTCGACAACAGACTACCTTCCATAATGACAAGTCTACAATCCATTGGAATAACAAAAATCTCGACAACAGACTACCTTCCATAATGACAATGCTACAATCCAATGGAGTAACAACAATCTCGACAACAGACTACCTTCCATAATGACAAGTCTACCATCCATTGGAATAATAGAAATCTCGATAAAAGACTACCTTTCATAATGACAATGCTATAATACAATGGAATAACAAAAATCTCGATAACAAACTACCTTCCATAATGACAAGGCTACAATCCAATGGAGTAACAACAATCTCGACAACAGACTACCTTCCATAGTGAAAAGTCTACCATCCATTGGAATAATAGAAATCTATATAAAAGACTACCTTTCATAATGACAATGCTATAATACAATGGAATAACAAAAATCTCGATAACAGACTACCTTCCATAATGACAAGGCTACCTTCCAATGGAGTAACAAAAATCTCGACAACAGACTACCTTCCATAATGACAAGGATACCATCCATTGGTGTAACAAAAATCTCGACAATTGACAACCTTCCATAATGATAAGGGTACCATCCATTGGAGTAACAAAAATCTCGACAACAGACTACCTTCCATAATTAGAAGGCTACCATCCATTAGAGTAACAAAGTTATCTACAACATACTACCTTATATAATGACAAGGCTACCATCCATTGGAGTAATAAAAATCACGACAACAAACTACATTCCTTAATGACAAGTCCACAATCCATTGGAATAACAAAAATCTCGACAACAAACTACCTTTCATAATGACAAGGCTACCATCCAATGGAGTGTCAAAAATCTCGAGAAAAGACTACCTTCCATAATGACAAGGCTACCATCCATTGTAGTAAAAAAAATCACGACAACAGACTACCTTCCATAAAGACAAGGCTACCATCCATTAGAGTAACAAAAATCTCGACAACAGACTACCTTCCATAATGACAAGGCTACCATCCATTAGAGTAACAAAAATCGGGAGAACAAACTACCTTCCATAATGACAAGGCTACCATCCATTGGAGTAACAAAAATGTCAACAACAGACTACCTTCCATAATGACAAGGCTACCATCCATTGGATTAACAATAATATCGACAATAGACTACCTTCCATAATGACAAGGGTACCATCCAATGGAGTAACAAAAATCTCGACAACAGACTACCTTCCATAATGACAAGGCTTCCATCCATTGGAGTAACAAAAATCTTGACAACATACTACCTTCCATAATGATAAGTCTGCAATCCATTGGAATAACAAAAATCTCGACAACAGACTACCTTCCATAATGACAAGGCTACCATCCATTAGAGTAACAAAAATCGGGAGAACAAACTACCTTCCATAATGACAAGGCTACCATCCATTGGAGTAACAAAAATGTCAACAACAGACTACCTTCCATAATGACAAGGCTACCATCCATTGGATTAACAATAATATCGACAATAGACTACCTTCCATAATGACAAGGGTACCATCCAATGGAGTAACAAAAATCTCGACAACAGACTACCTTCCATAATGACAAGGCTTCCATCCATTGGAGTAACAAAAATCTTGACAACATACTACCTTCCATAATGATAAGTCTGCAATCCATTGGAATAACAAAAATCTCGACAACAGACTACCTTCCATAATGACAAGGCTACCATCCAATGGAGTAACAAAAATCTCGACAATTGACCACCTTCCATAATGACAAGGCTACCATCAATTGGAGTAACAAAAATCTCGACAACAGACTACCTTCCATAATGACAAGGGTACCATCCTTTTGAGTAACAAAAATATCTACAACAGACTACCTTCCATAATGACAAGGCTACCATCAATTAGAGTAACAAAAATCGGGAGAACAAACTACCTTCCATAATGACAAGGCTACCATCCAATGGAGTAACAAAAATGTCAACAAGAGACTACCTTCCATAATGAGAAGGCTACCATCCATTGGAGTAACAAAAATTTTGACAACAGATTACCTTCCATAATGAGAAGGCTACCATCCATTGGAGTAACAAAGTTATCCACAACATACTACCTTCCATAATGACAAGGCTACCATCCATTGGAGTAATAAAAATCACGACAACATACTACCTTCCATAATGACAAGGCTACCTTCCATTGGAATAACAAAAATCAGGACAACAAACTACCTTCTATTATAACAAGGCTACCATCCAATGGAGTGTCAAAAACCTCGACAACAGACTACCTTCCAAAATGACAAGGGTACCATCCATTAGAGTAACAAAAATCTCGACAACAGACTACCTTCCATAATGACAAGTCTACAATCCATTGGAATAACAAAAATCTCGACAACAGACTACCTTCCATAATGACAATGCTACAATCCAATGGAGTAACAACAATCTCGACAACAGACTACCTTCCATAATGACAAGTCTACCATCCATTGGAATAATAGAAATCTCGATAAAAGACTACCTTTCATAATGACAATGCTATAATACAATGGAATAACAAAAATCTCGATAACAAACTACCTTCCATAATGACAAGGCTACAATCCAATGGAGTAACAACAATCTCGACAACAGACTACCTTGCATAGTGAAAAGTCTACCATCCATTGGAATAATAGAAATCTATATAAAAGACTACCTTTCATAATGACAATGCTATAATACAATGGAATAACAAAAATCTCGATAACAGACTACCTTCCATAATGACAAGGCTACCTTCCAATGGAGTAACAAAAATCTCGACAACAGACTACCTTCCATAATGACAAGGATACCATCCATTGGTGTAACAAAAATCTCGACAATTGACAACCTTCCATAATGATAAGGGTACCATCCATTGGAGTAACAAAAATCTCGACAACAGACTACCTTCCATAATTAGAAGGCTACCATCCATTAGAGTAACAAAGTTATCTACAACATACTACCTTATATAATGACAAGGCTACCATCCATTGGAGTAATAAAAATCACGACAACAAACTACATTCCTTAATGACAAGTCCACAATCCATTGGAATAACAAAAATCTCGACAACAAACTACCTTTCATAATGACAAGGCTACCATCCAATGGAGTGTCAAAAATCTCGAGAAAAGACTACCTTCCATAATGACAAGGCTACCATCCATTGTAGTAAAAAAAATCACGACAACAGACTACCTTCCATAAAGACAAGGCTACCATCCATTAGAGTAACAAAAATCTCGACAACAGACTACCTTCCATAATGACAAGGCTACCATCCATTAGAGTAACAAAAATCGGGAGAACAAACTACCTTCCATAATGACAAGGCTACCATCCATTGGAGTAACAAAAATGTCAACAACAGACTACCTTCCATAATGACAAGGCTACCATCCATTGGATTAACAATAATATCGACAATAGACTACCTTCCATAATGACAAGGGTACCATCCAATGGAGTAACAAAAATCTCGACAACAGACTACCTTCCATAATGACAAGGCTTCCATCCATTGGAGTAACAAAAATCTTGACAACATACTACCTTCCATAATGATAAGTCTGCAATCCATTGGAATAACAAAAATCTCGACAACAGACTACCTTCCATAATGACAAGGCTACCATCCATTAGAGTAACAAAAATCGGGAGAACAAACTACCTTCCATAATGACAAGGCTACCATCCATTGGAGTAACAAAAATGTCAACAACAGACTACCTTCCATAATGACAAGGCTACCATCCATTGGATTAACAATAATATCGACAATAGACTACCTTCCATAATGACAAGGGTACCATCCAATGGAGTAACAAAAATCTCGACAACAGACTACCTTCCATAATGACAAGGCTTCCATCCATTGGAGTAACAAAAATCTTGACAACATACTACCTTCCATAATGATAAGTCTGCAATCCATTGGAATAACAAAAATCTCGACAACAGACTACCTTCCATAATGACAAGGCTACCATCCAATGGAGTAACAAAAATCTCGACAATTGACCACCTTCCATAATGACAAGGCTACCATCAATTGGAGTAACAAAAATCTCGACAACAGACTACCTTCCATAATGACAAGGGTACCATCCTTTTGAGTAACAAAAATATCTACAACAGACTACCTTCCATAATGACAAGGCTACCATCAATTAGAGTAACAAAAATCGGGAGAACAAACTACCTTCCATAATGACAAGGCTACCATCCAATGGAGTAACAAAAATGTTAACAAGAGACTACCTTCCATAATGAGAAGGCTACCATCCATTGGAGTAACAAAAATCTCGACAACAGATTACCTTCCATAATGAGAAGGCTACCATCCATTGGAGTAACAAAGTTATCCACAACATACTACCTTCCATAATGACAAGGCTACCATCCATTGGAGTAATAAAAATCACGACAACAGACTACCTTCCATAATGACAAGGCTACCTTCCATTGGAATAACAAAAATCAGGACAACAAACTACCTTCTATTATAACAAGGCTACCATCCAATGGAGTGTCAAAAACCTCGACAACAGACTACCTTCCAAAATGACAAGGGTACCATCCATTAGAGTAACAAAAATCTCGACAACAGACTACCTTCCATAATGACAAGTCTACAATCCATTGGAATAACAAAAATCTCGACAACAGACTACCTTCCATAATGACAAGGCTACAATCCAATGGAGTAACAACAATCTCGACAACAGACTACCTTCCATAATGACAAGTCTACCATCCATTGGAATAATAGAAATATCGATAAAAGACTACCTTTCATAATGACAATGCTATAATACAATGGAATAACAAAAATCTCGATAACAAACTACCTTCCATAATGACAAGGCTACAATCCAATGGAGTAACAACAATCTCGACAACAGACTACCTTCCATAGTGAAAAGTCTACCATCCATTGGAATAATAGAAATCTATATAAAAGACTACCTTTCATAATGACAATGCTATAATACAATGGAATAACAAAAATCTCGATAACAGACTACCTTCCATAATGACATGGCTACCTTCCAATGGAGTAACAAAAATCTCGACAACAGACTACCTTCCATAATGACAAGGATACCATCCATTGGTGTAACAAAAATCTCGACAATTGACAACCTTCCATAATGATAAGGGTACCATCCATTGGAGTAACAAAAATCTCGACAACAGACTACCTTCCATAATTAGAAGGCTACCATCCATTAGAGTAACAAAGTTATCTACAACATACTACCTTATATAATGACAAGGCTACCATCCATTGGAGTAATAAAAATCACGACAACAAACTACATTCCTTAATGACAAGTCCACAATCCATTGGAATAACAAAAATCTCGACAACAAACTACCTTTCATAATGACAAGGCTACCATCCAATGGAGTGTCAAAAATCTCGAGAAAAGACTACCTTCCATAATGACAAGGCTACCATCCATTGTAGTAAAAAAAATCACGACAACAGACTACCTTCCATAAAGACAAGGCTACCATCCATTAGAGTAACAAAAATCTCGACAACAGACTACCTTCCATAATGACAAGGCTACCATCCATTAGAGTAACAAAAATCGGGAGAACAAACTACCTTCCATAATGACAAGGCTACCATCCATTGGAGTAACAAAAATGTCAACAACAGACTACCTTCCATAATGACAAGGCTACCATCCATTGGATTAACAATAATATCGACAATAGACTACCTTCCATAATGACAAGGGTACCATCCAATGGAGTAACAAAAATCTCGACAACAGACTACCTTCCATAATGACAAGGCTTCCATCCATTGGAGTAACAAAAATCTTGACAACATACTACCTTCCATAATGATAAGTCTGCAATCCATTGGAATAACAAAAATCTCGACAACAGACTACCTTCCATAATGACAAGGCTACCATCCAATGGAGTAACAAAAATCTCGACAATTGACCACCTTCCATAATGACAAGGCTACCATCAATTGGAGTAACAAAAATCTCGACAACAGACTACCTTCCATAATGACAAGGGTACCATCCTTTTGAGTAACAAAAATATCTACAACAGACTACCTTCCATAATAACAAGGCTACCATCAATTAGAGTAACAAAAATCGGGAGAACAAACTACCTTCCATAATGACAAGGCTACCATCCAATGGAGTAACAAAAATGTCAACAAGAGACTACCTTCCATAATGAGAAGGCTACCATCCATTGGAGTAACAAAAATCTCGACAACAGATTACCTTCCATAATGAGAAGGCTACCATCCATTGGAGTAACAAAGTTATCCACAACATACTACCTTCCATAATGACAAGGCTACCATCCATTGGAGTAATAAAAATCACGACAACAGACTACCTTCCATAATGACAAGGCTACCTTCCATTGGAATAACAAAAATCAGGACAACAAACTACCTTCTATTATAACAAGGCTACCATCCAATGGAGTGTTAAAAACCTCGACAACAGACTACCTTCCAAAATGACAAGGGTACCATCCATTAGAGTAACAAAAATCTCGACAACAGACTACCTTCCATAATGACAAGTCTACAATCCATTGGAATAACAAAAATCTCGACAACAGACTACCTTCCATAATGACAAGGCTACAATCCAATGGAGTAACAACAATCTCGACAACAGACTACCTTCCATAATGACAAGTCTACCATCCATTGGAATAATAGAAATCTCGATAAAAGACTACCTTTCATAATGACAATGCTATAATACAATGGAATAACAAAAATCTCGATAACAAACTACCTTCCATAATGACAAGGCTACCATCCAATGGAGTAACAAAAATTTTGACAACAGACTACCTTCAATAATGACAAGGCTACCATCCATTGGAGTAACAAAAATCTCGACAATTGACTACCATACATAATGACAAGGGTACCATCCATTGGAGTAACAAAAATCTCGACAACAGACTACCTTCCATAATGAGATGGCTACCATCCATTGGAGTAACAAAGTTATCTATAACATACTACCTTATATAATGACAAGGCTACCATCCATTGGAGTAATAAAAATCACGACAACAAACTACATTCCTTAATGGCAAGTCCACAATCCATTGGAATAACAAAAATCTCGACAACAAACTACCTTTCATAATGACAAGGCTACCATCCAATGGAGTGTCAAAAATCTCGAGAAAAGACTACCTTCCATAATGACAAGGCTAGTATCCATTGTAGTAAAAAAAATCTCGACAACAAACTACCTTCCATAAAGACAAGGCTACCATCCATTAGAGTAACAAAAATCTCGACAACAGACTACCTTCCATAATGACAAGGCTACCATCCATTGGAGTAATAAAGATATCGACAACATACTACCTTCCATAATGATAAGGCTACAATCCATTGGAGTAACAAAAATCATGGAAACAGACTACCTTCCATAATGACAAGGCTACCATCCATCGGAATAACAAAAATCTCGACAACAAACTACCTTCCATTATGACAAGGCTACCATCCATCTGAGTAAGAAAAATCAGGACAACATACTACCTTCCATAATGACAAGGCTACCATCCAATGGAGTAACAAAAATCTCGACAACAAACTACCTTCCATAATGACAAGGCTACCATCCATTGGATTAACAATAATATCGACAATAGAAAACCTTCCATAATGACAAGGGTACCATCCAATGGAGTAACAAAAATCTCGACAACAGACTACCTTCCATAATGACAAGGCTTCCATCCATTGGAGTAACAAAAATCTCGACAACATACTACCTTCCATAATGATAAGTTTGCAATCCATTGGAATAACAAAAATCTCGACAACAGACTACCTTCCATAATGACAAGGCTATCATCCAATGGAGTAACAAAAATCTCGACAATTGACTACCTTCCATAATGACAAGGCTACCATCCATTGGAGTAACAAAAACGTCGACAACTGACTACCTTCCATAATGACAAGGGTACCATCCTTTGGAGTAACAAAAATCTCGACAACACACTACCTTCCATAATGACAAGGCTACCATCCATTAGAGTAACAAAAATCGGGAGAACAAACTACCTTCCATAATGACAAGGCTACCATCCATTGGAGTAACAAAAATGTCAACAAGAGACTACCTTCCATAATGAGAAGGCTACCATCCATTGGAGTAACAAAAATCTCCACAACATACTACCTTCCATAATGACAAGGCTACCATCAATTAGAGTAATAAAAATCACGACAACAGACTACCTTCCATAATGATAAGGCTACCATCCATTGGAATAACAAAAATCAGGACAACAGACTACCTTCTATTATAACAAGGCTACCATCCAATGGAGTGTCAAAAATCTCGACAACAGACTACCTTCCAAAATAACAAGGGTACCATACATTAGAGTAACAAAAATCTCGACAACAGACTACCTTCCATAATGACCAGTCTACAATCCATTGGAATAACAAAAATCTCGACAACAGACTACCTTCCATAATGACAAGGCTACAATCCAATGGAGTAACAACAATCTCGACAACAGACTACCTTCCATAATGACAAGGCTACCATCCATTGGAGTAACAAAAATCTCGACAATTGACTACCTTCCATAATGACAAGGGTACCATCCATTGGAGTAACAAAAATCTCGACAACATACTACCTTCCATAATGACAAGGCTACCATCCATTGGAGTTACAAAGTTATCTACAACATACTACCTTATATAATGACAAGGCTACCATCCATTGGAGTAATAAAAATCACGACAACAAACTACATTCATTAATGACAAGTCCATAATCCATTGGAATAACAAAAATCTCGACAACAAACTACCTTTCATAATGACAAGGCTACCATCCAATGGAGTGTCAAAAATCTCGAGAAAAGACTACCTTCCATAATGACAAGGCTACCATCCATTGTAGTAAAAAAAATCTCGACAACAGACTACCTTCCATAAAGACAAGGCTACCATCCATTAGAGTAACAAAAATCTCGACAACAGACTACCTTCCATAATGACAACGCTACCATCCATTGGAGTAATAAAGATATCGACAACATACTACCTTCCATAATGATAAGGCTACAAGCCATTGGAGTAACAAAAATCACGGCAACAGACTACCTTCCATAATGACAAGGCTACCATCCATTGGAATAACAAAAATCTCGACAACAGACTACCTTCCATTATGACAAGGCTACCATCCCTCTGAGTAAGAAAAATCACGACAACAGACTACCTTCCATAATGACAAGGCTATCATCCAATGGAGTAACAAAAATCTAGATAACAAACTACCTTCCATAATGACAAGGCTACCATCCATTGGAGTAACAATAATATCGACAATAGACTACCTTCCATAATGACAAGGGTACCATCCAATGGAGTAACAAAAATCTCGACAACAGACTACCTTTCATAATGACAAGGCTTCCATCCATTGGAGTAACAAAAATCTCGACAACATACTACCTTCCATAATGATAAGTCTCCAATCCATTGGAATAACAAAAATCTCGACAACAGACTACCTTCCATAATGACAAGGCTACCATCCAATGGAGTAACAAAAATCTCGACAATTGAACACCTTCCATAATGACAAGGCTACCATCCATTGCAGTAACAAAAATCTCGACAACAGACTACCTTCAATAATGACAAGGGTACCATCCTTTGGAGTAACAAAAATCTCGACAACAGACTACCTTCCATAATGACAAGGCTACCATCCATTAGAGTAACAAAAATCGGGAGAACAAACTACCTTCCATAATGACAAGGTTACCATCCATTGGAGTAACAAAAATGTCACCAAGAGACTACCTTCCATAACGAGAAGGTAACCATCCATTGGAGTAACAAAAATCTCGACAACAGACTACCTTCCATAATGAGAAGGCTACCATCCATTGGAGTAACAAAGTTATCCACAACATACTACCTTCCATAATGACAAGGCTACCATCCATTGGAGTAATAAAAATCACGACAACAGACTACCTTCCATAATGACAAGCCTACCATCCATTGGAATAACAAAAATCAGGACAACAGACTACCTTCTATTATAACAAGGCTACCATCCAATGGAGTGTCAAAAATCTCGACAACAGACTACCTTCCAAAATGACAAGGGTACCATCCATTAGAGTAACAAAAATCTCGACAACAGACTAACTTCCATAATGACAAGTCTACAATCCATTGGAATAACAAAAATCTCGACAACAGACTACCTTCCATAATGACAAGGCTACAATCCAATGGAGTAACAACAATCTCGACAACAGACTACCTTCCATAGTGACAAGTCTACCATCCATTGGAATAATAGAAATCTATATAAAAGACTACCTTTCATAATGACAATGCTATAATACAATGGAATAACAAAAATCTCGATAACAGACTACCTTCCATAATGACAAGGCTACCATCCAATGGAGTAACAAAAATCTCTACAACAGACTACCTTCCATAATGACAAGGATACCATCCATTGGTGTAACAAAAATCTCAACAATTGACTACCTTCCATAATGATAAGGGTACCATCCATTGGAGTAACAAAAATCTCGACAACAGACTACCTTCCATAATTAGAAGGCTACCATCCATTAGAGTAACAAAGTTATCTACAACATACTACCTTATATAATGACAAGGCTACCATCCATTGGAGTAATAAAAATCACGACAACAAACTACATTCCTTAATGACAAGTCCACAATCCATTGGAATAACAAAAATCTCGACAACAAACTACCTTTCATAATGACAAGGCTACCATCCAATGGAGTGTCAAAAATCTCGAGAAAAGACTACCTTCCATAATGACAAGGCTACCATCCATTGTAGTAAAAAAAATCACGACAACAGACTACCTTCCATAAAAACAAGGCTACCATCCATTAGAGTAACAAAAATCTCGACAACAGACTACCTTCCATAATGACAAGGCTACCATCCATTAGAGTAACAAAAATCGGGAGAACAAACTACCTTCCATAATGACAAGGCTACCATCCATTGGATTAACAAAAATGTCAACAAGAGACTACCTTCCATAATGAGAAGGTAACCATCCATTGGAGTAACAAAAATCTCGAAAACAGACTACCTTCCATAATGAGAAGGCTACCATCCATTGGAGTAACAAAGTTATCCACAACATAATACCTTCCATAATGACAAGGCTACCATCCATTGGAGTAATAAAAATCACGACAACAGACTACCTTCCATAATGACAAGCCTACCATCCATTGGAATAACAAAAATCAGGACAACAGACTACCTTCTATTATAACAAGGCTACCATCCAATGGAGTGTCAAAAATCTCGACAACAGACTACCTTCCAAAATGACAAGGGTACCATCCATTAGAGTAATAAAAATCTCGACAACAGACTAACTTCCATAATGACAAGTCTACAATCCATTGGAATAACAAAAATCTCGACAACAGACTACCTTCCATAATGACAAGGCTACAATCCAATGGAGTAACAACAATCTCGACAACAGACTACCTTCCATAGTGACAAGTCTACCATCCATTGGAATAATAGAAATCTATATAAAACACTACCTTTCATAATGACAATGCTATAATACAATGGAATAACAAAAATCTCGATAACAGACTACCTTCCATAATGACAAGGCTAACATCCAATGGAGTAACAAAAATCTCGACAACAGACTACCTTCCATTATGAAAAGTCTACCATCCATCTGAGTAAGACAAATCACGACAACAGACTACCTTCCATAATGAAAAGGCTACCATCCAATGGATTAACAAAAATATCGACAACAGACTACCTTCCATAATAACAAGGCTACCATCCATTGGAGTAACAAAAATCTCGACAACAGACTACCTTCCATATTGATAAGTTTGCAATCCATTGGAATAACAAAAATCTCGACAACAGACTACCTTCCATAATGACAAGTGTACCATCCATTGGAGTAACAAAAATCTCGACAACAAACTTCCTTCCATACTGATAACGCTACCATCCATTAGAGTAACAAAAATTGGGAGAACAGACTACCTTCCATAATGACAAGGCTACCATTCATTGGAGTAACAAAAATGTCAACAAGAGACTACCTTCCATAATGATAAGGCTACCATCCATTGGAGGTACAACTTTATCTACAACATACTACCTTCCATAATGACAAGGCTACCATCCATTGGAGTAATAAAAATCACGACAACAGACTACCTTCCATAACGACAAGGCTACCATCCATTGGAATAACAAAAATCAGGACAACCGACTACCTTCCATAATGACAAGGCTATCATCCATTGGAGTAACAAAGATATCGACAACATACTACCTTCCATAATGATAAGGCTACAATCCATTGGAGTAACAAAAATCACGACAACAGACTACCTTCCATAATGACAAGGCTACCATCCATCGGAATAACCAAAATCTCGACAACAGACAACCTTCCATTATGACAAGGCTACCATCCATCTAATTAAGAAAAATCACGACAACAAACTACATTCCATAATGACAAGGCTACCATCCAATGGAGTATCATTAATCACGACAACAAAATACCTTCCATAATGACAAGGCTACCATCCAATAGAGTAACAAAGATCTCGACAACAGACTACCTTCCATAAAGACAAGGCTACTATCCATTGTATAAAAAAAAATCTCGACAACAGACTACCTTCAATAATGACAAGGGTAACATCCATTGGAGTAACAAAAATCTTGACAACAGACTAACTTCTATAATGAGAAGGCTACCATCCATTGGAGTAACAAAGTTATCTATAACATACTACCTTCCATAATGACAAGGCTACCGTCCATTGGAGTAACAAAAATCTCGACAATAAACTACCTTCCATAATGACAAGGGTACCATTCAATGGTGTAACAAAAATCTCGACAACAAACTACCTTCCATAATGACAAGGCTACCATCGTTTGGAGTAACAAAAATCTCGACAACAGACTACCTTCCATAATGACAAGGCTACCGTCCATTAGAGTAACAAAAATCGGGAGAACAGACTACCTTCCATAATGACAAGGCTACAATCCATTGGAGTAACAAAAATGTCAACAAGAGGCTACCTTCCATAATGAGAACGCTACCATCCATTGGAGAAACAAAAATCTCGACAACAGACTACCTTCCATAATGAGAAGGCTACCATCCATTGGAGTAACAAAGTTATCTACAACATACTACCTTCCATAATGACAAGGGTACCATCCATTGGAGTAATAAAAATCACGACAACAGACTACCTTCCATAAGGACAAGGCTACCATCCATTGGAATAACAGAAATCAGGACAACAAACTACCTTCTATTATAACAAAGCTACCATCCAATGGAGTGTCGAAATTCTCGAGAAAAGACTACCTTCCCTAATGACAAGGCTACCATCCATTGTAGTAAAAAAAATCTCGACAACAAACTACCTTCCATAATGACAAGGGTACCATCAATTGGAGTAACAAAAATCTCGACAACAGACTACCTTCCATAATGACAAGTTTACCATCCATTGGAATAACAAAAATCTCCATAAAAGACTACCTTTCATAATGACAATGCTATAATCCAATGGAATAACAAAAATCTCGACAACAAACTACCTTCCATAATGACAAGGCTACCATCCATTAGAGTAACAAAAATTGGGAGAACATACTACCTTCCATAATGACAAGGCTACCATGCATTGGAGTAAAAATAATGTCAATAAGAGACTATCTTCCATAATGACAAGGCGACTATCCATTGGAGTAACAAAAATTTTTACAACAGACTACCTTCCATAATGAGAAGGCTACCATCCGTTGGAGTAACAAAGATATCGCTAACATACTACTTTTCATAATGATAAGGCTACAATCCATTGTAGTAACAAAAATCATGACAACAGACTACCTTCCAGAATGACAAGGCTACCATCCATCGGAATAACAAAAATCTCGACAACAGACTACTTTCCATTATGACAAGGTTACCATCCATCTAAGTAAGAAAAAGCACGACAACAGACTACATTCCATAATGACAAGGCTACCATCCATTGGAGTAAAAAAAATCTCAACAACAGACTACCTTCCATAATGACAAGGGTACCATCCAATGGAGTAACAAAAATCTCGACAATAGACTACCTTCCATAATGACAAGTCTACCATCCATTGGAATAACAAAAATATCGATAAAAGACTACCTTTCATAATGACAATGCTATAATCCAATGGAATAACAAAAATCTCGACAATAGACTACCTTCCATAATGACAAGGCTACCATCCATTAGAGTAACAAAAATCGGGAGAACAGACTACATTCCATAATGACAAGGCTACCATCCATTTGGAGTAACAAAAATGTCAACAAGAGACTACCTTCCATAATGACAAGGCTACTATCCATTGGAGTAAAAAATATCTCGACAACAGACTACCTTCCATAATGAGAAGGCTACCATCCATTGGAGTAACAAAGATATCGACAACATACTACCTCCCATACTGATAAGGCTACAATCCATTGGAGTAATAAAAATCACGACAACAGACTACCTTCCATAATGACAACGCTACCATCCATCGGAAGAACAAAAATATCGACAACAGACTACCTTCCATTATGACAAGGCTACCATCCATCTGAGTAAGAAAAATCACGACAGTAAACTACCTTCCAAAATGACAAGGCTACCATCCAATGGAGTAAAAAAAATCACAAAAACAAAATACCTTCCATAATGACAAGGCTACCATCCAATGGAGTAAGAAAAATCTCGACAACAAACTACCTTCCATAATGAAAAGGCTACCATCCATTGTAGTAAAAAAGATCTCGACAACAGACTACCTTCCATAATGACAAGGGTAAATCCATTGGAGTAACAAAAATCTCGACAACAGACTACTTTCCATAATGAGAAGGCTACCATCCATTGGAGTAACAATGTTATCTACAACATACAACCTTCCACAATGACAAGGCTACCATCCATTGGAGTAACAAAAATCTCGACAATAGACTACCTTCCATAATGACAAGGGTACCATTCAATGGTGTAACAAAAATCTCGACAACAGACTACCTTCCATAATGACAAGGCTACCATCCTTTGGAGTAAGAAAAATCTCGACAACAGACTACCTTCCATAATGATAAGTCTGCAATCCATTGGGATAACAAAAATATCGACAATGGACTACCTTCCATAATGACAAGGCTACCATCCAATGGAGTAACAAAAATCTCGACAACTGACCACCTTCCATAATGACAAAGCTACCATCCATCGGAGTAACAAAAATCTTGACAACAAACTACCTTCCATAATGACAAGGGTACCATCCATTGGAGTAACAAAAATCTCGACAACAGACTACCTTCCATAATGACAAGGCTTCCATCCATTAGAGTAACAAAAATCGGGAGAACAGACTACCTTCCATAATGACAAGGCTACCATCCATTGGAGTAACAAAAATGTCAACAAGAGGCTACCTTCCATAATGAGAACGCTACCATCCATTGGAGAAACAAAAATCTCGACAACAGACTACCTTCCATAATGAGAAGGCTACCATCCATTGGAGTAACAAAGTTATCTACAACATACTACCTTCCATAATGACAAGGGTACCATCCATTGGAGTAATAAAAATCACGACAACAGACTACCTTTCATAAGGACAAGGCTACCATCCATTGGAATAACAGAAATCAGGACAACAAACTACCTTCTATTATAACAAAGCTACCATCCAATAGAGTGTCGAAATTCTCGTGAAAAGACTACCTTCCCTAATGACAAGGCTACCATCCATTGTAGTAAAAAAAATCTCGACAACAAACTACCTTCCATAATGACAAGGGTACCATCCATTGGAGTAACAAAAATCTCGACAACAGACTACCTTCCATAATGAAAAGTCTACCATCCATTGGAATAACAAAAATCTCGTTAAAAGACTACCTTTCATAATGACAATGCTATAATCCAATGGAATAACAAAAATCTCGACAACAGACTACCTTCAATAATGACAAGGCTACCATCCATTAGAGTAACAAAAATTGGGAGAACAGACTACCTTCCATAATGACAAGGCTACCATCCATTGGAGTAACAAAAATGTCAACAAGAGACTAACTTCCATAATGACAAGGTTACTATCCATTGGAGTAACAAAAATCTTTACAATAAACTACTTTCCATAATGAGAAGGCTACCATCCATTTGAGTAACAAAGATATCGACAACATACTACCTTCCATAATGATAAGGCTACAATCCATTGGAGTGACAAAAATCACGACAATAGACTACCTAACATAATGACAAGGCTACTATCCATTGGAATAACAAAAATCAGGACAATAGAGTACCTTTTATTATAACAAGGCTACCATCCAATGGAGTAACAAAAATCTCGACAACTGACCACCTTCCATAATGACAAGGCTACCATCCATTGGAGTAACAAAAATCTCGACAACAGACTACATTCCATAATGACAAGGGTACCATCCATTAGAGTAACAAAAATCTCGACAACAGACTACCTTCCATAATGACAAGGCTACCATCCATTAGAGTAAAAAAAATCGGTTGAACAGACTACCTTCCATAATGATAAGGCTACCATCCATTGGAGTAAGAAAAATGTCAACAAGAGGCTACCTTCCATAATGAGAAGGCTACCATCCATTGGAGTTATAATAATCTCTACAACAGACTACCTTCCATAATGAGAAGGCTACCATCCATTGGAGTAACAAAGTTATATACAACATACTACCTTCCATAATGACAAGGCTACCATCCATTGGAGTAATAAAAATCACGACAACAGACTACCTTCCATAATGACAAGGCTACCATCCATTGGAACAACAGAAATCAGGACAACATACTACCTTCTATTATAACAAGGTTACCATCCAATGGAGTGTCAAAAATCTCGAGAAAAGACTAACTTCCATAATGACAAGGCTACCATCCATTGTAGTAAAAAAAATCTCGACAACAGACTACCTTCCATAATGACAAGGGTACCATCCATTGGAGTAACAAAAATCTTGACAACAGACTACCTTCCATAATGAAAAGTCTACCATCCATTGGAATTACAAAAATCTCGATAAAAGACTACCTTTCATAATGACAATGCTATAATCCAATGGAATAACAAAAATCTCAACAACAGACTACCTTCCATAATGATAAGGCTACCATCCATTAGAGTAACAAAAATTGGGAGAACAGACTACCTTCCATAATGACAAGGCTACCATCTATTGGAGTAACAAAAATGTCAACAAGAGACTACCTTCCATAATGACAAGCCTACTATCCATTGGAGTAACAAAAATCTTTACAACAGACTACCTTCCATAATGAGAAGGCTAGCATCCATTGGAGTAACAAAGATATCGACAACATACTACCTTCCATAATGATAAGGCTACAATCCATTGGAGTAACAAAAATCATGTCAACAGACTTCCTTCCATAATGACAAGGCTACCATCCATCGGAATAACAAAAATCTCGACAACAGACTACCTTCCATTATGACAAGGCTACCATCCATCTGAGTAAGAAAAATCACGACAACAGACTACCTTCGATATGACAAGGCTACCATCCAATGGAGTAACAAAAATCTCGACAACAGACTACCTTCCATAATGACAAGGCTACCATCCATTAGAGTAACAAAAATCGGGAGAACACACTACCTTCCATAATGACAAGGCTACCATCCATTGGAGTAACAAAAATGTCAACAATAGGCTACCTTCCATAATGAGAAGGCTACCATCCATTGGAGTAACAAAGTTATATACAACATACTACCTTACATAATGACAAGGCTACCATCCATTGGAGTAATAAAAATCACGACAATAGACTACCTTCCATAATGACAAGGCTACCATCCATTGGAACAACAGAAATCAAGACAACATACTACCTTCTATTATAACAAGGCTACCATCCAATGGAGTGTTAAAAATCTAGAGAAAAGACTAACTTCCATAATGACAAGGCTACCGTCCATTGTAGTAAAAAAAATCTTGACAATAGACTACCTTCCATAATGACAAGGGTACCATCCATTGGAGTAACAAAAATCTCGACAACAGACTACCTTCCATAATGAAAAGTCTACCATCCATTGGAATAACAAAAATCTCGATAAAAGACTATCTTTCATAATGACAATGCTATAATCCAATGGAATAACAAAAATCTCGACAACAGACTACCTTCCATAATGACAAGGCTACCATCCATTAGAGTAACAAAAATTGGGAGAACAGACTACCTTCCATAATGACAAGGCTACCATCTATTGGAGTAACAAAAATGTCAACAAGAGACTACCTTCCATAATGACAAGCCTACTATCCATTGGAGTAACAAAAATCTTTACAACAGACTACCTTCCATAATGAGAAGGCTAGCATCCATTGGAGTAACAAAGATATCGACAACATACTACCTTCCATAATGATAAGGCTATAATCCATTGGAGTAACAAAAATCATGTCAACAGACTTCCTTCCATAATGACAAGGCTACCATCCATCGGAATAACAAAAATCTCGACAACAGACTACCTTCCATTATGACAAGGCTACCATCCATCTGAGTAAGAAAAATCACGACAACAGACTACCTTCCATATGACAAGGCTACCATCCAATGGAGTAACAAAAATCTCGACAACAGACTACCTTCCATAATGACAAGGCTACCATCCATTAGAGTAACAAAAATCGGGAGAACACACTACCTTCCATAATGACAAGGCTACCATCCATTGGAGTAACAAAAATGTCAACAATAGGCTACCTTCCATAATGAGAAGGCTACCATCCATTGGAGTAACAAAGTTATATACAACATACTACCTTACATAATGACAAGGCTACCATCCATTGGAGTAATAAAAATCACGACAATAGACTACCTTCCATAATGACAAGGCTACCATCCATTGGAACAACAGAAATCAAGACAACATACTACCTTCTATTATAACAAGGCTACCATCCAATGGAGTGTTAAAAATCTAGAGAAAAGACTAACTTCCATAATGACAAGGCTACCGTCCATTGTAGTAAAAAAAATCTTGACAATAGACTACCTTCCATAATGACAAGGGTACCATCCATTGGAGTAACAAAAATCTCGACAACAGACTACCTTCCATAATGAAAAGTCTACCATCCATTGGAATAACAAAAATCTCGATAAAAGACTATCTTTCATAATGACAATGCTATAATCCAATGGAATAACAAAAATCTCGACAACAGACTACCTTCCATAATGACAAGGCTACCATCCATTAGAGTAACAAAAATTGGGAGAACAGACTACCTTCCATAATGACAAGGCTACCATCCATTGGAGTAACAAAAATGTCAACAAGAGACTAACTTCCATAATGACAAGGTTACTATCCATTGGAGTAACAAAAATCTTTACAATAGACTACTTTCCATAATGAGAAGGCTACCATCCATTTGAGTAACAAAGATATCGACAACATACTACCTTCTATAATGATAAGGCTATAATCCATTGGAGTAACAAAAATCATGTCAACAGACTACCTTCCATAATGACAAGGCTACCATCCATCGGAATAACAAAAATCTCGACAACAGACTACCTTCCATTATGACAAGGCTACCATCCATATGAGTAAGAAAAATCACGACAACAGACTACCTTCCATATGACAAGGCTACCATCCAATGGAGTAACAAAAATCTCGACAACGGACTACCTTCCATAATGAATAGGCTACCATCCATTAGAGTAACAAAAATCGGGAGAACAAACTACCTTCCATAATGACAAGGCTACCATCCATTGGAGTAACAAAAATGTCAACAATAGGCTACCTTCCATAATGAGAAGGCTACCATCCATTGGAGTAACAAAGTTATATACAACATACTACCTTCCATAATGACAAGGCTACCATCCATTGGAGTAATAAAAATCACGACAACAGACTACCTTCCATAATGACAAGGCTACCATCCATTGGAACAACAGAAATCAAGACAACATACTACCTTCTATTATAACAAGGCTACCATCCAATGGAGTGTCAAAAATCTCGAGAAAAGACTAACTTCCATAATCACAAGGCTACCATCCATTGTAGTAAAAAAAATCTCGACAATAGACTACCTTCCATAATGACAAGGGTACCATCCATTGGAGTAACAAAAATCTCGACAATAGACTACCTTCCATAATGAAAAGTCTACCATCCATTGGAATAACAAAAATCTCGATAAAAGACTACCTTTCATAATGACAATGCTATAATCCAATGGAATAACAAAAATCTCGACAACAGACTACCTTCCATAATGACAAGGCTACCATCCATTAGAGTAACAAAAATTGGGAGAACAAACTACCTTCCATAATGACAAGGCTACCATCCATTGGAGTAACAAAAATGTCAACAAGAGACTACCTTCCATAATGACAAGGTTACTATCCATTGGAGTAACAAAAATCTTTACAATAGACTACTTTCCATAATGAGAAGGCTACCATCCATTGGAGTAACAAAGATATCGACAACATACTACCTTCCATAATGATAAGGCTACAATCCATTGGAGTGACAAAAATCACGACAACAGACTACCTAACATAATGACAAGGCTACCATCAATTGGAATAACAAAAATCAGGACAATAGAGTACCTTCTATTATAACAAGGCTACCATCCAATGGAGTAACAAAAATCTCGACAACTGACCACCTTCCATAATGACAAGGCTACCATCCATTGGAGTAACAAAAATCTCGACAACAAACTACCTTCCATAATGACAAGGGTACCATCCATTGGAGTAACAAAAATCTCGATTACAGACTACCTTCCATAATGACAAGGCTACCATCCATTGGAGTAACAAAAATGTCAACAAGAGGCTACCTTCCATAATGAGAAGGCTACCATCCATTGGAGTAAAAATAATCTCGACAACAGACTACCTTCCATAATGAGAAGGCTACAATCCATTGGAGTAACAAAGTTATATACAACATACTACCTTCCATAATGACAAGGCTACAATCCATTGGAGTAATGAAAATCACGACAACAGACTACCTTCTATAATGACAAGGCTACCATCCATTGGAACAACAGAAATAAAGACAACATACTACCTTCTATTATAACAAGGCTACCATCCAATGGAGTGTCAAAAATCTCGAGAAAAGACTAACTTCCATAATGACAAGGCTACCGTCCATTGTAGTAAAAAAATCTCGATAATAGACTACCTTCCATAATGACAAGGGTACCATCCATTGGAGTAACAAAAATCTCGACAACAGACTACCTTCCATAATGAAAAGTCTACCATCCATTGGAATAACAAAAATCTCGATAAAAGACTACCTTTCATAATGACAATGCTATAATCCAATGGAATAACAAAAATATTGACAACAGACTACCTTCCATAATGACAAGGCTACCATCCATTAGAGTAACAAAAATTGGGAGAACAGACTACCTTCCATAATGACAAGGCTACCATCCATTGGAGTAACAAAAATGTCAACAAGAGACTAACTTCCATAATGACAAGGTTACTATCCATTGGAGTAACAAAAATCTTTACAATAGACAACTTTCCATAATGAGAAGGCTACCATCCATTTGAGTAACAAAGATATCGACAACATACTACCTTCCATAATGATATGGCTACAATCCATTGGAGTGACAAAAATCACGACAATAGACTACTTAACATAATGACAAGGCTACCATCCATTGGAATAACAAAAATCAGGACAATAGAGTACCTTTTATTATAACAAGGCTACCATCCAATGGAGTAACAAAAATCTCGACAACTGACCACCTTCCATAATGACAAGGCTACCATCCATTGGAGTAACAAAAATCTCGACAACAGACTACCTTCCATAATGACAAGGGTACCATCCATTAGAGTAACAAAAATCTCGACAACAAACTACCTTCCATAATGACAAGGCTACCATCCATTAGATTAACAAAAATCGGGAGAACAGACTACCTTCCATAATAACAAGGCTACCATCCATTGGAGTAACAAAAATGTCAATAAGAGGCTACCTTCCATAATGAGAAGGCTACCATCCATTGGAGTAACAAAAATGTCAACAATAGGCTACCTTCCATAATGAGAAGGCTACCATCCATTGGAGTAACAAAGTTATATACAACATACTACCTTCCATAATGACAAGGCTACCATCCATTGGAGTAATAAAAATCACGACAATAGACTACCTTCCACAATGACAAGGCT
Organism: Vicia faba; assembly: GCA_948472305.1. NCBI lineage: Eukaryota > Viridiplantae > Streptophyta > Magnoliopsida > Fabales > Fabaceae > Vicia > Vicia faba. The sequence goes on from OX451739.1 coordinate 659,042,777, forward strand.
ACCATCCATTGGAATAACAGAAATCAAGACAACATACTACCTTCTATTATAACAAGGTTACCATCCAATGGAGTGTCAAAAATCTCGAGAAAAGACTAACTTCCATAATCACAAGGCTACCATCCATTGTAGTAAAAAAAATCTCGACAATAGACTACCTTCCATAATAAAAAGGGTACCATCCATTGGAGTAACAAAAATCTCGACAACAGACTACCTTCCATAATGAAAAGTCTACCATCCATTGGAATAACAAAAATCTCGATAAAAGACTACCTTACATAATGACAATGCTATAATCCAATGGAATAACAAAAATCTCGACAACAGACTACCTTCCATAATGATAAGGCTACCATCCATTAGAGTAACAAAAATTGGGAGAACAGACTACCTTCCATAATGACAAGGCTACCATCCATTGGAATAACAAAAATGTCAACAAGAGACTACCTTCCATAATGACAAGGCTATTATCCATTGGAGTAACAAAAATCTTTACAACAAACTACCTTCCATAATGAGAAGGCTACCATCCATTGGAGTAACAAAGATATCGACAACATACTACCTTTCATAATGATAAGGCTACAATCCATTGGAGTAACAAAAATCACGAAAACAGACTACCTTCCATAATGACAAGGCTACCGTCCATCAGAATAACAAAAATCTCGACAACAGACTACCTTCCATTATGACAAGGCTACCATCCATCTGAGTAAGAAAAATCACGACAACAGACTACCTTCCATAATGACAAGGCTACCATCCAATGGAGTAACAAAAATCTCGACAACAGACTACCTTCCATAATGACAAGGCTACCATCCATTAGAGTAACAAAAATCGGGAGAACAGACTACCTTCCATAATGACAAGGCTACCATCCATTGGAGTAACAAAAATGTCAACAATAGGCTACCTTCCATAATGAGAAGGCTACCATCCATTAGAGTAACAATAATCTCGACAACAGACTACCTTCCATAATGAAAAGGCTACCATCCATTGCAGTAACAAAGTTATCTACAATAGACTACCTTCCATAATGACAAGGGTACCAACCATTGGAGTAACAAAAATCTTGACAATAGACTACCTTCCATAATGACAAGTCTACCATCCATTGGAATTCCAAAAATCTCGATAAAAGACTACCTTTCATAATGACAATGCTATAATCCAATGGAATAACAAAAATCTCGACAACAGACTACCTTCCATAATGACAAGGCTACCATCCATTAGAGTAACAAAAATTAGGAGAACAAACTACCTTCCATAATGACAAGGCTACCATCCATTGGAGTAACAAAAATGTCAACAAGAGACTACCTTCCATAATGACAAGGTTACTATCCATTGGAGTAACAAAAATCTTTACAACAGACTACCTTCCATAATGAGAAGGCTACCATCCATTGGAGTAACAAAGATATCGACAACATACTACCTTCCATAATGATAAGGCTACAATCCATTGGAGTAACAAAAATCACGACAATAGACTACCTTCCATAATGACAAGGCTACCGTCCATCGGAATAACAAAAATCTCGACAACATACTACCTTCCATTATGACAAGGCTACCATCCATCTGAGTAAGAAAAATCATGACAACAGACTACCTTCCATAATGACAAGGCTACCATCCAATGGAGTAACAAAAATCTCGACAACAGACTACCTTCCATAATGACAAGGCTACCATCCATTAGAGTAACAAAAATCGGGAGAACAGACTACCTTCCATAATGACAAGGCTACCATCCATTGGAGTAACAAAAATGTCAACAATAGGCTACCTTCCATAATGAGAAGGCTACCATCCATTAGAGTAACAATAATCTCGACAACAGACTACCTTCCATAATGAAAAGGCTACCATCCATTAGAGTAACAAAGTTATCTACAACAGACTACCTTCCATAATGACAAGGGTACCAACCATTGGAGTAACAAAAATCTTGACAACAGACTACCTTCCATAATGACAAGTCTACCATCCATTGGAATACCAAAAATCTCGATAAAAGACTAACTTTCATAATGACAATGCTATAATCCAATGGAATAACAAAAATCTCGACAACAGACTACCTTCCATAATGACAACGCTACCATCCATTAGAGTAACAAAAATTGGGAGAACAGACTACCTTCCATAATGACAAGGCTACCATCCATTGGAGTAACAAAAATGTCAACAAGAGACTACCTTCCATAATGACAAGGTTACTATCCATTGGAGTAACAAAAATCTTTACAATAGACTACCTTCCATAATGAGAAGGCTACCATCCATTGGAGTAACAAAGATATCGACAACATACTACCTTCCATAATGATAAGGCTACAATCCATTGGAGTGAAAAAAATCACGACAATAGACTACCTAACATAATGACAAGGCTACCATCAATTGGAATAACAAAAATCAGGACAATAGAGTACCTTCCATTATAACAAGGCTACCATCCAATGGAGTAACAAAAATATCGACAACTTACCACCTTCCATATTGACAAGGCTACCATCTATTGGAGTAACAAAAATCTCGACAATAGACTACCTTCCATAATGACAAGGGTACCATCCATTAGAGTAACAAAAATCTCGACAATGACAAGGCTACCATCCATTGGAGTAACAAAAATGTCAACAAGAGGCTACCTTCCATAATGAGAAGGCTACCATCCATTGGAGTTACAAAAATGTCAACAATAGGCTACCTTCCGTAATGAGAAGGCTACCATCCATTGGAGTAACAAAGTTATATACAACATACTACCTTCCATAATGACAAGGCTACCATCCATTGGAGTAATAAAAATCACGACAACAGACTACCTTCCACAATGACAAGGCTACCATCCATTGGAACAACAGAAATCAAGACAACATACTACCTTCTATTATAACAAGGCTACCATCCAATGGAGTGTCAAAAATCTCGAGAAAAGACTAACTTCCATAATGACAAGGCTACCATCCATTGTAGTAAAAAAAATCTCGACAACATACTACCTTCCATAATGACAAGGGTACCATCCATTGGAGTAACAAAAATCTCGACAACAGACTACCTTCCATAATGAAAAGTCTACCATCCATTGGAATTACAAAAATCTCGATAAAAGACTACCTTTCATAATGACAATGCTATAATCCAATGGAATAACAAAAATCTCGACAACAGACTACCTTCCATAATGACAAGGCTACCATCCATTAGAGTAACAAAAATTGGGAGAACAGACTACCTTCCATAATGACAAGGCTACCATCCATTGGAGTAACAAAAATGTCAACAAGAGACTACCTTCCATAATGACAAGGCTACTATCCATTGGAGTAACAAAAATCTTTACAACAGACTACCTTCCATAATGAGAAGGCTACCATCCATTGGAGTAACAAAGATATCGACAACATACTACCTTCCATAATGATAAGGCTACAATCCATTGGAGTAACAAAAATCACGACAACAGACTACCTTCCATAATGACAAGGCTACCATCCATCGGAATAACAAAAATCTCGACAACATACTACCTTCCATTATGACAAGGCTACCATCCATCTGAGTAAGAAAAATCATGACAATAGACTACCTTCCATAATGACAAGGCTACCATCCAATGGAGTAACAAAAATCTCGACAACAGACTACCTTCCATAATGACAAGGCTACCATCCATTAGAGTAACAAAAATCGGGAGAACAGACTACCTTCCATAATGACAAGGCTACCATCCATTGGAGTAACAAAAATGTCAACAATAGGCTACCTTCCATAATGAGAAGGCTACCATCCATTAGAGTAACAATAATCTCGACAACAGACTACCTTCCATAATGAAAAGGCTACCATCCATTAGAGTAACAAAGTTATCTACAACAGACTACCTTCCATAATGACAAGGGTACCAACCATTGGAGTAACAAAAATCTTGACAACAGACTACCTTCCATAATGACAAGTCTACCATCCATTGGAATACCAAAAATCTCGATAAAAGACTAACTTTCATAATGACAATGCTATAATCCAATGGAATAACAAAAATCTCGACAACAGACTACCTTCCATAATGACAACGCTACCATCCATTAGAGTAACAAAAATTGGGAGAACAGACTACCTTCCATAATGACAAGGCTACCATCCATTGGAGTAACAAAAATGTCAACAAGAGACTACCTTCCATAATGACAAGGTTACTATCCATTGGAGTAACAAAAATCTTTACAATAGACTACCTTCCATAATGAGAAGGCTACCATCCATTGGAGTAACAAAGATATCGACAACATACTACCTTCCATAATGATAAGGCTACAATCCATTGGAGTGAAAAAAATCACGACAATAGACTACCTAACATAATGACAAGGCTACCATCAATTGGAATAACAAAAATCAGGACAATAGAGTACCTTCCATTATAACAAGGCTACCGTCCAATGGAGTAACAAAAATATCGACAACTTACCACCTTCCATATTGACAAGGCTACCATCTATTGGAGTAACAAAAATCTCGACAATAGACTACCTTCCATAATGACAAGGGTACCATCCATTAGAGTAACAAAAATCTCGACAATGACAAGGCTACCATCCATTGGAGTAACAAAAATGTCAACAAGAGGCTACCTTCCATAATGAGAAGGCTACCATCCATTGGAGTTACAAAAATGTCAACAATAGGCTACCTTCCGTAATGAGAAGGCTACCATCCATTGGAGTAACAAAGTTATATACAACATACTACCTTCCATAATGACAAGGCTACCATCCATTGGAGTAATAAAAATCACGACAACAGACTACCTTCCACAATGACAAGGCTACCATCCATTGGAACAACAGAAATCAAGACAACATACTACCTTCTATTATAACAAGGCTACCATCCAATGGAGTGTCAAAAATCTCGAGAAAAGACTAACTTCCATAATGACAAGGCTACCATCCATTGTAGTAAAAAAAATCTCGACAACATACTACCTTCCATAATGACAAGGGTACCATCCATTGGAGTAACAAAAATCTCGACAACAGACTACCTTCCATAATGAAAAGTCTACCATCCATTGGAATTACAAAAATCTCGATAAAAGACTACCTTTCATAATGACAATGCTATAATCCAATGGAATAACAAAAATCTCGACAACAGACTACCTTCCATAATGACAAGGCTACCATCCATTAGAGTAACAAAAATTGGGAGAACAGACTACCTTCCATAATGACAAGGCTACCATCCATTGGAGTAACAAAAATGTCAACAAGAGACTACCTTCCATAATGACAAGGCTACTATCCATTGGAGTAACAAAAATCTTTACAACAGACTACCTTCCATAATGAGAAGGCTACCATCCATTGGAGTAACAAAGATATCGACAACATACTACCTTCCATAATGATAAGGCTACAATCCATTGGAGTAACAAAAATCACGACAACAGACTACCTTCCATAATGACAAGGCTACCATCCATCGGAATAACAAAAATCTCGACAACAAACTACCTTCCATTATGACAAGGCTACCATCCATCTGAGTAAGAAAAATTACGACAACAGACTACCTTCCATAAGGACAAGGCTACCATCCAATGGAGTAAAAAAAATATCGACAACAGACTACCTTCCATAATGACAAGGCTACCATCCATTAGAGTAACAAAAATCGGGAGAACAGACTACCTTCCATAATGACAAGGCTACCATCCATTGGAGTAACAAAAATGTCAACAATAGGCTACCTTCCATAATGAGAAGGCTACCATCCATTGGAGTAACAATAATCTCGACAACAGACTACCTTCCATAATGAGAAGGCTACCATCTATTGGAGTCACAAAGTTATCTACAACGGACTACCTTCCATTATGACAAGGCTACCATCCATCTGAGTAACAAAAATCTTGACAACATACTACCTTCCATAATGACAAGTCTACCATCCATTGGAATACCAAAAATCTCGATAAAAGACTACCTTTCATAATGACAATGCTATAATCCAATGGAATAACAAAAATCTTGACAACAGACTACCTTCCATAATGACAAGGCTACCATCCATTGGAGTAACAAAAATCTCGACAACAGACTACCTTCCATAATGACAAGGGTACCATCCATTGGAGAAACAAAAATCTCGACAACAGACTACCTTCGATAATGAGAAGGATACCATCCATTGGAGTAATAAAATTATCTACAACATACTACCTTCCATAATGACAAGGCTACCATCCATTGGAATAACAAAAATCAGGACAACAGAATACCTTCTATTATAACAAGGCTACCATCCAATGGAGTGTCAAAAATCTCGATAACAGACCACCTTCCATAATGACAAGGCTACAATCCATTGGAGTAACAAAAATGTCAACAAGAGACTACCTTCCATAATGAGTAGGCTACGATCCATTAGAGTAACAAAAATCTCGACAATAGACTACCTTCCATAATGAGAAGGCTACCATCCATTGGAGTAACAAAGTTATCTACAACATACTACCTTCCATAATGACAAGGATCCCATCCATTGGAGTAATAAAAATCACGACAACAGACTACATTCCATAATGACAAGGCTTCCATCCATTGTAATAACAAAAATCAGGACAACAATCTACCTTCTATTATAACAAGGCTACCATCCAATGGAGTGTCATAAATCTCGACAACAAACTACCTTCTATAATGACAAGGCTATCATACATTGTAGTAAAAAAAATCTAGACAATAGACTACCTTCCATAATGACAAGGGTATCATCCATTAGAGTAACAAAAATCTCAACAACAGACTACCTTCCATAATGACAAGTCTACCATCCATTGGAATAACAAAAATCTCGATAAAAGACTACCTTTCATAATGACAATGCTATAATCCAATGGAATAACAAAAATATCGACAACAGACTACCTTCCATAATGACAAGTCTACCATCCATTGGAGTAACAAAAATCACGACAACAAACTACCTTCCATAATGACAAGGCTACCATCCATTAGAAAAACAAAATTGTTGACAACAGACTTCCTTCCATAATTACAAGGCTTCCATCCAATAGAGTAACCAAAATATCAACAATAGACTACCTTCTATAATGACAAGGCTACCATCCATTAGAGTAACAAAAATCTGTACAACAGACTACCTTCCATAATGACAAGGATACCATCCATTGGAGTATCATAAATCACAACGACAAACTACCTTCCATAATGACAAGGCTACCATCCATTAGAGTAACAAAAATCGGGATAACATACTACCTTCCATAATGACAAGGCTACCATCCATTGGAGTAACAAAAATGTCAACAAGAGACTACCTTCCTTAATGACAAGGCTACCATCCATTAGAGTAACAAAAATGTCAACAAGAGACTACCTTCCATAATGACAAGGCTACTATCCATTGGAGTAACAAAGATATCGACAACATACTACCTTCCATAATGATAAGGCTACAATCCATTGGAGTAACAAAAATCACGACAACAAACAACCTTCCATAATGATAAGGCTACCATCCATCGGAATAACAAAAATATCGACATCAAACTACCTTCCATTATCACAAGGCCACCATCCATCTGAGTAAGAAAAATGACGACAACAGACTACCTTCCATAATGACAAGGCTAACATCCAATGGAGTAACAAAAATCACGACAACAATATACCTTCCATAATGACAAGGCTACCATCTAATGGAGTAACAAAAATCTCGACAACAGACTACCTTCCATAATGACAAGGCTACCATCCATTGTAGTAAAAAAAATCTCGACAACAGACTACCTTCCATAATGACAAGGGTACCATCCATTGGAGTAATAAAAATCACGACAACAGACTACCTTCCATAATGACAAGGCTACCATCCATTGGAATAACAAAATTCAGGACAACAGACTACCTTCTATTATAACAAGGCTACCATCCAATGGAGTGTCAAAAATCTCGACAACAGACTACCTTCCATAATGACAAGGCTACCATCCATTGGAGTAACAAAAATGTCAACAATAGACTACCTTCTATAATAAGAAGTCTACCATCCATTGGAGTAACAAAAATATCAACAACAGACTACCTTCCATAATGAGAAGGCTACCATCCATTGGAGTAACAAAGTTATCTACAACATACTACCTTCCATAATGACAAGGCTACCATCCATTGGAGTAATAAAAATCACGACAACAGACTACCTTCCATAATGACAAGGATACCATCCATTGGAATAACAAAAATCAGGACAACAAACTACCTTCTATTATAACAAGGCTACCATCCAATGGAGTGTCAAAAATCTCAACAACAGACTACCTTCCATAATGACAAGGCTACCATCCATTGTAGTAAAAAAAATCTCGATAACAGACTACCTTCCATAATGACAAGGGTACCATCCATTGGAGTAACAAAAATCTCGACAATAGACTACCTTCCATAATGACAAGTCTACATCCATTGGAATAACAAAAATCTCGATAAAAGACTACCTTTCATAATGACAATGTTATAATCCAATGGAATAAAAAAATCTCGACAACAGACTACCTTCCATAATGACAAGTCTACCATCCATTGGAGTAACAAAAATCACGACAACAAACTACCTTCCATAATGACAAGGGCACCATCCATTAGAATAAAAAAATTGTTGACAACAGACTACCTTCCATAATTTAAAGTCTACCATCCAATGGAGTAACCAAAATATCGACAACAGACTACCTTCTATAATGACAAGGCTACCATCCATTAGAGTAACAAAAATCTGGACAACAGACTACCTTCTATAATGACAAGTCTACAATCCATTGGAATAATAAAAATCTCGATAAAAGACTACCTTTCATAATGACAATGCTATAATCTAATGGAATGACAAAAATCTCGACAACAAACTACCGTCCATCATGACAAGGCTACCATCCATTAGAATAACAAAATTGTTGACAACAGACTACCTTCCATAATTACAAGGCTACAATCCAATGGAGTAACCAAAATATCGACAACAGACATCCTTCTGTAATGACAAGGCTACCCTCCATTAGAGTAACAAAAATCTGTACAACAAACTACCTTCCATAATGACAAGGCTACCACCCATTAGAGTATCATAAATCACAATGACAAACTACCTTCCATAATGACAAGGCTACCATCCATTAGAGTAACAAAACTCAGGAGAACATACTACCTTCCATAATGACAAGGCTACCATCCATTGGAGTAACAAAAATGTCAACAAGAGACTACCTTCCTTAATGACAAGGCTACCATCCATTGGACTAACAAAAATGTCAACAAGAGACTACCTTCCATAATGACAAGGCTATTATCCATTGGAGTAACAAAAATCTCGACAACAGACTACCTTCCATAATGAGAAGGCTACCATCCATTACAGTAACAAAGATATCGACAACATACTACCTTCCATAATGATAAGGCTACAATCCATTGGAAAAACAAAAATCACGACAACAAACAACCTTCCATAATGATAAGGCTACCATCCATTGGAATAACAAAAATCTCGAAAACAAACTACCTTCCATTATGACAAGGCCACCATCCATCTGGGTAAGAAAAATCACGACAATAGACTACCTTCCATAATGACAAGGCTACCATCCAATGGAGTAACAAAAATCACGACAACAATATACCTTCCATAATGACAAGGCTACCATCCAATGGAGTAACAAAAATCTCGACAACAGACTACCTTCCATAATGACAAGGCTACCATCCATTGTAGTAAAAAAAATCTCGACAACAGACTACCTTCCATAATGACAAGGGTACCATCCATTAGAGTAACAAAAATCTCGACAACAGACTACCTTCCAAAATGAGAAGGATACCATCCATTGGAGTAACAAAGTTATATACAACATACTACCTTCCATAATGACAAGGCTAACCTCCATTGGAGTAATAAAAATCACGACAACAGACTACCTTCCATAATGACAAGGCTATCATCCATTGGAATAACAAAAATAAGGACAACAGACTACCTTCTATTATAACAACGCTACCATCCAATGGAGTGTCAAAAATCTCGACAACATACTACCTTCCATAATGACAAGGCTACCATCCATTGGAGTAACAAAAATGTCAACAAGAGACTACCTTCCATAATAAGAAGTCTACCATCCATTGGAGTAACAAAAATATCGACAACAGACTACCTTCCATAATGAGAAGGCTACCATCCATTGGAGTAACGAAGTTATCTACAACATACTACCTTCCATAATGACAAGGCTACCATCCATTGGAATAACAAAAATCAAGACAACAAACTACCTTCTATTATAACAAGGCTACCATCCAATGGAGTGATAAAAATCACGACAACAGACTACCTTTCATAATGACAAGGCTACAATCCATTGTAGTAAAAAAAATCTCGATAAGAGACTACCTTCCATAATGACAAGGGTACCATCCATTGGAGTAACAAAAATCTCGACAACAGACTACCTTCCATAATGACAAGTCTACCATCCATTGGAGTAACAAAAATCACGACAACAAACTGCCTTCCATAATGACAAGGCTACCATCCATTAGAATAACAAAATTGTTGACAACAGACTACCTTCCATAATTAAAAGGCTACCATCCAATGGAGTAACCAAAATATCGACAACAGACTACCTTCTATAATGACAAGGCTACCATCCATTAGAGTAACAAAAATCTGGACAACAGACTACCTTCCATAATGACAAGGCTACCATCCATTGGAGTAACAAAAATTTCGACAACAGACTACCTTCCATAATGATAAGTCTGCAATCCATTGGAATAACAAAAATCTCGACAACAGACTACCTCCCATAATGACAAGGCTACCATCCAATGGAGTAACAAAAATCTCGACAACTGACCACCTTCCATAATGACAAGGCTACCATCCATTGGAGTAACAAAAATCTCGACAACAAACTACCTTCCATAATGAGAAGGCTACCATCCATTGGAGTAACAAAGTTATCTACAACATACTACCTTCCATAATGACAAGGCTACCATCCATTGGATTAATAAAAATCATGACAATAGACTACCTTCCATAATGACAAGGCTACCATCCATTGGAATAACAAAAATCAGGACAACAGACTACCTTCTATTATAACAAGGCTACCATCCAATGGAGTGTCAAAAATCTCGACAACAGACTACCTTCCATAATGACAAGGCTACCATCCATTATAGAAAAAAAAGTCTCGACAACAGACTACCTTCCATAATGACAAGGGTACCATCCATTGGAGTAACAAAAATCTCGACAACAGACTACCTTTCATAATGAGAAGGATACCATCCATTGGAGTAACACAATCATCTACAACATACTACCATCCATAATGACAAGGCTACCATCCATTGGAGTAATAAAAATCACGACAACAGACTACCTTCCATAATGACAAGGCTACCATCCATTGGAATAATAAAAATCAGGACAACATACTACCTTCTATTATAACAAGGCTTCCATCAAATGGAGTGTCAAAAATATCGACAGCAGACTACCTTCCATAATGACAAGGCTACCATCCATTGTAGTAAAAAAATCTCGATAATAGACTACCTTCCATAATGACAAGGGTACCATCCATTGGAGTAACAAAAATCTCGACAACAGACTACCTTCCATAATGACAAGTCTACCATCCATTAGAATAACAAAAATATCGATAAAATACTACCTTTCATAATGACAATGCTATAATCCAATGGAATAAAAAAATCTCGACAACAGACTACCTTCCATAATGACAAGTCTACCATCCATTGGAGTAACAAAAATCACGACAACAAACTACCTTCCATAATGACAAGGCTACCATCCATTAGAATAACAAAATTGTTGACAACTGACTACCTTCCATAATTACAAGGCTTCCATCCAATGGAGTAACCAAAATATCGACAACAGACTATCTTCTATAATGACAACGCTACCATCCATTAGAGTAACAAAAATCTGGACAACAGACTACCTTCCATAATGACAAGGCTACCATCCATTGGAGTAACAAAAATCTCGACAACAGACTACCTTCCATAATGATAAGTCTGCAATCCATTGGAATAACAAAAATCTCGAAAACAAACTACCTTCCATTATGACAAGGCCACCATCCATCTGGGTAAGAAAAATCACGACAATAGACTACCTTCCATAATGACAAGGCTACCATCCAATGGAGTAACAAAAATCACGACAACAATATACCTTCCATAATGACAAGGCTACCATCCAATGGAGTAACAAAAATCTCGACAACAGACTACCTTCCATAATGACAAGGCTACCATCCATTGTAGTAAAAAAAATCTCGACAACAGACTACCTTCCATAATGACAAGGGTACCATCCATTAGAGTAACAAAAATCTCGACAACAGACTACCTTCCAAAATGAGAAGGATACCATCCATTGGAGTAACAAAGTTATATACAACATACTACCTTCCATAATGACAAGGCTAACCTCCATTGGAGTAATAAAAATCACGACAACAGACTACCTTCCATAATGACAAGGCTATCATCCATTGGAATAACAAAAATAAGGACAACAGACTACCTTCTATTATAACAAGGCTACCATCCAATGGAGTGTCAAAAATCTCGACAACATACTACCTTCCATAATGACAAGGCTACCATCCATTGGCGTAACAAAAATGTCAACAAGAGACTACCTTCCATAATAAGAAGTCTACCATCCATTGGAGTAACAAAAATATCGACAACAGACTACCTTCCATAATGAGAAGGCTACCATCCATTCGAGTAACGAAGTTATCTACAACATACTACCTTCCATAATGACAAGGCTACCATCCATTGGAATAACAAAAATCAAGACAACAGACTACCTTCTATTATAACAAGGCTACCATCAAATGGAGTGATAAAAATCACGACAACAGACTACCTTCCATAATGACAAGGCTACAATCCATTGTAGTAAAAAAAATCTTGATAAGAGACTACCTTCCATAATGACAAGGGTACCATCCATTGGAGTAACAAAAATCTCGACAACAGACTACCTTCCATAATGACAAGTCTACCATCCATTGGAGTAACAAAAATCACGACAACAAACTACCTTCCATAATGACAAGGCTACCATCCATTAGAATAACAAAATTGTTGACAACAGACTACCTTCCATAATTAAAAGGCTACCATCCAATGGAGTAACCAAAATATCGACAACAGACTACCTTCTATAATGACAAGGCTACCATCCATTAGAGTAACAAAAATATGGACAACATACTACCTTCCATAATGACAAGGCTACCATCTATTGGAGTAACAAAAATTTCGACAACAGACTACCTTCCATAATGATAAGTCTGCAATCCATTGGAATAACAAAAATCTTGACAACAGACTACCTTCCATAATGACAAGGCTACCATCCAATGGAGTAACAAAAATCTCGACAACTGACCACCTTCCATAATGACAAGGCTACCATCCATTGGAGTAACAAAAATCTCGACAACAGACTACCTTCCATAATGAGAAGGATACCATCCATTGGAGTAACAAAGTTATCTACAACATACTACCTTCCATAATGACAAGGCTACCATCCATTGGATTAATAAAAATCATGACAATAGACTACCTTCCATAATGACAAGGCTACCATCCATTGGAATATCAAAAATCAGGACAACATACTACCTTCTATTATAACAAGGCTACCATCAAATGGAGTGTCAAAAATATCGACAGCAGACTACCTTCCATAATGACAAGGCTACCATCCATTGTAGTAAAAAAATCTCGATAATAGACTACCTTCCATAATGACAAGGGTACCATCCATTGCAGTAACAAAAATCTCGACAACAGACTACCTTCCATAATGACAAGTCTACCATCCATTAGAATAACAAAAATATCGATAAAAGACTACCTTTCATAATGACAATGCTATAATCCAATGGAATAAAAAAATCTCGACAACAGACTACCTTCCATAATGACAAGTCTACCATCCATTGGAGTAACAAAAATCACGACAACAATCTACCTTCCATAATGACAAGGCTACCATCCATTAGAATAACAAAATTGTTGACAACAGACTATCTTCCATAATTACAAGGCTTCCATCCAATGGAGTAACCAAAATATCGACAACAGACTATCTTCTATAATGACAACGCTACCATCCATTAGAGTAACAAAAATCTGGACAACAGACTACCTTCCATAATGACAAGGCTACCATCCAATGGAGTAACAAAAATCACGACAACAATATACCTTCCATAATGACAAGGCTACCATCCAATGGAGTAACAAAAATCTCGACAACAGACTACCTTCCATAATGACAAGGCTACCATCCATTGTAGTAAAAAAAATCTCGACAACAGACTACCTTCCATAATGACAAGGGTACCATCCATTAGAGTAACAAAAATCTCGACAACAGACTACCTTCCAAAATGAGAAGGATACCATCCATTGGAGTAACAAAGTTATATACAACATACTACCTTCCATAATGACAAGGCTAACCTCCATTGGAGTAATAAAAATCACGACAACAGACTACCTTCCATAATGACAAGGCTATCATCCATTGGAATAACAAAAATAAGGACAACAGACTACCTTCTATTATAACAAGGCTACCATCCAATGGAGTGTCAAAAATCTCGACAACATACTACCTTCCATAATGACAAGGCTACCATCCATTGGCGTAACAAAAATGTCAACAAGAGACTACCTTCCATAATAAGAAGTCTACCATCCATTGGAGTAACAAAAATATCGACAACAGACTACCTTCCATAATGAGAAGGCTACCATCCATTCGAGTAACGAAGTTATCTACAACATACTACCTTCCATAATGACAAGGCTACCATCCATTGGAATAACAAAAATCAAGACAACAGACTACCTTCTATTATAACAAGGCTACCATCAAATGGAGTGATAAAAATCACGACAACAGACTACCTTCCATAATGACAAGGCTACAATCCATTGTAGTAAAAAAAATCTTGATAAGAGACTACCTTCCATAATGACAAGGGTACCATCCATTGGAGTAACAAAAATCTCGACAACAGACTACCTTCCATAATGACAAGTCTACCATCCATTGGAGTAACAAAAATCACGACAACAAACTACCTTCCATAATGACAAGGCTACCATCCATTAGAATAACAAAATTGTTGACAACAGACTACCTTCCATAATTAAAAGGCTACCATCCAATGGAGTAACCAAAATATCGACAACAGACTACCTTCTATAATGACAAGGCTACCATCCATTAGAGTAACAAAAATATGGACAACATACTACCTTCCATAATGACAAGGCTACCATCTATTGGAGTAACAAAAATTTCGACAACAGACTACCTTCCATAATGATAAGTCTGCAATCCATTGGAATAACAAAAATCTTGACAACAGACTACCTTCCATAATGACAAGGCTACCATCCAATGGAGTAACAAAAATCTCGACAACTGACCACCTTCCATAATGACAAGGCTACCATCCATTGGAGTAACAAAAATCTCGACAACAGACTACCTTCCATAATGAGAAGGATACCATCCATTGGAGTAACAAAGTTATCTACAACATACTACCTTCCATAATGACAAGGCTACCATCCATTGGATTAATAAAAATCATGACAATAGACTACCTTCCATAATGACAAGGCTACCATCCATTGGAATAACAAAAATCAGGACAACAGACTACCTTCTATTATAACAAGGCTACCATCCAATGGAGTGTCAAAAATCTCGACAACAGACTACCTTCCATAATGACAAGGCTACCATCCATTGTAGTAAAAAAAGTCTCGACAACAGACTACCTTCTATAATGACAAGGGTACCATCCATTGGAGTAACAAAAATCTCGACAACAGACTACCTTTCATAATGAGAAGGATACCATCCATTGGAGTAACACAATCATCTACAACATACTACCATCCATAATGACAAGGCTACCATCCATTGGAGTAATAAAAATCACGACAACAGACTACCTTCCATAATGACAAGGCTACCATCCATTGGAATATCAAAAATCAGGACAACATACTACCTTCTATTATAACAAGGCTACCATCAAATGGAGTGTCAAAAATATCGACAGCAGACTACCTTCCATAATGACAAGGCTACCATCCATTGTAGTAAAAAAATCTCGATAATAGACTACCTTCCATAATGACAAGGGTACCATCCATTGCAGTAACAAAAATCTCGACAACAGACTACCTTCCATAATGACAAGTCTACCATCCATTAGAATAACAAAAATATCGATAAAAGACTACCTTTCATAATGACAATGCTATAATCCAATGGAATAAAAAAATCTCGACAACAGACTACCTTCCATAATGACAAGTCTACCATCCATTGGAGTAACAAAAATCACGACAACAATCTACCTTCCATAATGACAAGGCTACCATCCATTAGAATAACAAAATTGTTGACAACAGACTATCTTCCATAATTACAAGGCTTCCATCCAATGGAGTAACCAAAATATCGACAACAGACTATCTTCTATAATGACAACGCTACCATCCATTAGAGTAACAAAAATCTGGACAACAGACTACCTTCCATAATGACAAGGCTACCATCCATTGGAGTAACAAAAATCTCGACAACAGACTACCTTCCATAATGATAAGTCTGCAATCCATTGGAATAACAAAAATCTCGACAACAGACTACCTTACATAATGACAAGGCTACCATCCAATGGATTAACAAAAATCTCAACAACTGACCACCTTCCATAATGACAAGGCTACCATCCATTGGAGTAACAAAAATATCGACAATAGACTACCATCCATAATGACAAGGGTACCATCCATTGGAGTAACAAAAATCTCGACAACAGACTACCTTCCATAATGACAAGGCTACCATCCATTGGAGTAACAAAAATGTCAACAAGAGACTACCTTCCATAATGAGAAGGCTACCATCCATTGGAGTAACAAAAATCTCGACAACAGACTTCCTTCCATAATGAGATAGGTACCATCCATTGGAGTAACAAAACTCGGGAGAACATACTACCTTCCATAATGACAAGGCTACCATCCATTGGAGTAACAAAAATGTCAACAAGAGACTACCTTCCTTAATGACAAGGCTACCATCCATTGGACTAACAAAAATGTCAACAAGAGACTACCTTCCATAATGACAAGGCTATTATCCATTGGAGTAACAAAAATCTCGACAACAGACTACCTTCCATAATGAGAAGGCTACCATCCATTACAGTAACAAAGATATCGACAACATACTACCTTCCATAATGATAAAGCTACAATCCATTGGAAAAACAAAAATCACGACAACAAACAACCTTCCATAATGATAAGGCTACCATCCATTGGAATAACAAAAATCTCGACAACAAACTACCTTCCATTATGACAAGGCCACCATCCATCTGGGTAAGAAAAATCACGACAACAGACTACCTTCCATAATGACAAGGCTAGCATCCAATGGAGTAACAAAAATTACGACAACAATATACCTTCCATAATGACAAGGCTACCATCCAATGGAGTAACAAAAATCTCGACAACAGACTACCTTCCATAATGACAAGGCTACCATCCATTGTAGTAAAAAAAATCTCGACAACAGACTACATTCCATAATGACAAGGGTACCATCCATTGGAGTAACAAAAATCTTGACAACAGACTACCTTCCAAAATGAGAAGGATACCATCCATTGGAGTAACAAAGTTATATACAACATACTACCTTCCATAATGACAAGGCTAACCTCCATTGGAGTAATAAAAATCATGACAACAGACTACCTTCCATAATGACAAGGCTATCATCCATTGGAATAACAAAAATCAGGACAACAGACTACCTTCTATTATAACAAGGCTACCATCCAATGGAGTGTCAAAAATCTCGACAACATACTACCTTCCATAATGACAAGGCTACCATCCATTGGAGTAACAAAAATGTCAACAAGAGACTACCTTCCATAATAAGAAGTCTACCATCCATTGGAGTAACAAAAATATCGACAACAAACTACCTTCCATAATGAGAAGGCTACCATCCATTGGAGTAACAAAAATCACGACAACAAACTACCTTCCATAATGACAAGGCTACCATCCATTAGAATAACAAAATTGTTGACAACAGACTACCTTCCATAATTAAAAGGCTACCATCCAATGGAGTAACCAAAATATCGATAACAGACTACCTTCTATAATGACAAGGCTACCATCCATTAGAGTAACAAAAATCTGGACAACAGACTACCTTCCATAATGACAAGGCTACCATCCATTGGAGTAACAAAAATTTCGACAACAGACTACCTTCCATAAAGATAAGTCTGGAATCCATTGGAATAACAAAAATCTCGACAACAGACTACCTTCCATAATGACAAGGCTACCATCCAATGGAGTAACAAAAATCTCGACAACTGACCAGCTTCCATAATGACAAGGCTACCATCCATTGGAGTAACAAAAATCTCGACAACAGACTACCTTCCATAATGAGAAGGATACCATCCATTGGAGTAACAAAGTTATCTACAACATACTACCTTCCATAATGACAAGGCTACCATCCATTGGATTAATAAAAATCATGACAATAGACTACCTTCCATAATGACAAGGCTACCATCCATTGGAATAACAAAAATCAGGACAACAGACTACCTTATATTATAACAAGGCTACCATCCAATGGAGTGTCAAAAATCTCGACAACAGACTACCTTCCATAATGACAAGGCTACCATCCATTGTAGTAAAAAAAGTCTCGACAATAGACTACCTTCCATAATGACAAGGGTACCATCCATTGGAGTAACAAAAATCTCGACAACAGACTACCTTTCATAATGAGAAGGATACCATCCATTGGAGTAACACAATCATCTACAACATACTACTATCCATAATGACAAGGCTACCATCCATTGGAGTAATAAAAATCACGACAACAGACTACCTTCCATAATGACAAGGCTACCATCCATTGGAATAACAAAAATCAGGACAACATACTACCTTCTATTATAACAAGGCTACCATCCAATGGAGTGTCAAAAATATCGACAGCAGACTACCTTCCATAATGACAAGGCTACCATCCATTGTAGTAAAAAAATCTCGATAATAGACTACCTTCCATAATGACAAGGGTACCATCCATTGGAGTAACAAAAATCTCGACAACAGACTACCTTCCATAATGACAAGTCTACCATCCATTGGAATAACAAAAATCTCGATAAAAGACTACCTTTCATAATGACAATGCTATAATCCAATGGAATAAAAAAATCTCGACGACAGACTACCTTCCATAATGACAAGTCTACCATCCATTGGAGTAACAAAAATCACGACAACAAACTACCTTCCATAATGACAAGGCTACCATCCATTAGAATAACAAAATTGTTGACAACAGACTACCTTCCATAATTACAAGGCTACCATCCAATGGAGTAACCAAAATATCAACAACAGACTATCTTCTATAATGACAAGGCTACCATCCATTGGAGTAACAAAAATCTCGACAACAGACTACCTTCCATAATGATAAGTCTGCAATCCATTGGAATAACAAAAATCTCGACAACAGACTACCTTACATAATGACAAGGCTACCATCCAATGGAGTAACAAAAATCTCGACAACTGACCACCTTTCATAATGACAAGGCTACCATCCATTGGAGTAACAAAAATTTCGACAACAGACTACCTTCCATAATGATAAGTCTGCAATCCATTGGAATAACAAAAATCTCGACAACAGACTACTTTCCATAATGACAAGGCTACCATCCAATGGAGTAACAAAAATCTCGACAACTGACCAACTTCCATAATGACAAGGCTATCATCCATTGGAGTAACAAAAATCTCGACAACAGACTACCTTCCATAATGAGAAGGCTACCATCCATTGGAGTAACAAAGTTATCTACAACATACTACCTTCCATAATGACAAGGCTACCATCCATTGGAGTAATAAAAATCACGACAACAGACTACCTTCCATAATGACAAGGCTACCATCCATTGGAATAACAAAAATCAGGACAATAGACTACCTTCTATTATAACAAGGCTACCATCCAATGGAGTGTCAAAAATCTCGACAACAGACTACCTTTCATAATGACAAGGCTACAATCCATTGTTATAAAAAAAGTCTTGACAACAGACTACCTTCCATAATGACAAGGGTACCCTCCATTGGAGTAACAAAAATCTCGACAACAGACTACCTTCCATAATGAGAAGGATACCACCAATTGGAGTAACACAATTATCTACAACATACTACCTTCCATAATGACAAGGCTACCATCCATTGGAGTAATAAAAATCACGACAACAGACTACCTTCCATAATGACAAGGCCACCATCCATTGGAATAACAAAAATCAGGACAACAGACTACCTTCTATTATAACAAGGCTACCATCCAATAGAGTGTCAAAAATCTCGACAACAGACTACTTTCCATAATGACAAGGCTACAATCCAATGTAGTAAAAAAAATCTCGACTACAGACTACCTTCCATAAAGACAAGGGTACCAACCATTGGAGTAACCAAAATCTCGAAAATAGACTACCTTCCATAATGACAAGTCTACCATCCATTGGAATAACAAAAATCTTGATAAAAGACTACCTTTCATAATGATAATGCTATAATCCAATGGAATAACAAAAATCACGACAACAGACTACCTTCCATAATGACAAGTCTACCATCCATTGGAGTAACAAAAATCACGACAACAAACTACCTTCCATAATGACAAGTCTACCATCCATTAGGATAACAAAATTGTTGACAACAGACTACATTCCATAATTACAAGGCTACCATCAAATAGAGTAACAAAAATCTCGACAACAAACTACCTTCCATAATGATAAGGGTACCATCCATTGGAGTAACAAAAATATCGACAATAGACTACTTTCCATAATGACAAGTCTACCATCCATTGGAATAACAAAAATCTCGACAACAGACTACCTTACATAATGACAAGGCTACCATTCAATGGAGTAACAAAAATGTCAACAAGAGACTACCTTCCATAATGAGAAGGCTACCATCCATTGGAGTAACAAAAATCTCGACAACAGAATACCTTCCATAATGACAAGGCTACCATCCATTGGAGTAACAAAGTTATCTACAACATACTACCTTTCATAATGACAAGGCTACCATCCATTGGAGTAATGAAAATCACGACAACAGACTACCTTCCATAATGACAAGGCTACCATCCATTGGAGTAACAAAAATCAGGACAACAGACTACCTTCTATTATAACAAGGCTACCATCCAATGGAGTGTCAAAAATCTCGACAACAGACTACCTTCCATAATGACAAGGCTACCATCCATTGTTATAAAAAAAAGTCTCGACAACAGACTACCTTCCATAATGACAAGGGTACCCTCCATTGGAGTAACAAAAATCTCGACAACAGACTACCTTCCATAATGAGAAGGATACCATCCATTGGAGTTACACAATTATATACAACATACAACCTTCCATAATGACAAGGCTACCATCCATTGGAGTAATAAAAATCACGACAACAAACTACCTTCCATAATGACAAGGCTACCATCCATTGGAATAACAAAAATCAGGACAACAGACTACCTTCTATTATAGCAAGGCTACCATCCAATAGAGTGTCAAAAATCTCGACAACAGACTACCTTCCATAATGACAAGGCTACGATCCATTGTAGTAAAAAAAATCTCGACAACAGACTACCTTCCATAATGACAAGCCTACCATCCATTGGAATAACAAAAATCTCGATAAAAGACTACCTTTCATAATGACAATGCTATAATCCAATGGAATAACAAAAATCTCGATAACAGACTACCTTCCATAATGACAAGTCCAGCTCCATTGGAGTAACAAAAATCACGACAACAAACTACCTTCCATAATGACAAGTCTACCATCCATTAGAATAACAAAATTGTTGACAACAGACTACCTTCCATAATTACAAGGCTACCATCCAATGGATTAACCAAAATATCGATAACAGACTACCTTCTATAATGACAAGGCTAGCATCCATTAGAGTAACAAAAATCTGTACAACTGACTACCTTCCATAATGACAAGGCTACCATCCATAGGAGTAACAAAAATCACGACAACAGACTACCTTCCATAATGACAAGGCTACCATCCATTAGAGTAATAAAAACCGGGATAACATACTACCTTCCAAAATGACAAGGGTACCATCCATTGGAGTAACAAAAATGTCAACAAGAGACTACCTTCCATAATGACAAGGTTACTATCCATTGGAGTATCAAAAATCTCGACAACAGACTACCTTCCATAATGAGAAGGCTACCATCCATTAGAGTAACAAAAATCTGGACAACAGACTACCTTCCATAATGACAAGGCTATCATCCATTGGAGTAACAAAAATATCGACAACAGACTACCTTCCATAATCATAAGTCTGCAATCCATTGGAATAACAAAAATCTCGACAACCGACTACCTTACATAATGACAAGGCTACCATCCAATGGAGTAACAAAAATCTCGACAACTGACCACCTTCCATAATGACAAGGCTACCATCCATTCGAGTAACAAAAATATCGACAATAGACTACCTTCCATAATGACAAGGGTACCGTCCATTGGAGTAACAAAAATCTCGACAACAGACTACCTTCCATGAAGACAAGGCTACCATCCATTGGAGTAACAAAAATGTCAACAAGAGACTACCTTCCATAATGAGAAGGCTACCATTCATTGGAGTAATAAAAATCTCGACAACAGACTACCTTCCATAATGAGAAGGCTTCCATCCATTGGAGTAACAAAGTTATCTACAACATACTACCTTCCATAATGACAAGGCTACCATCCATTGGAGTAATAAAAATCACGACAACAGACTACCTTCCATAATGACAAGGCTACCATCCATTGGAGTAACAAAAATCAGGACAACAAACTACCTTCTATTATAACAAGGCTACCATCCAATGGAGTGTCAAAAATCTCGACAACAGACTACCTTCCATAATGACAAGGCTACCATCCATTATTATAAAAAAAAGTCTCGACAACAGACTACCTTCCATAATGACAAGGGTACCCTCTATTGGAGTAACAAAAATCTCGACAACAGACTACCTTCCATAATGAGAAGGATACCATCCATTGGAGTTAAACAATTACCTACAACATACAACCTTCCATAATGACAAGGCTACCATCCATTGGAGTAATAAAAATCACGACAACAAACTACCTTCCATAATGTCAAGGCTACCATCCATTGGAATAACAAAAATCAGGACAACAAACTACCTTCTATTATAACAAGGCTACCATCCAATAGAGTGTCAAAAATCTCGACAACTGACTACCTTCCATAATGACAAGGCTACAATCCATTGTAGTAAAAAAAATCTCGACAACAGACTACCTTCCATAATGACAAGGGTACCATCCATTGGAGTAACGAAAATCTCGAAAACAGACTACCTTCCATAATGACAAGTCTACCATCCATTGGAATAACAAAAATCTCGATAAAAGACTACCTTTCATAATGACAATGTTATAATCCAATGGAATAACAAAAATCTCGACAACAGACTACCTTCCATAATGACAAGTCTACCATCCATTGGAATGACAAAAATCTTGATAAAAGACTACCTTTCATAATGATAATGCTATAATCCAATGGAATAACAAAAATCACAACAACAGACTACCTTCCATAATGACAAGTCTACCATCCATTGGAGTAACAAAAATCACGACAACAAACTACCTTCCATAATGACAAGTCTACCATCCATTAGAATAACAAAATTGTTGACAACAGACTACATTCCATAATTACAAGGCTACCATCAAATAGAGTAACAAAAATCTCGACAACAAACTACCTTCCATAATGATAAGGGTACCATCCATTGGAGTAACAAAAATATCGACAATAGACTACTTTCCATAATGACAAGTCTACCATCCATTGGAATAACAAAAATCTCGACAACAGACTACCTTACATAATGACAAGGCTACCATTCAATGGAGTAACAAAAATGTCAACAAGAGACTACCTTCCATAATGAGAAGGCTACCATCCATTGGAGTAACAAAAATCTCGACAACAGAATACCTTCCATAATGACAAGGATACCATCCATTGGAGTAACAAAGTTATCTACAACATACTACCTTCCATAATGACAAGGCTACCATCCATTGGAGTAATAAAAATCACGACAACATACTACCTTCCATAATGACAAGGCTACCATCCATTGGAGTAACAAAAATCAGGACAACAGACTACCTTCTATTATAACAAGGCTACCATCCAATGGAGTGTCAAAAATCTCGACAACAGACTACCTTCCATAATGACAAGGCTACCATCCATTGTTATAAAAAAAAGTCTCGACAACAGACTACCTTCCATAATGACAAGGGTACCCTCCATTGGAGTAACAAAAATCTCGACAACAGACTACCTTCCATAATGAGAAGGATACCATCCATTGGAGTTACACAATTATATACAACATACAACCGTCCATAATGACAAGGCTACCATCCATTGGAGTAATAAAAATCACGACAACAGACTACCTTCCATAATGACAAGGCTACCATCCATTGGAATAACAAAAATCAGGACAACAGACTACCTTCTATTATAGCAAGGCTACCATCCAGTAGAGTGTCAAAAATCTCGACAACAAACTACCTTCCATAATGACAAGGCTACAATCCATTGTAGTAAAAAAAATCTCGACAACAGACTACCTTCCATAATGACAAGGGTACCATTCATTGGAATAACGAAAATCTCGAAAACAGACTACCTTCCATAATGACAAGCCTACCATCCATTGGAATAACAAAAATCTCGATAAAAGACTACCTTTCATAATGACAATGCTATAATCCAATGGAATAACAAAAATCTCGATAACAGACTACCTTCCATAATGACAAGTCCAGCATCCATTGGAGTAACAAAAATCACGACAACAAACTACCTTCCATAATGACAAGTCTACCATCCATTAGAATAACAAAATTGTTGACAACAGACTACATTCCATAATTACAAGGCTACCATCCAATGGATTAACCAAAATATCGACAACAGACTACCTTCTATAATGACAAGGCTAGCATCCATTAGAGTAACAAAAATCTGTACAACAGACTACCTTCCATAATGACAAGGCTACCATCCATTCGAGTAACAAAAATATCGACAATAGACTACCTTCCATAATGACAAGGGTACCATCCATTGGAGTAACAAAAATCTCGACAACAGACTACCTTCCATAAAGACAAGGCTACCATCCATTGGAGTAACAAAAATGTCAACAAGAGACTTCCTTCCATAATGAGAAGGCTACCATTCATTGGAGTAATAAAAATCTCGACAACAGACTACCTTCCATAATGAGAAGGCTACCATCCATTGGAGTAACAAAGTTATCTACAACATACTACCTTCCATAATGACAAGGCTACCATCCATTGGAGTAATAAAAATCACGACAACAGACTACCTTCCATAATGACAAGGCTACCATCCATTGGAGTAACAAAAATCAGGACAACAGACTACCTTCTATTATAACAAGGCTACCATCCAATGGAGTGTCAAAAATCTCGACAACAGACTACCTTCCATAATGACAAGGCTACCATCCATTGTTATAAAAAAAAGTCTCGACAACAGACTACCTTCCATAATGACAAGGGTACCCTCCATTGGAGTTACAAAAATCTCGACAACAGACTACCTTCCATAATGAGAAGGATACCATCCATTGGAGTTACACAATTATCTACAACATACAACCTTCCATAATGACAAGGCTACCATCCATTGGAGTAATAAAAATCACGACAACAAACTACCTTCCATAATGACAAGGCTACCATCCATCGGAGTAACAAAAATCACGACAACAGACTACCTTCCATAATGACAAGGCTACCATCCATTAGAGTAATAAAAACCGGGATAACATACTACCTTCCAAAATGACAAGGCTACCATCCATTGGAGTAACAAAAATGTCAACAAGAGACGGCCTTCCATAATGACAAGGTTACTATCCATTGGAGTATCAAAAATCTCGACAACAGACTACCTTCCATAATGAGAAGGCTACCATCCATTAGAGTAACAAAAATCTGGACAACAGTCTACCTTCCATAATGACAAGGCTACCATCCATTGGAGTAACAAAAATATCGACAACAGACTACCTTCCATAATCATAAGTCTGCAATCCATTGGAATAACAAAAATCTCGACAACCGACTACCTTACATAATGACAAGGCTACCATCCAATGGAGTAACAAAAATCTCGACAACTGACCACCTTCCATAATGACAAGGCTACCATCCATTCGAGTAACAAAAATATCGACAATAGACTACCTTCCATAATAGCAAGGGTACCATCCATTGGAGTAACAAAAATCTCGACAACAGACTACCTTCCATAAAGACAAGGCTACCATCCATTGGAGTAACAAAAATGTCAACAAGAGACTACCTTCCATAATGAGAAGGCTACCATTCATTGGAGTAATAAAAATCTCGACAACAGACTACCTTCCATAATGAGAAGGCTACCATCCATTGGAGTAACAAATTTATCTACAACATACTACCTTCCATAATGACAAGGCTACCATCCATTGGAGTAATAAAAATCATGACAACAGACTACCTTCCATAATGACAAGGCTACCATCCATTGGAGTAACAAAAATCAGGACAACAGACTACCTTCTATTATAACAAGGCTACCATCCAATGGAGTGTAAAAAATCTCGACAACAGACTACCTTCCATAATGACAAGGCTACCATCCATTGTTATAAAAAAAAGTCTCGACAACAGACTACCTTCCATAATGACAAGGGTACCCTCCATTGGAGTAACAAAAATCTCAACAACAGACTACCTTCCATAATGAGAAGGATACCATCCATTGGAGTTACACAATTATCTACAACATACAACCTTCCATAATGACAAGGCTACCATCCATTGGAGTAATAAAAATCACGACAACAAACTACCTTCCATAATGTCAAGGCTACCATCCATTGGAATAACAAAAATCAGGACAACATACTACCTTCTATTATAACAAGGCTACCATCCAATAGAGTGTCAAAAATCTCGACAACTGACTACCTTCCATAATGACAAGGGTACCATCCATTGGAGTAACGAAAATATCGAAAACAGACTACCTTCCATAATGACAAGTCTACCATCCATTGGAATAACAAAAACCGGGATAACATACTACCTTCCAAAATGACAAGGCTACCATCCATTGGAGTAACAAAAATGTCAACAAGAGACTGCCTTCCATAATGACAAGGTTACTATCCATTGGAGTATCAAAAATCTCGACAACAGACTACCTTCCATAATGACAAGGCTACCATCCATTAGAATAACAAAATTGTTGACAACAGACTACCTTCCATAATGACAAGGCTACCATCCATTGGAGTAACAAAAATCACGACAACAGACTACCTTCCATAATCATAAGTCTGCAATCCATTGGAATAACAAAAATCTCGACAACCGACTACCTTACATAATGACAAGGCTACCATCCAATGGAGTAACAAAAATCTCGACAACTGACCACCTTCCATAATGACAAGGCTACCATCCATTCGAGTAACAAAAATATCGACAATAGACTACCTTCCATAATAGCAAGGGTACCATCCATTAGAGTAACAAAAATCTCGACAACAGACTACCTTCCATAAAGACAAGGCTACCATCCATTGGAGTAACAAAAATGTCAACAAGAGACTACCTTCCATAATGAGAAGGCTACCATTCATTGGAGTAATAAAAATCTCGACAACAGACTACCTTCCATAATGAGAAGGCTACCATCCATTGGAGTAACAAAGTTATCTACAACATACTACCTTCCATAATGACAAGGCTACCATCCATTGGAGTAATAAAAATCACGACAACAGACTACCTTCCATAATGACAAGGCTACCATCCATTGGAGTAACAAAAATCAGGACAACAGACTACCTTCTATTATAACAAGGCTACCATCCAATGGAGTGTCAAAAATCTCGACAACAGACTACCTTCCATAATGACAAGGCTACCATCCATTGTTATAAAAAAAAGTCTCGACAACAGACTACCTTCCATAATGACAAGGGTACCCTCCATTGGAGTAACAAAAATCTCGACAACAGACTACCTTCCATAATGAGAAGGATACCATCCATTGGAGTTACACAATTATCTACAACATACAACCTTCCATAATGACAAGGCTACCATCCATTGGAGTAATAAAAATCAAGACAACAAACTACCTTCCATAATGTCAAGGCTACCATCCATTGGAATAACAAAAATCAGGACAACATACTACCTTCTATTATAACAAGGCTACCATCCAATAGAGTGTCAAAAATCTCGACAACTGACTACCTTCCATAATGACAAGGGTACCATCCATTGGAGTAACGAAAATATCGAAAACAGACTACCTTCCATAATGACAAGTCTACCATCCATTGGAATAACAAAAATCTCGATAAAAGACTACCTTTCATAATGACAATGTTATAATCCAATGGAATAACAAAAATCTCGACAACAGACTACCTTCCATAATGACAAGTCTACCATCCATTGGAGTAACAAAAATCACGACAACAAACTACCTTCCATAATGACAAGGCTACCATCCATTAGAATAACAAAATTGTTGACAACAGACTACCTTCCATAATTACAAGGCTACCATCCATTAGAGTAACAAAAATCACGACAACAGACTACCTTCCATAATGACAAGGCTACCATCCATTAGAATAACAAAAATCGGGAGAACATACTACCTTCCAAAATGACAAGGCTACCATCCATTGGAGTAACAAATATGTCAACAAGAGACTACCTTCCATAATGACAAGGCTACTATCCATTGGAGTATCAAAAATCTCGACAACAGACTAGCTTCCATAATGAGAAGGCTACCATCCATTAGAGTAACAAAGATATCGACAACAGACTACCTTCCATAATGATAAGGCTACAATCCATTGGAGTAACAAAGTTATCTACAACATACTACCTTCCATAATGACAAGGCTACCATCCATTGGAGTAATAAAAATCACGATAATAGACTACCTTCCATAATGACAAGGCTACCATCCATTGGAATAACAAAAATCAGGACAATAGACTACCTTATATTATAACAAGGCTACCATCCAATGGAGTGTCAAAAATCTCGACAACAGACTACCTTCCATAATGACAAGGCTACCATCCATTGGAGTAACAAAAATTTCCACAAGAGACTACCTTCCATAATGACAAGGCTACCATCCATTGGAGTAATAAAAATCACGACAACAGACTACCTTCCATAATGACAAGGCTACCATCCATTGGAGTAACAAAAATCAGGACAACAGACTACCTTCTATTATAACAAGGCTACCATCCAATGGAGTGTCAAAAATCTCGACAACAGACTACCTTCCATAATGACAAGGCTACCTTCATTTGTAGTAAAAAAAACTCTCGACAACAGACTACCTTCCATAATGACAAGGGTACCCTCCATTGGAGTAACAAAAATCTCGACAACAGACTACCTTCCATAATGAGAAGGATATCATCCATTGGAGTTACACAATTATCTACAACATACAACCTTCCATAATGACAAGGCTACGATCCATTGGAGTAATAAAAATCACGACAACAAACTACCTTCCATAATGTCAAGGCTACCATCCATTGGAATAACAAAAATCAGGACAACAGACTACCTTCTATTATAACAAGGCTACCATCCAATAGAGTCAAAAATCTCGACAACAGACTACCTTCCATAATGACAAGGCTACAATCCATTGTAGTAAAAAAAATCTCGACAACAGACTACCTTCCATAATGACAAGGGTACCATCCATTGGAGTAACGAAAATCTCGAAAACAGACTACCTTCCATAATGACAAGTCTACCATCCATTGGAATAACAAAAATCTCGATAAAAGACTACATTTCATAATGACAATGTTATAATCCAATGGAATAACAAAAATCTCGACAACAGACTACCTTCCATAATGACAAGTCTACCATCCATTGGAGTAACAAAAATCACGACAACAAACTACCTTCCATAATGACAAGGCTACCATCCATTAGAATAACAAAATTGTTGACAACAGACTACCTTCCATAATTACAAGGCTACCATCCATTAGAGTAACAAAAATCACGACAACAGACTACCTTCCATAATGACAAGGCTACCATCCATTAGAATAACAAAAATCGGGAGAACATACTACCTTCCAAAATGACAAGGCTACCATCCATTGGAGTAACAAATATGTCAACAAGAGACTGCCTTCCATAATGACAAGGCTACTATCCATTGGAGTATCAAAAATCTCGACAACAGACTAGCTTCCATAATGAGAAGGCTACCATCCATTAGAGTAACAAAGATATCGACAACAGACTACCTTCTATAATGATAAGGCTACAATCCATTGGAGTAACAAAGTTATCTACAACATACTACCTTCCATAATGACAAGGCTACCATCCATTGGAGTAATAAAAATCACGACAACAGACTACCTTCCATAATGACAAGGCTACCATCCATTGGAATAACAAAAATCAGGACAACTGACTACCTTATATTATAACAAGGCTACCATCCAATGGAGTGTCAAAAATCTCGACAACAGACTACCTTCCATAATGACAAGGCTACCATCCATTGGAGTAACAAAAATTTCCCCAAGAGACTACCTTCCATAATGACAAGGCTACCATCCATTGGAGTAATAAAAATCACGACAACAGACTACCTTCCATAATGACAAGGCTACCATCCATTGGAATAACAAAAATCAGGACAACAGACTACCTTCTATTATAACAAGGCTACCATCCAATGGAGTGTCAAAAATCTCGACAACAGACTACCTTCCATAATGACAAGCCTACCATCCATTGTACTAAAAAAAATCTCGATAACAGACTACCTTCCATAATGACAAAGGTACCATCCATTGGAGTAACAAAATTTTGATAACATACTACCTTCCATAATGACAAGGCTACCATCCATTGGAGTAACAAAAATGTCAACAAGAGACTACCTTCCATAATGACAAGGCTACTATCCATTGGAGTAACAAAAATATTGACTATAGACTACCTTCCATAATGAGAAGGCTACCATCCATTAGAGTAACAAAGATATCGATAACATACTACCTTCCATAATGATAAGGCTACAATCTATTGGAGTAACAAAAATCAGGACAACAGACTACCTTCCATAATGACAAGGCTACCATCCATCGGAATAACAAAAATCTCGACAACAGACTACCTTCCATAATGACAAGGCTACCATCCAATGGAGTAACAAAAATCACGACAACAAAATACATTCCATAATGCCAAGGCTACCATCCATTGGAGTGAAAAAAATCTCGACAATAGACTATCTTCCATAATGACAATGGTACCATCCATTGTAGTAAAAAAAATCTCGACAACAGACTACCTTCCATAATGACAAGGGTACCATCCATTGGAGTAACGAAAATCTCGAAAACAGACTACCTTCCGTAATGACAAGTCTACCATCCATTGGAGTAACAAAAATCACGACAACAAACTACCTTCCATAATGACAAGGCAACCATCCATTAGAATAACAAAATTGTTGACAACAGACTACCTTCCATAATCACAAGGCTACCATCCAATGGAGTAACCAAAATATCGACAAAAGACTACCTTCTATAATGACAAGGCTACCATCCATTAGAGTAACAAAAATCTGTACAACAAACTACCTTGCATAATGACAAGGCTACCATCTATCGGGGTAACAAAAATCACGACAACAGACTACCTTCCATAATGACAAGGCTACCATCCATTAGAGTAACAAAAATCATGAGAACATACTACCTTCCAAAATGACAAGGCTACCATCCATTGGAGTAACAAAAATGTCAACAAGAGACTACCTTCCATAATGATAAGGCTACTATCCATTGGAGTATCAAAAATCTCGACAACAGACTACCTTCCATAATGAGAAGGCTACCATCCATTAGAGTAACAAAGATATTGACAATAGACTACCTTCCATAATGATAAGGCTACAATCCATTGGAGTAACATAGTTATCTACAACATACAATCTTCCATAATGACAAGGCTACCATCCATTGGAGTAATAAAAATCATGATAATAGACTACCTTCCATAATTACAAGGCTACCATCCATTGGAGTAACAAAAATTAGGACAACAGACTACCTTCTATTATAACAAGGCTACCATCCAATGGAGTGTCAAAAATCTCGACAACAGACTACCTTCCATAATGACAAGGCTACCATCCATTGTTATAAAAATAAGTCTCGACAACAGACTACCTTCCATAATGACAAGGGTACCCTCCATTGGAGTAACAAAAATCTCGACAACAGACTACCTTCCATAATGAGAAGGATACCATCCATTGGAGTTACACAATTATCTACAACATACAACCTTCCATAATGACAAGGCTACCATCCATTGGAGTAATAAAAATCACGACAACAGACTACCTTCCATAATGACAAGGCTACCATCCATTGGAATAACAAAAATCAGGACAACAGACTACCTTCTATTATAACAAGGCTACCATCCAATAGAGTGTCAAAAATCTCGACAACAGACTACCTTTCATAATGACAAGGCTACAATCCATTGTAGTAAAAAAAATCTCGACAACAGACTACCTTCCATAATGACAAGGGTACCATCCATTGGAGTAACGAAAATCTCGAAAACAGACTACCTTACATAATGACAAGTCTACCATCCATTGGAATAACAAAAATCTCGATAAAAGACTACCTTTCATAATGACAATGCTATAATCCAATGGAATAACAAAAATCTCGACAACAGACTACCTTCCATATTGACAAGTCTACCATCCATTGGAGTAACAAAAATCACGACAACAAACTACCTTCCATAATGACAAGGCTACCATCCATTAGAATAACAAAATTGTTGACAACCGACTACCTTCCATAATTACAAGGCTACCATCCAATGGAATAACCAAAATATCGACGACAGACTACCTTCTATAATGACAAGGCTACCATCCATTAGAGTAGCAAAAATCTGTACAACAGACTACCTTCCATAATGACAAGGCTACCATCCATCGGAGCAACAAAAATCACGACAATAGACTACCTTCCATAATGACAAGGCTACCATCCATTAGAGTAACAAAAATCGGGAGAACATACTACCTTCCAAAATGACAAGGCTACCATCCATTGGAGTAACAAAAATGTCAACAAGAGACTACCTTCAATAATGACAAGGCTACTATCCATTGGAGTATCAAAAATCTCGACAACAGACTAGCTTCCATAATGAGAAGGCTACCATCCATTAGAGTAACAAAGATATCGACAACAGACTACCTTCCATACTGATAAGGCTACAATCCATTGGAGTAACAAAGTTATCTACAACATACTACCTTCCATAATGACAAGGCTACCATCCATTGGAGTAATAAAAATCACGACAACAGACTACCTTCCATAATGACAAGGCTACCATCCATTGGAATAACAAAATTCAGGACAATAGACTACCTTATATTATAACAAGGCTACCATCCAATGGGATGTCAAAAATCTCGACAAGAGACTACCTTCCATAATGACAAGGCTACCATCCATTGGAGTAACGAAAATTTCAACAAGAGACTACCTTCCATAATGACAAGGCTACCATCCATTGGAGTAATAAAAATCACGACAACAGACTACCTTCCATAATGACAAGGCTACCATCCATTGGAATAACAAAAATCAGGACAACAGACTACCTTCTATTATAACAAGGCTACCATCCAATGGAGTGTCAAAAATCTCGACAACAGACTACCTTCCATAATGACAAGCCTACCATCCATTGTAGTAAAAAAAATCTAGATAACAGACTACCTTCCATAATGACAAAGGTACCATCCATTGGAGTAACAAAATCTCGATAACATACTACCTTCCATAATGACAAGGCTACCATCCATTGGAGTAACAAAAATGTTAACAAGAGACTACCTTCCATAATGACAAGGCTACTATCCATTGGAGTAACAAAAATATTGACTACTGACTACCTACCATAATGAGAAGGCTACCATCCAATAGAGTAACAAAGATATCGATAACATACTACCTTCCATAATGATAAGGCTACAATCTATTGGAGTAACAAAAATCAGGACAACAGACTACCTTCC
Source organism: Vicia faba (assembly GCA_948472305.1). Taxonomy (NCBI): domain Eukaryota; kingdom Viridiplantae; phylum Streptophyta; class Magnoliopsida; order Fabales; family Fabaceae; genus Vicia; species Vicia faba. Next base: position 659,077,473 of record OX451739.1, read on the forward strand.
ATAATGACAAGGCTACCATCCATCGGAATAACAAAAATCTCGACAACAGACTACCTTCCATTATGACAAGGCTACCATCCATCTGAGTAAGAAAAATCACGACAACAGACTACCTTCCATAATGACAAGGCTACCATCCAATGGAGTAACAAAAATCACGACAACAAAATACATTCCATAATGCCAAGGCTACCATCCATTGGAGTGAAAAAAATCTCGACAACAGACTACCTTCCATAATGACAAAGGTACCATCCATTGTAGTAAAAAAAATCTCGACAACAGACTACCTTCCATAATGACCAGGGTACCATCCATTGGAGTAACGAAAATCTCGAAAACAGACTACCTTCCATAATGACAAGTCTACCATCCATTGAAATAACCAAAATCTCGATAAAAGACTACCTTTCATAAATCACGACAATGCTATAATCTCGATAAAAGACTACCAAAATTTCAACAAGAGACTACCTTTCATAATGACATTGCTATAATCCAATTGAATAAATAAAATCTCGACAACAGACTACCTTCCATAATGACAAGTCTACCATCCATTGGAGTAACAAAAATCACGACAACAAACTACCTTCCATAATGACAAGGCAACCATCCATTAGAATAACAAAATTGTTGACAATAGACTACCTTCCATAATTACAAGGCTACCATCCAATGGAGTAACCAAAATATCGACAACAGACTACCTTCTATAATGACAAGGCTACCATCCATTAGAGTAACAAAAATCTATACAACAAACTACCTTCCATAATGACAAGGCTACCATCCATCAGAGTAACAAAAATCACGTCAACAGACTACCTTCCATAATGACAAGGCTACCATCCATTAGAGTAACAAAAATCGGGAGAACATACTACCTTCCAAAATGACAAGGCTACCATCCATTGGAGTAACAAAAATGTCAACAAGAGACTACCTTCCATAATGACAAGGCTACTATCAATTGGAGTATCAAAAATCTCGACAACAGACTACCTTCCATAATGAGAAGGCTACCATCCATTAGAGTAACAAAGATATCGACAACAGACTACCTTCCATAATGATAAGGATACAATTCATTGGAGTAACAAAGTTATCTACAACATACTACCTTCCATAATGACAAGGCTACCATCCATTGGAGTAATAAAAATCACGACAACAGACTACCTTTGATAATGACAAGGCTACCATCCATTGGAATAACAAAAATCAGGACAACAGACTACCTTCTATTATAACAAGGCTACCATCCAATAGAGTGTTAAAAATCTCGACAACAGACTACCTTCCATAATGACAAGGCTACAATCCATTGTAGTAAAAAAAATCTCGACAACAGACTACCTTCCATAATGACAAGGGTACCATCCATTGGAGTAACGAAAATCTCGAAAATAGACTACCTTCCGTAATGACAAGTCTACCATCCATTGGAATAACAAAAATCAGGACAACAGACTACCTTCTATTATAACAAGGCTACCATCCAATGGAGTATCAAAAATCTCAACAACAGACTACCTTCCATAATGACAAGCCTACCATCCATTGTAGTAAAAAAAATCCCGATAACAGACTACCTTCCATAATGACAAAGGTACCATCCATTGGAGTAACAAAATCTCGATAACATACTACCTTCCATAATGACAAGGCTACCATCCATTGGAGTAACAAAAATGTCAACAAGAGACTACCTTCCATAATGACAAGGCTACTATCCATTGGAGTATCAAAAATATTGACTACAGACTACCTTCCATAATGAGAAGGCTACCATCCATTAGAGTAACAAAGATATCGACAACATACTACCTTCCATAATGATAAGGCTACAATCTATTGGAGTAACAAAAATCAGGACAACAGACTACCTTCCATAATGAAAAGGCTACCATCCATCGGAATAACAAAAATCTCGACAACAGACTACCTTCCATTATGACAAGGCTACCATCCATCTGAGTAAGAAAAATCATGACAACAGACTACCTTCCATAATGACAAGGCTACCATCCAATGGAGTAACAAAAATCACGACAACAGACTACCTTCCATAATGACAAGGCTACCATACATTGTAGTAAAAAAATCTCGACAACAGACTACCTTCCATAATGACAAGGGTACCATCCATTGGAGTAACAAAAATCTCGACAACAGACTACCTTCCATAATGAGAAGGCTACCATCCATTTGAATAACAAAGTTATCTACAACATACTACCTTCCATAATGACAAGGCTACCATCCATTGGAGTAATAAAAATCACGACAACAGACTACCTTCCATAATGACAAGGCTACCATCCATTGGAATAACAAAAATAAGGACAACAGACTACCTTCTATTATAACAAGGCTACCATCCAATGGAGTGTCAAAAATCTCGACAACAGACTTCCTTCCATAATGACAAGGCTACCATCCATTGGAATAACAAAAATGTAAACAAGAGACTACCTTCCATAATGAGAAGGCTACCATCCATTGGAGTAACAAAAATCTCGACAACAAACTACCTTCCATAATGAGAAGTCTACCATCCATTGGAGTAACGAAGTTATCTACAACATACTACCTTCCAAAATGACAAGGCTACCATCCATTGGAGTAGAAAAAATCACGACAACAGACTACCTTCCATAATGACAAGGCTACCATCCATTGTAGTAAAAAAATCTCGATAATAGACTACCTTCCATAATGACAAGGGTACCATCAATTGGAGTAACAAAAATCTCAACAACAGACTACCTTCCATAATGACAAGTCTACCATCCATTGGAATAACAAAAATCTCGATAAAAGACTACCTTTCATAATGACAATGCTATAATCCAATGGAATAAAAAAATCTCGACAATAGACTACCTTCCATAATGATAAGTCTACCATCCATTGGAGTAACAAAAATCACGACAACAAACTACCTTCCATAATGACAAGGCTACCATCCATTAGAATAACAAAATTGTTGACAACAAACTACCTTCCATAATTACAAGGCTACCTTCCAATGGAGTAACCAAAATATCGACAACAGACTACCTTCTATAATGACAAGGCTACCATCCATTAGAGTAACAAAAATCTCGACAACAGACTACCTTCCATAATGACAGTGCTACCATCCAATGGAATAACAAAAATCATGACAACGGACTACCTTCCATAATGACAAGGCTACCATCCAATGGACTAACAAAAATCTAAACAACTAACCACCTTCCATAATGACAAGGCTACCATCCATTGGAGTAACAAAAATATCGACAACAAACTACCTTGCATAATGACAAGGGTACCATCCATTGGAGTAACAAAAATCTCGACAACATACTACATTCCATAATGACAAGGCTACCATCCATTAGAGTAACAAAAATCAGGAGAACAGACTACCTTCCATAATGAAAAGGCTACCATCCATTGGAGTAACAAAAATCTCGACAATAGACTACCTTCCATAATGAGAAGGCTACCATCCATTGGAGTAACAAAGTTATATACAACATACTACCTTCCATAATGACAAGGCTAACATCCATTGGATTAATAAAAATCATGACAACAGACTACCTTCCATAATGACAAGTTTACCATCCATTGGAATAACAAAAATCTCGATAAAAGACTACCTTTCATAATGACAATGCTATAATCCAATGGAATAAAAAAATCTCGACAACAGACTACCTTCCATAATGAGAAGTCTACCATCCATTGGAGTAACAAAAATCACGACAACAAACTACCTTCCATAATGACAAGGCTACCATCCATTAGAATAACAAAATTGTTGACAACAGACTACCTTCCATAATTACAAGGCTACCTTCCAATGGAGTAACCAAAATATCGACAACAAACTACCTTCTATAATGACAAGGCTTCCATCCATTAGAGTAACAAAAATCTGGACAACAGACTACCTTCCATAATGACAAGGCTACCATCCATCGGAGTAACAAAAATCACGGCAACAGACTACCTTCCATAATGACAAGGCTACCATCCAATGGAGTAACGAAAGTTTCGACAACTGACCACCTTCCATAATGACAAGGCTACCATCCATTGGAGTAACAAAAATCTCGACAACAGACTACATTCCATAATGACAAGGCTACCATCCATTAGAGTAACAAAATTCTGGAGAATAGACTATCTTTCATAATTACAAGGCTACCATCCATTGGAGTAACAAAAATCTCGACAATAGACTACCTTCCATAATGAGAAGGCTACCATCCATTGGAGTAACAAAGTTATCTACAACATACTACCATCCATAATGATAAGGCTACCATCCATTGGAATAATAAAAATCACGACAATAGACTACCTTCCATAATGACAAGGCTACCACCCATTGGAAAAACAAAAATCAGGACAACAGACTACCTTCTATTATAACAAGGCTACCATCCAATGGAGTGTCAAAAATCTCGACAACAGACTACCTTCCATAATGACAAGGCTACCATCCATTGTAGTAACAAAAATCACGACAACAAACTACCTTCCATAATTAGAAGGCTACCTTCCATAATGACAAGCCTACCATCCATTGTAGTAAAAAAAATCTCGATAACAGACTACCTTCCATAATGACAAAGGTACCATCCATTGGAGTAACAAAATCTCGATAACATACTACCTTCCATAATGACAAGGCTACCATCCATTGGAGTAACAAAAATGTCAACAAGAGACTACCTTCCATAATGACAAGGCTACTATCCATTGGAGTAACAAAAATATTGACTACAGACTACCTTCCATATTGAGAAGGCTACCATCCATTAGAGTAACAAAGATATCGACAACATACTACCTTCCATAATGATAAGGCTAAAATCTATTGGAGTAACAAAAATCAAGACAACAGACTACCTTCCATAATGACAAGGCTACCATCCATCGGAATAACAAAAATCTCGACAACAGACTACCTTCCCTTATGACAAAGCTACCATCCATCTGAGTAAGAAAAATCATGACAACAGACTACCTTCCATAATGACAAGGCTACCATCCAATGGAGTAACAAAAATCACGACAACAAAATACCTTCCATAATGACAAGGCTACCATCCAATGGAGTAACAAAAATCACGACAACAGACTACCTTCCATATTGACAAGGCTACCATCCATTGTAGTAAAAAAATCTTGACAACAGACTACCTTCAATATAGACAAGGGTACCATCCATTGGAGTAACAAAAATCTCGACAACAGACTACCTTCCATAATGAGAAGGCTACCATCCATTTGAATAACAAAGTTATCTACAACATACTACCTTCCATAATGACAAGGCTACCATCCATTGGAGTAATAAAAATCACGACAACAGACTACCTTCCATAATGACAAGGCTACCATCCATTGGAATAACAAAAATAAGGACAACAGACTACCTTCTATTATAACAAGGCTACCATCCAATGGAGTGTCAAAAATCTCGACAACAGACTACCTTCCATAATGACAAGGCTACCATCCATTGGAATAACAAAAATGTAAACAAGAGACTACCTTCCATAATGAGAAGGCTACTATCCATTGGAGTAACAAAAATCTCGACAACAGACTACCTTCCATAATGAGAAGTCTACCATCCATTGGAGTAACGAAGTTATCTACAACATACTACCTTCCAAAATGACAAGGCTACCATCCATTGGAGTAATAAAAATCACGACAACAGACTGCCTTCCATAATGACAAGGCAACCATCCATTGTAGTAAAAAAAATCTCGATAACAGACTACCTTCCATAATGACAAGGGTACCATCCATTGGAGTAACAAAAATCTCAACAACAGACTACCTTCCATAATGACAAGTCTACCATCCATTGGAATAACAAAAATCTCGATAAAAGACTACCTTTCATAATGACAATGCTATAATCCAATGGAATAAAAAAATCTCGACAATAGACTACCTTCCATAATGATAAGTCTACCATCCATTGGAGTAACAAAAATCACGACAACAAACTACCTTCCATAATGACAAGGCTACCATCCATTAGAATAACAAAATTGTTGACAACAGACTACCTTCGATAATTACAAGGCTACCTTCCAATGGAGTAACCAAAATATCGACAACAGACTACCTTCTATAATGACAAGGCTACCATCCATTAGAGTAAAAAAAATCTGGACAACAGACTACCTTCCATAATGACAAGGCTACCATCCATTGGAATAACAAAAATCTCGACAACAAACTACCTTCCATAATGACAAGGGTACCATCCAATGGAGTAACAAAAATCTCGACAACATACTACCTTCCATAATGAGAAGTCTACCATCCATTGGAGTAACAAAATTATCTATAACATACTACCTTCCATAATGACACGGCTACCATCCATTGGGGTAATAAAAATCATGACAACAGACTACCTTCCATAATGACAAGGCTACCATCCATTGGAATAACCAAAATCAGGACAATAGACTACCTTCTATTATAACAAGGCTACCATCCGATGGAGTGTCAAAATCTCGACAACAGACTACCTTCCATAATGAGAAGGCTACCATCCATTAGAGTAACAAAGTTATCTACAACATACTACCTTCCATAATTACAAGGCTACCATCCATTGGAGTAATAAAAATCACGACAACAGACTACCTTCCATAATGACAAGGCTACCATCCATTGGAATAACAAAAATATGGACAACAAACTACCTTCTATTATAACAAGGCAACCATCCAATGGAGTGTCAAAAATCTCGACAACAGACTACCTTCCATAATGACAAGGCTACCATCCATTGTAGTAAAAAAAATCTCGACAACAGACTACCTTCCATAATGACAAGGGTACCATCCATTGGAGTAACAAAAATCTCAACTACAGACTACCTTCTATAATGACAAGTCTACCATCCATTGGAATAAAAAAATTACGATAAAAGACTACCTTTCATAATGACAATGCTATAATCCAATGGAATAACAAAAATCTCGACAACAGACTACCTTCCATAATGACAAGGCTACCATCCATTAGAATAACAAAGTTGTTGACAACAGACTACCTTCCATAATTACAAGGCTACCATCCAATGGTGTAACCAAAATATCGACAACAAACTACCTTCTATAATGACAAGGCTACCATCCAATAGAGTAACAAAAATCTGTACAACACACTACCTGCCAAATGACAAGGCTACCATCCATTGGAGTATCATAAATCACAACGACAAACTACCTTCCATAATGACAAGGCTACCATCCATTAGAGTAACAAAAATCGGGAGAACATACTACCTTCCATAATAACAAGGCTACCATCCATTGGAGTAAAAAAAATGTTAACAAGAGACTACCTTCCATAATGACAAGGTTACTATCCATTGGAGTAAGTAAAATCTCGACAACAGACTACCTTCCATAATGAGAAGGCTACCATCCATTAGAGTAACAAAGATATCGACAACAAACTACCTTCTATAATGATAAGGCTACAATCCATTGGAGTAACAAAAATCACGACAACAGACTACCTTCCATTATGACAAGGCTACCATCCATCTGAGTAAGAAAAATCACGACAACAGACTACCTTCCATAATGACAAGGCTAACATCCAATGGAGTAACAAAAATCACGACAAAAAAATACCTTCCATAATGACAAGGCTACCATCCAATGGAGTAACAAAAATCTCGACAACAAACTACCTTCCATAATGACAAGGCTACCATCCATTGTAGTAAAAAAAATCTCGACAACAGACTACCTTCCATAATGACAAGGGTACCATCCATTGGAGTAACAAAAATCTCGACAAAAGACTACATTCCATAATGAGAAGGCTACCATCCATTGGAGTAACAAAGTTATCTACAACATGCTACCTTCCATAATGAAAAGGCTACCATCCATTGGAGTAATAAAAATCACGACAACAGACTACCTTCCATAATGACAAGGCTACCATCCATTGGAATAACAAAAATCAGGACAACAAACTACCTTCTATTATGATAAGGCTACCATCCAATGGAGTGTCAAAAATCTCGACAACAGACTACCTTCCATAATGACAAGGCTACCATCCATTGGAGTAACAAAAATGTCAACAAGAGACTACCTTCCATAATGAGAAGGCTACAATCCAATGGAGTGTCAAAAATCTCGACAACAGACTACCTTCCATAATGACAAGGCTACCATCCATTGTAGTAAAAAAAATCTCGACAACATACTACCTTCCATAATGACAAGGGTACCATCCATTGGAGTAACAAAAATCTCAACAACAGACTACCTTTCATAATGACAAGTCTACCATCCATTGGAATAACAAAAATCTCGATAAAAGACTACCTTTTATAATGACAATGCTATAATCCAATGGAATAACAAAAATCTCGACAACACACTACCTTCCATAATGACAAGTCTACCATCCATTGGAGTAACAAAAATCACGACAACAAACTACCTTCCATAATGACAAGGATACCATCCATTAGAATAACAAAATTGTTGACAACAGACTACCTTCCATAATTACAAGGCTACCATCCAATTTGTAACCAAAATATCGACAACAGACTACCTTTTATAATGACAAGGCTACCATCCATTAGAGTAACAAAAATCTGTACAACAGACTACCTTCCATAATGACAAGGCTACCATCCATTGAAGTATCATAAATCACTAACACAAACTACCTTCCATAATGACAAGGCTACCATCCATTAGAGTAACAAAAATCGGGAGAACATACTACCTTCCATAATGACAAGGTTACCATCCATTGGAGTAACAAAAATGTCAACAAGAGACTACCTTCTATAATGACAAGGTTACTATCCATTGGAGTAACAAAAATATCGACAACAGACTACCTTCCATAATGACAAGGCTACCATCCATTAGAGTAACAAAGATATCGACAACATACTACCTTCTATAATGATAAGGCTACAATCCATTGGAGTAACAAAAATCACGACAACAGACTACCTTCCATAATGACAAGGCTACCATCCATCGGAATAACAAAAATCTCGACAACAGACTACCTTCCATAATGACAAGGCTATAATCCATTGGAGTAACAAAAATGTCAACAAGAGACTACCTGCCATAATGAGAAGGCTACCATCCATTAGAGTAACAAAAATCTCGACAACTGACTACCTTTCATAATGAGAAGGCTACCATCCATTGGAGTAACAAAGTTATCTACAACATACTACCTTCCATAATTACAAGGCTACCATCCATTGGAGTAACAAAGTTATCTACAACATACTACCTTTCATAATGACAATGCTATAATCCAATGGCATAACAAAAATCTCTACAACAGACTACCTTCCATAATGACAAGTCTACCATCCATTGGAGTAACAAAAATCACGACAACAAACTACCTTCCATAATGACAAGGCTACCATCCATTAGAATAACAAAGTTGTTGACAACAGACTACCTTCCATAATTACAAGGCTACCATCCCATGGTGTAACCAAAATATCGACAACAGACTACCTTCTATAATGACAAGGCTACCATCCATTAGAGTAACAAAAATCTGTACAACAGACTACCTTCCAAATGACAAGGCTACCATCCATTGGAGTACCATAAATCACAACGACAAACTACCTTCCGTAATGACAAGGCTACCATCCATTAGAGTAACAAAAATCGGGAGAACATACTACCTTCAATAATAACAAGGCTACCATCCATTGGAGTAACAAAAATGTTAACAAGAGACTACCTTCCATAATGACAAGGTTACTATCCATTGGAGTAAGAAAAATCTCGACAACAGACTACCTTCCATAATGAGAAGGCTACCATCCATTAGAGTAACAAAGATATCGACAACATATTACCTTCCATAATGACAAGGCTACCATCCATCGGAATAACAAAAATCTCGACAACAGACTACCTTCCATTATGACAAGGCTACCATCCATCTGAGTAAGAAAAATCACGACAACAGACTACCTTCCATAATGACAAGGCTAACATCCAATGGAGTAACAAAAATCACGACAAAAAAAAACCTTCCATAATGACAAGGCTACCATCCAATCGAGTAACAAAAATCTTGACAACAGACTACCTTCCATAATGGAAAGGCTACCATCCATTGTAGTAAAAAAAATCTCGACAACAGACTACCTTCCATAATGACAAGGGTACCATCCATTGGAGTAACAAAAATCTTGACAACAGACTACCTTCCATAATGAGAAGGCTACCTTCCATTGGAGTAACAAAGTTATCTACAACAAACTACCTTCTATTATGATAAGGCTACCATCCAATGGAGTGTCAAAAATCTCGACAACAGACTACCTTCCATAATGACAAGGCTACCATCCATTGGAGTAACAAAAATGTCAACAAGAGACTACCTTCCATAATGAGAAGGCTACAATCCAATGGAGTGTCAAAAATCTCGACAACAAACTACCTTCCATAATGACAAGGGTACCATCCAATGGAGTAACAAAAATCTCAACAACAGACTACCTTCCATAATGACAAGTCTACCATCCATTGGAATAACAAAAATCTCGATAAAAGACTACCTTTTATAATGACAATGCTATAATCCAATGGAATAACAAAAATCTCGACAACAGACTACCTTCCATAATGACAAGTCTACCATCCATTGGAGTAACAAAAATCACGACAACAAACTACCTTCCATAATGACAAGGATACCATCCATTAGAATAACAAAATTGTTGACAACAGACTACCTTCCATAATTACAAGGCTACCATCCAATGGTGTAGCCAAAATATCGACAACAGACTACCTTATATAATGACAAGGCTACCCTCCATTAGAGTAACAAAAATCTGTACAACAGACTACCTTCGATAATGACAAGGCTACCATCTATTGAAGTATCATAAATCACAAAGACAAACTACCTTCCATAATGACAAGGCTACCATCCGTTAGAGTAACAAAAATCGGGAGAACATACTACCTTCCATAATGACAAGGCTACCATCCATTGGAGTAACAAAAATGTCAACAAGAGACTACCTTCCATAATGACAAGGTTACTATCCATTGGAGTAACAAAAATCTCGACAACAGACTACCTTCCATAATGAGAAGGCTACCATCCATTAGAGTAACAAAGATATCGACAACATACTACCTTCTATAATGATAAGGCTACAATCCATTGGAGTAACAAAAATCACGACAACAGACTACCTTCCATAATGACAAGGCTACCATCCATCGGAATAACAAAAATCTCGACAACAGACTACCTTCCATAATGACAAGACTATAATCCATTGGAGTAACAAAAATGTCAACAAGAGACTACCTGCCATAATGAGAAGGCTACCATCCATTAGAGTAACAAAAATCTCGACAACAGACTACCTTCCATAATGAGAAGGCTACCATCCATTGGAGTAACAAAGTTATCTACAACATACTACCTTCCATAATTACAAGGCTACCATCCATTGGAGTAACAAAGTTATCTACAACATACTACCTTTCATAATGACAATGCTATAATCCAATGGCATAACAAAAATCTCTACAACAGACTACCTTCCATAATGACAAGTCTACCATCCATTGGAGTAACAAAAATCACGACAACAAACTACCTTCCATAATGACAAGGCTACCATCCATTAGAATAACAAAGTTGTTGACAACTGACTACCTTCCATAATTACAAGGCTACCATCCAATGGTGTAACCAAAATATCGACAACAGACTACCTTCTATAATGACAAGGCTACCATTAATTAGAGTAACAAAAATCTGTACAACAGACTACCTTCCAAATGACAAGGCTACCATCCATTGGAGTACCATAAATCACAACGACAAACTACCTTCCATAATGACAAGGCTACCATCCATTAGAGTAACAAAAATCGGGAGAACATACTACCTTCAATAATAACAAGGCTACCATCCATTGGAGTAACAAAAATGTTAACAAGAGACTACCTTCCATAATGACAAGGTTACTATCCATTGGAGTAAGAAAAATCTCGACAACATACTACCTTCCATAATGAGAAGGCTACCATCCATTAGAGTAACAAAGATATCGACAACATACTACCTTCCATAATGACAAGGCTACCATCCATCGGAATAACAAAAATCTCGACAACAGACTACCTTCCATTATGACATGGCTACCATCCATCTGAGTAAGAAAAATGACGACAACAGACTACCTTCCATAATGACAAGGCTAACATCCAATGGAGTAACAAAATCACGACAAAAAAAAACCTTCCATAATGACAAGGCTACCATCCAATCGAGTAAAAAAAATCTTGACAACAGACTACCTTCCATAATGGAAAGGCTACCATCCATTGTAGTAAAAAAAATCTCGACAACAGACTACCTTCCATAATGACAAGGGTACCATCCATTGGAGTAACAAAAATCTTGACAACAGACTACCTTCCATAATGAGAAGGCTACCATCCATTGGAGTAACAAAGTTATCTACAACAAACTACCTTCTATTATGATAAGGCTACCATCCAATGGAGTGTCAAAAATCTCGACAACAGACTACCTTCCATAATGACAAGGCTACCATCCATTGGAGTAACAAAAATGTCAACAAGAGACTACCTTCCATAATGAGAAGGCTACAATCCAATGGAGTGTCAAAAATCTCGACAACAAACTACCTTCCATAATGACAAGGGTACCATCCATTGGAGTAACAAAAATCTCAACAACAGACTACCTTCCATAATGACAAGTCTACCATCCATTGGAATAACAAAAATCTCGATAAAAGACTACCTTTTATAATGACAATGCTATAATCCAATGGAATAACAAAAATCTCGACAACAGACTACCTTCCATAATGACAAGACTACCATCCATTGGAGTAACAAAAATCACGACAACAAACTACCTTCCATAATGACAAGGATACCATCCATTAGAATAACAAAATTGTTGACAACAGACTCCCTTCCATAATTACAAGGCTACCATCCAATGGTGTAGCCAAAATATCGACAACAGACTACCTTCTATAATGACAAGGCTACCCTCCATTAGAGTAACAAAAATCTGTACAACAGACTACCTTCGATAATGACAAGGCTACCATCCATTGAAGTATCATAAATCACAAAGACAAACTACCTTCCATAATGACAAGGCTACCATCCGTTAGAGTAACAAAAATCGGGAGAACATACTACCTTCCATAATGACAAGGCTACCATCCATTGGAGTAACAAAAATGTCAACAAGAGACTACCTTCCATAATGACAAGGTTACTATCCATTGGAGTAACAAAAATCTCGACAACAGACTACCTTCCATAATGAGAAGGCTACCATCCATTAGAGTAACAAAGATATCGACAACATACTACCTTCTATAATGATAAGGCTACAATCCATTGGAGTAACAAAAATCACGACAACAGACTACCTTCCATAATGACAAGGCTACCATCCATCGGAATAACAAAAATCTCGACAACAGACTACCTTCCATTATGACAATGCTACCATCCATCTGAGTAATAAAAATCAGGACAACAAACAACCTTCCATAATGACAAGGCTACCATCCAATAGAGTAACAAAAATCATGACAACAAAATACCTTCCATAATGACAAGGCTACCATCCAATGGAGTAACAAAAATATCGACAACAAACTACCTTCCATAATGACAAGGCTACCATCCATTGTAGTAAAAAAAATCTCGACAACAGACTACCTTCCATAATGACAAGGGTACCATCCATTGGAGTAACAAAAATCTCGACAACAGACTACCTTCCATAATGAGAAGGCTACCATCCATTGGAGTAACAAAGTTATCTACAACATGCTACCTTCCATAATGACAAGGCTACCATCCAATGAAGTAACAAAAATATCGACAACAGACTACCTACCATAATGAAAAGGCTACCATCCATTGTAGTAAAAAAAATCTCGACAACAGACTACCTTTCATAATGACAATGCTATAATCCAATGGAATAACAAAAATCTCGACAACAGACTACCTTCCATAATGACAAGTCTACCATCCATTAGAGTAACAAAAATCACGAAAACAAACTACCTTCCATAATGACAAGGCCACCATCCATTAGAGTAACTAAAACAGGGAGAACATACTACCTTCCATAATGACAAGGCTACCAGCCATTAGAGTAACAAAAATGTCAACAAGAGACTACCTTCCATAATGACAAGGCTACTATCCATTGGGCTAACAAAAATCTCGACTACAGACTACCTTCCATAATGGCAAGGATACCATCCATTGGAGTAACAAAAATTTCGACAAAAAACTACCTTCCATAATGACAAGGCTACCATCCATTGGAATAACAAAAATCATGACAATAGACTACCTTCCATATTGACAAGGCTACCATCCATTGGAGTAACAAAAATATGAACAATAGACTACTTTGCATAATGACAAGGCTATCATCCATTGGACAAACAAAGATATCGACAACTTACTACCATCAATAATGAAATGGCTATTATCCATTGGAGTAACAAAAATCTCGACAAAACACTACCTTCCATAATGACAAGGCTATCATCCCTTGGAGTAACAAATATTTAGATAACAGACTACCTTCAATAATGACAAGGCTACCATCCATTGGAGTAACAAAAATCTCGATAAAAAACTACCTTACATATTGACAAGCCTACCATCCATTGGGCTAACAAAAATCTCGACACTAGACTACCTTCCATAATGGCAAGGCTACCATCCATTGGAGTAACAAAAATCTCGATAAAAAACTACCTTACATATTAACAAGGCTACCATCCATTGGAATAAAAAAAATCACGACAATAGGCTACCTTCCATAATGACAAGGCTACCATACATTGGAGTAATAAAAATATGAACAATAGACTACTTTGCATAATGACAAGGCTATCATCCATTGGAGTAACAAAGATATCGACAACATACTACCTTCAATAATGAAAAGGCTACCATCCATTGGAGTTACAAAAATCTCGACAAAACACTACCTTCCATAATGACAAGACTACCATCCAATGGAATAAAAAAATTATGGACAACAGACTACCTTCCATAATTACAAGGCTACCATCCATTGGAGTAACTAAAATCTGAACAACAGACTACCTTCCATAATAACAAGGCTACAATCCATTGGAGTAACAGAAATCTCAATGACAGACTACCTTACATAATGACAAGGCTACAATCCATTGGAGTAACAGAAATCTCAATGGCAGACTACCTTCCATAATGACAAGGCTACCATCTATTGGAGTAACAAAAATCTAGACAACATACTACTTCCATAATGACAAGGATATCATCCATTGGAGTAACAAAGATATCGATAAAAGACTACCTTCAATAGTGACAAGGCTACCATCCATTGGAGTAACAAAAATCTCGATAAAAAACTACCTTAAAAATTGACAAGCCTACCATCCATTGGGCTAACAAAAATCTCGACAACAGACTACCTTCCATAATGGCAAGGCTACCGTCCATTGGAGTAACGAAAATCTCGACAAAAAACTACCTTCCATAATGACAAGGCTACCATCCATTGGAATAACAAAAATCCAGACAATAGACTACCTTCCATAATGACAAGGCTACCATCCATTGGAGTAACAAAAATCTGAACAACAGACTACCTTCCATAATAACAAGGCTACAGTCCATTGGAGTAACAGAAATCTCAATGACAGACTACCTTCCATAATAAGAAGGCTACCATCCATTGGAGTAACAAAAATCTAGACAACAAACTACCTTCCATAATGACAAGTCTATCATCCATTAGAGTAACAAAGATATCGATAACAAACTACCTTCAATAATGACAAGGCTACCATCCATTGGAGTAACAAAAATCTCGATAAAAAACTACCATACATATTGACAAGCCTACCATCCATTGGGATAAAAAAAATCTCGACAACAGACTACCTTCCATAATGGCAAGGCTACCATCCATTGGAGTAACAAAAATCTCGACAAAAACTACCTTCCATATTAACAAGGCTACCATCCATTGGAATAACAAAAATCACGACAATAGACTACCTTCCATAATGACAAGGCTACCCTCCATTGGATTAACAAAAATATGAACAACAGACTACTTTGCATAATGACAAGGCTATCATCCATTCGAGTAACAAAGATATCAACAACATACTACCTTCAATAATGAAAAGGCTACCATCCATTGGAGTAACAAAAATCTCGACAAAACACTACCTTCCATAATGACAAGACTACCATCCAATAGAATAAAAAAATTCTTGACAAAAGACTACCTTACATAATTACAAGGCTACCATCCATTGGAGTAACAAAAATCTGAACAATAGTCTACCTTCCATAATAACAAGGCTACAATCCATTGGAGTAACAGAAATCTCAATGACAGACTACCTTCCATAATGACAAGGCTACCATCCATTGGAGTAACAAAAATCTAGACAACAGACTAGATTCCTTAACGACAAGGCTATCATCCATTGGAGTAACAAAGATATTGATAACAGACTACCTTCAATAATGACAAAGCTACCATCCATTGGAGTAACAAAAATCTCGATAAAAAACTACCTTACATATTGACAAGCCTACCATCCATTGGGCTAACAAAAATCTCGACAACAAACTACCTTCCATAATGGCAAGGCTACCTTCCATTGGAGTAACAAAAATCTCGACAAAAAACTACCTTCCGTAATGACAAGGGTACCATCCATTGGAATAACAAAAAGCAGGACAATAGACTACCTTCCATAATGACAAGGCTACCATCCATTGGAGTAACAAAAATATGAACAACAGACTACCTTCCATAATGACAAGGCTACCATCCATTGGAGTAACAGAAATCTCAATGATAGACTACCTTACATAATGACAAGGATACAATCCATTGGAGTAACAGAAATCTCAATGACAGACTACCTTCCATAATGAGAAGGCTACCATCCATTGCAGTAATAAAAATATAAACAACAGACTACCTTCCATAATGACAAGGCTATCATCCATTGGATTAACAAAGATATCGATAACAGACTACCTTCAATAATGACAAGGCTACCATCCATTGGAGTAACAAAAATCTCGATAAAATACTACCTTACATATTGACAAACCTACCATCCATTGGGCTAACAAAAATCTCGACAACAGACTACCTTCCATAATGGCAAGGCTACCATCCATTGGAGTAACAAAAATCTCGATAAAAAACTACATTACATATTGACAAGGCTACCTTCCATTGGAATAAAAAAAATCACGACAATAGACTACCTTCCATAATGACAAGGCTACCATCGATTGGAGTAACAAAAATATGAACAACAAACTACTTTGCATAATGACAAGGCTATCATCCATTGGAGTAACAAAGATATCGACAATATACTACCTTCAATAATGAAAAGGCTACCATCCATTGGAGTAACAAAAATCTCGACAAAACACTACCTTCCATAATGACAAGACTACCATCCAATGGAATAAAAAAATTCTCGACAACAGACTACCTTCCATAATTATAAGGCTACAATCCATTGGAGTAACAAAAATATGAACAACAGACTACTTTCCATAATAACAAGGCTACAATCCATTGGAGTAACAGATATCTCAATGACAGACTACCTTACATAATGACAAGGCTACAATCCATTGGAGTAACAGAAATCTCAATGGCAGACTACCTTCCATAATGACAAGGCTACCATCCATTGGAGTAACAAAAATCTAGACAATAGACTACCTTCTATAATGACAAGGCTATCATCCATTGGAGTAACAAAGATATCGATAACAGACTACCTTCAATAATGACAAGGATAACATCCATTTGAGTAACAAAAATCTCGACTATAGACTACCTTCCATTATGGCCAGGCTACAATCCATTGGAGTAACAAAAATCTCGACAAAAAACTACCTTCAATAATGACAAGGCTACCATCCATTGGAATAACAAAAATCATGACAATAGACTAACTTCCATAATGACAAGGCTACCATCCAATGGAGTAACAAAAATATGAACAACAGACTACTTTGCATAATGACAAGGCTATCATCTATTGGAGAAACAAAGATATCGACAACATACTACCTTCAATAATGAAATGGCTACCATCCATTGGAGTAACAAAAATCTCGAAAAAACATTACCTTCCATAATGACAAGGCTACCATCCAATGGAATAAAAAAATTCTCGACAACAGACTACCTTGCATAATTACAAGGCTATCATCCATTGGAGTAACAAAGATATCGATAATAGACTACCTTTAATAATGACAAGGCTACCATCCATTGGAGTAACAAAAATCTCGACAAAAAACTAACTTCCATATTGACAAGGCTACCATCCATTGGGATAACAAAAATCTCTACAACAGACTACCTTCCATAATGGCAAGGCTACCATCCATTGGAGTAACAAAAATCTCGTCAAAAAACTACCTTCCATAATGACAAGGCTACCATCCATTGGAATAACAAAACTCTCGACAGTAGAATACCTTCCATAATGACAAGGCTACCATCCATTGGAGTAACAAAAATATGAAAAACAAACTACCTTGCATAATGACAAGGCTATCATCCATTGGAGTAACAAAGATATCGACAACAAACTACCTTCAATAATGACAAGGCTACCATCCATTGGAGTAACAAAAATCTCGACAAAAGACTACCTTCCGTAATGACAAGGCTACCATCCAATGGAATAAAAAAATTCTCGACAACAGACTACCTTCCATAATGACAAGGCTATCATCCGTTGGAGTAACAAAAATCTGAACAACAGACTACCTTCCATAATAACAAAGCTACAATCCATTGGAGTAACAGAAATCTCAATGACAGACTACCTTACCTAATGACAAGTCTACAATCCATTGGAGTACTAGAAATCTCAATGACAGACTACCTTCCATAATGGAGAAGATACCATCCATTGGAGTAACAAAAATCTCGACAACATACTACCTTCCATAATGACAAGGCTACCATCCATTGGAGTAACAAAAATCTAGACAACAGACTAGATTCCTTAACGACAAGGCTATCATCCATTGGAGTAACAAAGATATTGATAACAGACTACCTTCAATAATGACAAGGCTACCATCCATTGGAGTAACAAAAATCTCGATAAAAAACTACCTTACATATTGACAAGCCTACCATCCATTGGGCTAACAAAAATCTCGACAACAAACTACCTTCCATAATGGCAAGGCTACCTTCCATTGGAGTAACAAAAATCTCGACAAAAAACTACCTTCCGTAATGACAAGGGTACCATCCATTGGAATAACAAAAAGCAGGACAATAGACTACCTTCCATAATGACAAGGCTACCATCCATTGGAGTAACAAAAATATGAACAACAGACTACCTTCCATAATGACAAGGCTACCATCCATTGGAGTAACAGAAATCTCAATGATAGACTACCTTACATAATGACAAGGATACAATCCATTGGAGTAACAGAAATCTCAATGACAGACTACCTTCCATAATGAGAAGGCTACCATCCATTGCAGTAATAAAAATATAAACAACAGACTACCTTCCATAATGACAAGGCTATCATCCATTGGATTAACAAAGATATCGATAACAGACTACCTTCAATAATGACAAGGCTACCATCCATTGGAGTAACAAAAATCTCGATAAAATACTACCTTACATATTGACAAACCTACCATCCATTGGGCTAACAAAAATCTCGACAACAGACTACCTTCCATAATGGCAAGGCTACCATCCATTGGAGTAACAAAAATCTCGATAAAAAACTACATTACATATTGACAAGGCTACCTTCCATTGGAATAAAAAAAATCACGACAATAGACTACCTTCCATAATGACAAGGCTACCATCGATTGGAGTAACAAAAATATGAACAACAAACTACTTTGCATAATGACAAGGCTATCATCCATTGGAGTAACAAAGATATCGACAATATACTACCTTCAATAATGAAAAGGCTACCATCCATTGGAGTAACAAAAATCTCGACAAAACACTACCTTCCATAATGACAAGACTACCATCCAATGGAATAAAAAAATTCTCGACAACAGACTACCTTCCATAATTATAAGGCTACAATCCATTGGAGTAACAAAAATATGAACAACAGACTACTTTCCATAATAACAAGGCTACAATCCATTGGAGTAACAGATATCTCAATGACAGACTACCTTACATAATGACAAGGCTACAATCCATTGGAGTAACAGAAATCTCAATGGCAGACTACCTTCCATAATGACAAGGCTACCATCCATTGGAGTAACAAAAATCTAGACAATAGACTACCTTCTATAATGACAAGGCTATCATCCATTGGAGTAACAAAGATATCGATAACAGACTACCTTCAATAATGACAAGGATAACATCCATTTGAGTAACAAAAATCTCGACTATAGACTACCTTCCATTATGGCCAGGCTACAATCCATTGGAGTAACAAAAATCTCGACAAAAAACTACCTTCAATAATGACAAGGCTACCATCCATTGGAATAACAAAAATCATGACAATAGACTAACTTCCATAATGACAAGGCTACCATCCAATGGAGTAACAAAAATATGAACAACAGACTACTTTGCATAATGACAAGGCTATCATCTATTGGAGAAACAAAGATATCGACAACATACTACCTTCAATAATGAAATGGCTACCATCCATTGGAGTAACAAAAATCTCGAAAAAACATTACCTTCCATAATGACAAGGCTACCATCCAATGGAATAAAAAAATTCTCGACAACAGACTACCTTGCATAATTACAAGGCTATCATCCATTGGAGTAACAAAGATATCGATAATAGACTACCTTTAATAATGACAAGGCTACCATCCATTGGAGTAACAAAAATCTCGACAAAAAACTAACTTCCATATTGACAAGGCTACCATCCATTGGGATAACAAAAATCTCTACAACAGACTACCTTCCATAATGGCAAGGCTACCATCCATTGGAGTAACAAAAATCTCGTCAAAAAACTACCTTCCATAATGACAAGGCTACCATCCATTGGAATAACAAAACTCTCGACAGTAGAATACCTTCCATAATGACAAGGCTACCATCCATTGGAGTAACAAAAATATGAAAAACAAACTACCTTGCATAATGACAAGGCTATCATCCATTGGAGTAACAAAGATATCGACAACAAACTACCTTCAATAATGACAAGGCTACCATCCATTGGAGTAACAAAAATCTCGACAAAAGACTACCTTCCGTAATGACAAGGCTACCATCCAATGGAATAAAAAAATTCTCGACAACAGACTACCTTCCATAATGACAAGGCTATCATCCGTTGGAGTAACAAAAATCTGAACAACAGACTACCTTCCATAATAACAAAGCTACAATCCATTGGAGTAACAGAAATCTCAATGACAGACTACCTTACCTAATGACAAGTCTACAATCCATTGGAGTACTAGAAATCTCAATGACAGACTACCTTCCATAATGGAGAAGATACCATCCATTGGAGTAACAAAAATCTCGACAACATACTACCTTCCATAATGACAAGGCTACCATCCATTGGAGTAACAAAAATCTAGACAACAGACTAGATTCCTTAACGACAAGGCTATCATCCATTGGAGTAACAAAGATATTGATAACAGACTACCTTCAATAATGACAAGGCTACCATCCATTGGAGTAACAAAAATCTCGATAAAAAACTACCTTACATATTGACAAGCCTACCATCCATTGGGCTAACAAAAATCTCGACAACAAACTACCTTCCATAATGGCAAGGCTACCTTCCATTGGAGTAACAAAAATCTCGACAAAAAACTACCTTCCGTAATGACAAGGCTACCATCCATTGGAATAACAAAAAGCAGGACAATAGACTACCTTCCATAATGACAAGGCTACCATCCATTGGAGTAACAAAAATATGAACAACAGACTACCTTCCATAATGACAAGGCTACCATCCATTGGAGTAACAGAAATCTCAATGATAGACTACCTTACATAATGACAAGGATACAATCCATTGGAGTAACAGAAATCTCAATGACAGACTACCTTCCATAATGAGAAGGCTACCATCCATTGCAGTAATAAAAATATAAACAACAGACTACCTTCCATAATGACAAGGCTATCATCCATTGGATTAACAAAGATATCGATAACAGACTACCTTCAATAATGACAAGGCTACCATCCATTGGAGTAACAAAAATCTCGATAAAATACTACCTTACATATTGACAAACCTACCATCCATTGGGCTAACAAAAATCTCGACAACAGACTACCTTCCATAATGGCAAGGCTACCATCCATTGGAGTAACAAAAATCTCGATAAAAAACTACATTACATATTGACAAGGCTACCTTCCATTGGAATAAAAAAAATCACGACAATAGACTACCTTCCATAATGACAAGGCTACCATCGATTGGAGTAACAAAAATATGAACAACAAACTACTTTGCATAATGACAAGGCTATCATCCATTGGAGTAACAAAGATATCGACAATATACTACCTTCAATAATGAAAAGGCTACCATCCATTGGAGTAACAAAAATCTCGACAAAACACTACCTTCCATAATGACAAGACTACCATCCAATGGAATAAAAAAATTCTCGACAACAGACTACCTTCCATAATTATAAGGCTACAATCCATTGGAGTAACAAAAATATGAACAACAGACTACTTTCCATAATAACAAGGCTACAATCCATTGGAGTAACAGATATCTCAATGACAGACTACCTTACATAATGACAAGGCTACAATCCATTGGAGTAACAGAAATCTCAATGGCAGACTACCTTCCATAATGACAAGGCTACCATCCATTGGAGTAACAAAAATCTAGACAATAGACTACCTTCTATAATGACAAGGCTATCATCCATTGGAGTAACAAAGATATCGATAACAGACTACCTTCAATAATGACAAGGATAACATCCATTTGAGTAACAAAAATCTCGACTATAGACTACCTTCCATTATGGCCAGGCTACAATCCATTGGAGTAACAAAAATCTCGACAAAAAACTACCTTCAATAATGACAAGGCTACCATCCATTGGAATAACAAAAATCATGACAATAGACTAACTTCCATAATGACAAGGCTACCATCCAATGGAGTAACAAAAATATGAACAACAGACTACTTTGCATAATGACAAGGCTATCATCTATTGGAGAAACAAAGATATCGACAACATACTACCTTCAATAATGAAATGGCTACCATCCATTGGAGTAACAAAAATCTCGAAAAAACATTACCTTCCATAATGACAAGGCTACCATCCAATGGAATAAAAAAATTCTCGACAACAGACTACCTTGCATAATTACAAGGCTATCATCCATTGGAGTAACAAAGATATCGATAATAGACTACCTTTAATAATGACAAGGCTACCATCCATTGGAGTAACAAAAATCTCGACAAAAAACTAACTTCCATATTGACAAGGCTACCATCCATTGGGATAACAAAAATCTCTACAACAGACTACCTTCCATAATGGCAAGGCTACCATCCATTGGAGTAACAAAAATCTCGTCAAAAAACTACCTTCCATAATGACAAGGCTACCATCCATTGGAATAACAAAACTCTCGACAGTAGAATACCTTCCATAATGACAAGGCTACCATCCATTGGAGTAACAAAAATATGAAAAACAAACTACCTTGCATAATGACAAGGCTATCATCCATTGGAGTAACAAAGATATCGACAACAAACTACCTTCAATAATGACAAGGCTACCATCCATTGGAGTAACAAAAATCTCGACAAAAGACTACCTTCCGTAATGACAAGGCTACCATCCAATGGAATAAAAAAATTCTCGACAACAGACTACCTTCCATAATGACAAGGCTATCATCCGTTGGAGTAACAAAAATCTGAACAACAGACTACCTTCCATAATAACAAAGCTACAATCCATTGGAGTAACAGAAATCTCAATGACAGACTACCTTACCTAATGACAAGTCTACAATCCATTGGAGTACTAGAAATCTCAATGACAGACTACCTTCCATAATGGAGAAGATACCATCCATTGGAGTAACAAAAATCTCGACAACATACTACCTTCCATAATGACAAGGCTACCATCCATTGGAGTAACAAAAATCTAAACAACAGACTAGATTCCTTAACGACAAGGCTATCATCCATTGGAGTAACAAAGATATTGATAACAGACTACCTTCAATAATGACAAGGCTACCATCCATTGGAGTAACAAAAATCTCGATAAAAAACTACCTTACATATTGACAAGCCTACCATCCATTGGGCTAACAAAAATCTCGACAACAAACTACCTTCCATAATGGCAAGGCTACCTTCCATTGGAGTAACAAAAATCTCGACAAAAAACTACCTTCCGTAATGACAAGGCTACCATCCATTGGAATAACAAAAAGCAGGACAATAGACTACCTTCCATAATGACAAGGCTACCATCCATTGGAGTAACAAAAATATGAACAACAGACTACCTTCCATAATGACAAGGCTACCATCCATTGGAGTAACAGAAATCTCAATGATAGACTACCTTACATAATGACAAGGATACAATCCATTGGAGTAACAGAAATCTCAATGACAGACTACCTTCCATAATGAGAAGGCTACCATCCATTGCAGTAATAAAAATATAAACAACAGACTACCTTCCATAATGACAAGGCTATCATCCATTGGATTAACAAAGATATCGATAACAGACTACCTTCAATAATGACAAGGCTACCATCCATTGGAGTAACAAAAATCTCGATAAAATACTACCTTACATA
The DNA here is from genome assembly GCA_948472305.1 of Vicia faba. Taxonomy (NCBI): domain Eukaryota; kingdom Viridiplantae; phylum Streptophyta; class Magnoliopsida; order Fabales; family Fabaceae; genus Vicia; species Vicia faba. The sequence continues at coordinate 659,102,503 of OX451739.1, forward strand.
TTGACAAACCTACCATCCATTGGGCTAACAAAAATCTCGACAACAGACTACCTTCCATAATGGCAAGGCTAACATCCATTGGAGTAACAAAAATCTCGATAAAAAACTACATTACATATTGACAAGGCTACCTTCCATTGGAATAAATAAAATCACGACAATAGACTACCTTCCATAATGACAAGGCTACCATCGATTGGAGTAACAAAAATATGAACAACAAACTACTTTGCATAATGACAAGGCTATCATCCATTGGAGTAACAAAGATATCGACAATATACTACCTTCAATAATGAAAAGGCTACCATCCATTGGAGTAACAAAAATCTCGACAAAACACTACCTTCCATAATGACAAGACTACCATCCAATGGAATAAAAAAATTCTCGACAACAGACTACCTTCCATAATTATAAGGCTACCATCCATTGGAGTAACAAAAATATGAACAACAGACTACTTTCCATAATAACAAGGCTACAATCCATTGGAGTAACAGATATCTCAATGACAGACTACCTTACATAATGACAAGGCTACAATCCATTGGAGTAACAGAAATCTCAATGGCAGACTACCTTCCATAATGACAAGGCTACCATCCATTGGAGTAACAAAAATCTAGACAATAGACTACCTTCTATAATGACAAGGCTATCATCCATTGGAGTAACAAAGATATCGATAACAGACTACCTTCAATAATGACAAGGATACCATCCATTTGAGTAACAAAAATCTCGACTATAGACTACCTTCCATTATGGCCAGGCTACAATCCATTGGAGTAACAAAAATCTCGACAAAAAACTACCTTCCATAATGACAAGGCTACCATCCATTGGAATAACAAAAATCATGACAATAGACTAACTTCCATAATGACAAGGCTACCATCCAATGGAGTAACAAAAATATGAACAACAGACTACTTTGCATAATGACAAGGCTATCATCTATTGGAGAAACAAAGATATCGACAACATACTACCTTCAATAATGAAATGGCTACCATCCATTGGAGTAACAAAAATCTCGAAAAAACATTACCTTCCATAATGACAAGGCTACCATCCAATGGAATAAAAAAATTCTCGACAACAGACTACCTTGCATAATTACAAGGCTATCATCCATTGGAGTAACAAAGATATCGATAATAGACTACCTTTAATAATGACAAGGCTACCATCCATTGGAGTAACAAAAATCTCGACAAAAAACTAACTTCCATATTGACAAGGCTACCATCCATTGGGATAACAAAAATCTCGACAACAGACTACCTTCCATAATGGCAAGGCTACCATCCATTGGAGTAACAAAAATCTCGTCAAAAAACTACCTTCCATAATGACAAGGCTACCATCCATTGGAATAACAAAACTCTCGACAGTAGAATACCTTCCATAATGACAAGGCTACCATCCATTGGAGTAACAAAAATATGAAAAACAGACTACCTTGCATAATGACAAGGCTATCATCCATTGGAGTAACAAAGATATCGACAACAAACTACCTTCAATAATGACAAGGCTACCATCCATTGGAGTAACAAAAATCTCGACAAAAGACTACCTTCCGTAATGACAAGGCTACCATCCAATGGAATAAAAAAATTCTCGACAACAGACTACCTTCCATAATGACAAGGCTATCATCCGTTGGAGTAACAAAAATCTGAACAACAGACTACCTTCCATAATAACAAAGCTACAATCCATTGGAGTAACAGAAATCTCAATGACAGACTACCTTACCTAATGACAAGTCTACAATCCATTGGAGTACTAGAAATCTCAATGACAGACTACCTTCCATAATGGAGAAGATACCATCCATTGGAGTAACAAAAATCTCGACAACATACTACCTTCCATAATGACAAGGCTATCATCCATTGGAGTAACAAAGATATCAATAACAGACTACCTTTAATAATGACAAGGCTACCATCCATTGGAGTAACAAAAATATCGACAAAAAACTACCTTCCATATTGACAAGTCTACCATCCATTGGGCTAACAAAAATCTCGACAATAGACTACCTTCCATAATGGCAAGGCTACCATCCATTGGAGTAACAAAAATCTCGACAAAAAACTACCTTCCTTAATGACAAGGATACCATCCATTGGAATATCAAAAATCACGACAATAGACTACCTTCCATAATGACAAGGCTACCATCCATTGGAGTAACAAAAATATGAAAAACAAACTACCTTGCATAATGACAAGGCTATCATCCATTGGAGTAACAAAGATATTGTCAACATACAACCTTCAATAATGAAAAGGCTACCATCCATTGGAGTAACAAAAATCTCGACAAAACACTACCATCCATAATGACAAGGCTACCATCCAATGGAATAAAAAAATTCTCGACAACAGACTACCTTCCATAATGACAAGGCTACCATCTGTTGGAGTAACAAAAATCTAAACAACAGACTACCTTCCATAATAACAAGGCTACAATCCTTTGGAGTAACAGAAATCTTAAGGACAGACTACCTTACATAATGACAAGGCTACAATCCATTGGAGTAACAAAAATCTCAATGACAGACTACCTTGCATAATGACAATTCTACCATCCATTGGAGTAACTAAAATCTTAACAACAGACTACCTTCCATAATGACGAGGCTATCGCCCATTAGAATAACAAAGATATCGATAATAGACTACCTTCAATAATGACAAGGCTACCATCCATTGGAGTAACAAAAATCTCGACAAAAAACTAACTTCCATATTGACAAGGCTACCATCCATTAGAATAACAAAAATCTCGACAACAGACTACCTTCCATAATGGCAAGGCTACCATCCATTGGAGTATCAAAAATCTCGTCAAAAAACTACCTTCCATAATGACAAGGCTACCATTCATTGGAATAACAAAAATCTCGACAGCAGACTACCTTCCATAATGACAAGGCTACTGTTGTACCCCAAAATTTGCCCTCCCATATTCTTCAAGATTTGCAAAGAGCATGCTTCAAAATCTCTCAAGGGTTGCACAGTTCAAGGGCCTCCTAACAGTCAAAAACTAGGGTTTTGGTTCTGACAAAGAAATTAAAGTTTCCAAGGGTCCAATCAAGTCCCACATGCCTACAAACATGGTCAAGCATCCATATGCCAAGTTTCAAGACTTACAGCACAAAATTGCACAGTCAAAAACCCTAATTGCTCAATAGTCAACTGCAGGGGCAAAATGGTCATTTGACAGTCAAAAGTTCAAATATTTGTTCAACATCTTATTTTGAAGCCACAAACATCATTTGATCAATTCTTGATCATGATTTTCAAAGCATGGTTCAAAAAGTCTCAAGATGCAAAAGTTTCCATATTTGGACAGTTGAAAAAGGCAACTATAACTTGACGAAGGCATAAGTTCCACATGGTTCATCAGAAAAATTCCATCCAAAGCTCATTCTGAAGAGAAAGACATTTCCTGTAACTCCTCTTCACACTTCAAGGCCAAGAAATGCTCTCACAAAAAGTTATCAATTTCAACATTATAGGTCATTTTCAAAAGTCAACAAAAAGGCACTTTAAGTCAAAGACCATAACTTGAGATTGGTAAATCAAAATGACATGGGACCAAAGGCATTGGTTATAGGACTTAAAGACCTTTCCAAAATGTCCAAGAACATGATCAAAGCTTAAAAATTGAGCAAGATATGCCTTGTGGAAGTTGGGAAATTTTTGGGAATTTTGAAAAGTCAACTTTGCTTCAAATGCCTCAAAATTGCTAATGGGCCACATTTTCTTCCAAGAATCATCATCCAAAGGCTATGCACGACCATTTGACCCAAAGGGGATTTATTTCATCATTTTTTATTATTTATTTGAATTTTTATTACCATTAATTCATTTAATTAAATAAAATATGACAAAAATACTCAAGCATGCATTTTAAATCTTTTTATGCAGCTAATAGGTCTATCATAACTCCAAGATTTCGTGCACACTCAATTTGGAAAGATTTGGCCATGATTGATATCAAAAGGGCATGGAAAAGATTGAAAAAGATCCATGGAAATCAAATCTCAAAAACATTGAATGCAAAGGTTTTTGGTTGAAATTTCTACCCTAATTCATTCCTCACATAAGTATAAACCTAAACCTAATGCTCAAGACCAAAAAAAGCTGCGCTCAAAAGCAAATACACACTTTGCATTTTTTGGCAAAAAAGTTCAATACTGAAAACTGCATTACAGGGTGATTCAAAGCATACAAATGATTCAAAAAGCTTGCTGAGGTCTTCCTGGACATAACTCCGTCCTTTTCCAGTCCCCACGCATAAAGAAGTGGTAGAATAAAGTCAAACTTCCTCAAACTTTTTGCATAATCGTGTTTCATAATTCATGCCATATTTTTGATTTCTAATGCTTGATTTGTACTAGTTTAATCATTCTAAAGCTAACCATGCCATTCAATTGAGTTTTTAAGGCCAGTATGTGAATCTACCATGGGAGCTCGTTAGGGTTTCAAAGCTGTAAAATTGGGGTTTCTCTCGTCTTGTAAAATTGAGCCACAAGACCTATATCATTGAACTCAGGGCATCTGGACGATTCAATTCCATAGGTCGCGCCTTTTTTATATTTGCATATGGCCTAATCGTTATTTTTGCAGGTTGAAGATAGTGGGGGCTTAAAACCCCCGCTATTTGATTCTAGTTGCAGGTTTAACATGAAGAAGACGCATGCGTGGCTTAAGGTTATTGGGCTATTCAAAGTTGGCGCGTAATTTTTTGGTTCAGACCATTAGCTTTTATCTTTTCTTATAATATTCACGTTCCATATAATTGACAAAGAAACGCGTCTGGCTGATTGGTGGATGCGTTGTCCTTTAAACATTGGGACCTGGGTTTGATTCCCAGGTCCCCTCCCTTCTCAATATTATTTTGCATAATGTGTTCCTACGCAGCGTACCCTTCAGAAGTCCACCATGCACCCTACGCTCAAGCTGGCCACGCGTCCCACAACACCAATCCAATGGCCATGATCTGGAGTCCATCATACATATCAGTCAACCATGCACACGTGACCATCAAAAGTCAACCAGGCCAAGCTTCAGTGGGCCAAAATTGCTTGGAGAATACCTCCAAAAGGGTCAACAAACCCCCCATGTTTGCCTTCCTTTTCTCTATTTTTTTATTATACTTTTCTTTTATTTTAATTATATTATTTGTTTTATTTAATTCCATAAAATTAATCTTTTTAATATAAAAATACAAAAATCAGAAAAGACAAAAAATAAAAAAAATATATTTTATTTAATAGTTTTTGTAAATAAATTTTATTAATTAATTTAGTTCTAATCTTAGGTTTAATTTTAATGTTTTTTAATAAACTAAAAAATATAGAAATTAGGGTTTTAATGCTTTTATTCTTTTTTCTTTTCTTTTTACCATTATTAAGTATTAATTATTTTTATAAATAAATATGCCATGTAAATAATTAATGTAAATTAGGGTACAATTTAAACATTTTTCAATAAATTAAAAATAGTTTAGAATTAGGGTTTTATGTAACTTTTTAATTCCATTTAAATTTTCTCATTAAAATTCATAAATACAAAAACTACAAAAATAATTTCTTTTTCTCATTTAATAATTTAATCATTAATTCCAATTTAATTCTTTAAAAGGGTCCAACACCCTCGCCTTCGATTATAATTTCGTTTCGCGCGTTTATTTTATTTATTTTCTTTTAAATTTCATGTACTTGCCCCAAAGCCTTGTAATAGATTAATTAGGACATTTATCTTTCCGCATTTTATTTTATTCAAATCGGGTCTGGGATTAATTTGGCGATGTAGACCCGCGCCTTTGTAATAGCGTAGAACTTTTTATCTTCCCGCACCTTTTTAATTGTTAATAATTTGCATGAAAGAATGAATGCCAAAAATAAAAACAAAGCGTAGATCACCAATGCATGCCAAGATAAACATAATTGAAAATGACGCACAAATCACACACCACCCCTAGGGTATGTCTCACTGTTGCCTTGCCCCTCGAAAAGTGGTCGTCGAGTAGAGGACATTTTAGTAAGTCCTCATGTCCATGAACATGGCATGAGGGTAGCTTCTAAGGTGTCTTCCTATTGCTCTGGTGACCACAATGTCCCGAACCCTCGAACTGACCCGAACACCTCCAACAGTGGTGCTACCTACCTCTCAATGGTGGGATGGCACTACCTTAAGGACATTTACACAGACTAATTCCTTAGGGTAGGTAGATGACTCGTAGATACTTGCTCTAATTCAAAACAAATCAAAAAATTCTTTTCACACCGACACCTTTCAAAAAGCTTTCAAAAGTAATTTTTCAAACACTCTTGAGGACTGATACAAGAGTCGAACTGAAATTTTCAAAGAAACTTTTTTAAACCCACAGTTGAAAAGCAAACAAACATTTTGAAAACACAAATGAGCAAGTATCTAAGAGCCCATGGATAACCATGGATAGAAAGGGTGCTAACACCTTCCCTTTCTATAAATCTACCTCCCGAACCGAGAACTAATCTCAATAAGGAATTTTTCCGTGCTTTTGTCCTTTCCATTTGGAGAAAATAAAAGACGGTGGCGACTCTTGCTTCCGCGACATTTCACGAACCAGCGTTAAACAATCAGTTCCAGATCCACCGATCACAGAACTGGCGACTCTGCTGGGGAATCCTTTACTTAAAGTGAGGTGTACCTTAGGATAGTTCATAACTGTGTTTTCAATTGTATTGACTTGCTTGCTTTAAATTGTGGGTTGCATGGGAGTTACATAGATCCTAACCCGGATCTGGGGATACCCTGTTTAGGTAGCATAAGCTGTGAGGGACCTGTCCGGCGTAGACTGACATGGGTGAAGTAGTGGCTACATTGGTGTGGCACCTTGGACTGTACCGATATCCCTTGTGTTGCAACGAGGAGAATATGGGTCTTCTGAGGAGTCACTAAGCACCAACAGACCTTAGAACCTTAAATGACACAACTTGGCCATTAGAACAGTAGCAGTATGCTACGCCCATTGAGGCTAAACTCTCGTGATGGTTTTGGCCGCAAGAAAAGATTGCGATGCTGGAGTTATGACCGATTGAGGGTAGTCAATGATATTGGGATCCTCTAAGAACCCGGTTACTTTTGATAGGACAGGTATGAACCAACAAACTGAAAGAGGGTAATACCTAGACCTCATGCTGGCCTAAACTTTAAGGGCTTGTCTTGTGTGACTTGTGTGCCTTACCATGTTTGCCTTTGTAAATATTTGTGGTGTGCTTTATCATAACATCATAACATCATGAGCAGTGCATGCATCCTGCACAAGGACTGACCATTTCAAAGACAAGAGGGTTTCACCTTTGCTCTGTTTTGTAGGACATCATGATGCCTGTGCGAAGGAATACTATCCGGTTCAACTTTGTTCACCCACCTGAGTTACTTGAAGAATTGGTTAGCAGAATTCCAAATACCACTTCCGTCATCCAGAGGCATGGTTCTCTTCTCAGTTTAGTCACTGCAAAGTGGGATCAACAGTAGATGAGTGTCCTGAACCAGTTCTATGACCCTCTGTACCAGTGTTTCACCTTTCAAGACTTCCAGCTGGTCCCTACCCTGGAAGAGTTCTCTGATTTGCTTGGTATCCCTATCTTGGATCAGACTCCCTTCACTGGTTGGGAAAAGACTCTTAGGCTTAAGGAGGTTGCTGCAGCTTCCCCTTGACACATCAAGAAGTAATGGACAACTGGGTGACTAAAAGCGGGATTAAGGGTTTCTTGGCCAAGTTTCTAGTTGGTAAAGCTAACAGTTTCTGGAATGACTTGGACTTTAGGGCATATGAAGACATCTTGGCTCTCTTAATCTATGGGCTAGTCTTGTTTCCTAATCCTGACAACTTCATCAATATCACTGCCATAAGGATCTTTATGTCTCAGAGCCCTGTGCCCACTCTCTTGGGTGACATCCTGCAACAACTTTATGCTCGTACCGCCCGAAGACGAGGAACCCTATGGTGTTGTATCCCTTTGTTGGTGAGGTGGTTTATTTCGCACCACCCTAAGTTCGTGCTGAAGAACCAAGAAGGAAGAGGTTGGGTTCATAGGTTAATGTCTGTCACTGATAAGGACATCATTTGGACTTTCAGAGGTTTGGATGAGATAGCTGTTATTGATCGTTGCGGAGAATACCCTAATGTTATGTTGATTGGTACTCAAGGAGGAATCTCTTACAATCCATGTCTAGCGCTCCGTCAGTTTGGAAGAGCCAGAAGAGCAGGGCCTCATGAGATGTTGGTGCCTCACATCAGTTTTGAGTTTCAGGTGGATAGTGACGAGCCGCGTCGTAGGTTCATCAAGGCTTGGGACCAAAGACTTCTCTACCCATGGAAGCCTACTACAAATGGGTTCGCATCCGTGCTCAGAAGATAGGTATGCCATACGAGGCTGTCAGACCCGTCATTCTTGAGTATCCTGACAAAGATGGGGCTCCTCCAACTGTCCTCCCTCCTCAGATACCTACTGATTACGAGACATTAAAGAGGTCTTGGTCGCAACTGCGAGAAGAACGGGATTCCTATCGGGAAAAGTTCAACAAGCAGGAATTGAAGATACAGAAGCTGACAAAGCAGTTGGAGAATGAGCGAGCTCTGAATGACTACATCCGTACTGAGAAGAGGAGACCATGGGATCAATGAGGAGCTCTGGATGTTCTTTTACAGTTTTATTTCCCTTTTCAGTATTTCCCTTTTATGTAACGCCTAAGGTCAATCTGTTGAACAATTTAAGTTTCAAAGTTGAATCTAATGAAGTGTGTTCCTTTTTTGTTTACAAAGTTGATTCCCGATTGTCTTTGAAAACATAAATCATACGCATTCCATTCATCATGTGCATAGCAGGTATTCTTCTTTTCAGGTTGCTTACTGTTCTTCGCTGTTTATTTCAGCATCATGAACCCTGACTCATCATCAACCGAGATGACTATCAAGGCTCTTCAGGCGCAGAACGCGCAATTCCAGGAACTGATCATGGGTTTGGCTCAAGGCCAATAAGAGCTGAAGGCTTTACTCCTGAAGAAGGGCAAGAAGAAGAAGAGAACTGTTCTTTTCAACTCGGGCCGAAGGTTTGGCAACACTCAGCAGAATGAAGAGGCTGGTTCTTCTGTAGGCAAAGGCAGTCCCCAGGGGGGAAAGGCTTCAAGTCCAGTAGTCTCTGACAACGAGACTGACTTTAATGAGGAACAATATCCTCCTGCTGAAGACCGGTATAAGCAGTTGGAAGACAGACTAAATGCAATGGAGGTCCAACAAGTGCCTGGATGGATTTCGGAGACTTGGGCTTATCTACTGGTGTGATCATTCCTCACAAGTTTAAGGCACCATCTTTCACCAAGTATGACGAGGCGTCTTGTCCCAAGCTACACTTCAGATCTTATGTGCGCAAGATTCAACCGTACACAGTGGACAAGAATTTGTGGATCCACTTCTTCCAGGAGAGTCTTTCAGGGACTCATCTCGAATGGTTCTATCAGCTAGATGGGACCAAGGTTCGTAACTGGGAGGAGTTTGCTACTGCTTTTTACAAGCAGTATCAATATAATTCCGACCTTGCCCCTACACGTACCCAACTCCAGGGTATGTCGCTAGGATCAAGCGAAGGTTTCAAAGAGTATGCACAGAAGTGGAGGGATCTGGCTGGCAGGGTGTAGCCTCCGTTAACAGACCATGAGCTGGTGGATATGTTCTTGGGGACCCTATCCGGGCCATTTTTCAATCATCTTATCGGTAACTCGTCTGCAGGGTTCACTTACCTTATTCTGACTGGGGAGAGAATAGAGGCTGGAATGAAGTCCGGTAAAATTCAGAAGGGTGCATCTTCAAGTTCTGAGAAGAAACCCTTTAAGAAGGAGGCCAGTGCTGTATATGGGCCTAGAAGACATGATAAACTAGAGCACCGTCAATCTGTCAACGCGGTGATAATTGCTAAACCTACTGCCGCTCCTCGGCAAACCAATCCGCAAAGGGCTGAAAGAACCAGAAGAGAGTTTACCCGTCTAAGTATGACCCTATCGCAAATCTTGCCGCAGTTGCTGTCCACCAACCTAGTGACTGTCAAGGAGGCCCCAAAGGTTGTGAATACTGCCTCTCCCAAGTACAATCCAAATGCCCATTATGCTTATCACTCCGATAGCCCGGGGCACTCTACTGATGACTGCTGGGCCTTAAGGAATAAAGTGCAGGATCTTATTGATGCAAAGGAGGTACAGTTTGAGGCACCTGAGAAGCCCAATGTGGTGACTGCTCCCATGCTACCATTGGAGTAACAAAGATATCGACAATATACTACCTTAAATAATGACAATGCTACCATCCATTGGAGTAACAAAAATCTCGACACCAGACTACCTTCCATAATTACAACACTACCATCCATTGGGGTAACAAATATCTCGACAACAGACTACCTTCTATAATGAAAAGGCTACATCCATTGGGGTAACAAAAATCTTGACAACAAACTATCTTCCATAATGAAAAGGCTACCATCAATTTGAGTAACAAAAATCTGAACAACAAACTACCTTACATAATGACAAGGCTACAATCCATTGGAGTAACAAAAATCTCAACGACAGACAACCTTCCATAATAACAAGGTTACCATCCATTGGAGTAAAAAAAATATCGACAATAGACTACCTTCCATAATGACAAGGCTATCATCCATTGGAGTAACAAAGATATTGATAACAGACTACCTTCAATAATGACAAGGCTACCATCCATTGGAGTACCCAAAATCTCAACAAAATACTACCTTCTATAATGACAAGGCTACCATCCATTGGAGTAACAAAGATATCGACAACAGACTACCTACAATAATGACAAGGCTACCATCCATTGGAGTAAAAAAATTCTCGACAAAAGACTACCTTCCATAATGACATGGCTACCATCCATTGGAATGACAAAAATCTCGACAATAGACTACCTTCCATAATGACAAGGCTACCATCCGTTGGAGTAACAAAAATCTCAATAAAAAACTAATTTGCATAATGATAAGGCTACCATCCATTGGAATAACAAAAATCTCGACAATAGACTACCTTCCATAATGACAAGGCTACCATCCATTGGAGTAACAAAAATCTGAACAACAGACTACCTTCCATAATGACAAGGCCACCATCCATTGGAATAACAAAAATCTCGACAGTAGACTATCTTCCATAATGACAAGGCTACCATTCATTGGAGTAACAAAAATCTGAACAACAGACTACCTTACAAAATGACAAGGCTACAATCCGTTGGAGTAACAAAAATCTCAACGACAGACTACCTTCCATAATGACAAGGATACCGTCCATTAGAGTAATAAAAATCTCTATAAAAGAGTACCTTCCATAATTACAAGGCTATCATCCATTGGGGTAACAAAAATCTCGACAACATACTACCATCCATAATTACAAGGCTACCATCCATTGGAGTAACAAAAATCTCAACAAAAAACTACCTTCCATAAAGACAAGGTTACCATCCATTGAAATAACAAAAATCTCGACAATAGACTACCTTCCATAATGACAAGGCTACAATCCATTGGAGTAATAAAAATCTCCATAAAAAACTATGTTCCATAAAGTTAAGGCTACCATCCATTGGAATAACAAAAATTTCGATAAAAGACTACCTTCCATAATGACAAGGTTACCATCCATTGGAATAACAAAAATCTCGACAACAGACTACCTTCCATAATGACAAGGCTACCATCCAATGGAATAAAAAAATTATCGACAACAGACTACCTTCCATAATGCCAAGGCTATCATCCATTGGAGTAAGAAAGATATCGATAACAGACTACCTTCAATAATGACAAGGCTACCATCCATTGGAGTAACAAAAATCTCGACAAAAAAATACCTCCCATATTGACAAGGCTACCATCCATTGGGGTAACAAAAATATCGACAGCAGACTACCTTCCATAATGAAATGGCTACCATCCATTGGAGTAACAAAAATCTAGACAAAAAACTACCTTCCAGAAGGACAACGCTAACATCCATTGGAATAACAAAAATCTCGACAATAGACTACCTTCCATAATGACAAGGCTACCATCCATTGGAGTAACAAAAATATGAACAATAGACTACCTTACATAATGATAAGGCTACAATCCATTGGGGTAACAGAAATCTCAACGACAAACTACCTTCCATAATGACAAGGATACCGTCCATTGGAGTAACAAAAATCTCGACAAAAGACTACCTTCCATAATTACAAGGCTACCATCCATTGGGGTAACAAAAATCTCGACAACAGACTACCTTCCATAATGACAAGGCTACCATCCATTGGAGTAACAAAAATCTCAACAAAAAACTACCTTCCATAATGACAAGGCTACCATCCATTGGAATAACAAAAATTTTGATAATAGACTATCTTCCATAATGACAAGGCTACCATTCATTGAAGTAACAAAAATATGAACAACAGACTACCTTACATAATGACAAGACTATAATCCATTGGAGTAACAAAAATCTCAATGACAGACTACCTTCCATAATGACAAGGCTACCATCCATTAGAGTAACAAAAATCTCGATAAAAGACTACCTTCCATAATGATAAGGTTACCATCCATTGGAATAACAAAAATCTCGACAATAGACTTACTTCCATAATGACAAGGCTACCATCCATTGGAGTAACAAAAATCTCGATTAAAAACTAACTTCTATAATGATAAGGCTACCATCCATTGGAATAACAAAAATCTCGATAATAGACTACCTTCCATAATGACAAGGCTACCATCCATTGGAGTAACAAAAATCAGAACAACAGACTACCTTGCATAATGACAAGGCTATCATCCATTGGAGTAACAAAGATATCGACAATAGACTACCTTAAATAATGACAATGCTACCATCCATTGGAGTAACAAAAATCTCGACAACAGACTACCTTCCATAACTACAACACTACCATCCATTGGGGTAACAAAAATCTCGACAACAGATTACCTTCTATAATGAAAAGGCTACATCCATTGGGGTATCAAAAATCTTGACAACAGACTATCTTCCATAATGACAAGGCTACCATCCATTTGAGTAACAAAAATCTGAACAACAAACTACCTTACATAATGACAAGGCTACAATCCATTGGAGTAACAAAAATCTCAAAGACAGACTACCTTCCATAATAACAAGGTTACCATCCATTGGAGTAAAAAAAATCTCGACAATAGACTACCTTCCATAATGACAAGGCTATCATCCATTGGAGTAACAAAGATATCGATAACATACTACCTTCAATAATGACAAGGCTACCATCCATTGGAGTAACAAAAATCTCAACAAAATACTACCTTCCATAATGACAAGGCTACCATCCATTGGAGTAACAAAGATATCGACAACAGACTACCTACAATAATGACAAGGCTACCATCCATTGGAGTAAAAAAATTCTCGACAAAAGACTACCTTCCATAATGACAAGGCTACCATCCATTGGAATGACAAAAATCTCGACAATAGACTACCTTCCATAATGAAAAGGCTACCATCCGTTGGAGTAACAAAAATCTCAATAAAAAACTAATTTGCATAATGATAAGGCTACCATCCATTGGAATAACAAAAATCTCGACAATAGACTACCTTCCATAATGACAAGGCTACCATCCATTGGAGTAACAAAAATCTGAACAACAGACTACCTTCCATAATGACAAGGCCACCATCCATTGGAATAAAAAAAATCTCGACAGTAGACTATCTTCCATAATGACAAGGCTACCATTCATTGGAGTAACAAAAATATTAAAAATATACTACCTTGCATAATGACAAGGCTATCATCCATTGGAGTAACAAAGATATAGACAATAGACTACCTTCAATAATGACAAGGCTACCATCCATTGGAGTAATAAAAATCTCAACAAAAGACTACTTTCCATACTGGAAGGGTACCATCCTTTGGAATAACAAAAATCTCGACTACATACTATCTTCCATAATGACAAGGCTACCATCCATTGGAGTAACAAAAATCTGAACAATAGACTACCTTCCATAATGACAAGGCTATCATCCATTGGAGTAACAAAGATATCGACAATAGACTTCCTTCAATAATGACAAGGCTAACATCCATTGGAGTAACAAAAATCTCGACAAAAGACTACCTTCCATACTGACAAGGTTACCATCCATTCGAATAACAAAAATCTCGACTATAGACTATCTTCCATAATGACAAAGCTACCATCCATTGGAGTAACAAAAATATGAACAACAGACTACCTTACATAATGACAAGGCTACAATCCATTGGAGTAACAGAAATCCCAACGATAGACTACCTTCCATAATGACAAGGTTACCATCCATTAGAGTAACAAAAATCTCGAAAAAAGACTACCTTCCATAATTACAAGGCTACCATCCATTCGGGTAAAAAAATCTCGACAACAGACTACCCTACATAATGACAAGGCTACCATCCAATGGAGTAACAAAAATCTCGACAAAAAACTACCTTCCATAATGAAAAGGCTACCATCCATTGGAATAACAAAAATCTCGACAATAGACTATCTTCCATAATGACAAGGCTACCATCCATTGGAGTAACAAAAATATGAACAACAGACTACCTTGCACAATGACACGGCTATCATCCATTTTAGTAACAAAGATATAGACAATAGACTACCTTCAATAATGACAAGGCTACCATCCATTGGAGTAACAAAAATCTCGACAAAAGACTACCTTCCATACTGACAATGTTACCATCCTTTGGAATAACAAAAATCTCGACTACAGACTATCTTCCATAATGACAAGGCTACAATCCATTGGAGTAACAAAAAACTGAACAATAGACTACCTTCCATAATGACAAGGTTACGATCCATTGGAGTAACAAAAATCTCGATAGTAAGCTATCTTCCATAATGACAAGGCTACCATTCATTGGAGTAACAAATATATGAACAATAGACTACCTTGCACAATGACAAGGCTATCATCCATTGGAGTAACAAAGATATCGACAATAGACTTCCTTCAATAACGACAAGGCTAACATCCATTGGAGTAACAAAAATCTCGACAAAAGACTACCTTCCATACTGACAAGGTTACCATCCATTTGAATAACAAAAATCTCGACTATAGACTATCTTCCATAATGACAAGGCTACCATCCATTGGAGTAACAAAAATATGAACAAAAGACTACCTTACATAATGACAAGGCTACAATCCATTGGAGTAACAGAAATCTCAACGACAGACTACCTTCCATAATGACAAGGCTACCATCCATTCGTGTAACAAAAATCTCGACAACAGACTACCCTCCATAATGACAAGGCTACCATCCATTAGAGTAACAAAAATCTCGACAAAATACTACCTTCCATAATGTAAAAGCTACCATCCATTGGAATAACAAAAATCTCGACAATAGACTATCTTCCAAAATGACAAGGCTATCATCCATTGGAGTAACAAAAATATGAACAACAGACTACCTTGCACAATGACACGGCTATCATCCATTGGAGTAACAAAGATATAGACAATAGACTACCTTCAATAATGACAAGGCTACCATCCATTGGAGTAACAAAAATCTCGACAAAAGACTACCTTCCATACTGACAAGGTTACCATCCTTTGGAATAACAAAAATCTCGACTACAGACTATCTTCCATAATGACAAGGATACAATTCATTGGAGTAACAGAAATCTCAACGACAGACTACCTTCCATAATGACAAGGTTACCATCCATTGGAGTAACAAAAATCTCAAAAAAATACTACCTTCCATAATTACAAGGCTACCATCCATTCGGGTAACAAAAATATCGACAACAGACTACCTTCCATAATGATAAGGCTACCATCCATTGGAGTAACAAAAATCTACACAAAAAACTACCTTCCATAATGACAAGGCTACCATCCATTGGAATAACAAAAATATCGACAATAGACTACCTTCCATAATTACAAGACTACCATCCATTGGAGTAATAAAAATCTCCATAAAAACCAACCTTCCATAATGATAAGGCTACCATCCATAGGAATAACAAACATCTCGACAATAGACTACCTTCCATAATGACAAGGCTACCATCCATTGGAGTAACAAAATTCTCGACAAAAGACTACCTTCCATACTGACAAGGTTACCATCCATTGGAATAACAAAAATCTCGACTACAGACTATCTTCCACAATGACAAGGCTACAATCCATTGGAGTAACAAAAATCTCAACGACAGACTACCTTCCATAATGACAAGGTTACCATCCATTGGAGTAACAAAAATCTCGACAGTAAGCTATCTTCCATAATGACAAGGCTACCATTCATTGGAGTAACAAAAATATGAACAATAGACTACCTTGCACAATGACAAGGCTATCATCCATTGGAGTAACAAAGATATCGACAATAGACTTCCTTCAATAATAACAAGGCTAACATCCATTGGAGTAACAAAAATCTCGACAAAAGACTACCTTCCATACTGATAAGGTTACCATCCATTCGAATAACAAAAATCTCGACTATAGACTATCTTCCATAATGACAAGGCTACCATCCATTGGAGTAACAAAAATATGAACAACATACTACCTTACATAATGACAAGGCTACAATCCATTGGAGTAACATAAATCTCAACGACAGACTACCTTCCATAATGACAAGGTTACCATCCATTGGAGTAACAAAAATCTCGAAAAAACACTAAATTTCCATAGTTACAAGGCTACCATCCATTCGGGTAACAAAAATCTCAACAACAGACTACCCTCCATAATGACAAGGCTACCATCCATTGGATTAACAAAAATCTCGACAAAAAACTACCTTCCATAATGATAAGGCTAACATCCATTGAAATAACAAAAATCTCGACAATAAACTATCTTCCATAATGACAAGGCTACTATCCATTGGAGTAACAAAGATATAGACAATAGACTACCTTCAATAATGACAAGGCTACCATCCATTGGAGTAACAAAAATCTCGACAAAAGACTACCTTCCATACTGACTAGGTTACCATCCTTTGGAATAACAAAAATCTCGACTACATACTATCTTCCATAATGACAAGGCTACCATCCATTGGAGTAACAAAAATCTGAACAATAGACTACCTTCCATAATGACAAGGCCAACATCCATTGGAATAACAAAAATCTCGACAGTAGGCTATCTTCCATAATGACTAGCCTACCATTCATTGGAGTAAAAAAAATATGAACAATAGACTACCTTGCACAATGACAAGGCTATCATCCATTGGAGTAACAAAGATATCGACAATAGACTTCCTTCAATAATGACAAGACTACCATCCATTGGAGTAACAAAAATCTCGACAAAAGACTACCTTCCATACTGACAAGGTTACCATCCATTGGAGTAACAAAAATCTCGACTACAGACTATCTTCCATAATGACAAGGCTACCATTCATTGGAGTAATAAAAATATGAACAATAGACTACCTTGCACAATGACAAGGCTATCATCCATTGGAGTAACAAAGATATCGACAATAGACTTCCTTCAATAATGACAAGACTACCATCCATTGGAGTAACAAAAATCTCGACAAAAGACTACCTTCCATACTGACAAGGTTACCATCCATTCGAATAACAAAAATCTCGACTATAGACTATCTTCCATAATGACAAGGCTTCCATCCATTGGAGTAACAAAAATATGAACAACAGACTACCTTACATAATGACAAGGCTACAATCCATTGGAGTAACAGAAATCTCAAAGTTAGACTACCTTCCATAATGACAAGGTTACCATCCATTGGAGTAACAAAAATCTCGAAAAAAGACTACCTTCCATAATTACAAGGCTACCATCCATTCGGGTAAAAAAAATCTCGACAACAGACTACCCTCCATAATGACAAGGCTACCATCCAATGGAGTAACAAAAATCTCGAAAAAAAACTACCTTCCATAATGAAAAGGCTACCATCCATTGGAATAACAAAAATCTCGACAATAGACTATCTTCCATAATGAAAAGGCTACCATCCATTGGAGTAACAAAAATATGAACAACAGACTACCTTGCACAATGACACGGCAATCATCCATTTTAGTAACAAAGATATAGACAATAGACTACCTTCAATAATGACAAGGCTACCATCCATTGGAGTAACAAAAATCTCGACAAAAGACTACCTTCCACACTGACAATGTTACCATCCTTTGGAATAACAAAAATTTCGATTACAAACTATCTTCCATAATGACAAGGCTACCATCCATTGGAGTAACAAAAATCTGAACAATAGACTACCTTCCATAATGACAAGGCCACCATCCATTGGAATAACAAAAATATTGACAGTAAGCTATCTTCCATAATGACAAGGCTACCATTCATTGGAGTAACAAAAATATGAACAATAGACTACCTTGCACAATGACAAGGCTATCATCCATTGGAGTAACAAAGATATCGACAATAGACTTCCTTCAATAATGACAAGGCTAACATCCATTGGAGTAACAAAAATCTCGACAAAAGACTACCTTCCATACTAACAAGGTTACCATCCATTTGAATAACAAAAATCTCGACTATAGACTATCTTCCATAATGACAAGGCTACCATCCATTGGAGTAACAAAAATATGAACAAAAGACTACCTTACATAATGACAAGGCTACAATCCATTGGAGTAACAGAAATCTCAACGACAGACTACCTTCCATAATGACAAGGCTACCATCAATTCGGGTAAAAAAAATCTCGACAACTGACTACCCTCCATAATGACAAGGCTACCATCCATTGGAGTAACAAAAATCTCGACAAAATACTACCTTCCATAATGAAAAGGCTACAATCCATTGGAATAACAAAAATCTCGACAATAGACTATCTTCCATAATGATAAGGCTACCATCCATTGGAGTAACAAAAATCTCGACTACAGACTATCTTCCATAATGACAAGGATACAATCCATTGGAGTAACAGAAATCTCAACGACAGACTACCTTCCATAATGACAAGGTTACCATCCATTGGAGTAACAAAAATCTCGAAAAAATACTACCTTCCATAATTACAAGGCTACCATCCATTCGGGTAACAAAAATATCGACAACAGACTACCTTCCATAATGATAAGGCTACCATCCATTGGAGTAACAAAAATCTCAACAAAAAACTACCTTTCATAATGACAAGGCTACCGTCCATTGGAATAACAAAAATCTCGACAATAGACTACCTTCCATAATGACAAGACTACCATCCATTGGAGTAATAAAAATCTCCATAAAAACCAACCTTCCATAATGATAAGGCTACCATCCATAGGAATAACAAACATCTCGACAATAGACTACCTTCCATAATGACAATGCTACCATCCATTGGAGTAACAAAAATCTCGACAAAAGACTACCTTCCATACTGACAAGGTTACCAGCCATTGGAATAACAAAAATCTCGACTACAGACTATCTTCCATAATGACAAGGCTACAATCCATTGGAGTAACAGAAATCTCAACGACAGACTACCTTCCATAATGACAAGGTTACCATCCATTGGAGTAACAAAAATCTCGACAGTAAGCTATCTTCCATAATGACAAGGCTACCATTCATTGGAGTAACAAAAATATGAACAATAGACTACCTTGCACAATGACAAGGCTATCATCCATTGGAGTAACAAAGATATCGACAATAGACTTCCTTCAATAATGACAAGGCTAACATCCATTGGAGTAACAAAAATCTCGACAAAAGACTACCTTCCATACTGATAAGGTTACCATCCATTCGAATAACAAAAATCTCGACTATAGACTATCTTCCATAATGACAAGGCTACCATCCATTGGAGTAACAAAAATATGAACAACATACTACCTTACATAATGACAAGGCTACAATCCATTGGAGTAACATAAATATCAACGACAGACTACCTTCCATAATGACAAGGTTATCATCCATTGGAGTAACAAAAATCTCGAAAAAAGACTAAATTTCCATAGTTACAAAGCTACCATCCATTCGGGTAACAAAAATCTCAACAACAGACTACCCTCCATAATGACAAGGCTACCATCCATTGGATTAACAAAAATCTCGACAAAAAACTACCTTCCATAATGACAAGGCTAACATCCATTGGAATAACAAAAATCTCGACAATAAACTATCTTCCATAATGACAAGGCTACTATCCATTGGAGTAACAAAAATATGAACAACAGACTACCTTGCACAATGACACGGCTATCATCCATTGGAGTAACAAAGATATAGACAATAGACTACCTTCAATAATGACAAGGCTACCATCCATCGGAGTAACAAAAATCTCGACAAAAGACTACCTTCCATACTGACTAGGTTACCATCCTTTGAAATAATAAAAATCTCGACTACACACTATCTTCCATAATGAAAAGGCTATCATCCATTGGAGTAACAATAATATGAACAATATACTACCTTCCATAATGACAAGGCCACCATCCATTGGAATAAAAAAAATCTCGACAGTAAGCTATCTTCCAAAATGACAAGGCTACCATTCATTGGAGTAACAAAAATATGAACAATAGACTACCTTGCACAATGACAAGGCTATCATCCATTGGAGTAACAAAGATATCGACAATAGACTTCCTTCAATAATGACAAGGCTAACATCCATTGGAGTAACAAAAATCTCGACAAAAGACTACCTTCCATACTAACAAGGTTACCATCCATTTGAATAACAAAAATCTCGACTATAGACTATCTTCCATAATGACAAGGCTACCATCCATTGGAGTAACAAAAATATGAACAAAAGACTACCTTACATAATGACAAGGCTACAATCCATTGGAGTAACAGAAATCTCAACGACAGACTACCTTCCATAATGACAAGGCTACCATCAATTCGGGTAACAAAAATCTCGACAACAGACTACCCTCCATAATGACAAGGCTACCATCCATTGGAGTAACAAAAATCTCGACAAAATACTACCTTCCATAATGAAAAGGCTACAATCCATTGGAATAACAAAAATCTCGACAATAGACTATCTTCCATAATGATAAGGCTACCATCCATTGGAGTAACAAAAATCTCGACTACAGACTATCTTCCATAATGACAAGGATACAATCCATTGGAGTAACAGAAATCTCAACGACAGACTACCTTCCATAATGACAAGGTTACCATCCATTGGAGTAACAAAAATCTCGAAAAAATACTACCTTCCATAATTACAAGGCTACCATCCATTCGGGTAACAAAAATATCGACAACAGACTACCTTCCATAATGATAAGGCTACCATCCATTGGAGTAACAAAAATCTCAACAAAAAACTACCTTTCATAATAAAAAGGCTACCGTCCATTGGAATAACAAAAATCTCGACAATAGACTACCTTCCATAATGACAAGACTACCATCCATTGGAGTAATAAAAATCTCCATAAAAACCAACCTTCCATAATGATAAGGCTACCATCCATAGGAATAACAAACATCTCGACAATAGACTACCTTCCATAATGACAATGCTACCATCCATTGGAGTAACAAAAATCTCGACAAAAGACTACCTTCCATACTGACAAGGTTACCAGCCATTGGAATAACAAAAATCTCGACTACAGACTATCTTCCATAATGACAAGGCTACAATCCATTGGAGTAACAGAAATCTCAACGACAGACTACCTTCCATAATGACAAGGTTACCATCCATTGGAGTAACAAAAATCTCGACAGTAAGCTATCTTCCATAATGACAAGGCTACCATTCATTGGAGTAACAAAAATATGAACAATAGACTACCTTGCACAATGACAAGGCTATCATCCATTGGAGTAACAAAGATATCGACAATAGACTTCCTTCAATAATGACAAGGCTAACATCCATTGGAGTAACAAAAATCTCGACAAAAGACTACCTTCCATACTGATAAGGTTACCATCCATTCGAATAACAAAAATCTCGACTATAGACTATCTTCCATAATGACAAGGCTACCATCCATTGGAGTAACAAAAATATGAACAACATACTACCTTACATAATGACAAGGCTACAATCCATTGGAGTAACATAAATATCAACGACATACTACCTTCCATAATGACAAGGTTATCATCCATTGGAGTAACAAAAATCTCGAAAAAAGACTAAATTTCCATAGTTACAAAGCTACCATCCATTCGGGTAACAAAAATCTCAACAACAGACTACCCTCCATAATGACAAGGCTACCATCCATTGGATTAACAAAAGTCTCGACAAAAAACTACCTTCCATAATGACAAGGCTAACATCCATTGGAATAACAAAAATCTCGACAATAAACTATCTTCCATAATGACAAGGCTACTATCCATTGGAGTAACAAAAATATGAACAACAGACTACCTTGCACAATGACACGGCTATCATCCATTGGAGTAACAAAGATATAGACAATAGACTACCTTCAATAATGACAAGGCTACCATCCATCGGAGTAACAAAAATCTCGACAAAAGACTACCTTCCATACTGACTAGGTTACCATCCTTTGAAATAATAAAAATCTCGACTACACACTATCTTCCATAATGAAAAGGCTATCATCCATTGGAGTAACAATAATATGAACAATATACTACCTTCCATAATGACAAGGCCACCATCCATTGGAATAAAAAAAATCTCGACAGTAAGCTATCTTCCAAAATGACAAGGCTACCATTCATTGGAGTAACAAAAATATGAACAATAGACTACCTTGCATAACGACAAGGCTATCATCCATTGTGAAATTCTGGTGTATGCCAGTCTTCAGATGTTA
Source organism: Vicia faba (assembly GCA_948472305.1). Classification (NCBI taxonomy): domain Eukaryota; kingdom Viridiplantae; phylum Streptophyta; class Magnoliopsida; order Fabales; family Fabaceae; genus Vicia; species Vicia faba. Next base: position 659,125,491 of record OX451739.1, read on the forward strand.
TACTCAATGTCTAGACATCTGATATGACATAATACATACACTGCAAGGTAGATACCCAATTTTTGTGATTCAGTATAACAGAAGCATAGAGGTTGCCATATCTGCAGTTCTCAACAAATAGCTTTGGTTTGTAAACTATCCATTCATAGCCTGATGTCTCAACATTGGTTGCAACCATCTATCACATACCATGAAGCAAACAAATCCCTTAGTTCTGTTTATCATGCACACAAACCAGCAGGATAACCATTCATCTCTTTTGACATTATCTGTAACATTCACACAGTTTTATCCAAGCTATACCAGATACACTTTGAAGGTGCAGAGGATAGATCACACGATGTACCTAGTTCTGTCCATGATCAACAGAGAACAAGCAACCTTCACAGTTCTGTTTCTCCTGCACAGATATCAGCATGATGTCTTAACAAGTTCTGAGACATCATCTGTTTCAACATTACAGTTTTACCTTGTTGTATAACAGACAGAATTATAAAGTATTGAAGGTAAAAACACAAATCAGTTGTTGACCCAGTTCGGTGTAATACACCTACTCTGGGGGCATACCAAGCCAGGAAGAAGATCCACTATTAGCAATATTAATTCAGGACTAAACTTCACAAGTTCCCATCCTTCACTTAATCATCTACCCAGTGCAACCTATACCTAGGAACTCCTAGATAGAAACCTACCAGTTTCCATTCCTATTGTCGCAACAACAGAAGTCTTACTCCTACTCAAGAAGCAGTGCCCTCCCACTTGGTTTCCTACATTACAATGAATATGAAGTAATGCAGAAATACTTAGACTTGCTTCACAGCTTCATCCAAGAACACTCAAACTCTTACCTACAGGTTTCGAGTTACATACATGGTAACCTTGCCACAGACCGACAGGTTTACCTAAAAACACCTTCTAATGTTACATTGTGTGTATCTCCCAACCCTAGGTTACAATCTGCTATTTATAACCTATTACCTAACTCAGCAAGTTTTTCTCCTTGCTGTTACAACTCAGCAGCAATCTTCTCCTATAATCAAGGTCTTCAATCTTCTAGTTCCTAAAATATCTCCATATTTAGAAACAGTATTTTCTTCAAATATTCTGATTGATTCTTGATTGATCTTCAGATTCTCCACAAGAAACGCCACATATATTCTCAGAGTATTTAAGTACCAGAACTGTAACTGAATTATCAATTCTGTTGTCGTGATGTCAAGTCAGATGTCATGACATTACATCTAACATGTTTTCCTAGATGTTGAACTTTTTCAACACAACAAATTACCTAGATCACTTAGAATAGTTAGGTTATAAGTCACAGCTGTTACAAGCATTCAACATATAGCATAGTTACTTAAACAGTACTTAGTTTCAGGCGCAATGTCACATGCTGATGTTGTGACATCTTACATAACATGTTGGTCCAGATGTTGAACTTCTTCAACACCACATATTAAAACAACAGAGGGGATCTGGGTAAACTTGCTTTCTTATTTGTTTTATAAATGAAGCCAACTCTCCAGCCAGGGCACTTACAATCTCCCCCTTTGGCAAATTTTGGCTAAAACAAATAAGTGCAAGTTGTATTTTGGGACCAGGTCACAACACAGTTGAGATGTTACAACATCTTGTCTAACATCTTCTTTTGTAGAGGCTGATGTCCTTTGAGCAAACAACACACCTCTGTCGTCAGCTGTGAGCAACTCCACTCCATCGATGCCCCAAGAGGATTTCTTTTCTCCAGATTATTACTTGTGATCATGTAACTCAGATCACAAGTCACAACTATCCTCTTAACTCAGAACACAAGACACAACCAAAGTCACTTACTTATGGATCATGTTGCTTTCTCCTGAGTCTTGCTGGACATTGCCGTCTGTTGCTTTCACCTGAGTCTCGCCTGAGTCCCTATCTTTCTCCCCCTTTTTGGTCAGAATTTGACAAAGACTGCCCATACAGATCCATACCCATGCACAATTTTCCCAGATGCTAACAAACTTCATATTGCTGAAACCCTCTGATGAAGAGAAGGAATAGAGAGAGTCTTCATAAATAATGTAACTTTGGCATAGATAGTAACGACCTTGGTACTTTACTCTGACAGTTTCAGTGCCCTAGGACTGGTTTTAATGCAGGTACCTACCCTTGGGTTTGACCCTTTGACCATGTCAGGATGCCCTTTTAAAACAGACATTTGTCTTTTAGAACAGACTACTCCCTTGTCTTAGGATCCCCTTTCCAAGAAACATCGTTGGTATATTACACTCTGCATTAGTTATATAATACCTTTATTAGATTACAAGTTATCACCTAAACATTCCAGCTCACTAAACTGTTTCATAATGAGACACAACAGCTCTGTTTTCTTAGCAGATGAAAACATGCTCATATCCTATGTCGTTATACATTCTGCTATTTTCAGATTTAGCAGCTTGAAGCCATTCCATTTTCTCAAGGAGGATGGTTACTCCCTCTGAGTCATACCACTGTGCACACATGGATTTGTTAGTAATAATCCATACTTCATCCAATTTTCCTCCTGTCTGTAGTTTTAGAGGAAATTAGGAACAATGTCATTACCGATGTGATGACATTCGGTCAGACATAGTCTTTTTCAGTTTTGAACACATCATTCCAATAGTTAATAAGGTGCCACACTTTATATCCTACGAGTTTGATGAAGACCTTTTGTTCAAACCAATACTCCCCCTGTTAGGGATAATCACTTCTCTTCATGGAAACAAGTAGGACACATTCAATACTCAGTTGGACCTTCAATGCAGCTTCTGATTCAAAGTAAATAAGACCCCTTGATGAATGGAAAACATAAGACGCATCTTCATGTCTTCAAGAGCACACTCTTTGTTCAACAATATTGCTCGAACGCATTCATACTGTGAATCAACCTTTCTTGATAATAATCAGCTGTCATATGTTGATTATCTTGATTCTCAGAATCCACTGCTGAGATAGACCAAATGCCACTGTTTGATTAACTCCTTCATGAATCAAATGCCACCTTCATGTTTATCAGACTTCTTCCAAAGGTATTCTGATCTTCCAATTGAAATTTGAACTTCAGGTTACAAGTTATCACAAAAGGCTTAGATACACTGAGACAGGAACATGTAACAACTCCAAAGAGCTGCAAAGCAAGAATCTGATGTTGAACCAAATGTTACAGCATTATGTTATAACATCTAATTGATGAATTCATCTTCAGACTGATCCAAGTGGCCATCATCTAGATTATGATGTCTTCTTCTTCTTGTGGTTTTAAGTCTGAACATGTCTCCAGGAAACCTTTTAAATGATTTTGCTGTTACCAAGGAGATAGCTCTAAGGTATCACTCTTCCTGTGATTTTTCACAGGGTCTAGAAGAACGAATGTTTCCACTTCAGTTATCTTGAACACCAAGGATAATTAAATACTTGTACTTGTCACAAATAGCAATTGATCATAAATCCTTCTCATTATCCAGTAAGATACTTTCACCATTTGAATACTTTGACATACTCTTCGTGTGTTAATATCTTCTTCTTGCAAGCTCTTTCTTTGAGAGACCAAAGAGTTGAGATATCTAGGTTGCCACCCTTGACTCAAGTAAACAGAATTTTCTTTGAACAAACTCTACTTACTTCAACCGACTTGAGACTCCTACCAGATCAGATTCATCATTAGGAATGAGAGAGATGAATCCTTCCTTGTAAATATGTCACACAACCAGAACCCATGTGACATAGGTCAACAGCCAGCTAAACACAAGGCTGAACTAATGTGAGGAGGTTAACCAAATCTCCCCCTCAAGCTATCAGTTATGGAAGCTCCACACAAAGTATCCATGTATTGTGTACAAATGTCTCGATATGACATATGACATCCCTACCAGATTTTCATATTCAAGACTCATGATCCCAATCTACTTCTATGAAGGAGCAATAGTGCTGCACCATCATTGGCTTTTATTAACACGTGAGCTTGTCTTTCTTCACACCATAGTACTTCAGGGAACAATTGCTCAGCCCTGATCAATGTTACATCTCAACCAGCTTTTCTTCTAGAGTTCTGACTCCTAAAGTAACCTTCGGGAGTACACAGACATAGTTGACTTTACCATTGTCAACTTTGCACACACATATGTCTCCTCTTCCAGGTCAAGAGTAGGTTCCAAACAAAGGTATCCCTTTGTTTGACACCCAAAACATATGCTCTTCAACTAGTAGCTGCATCCTGAACGAAGAACGTCTTCATGAGTGGACTTGAGAGGACTCAAGTATCTGTGACATCTTCAATAGTTTATGTTGAATTCTTGAATACAATGGCCTTCAATCCACAAGAGGGGAAACGCATCAGAGCTTGAGTTTTGCCAGGTATTACATAGCGGAAAAACATAATACAACCCAATCTTTGCACACACACTCCACCAGACTAGCCTAGACCAAGTTTGACTATGGTTCAAACCTCGCATGACTACTACACACAACTTCAGGTGAGCACACATCCTAGGTTTGAAAATAAATCAAACCTAGAGCAGCTACCACACAACCAGGCCAAATGCCAATCACCAAAGACATGTACACACAGCTCTTGTCACGAATAGTCCATCCTCCCACTTCAAGGGACCATTCAGGGAAATAACACGCCATTCCAGGTTACAATCTTCAGTACTAAAATTGACCTTGCAAATACCAGAAAGTATCACCCATGGATCTCATCCAGAAACAGAACAGGATGCCTGCTCTGATACCAATTGAAATTCTGGTGTATGCCAGTCTTCAGATGTTATACTCAATGTCTAGACATCTGATATGACATAATACATACACTGCAAGGTAGATACCCAATTTTTGTGATTCAGTATAACAGAAGCATAGAGGTTGCCATATCTGCAGTTCTCAACAAATAGCTTTGGTTTGTAAACTATCCATTCATAGCCTGATGTCTCAACATTGGTTGCAACATCATCTATCACATACCATGAAGCAAACAAATCCCTTAGTTCTGTTTATCATGCACACAAACCAGCAGGATAACCATTCATCTCTTTTGACATTATCTGTAACATTCACACAGTTTTATCCAAGCTATACCAGATACACTTTGAAGGTGCAGAGGATAGATCACACGATGTACCTAGTTCTGTCCATGATCAATAGAGAACAAGCAACCTTCACAGTTCTGTTTCTCCTGCACAGATATCAGCATGATGTCTTAACAAGTTCTGAGACATCATCTGTTTCAACATTACAGTTTTACCTTGTTGTATAACAGACAGAATTATAAAGTATTGAAGGTAAAAACACAAATCAGTTGTTGACCCAGTTCGGTGTAATACACCTACTCTGAGGGCATACCAAGCCAGGAAGAAGATCCACTATTAGCAATATTAATTCAGGACTAAACTTCACAAGTTCCCATCCTTCACTTAATCATCTACCCAATGCAACCTATACCTAGGAACTCCTAGATAGAAACCTACCAGTTTCCATTCCTATTGTCGCAACAACAGAAGTCTTACTCCTACTCAAGAAGCAGTGCCCTCCCACTTGGTTTCCTACATTACAATGAATATGAAGTAATGCAGAAATACTTAGACTTGCTTCACAGCTTCATCCAAGAACACTAAAACTCTTACCTACAGGTTTCGAGTTACATACATGGTAACCTTGCCACAGACCGACAGGTTTACCTAAAAACACCTTCTAATGTTACATTGTGTGTATCTCCCAACCCTAGGTTACAATCTGCTATTTATAACCTATTACCTAACTCAGCAAGTTTTTCTCCTTGCTGTTACAACTCAGCAGCAATCTTCTCCTATAATCAAGGTCTTCAATCTTCTAGTTCCTAAAATATCTCCATATTTAGAAACAGTATTTTCTTCAAATATTCTGATTGATTCTTGATTGATCTTCAGATTCTCCACAAGAAACGCCACATATATTCTCAGAGTATTTAAGTACCAGAACTGTAACTGAATTATCAATTCTGTTGTCGTGATGTCAAGTCAGATGTCATGACATTACATCTAAAATGTTTTCCTAGATGTTGAACTTTTTCAACACAACAAATAACCTAGATCACTTAGAATAGTTAGGTTATAAGTCACAGCTGTTACAAGCATTCAACATATAGCATAGTTACTTAAACAGTACTTAGTTTCAGGCGCAATGTCACATGCTGATGTTGTGACATCTTACATAACATGTTGGTCCAGATGTTGAACTTCTTCAACACCACATATTAAAACAACAGAGGGGATCTGGGTAAACTTGCTTTCTTATTTGTTTTATAAATGAAGCCAACTCTCCAGCCAGGGCACTTACAATCTCCCCCTTTGGCAAATTTTGGCTAAAACAAATAAGTGCAAGTTGTATTTTGGGACCAGGTCACAACACAGTTGAGATGTTACAACATCTTGTCTAACATCTTCTTTTGTAGAGGCTGATGTCCTTTGAGCAAACAACACACCTCTGTCGTCAGCTGTGAGCAACTCCACTCCATCGATGCCCCAAGAGGATTTCTTTTCTCCAGATTATTACTTGTGATCATGTAACTCAGATCACAAGTCACAACTATCCTCTTAACTCAGAACACAAGACACAACCAAAGTCACTTACTTATGGATCATGTTGCTTTCTCCTGAGTCTTGCTGGACATTGCCGTCTATTGCTTTCACCTGAGTCTCGCCTGAGTCCCTATCTTTCTCCCCCTTTTTGGTCAGAATTTGACAAAGAATGCCCATACAGATCCATACCCATGCACAATTTTCCCAGATGCTAACAAACTTCATATTGCTGAAACCCTCTGATGAAGAGAAGGAATAGAGAGAGTCTTCATAAATAATGTAACTTTGGCATAGATAGTAACGACCTTGGTACTTTACTCTGACAGTTTCAGTGCCCTAGGACTGGTTTTAATGCAGGTACCTACCCTTGGGTTTGACCCTTTGACCATGTCAGGATGCCCTTTTAAAACAGACATTTGTCTTTTAGAACAGACTACTCCCTTGTCTTAGGATCCCCTTTCCAAGAAACATCGTTGGTATATTACACTCTGCATTAGTTATATAATACCTTTATTAGATGACAAGTTATCACCTAAACATTCCAGCTCACTAAACTGTTTCATAATGAGACACAACAGCTCTGTTTTCTTAGCAGATGAAAACATGCTCATATCATATGTCGTTATACATTCTGCTATTTTCAGATTTAGCAGCTTGAAGCCATTCCATTTTCTCAAGGAGGATGGTTACTCCCTCTGAGTCATACCACTGTGCACACATGGATTTGTTAGTAATAATCCATACTTCATCCAATTTTCCTCCTGTCTGTAGTTTTAGAGGAAATTAGGAACAATGTCATTACCGATGTGATGACATTCGGTCAGACATAGTCTTTTTCAGTTTTGAACACATCATTCCAATAGTTAATAAGGTGCCACACTTTATATCCTACGAGTTTGATGAAGACCTTTTGTTCAAACCAATACTCCCCCTGTTAGGGATAATCACTTCTCTTCATGGAAACAAGTAGGACACATTCAATACTCAGTTGGACCTTCAATGCAGCTTCTGATTCAAAGTAAATAAGACCCCTTGATGAATGGAAAACATAAGACGCATCTTCATGTCTTCAAGAGCACACTCTTTGTTCAACAATATTGCTCGAACGCATTCATACTGTGAATCAACCTTTCTTGATAATAATCAGTTGTCATATGTTGATTATCTTGATTCTCAGAATCCACTGCTGAGATAGACCAAATGCCACTGTTTGATTAACTCCTTCATGAATCAAATGCCACCTTCATGTTTATCAGACTTCTTCCAAAGGTATTCTGATCTTCCAATTGAAATTTGAACTTCAGGTTACAAGTTATCACAAAAGGCTTAGATACACTGAGACAGGAACATGTAACAACTCCAAAGAGCTGCAAAGCAAGAATCTGATGTTGAACCAAATGTTACAGCATTATGTTATAACATCTAATTGATGAATTCATCTTCAGACTGATCCAAGTGGCCATCATCTAGATTATGATGTCTTCTTCTTCTTGTGGTTTTAAGTCTGAACATGTCTCCAGGAAACCTTTTAAATGATTTTGCTGTTACCAAGGAGATAGCTCTAAGGTATCACTCTTCCTGTGATTTTTCACAGGGTCTAGAAGAACGAATGTTTCCACTTCAGTTATCTTGAACACCAAGGATAATTAAATACTTGTACTTGTCACAAATAGCAATTGATCATAAATCCTTCTCATTATCCAGTAAGATACTTTCACCATTTGAATACTTTGACATACTCTTCGTGTGTTAATATCTTCTTCTTGCAAGCTCTTTCTTTGAGATACCAAAGAGTTGAGATATCTAGGTTGCCACCCTTGACTCAAGTAAACAGAATTTTCTTTGAACAAACTCTACTTACTTCAACCGACTTGAGACTCCTACCAGATCAGATTCATCATTAGGAATGAGAGAGATGAATCCTTCCTTGTAAATATGTCACACAACCAGAACCCATGTGACATAGGTCAACAGCCAGCTAAACACAAGGCTGAACTAATGTGAGGAGGTTAACCAAATCTCCCCCTCAAGCTATCAGTTATGGAAGCTCCACACAAAGTATCCATGTATTGTGTACAAATGTCTCGATATGACATATGACATCCCTACCAGATTTTCATATTCAAGACTCATGATCCCAATCTACTTCTATGAAGGAGCAATAGTGCTGCACCATCATTGGCTTTTATTAACACGTGAGCTTGTCTTTCTTCACACCATAGTACTTCAGGGAACAATTGCTTAGCCCTGATCAATGTTACATCTCAACCAGCTTTTCTTCTAGAGTTCTGACTCCTAAAGTAACCTTCGGGAGTACACAGACATAGTTGACTTTACCATTGTCAACTTTGCACACACATATGTCTCCTCTTCCAGGTCAAGAGTAGGTTCCAAACAAAGGTATCCCTTTGTTTGACACCCAAAACATATGCTCTTCAACTAGTAGCTGCATCCTGAACGAAGAACGTCTTCATGAGTGGACTTGAGAGGACTCAAGTATCTGTGACATCTTCAATAGTTTATGTTGAATTCTTGAATACAATGGCCTTCAATCCACAAGAGGGGAAACGCATCAGAGCTTGAGTTTTGCCAGGTATTACATAGCGGAAAAACATAATACAACCCAATCTTTGCACACACACTCCACCAGACTAGCCTAGACCAAGTTTGACTATGGTTCAAACCTCGCATGACTACTACACACAACTTCAGGTGAGCACACATCCTAGGTTTGAAAATAAATCAAACCTAGAGCAGCTACCACACAACCAGGCCAAATGCCAATCACCAAAGACATGTACACACAGCTCTTGTCACGAATAGTCCATCCTCCCACTTCAAGGGACCATTCAGGGAAATAACACGCCATTCCAGGTTACAATCTTCAGTACTAAAATTGACCTTGCAAATACCAGAAAGTATCACCCATGGATCTCATCCAGAAACAGAACAGGATGCCTGCTCTGATACCAATTGAAATTCTGGTGTATGCCAGTCTTCAGATGTTATACTCAATGTCTAGACATCTGATATGACATAATACATACACTGCAAGGTAGATACCCAATTTTTGTGATTCAGTATAACAGAAGCATAGAGGTTGCCATATCTGCAGTTCTCAACAAATAGCTTTGGTTTGTAAACTATCCATTCATAGCCTGATGTCTCAACATTGGTTGCAACATCATCTATCACATACCATGAAGCAAACAAATCCCTTAGTTCTGTTTATCATGCACACAAACCAGCAGGATAACCATTCATCTCTTTTGACATTATCTGTAACATTCACACAGTTTTATCCAAGCTATATCAGATACACTTTGAAGGTGCAGAGGATAGATCACACGATGTACCTAGTTCTGTCCATGATCAACAGAGAACAAGCAACCTTCACAGTTCTGTTTCTCCTGCACAGATATCAGCATGATGTCTTAACAAGTTCTGAGACATCATCTGTTTCAACATTACAGTTTTACCTTGTTGTATAACAGACAGAATTATAAAGTATTGAAGGTAAAAACACAAATCAGTTGTTGACCCAGTTCGGTGTAATACACCTACTCTGGGGGCATACCAAGCCAGGAAGAAGATCCACTATTAGCAATATTAATTCAGGACTAAACTTCACAAGTTCCCATCCTTCACTTAATCATCTACCCAATGCAACCTATACCTAGGAACTCCTAGATAGAAACCTACCAGTTTCCATTCCTATTGTCGCAACAACAGAAGTCTTACTCCTACTCAAGAAGCAGTGCCCTCCCAATTGGTTTCCTACATTACAATGAATATGAAGTAATGCAGAAATACTTAGACTTGCTTCACAGCTTCATCCAAGAACACTCAAACTCTTACCTACAGGTTTCGAGTTACATACATGGTAACCTTGCCACAGACCGACAGGTTTACCTAAAAACACCTTCTAATGTTACATTGTGTGTATCTCCCAACCCTAGGTTACAATCAGCATTTTATAACCTATTACCTAACTCAGCAAGTTTTTCTCCTTGCTGTTACAACTCAACAGCAATCTTCTCCTATAATCAAGGTCTTCAATCTTCTAGTTCCTAAAATATCTCCATATTTAGAAACAGTATTTTCTTCAAATATTCTGATTGATTCTTGATTGATCTTCAGATTCTCCACAAGAAACGCCACATATATTCTCAGAGTATTTAAGTACCAGAACTGTAACTGAATTATCAATTCTGTTGTCGTGATGTCAAGTCAGATGTCATGACATTACATCTAACATGTTTTCCTAGATGTTGAACTTTTTCAACACAACAAATAACCTAGATCACTTAGAATAGTTAGGTTATAAGTCACAGCTGTTACAAGCATTCAACATATAGCATAGTTACTTAAACAGTACTTAGTTTCAGGCGCAATGTCACATGCTGATGTTGTGACATCTTACATAACATGTTGGTCCAGATGTTGAACTTCTTCAACACCACATATTAAAACAACAGAGGGGATCTGGGTAAACTTGCTTTCTTATTTGTTTTATAAATGAAGCCAACTCTCCAGCCAGGGCACTTACAATCTCCCCCTTTGGCAAATTTTGGCTAAAACAAATAAGTGCAAGTTGTATTTTGGGACCAGGTCACAACACAGTTGAGATGTTACAACATCTTGTCTAACATCTTCTTTTGTAGAGGCTGATGTCCTTTGAGCAAACAACACACCTCTGTCGTCAGCTGTGAGCAACTCCACTCCATCGATGCCCCAAGAGGATTTCTTTTCTCCAGATTATTACTTGTGATCATGTAACTCAGATCACAAGTCACAACTATCCTCTTAACTCAGAACACAAGACACAACCAAAGTCACTTACTTATGGATCATGTTGCTTTCTCCTGAGTCTTGCTGGACATTGCCGTCTGTTGCTTTCACCTGAGTCTCGCCTGAGTCCCTATCTTTCTCCCCCTTTTTGGTCAGAATTTGACAAAGACTGCCCATACAGATCCATAGCCATGCACAATTTTCCCAGATGCTAACAAACTTCATATTGCTGAAACCCTCTGATGAAGAGAAGGAATAGAGAGAGTCTTCATAAATAATGTAACTTTGGCATAGATAGTAACGACCTTGGTACTTTACTCTGACAGTTTCAGTGCCCTAGGACTGGTTTTAATGCAGGTACCTACCCTTGGGTTTGACCCTTTGACCATGTCAGGATGCCCTTTTAAAACAGACATTTGTCTTTTAGAACAGACTACTCCCTTGTCTTAGGATCCCCTTTCCAAGAAACACCGTTGGTATATTACACTCTGCATTAGTTATATAATACCTTTATTAGATGACAAGTTATCACCTAAACATTCCAGCTCACTAAACTGTTTCATAATGAGACACAACAGCTCTGTTTTCTTAGCAGATGAAAACATGCTCATATCCTATGTCGTTATACATTCTGCTATTTTCAGATTTAGCAGCTTGAAGCCATTCCATTTTCTCAAGGAGGATGGTTACTCCCTCTGAGTCATACCACTGTGCACACATGGATTTGTTAGTAATAATCCATACTTCATCCAATTTTCCTCCTGTCTGTAGTTTTAGAGGAAATTAGGAACAATGTCATTACCGATGTGATGACATTCGGTCAGACATAGTCTTTTTCAGTTTTGAACACATCATTCCAATAGTTAATAAGGTGCCACACTTTATATCCTACGAGTTTGATGAAGACCTTTTGTTCAAACCAATACTCCCCCTGTTAGGGATAATCACTTCTCTTCATGGAAACAAGTAGGACACATTCAATACTCAGTTGGACCTTCAATGCAGCTTCTGATTCAAAGTAAATAAGACCCCTTGATGAATGGAAAACATAAGACGCATCTTCATGTCTTCAAGAGCACACTCTTTTTTCAACAATATTGCTCGAACGCATTCATACTGTGAATCAACCTTTCTTGATAATAATCAGCTGTCATATGTTGATTATCTTGATTCTCAGAATCCACTGCTGAGATAGACCAAATGCCACTGTTTGATTAACTCCTTCATGAATCAAATGCCACCTTCATGTTTATCAGACTTCTTCCAAAGGTATTCTGATCTTCCAATTGAAATTTGAACTTCAGGTTACAAGTTATCACAAAAGGCTTAGATACACTGAGACAGGAACATGTAACAACTCCAAAGAGCTGCAAAGCAAGAATCTGATGTTGAACCAAATGTTACAGCATTATGTTATAACATCTAATTGATGAATTCATCTTCAGACTGATCCAAGTGACCATCATCTAGATTATGATGTCTTCTTCTTCTTGTGGTTTTAAGTCTGAACATGTCTCCATGAAACCTTTTAAATGATTTTGCTGTTACCAAGGAGATAGCTCTAAGGTATCACTCTTCCTGTGATTTTTCACAGGGTCTAGAAGAACGAATGTTTCCACTTCAGTTATCTTTAACACCAAGGATAATTAAATACTTGTACTTGTCACAAATAACAATTGATCATAAATCCTTCTCATTATCCAGTAAGATACTTTCACCATTTGAATACTTTGACATACTCTTCGTGTGTTAATATCTTCTTCTTGCAAGCTCTTTCTTTGAGAGACCAAAGAGTTGAGATATCTAGGTTGCCACCCTTGACTCAAGTAAACAGAATTTTCTTTGAACAAACTCTACTTACTTCAACCGACTTGAGACTCCTACCAGATCAGATTCATCATTAGGAATGAGAGAGATGAATCCTTCCTTGTAAATATGTCACACAACCAGAACCCATGTGACATAGGTCAACAGCCAGCTAAACACAAGGCTGAACTAATGTGAGGAGGTTAACCAAATCTCCCCCTCAAGCTATCAGTTATGGAAGCTCCACACAAAGTATCCATGTATTGTGTACAAATGTCTCGATATGACATATGACATCCCTACCAGATTTTCATATTCAAGACTCATGATCCCAATCTACTTCTATGAAGGAGCAATAGTGCTGCACCATCATTGGCTTTTATTAACACGTGAGCTTGTCTTTCTTCACACCATAGTACTTCAGGGAACAATTGCTCAGCCCTGATCAATGTTACATCTCAACCAGCTTTTCTTCTAGAGTTCTGACTCCTAAAGTAACCTTCGGGAGTACACAGACATAGTTGACTTTACCATTGTCAACTTTGCACACACATATGTCTCCTCTTCCAGGTCAAGAGTAGGTTCCAAACAAAGGTATCCCTTTGTTTGACACCCAAAACATATGCTCTTCAACTAGTAGCTGCATCCTGAACGAAGAACGTCTTCATGAGTGGACTTGAGAGGACTCAAGTATCTGTGACATCTTCAATAGTTTATGTTGAATTCTTGAATACAATGGCCTTCAATCCACAAGAGGGGAAACGCATCAGAGCTTGAGTTTTGCCAGGTATTACATAGCGGAAAAACATAATACAACCCAATCTTTGCACACACACTCCACCAGACTAGCCTAGACCAAGTTTGACTATGGTTCAAACCTCGCAAGACTACTACACACAACTTCAGGTGAGCACACATCCTAGGTTTGAAAATAAATCAAACCTAGAGCAGCTACCACACAACCAGGCCAAATGCCAATCACCAAAGACATGTACACACAGCTCTTGTCACGAATAGTCCATCCTCCCACTTCAAGGGACCATTCAGGGAAATAACACGCCATTCCAGGTTACAATCTTCAGTACTAAAATTGACCTTGCAAATACCAGAAAGTATCACCCATGGATCTCATCCAGAAACAGAACAGGATGCCTGCTCTGATACCAATTGAAATTCTGGTGTATGCCAGTCTTCAGATGTTATACTCAATGTCTAGACATCTGATATGACATAATACATACACTGCAAGGTAGATACCCAATTTTTGTGATTCAGTATAACAGAAGCATAGAGGTTGCCATATCTGCAGTTCTCAACAAATAGCTTTGGTTTGTAAACTATCCATTCATAGCCTGATGTCTCAACATTGGTTGCAACATCATCTATCACATACCATGAAGCAAACAAATCCCTTAGTTCTGTTTATCATGCACACAAACCAGCAGGATAACCATTCATCTCTTTTGACATTATCTGTAACATTCACACAGTTTTATCCAAGCTATACCAGATACACTTTGAAGGTGCAGAGGATAGATCACACGATGTACCTAGTTCTGTCCATGATCAACAGAGAACAAGCAACCTTCACAGTTCTGTTTCTCCTGCACAGATATCAGCATGATGTCTTAACAAGTTCTGAGACATCATCTGTTTCAACATTACAGTTTTACCTTGTTGTATAACAGACAGAATTATAAAGTATTGAAGGTAAAAACACAAATTAGTTGTTGACCCAGTTCGGTGTAATACACCTACTCTGGGGGCATACCAAGCCAGGAAGAAGATCCACTATTAGCAATATTAATTCAGGACTAAACTTCACATGTTCCCATCCTTCACTTAATCATCTACCCAGTGCAACCTATACCTAGGAACTCCTAGATAGAAACCTACCAGTTTCCATTCCTATTGTCGCAACAACAGAAGTCTTACTCCTACTCAAGAAGCAGTGCCCTCCCACTTGGTTTCCTACATTACAATGAATATGAAGTAATGCAGAAATACTTAGACTTGCTTCACAGCTTCATCCAAGAACACTCAAACTCTTACCTACAGGTTTCGAGTTACATACATGGTAACCTTGCCACAGACCGACAGGTTTACCTAAAAACACCTTCTAATGTTACATTGTGTGTATCTCCCAACCCTAGGTTACAATCTGCTATTTATAACCTATTACCTAACTCAGCAAGTTTTTCTCCTTGCTGTTACAACTCAGCAGCAATCTTCTCCTATAATCAAGGTCTTCAATCTTCTAGTTCCTAAAATATCTCCATATTTAGAAACAGTATTTTCTGCAAATATTCTGATTGATTCTTGATTGATCTTCAGATTCTCCACAAGAAACGCCACATATATTCTCAGAGTATTTAAGTACCAGAAATGTAACTGAATTATCAATTCTGTTGTCGTGATGTCAAGTCAGATGTCATGACATTACATCTAACATGTTTTCCTAGATGTTGAACTTTTTCAACACAACAAATAACCTAGATCACTTAGAATAGTTAGGTTATAAGTCACAGCTGTTACAAGCATTCAACATATAGCATAGTTACTTAAACAGTACTTAGTTTCAGGCGCAATGTCACATGCTGATGTTGTGACATCTTACATAACATGTTGGTCAAGATGTTGAACTTCTTCAACACCACATATTAAAACAACAGAGGGGATCTGGGTAAACTTGCTTTCTTATTTGTTTTATAAATGAAGCCAACTCTCCAGCCAGGGCACTTACACATTGGAGTAACAAAGATATCGACAATAGACTTCCTTCAATAATGACACGGCTTACATCCATTGGAGTAACAAAAATCTCGACAAAAGACTAACTTCCATACTGACAAGGTTACCATCCATTGGAATAACAAAAATCTCGACTACAGACTATCTTCCATAATGACAAGGCTACAATCCATTGGAGTAACAGAAATCTCAACGACACACTACCTTCCATAATGACAAGGTTACCATCCATTGGAGTAACAAAAATCTCGAAAAAATACTACCTTCCATAAATACAAGGCTACCATCCATTCGGGTAACAAAAATATCGGCCACAAACTACCTTCCATAATGACAAGGCTACCATCCATTGGAGTAACAAAAATCTCAACAAAAAACTACCTTCCATAATGACAAGGCTACCATCCATTGGAATAACAAAAATCTCGACAACAGACTACCTTCCATAATGACAATGCTACCATCCATTGGAGTAATATAAATCTCCATAAAAAACAACCTTCCATAATGTTAAGGCTACCATCCATAGGAATAACAAACATCTCGAAAATATACTACCTTCCATAATGACAAGGCTACCATGCATTGGAGTAACAAAAATCTCAACAAAAGACTACCTTCCATACTGACAAGGTTACCAACCATTAGAATAACAAAAATCTCGACTACAGACTATCTTCCATAATGACAAGGCTACCATCCATTGGAGTAACAAAAATCTGAACAACAGACTACCTTCCATAATGACAAGGCTATAATCTATTGGAGTAACAAAAATCATAACGACAGACCACCTTCCATATTGACAAGGCAACCATCCATTGGAGTAACAAAAATCTCGACAAAAGACTACCTTCCATACTGACAAGGTTACCATCCATTGGAATAACAAAAATCTCGACTACAGACTATCTTCTATAATGACAAGGCTACAATCAATTGGAGTAACTAAAATCTCAACGACAGACTACCTTCCATAATGACAAGGTTACCATCCATTGGAGTAACAAAAATCTCGACAGTAAGCTATCTTCCACAATGAAAAGGCTACCATTCATTGGAGTAACAAAAATATGAAAAATAGACTACCTTGCACAATGACAAGGCTATCATCCATTGGAGTAACAAAGATATCGACAATAGACTTCCTTCAATAATGACAAGGCTAACATCCATTGGAGTAACAAAAATCTCGGCAAAAAGACTACCTTCCATACTGATAAGGTTACCATCCATTCGAATAACAAAAATCTCGACTATAGACTATCTTCCATAATGACAAGGCTACCATCCATTGGAGTAACAAAAATATGAACAACATACTACCTTACATATTGACAAGGCTACAATCCATTGGAGTAACAGAAATCTCAACGACAGACTACCTTCCATAATGACAAGGTTACCATCCATTGGAGGAACAAAAATATCGAAAAAAGACTACCTTCCATAATTACAAGGCTACCATCCATTCGGGTAACAAAAATCTCGACAACAGACTACCCTCCAGAATGACAAGGCTACCATCCATTGGAGTAACAAAAATATCGACAAAAGACTACCTTCCATACTGACAAGGTTACCATTCTTTGGAATAACAAAAATCTCGACTACAGACTATCTTCCATAATGACAAGGCTACCATCCATTGGAGTAACAAAAATCTGAACAATAGACTACCTTCCGTAATGAGAAGGCCACCATCCATTGGAATAACAAAAATCTCGACAGTAAGCTATCTTCTATAATGACAAGGCTACCATTCATTGGAGTAACAAAAATATGAACAATAGACTACCTTGCACAATGACAAGGCTATCATCCATTGGAGTAACAAAGATATCGACAATAGACTTCCTTCAATAATGACAAGGCTAACATCCATTGGAGTAACAAAAATCTCAACTACATACTATCTTCCATAATGAGAAGGCTACAATCCATTGGAGTAACAGAAATCTCAACGACAAAATACCTTCCATAATGACAAGGTTACCATTTATTGGAGAAACAAAAATCTCGAAAAAAGACTAAACTTCCATAATTACAAGGCTACCATCAATTCGGGTAACAAAAATCTCGACAACAGACTACCCTCCATAATGACAAGGCTAACATCCATTGGAGTAACAAAAATCTCGACAAAAAACTACCTTCCATAATGACAAGGCTACCATCCATTGGAATAACAAAAATCTCGACAATAGACTATCTTCCATATTGACAAGGCTACCATCCATTGGAGTAACAAAAATATGAACAACAAACTACCTTGCACAATGACACGGCTATCATCCATTGGAGTAACAAAGATATAGACAATAGACTACCTTCAATAATGACAAGGCTACCATCCATTGGAGTAACAAAAATCTCGAAAAAAGACTACCTTCCATACCGACAAGGCTACCATCCATTGGAATAACAAAAATCTCGACAATAGACTATCTTCCATAATGACAAGGCTACCATCCATTGGAGTAACAAAAATATGAACTACAGACTACCTTGCACAATGACACGGCTATCATCCATTGGAGTAACAAAGATATAGACAATAGACTACCTTCAATAATGACAAGGCTACCATCCATTAGAGTAACAAAAATCTCGACAAAAGACTACCTTCCATACTGACAAGGTTACCATCCTTTGGAATAACAAAAATCTCGACTACAGACTATCATCCATAATGACAAGGCTACCATCCATTGGAGTAACAAAAATCTGAACAATAGACTACCTTCCATAATAACAAGGCCACCATCCATTGGAATAACAAAAATCTCGACAGTAAGCTATCTTCCATAATGACAAGGCTACCATTCATTGGAGTAACAAAAATATGAATAATAGACTACCTTGCACAATGATAAGGCTATCATCCATTGGAGTAACAAAGATATCCACAATAGACTTCCTTCAATAATGTCAAGGCTAACATCCATTGGAGTAACAAAAATCTCGACAAACGACTACCTTCCATACTGACAAGGTTACCATCCATTGGAATAACAAAAATCTCGACTACAAACTATCTTCCATAATGACAAGGCTACAATCCATTGGAGTAACAGAAATCTCAATGACAGACTACCTTCCATAATGACAAGGTTACCATCCATTGGAGTAACAAAAATCTCGAAAAAAGACTAAATTTCCATAATAACAAGGCTACCATCCATTCGGGTAACAAAAATCTCGACAACAAACTACCCTCCATAATGACAAGGCTACCATCCATTGGAGTAACAAAAATCTCGACAAAAAACTACCTTCCATAATGACAAGGCTACCATCCATTGGAATAACAAAAATCTCGACAATAGACTATCTTCCATAATGACAAGGCTACCATCCATTGGAGTAACAAAAATATGAACAACAGACTACCTTGCATAATGACACGGCTATCAATCATTGGAGTAACAAAGATATAGACAATAGTCTACCTTCAATAATGACAAGGCTACCATCCATTGGAGTAACAAAAATCTCGAAAAACGACTACCTTCCATACTGACAAGGTTACCATCCTTTGGAATAACAAAAATCTCGACTACAGACTATCTTCCATAATGAAAAGGCTATCATCCATTGGAGTAACAAAAATATGAACAATATACTACCTTCCATAATGACAAGGCCACCATCATTGGAATAACAAAAATCTCGACAGTAAGCTATCTTCCATAATGACAAGGCTACCATTCATTGGAGTAAAAAAAATATGAACAATAGACTACCTTGCACAATGACAAGGCTATCATCCATTGGAGTAACAAAGATATCGACAATAGACTTCCTTCAATAATGACAAGGCTAACAGCCATTGGAGTAACAAAAATCTCGACAAAAGACTACCTTCCATACTGACAAGGTTACCATCCATTGGAATAACAAAAATCTGGACTACAAACTATCTTCCATAATGACAAGGCTACAATCCATTGGAGTAACATAAATCTCAACGACAGACTACCTTCCATAATGACAAGGTTACCATTTATTAGAGTAACAAAAATCTCGAAAAAAGACTAAACTTCCATAATTACAAGGCTACCATCCATTCGGGTAACAAAAATCTCGACAACAAACTACCCTCCATAATGACAAGGCTACCATCAATTGGAGTAACAAAAATCTCGACAAAAAACTACCTTCCATAATTACAAGGCTACCATCCATTGGAATAACAAAATTATCGACAATAGACTATCTTCCATAATGACAAGGCTACCATCCATTGGAGTAACAAAAATATGAACAACAGACTACCTTGCATAATGACACGGCTATCATCCATTGGAGTAAAAAAGATATAGACAATAGACTACCTTCAATAATGACAAGGCTACCATCCATTGGAGTAACAAAAATCTCGAAAAAAGACTACCTTCCATACTGACAAGGTTACCATCCTTTGGAATAACAAAAATCTCGAATACAGACTATCTTCCATAATGAAAAGGCTATCATCCATTGGAGTAACAAAAATATGAACAATATACTACCTTCCATAATGACAAGGCCACCATCCATTGGAATAACAAAAATCTCGACAGTAAGCTATCCTCCATAATGACAAGGCTACCATTCATTGGAGTAACAAAAATATGAACAATAGACTACCTTGCACAATGACAAGGCTATCATCCATTGGAGTAACAAAGATATCGACAAAAGACTTCCTTCAATAATGACAAGGATAACAGCCATTGGAGTAACAAAAATCTCGACAAAAGACTACCTTCCATACTGACAAGGTTACCATCCATTGGAATAACAAAAATCTCGACTACAAACTATCTTCCATAATGACAAGGCTACAATCCATTGGAGTAACAAAAATCTCAACGACAGACTACCTTCCATAATGACAAGGTTACCATCAATTGGAGTAACAAATATGTCGAAAAAATACTACCTTCCATAATTACAAGGCTACCATCCATTCGGGTAACAAAAATATCGACAACAGACTACCTTCCATAATGACAAGGCTACCATCCATTAGAGTAACAAAAATCTCAACAAAAAACTACCTTCCATAATGACAAGGCTATCATCCATTGGAATAACAAAAATCTCGACAATAGACTACCTTCCATAATGACAAGGCTACCATCCATTGGAGTAATAAAAATCTCAATAAAAAACAACCTTCCATAATGAAAAGGCTACCATCCATAGGAATAACAAACATCTCGACAATAGACTACGTTCCATAATGACAAGGCTAACATGCATTGGAGTAACAAAAATCTCGACAAAAGACTACCTTCCATACTAACAAGGATACCATCCATTGGAATAACAAAAATCTCGACTACAGACTATCTTCCATAATGACAAGGCTACAATCCATTGGAGTAACAGAAATCTCAACGACAGACTACCTTCCATAATGACAAGGTTACCATTTATTGGAGTAACAAAATTCTCGAAAAAAGACTAAACTTCCATAATTACAAGGCTACCATCCATTCGGGTAACAAAAATCTCGACAACAGACTACCCTCCATAATGACAAGGCTACCATCCATTGGAGTAACAAAAATCTCGACAAAAAACTACCTTCCATAATGACAAGGCTACCATCCATTGGAATAACAAAAATCTCGACAATAGACTATCTTCCATAATGACAAGGCTACCATCCATTGGAGTAACAAAAATATGAACAACAAACTACCTTGCACAATGACACGACTATCATCCATTGGAGTAACAAAGATATAGACAATAGACTACCTTCAACAATGCCAAGGCTACCATCCATTGGAGTAACAAAAATCTCGAAAAAAGACTACCTTCCATACCGACAAGGCTACCATCCATTGGAATAACAAAAATCTCAACAATAGACTATCTTCCATAATGACAAGGCTACCATCCATTGGAGTAACAAAAATATGAACAACAGACTACGTTGCACAATGACACGGCTATCATCCATTGGAGTAACAAAGATATAGACAATAGACTACCTTCAATAATGACAAGGCTACCATCCATTGGAGTAACAAAAATCTCGACAAAAGACTACCTTCCATACTGACAAGGTTACCATCCTTTGGAATAACAAAAATCTCGACTACAGACTATCTTCCATAATTACAAGGTTACCATCCATTGGAATAACAAAAATCTGAACAATATACTACCTTCCATAATAACAAGGCCACCATCCATTGGAATAACAAAAATCTCGACAGTAAGCTATCTTCCATAATGACAAGGCTACCATTCATTGGAGTAACAAAAATATGAACAATAGACTACCTTGCACAATGATAAGGCTATCATCCATTGGAGTAACAAAGATATCCATAATAGACTTCCTTCAATAATGTCAAGGCTAACATCCATTGGAGTAACAAAAATCTCGACAAAAGACTACCTTCCATACTGACAATGTTACCATCCATTGGAATAACAAAAATCTCGACTACAGACTATCTTCCATAATGATAAGGCTACCATCCATATGAATAACAAACATCTCGACAATAGACTACCTTCCATAATGACAAGGCTACCATGCATTGGAGTAACAAAAATCTCGAAAAAAGACTACCTTCCATACTGACAAGGTTACCATCCTTTGGAATAACTAAAATCTCGACTACAGACTATTTTCCATAATGAAAAGGCTATCATCCATTGGAGTAACAAAAATATGAACAATATACTACCTTCCATAATGACAAGGCCACCATCCATTGGAATAACAAAAATCTCGACAGTAAGCTATCTTCCATAATGACAAGGCTACCATTCATTGGAGTAACAAAAATATGAACAATAGACTACCTTGCACAATGACAAGGCTATCATCCATTGGAGTAACAAAGATTTCGACAATAGACTTCCTTCAATAATGACAAGGCTAACATCCATTGGAGTAACAAAAATCTAGACAAAAGACTACCTTCCATACTGACAAGGTTACCATCCATTGGAATAACAAAAATCTCGACTACAAACTATCTTCCATAATGACAAGGCTACAATCCATTGGAGTAACAGAAATCTCAACGACAGACTACCTTCCATAATGACAAGGTTACCATCCATTGGAGTAACAAATATCTCGAAAAAATACTACCTTCCATAATTACAAGGCTACCATCCATTCGGGTAACAAAAATATCGACAACAGACTATCTTCCATAATGACAAGGCTACCATCCATTGGAGTAACAAAAACCTCAACAAAAAACTACCTTCCATAATGACAAGGCTATCATCCATTGGAATAACAAAAATCTCGACAATAGACTACCTTCCATAATGACAAGGCTACCATCCATTGGAGTAATAAAAATCTCAATAAAAAACAACCTTCCAAAATGATAAGGCTACCATCCATAGGAATAACAAACATCTCGACAATAGACTACCTTCCATAATGACAAGGCTACCATGCATTGGAGTAACAAAAATCTCGACAAAAGACTACCTTCCATACTGACAAGGTTACCAACCATTGGAATAACAAAAATCTCGACTACAGACTATCTTCCATAATGACAAGGCTACCATCCATTAGAGTAACAAAAATCTGAACAACAGACTACCTTCCATAATGACAAGGCTATAATCTATTGGAGTAACAAAAATCTCGACAGTATGCTATCTTCCATAATGACAAGGCTACCATTCATTGGAGTAACAAAAATATGAACAATAGACTACCTTGCACAATGACAAGGCTATCATCCATTGGAGTAACAAAGATATCGACAATAGACTTCCTTCAATAATGACAAGGCTAACATCCATTGGAGTAACAAAAATCTCAAAAAAAGACTACCTTCCATATTGACAAGGTTACCATCCATTGGAATAACAAAAATCTCGACTACAGACTATCTTCCATAATGATAAGGCTACAATCCATTGGAGTAACAGAAATCTCAACGACATACTACCTTCCATAATGACAAGGTTACCATCCATTGGAGTAACAAATATCTCGAAAAAATACTACCTTCCATAATTACAAGGCTACCATCCATTCGGGTAACAAAAATATCGACAACAGACTACCTTCCATAATGACAAGGCTACCATCCATTGGAGTAACAAAAATCTCAACAAAAAACTACCTTCCATAATGACAAGGCTATCATCCATTGGAATAACAAAAATCTCGACAATAGACTACCTTCCATAATGACAAGGCTACCATCCATTGGAGTAATAAAAATCTCAATAAAAAACAACCTTCCATAATGATAAGGCTACCATCCATAGGAATAACAAACATCTCGACAATAGACTACCTTCCATAATGACAAGTCTACCATGCATTGGAGTAACAAAAATCTCGACAAAAGACTACCTTCCATACTGACAAGGTTACCAACCATTGGAATAACAAAAATCTCGACTACAGACTATCTTCCATAATGACAAGGCTACAATCCATTGGAGAAACAGAAATCTCAACGACAGACTACCTTCCATAATGACAAGGTTACCATCCATTGGAGTAACAAATATCTCGAAAAAATACTACCTTCCATAATTACAAGGCTACCATCCATTCGGGTAACAAAAATATCGACAACAGACTACCTTCCATAATGACAAGGCTACCATCCATCGGAGTAACAAAAATCTCAACAAAAAACTACCTTCCATAATGACAAGGCTATCATCCATTAGAATAACAAAAATCTCGACAATAGACTACCTTCCATAATGACAAGGCTACCATCCATTGGAGTAATAAAAATCTCAATAAAAAACAACCTTCCATAATGATAAGGCTACCATCCATAGGAATAACAAACATCTCGACAATAGACTACCTTACATAATGACAAGGCTACCATGCATTGGAGTAAGAAAAATCTCGACAAAAGACTACCTTCCATACTGACAAGGTTACCGACCATTGGAATAACAAAAATCTCGACTACAGACTATCTTCCATAATGACAAGGCTACCATCCATTAGAGTAACAAAAATCTGAACAACAGACTACCTTCCATAATGACAAGGCTATAATCTATTGGAGTAACAAAAATCTCGACAGTAAGCTATCTTCCATAATGACAAGGCTACCATTCATTGGAGTAACAAAAATATGAACAATAGACTACCTTGCACAATGACAAGGCTATCATCCATTGGAGTAACAAAGATATCGACAATAGACTTCCTTCAATAATGACAAGGCTAACATCCATTGGAGTAACAAAAATCTCTATAAAAGACTACCTTCCATATTGACAAGGTTACCATCCATTGGAATAACAAAAATCTCGACTACAGACTATCTTCCATAATGATAAGGCTACAATCCATTGGAGTAACAAAAATCTCAACGACAGACTACCTTCCATAATGACAAGGTTACCATCCATTGGAGTAACAAATATCTCGAAAAAATACTACCTTCCATAATTACAAGGCTACCATCCATTCGGGTAACAAAAATATCGACAACAGACTACCTTCGATAATGACAAGGCTACCATCAATTGGAGTAACAAAAATCTCAACATAAAACTACCTTCCATAATGACAAGGCTATCATCCATTGGAATAACAAAAATCTCGACAATAGACTACCTTCCATAATGACAAGGCTACCATCCATTGGAGTAATAAAAATCTCAATAAAAAACAACCTTCCATAATGATAAGGCTACCATCCATAAGAATAACAAACATCTCGACAATAGACTACCTTCCATAATGACAAGGCTACCATGCATTGGAGTAACAAAAATCTCGACAAAAGACTACCTTCCATACTGACAAGGTTACCAACCATTGGAATAACAAAAATCTCGACTACAGACTATCTTCCATAATGGCAAGGCTACAATCCATTGGAGTAACAGAAATCTCAACGACAGACTACCTTCCATAATGACAAGGTTACCATCCATTTGAGTAACAAATATCTCGAAAAAATACTACCTTCCATAATTACAAGGCTACCATCCATTCGGGTAACAAAAATATCGACAACAGACTACCTTCCATAATGACAAGGCTACCATCCATCGGAGTAACAAAAATCTCAACAAAAAACTACCTTCCATAATGACAAGGCTATCATCCATTGGAATAACAAAAATATCGACAATAGACTACCTTCCATAATGACAAGGCTGCCATCCATTGGAGTAATAAAAATCTCAATAAAAAACAACCTTCCATAATGATAAGGCTACCATCCATAGGAATAACAAACATCTCGACAATAGACTACCTTCCATAATGACAAGGCTACCATGCATTGGAGTAACAACAATCTCGACAAAAGACTACCTTCCATACTGACAAGGTTACCAACCATTGGAATAACAAAAATCTCGACTATAGACTATCTTCCATAATGACAAGGCTACCATCCATTAGAGTAACAAAAATCTAAACAACAGACTACCTTCCATAATGACAAGGCTATAATCTATTGGAGTAACAAAAATCTCGACAGTAAGCTATCTTCCATAATGACAAGGCTACCATTCATTGGAGTAACAAAAATATGAACAATAGACTACCTTGCACAATGACAAGGCTATCATCCATTGGAGTAACAAAGATATCGACAATAGACTTCCTTCAATAATGACAAGGCTAACATCCATTGGAGTAACAAAAATCTCAACAAAAGACTACCTTCCATATTGACAAGGTTACCATCCATTGGAATAACGAAAATCTCGACTACAGACTATCTTCCATAATGATAAGGCTACAATCCATTGGAGTAACAGAAATCTCAACGACATACTACCTTCCATAATGACAAGGTTACCATCCATTGGAGTAACAAATATCTCGAAAAAATACTACCTTCCATAATTACAAGGCTACCATCCATTCGGGTAACAAAAATATCGACAACAGACTACCTTCCATAATGACAAGGCTACCATCCATCGGAGTAACAAAAATCTCAACAAAAAACTACCTTCCATAATGACAAGGCTATCATCCATTGGAATAACAAAAATATCGACAATAGACTACCTTCCATAATGACAAGGCTACCATCCATTGGAGTAATAAAAATCTCAATAAAAAACAACCTTCCATAATGATAAGGCTACCATCCATAGGAATAACAAACATCTCGACAATAGACTACCTTCCATAATGACAAGGCTACCATGCATTGGAGTAACAAAAATCTCGACAAAAGACTACCTTCCATACTGACAAGGTTACCAACCATTGGAATAACAAAAATCTCGACTATAGACTATCTTCCATAATGACAAGGCTACCATCCATTAGAGTAACAAAAATCTAAACAATAGACTACCTTCCATAATGACAAGGCTATAATCTATTGGAGTAACAAAAATCTCGACAGTAAGCTATCTTCCATAATGACAAGGCTACCATTCATTGGAGTAACAAAAATATGAACAATAGACTACCTTGCACAATGACAAGGCTATCATCCATTGGAGTAACAAAGATATCGACAATAGACTTCCTTCAATAATGACAAGGCTAACATCCATTGGAGTAACAAAAATCTCAACAAAAGACTACCTTCCATATTGACAAGGTTACCATCCATTGGAATAACGAAAATCTCGACTACAGACTATCTTCCATAATGATAAGGCTACAATCCATTGGAGTAACAGAAATCTCAACGACATACTACCTTCCATAATGACAAGGTTACCATCCATTGGAGTAACAAATATCTCGAAAAAATAATACCTTCCATAATTACAAGGCTACCATCCATTCGGGTAACAAAAATATCGACAACAGACTACCTTCCATAATGACAAGGCTACCATCCATTGGAGTAACAAAAATCTCAACAAAAAACTACCTTCCATAATGACAAGGCTATCATCCATTGGAATAACAAAAATCTCGACAATAGACTACCTTCCATAATGACAAGGCTACCATCCATTGGAGTAATAAAAATCTCAATAAAAAACAACCTTCCATAATGATAAGGCTACCATCCATAGGAATAACAAACATCTCGACAATAGACTACCTTCCATAATGACAAGGCTACCATGCATTGGAGTAACAAAAATCTCGACAAAAGACTACCTTCCATACTGACAAGGTTACCAACCATTGGAATAACAAAAATCTCGACTACAGACTATCTTCCATAATGACAAGGCTACAATCCATTGGAGAAACAGAAATCTCAACGACAGACTACCTTCCATAATGACAAGGTTACCATCCATTGGAGTAACAAATATCTCGAAAAAATACTACCTTCCATAATTACATGGCTACCATCCATTCGGGTAACAAAAATATCGACAACAGACTACCTTCCATAATGACAAGGCTACCATCCATCGGAGTAACAAAAATCTCAACAAAAAACTACCTTCCATAATGACAAGGCTATCATCCATTGGAATAACAAAAATCTCGACAATAGACTACCTTCCATAATGACAAGGCTACCATCCATTGGAGTAATAAAAATCTCAATAAAAAACAACCTTTCATAATGATAAGGCTACCATCCATAGGAATAACAAACATCTCGACAATAGACTACCTTACATAATGACAAGGCTACCATGCATTGGAGTAAGAAAAATCTCGACAAAAGACTACCTTCCATACTGACAAGGTTACCGACCATTGGAATAACAAAAATCTCGACTACAGACTATCTTCCATAATGAAAAGGCTACCATCCATTAGAGTAACAAAAATCTGAACAACAGACTACCTTCCATAATGACAAGGCTATAATCTATTGGAGTAACAAAAATCTCGACAGTAAGCTATCTTCCATAATGACAAGGCTACCATTCATTGGAGTAACAAAAATATGAACAATAGACTACCTTGCACAATGACAAGGCTATCATCCATTGGAGTAACAAAGATATTGACAATAGACTTCCTTCAATAATGACAAGGCTAACATCCATTGGAGTAACAAAAATCTCTATAAAAGACTACCTTCCATATTGACAAGGTTACCATCCATTGGAATAACAAAAATCTCGACTACAGACTATCTTCCATAATGATAAGGCTACAATCCATTGGAGTAACAAAAATCTCAACGACAGACTACCTTCCATAATGACAAGGTTACCATCCATTGGAGTAACAAATATCTCGAAAAAATACTACCTTCCATAATTACAAGGCTACCATCCATTCGGGTAACAAAAATATCGACAAGAGACTACCTTCGATAATGACAAGGCTACCATCAATTGGAGTAACAAAAATCTCAACATAAAACTACCTTCCATAATGACAAGGCTATCATCCATTGGAATAACAAAAATCTCGACAATAGACTACCTTCCATAATGACAAGGCTACCATCCATTGGAGTAATAAAAATCTCAATAAAAAACAACCTTCCATAATGATAAGGCTACCATCCATAAGAATAACAAACATCTCGACAATAGACTACCTTCCATAATGACAAGGCTACCATGCATTTGAGTAACAAAAATCTCGACAAAAGACTACCTTCCATACTGACAAGGTTACCAACCATTGGAATAACAAAAATCTCGACTACAGACTATCTTCCATAATGGCAAGGCTAGAATCCATTGGAGTAACAGAAATCTCAACGACAGACTACCTTCCATAATGACAAGGTTACCATCCATTGGAGTAACAAATATCTCGAAAAAATACTACCTTCCATAATTACAAGGCTACCATCCATTCGGGTAACAAAAATATCGACAACAGACTACCTTCCATAATGACAAGGCTACCATCCATCGGAGTAACAAAAATCTCAACAAAAAACTACCTTCCATAATGACAAGGCTATCATCCATTGGAATAACAAAAATATCGACAATAGACTACCTTCGATAATGACAAGGCTACCATCCATTGGAGTAATAAAAATCTCAATAAAAAACAACCTTCCATAATGATAAGGCTACCATCCATAGGAATAACAAACATCTCGACAATAGACTACCTTCCATAATGACAAGGCTACCATGCATTGGAGTAACAAAAATCTCGACAAAAGACTACCTTCCATACTGACAAGGTTACCAACCATTAGAATAACAAAAATCTCGACTACAGACTATCTTCCATAATGACAAGGCTACCATCCATTAGAGTAACAAAAATCTGAACAACAGACTACCTTCCATAATGACAAGGCTATAATCTATTGGAGTAACAAAAACTTAACGACAAACCACCTTCCATATTGACAAGGCAACCATCCATTGGAGTAACAACAATCTCGACAAAAGACTACCTTCCATACTGACAAGGTTACCATCCATTGGAATAACAAAAATCTCGACTACAGACTATATTCCATAATGACAAGGCTACAATCCATTGGAGTAACAAAAATCTCAACGACAAACTACCTTCCATAATGACAAGGTTACCATCCATTGGAGTAACAAAAATCTCGATAGTAAGCTATCTTCCATAATGAATAGGTTACCACTCATTGGAGTAACAAAAATATGAATAATAGACTACCTTGCACAATGACAAGGCTATCATCCATTGGAGTAACAAAGATATCGACAATAAACTTCCTTCAATAATGACAAGGCCAACATCCATTGGAGTAACAAAAATCTCGACAAAAGACTACCTTCCATACTGACAAGGTTACCATCCATTCGAATAACAAAAATCTCGACTATAGACTATCTTCCATAATGACAAGGCTACCATCCATTGGAGTAACAAAAATATGAACAACAGACTACCTTACATAATGACAAGGCTACAATCCATTGGAGTAACATAAATCTCAACGACAGACTACCTTCCATAATGACAAGGTTACCATCCATTGGAGTAACAAATATCTCGAAAAAATACTACCTTCCATAATTACAAGGCTACCATCCATTCGGGTAACAAAAATACCGACAACAGACTACCTTCCATAATGACAAGGCTACCATCCATCGGAGTAACAAAAATCTCAACAAAAAACTACCTTCCATAATGACAAGGCTATCATCCATTGGAATAACAAAAATATCGACAATAGACTACCTTCGATAATGACAAGGCTACCATCCATTGGAGTAATAAAAATCTCAATAAAAAACAACCTTCCATAATGATAAGGCTACCATCCATAGGAATAACAAACATCTCGACAATAGACTACCTTCCATAATGACAAGGCTACCATGCATTGGAGTAACAAAAATCTCGACAAAAGACTACCTTCCATACTGACAAGGTTACCAACCATTGGAATAACAAAAATCTCGACTACAGACTATCTTCCATAATGACAAGGCTACCATCCATTAGAGTAACAAAAATCTGAACAACAGACTACCTTCCATAATGACAAGGCTATAATCTATTGGAGTAACAAAAACTTAACGACAAACCACCTTCCATATTGACAAGGCAACCATCCATTGGAGTAACAACAATCTCGACAAAAGACTACCTTCCATACTGACAAGGTTACCATCCATTGGAATAACAAAAATCTCGACTACAGACTATATTCCATAATGACAAGGCTACAATCCATTGGAGTAACAAAAATCTCAACGACAAACTACCTTCCATAATGACAAGGTTACCATCCATTGGAGTAACAAAAATCTCGATAGTAAGCTATCTTCCATAATGAATAGGTTACCATTCATTGGAGTAACAAAAATATGAATAATAGACTACCTTGCACAATGACAAGGCTATCATCCATTGGAGTAACAAAGATATCGACAATAAACTTCCTTCAATAATGACAAGGCCAACATCCATTGGAGTAACAAAAATCTCGACAAAAGACTACCTTCCATACTGACAAGGTTACCATCCATTCGAATAACAAAAATCTCGACTATAGACTATCTTCCATAATGACAAGGCTACCATCCATTGGAGTAACAAAAATATGAACAACAGACTACCTTACATAATGACAAGGCTACAATCCATTGGAGTAACATAAATCTCAACGACAGACTACCTTCCATAATGACAAGGTTACCATCCATTGGAGTAACAAATATCTCGAAAAAATACTACCTTCCATAATTACAAGGCTACCATCCATTCGGGTAACAAAAATACCGACAACAGACTACCTTCCATAATGACAAGGCTACCATCCATCGGAGTAACAAAAATCTCAACAAAAAACTACCTTCCATAATGACAAGGCTATCATCCATTGGAATAACAAAAATATCGACAATAGACTACCTTCGATAATGACAAGGCTACCATCCATTGGAGTAATAAAAATCTCAATAAAAAACAACCTTCCATAATGATAAGGCTACCATCCATAGGAATAACAAACATCTCGACAATAGACTACCTTCCATAATGACAAGGCTACCATGCATTGGAGTAACAAAAATCTCGACAAAAGACTACCTTCCATACTGACAAGGTTACCAACCATTGGAATAACAAAAATCTCGACTACAGACTATCTTCCATAATGACAAGGCTACCATCCATTAGAGTAACAAAAATCTGAACAACAGACTACCTTCCATAATGACAAGGCTATAGTCTATTGGAGTAACAAAAACTTAACGACAAACCACCTTCCATATTGACAAGGCAACCATCCATTGGAGTAACAACAATCTCGACAAAAGACTACCTTCCATACTGACAAGGTTACCATCCATTGGAATAACAAAAATCTCGACTACAGACTATATTCCATAATGACAAGGCTACAATCCATTGGAGTAACAAAAATCTCAACGACAAACTACCTTCCATAATGACAAGGTTACCATCCATTGGAGTAACAAAAATCTCGATAGTAAGCTATCTTCCATAATGAATAGGTTACCATTCATTGGAGTAACAAAAATATGAATAATAGACTACCTTGCACAATGACAAGGCTATCATCCATTGGAGTAACAAAGATATCGACAATAAACTTCCTTCAATAATGACAAGGCCAACATCCATTGGAGTAACAAAAATCTCGACAAAAGACTACCTTCCATACTGACAAGGTTACCATCCATTCGAATAACAAAAATCTCGACTATAGACTATCTTCCATAATGACAAGGCTACCATCCATTGGAGTAACAAAAATATGAACAACAGACTACCTTACATAATGACAAGGCTACAATCCATTGGAGTAACATAAATCTCAACGACAGACTACCTTCCATAATGACAAGG
The DNA here is from genome assembly GCA_948472305.1 of Vicia faba. Classification (NCBI taxonomy): domain Eukaryota; kingdom Viridiplantae; phylum Streptophyta; class Magnoliopsida; order Fabales; family Fabaceae; genus Vicia; species Vicia faba. The sequence goes on from OX451739.1 coordinate 659,158,566, forward strand.
TTACCATCCATTGGAGTAACAAATATCTCGAAAAAATACTACCTTCCATAATTACAAGGCCACCATCCATTCGGGTAACAAAAATCTCGACAACAGACTACCCTCCATAATGACAAGGCTACCATCCATTGGAGTAACAAAAATCTCGACAAAAAACTACCTTCCATAATGACAAGGCTACCATCCATTGGAATAACAAAAATCTCGACAATAGACTATCTTCCATAATGACAAGGCTACCATCCATTTGAGTAACAAAAATATGAACAACAGACTACCTTGCACAATGACACTACTATCATCCATTGGAGTAACAAAGATATAGACAATAGACTACCTTCAATTATGACAAGGCTACCATCCATTGGAGTAATAAAAATCTCGACAAAAGACTACCTTCCATACTAACAAGGTTACCATCCTTTGGAATAACAAAAATCTCGACTACAGACTATCTTCCATAATGACAAGGCTATCATCCATTGGAGTAACAAAAATATGAACAATAGACTACCTTCCATAATGACAAGGCCATCATCCATTGGAATAACAAAAATCTCGACAGTAAGCAATCTTCCATAATACAAGGCTAACATTCATTGGAGTATCAAAAATATGAACAATAGACTACCTTGCACAATGACAAGGCTATCATCCATTGGAGTAACAAAGATATCGACAATAGACTTCCTTCAATAATGACAAGTCTAACATCCATTGGAGTAACAAAAATCTCGACAAAACAATACCTTCCATACTGACAAGGTTACCATCCATTTGAATAACAAAAATCTCGACTACAAACTATCTTCCATAATGACAAGGCTACAATCCATTGGAGTAACAGAAATCTCAACGAAAGACTACCTTCCATAATGACAAGGTTACCATCAATTGGAGTAATAAAAATCTCAACAATAGACTAACTTCCATAATGACAAGGCTACCATCCATTGGAGTAATAAAAATCTCAATAAAAAACAACCTTCCATAATGATAAGGCTACCATCCATAGGAATAGCAAACATCTCGACAATAGACTACCTTCCATAATGACAAGGCTACCATGCATTGGAGTAACAATAATCTCTACAAAAGACTACCTTCCATACTGACAAGGTTACCAACCATTGGAATAACAAAAATCTCGACTACAGACTATTTTCCATAATGACAAGGCTACCATCCATTGGAGTAACAAAAATCTGAACAACAGACTACCTTCCATAATGACAAGGCTATAATCTATTGGAGTAACAAAAATCTTAACGTAAGACCACCTTCCATATTAACAAGGCAACCATCCATTGGAGTAACAAAAATCTCGACAAAAGACTACCTTCCATACTCACAAGGTTACCATCCATTGGAATAACATCTCGACTACAGACTATCTTCCATAATGACAAGGCTACAATCCATTGGAGTAACAGAAATCTCAACGACAAACTACCTTCCATAATGACAAGGTTACCATTCATTAGAGTAACAAAAATCTCGACAGTAAGCTATCTTCCATAATGACAAGGCTACCATTCATTGAAGTAACAAAAATATGAACAATAGACTACCTTGCACAATGACAAGGCTATCATCCATTGGAGTAACAAAGATATCGACAATAGACTTCCTTCAATAATGACAAGGCTAACATCCATTGGAGTAACAAAAATCTCAACAAAATACTACCTTCCATATTGACAAGGCTACCATCCATTGAAGTAATAAAGATATCGAAAACCGACTACCTTCAATAATGACAAGGCTACCATCCATTGGAGTAACAAAAATCTCGACAAAAGACTACCTTCCATAATGACAAGGTTACCATCCATTGGAATAATAAAAATCTCGACAATAGACTACCTTCCATAATGACAAGACTACCATCCATTGGAGTAACAAAAATCTCGATAAAAAACTAACTTCCATAATGAAAAGGCTACGATCCATTGGATTAACAAAAATCTCGATAAAAAACTAAATTCCATAATGAAAAGGCTATGATGCATTGGAATAACAAAAATCTCGACAATAGACTACCTTACATAATGACAAGGCTACCATCCATTGGAGTAACAAAAATCTGAAAAACATTCTACCTTGCATAATAAGAAGGCTATCATCCATTGGAGTAACAAAGATGTCGATAATAGACTACCTTAAATAATGACAAGGCTACCATATATTGGAGAAACAAAAATCTCGACAACAGACAACCTTCTATAATGAAAAGGCTACATCCATTGGGGTAACAAAAATCTCGACAATAGAATACCTTCCATAATGACAAGGCTACCATCCATTGTAGTAACAAAAATCTCGACAAAAAACTACCTTCCATAATGACAAGGCTACCATCCATTGGAATAACAAAAATCTGGACAATAGGCTACCTTCCATAATGACAAGGTTACCATCCATTGGAATAACAAAAATCTCGACTACAGACTATCTTCCATAATGACAAGGCTACCATCCATTGGAGTAACAAAAATCTGAACAACAGACTACCTTACATAATGACAAGGCTACAATCCATTGGAGTAACACAAATCTCAACGACAGACTACCTTCCATAATGACAAGGATACCATCCATTGGAGTAACAAAGATATCAACAACAGACTACCTTCAATAATGACAAGGCTACCATCCATTGGAGTAAAAAAAATCTTGACAAAAGACTACCTTCCATAATGACAAGGCTACCATCCATTGGAGTAACAAAATTCTCGATAAAAAATTAACTTCCATAATGAAAAGGCTACGATCCTTTAGAATAACAAAAATCTCGACAATAGACTACCTTCCATAATGACAAGGCTACCATCCATTGGAGTAACAAAAATCTGAAAAACATTCTACCTTGCATAATAACAAGGCTATCATCCATTGGAGTAACAAAGATGTCGACAATAGACTACCTTAAATAATGACAAGGCTACCATCCGTTGGATTAACAAAAATCTTTACAGCAGACAACCTTCCATAATTATAACACTACCATCCATTGGGGTAACAAAAATCTCGACAACAGACTACCTTCTATAATGAAAAGGCTACATCCATTGGGGTAACAAAAATCTCGACAATAGACTACCTTCCATAATGACAAGGCTACCATACATTGTAGTAACAAAAATCTCGACAAAAAACTACCTTCCATAATGACAAGGCTACCATCCATTGGAATAACAAAAATGTCACCAATAGACTACCTTCCATAATAACAAGGCTGCCATCCATTGTAGTAACAAAAATCTCGATAAAAAGCTACCTTCCATAATGACAAGGCTACCATCCATTGGAATAAAAAATATCTCGACAGTAGACTATCTTCCATAATGACAAGGCTATCAACCATTGGAGTAACAAAGATATCAACAATAAACTACCTTCAATAATTACAAGGCTACCATCCATTGGAGTAACAAAAATCTAGGCAAAACACTACCTTCGATACTGACAAGGTTACCATCCATTGGAGTAACAAAAATCTGAAAAACATTCTACCTTGCATAATAACAAGGCTATCATCCATTGGAGTAACAAAGATGTCGATAATAGACTGCCTTAAATAATGACAAGGATACCATCCATTGGAGTAACAAAAATCTCGACAACATAGAACCTTCCATAATTACAACACTGCCATCCATTGGGGTAACAAAAATCTCGACAACAGACTACCTTCTATAATGAAAAGGCTACATCCATTGGGGTAACAAAAATCTCGACAATAGACTACCTTCCATAATGACAAGGCTACCATCCATTGTAGTAACAAAAATCTCGACAAAAAACTACTTTCCATAACAACAAGGCTACCATCCATTGGAATAAAAAAAATCTCGACAATAGACTACCTTCCATAATGACAATGCTGCCATCCATTGGAGTAACAAAAATCTCGATAAAAAACTACCTTCCATAATGATAAGGCTACCATCCATTGGAATAAAAAAAATCTCGACAGTAGACTATCTTCCATAATGACAAGGCTACCATCCATTGGAGTAACAAAAATATGAACAACAGACTACCTTGCATATGACAAGGCTATCATCCATTGGAGTAACAAAGATATCGACAATAGAATACCTTCAATAATGACAAGGCTACCATCCATTGGAGTAACAAAAATCTCGACAAAAGACTACCTTCCATACTGACAAGGTTACCATCCACTGGAATAACAAAAATCTCGACTATAGACTATCTTCCATAATGACAAGGCTACCATCCATTGGAGTAACAAAAATCTGAACAACAGACTACCTTACATAATGACCAGGATACAATCAATTGGAGTAACAGAAATCTCAATGACATACTACCTTCCATAATGACAAGGTTATTATCCATTGGAGTAAAAAAAATCTCGACTAAAAGACTACCTTCCATAATTACAAGGATACCATCCATTGGGGTAACAAAAATCTCGACAACAAACTACCTTCCATAATGACAAGGCTACCATCCATTGGAGTAACAGAAATATCAACAAAAAACTACCTTCCATAATGACAAGGCTACCATCCATTGGAATATCAAAAATCTCGACAAAAGACTATCTTCCATAATGACAAGGCTACCATCCATTGGAGTAACAAAAATCTAAACAACAGACTACCTTACAAAATGACAAGGCTACAATCCATTGGAGTAACAAAAATCTTAACGACAGACTACCTTCCATAATGACAAGGTTACCATCCATTGGAGTAACAAAAATCTCGACAAAAGACTACCTTCCATAATTACAAGGCTACCGTCCATTGGGCTAACAAAAATCTCAACAAAATACTACCTTCCATATTGACAAGGCTACCATCCATTGGAGTAACAAAGATATCGACAACAGACTACCTTCAATAATGACAAGGCTACCATCCATTGGAGTAACAAAATTCTTGACAAAAGACTACCTTCCATAATGACAACGTTACCATCCATTGGAATAACAAAAATCTCGACAATAGACTACCTTCCATAATGACAAGGCTACCATTCATTGGAGTAACAAAAATCTCGATAAAAAACTAACTTCCATAATGAAAAGGCTACGATCCATTGGAATAACAAAAATCTTGATAAAAAACTAAATTCCATAAGGAAAAGGCTATGATACATTGGAATAACAAAAATCTCGACAATAGACTACCTTCCATAATTACAAGGCTACCATCCATTGGAGTAACAAAAATCTGAAAAACATTCTACCTTGCATAATAACAAGGCTATCATCCATTGGAGTAACAAAGATGTCGATAATAGACTACCTTAAATAATGACAAGGCCGCCATCAATTGGAGTAACAAAAATCTCGAAAATAGACAACCTTCCATAATTACAACACTGCTATCCATTGGGGTAACAAAAATCTCGACAACAGATTACCTTCTATAATGAAAAGGCTACATCCATTGGGGTAACAAAAATCTCGACAATAGACTACCTTCCATAAAGACAAGGCTACCATCCATTGTAGTAACAAAAACCTTTACAAAAAACTACATTCCATAACGACAAGGCTACCATCCATTGGAATAACAAAAATCTTGATAAAAAACTAAATTCCATAAGGAAAAGGCTATGATACATTGGAATAACAAAAATCTCGACAATAGACTACCTTCCATAATTACAAGGCTACCATCCATTGGAGTAACAAAAATCTGAAAAACATTCTACCTTGCATAATAACAAGGCTATCATCCATTGGAGTAACAAAGATGTCGATAATAGACTACCTTAAATAATGACAAGGCCACCATCATATGGAGTAACAAAAATCTCGAAAATAGACAACCTTCCATAATTACAACACTGCCATCCATTGGGGTAACAAAAACCTCGACAACAGATTACCTTCTATAATGAAAAGGCTACATCCATTGGGGTAACAAAAATCTCGACAATAGACTACCTTCCATAAAGACAAGGCTACCATCCATTGGAATAACAAAGATCTTAAAAACACACTACCTTGCATGATGACAAGGCTATCATACATTGGAGTAACAAAGATATCGACAATAGACTACCTTAAATAATGACAAGGCTACCATACGTTGAAGTAACAAAAATCTCGACAAAAGACTACCTTCCATACTGATAAGGTTACCATCCATTGGAATAACAAAAATCTCGACTACAGACTATCTTCCATAATGTCAAGGCTAACATCCATTTGAGTAACAAAAATCTGAACAATAGACTACCTTACATAATGACAAGGCTACAATCCATTGGAGTAACAAAAATCTCAACGATAGACTACCTTCCATAATGACAAGGCTATCATCCATTGAAGTAACAAAGATATCGATAACAGACTACCTTCAATAATGACAAGGCTACCATCAATTGGAGTAACAAAAATCTCGACAAAATACTACCTTCCATATCGACAAGGCTACCATCCATTGGACTAACAAAGATATCGACAACAGACTACCTTCAATAATGACAAGGCTACCATCCATTGGAGTAACAAAAATCTCGACAAAAGACAACCTTCCATAATGACAAGGTTACCATACATTGGAATAACAAAAATCTCGTCAATAGACTACCTTCCATAATGACAAGGCTACCATCCATTGGAGTAACAAAAATCTTGATAAAAAACTAACTTCCATAATGATAAGGCAACCATCTATTGGAATAACAAGAATCTCGACAATAGACTACCTTCCATAATGACAACGCTACCATCCATTGGAGTAACAAAAATCTGAACAACAGACTACCTTGCATAATGACAAGGCTATCATCCATTGGAGTAACAAAGATATCGATAACAGACTACCTTTCATAATGACAAGGCTACCATCCATTGGAGTAACAAAAATCTAAATGACAGACAACCTTCCATAATGACAAGGTTACCATCCATTGGAGTAAATTAAATCTCGACAATAGACTACCTTCCATAATGACAAGGCTATCATCCTTTGGAGTAACAAAGATATCGATAACAGACTACCTTCCATAATGACAAGGCTATCATCCATTTGTGTAACAAAGATATCGATAATAGACTACCTTAAATAATGACAAGGCTACCATCCATTGGAGTAATAAAAATCACGATAAAAGACTACCTTCGATACTGACAAGGTTATCATCCATTCGAATAACAAAAATCTCGACAACATACTATCTTCGATAATGATAAGGCTACCATCCATTGGAGTAACAAAAATCTGAACAACAGACTACCTTAAATAATGACAAGGCTACCATCCATTGGAGTTAAAAAAATATCAACGACAAACTACCTTCCATAATGACAAGGCTACCATCCATTGGAGTAACATAAATCTCGATAACAGACTACCTTCCATAATTACAAGGCTACCATCCATTGGGGTAACAAAAATCTCGAGAACATACTACCTTCCATAATGACAAGGCTACCATCCATTAGAGTAAAAAAAATCTAGACCACACACTACCTTCCAAAATGACAAGGCTAGCATCCATTGGAGTAAAACAAATATGAACAACAGACTACCTTGCATAATGACAAGGCTATCATCCATTGGAGTAACAAAGATATCGACAACAGACTACCTTTCATAATGACAAGGCTACCATCCATTGGAGTAACAAAAATTTAAATGACAGACAACCTTCCATAATGACAAGGTTACAATCCATTGGAGTAAAAAAAATCTCGACAATAGACTACCTTCCATAATGACAAGGCTATCATGCATTGGAGTAACAAAGATATCGATAACAGACTACCTTCAATAATGACAAGGCTATCATCCATTGGAGTAACTAAAATCTCGACAAATTACTACCTTCCATAATGACAAGGCTACCATCCATTGGAGTAACAAAAATCTCGATAAAAAACTAACTTCCATAATGATAAGGCAACCATCCATTGGAATAAGAAGAATCTCGACAATAGACTACCTTCCATAATGACAAGGCTACCATCCATTAGAGTAAAAAAAATCTTAACAACTCACTACCTTCCATAATGATAAGGCTACCATCCATTAGAGTAAAAAAAATCTCGATAAAAAACTAACTTCCATAATGAATAGGCTACCATCCAATGGAATAACAAAAATCTCGACAATAGACTATCTTCCATAATGAGAATGCTACCATCTACTGGAGTCACAAAAATATGAACAACAGACTACCTTGCATAAGGACAAGGCTATCATCCATTTGAGTAACAAACATATTGACAATAGACTACCTTAAATAATGACAAGGCTACCATCCATTGGAGTTACAAAAATCTCGACAAAAGACTACCTTCCATACTGAAAAGGTTACCATCCATTGGAATAAGAAAAATCTCGACAACAGACTATCTTCCATAATGACAAGGCTACCATCCATTGGAGTAACAAAAATATGAACAATAGACCACCTTACATAATGACAGGGCTACAATCCATTGGAGTAACAAAAATCTCAACGACAAAGAACCTTCCATAATGACAAGGCTACCATCCATTATAGTAACAATAATCTCGACAACAGACGACCTTCCATAATTACAAGGCTACCATCCATTGAGGTAACAAAAATCTCAACAACAGACTACCTTCCATAATGACAAGCCTACCATCCATTGGAGTAAAAAAAATATGAACAACAGAGTACCTTGCATAATGACAAGGCTATCATCCATTGGAGTAACAAAGATATCAACAATAGACTACCTTCAATAATGACAAGGCTAACATCCATTAGAGTAAAAAAAATCTCGACAAAAGACTACCTTCCATACTGATAAGGTTATCATCCATTCGAATAACAAATATCTCGACAACAGACTATCTTCGATAATGACAAGGCTACAATCCATTGGAGTAACAAAAATCTGAACAACAGACTACCTTACATAATTACAAGGCTACCATCCATTGGGGTAACAAAAATCTCGAAAACATACTACATTCCATAATGACAATGCTACCATCCATTTGAGTCAAAAAAATCTCGACAACACACTACCTTCCATAATGACAAGGCTACCATCCATTAGAGTAACAAAAATCTCGATAAAAAACTAACTTCCATAATAAATAGGCTACCATCCATTGGAATAACAAAAATCTCGACAATAGACTACCTTCCATAATTACAAGGCTACCATCCATTGGAGTAACAAAAATCTGAACAACAGACTAACTTGCATAATGACAAGGCTATCATCCATTGGAATAACAAAAATCTCGACAATAGACTACCTTCCATAATAACAACGGTACCATCTATTGGAGTAACAAAAATCTGAACACACTACCTTATATAATGACAAGGATATCATCCATTGGAGTAACAAAGATATCGACAATAGACTACCTTAAATAATGACAAGGCTACCATCCATTGGAGTAACAAAAATCTCGACAGAAGACTACCTTCCACACTGACAAGGTTACCATCCATTAGAATAACAAAAATCTCGACAACAGACTATCTTCCATAATGACAAGGCTACCATCCATTAGAGTAACAAAAGTATGAACAATAGACCACCTTACATAATGACAGGGCTATCATCCATTGGAGTAACAAAGATATCGACAATAGACTACCTTCAATAATGACAAGGCTACCATCCATTAGAGTACCAAAAATCTCGACAAAAGACTACCTTCCATATTGATAAGGTTATCATCCATTCGAATAACAAAAATCTCGACAACAGACTATCTTCGATAATGACAAGGCTACCATCCATTGGAGTAACAAAAATCTGAACAACATACTACCTTTCATAATTACAAGGCTACCATCCATTGGGGTAACAAAAATCTCGAGAACATACTACCTTCCATAATGACAACGCTACCATCCATTAGAGTCAAAAAAATCTCGACAACACACTACCTTCCATAATGACAAGGCTACCATCCATTAGAGTAACAAAAATCTCGATAAAAAACTAACTTCCATAATGAATAGGCTACCATCCATTGGAATAACAAAAATCTCGACAATAGACTACCTTCCATAATGACAACGGTACGATCTATTGGAGTAACAAAAATCTGAACAACACACTACCTTGCATAATGACAAGGCTATCATCCATTGGAGTAACAAAGATATCGACAATAGACTACCTTAAATAATGACAAGGCTACCATCCATTGGAGTAACAAAAATCTCGACAAAAGACTACCTTCCATACTGACAAGGTTACCATCCAAAGGAATAACAAAAATCTCGACAATAGACTACCTTCCATAATGACAACGGTACCATCTATTGGAGTAACAAAAATCTGAACAACACACTACCTTGCATAATGACAAGGCTATCATCCATTGGAGTAACAAAGATATCGACAATAGACTACCTTAAATAATGATAAGGTTACCATCCATTGGAATAACAAAAATCTCGACTACAGACTATCTTCCATAATGACAAGGCTACCAACCATTGGAGTAACAAAAATTTGAACAACAGACTACCTTACATAATTACAAGGCTACCATCCATTGCGGTTACAAAAATCTCGAGAACATACTACCTTCCATAATGACAACGCTACCATCCATTAGAGTAACAAAAATCTCGATAAAAAACTAACTTCCATAATAAATAGGCTACCATCCATTGGAATAACAAAAATCTCGACAATAGACTACCTTCCATAATTACAAGGCTACCATCCATTGGAGTAACAAAAATCTGAACAACAGACTAACTTGCATAATGACAAGGCTATCATCCATTGGAGTAACAAAGATATCGAGAATAGACTACCTTAAATAATGACAAGGCTACCATCCATTGGAGTAACAAAAATCTCGATAAAAAACTAACTTCCATAATGATAGGGCTACCATCCAATGCAATAACAAAAATCTCGACAATAGACTACCTTCCATAATGACAACGGTACCATCTATTGGAGTAACAAAAATCTGAACAACACACTACCTTGCATAATGACAACGATATCATCCATTGGAGTAACAAAGATATCGACAATAGACTACCTTAAATAATGACAAGGCTACCATCCATTGGAGTAAAAAAAATCTCGACAAAAGACTACCTTCCATACTGAAAAGGTTACCATCCATTGGAATAACAAAAATCTCGACAACAGACTATCTTCCATAATGACAAGGCTACAATCCATTAGAGTAACAAAAATATGAACAATAGACCACAATACATAATGATAGGGCTACAACCCATTGCGGTAACAAAAATCTCGAGAACATACTACCTTCCATAATGACAAAGCTGCCATCCATTTGAGTTAAAAAAATCTCGACAACTCACTACCTTCCATAATGACAAGGCTACCATCCATTAGAGTAACAAAAATCTCGATCAAAAACTAACTTCCGTAATGAATAGGCTACCATCCATTGGGGTAACAAAAATCTCGACAATAGACTACCTTCCATAATGACAAGGCTACCATCCATTGGAATAATAAAAATTTCGACAATAGACTACCTTCCATAATAACACGGCTGCCATCCATTATAGTAACAAAAATCTCGATAAAAAGCTACGTTCCATAATGATAAGGCTACCATCCATTGGAATAAAAAAAATCTCGACAGTAGACTATCTTCCATAATGACAAGGCTATCAACCATTGGAGTAACAAAGATATCGACAATAAACTACCTTCAATAATTACAAGGCTACCATCCATTGGAGTAACAAAAATCTCGACAAAACACTACCTTCCATACTGACAAGGTTACCATCCATCGGAATAACAAAAATCTCGACTATAGACTATCTTCCATAATGACAAGGCTACCATCCATTGGAGTAACAAAAATCTGAACAACAGACTACCTTACATAATGACAAGGCTATAATCCATTGGAGTAACAAAAATCTCAACGATAGACTAACTTCCATAATGACAAGGTTACCATCCATTGAAGTAACAAAAATCTCGATAGAAGACTACCTTCCATAATTACAAGGATATCGTCCATTGGGCTAACAAAAATCTCAACAAAATACTACCTTCCATATTGACAAGCCTACCATCCATTGGAGTTACAAAGATATCGAAAACAGACTACCTTCAATAATGACAAGGCTACCATCCATTGGAGTAACAAAAATGTCGACAAAAGACTACCTTACATAATGACAAGGTTACCATCCATTGGAATAACAAAAATCTCGACAATATACTACCTTCCATAATGACAAGGCTAGCATCCATTGGAGTAACAAAAATCTCGATAAAAAACTAACTTCCATAATGAAAAGGCTATGATCCATTAGAATAACAAAAATCTCGATAAAAAACTAAATTCCATAATGAAAAGGCTATGATACATTGGAATAACAAAAATCTTCACAATAGACTACCTTCCATAATTACAAGGCTACCATCCATTGCAGTAACAAAAATCTGAAAAACATTCTACCTTGCATAATAACAAGGCTATCATCCATTGGAGTAACAAAGATGTCGATAATAGACTGCCTTAAATAATGACAAGGATACCATCCATTGGAGTAACAAAAATCTCGACAACATAGAACCTTCCATAATTAAAACACTGCCATCCATTGGGGTAACAAAAATCTCGACAATAGACTACCTTTTATAATGAAAAGGCTACATCCATTGGGGTAACAAAAATCTCGACATTAGACTACCTTCCATAATGACAAGGCTACCATCCATTGGAGTAACAAAAATCTCGATAAAAAACTACCTTCCATAATGATAAGGCTACCATCCATTGGAATAAAAAAAATCTCGACAGTAGACTATCTTCCATAATGACAAGGATACCATCCATTGGAGTAAGAAAAATATGAATAACAGACTACCTTGCATATGACAAGGCTATCATCCATTGGAGTAACAAAGATATCGACAATAGAATACCTTCAATAATGACAAGGCTACCATCCATTGGAGTAACAAAAATCTCGACAAAAGACTACCTTCCATACTGACAAGGTTACCATCCACTAGAATAACAAAAATCTCGACTATAGACTATCTTCCATAATGACAAGGCTACCATCCATTGGAGTAACAAAAATATGAACAACAGACTACCTTACATAATGACCAGGATACAATTAATTGGAGTAACAAAAATCTCAATGACAGACTACCTTCCATAATGACAAGGTTATTATCCATTGGAGTAACAAAAATCTCGACTAAAAGACTACCTTCCATAATTACAAGGATACCATCCATTGGGGTAACAAAAATCTCGACAACAAACTACCTTCCATAATGACAAGGCTACCATCCATGGGAGTAACAGAAATCTCAACAAAAAACTACCTTCCATAATGACAAGGCTACCATCCATTGGAATAACAAAAATCTCGACAAAAGACTATCTTCCATAATGACAAGGCTACCATCCATTGGAGTAACAAAAATCTGAACAACAGACTACCTTACAAAATGACAAGGCTACAATCCATTGGAGTAACAAAAATCTTAACGACAGACTACCTTCCATAATGACAAGGTTACCATCCATTGGAGTAACAAAAATCTCGACAAAAGACTACCTTCCATAATTACAAGGCTACCGTCCATTGGGCTAACAAAAATCTCAACAAAATACTACCTTCCATATTGACAAGGCTACCATCCATTGGAGTAACAAAGATATCGACAACAGACCACCTTCAATAATGATAAGGCTACCATCCATTGGAGTAACAAAATTCTTGACAAAAGACTACCTTCCATAATGACAAGGTTACCATCCATTGGAATAACAAAAATCTCGACAATAGACTACCTTCCATAATGACAAGGCTACCATCAATTGGAGTAACAAAAATCTCGATAAAAAACTAACTTCCATAATGAAAAGGCTACGATCCGTTGGAATAACAAAAATCTCGAAAAAAAACTAAATTCCATAATGAAAAGGCTATGATACATTGGAATAACAAAAATCTCGACAATAGACTACCTTCCATAATTACAAGGATACCATCCATTGGAGTAACAAAAATCTGAAAAACATTCTACCTTGCATAATAACAAGGCTATCATCCATTGGAGTAACAAAGATGTCGATAATAGACTACCATAAATAATGACAAGGCTACCATCCATTGGAGTAACAAAAATCTCGACAACTGACAACCTTCCATAATTACAACACTTCCATCCATTGGTGTAACAAAAATCTCGACAACAGACTACCTTCTATAATGAAAAGGCTACATCCATTGGGGTTACAAAAATCTCGACAATAGACTACCTTCCATAAAGACAAGGCTACCATCCATTGTAGTAACAAAAATCTCGACAAAAAACTACTTTCCATAATGACAAGGCTACCATCCATTGGAATAACAAAAATCTCGACAATAGACTACCTTCCATAATGACAAGGCTGCCATCCATTGGAGTAACAAAAATATCGATAAAAAACAACCTTCCATAATGATAAGGCTACCATCCATTGGAATAAAAAAAATCTCGACAGTAGACTATCTTCCATAATAACAAGGCTACCATCCATTGGAGTAACGAAAATATGAACAACAGACTACCTTGCATATGACAAGGCTATCATCCATTGGAGTAACAAAGATATCGACAATAGAATACCTTCAATAATGACAAGGCTACCATCCATTGGAGTAACAAAAATCTCGATAAAAAACAACCTTCCATAATGATAAGGCTACCATCCATTGGAATAAAAAAAATCTCGACAGTAGACTATCTTCCATAATAACAAGGCTACCATCCATTGGAGTAACAAAAATATGAACAACATACTACCTTGCATATGACAAGGCTATCATCCATTGGAGTAACAAAGATATCGACAATAGAATACCTTCAATAATGACAAGGCTACCATCCATTGGAGTAACAAAAATATCGACAAAAGACTACCTTCCATACTGACAAGGTTACCATCCACTGGAATAACAAAAATCTCGACTATAGACTATCTTCCATAATGACAAGGCTACCATCCATTGGAGTAACAAAAATCTGAACAACAGACTACCTTACATAATGACCAGGATACAATCAATTGGAGTAAGAGAAATCTCAATCACAGACTACCTTCCATAATGACAAGGTTATTATCCATTGGAGTAACAAAAATCTCGACTAAAAGACTACCTTCCATAATTACAAGGATACCATCCATTGGGGTAACAAAAATCTCGGCAACAAACTACCTTCCATAATGACAAGGCTACCATCCATTGGAGTAACAGAAATCTCAACAAAAAACTACCTTCCATAATGACAAGGCTACCATCCATTGGAATAACAAAAATCTCGACAAAAGACTATCTTCCATAATGACAAGGCTACCATCCATTGGAGTAACAAAAATCTGAACAACAGACTACCTTACAAAATGACAAGGCTACAATCCATTGGAGTAACAAAAATCTTAACGACATACTACCTTCTATAATGACAAGGTTACCATCCATTGGAGTAACAAAAATCTCGACAAAAGACTACCTTCTATAATTACAAGGCTACCGTCCATTGGGCTAACAAAAATCTCAACAAAATACTACCTTCCATATTGACAAGGCTACCATCCATTGGAGTAACAAAGATATCGACAACATACCACCTTCAATAATGATAAGGCTACCATCCATTGGAGTAACAAAATTCTTGACAAAAGACTACCTTCCATAATGACAAGGTTACCATCCATTGGAATAACAAAAATCTCGACAATAGACTACCTTCCATAATGACAAGGCTACCATCCATTGGAGTAACAAAAATCTCGATAAAAAACTAACTTCCATAATGAAAAGGCTACGATCCGTTGGAATATAAAAAATCTCGAAAAAAAACTAAATTCCATAATGAAAAGGCTATGATACATTGGAATAACAAAAATCTCGACAACAGACAACCTTCCATAATGACAACACTGCCATCCATTGGTGTAACAAAAATCTCGACAACAGACTACCTTCTATAATGAAAAGGCTATATCCATTGGGGTAACAAAAATCTCGACAATAGACTACCTTCCATAAAGACAAGGCTACCATCCATTGTAGTAACAAAAATCTCGACAAAAAACTACTTTCCATAATGACAAGGCTACCATCCATTGGAATAACAAAAATCTCGACAATAGACTACCTTCCATAATGACAAGGCTGCCATCCATTGGAGTAACAAAAATCTCGATAAAAAACTACTTTCCATAATGATAAGGCTACCATCCATTGGAATAAAAAAAATCTCGACAGTAGACTATCTTCCATAATGACAAGGCTACCATCCATTGGAGTAACAAAAATATGAACAACAGACTACCTTGCATATGACAAGGCTATCATCCATTGGAGTAACAAAGATATCAACAATAGAATACCTTCAATAATGACAAGGCTACCATCCATTGGAGTAACAAAAATATCGACAAAAGACTACCTTCCATACTGACAAGGTTACCATCCACTGGAATAACAAAAATCTCGACTATAGACTATCTACCATAATGACAAGGCTACCATCCATTGGAGTAACAAAAATCTGAACAACAGACTACCTTACATAATGACCAGGATACAATCAATTGGAGTAAGAGAAATCTCAATGACAGACTACCTTCCATAATGACAAGGTTATTATCCATTGGAGTAACAAAAATCTCGACTAAAAGACTACCTTCCATAATTACAAGGATACCATCCATTGGGGTAACAAAAATCTCGACAACAAACTACCTTCCATAATGACAAGGCTACCATCCATTGGAGTAACAAAAATCTCAACAAAAAACTACCTTCCATAATGACAAGGCTACCATCCATTGGAATAACAAAAATCTCGACAAAAGACTATCTTCCATAATGACAAGGCTACCATCCATTGGAGTAACAAAAATCTGAACAACAGACTACCTTACAAAATGACAAGGCTACAATCCATTGGAGTAACAAAAATCTTAACGACATACTACCTTCCATAATGACAAGGTTACCATCCATTGGAGTAACAAAAATCTCGACAAAAGACTACCTTCCATAATTACAAGGCTACCGTCCATTGGGCTAATAAAAATCTCAACAAAATACTACCTTCCATATTGACAAGGCTACCATCCATTGGAGTAACAAAGACATCGACAACAGACCACCTTCAATAATGACAAGGCTACCATCCATTGGAGTAACAAAATTCTTGACAAAAGACTACCTTCCATAATGACAAGGTTACCATCCATTGGAATAACAAAAATCTCAACAATAGACTACCTTCTATAATGACAAGGCTACCATCCATTGGAGAAACAAATATCTCGATAAAAAACTAACTTCCATAATGAAAAGGCTACGATCCGTTGGAATAACAAAAATCTCGATAAAAAACTAAATTCCATAATGAAAAGGCTATGATACATTGTAATAACAAAAATCTCGACAATAGACTACCTTCCATAATTACAAGGCTACCATCCATTGGAGTAACAAAAATCTGAAAAACATTCTACCTTGCATAATAACAAGGCTATCATCCATTGGAGTAACAAAGATGTCGATAATAGACTACCTTAAATAATGACAAGGCTACCATCCATTGGAGTAACAAAAATCTCGACAACTGACAACCTTCCATAATTACAACACTGCCATCCATTGGTGTAACAAAAATCTCGACAACAGACTACCTTCTATAATGAAAAGGCTACATCCATTGGGGTAAAAAAAATCTCGACAATAGACTACCTTCCATAAAGACAAGGCTACCATCCATTGTAGTAACAAAAATCTCGACAAAAAACTACTTTCCATAATGACAAGGCTACCATCCATTGGAATAACAAAAATCTCGATAATAGACTACCTTCCATAATGACAAGGCTGCCATCCATTGGAGTAGCAAAAATCTCGATAAAAAACTACCTTCCATAATGATAAGGCTACCATCCATTGGAATAAAAAAAATCTCGACAGTAGACTATCTTCCATAATGACAAGGCTACCATCCATTGGAGTAACAAAAATATGAACAACAGACTACCTTGCATATGACAAGGATATCATCCATTTGAGTAACAAAGATATCGACAATAGAATACCTTCAATAATGACAAGGCTACCATCCATTAGAGTAACAAAAATCTCGACAAAAGACTACCTTCCATACTGACAAGGTTACCATCCAATGGAATAACAAAAATCTCGACTATAGACTATCTTCCATAATGACAAGGCTACCATCCATTGGAGTAACAAAAATCTGAACAACAGACTACCTTACATAATGACAAGGATACAATCAATTGGAGTAACAGAAATCTCAATGACAGACTACCTTCCATAATGACAAGGTTATTATCCATTGGAGTAACAAAAATCTCGACTAAAAGACTACCTTCCATAATTACAAGGATACCATCCACTGGGGTAACAAAAATCTCGACAACAAACTACCTTCCATAATGACAAGGCTACCATCCATTGGAGTAACAGAAATCTAAAAAAAAAACTACCTTCCATAATGACAAGGCTACCATCCATTGGAATAACAAAAATCTCTACAAAAGACTATCTTCCATAATGACAAGGCTACCATCCATTGGAGTAACAAAAATCTGAACAACAGACTACCTTACAAAATGACAAGGCTAAAATCCATTGGAGTAACAAAAATCTTAACGACAGACTACCTTCCATAATGACAAGGTTACCATCCATTGGAGTAACAAAAATCTCGACAAAAGACTACCTTCCATAATTACAAGGCTACCGTCCATTGGGCTAACAAAAATCTCAAAAAAATACTACCTTCCATATTGACAAGGCTACCATCCATTGGAGTAACAAAGATATCGACAACAGACCACCTTCAATAATGACAAGGCTACCATCCATTGGAGTAACAAAATTCTTGACAAAAGACTACCTTCCATAATGACAAGGTTACCATCCATTGGAATAACAAAAATCTCGACAATAGACTACCTTCCATAATGACAAGGCTACCATCCATTGGAGTAACAAAAATCTCGACAAAAGACTACCTTCCATACTGACAAGGTTACCATCCACTGGAATAACAAAAATCTCGACTATAGACTATCTTCCATAATGAAAAGGCTACCATCCATTGGAGTACCAAAAATCTGAACAACAAACTACCTTACATAATGACCAGGATACAATCAATTGGAGTAACAGAAATCTCAATGACAGACTACCTTCCATAATGACAAGGTTATTATCCATTGGAGTAACAAAAATCTTGACTAAAAGACTACCTTCCATAATTACAAGGATACCATCCATTGGGGTAACAAAAATCTCGACCACAAACTACCTTCCATAATGACAAGGCTACCATCCATTAGAGTAATAGAAATCTCAACAAAAAACTACCTTCCATAATGACAAGGCTACCATCCATTGGAATAACAAAAATCTCGACAAAAGACTATCTTCCATAATGACAAGGCTACCATCCATTGGAGTAACAAAAATCTGAACAACAGACTACCTTACAAAATGACAAGGCTACAATCCATTGGAGTAACAAAAATCTCGAGAAAAGACTACTTTCCATAATTACAATGTTACCGTCCATTGGGCTAACAAAAATCTCAACAAAATACTACCTTCCATATTGACAAGGCTACCATCCATTGGAGTAACAAAGATATCGATAACAGACCACCTTCTATAATGACAAGGCTACCATCCATTGGAGTAACAAAATTCTTGACAAAAGACTACCTTCCATAATGACAAGGTTACCATCCATTGGAATAACAAAAATCTCGACAATAGACTACCTTCCATAATGAAAAGGCTACGATCCGTTGGAATAACAAAAATCTCGATAAAAAACTAAATTCCATAATGAAAAGGCTATGATACATTGGAATAACAAAAATCTCGACAATAGACTACCTTTCATAATTATAAGGCTACCATCCATTGGAGTAACAAAAATCTGAAAAACATTCTACCTTGCATAATAACAAGGCTATCATCCATTGGAGTAACAAAGATTTCGATAATAGACTACCTTAAATAATGACAAGGCTACCATCCATTGGACTAACAAAAATCTCGACAACTAACAACCTTCCATAATTACAACACTGCCATCCATTGGGGTAACAAAAATCTCGACAACAGACTACCTTCTATAATGAAAAGGATACATCCATTGGGGTAACAAAAATCTCGACAATAGACTACCTTCCATAAAGACAAGGCTACCATCCATTGTAGTAACAAAAATCTCGACAAAAAACTACTTTCCATAATGACAAGGCTACCATCCATTGGAATAACAAAAATATCGACAATAGACTACCTTCCATAATGACAAGGCTGCCATCCATTGTAGTAACAAAAATCTCGATAAAAAACTACCTTCCATAATGATAAGGCTACCATCCAATGGAATAAAAAAAATCTCGACAGTAGACTATCTTCCATAATGACAAGGCTACCATCCATTGGAGTAACAAAAATATGAACAACAGACTACCTTGCATATGACAAGGCTATCATCCATTGGAGTAACAAAGATATCGACAATAGACTACCTTCAATAATGACAAGGCTACCATCCATTGGAGTAACAAAAATCTCGACAAAAGACTACCTTCCATACCTACAAGGTTACCATCCACTGGAATAACAAAAATCTCGACTATAGACTATCTTCCATAATGACAAGGCTACCATCCATTGGAGTAACAAAAATCTTAACAACAGACTACCTTACATAATGACCAGGATACAATCAATTGGACTAACAGAAATCTCAATGACAGACTACCTTCCATAATGACAAGGTTACCATCCATTGGAGTAACAAAAATCTCGACTAAAAGACTACCTTCCATAATTACAAGGATACCATCCATTGGGGTAAACAAAATCTCGACAACAAACTACCTTCCATAATGACAAGGCTACCATCCATTGGAGTAACAGAAATCTCAACAAAAAACTACCTTCCATAATGACAAGGCTACCATCCATTGGAATAACAAAAATTTCGACAAAAGACTACCTTCCATACTGACAAGGTTACCATCCATTGGAATAAAAAAAATCTCTACTACAGACTATCTTCCATTATGACAAGGCTACCATCCATTGGAGTAACAAAAATTTGAACAACAGACTACCTTACATAATTACAAGGCTACAATCAATTGGAGTAACAAAAATCTTAACGGCAGACTACCTTCCATAATGACAAGGTTACCATCCACTGGAGTAACAAAAATCTCGACAAAAGACTACCTTCCATAATTACAAGGCTACCGTCCATTGGGCTATCAAAAATATCAACAAAATACTACCTTCCATATTGACAAGGCTACCATCCATTGGAGTAACAAAGATATCGACAACAGACTACCTTTAATAATGACAAGGCTACCATCCATTGGAGTAACAAAAATCTCGACAATAGACTACCTTCCATAAAGACAAGGCTACCATCCATTGTAGTAACAAAAATCTCGACAAAAAACTACTTTCCATAATGACAAGGCTACCATCCATTGGAATAACAAAAATATCGACAATAGACTACCTTCCATAATGACAAGGCTGCCATCCATTGTAGTAACAAAAATCTCGATAAAAAACTACCTTCCATAATGATAAGGCTACCATCCAATGGAATAAAAAAAATCTCGACAGTAGACTATCTTCCATAATGACAAGGCTACCATCCATTGGAGTAACAAAAATATGAACAACAGACTACCTTGCATATGACAAGGCTATCATCCATTGGAGTAACAAAGATATCGACAATAGACTACCTTCAATAATGACAAGGCTACCATCCATTGGAGTAACAAAAATCTCGACAAAAGACTACCTTCCATACCTACAAGGTTACCATCCACTGGAATAACAAAAATCTCGACTATAGACTATCTTCCATAATGACAAGGCTACCATCCGTTGGAGTAACAAAAATCTTAACAACAGACTACCTTACATAATGACCAGGATACAATCAATTGGAGTAACAGAAATCTCAATGACAGAATACCTTCCATAATGACAAGGTTACCATCCATTGGAGTAACAAAAATCTCGACTAAAAGACTACCTTCCATAATTACAAGGATACCATCCATTGGGGTAAACAAAATCTCGACAACAAACTACCTTCCATAATGACAAGGCTACCATCCATTGGAGTAACAGAAATCTCAACAAAAAACTACCTTCCATAATGACAAGGCTACCATCCATTGGAATAACAAAAATTTCGACAAAAGACTACCTTCCATACTGACAAGGTTACCATCCTTTGGAATAAAAAAAATCTCTACTACAGACTATCTTCCATTATGACAAGGCTACCATCCATTGGAGTAACAAAAATTTGAACAACAGACTACCTTACATAATTACAAGGCTACAATCAATTGGAGTAACAAAAATCTTAACGGAAGACTACCTTCCATAATGACAAGGTTACCATCCACTGGAGTAACAAAAATCTCGACAAAAGACTACCTTCCATAATTACAAGGCTACCGTCCATTGGGCTATCAAAAATATCAACAAAATACTACCTTCCATATTGACAAGGCTACCATCCATTGGAGTAACAAAGATATCGACAACAGACTACCTTCAATAATGACAAGGCTACCATCCATTGGAGTAACAAAAATCTCGACAAAAGAATATCTTCCATAATGACAAGGTCACCATCCATTGGAATAACAAAAATCTTGACAATAGACTACCTTCCATAATGACAATGCTACCATCCATTGGAGTGACAAAAATCTCGATAAAAAACTAACTTCCATAATGAAAAGGATACGATCCATTGGAATAACAAAAATCTCGATACAAAACTAACTTCCATAATGAAAAGGCTTTGATCCATTGGAATAACAAAAATATCGACATTAGACTACCTTCCATAATGACAAGGCTACCATCCATTGGAGTAACAAAATTCTAAAAAACAGTCTACCTTGCATAATAACAAGGCTATCATCCATTGGAGTAACAAAGATGTCGATAATAGACTACCTTAAATAATGACAAGGCTACCATCCATTGGAGTAACAAAAATCTCGACAACAAACAACCTTCCATAATTACAACACTTCCATCCATTGGGGTAACAAAAATCTCGACAACAAACTACCTTCTATAATGAAAAGGCTACATCCATTGGGGTAACAAAAATCTCGACAATAGACATCCTTCCATAATGACAAGGCTACCATCCATTGTAGTAACAAAAATCTCGACAAAAAAATACTTTCCATAATAAAAAGGCTACCATCCATTGGAATTACAAAAATCTTGACAATAGACTACCTTCCATAATTACAAGGCTGCCATCCATTGGAGTAACAAAAATCTCGATAAAAAACTACCTTCCAAAATGATAATACTACCAACCATATGAATAAAAAAAATCTCGACAGTAGACTATCTTCCATAATGACAAGGCTACCATCCATTGGAGTAACAAAAATATGAACAACAGACTACCTTGCATATGACAAGGCTATAATCCATTGGAGTAACAAAGATATCGACAATAGACTACCTTCAATATTGACAAGGCTACCATCCATTGGAGTAACAAAAATCTCGACAAAAGACTACCTTCCATATTGACAAGGCTACCATCCACTGGAATAACAAAAATCTCGACTATAGACTATCTTCCATAATGATAAGGCTACCATCCATTGGAGTAACAAAAATCTGAACAACAGACTACCTTACATAATGACCAGGATACAATCAATTGGAGTAACAGAAATCTCAATGACAGACTACCTTCCATAATGACAAGGTTACTATCCATTGGAGTAACAAAAATCTCGACTAAAAGACTACCTTCCATAATTACAAGGATACCATCCATTGGGGTAACAAAAATCTCGACAACAAACTACCTTCCATAATGACAAGGCTACCATCCATTGGAGTAACAGAAATCTCAACAAAAAACTACCTTCCATAATGACAAGGCTACTATCCATTGGAATAACAAAAATCTCGACAAAAGACTACCTTCCATACTGACAAGGTTACCATCCATTGGAATAAAAAAAATCTCGACTACATACTATCTTACATAATGACAAGGCTACCATCCATTGGAGTAACAAAAATCTGAACAACAGACTACCGTACAAAATGATAAGGCTACAATCCATTGGAGTAACAAAAATCTCAACGACAGACTACCTTCCATAATGACAAGGTTACCATCCATTGGAGTAACAAAAATCTCGACAAAAGACTACCTTCCATAATTACAAGGCTACCGTCCATTGGGCTAACAAAAATCTCAACAAAATACTACCTTCCATATTGACAAGGCTACCATCCATTGGATTTACAAAGATATCGAAAACAGATTACCTTCAATAATGACAAGCCTACCATCCATTGGAGTAACAAAAATCTCGATAAAAGACTACCTTACATAATGACAAGGTTACCATCCATTGGAATAACAAAAATCTAGACAATAGACTACCTTCCATAATGACATGGCTACCATCCATTGGAGTAACAAAAATCTCGATAAAAAACTAACTTCCATAATGAAAAGGCTACGATCCATTAGAATAACAAAAATCTCGATAAAAAACTAAATTCCATAATGAAAATGCTATGATACATTGGAATAACAAAAATCTCCACAATAGACTACCTTCCATAATTACAAGGCTACCATCCATTGGAGTAACAAAAATCTGAAAAACATTCTACCTTGCATAATAACAAGGCTATCATCCATTGGAGTAACAAAGATGTCGATAATAGACTGCCTTAAATAATGACAAGGCTACCATCCATTGGAGTAACAAAAATCACGACAACATACAACCTTCCATAATTACAACACTGCCATCCATTGGGGTAACAAAAATCTCGACAACAGACTACCTTCTATAATGAAAAGGCTACATCCTTTCGGTTAACAAAAATATCGACAATAGAGTACCTTCCATAATGACAAGGCTACCATCCATTGTAGTAACAAAAATCTCGACAAAAAACTACTTTCCATATTGACAAGGCTACCATCCATTGGAATAACAAAAATCTCGACAATAGACTACCTTCCATAATGACAAGGCTGCCATCCATTGGAGTAACAAAAATCTCGATAAAAAACTACCTTCCATAATGATAAGGCTACCATCCATTGGAATAAAAAAAATCTCGACAGTAGACTATCTTCCATAATGACAAGGCTACCATCCATTGGAGTAACAAAAATATGAACAACAGAGTACCTTGCATATGACAAGGCTATCATCCATTGGAGTAACAAAGATATCGATAATAGAATACCTTCAATAATGACAAGGCTACCATCCATTGGAGTAACAAAAATCTCGACAAAAGACTACCTTCCATACTGACAAGGTTACTATCCACTGGAATAACTAAAATCTCAACTATAGACTATCTTCCATAATGACAAGGCTACCATCCATTGGAGTAACAAAAATCTGAACAACAGACTACCTTACATAATGACCAGGATACAATCAATTGGAGTAACAAAAATCTCAATGACAGACTACCTTCCATAATGACAAGGTTATTATCCATTGGAGTAACAAAAATCCCGACTAAAAGACTACCTTCCATAATTACAAGGATACCATCCATTGGGGTAACAAAAATCTCGACAACAAAGTACCTTCCATAATGACAAGGCTACCATCCATTGGAGTAACAGAAATCTCAACAAAAAACTACCTTCCATAATGACAAGGCTACCATCCATTGGAATAACAAAAATCTCGACAAAAGACTATCTTCCATAATGACAAGGCTACCATCCATTGGAGTAACAAAAATCTGAACAACAGACTACCTTACATAATGACCAGGATACAATCAATTGGAGTAACATAAATCTCAATGATAGACTACCTTCCATAATGACAAGGTTACTGTCCATTGGAGTAACAAAAATCTCGACTAAAAGACTACCTTCCATAATTACAAGGATACCATCCATTGGGGTAACAAAAATCTCGACAACAAACTACCTTCCATAATGACAAGGCTACCATCCATTGGAGTAACAAAAATCTCAACAAAAAACTACCTTGCATAATGACAAGGCTACCATCCATTGGAATATCAAAAATCTTGACAAAAGACTACCTTCCATACTGACAAGGTTACCATCCATTGGAATAAAAAAAATCTCGACTACAGACTATCTTCCATAATGACAAGGCTACCATCCATTGGAGTAACAAAAATCTCAACGACAGACTACCTTCCATAATGACAAGGTTACCATCCATTTGAGTAACAAAAATCTCGACAAAAGACTACCTTCCATAATTACAAGGCTACCGTCCATTGGGCTAACAAAAATCTCAAAAAAATACTACCTTCCATATTGACAAGGCTACCATCCATTGGAGTTACAAAGATATCGAAAACAGACTACCTTCAATAATGACAAGCCTACCATCCATTGGAGTAACAAAAATCTCGATAAAACACTACCTTACATAATGACAAGGTTACCATCCATTGGAATAACAAAAATCTCGACAATAGACTACCTTCCATAATGACATGGCTACCATCCATTGGAGTAACAAAAATCTCGATAAAAAACTAACTTCCATAATGACAAGGCTACCATCCATTAGAATAACAAAAATCTCGATAAAAAACTAAATTCCATAATGAAAATGCTATGATACATTGGAATAACAAAAATCTCGACAATAGACTACCTTCCATAATTACAAGGCTACCATCCATTGGAGTAACAAAAATCTGAAAAACATTCTACCTTGCATAATAACAAGGCTATCATCCATTGGAGTAACAAAGATGTCGATAATAGACTGGCTTAAATAATGACAAGGCTACCATCCATTGGAGTAACAAAAATCACGACAACATACAACCTTCCATAATTACAACACTGCCATCCATTGGGGTAACGAAAATCTCGTCAACAGACTACCTTCTATAATGAAAAGGCTACATCCATTAGGTTAACAAAAATCTTGACAATAGACTACCTTCCATAATGACAAGGCTACCATCCATTGTAGTAACAAAAATCTCGACAAAAGACTACCTTCCATACTGACAAGGTTACCATCCACTGGAATAACTAAAATCTCGACTATAGACTATCTTCCATAATGACAAGGCTACCATCCATTGGAGTAACAAAAATCTGAACAACAGACTACCTTACATAATGACCAGGATACAATCAATTGGAGTAACAGAAATCTCAATGACAGACTACCTTCCATAATGACAAGGTTACTATCCATTGGAGTAACAAAAATCTCGACTAAAAGACTACCTTCCATAATTACAAGGATACCATCCATTGGGGTAACAAAAATCTCGACAACAAACTACCTTCCATAATGACAACGCTACCATCCATTGGAGTAACAAAGATATCGACAATAGACTACCTTCAATAATGACAAGGCTACCATCCATTGGAGTAACAAAATTCTGGACAAAAGACTACCTTCCATAATGACAAGGTTACCATCCATTAGAATAACAAAAATCTCGACAATAGACTACCTTCCATAATGACAAGGCTACCATCCATTGGAGTAACAAAAATCTCGATAAAAAACTAACTTCCATAATGAAAAGACTACGATCCATTGGAATAACAAAAATCTCGATAAAAAACTAAATTCCATAATGAAAAGGCTATGATACATTGGAATAACAAAAATCTCGACAATAGACTACCTTCCATAATTACAAGGCTACCATCCATTGGAGTAACAAAAATCTGAACAACAGACTACCTTACAAAATGACAAGGCTACAATCCATTAGAGTAACAAAAATCTTAACGACAGACTACCTTCCATACTGACAAGGTTACCATCCACTAGAATAACAAAAATCTCGACTATAGACTATCTTCCATAATGACAAGACTACCATCCATTGGAGTAACAAAAATCTGAACAACAAACTACCTTACATAATGACCAGGCTACAATCAATTGGAGTAACAGAAATCTCAATGACATACTACCTTCTATAATGACAAGGTTACCATCCATTGGAGTAACAAAAATCTCGACCAAAGAATACCTTCCATAATTACAAGGATACCATCCATCGGGGTAACAAAAATCTCGACAAAAGACTACCTTCCATACTAACAAGGTTACCATCCACTGGAATAACAAAAAATTTACCTATAGACTATCTTCCATAATGACAAGGCTACCATCCATTGGAGTAACAAAAATATGAACAACATACTACCTTACATAATGACCAGGATACAATCAATTGGAGTAACAGAAATCTCAATGACAGACTACCTTCCATAATGACAAGGTTACTATCCATTGGAGTAACAAAAATCTCGACTAAAAGACTACCTTCCATAATTACAAGGATACCATCCATTGGGGTAACAAAAATCTCGACAACAAACTACCTTCCATAATGATAAGGCTACTATCCATTGGAGTAACAGAAATCTCAACAAAAAACTACCTTCCATAATGACAAGGCTACCATCCATTGGAATAACAAAAATCTCGACAAAAGACTACCTTCCATACTGACAAGGTTACCATCCATTGGAATAAAAAAAATCTCGACAACAGACTATCTTCCATAATGACAAGGCTACCATCCATTGGAGTAACAAAAATCTGAACAACAGACTACCGTACAAAATGACAAGGCTACAATCCATTGGAGTAAAAAAAATCTTAACGACAAACTACCTTCCATAATGACAAGGTTACCATCCATTGGAGTAACAAAAATCTCGACAAAAGACTACCTTCCATAATTACAAGGCTACCGTCCATTGGGCTAACAAAAATCTCAACAAAATACTACCTTCCATATTGACAAGGCTACCATCCATTGGAGTAACAAAGATATCGACAACAGACTACCTTCAATAATGACAAGGCTACCATCCATTGGAGTAACAAAATTCTAGACAAAAGACTACCTTCCATAATGACAACGTTACCATCCATTGGAATAACAAAAATCTCGACAATAGACTACCTTCCATATTGACAAGGCTACCATCCATTGGAGTAACGAAAATCTCGATAAAAAACTAACTTCCATAATGAAAAGGCTACGATCCATTGGAATAACAAAAATCTCGATAAAAAACCAAATTCCATAATGAAAAGGCTCTGATACATTGGAATAACAAAAATTTCGACAATAGACTGGAGTAACAAAAATCTGAACAACAGACTACCTTACAAAATGACAAGGCTATAATCCATTGGAGTAACAAAAATCTTAACGACAGAATAACAAAAATCTCGACTATAGACTATCTTCCATAATGACAAGACTACCATCCATTGGAGTAACAAAAATCTGAACAACAAACTACCTTACATAATGACCAGGCTACAATCAATTGGAGTAACAGAAATCTCAATGACATACTACCTTCCATAATGACAAGGTTACCATCCATTGGAGTAACAAAAATCTCGACCAAAGAATACCTTCCATAATTACAAGGATACCATCCATTGGGGTAACAAAAATCTCGACAACAAACTACCTTCCATAATGACAAGGCTACCATCCATTGGAGTAACATAAATCTCAACAAAAAACTACCTTCCATAATGACAAGGCTACCATCCATTGGAATAACAAAAATCTCGACAAAAGACTACCTT
Source organism: Vicia faba (assembly GCA_948472305.1). Classification (NCBI taxonomy): domain Eukaryota; kingdom Viridiplantae; phylum Streptophyta; class Magnoliopsida; order Fabales; family Fabaceae; genus Vicia; species Vicia faba. Next base: position 659,188,262 of record OX451739.1, read on the forward strand.
CCATACTGACAAGGTTACCATCCATTGGAATAAAAAAAATCTCGACTACAGACTATCTTCCATAATGACAAGGCTACCATCCATTGGAGTAACAATAATCTTAACGACAGACTACCTTCCATAATGACAAGGTTACCATCCATTGGAGTAACAAAAATCTCGACAAAAGACTACCTTCCATAATTACAAGGCTACCGTCCATTGGGCTAAAAAAAATCTCAACAAAATACTACCTTCCATATTGACAAGGCTACCATCCATTGGAGTAACAAAAATATCGACAACAGACTACCTTCAATAATGACAAGGCTACCATCCATTGGAGTAACAAAAATCTCGACAAAAGACTATCTTCCATAATAATAAGGTTACCATCCATTGGAATAACAAATATCTCGACAATAGACTACCTTCCATAATGATAAGGCTACCATCCATTGGAGTAACAAAAATCTCGATAAAAAACTAACTTCCATAATGAAAACGCTACGATCCATTGGAATAACAAAAATATCGATACAAAACTAACTTCCATAATGAAAAGGCTTTGATCCATTGGAATAACAAAAATATCGACATTAGTCTACCTTGCATAATAACAAGGCTATCATCCATTGGAGTAACAAAGATGTCGATAATAGACTACCTTAAATAATGACAAGGCTACCATCCATTGGAGTAACAAAAATCTCGACAACAAACAACCTTCCATAATTACAACACTACCATCCATTGGGGTAACAAAAATCTCGACAACAAACTACCTTCTATAATGAAAAGGCTACATCCATTGGGGTAACAAAAATCTCGACAATAGACTACCTTCCATAATGACAAGGATAACATCCATTGTTGTAACAAAAATCTCGACAAAAAACTACTTTCCATAATGACAAGGCTGCCATCCATTGGAGTAACAAAAATCTCGACAGTAGACTATCTTCCATAATGACAAGGCTACCATCCATTGGAGTAACAAAAATATGAACACCAGACTACCTTGCATATGACAAGGCTATCATCCATTGGTGTAAAAAAGATATTCACAATAAACTACCTTCAATAATGACAAGGCTACCATCCATTGGAGTAACAAAAATCTTGACAAAAGACTACCTTCCATACTGACAAGGTTACCATCCACTGGAATAACAAAAATCTCGACTATAGACTATCTTCCATAATGACAAGGCAACCATCCATTGGAGTAAAAAAAATAAGAACAACAGACTACCTTACATTATGACCAGGCTACCATCCATTGGAGTAATAAAAATCTCGACCAAAGACTACCTTCCATAATTACAAGGATACCATCGATTGGGGTAACAAAAATCTCGACAACAGACTACCTTCTATAATGACAAGTTTACCATCCATTGGAGTAAGAAAAATCTCAACAAAAGACTACCTTCCATAATTACAAAGCTACCGTCCATTGGGCTAACAAAAATCTCAATAAAATACTACCTTCCATATTGACAAGGCTACCATCCATTGGAGTAACAAAGATATCGACAATAGACTACCTTCAATAATGACAAGGCTACCATCCATTGGAGTAACAAAAATCTCGACAAAAGACTATCTTCCAAAATAATAAGGTTACCATCCATTGGAATAACAAAAATCTCGACAATAGACTACCTTCCATAATGATAAGGCTACCATCCATTGGAGTAACAAAAATCTCGATAAAAAACTAACTTCCATAATGAAAAGGCTACGATCCATTGGAATAACAAAAATATCGATACAAAACTAACTTCCATAATGAAAAGGCTTTGATCCATTGGAATAACAAAAATATCGACATTAGTCTACCTTGCATAATAACAAGGCTATCATCCATTGGAGTAACAAAGATGTCGATAATAGACTACCTTAAATAATGACAAGGCTACTATCCATTGGAGTAACAAAAATCTCGACAACAAACAACCTTCCATAATTACAACACTACCATCCATTGGGGTAACAAAAATCTCGACAACAAACTACCTTCTATAATGAAAAGGCTACATCCATTGGGGTAACAAAAATCTCGACAATAGACTACCTTCCATAATGACAAGGATAACATCCATTGTTGTAACAAAAATCTCGACAAAAAACTACTTTCCATAATGACAAGGCTGCCATCCATTGGAGTAACAAAAATCTCGACAGTAGACTATCTTCCATAATGACAAGGCTACCATCCATTGGAGTAACAAAAATATGAACACCAGACTACCTTGCATATGACAAGGCTATCATCCATTGGAGTAAAAAAGATATTCACAATAAACTACCTTCAATAATGACAAGGCTACCATCCATTGGAGTAACAAAAATCTCGACAAAAGACTACCTTCCATACTGACAAGGTTACCATCCACTGGAATAACAAAAATCTCGACTATAGACTATCTTCCATAATGACAAGGCAACCATCCATTGGAGTAAAAAAAATAAGAACAACAGACTACCTTACATAATGACCAGGCTACCATCCATTGGAGTAATAAAAATCTCGACCAAAGACTACCTTCCATAATTACAAGGATACCATCGATTGGGGTAACAAAAATCTCGACAACAGACTACCTTCTATAATGACAAGTTTACCATCCATTGGAGTAAGAAAAATCTCAACAAAAGACTACCTTCCATAATTACAAAGCTACCGTCCATTGGGCTAACAAAAATCTCAATAAAATACTACCTTCCATATTGACAAGGCTACCATCCATTGGAGTAACAAAGATATCGACAATAGACTACCTTCAATAATGACAAGGCTACCATCCATTGGAGTAACAAAAATCTCGACAAAAGACTATCTTCCATAATAATAAGGTTACCATCCATTGGAATAACAAAAATCTCGACAATAGACTACCTTCCATAATGATAAGGCTACCATCCATTGGAGTAACAAAAATCTCGATAAAAAACTAACTTCCATAATGAAAAGGCTACGATCCATTGGAATAACAAAAATATCGATACAAAACTAACTTCCATAATGAAAAGGCTTTGATCCATTGGAATAACAAAAATATCGACATTAGTCTACCTTGCATAATAACAAGGCTATCATCCATTGGAGTAACAAAGATGTCGATAATAGACTACCTTAAATAATGACAAGGCTACCATCCATTGGAGTAACAAAAATCTCGACAACAAACAACCTTCCATAATTACAACACTACCATCCATTGGGGTAACAAAAATCTCGACAACAAACTACCTTCTATAATGAAAAGGCTACATCCATTGGGGTAACAAAAATCTCGACAATAGACTACCTTCCATAATGACAAGGATAACATCCATTGTTGTAACAAAAATCTCGACAAAAAACTACTTTCCATAATGACAAGGCTGCCATCCATTGGAGTAACAAAAATCTCGACAGTAGACTATCTTCCATAATGACAAGGCTACCATCCATTGGAGTAACAAAAATATGAACACCAGACTACCTTGCATATGACAAGGCTATCATCCATTGGAGTAACAAAGATATTCACAATAAACTACCTTCAATAATGACAAGGCTACCATCCATTGGAGTAACAAAAATCTCGACAAAAGACTACCTTCCATACTGACAAGGTTACCATCCACTGGAATAACAAAAATCTCGACTATAGACTATCTTCCATAATGACAAGGCAACCATCCATTGGAGTAAAAAAAATAAGAACAACAGACTACCTTACATAATGACCAGGCTACCATCCATTGGAGTAATAAAAATCTCGACCAAAGACTACCTTCCATAATTACAAGGATACCATCGATTGGGGTAACAAAAATCTCGACAACAGACTACCTTCCATAATGACAAGTTTACCATCCATTGGAGTAAGAAAAATCTCAACAAAAGACTACCTTCCATAATTACAAAGCTACCGTCCATTGGGCTAACAAAAATCTCAATAAAATACTACCTTCCATATTGACAAGGCTACCATCCATTGGAGTAACAAAGATATCGACAATAGACTACCTTCAATAATGACAAGGCTACCATCCATTGGAGTAACAAAAATCTCGACAAAAGACTATCTTCCATAATAATAAGGTTACCATCCATTGGAATAACAAAAATCTCGACAATAGACTACCTTCCATAATGATAAGGCTACCATCCATTGGAGTAACAAAAATCTCGATAAAAAACTAACTTCCATAATGAAAAGGCTACGATCCATTGGAATAACAAAAATATCGATACAAAACTAACTTCCATAATGAAAAGGCTTTGATCCATTGGAATAACAAAAATATCGACATTAGTCTACCTTGCATAATAACAAGGCTATCATCCATTGGAGTAACAAAGATGTCGATAATAGACTACCTTAAATAATGACAAGGCTACCATCCATTGGAGTAACAAAAATCTCGACAACAAACAACCTTCCATAATTACAACACTACCATCCATTGGGGTAACAAAAATCTCGACAACAAACTACCTTCTATAATGAAAAGGCTACCTCCATTGGGGTAACAAAAATCTCGACAATAGACTACCTTCCATAATGACAAGGCTAACATCCATTGTTGTAACAAAAATCCCGACAAAAAACTACTTTCCATAATGACAAGGCTGCCATCCATTGGAGTAACAAAAATCTCGATAGTAGACTATCTTCCATAATGACAAGGCTACCATCCATTGGAGTAACAAAAATATGAACAACAGACTACCTTGCATATGACAAGGCTATCATCCATTGGAGTAACAAAGATATTGACAATAAACTACCTTCAATAATGACAAGGCTACCATCCATTGGAGTAACAAAACTCTCGACAAAAGACTACCTTCCATACTGACAAGGTTACCATCCACTGGAATAACAAAAATCTCGACTATAGACTATCTTCCATAATGACAAGGCAACCATCCATTGGAGTAACAAAAATAAGAACAACAGACTACCTTACATAATGACCAGGCTACCATCCATTGGAGTAATAAAAATCTCGACCAAAGACTACCTTCCATAATTACAAGGATACCATCGATTGGGGTAACAAAAATCTCGACAACAGACTACCTTCCATAATGACAAGTTTACCATCCATTGGAGTAAGAAAAATCTCAACAAAAGACTACCTTCCATAATTACAAAGCTACCGTCCATTGGGCTAACAAAAATCTCAATAAAATACTACCTTCCATATTGACAAGGCTACCATCCATTGGAGTAACAAAGATATCGACAATAGACTACCTTCAATAATGACAAGGCTACCATCCATTGGAGTAACAAAAATCTCGACAAAAGACTACCTTACATAATGACAAGGTTACCATCCATTGGAATAACAAAAATCTCGACAAAAGACTACCTTCCCTAATGACAAGGCTACCATCCATTGGAGTAACAAAAATCTGGATAAAAAACTAACTTCCATAACGAAAAGGCTACGATCCATTGGAATAACAAAAATCATGACAATAGACTACCTTCCATAATGATAAGGCTACCATCCATTGGAGTAACAAAAAACTGAAAAACATTCTACCTTGCATAATAACAAGGCTATCATCCATTGGAGTAACAAAGATGTCGACAATAGACTACCTTAAATAATGACAAGGCTACCATCCATTGGAGTAACAAAAATCTCGACAATAGACAACCTTCCATAATTACAACACTACCATCCATTGGGGTAACAAAAATCTCGACAACAGACTACCTTCTATAATGAAAAGGCTACATCCATTGGGGTAACAAAAATCTCGACAATAGACTACCTTCCATAATGACAAGGCTACCATCCATTGTAGTAACAAAAATATCGACAAAAAACTACCTTCCATAATGACAAGGCTACCATCCATTGGAGTAACAAAAATCTGAACAACAGACTACCTTACATAATGACAAGGCTACAATCCATTGGAGTAACAAAAATCTCAACGACAGACTACCTTCCATAATGACAAGGTTACCGTCCATTGGAGTAACAAAAATCTCGACCAAAGAATACCTTCCATAATTACAAGGATACCATCCATTGGGGTAACAAAAATCTCGACAACAACCTACCTTCCATAATGACAAGGCTACCATCCATTGGAGTAACATAAATCTCAACAAAAAACTACCTTCCATAATGACAAGGCTACCATCCATTGGAATAACAAAAATCTCGACAAAAGACTACCTTCTATACTAACAAGGTTACCATCCATTGGAATAAAAAAAATCTCGACTACAGACTATCTTCCATAATGACAAGGCTACCATCCATTGGAGTAACAATAATCTTAACGACAGACTACCTTCCATAATGACAAGGTTACCATCCATTGGAGTAACAAAAATCTCGACAAAAGACTACCTTCCATAATTACAAGGCTACCGTCCATTGGGATAAAAAAAATCTCAACAAAATACTACCTTCCATATTGACAAGGCTACCATCCATTGGAGTAACAAAGATATCGACAACAGACTACCTTCAATAATGACAAGGCTACCATCCATTGGAGTAACAAAAATCTCGACAAAAGACTATCTTCCATAATAATAAGGTTACCATCCATTGGAATAACAAAAATCTCGACAATAGACTACCTTCCATAATGATAAGGCTACCATCCATTGGAGTAACAAAAATCTCGATAAAAAACTAACTTCCATAATGAAAAGGCTACGATCCATTGGAATAACAAAAATCTCGATACAAAACTAACTTCCATAATGAAAAGGCTTTAATCCATTGGAATAACAAAAATATCGACATTAGTCTACCTTGCATAATAACAAGGCTATCATCCATTGGAGTAACAAAGATGTCGACAATAGACTACCTTAAATAATGACAAGGCTACCATCCATTGGAGTAACAAAAATCTCGACAACAGACAACCTTCCATAATTACAACACTACCATCCATTGGGGTAACAAAAATCTCGACAACAGACTACCTTCTATAATGAAAAGGCTACATCCATTTGGGTAACAAAAATCTCGACAATAGACTACCTTCCATAATGACAAGGCTACCATCCATTGTAGTAAATAAAATATCGATAAAAAACTACCTTCCATAATGACAAGGCTACCATCCATTGGAGTAACAAAAATCTGAACAACAGACTACCTTACATAATGACAAGGCTACAATCCATTGGAGTAACAAAAATCTCAACGACAGAATACCTTCCATAATTACAAGGATACCATCCATTTGGGTAACAAAAATCTCGACAACAGACTACCTTCCAAAATGACAAGGCTATCATCCATTAGAGTAACAGAAATCTCAACAAAAAACTACCTTCCATAATGACAAGGCTACCATCCATTGGAATAACAAAAATCTCGACAATAGACTACCTTCCATAATGATAAGGCTACCATACATTGGAGTAACAAAAATCTCCATAAAAATCTACCTTCCATAACGATAAGGCTACCATCCATTGGAATAACAAACATCTCGACAATAGACTATCTTCCATAATGACAAGGCTATTATCCATTGGAGTAACAAAAATCTCGATAAAAAACTACCTTCCATAATGATAAGGCTACCATCCATTGGAATAACAAAAATCTCGATAATAGACTACCTTCAATAAAGACAAGGCTACCATTCATTGGAGTAACAAAAATATGAACAACAGACTACCTTACACAATGACAAGGCTATCATCCATTGGAGTAACAAAGATATCGACAATAGACTATCTTCCATAATTACAACACTACCATCCATTGGAGTAACAAAAATCTCGACAAAAGACTACCTTCCATAATTACAAGGCTACCATCCATTGGGGTAACAAAAATCTCGACAACAGACTACCTTCCATAATGACAAGGCTACCATCCATTGGAGTAACAAAAATCTCAACAAAAAAGTAACTTCCATAATGGCAAGGTTACCATCCATTGGAATAACAAAAATCTCTACAATAGACTACCTTCCATAATAACAAGGCTACCATCCATTGGAGTAATAAAAACCTCCAAAAAAAACTACGTTCCATAATGATAAGGCTCTTATCCATTGGAATAACAAACATCTCGTCAATAGACTACCTTCCATAATGACAAGGCTACCATCCATTGGAGTAACAAAAATCTCGATAAAAAACTACCTTCCATAATGATCAGGCTACCCTCCACTGGAATAACCAAAATCTCGACAATAGACTATCTTCCATAATGACAAGGCTACCATTCATTGGAGTAACAAAAATCTGAACAACAGACTACCTTACATAATGACAAGGCTACAATCCTTTGGAGTAACAAAAATCTCAACGACAGACTACCTTCCATAATGACAAGGCTACCATCCATTGGAGTAACAAAAATCTCGACAAAAGACTACCTTCCATAATGATAAGGTTACCATCCATTGGAATAACTAAAATCTCGACAATAAACTACCTTCCATAATGACAAAGCTACCATCCATTGGAGTAACAAAAATCTCGATAAAAAACTAACTTTCATAATGACAAGGCCACCATCCATGAAATAACAAAAATATCGACAATAGACTACCTTCCATAATGACAAGGCTACCATCCATTAGAGTAACAAAAATCTGTACAACAGACTACCTTGCACAATGACAAGGCTATCATCCATTGAAGTAACAAAGATATTGATAATAGACTACCTTCAATAATGACAAGGCTACCATCCATTGGAGTAAAATAAATTTCGATAAAGGCTACCTTCCATACTGACAAGTTTACCATCCATTGGAATAACAAAAATCTCGACTACAGACTATCTTCCATAATGACAAGGCTACCATCCATTGGAGTAACAAAAATCTGAACAACAGACTACCTTATATAATGACATGGCTACAATCCATTGGAGTAACAATAATCTCAACGACAGACTACCTTCAATAATGACAAGGTTAGCATCCATTGGGATAACAAATATCTTGACAAAAGACTACCTTCCATAATTTCAAGGCTACCGTCCAATGGGCTAACAAAAATCTCAATAAAATACTACCTTCCATATTGACAAGGCTACCATCCATTGGAGTAACAAAGTTTTCGACAATAGACTAACTTCAATAATGACAAGGCTACCATCCATTGGAGTAACAAAAATCTCGAAAATAGACTACCTTCAATAATGACAAGGCTACCATCCATTGGAGTAACAAAAATATCGATAAAAAACTAACTTCCATAATGATAAGGCTATGATCCATTGGAATAACAAAAATATCGACAATAGACTACCTTCCATAATGACAAGGCTACCATCCATTGTAGTAACAAAAATCTCGACAAAAAACTACTTTCCATAATGACAAGGCTACCATCCATTGGAATAACAAAAATCTCGACAACAGACTATCTTCCATAATGACAAGGGTACCATCCATTGGAGTAACAAAAATCTGAACAACAAACTACCTTACATAATGACAAGGCTAAAATCCATTGGAGTAAAAGAAATATCAAGGAAAGACTACCTTCCATAATGACAAGGTTACCATCCATTGGAGTAACAAAAATATGAATAACAGACTACCTTCCATAATTACAAGGCTACCATTCATTGGGGTAACAAAAATCTCAACAAAAAACTAACTTCCATAATGACAAGGTTACCATCCATTGGAATAACAAAAATCTCGACAATAGACTACCTTCCATAATGACAAGGCTACCATCCATTGGAGTAATAAAAACCTCCAAAAAAAACTACGTTCCATAATGATAAGGCTCTTATCCATTGGAATAACAAACATCTCGTCAATAGACTACCTTCCATAATGACAAGGCTACCATCCATTGGAGTAACAGAAATCTCGATAAAAAACTACCTTCCATAATGATCAGGCTATCATCCACTGGAATAACCAAAATCTCGACAATAGACTATCTTCCATAATGACAAGGCTACCATTCATTGGAGTAACAAAAATCTGAACAACAGACTACCTTACATAATGACAAGGCTACAATCCTTTGGAGTAACAAAAATCTCAACGACAGACTACCTTCCATAATGACAAGGCTACCATCCATTGGAGTAACAAAAATCTCGACAAAAGACTACCTTCCATAATGACAAGGTTACCATCCATTGGAATAACTAAAATCTCGACAATAGACTACCTTCCATAATGACAAGGCTACCATCCATTGGAGTAACAAAAATCTCGATAAAAAACTAACTTCCATAATGACAAGGCCACCATCCATTGAAATAACAAAAATCTCGACAATAGACTACCTTCCATAATGACAAGGCTACCATCCATTGGAGTAACAAAAATATGTACAACAGACTACCTTGCACAATGACAAGGATATCATCCATTCTAGTAACAAAGATATCGACAATAGACTACCTTCAATAATGACAAGGCTACCATCCATTGGAGTAACAAAAATCTCGACAAAAGACTACCTTCCATACTGACAAGGTTATCATCCATTGGAGTAACAAAAATCTCGACTATAGACTATCTTCCATAATGACAAGGCTACCATCCATTGGAGTAACAAAAATCTCGACAACAAACTACCTTACATAATGACAAGGCTACCATCCATTGGGGTAACAAAAATCTCGACAACAGACTACCTTCCATAATGACAAGGCTACCATACATTGGAGTAACAAAAATCTCAACAAAAAACTAACTTCCATAATGACAAGGTTACCATCCATTGGAATAACAAAAATCTCTACAATAGACTACCTTCCATAATAACAAGGCTACCATCCATTGGAGTAATAAAAACCTCCAAAAAAAACTACCTTCCATAATGATAAGGCTCTTATCCATTGGAATAACAAACATCTCATCAATAGACTACCTTCTATAATGACAAGGCTACCATCCATTGGAGTAACAAAAATCTCGATTAAAAACTACCTTCCATAATGATCAGGCTCCCCTCCACTGGAATAACCAAAATCTCGACCATAGACTATCTTCCATAATGACAAGGCTACCATTCATTGGAGTAACAAAAATCTGAACAACAGACTACCTTACATAATGACAAGGCTACAATCCTTTAGAGTAACAAAAATCTCAACGACAGACTACCTTCCATAATGACAAGGCTACCATCCATTAGAGTAACAAAAATCTCGACAAAAGACTACCTTCAATAATGATAAGGTTACCATCCATTGGAATAACTAAAATCTCGACAATAAACTACCTTCCATAATGACAAAGCTACCATCCATTGGAGTAACAAAAATCTCGATAAAAAACTAACTTTCATAATGACAAGGCCACCATCCATGAAATAACAAAAATATCGACAATAGACTACCTTCCATAATGACAAGGCTACCATCCATTAGAGTAACAAAAATATGTACAAAAGACTACCTTGCACAATGACAAGGCTATCATCCATTGAAGTAACAAAGATATCGATAATAGACTACCTTCAATAATGACAAGGCTACCATCCATTGGAGTAAAATAAATCTCGATAAAGGACTACCTTCCATACTGACAAGTTTACCATCCATTGGAATAACAAAAATCTCGACTACAGACTATCTTCCATAATGACAAGGCTACCATCCATTGGAGTAACAAAAATCTGAACAACAGACTACCTTATTTAATGACAAGGCTACAATCCATTGGAGTAACAATAATCTCAACGACATACTACCTTCAATAATGACAAGGTTAGCATCCATTGGGATAACAAATATCTTGACAAAAGACTACCTTCCATAATTTCAAGGCTACCGTCCAATGGGCTAACAAAAATCTCAATAAAATACTACCTTCCATATTGACAAGGCTACCATCCATTGGAGTAACAAAGATATCGACAATAGACTACCTTCCATAATGACAAGGCTACCATCCATTGTAGTAACAAAAATCTCGACAAAAAACTACCTTCCATAATGACAAGGCTACCATCCATTGGAATAACAAAAATCTCGACAACAGACTATCTTCCATAATGACAAGGGTACCATCCATTGGAGTAACAAAAATCTGAACAACAAACTACCTTACATAATGACAAGGCTAAAATCCATTGGAGTAACATAAATATCAAGGAAAGACTACCTTCCATAATGACAAGGTTACCATCCATTGGAGTAACAAAAATCTCGACAAAAGACTACCTTCCATAATTACAAGGCTACCATTCATTGGGGTAACAAAAATCTCAACAAAAAACTAACTTCCATAATGACAAGGTTACCATCCATTAGAATAACAAAAATCTCGACAATAGACTACCTTCCATAATGACAAGGCTACCATCCATTGGAGTAATAAAAACCTCCAAAAAAAACTACGTTCCATAATGATAAGGCTCTTATCCATTGGAATAACAAACATCTCGTCAACAGACTACCTTCCATAATGACAAGGCTACCATCCATTGGAGTAACAAATATCTCGATAAAAAACTACCTTCCATAATGATCAGGCTACCATCCACTGGAATAACCAAAATCTCGACAATAGACAATCTTCCATAATGACAAGGCTACCATTCATTGGAGTAACAAAAATCTGAACAACAAACTACCTTACATAATGGCAAGGCTACAATCATTTGGAGCAACAAAAATCTCAACGACAGACTACCTTCCATAATGACAAGGCTACCATCCATTGGAGTAACAAAAATCTCGACAAAAGACTACCTTCCATAATGACAAGGTTACCATCCATTGGAATAACTAAAATCTCGACAATAGACTACCTTCCATAATGACAAGGCTACCATCCATTGGAGTAACAAAAATCTCGATAAAAAACTAACTTCCATAATGACAAGGCCACCATTCATTGAAATAACAAAAATCTCGACAATAGACTACCTTCCATAATGACAAGGCTACCATCCATTGGAGTAACAAAAATCTGTACAACAGACTACCTTGCACAATGACAAGGCTATCATCCATTGGAGTAACAAAGATATCGACAATAGACTACCTTCAATAATGACAAGGCTACCATCCATTGGAGTAACAAAAATTTCGACAAAAGACTACCTTCCATACTGACAAGGTTACCATCCATTGGAATAACAAAAATATCGACTACAGACTATCTTCCATAATGACAAGGCTACCATTCATTGGAGTAACAAAAATCTGAACAACAAACTACCTTACATAATGATAAGGCTACAATCCATTGGAATAACAAAAATCTCGACTACAGACTATCTTCCATAATGACAAGGCTACCATCCATTGGAGTAACAAAAATCTCGACAACAGACTACCTTACATAATGACAAGGCTACAATCCATTGGAGTAACAGAAATCTCAACGACAGACTACCTTCAACAATGATAATGTTACCATCCATTGGAGTAACAAAAATCTTGACAAAAGACTACCTTCCATAATTACAAGGCTACCGTCCAATGGGCTATCAAAAATCTCAATAAAATACTACCTTCCATATTGACAAGGCTACCATCCATTTGAGTAACAAAGATATCGACAATAGACTAACTTCAATAATGACAAGGCTACCATCCATTGGAGTAACAAAAATCTCGAAAAAAGACTACCTTCCATAATGACAAGGTTACCATCCATTGGAATAACAAAAATATCGAAAATAGACTATCTTCCATAATGACAAGGCTACCATCCATCGGAGTAACAAAAATCTGAACAACAAACTACCTTACATAATGACAAGGCTAAAATCCATTGGAGTAACAGAAATCTCAAGGAAAGACTACCTTCCATAATGACAAGGTTACCATCCATTGGAGTAACAAAAATCTCGACAAAAGACTACCTTCCATAATTACAAGGCTACCATTCATTGGGGTAACAAAAATCTCAACAAAAAACTAACTTCCCTAATGACAAGGTTACCGTCCATTGGAATAACAAAAATCTCGACAATAGACTACCTTCCATAATGGCAAGGCTACCATCCATTGGAGTAATAAAAACCTCCAAAAAAAACTACGTTCCATAATGATAAGGCTCTTATCCATTGGAATAACAAACATCTCGTCAATAGACTACCTTCCATAATGACAAGGCTACCATCCATTGGAGTAACAGAAATCTCGATAAAAAACTACATTCCATAATGATCAGGCTACCATCCACTGGAATAACCAAAATCTCGACAATAGGCAATCTTCCATAATGACAAGGCTACCATTCATTGGAGTAACAAAAATCTGAACAACAAACTACCTTACATAATGACAAGGCTACAATCCTTTGGAGTAACAAAAATCTCAACGACAGACTACCTTCTATAATGACAAGGCTACCATCCATTGGAGTAACAAAAATCTCGACAAAAGACTACCTTCCATAATGACAAGGTTACCATCCATTAGAATAACTAAAATCTCGACAATAGACTACCTTCCATAATGACAAGGCTACCATCCATTGGAGTAACAAAAATCTGTACGACAGACTACCTTGCACAATGACAAGGCTATCATCCATTAGAGTAACAAAGATATCGACAATAGACTACCGTCAATAATGACAAGGATACCATCCATTGTAGTAACAAAAATCTCGACAAAAGACTACCTTCCATACTGACAAGGTTACCATCCATTGGAATAACAAAAATCTCGACTACAGACTATCTTCCATAATGACAAGGCTACCATCCATTGGAGTAACAAAAATATGAACAACAGACTACCTTACATAATGACAAGGCTACAATCCATTGGAGTAACAGAAATCTCAACGACAGAATACCTTCAATAATGACAAGGTTACCATCCATTGGAGTAACAAAAATCTTGACAAAATACTACCTTCCATAATTACAAGGCTACCGTCCAATGGGCTAACAAAAATCTCAATAAAATACTACCTTCCATATTGACAAGGCTACCATCCATTTGAGTAACAAAGATATCGATAATAGACTAATCTCAATAATGACAAGGCTACCATCCATTGGAGTAACAAAAATCTCGACAAAAGACTACCTTCCATAATGACAAGGTTACCATCCATTGGAATAACAAAAATCTCGAAAATAGACTACCTTCCATAATGACAAGGTTACCATCCACTGGAGTAACAAAAATCTCGACAAAAGACTACCTTCCATAATTACAAGGCTACCATTCATTAGGGTAACAAAAATCTCAACAAAAAACTAACTTCCCTAATGACAAGGTTACCATCCATTGGAATAACAGAAATCTCGACAAAAGACTACCTTCCATAATGAAAAGGCTAGCTTCCATTGGAGTAATAAAAACCTCAAAAAAAAAACTACGTTCCATAATGATAAGGCTCTTATCCATTAAAATAACAAAGATCTCGTCAATAGACTACCTTCCATAATGACAAGGCTACCATCCATTGGAGTAACAAAAATCTCGATAAAAAACTAACTTCCATAATGACAAGGCCACCATCCATTGAAATAACCAAAATCTCAACAATAGACTATCTTCCATAATGACAAGGCTACCATCCATTGGAGTAACAAAAATCTGTACAATAGACTACCTTGCACAATGACAAGGCTATCATCCATTGGAGTAACAAAGATATCGATAATAGACTACCTTCAATAATGACAACGCTACCATCCATTGGAGTAACAAAAATCTCGACAAAAGACTACCTTCCATACTGACAAGTTTATCATCCATTGGAATAACAAAAATCTCGACTACAGACTATCTTCCATAATGACAAGGCTACCATCCATTGGAGTAACAAAAATATGAACAACAGACTACCATACATAATGACAAGGCTACAATCCATTGGAGTAACAGAAATCTCAACGACATAATACCTTTAATAATGACAAAGTTACCATCCATTGGAGTAACCAAAATCTTGACAAAAGACTACCTTCCATAATTACAAGGCTACCGTCCAATGGGATAACAAAAATCTCAATAAAATACTACCTTCCATATTGACAAGGCTACCATCCATTTGAGTAACAAAGATATCGACAATAGACTAACTTCAATAATGACAAGGATACCATCCATTGTAGTAACAAAAAACTCGACAAAAAACTACCTTTCATAATGACAAGGCTACCATCCATTGGAATACCAAAAATATCGACAACAGACTATCTTCCATAATGACAAGGCTACCATCCATTGGAGTAACAAAAATCTTAACAACAAACTACCTTACATAATGACAAGGCTAAAATACATTGGAGTAACAGAAATCTCAAGGAAAGACTACCTTCCATAATGACAAGGTTACCATCCACTGGAGTAACAAAAATCTCGACAAAAGACTACCTTCCATAATTACAAGGCTACCATTCATTGGGGTAACAAAAATCTCAACAAAAAACTAACTTCCATAATGACAAGGTTACCATCCATTGGAATAACAAAAATCTCGACAAAAGACTACCTTCCATAATGAAAAGGCTAGCTTCCATTGGAGTAATAAAAACCTCAAAAAAAAAACTACGTTCCATAATGATAAGGCTCTTATCCATTAAAATAACAAACATCTCGTCAATAGACTACCTTCCATAATGACAAGGCTACCATCCATTGGAGTAACAAAAATCTCGATAAAAAACTACCTTCCATAATGATCAGGCTACCATCCACTGGAATAACCAAAATCTCAACAATAGACTATCTTCCATAATGACAAGGCTACCATTCATTGGAGTAACAAAACTCTGAACAATAGACTACCTTACATAATGACAAGGCTACAATCCTTTGGAGTAACAAAAATCTCAATGACAGACTACCTTCCATAATGACAAGGCTACCATCCATTGGAGTAACAAAAATCTCGACAAAAGACTACTTTCCATAATGACAAGGTTACCATCATTTGGAATAACTAAAATCTCGACAATAGACTACCTTCCATAATGACAAGGCTACCATCCATTGGAGTAAGAAAAATCTCGATAAAAAACTAACTTCCATAATGACAAGGCCACCATCCATTGAAATAACAAAAATCACGACAATAGACTACCTTCCATAATGACAAGGCTACCATTCATTGGAGTAACAAAAATTTGTACAAGAGAATACCTTGCACAATGACAAGGCTATCATCCATTAGAGTAACAAAGATATCGACAATAGACTACCTTCAATAATGACAAGGCTACCATCCATTGGAGTAAGAAAAATCTCGACAAAAGACTACCTTCCATACTGACAAGGTTACCATCCATTGGAATAACAAAAATCTCGACTACAGACTATCTTCCATAATGACAAGGCTACCATCCATTGGAGTAACAAAAATCTGAACAACAAACTACCTTACATAATGACAAGGCTACAATCCATTGGAGTAACATAAATCTCAACGACAGACTACCTTCAATAATGACAAGGTTACCATCCATTGGAGTAACAAAAATCTTGACAAAAGACTACCTTCCATAATTACAAGGCTACCGTCCAATGGGCTAACAAAAATCTCAATAAAATACTACCTTCCATATTGACAAGGCTACCATCCATTGGAGTAAAAAAGATATCGACAATAGACTACCTTACATAATGACAAGGCTACCATCCATTGTAGTAACAAAAATCTCGACAAAAAACTACCTTCCATAATGACAAGGCTACCATCCATTGGAATAACAAAACTCTCGACAAGAGACTATCTTCCATAATGACAAGGCTACCATCTGTTGGAGTAACAAAAATATGAACAACAAACTACCTTACATAATGACAAGGCTAAAATCCATTGGAGTAACAGAAATCTCAAGGAAAGACTACCTTCCATAATGACAAGGTTACCATCCATTGGAATAACAAAAATCTCGACAATATACTACCTTCCATAATGACAAGGCTACCATTCATTGGGGTAACAAAAATGTCGACAACAAACTACCTTCCATAATGACAAGGCTACCATCCATTGGAGTAACAAAAATCCTAACAAAAAACTACCTTCCATTGGAATATCAAAAATCTCGACAATAGACTACCTTCCATAATAACAAGGTTACCATCCATTGGAATATCAAAAATCTCGACAATAGACTACCTTCCATAATGACAAGGCTACCATCCATTGGAGTAATAAAAGTCTCCATAAAAAACTACGTTCCATAATGATAAGGCTACTATCCATTGGAATAACAAATATCTCGTCAATAGATTACCTTCCATAATGACAAGGCTACCATCCATTGGAGTAACAAAAATCTCGATAAAAAACTACCTTCCACAATGATCAGGCTACCATCCATTGGAGTAACAAAAATCTCAATGACAGACTACCTTCCATAATGACAAGGCTACCATCCATTGGAGTAACAAAAATCTCGACCAAAGACTACCTTCCATATTGACAAGGTTACCATCCATTGGAATAACGAAAATCTCGAAAATAGACTACCTTCCTTAATGACAAGGCTACCATCCATTGGAGTAACAAAACTCTCGATAAAAAACTAACTTCCAATATGACAAGGCCACCAACCATTGGAATAACAAAAATCTCGACAATAGACTACCTTCCATAATGACAAGGCTACCATCCATTGGAGTAACAAAAATCTGAACAATAGACTACCTTGCACACTGACAAGGTTACCATCCATTGGAATAACAAAGATATCGACAATAGACTACCTTCAATAATAACAAGGCTACCATCCATTGGAGTAACAAAAATCTAGACAAAAGACTACCTTCCATATTTCCAAGGTTACCATCCATTGGAATAACAAAAATCTCGACTACAGACTATCTTCCAGAATGACAAGGCTACCATCCATTAGAGTAACTAAAATCTGAACAACAGACTAGCTTACATAATGACAAGGCTACAATCCATTGGAGTAACAGAAATATCAACGACAAATTACCTTCAATAATGACAAGGTTACCATCCATTGGAGTAACAAAAATCTCGACAAAAGACTACCTTCCATAATTACAAGGCTACCGTCCAATGGGCTAACAAAAATCATAATAAAATACTACCTTCTATATTGACAAGGCTACCATCCATTTGAGTAACAAAGATATCGACAATAGACTAACTTCAATAATGACAAGGCTACCATCCATTGGAGTAACAAAAATCTCGACAAAAGACTACCTTCCATAATGACAAGGCTACCATCCATTGGAATAACAAAAATCTCGAAAATAGACTACCTTCAATAATGACAAGGCTACCATCCATTGGAGTAACAAAAATCTCGATAAAAAACTAACTTCCATAATGATAAGGCTACGATCCATTGGAATAACAAAAATCTCGACAATAGACTACCTTGCACAATGACAATGCTACCATCCATTGGAGTAACAAAGATATGTACAACAGACTACCTTGCATAATGACAAGGCTATCATCCATTGGAGTAACAAAAATCTCGATAAAAGACTACCTTCCATACTGACAAGGCTACCATCCATTGGAGTAACAAAAATATGAACAACAGACTACCATACATAATGACAAGGCTACAATCCATTGGAGTAACAGAAATCTCAGCGACAGAATACCTTTAATAATGACAAGGTTACCATCCATTGGAGTAACAAAAATCTTGACAAAAGACTACCTTCCATAATTACAAGGCTACCGTCCAATGGGCTAACAAAAATCTCAATAAAATACCACCTTCCATATTGACAAGGCTACCATCCATTTGAGTAACAAAGATATCGACAATAGACTAACTTCAATAATGACAAGGCTACCATCCATTGTAGTAACAAAAATCTCGACAAAAAACTACCTTCCATAATGACAAGGCTACCATCCATTGGAATAACAAAAATCTCGACAACAGACTATCTTCCATAATGACAAGGCTACCATCCATTGGAGTAACAAAAATATGAACAACAAACTACCTTACATAATGACAAGGCTAAAATAAATTGGAGTAACAGAAATCTCAAGGAAAGACTTCCTTCCATAATGACAAGGTTACCATCCACTGGAGTAACAAAAATCTCGACAAAAGACTACCTTCCATAATTACAAGGCTACCATTCATTGGGGTAACAAAAATCTCAACAAAAAACTAACTTCCATAATAACAAAGTTACCGTCCATTGGTATAACAAAAATCTCGACAAAAGACTACCTTCCATAATGACAAGGCTACCTTCCATTGGAGTAATAAAAACCTCCAAAAAAAACTACGTTCCATAATGATAAGGCTCTTATCCATTAAAATAACAAACATCTCCTCAATAGACTACCTTCCATAATGACAAGGCTACCATCCATTGGAGTAACAAAAATATCGATAAAAAACTACCTTCCATAATGATCAGGCTACCATCCACTAGAATAACCAAAATCTCAACAATAGACTATCTTCCATAATGACAAGGCTACCATTCATTGGAGTAACAAAAATCTGAACAATAGACTACCTTACATAATGACAAGGCTACAATCCTTTGGAGTAACAAAAATCTCAACGATAGACTACCTTCCATAATGACAAGGCTACCATCCATTGGAGTAACAAAAATCTCGACAAAAGACTACCTTCCATAATGACAAGGTTACCATCCATTGGAATAACTAAAATCTCGACAATAGACTACCTTCCATAATGACAAGGCTACCATCCATTGGAGTAACAAAAATCTCGATAAAAAACTAACTTCAATAATGACAAGGCCACCATCCATTGAAATAACAAAAATCTCGACAATATACTACCTTCCATAATGACAAGGCTACCATTCATTGGGGTAACAAAAATGTCGACAACAAACTACCTTCCATAATGACAAGGCTACCATCCATTGGAGTAACAAAAATCCTAACAAAAAACTACCTTCCATTGGAATATCAAAAATCTCGACAATAGACTACCTTCCATAATAACAAGGTTACCATCCATTGGAATATCAAAAATCTCGACAATAGACTACCTTCCATAATGACAAGGCTACCATCCATTGGAGTAATAAAAGTCTCCATAAAAAACTACGTTCCATAATGATAAGGCTACTATCCATTGGAATAACAAATATCTCGTCAATAGATTACCTTCCATAATGACAAGGCTACCATCCATTGGAGTAACAAAAATCTCGATAAAAAACTACCTTCCACAATGATCAGGCTACCATCCATTGGAGTAACAAAAATCTCAATGACAGACTACCTTCCATAATGACAAGGCTACCATCCATTGGAGTAACAAAAATCTCGACCAAAGACTACCTTCCATATTGACAAGGTTACCATCCATTGGAATAACGAAAATCTCGAAAATAGACTACCTTCCTTAATGACAAGGCTACCATCCATTGGAGTAACAAAACTCTCGATAAAAAACTAACTTCCAATATGACAAGGCCACCAACCATTGGAATAACAAAAATCTCGACAATAGACTACCTTCCATAATGACAAGGCTACCATCCATTGGAGTAACAAAAATCTGAACAATAGACTACCTTGCACACTGACAAGGTTACCATCCATTGGAATAACAAAGATATCGACAATAGACTACCTTCAATAATAACAAGGCTACCATCCATTGGAGTAACAAAAATCTAGACAAAAGACTACCTTCCATATTTCCAAGGTTACCATCCATTGGAATAACAAAAATCTCGACTACAAACTATCTTCCAGAATGACAAGGCTACCATCCATTAGAGTAACTAAAATCTGAACAACAGACTAGCTTACATAATGACAAGGCTACAATCCATTGGAGTAACAGAAATATCAACGACAAATTACCTTCAATAATGACAAGGTTACCATCCATTGGAGTAACAAAAATCTCGACAAAAGACTACCTTCCATAATTACAAGGCTACCGTCCAATGGGCTAACAAAAATCATAATAAAATACTACCTTCTATATTGACAAGGCTACCATCCATTTGAGTAACAAAGATATCGACAATAGACTAACTTCAATAATGACAAGGCTACCATCCATTGGAGTAACAAAAATCTCGACAAAAGACTACCTTCCATAATGACAAGGCTACCATCCATTGGAATAACAAAAATCTCGAAAATAGACTACCTTCAATAATGACAAGGCTACCATCCATTGGAGTAACAAAAATCTCGATAAAAAACTAACTTCCATAATGATAAGGCTACGATCCATTGGAATAACAAAAATCTCGACAATAGACTACCTTGCACAATGACAACGCTACCATCCATTGGAGTAACAAAGATATGTACAACAGACTACCTTGCACAATGACAAGGCTATCATCCATTGGAGTAACAAAAATCTCGATAAAAGACTACCTTCCATACTGACAAGGCTACCATCCATTGGAGTAACAAAAATATGAACAACAGACTACCATACATAATGACAAGGCTACAATCCATTGGAGTAACAGAAATCTCAGCGACAGAATACCTTTAATAATGACAAGGTTACCATCCATTGGAGTAACAAAAATCTTGACAAAAGACTACCTTCCATAATTACAAGGCTACCGTCCAATGGGCTAACAAAAATCTCAATAAAATACCACCTTCCATATTGACAAGGCTACCATCCATTTGAGTAACAAAGATATCGACAATAGACTAACTTCAATAATGACAAGGCTACCATCCATTGTAGTAACAAAAATCTCGACAAAAAACTACCTTCCATAATGACAAGGCTACCATCCATTGGAATAACAAAAATCTCGACAACAGACTATCTTCCATAATGACAAGGCTACCATCCATTGGAGTAACAAAAATATGAACAACAAACTACCTTACATAATGACAAGGCTAAAATAAATTGGAGTAACAGAAATCTCAAGGAAAGACTTCCTTCCATAATGACAAGGTTACCATCCACTGGAGTAACAAAAATCTCGACAAAAGACTACCTTCCATAATTACAAGGCTACCATTCATTGGGGTAACAAAAATCTCAACAAAAAACTAACTTCCATAATAACAAAGTTACCGTCCATTGGTATAACAAAAATCTCGACAAAAGACTACCTTCCATAATGACAAGGCTACCTTCCATTGGAGTAATAAAAACCTCCAAAAAAAACTACGTTCCATAATGATAAGGCTCTTATCCATTAAAATAACAAACATCTCCTCAATAGACTACCTTCCATAATGACAAGGCTACCATCCATTGGAGTAACAAAAATATCGATAAAAAACTACCTTCCATAATGATCAGGCTACCATCCACTAGAATAACCAAAATCTCAACAATAGACTATCTTCCATAATGACAAGGCTACCATTCATTGGAGTAACAAAAATCTGAACAATAGACTACCTTACATAATGACAAGGCTACAATCCTTTGGAGTAACAAAAATCTCAACGATAGACTACCTTCCATAATGACAAGGCTACCATCCATTGGAGTAACAAAAATCTCGACAAAAGACTACCTTCCATAATGACAAGGTTACCATCCATTGGAATAACTAAAATCTCGACAATAGACTACCTTCCATAATGACAAGGCTACCATCCATTGGAGTAACAAAAATCTCGATAAAAAACTAACTTCAATAATGACAAGGCCACCATCCATTGAAATAACAAAAATCTCGACAATATACTACCTTCCATAATGACAAGGCTACCATTCATTGGGGTAACAAAAATGTCGACAACAAACTACCTTCCATAATGACAAGGCTACCATCCATTGGAGTAACAAAAATCCTAACAAAAAACTACCTTCCATTGGAATATCAAAAATCTCGACAATAGACTACCTTCCATAATAACAAGGTTACCATCCATTGGAATATCAAAAATCTCGACAATAGACTACCTTCCATAATGACAAGGCTACCATCCATTGGAGTAATAAAAGTCTCCATAAAAAACTACGTTCCATAATGATAAGGCTACTATCCATTGGAATAACAAATATCTCGTCAATAGATTACCTTCCATAATGACAAGGCTACCATCCATTGGAGTAACAAAAATCTCGATAAAAAACTACCTTCCACAATGATCAGGCTACCATCCATTGGAGTAACAAAAATCTCAATGAGAGACTACCTTCCATAATGACAAGGCTACCATCCATTGGAGTAACAAAAATCTCGACCAAAGACTACCTTCCATATTGACAAGGTTACCATCCATTGGAATAACGAAAATCTCGAAAATAGACTACCTTCCTTAATGACAAGGCTACCATCCATTGGAGTAACAAAACTCTCGATAAAAAACTAACTTCCAATATGACAAGGCCACCAACCATTGGAATAACAAAAATCTCGACAATAGACTACCTTCCATAATGACAAGGCTACCATCCATTGGAGTAACAAAAATCTGAACAATAGACTACCTTGCACACTGACAAGGTTACCATCCATTGGAATAACAAAGATATCGACAATAGACTACCTTCAATAATAACAAGGCTACCATCCATTGGAGTAACAAAAATCTAGACAAAAGACTACCTTCCATATTTCCAAGGTTACCATCCATTGGAATAACAAAAATCTCGACTACAGACTATCTTCCAGAATGACAAGGCTACCATCCATTAGAGTAACTAAAATCTGAACAACAGACTAGCTTACATAATGACAAGGCTACAATCCATTGGAGTAACAGAAATATCAACGACAAATTACCTTCAATAATGACAAGGTTACCATCCATTGGAGTAACAAAAATCTCGACAAAAGACTACCTTCCATAATTACAAGGCTACCGTCCAATGGGCTAACAAAAATCATAATAAAATACTACCTTCTATATTGACAAGGCTACCATCCATTTGAGTAACAAAGATATCGACAATAGACTAACTTCAATAATGACAAGGCTACCATCCATTGGAGTAACAAAAATCTCGACAAAAGACTACCTTCCATAATGACAAGGCTACCATCCATTGGAATAACAAAAATCTCGAAAATAGACTACCTTCAATAATGACAAGGCTACCATCCATTGGAGTAACAAAAATCTCGATAAAAAACTAACTTCCATAATGATAAGGCTACGATCCATTGGAATAACAAAAATCTCGACAATAGACTACCTTGCACAATGACAACGCTACCATCCATTGGAGTAACAAAGATATGTACAACAGACTACCTTGCACAATGACAAGGCTATCATCCATTGGAGTAACAAAAATCTCGATAAAAGACTACCTTCCATACTGACAAGGCTACCATCCATTGGAGTAACAAAAATATGAACAACAGACTACCATACATAATGACAAGGCTACAATCCATTGGAGTAACAGAAATCTCAGCGACAGAATACCTTTAATAATGACAAGGTTACCATCCATTGGAGTAACAAAAATCTTGACAAAAGACTACCTTCCATAATTACAAGGCTACCGTCCAATGGGCTAACAAAAATCTCAATAAAATACCACCTTCCATATTGACAAGGCTACCATCCATTTGAGTAACAAAGATATCGACAATAGACTAACTTCAATAATGACAAGGCTACCATCCATTGTAGTAACAAAAATCTCGACAAAAAACTACCTTCCATAATGACAAGGCTACCATCCATTGGAATAACAAAAATCTCGACAACAGACTATCTTCCATAATGACAAGGCTACCATCCATTGGAGTAACAAAAATATGAACAACAAACTACCTTACATAATGACAAGGCTAAAATAAATTGGAGTAACAGAAATCTCAAGGAAAGACTTCCTTCCATAATGACAAGGTTACCATCCACTGGAGTAACAAAAATCTCGACAAAAGACTACCTTCCATAATTACAAGGCTACCATTCATTGGGGTAACAAAAATCTCAACAAAAAACTAACTTCCATAATAACAAAGTTACCGTCCATTGGTATAACAAAAATCTCGACAAAAGACTACCTTCCATAATGACAAGGCTACCTTCCATTGGAGTAATAAAAACCTCCAAAAAAAACTACGTTCCATAATGATAAGGCTCTTATCCATTAAAATAACAAACATCTCCTCAATAGACTACCTTCCATAATGACAAGGCTACCATCCATTGGAGTAACAAAAATATCGATAAAAAACTACCTTCCATAATGATCAGGCTACCATCCACTAGAATAACCAAAATCTCAACAATAGACTATCTTCCATAATGACAAGGCTACCATTCATTGGAGTAACAAAAATCTGAACAATAGACTACCTTACATAATGACAAGGCTACAATCCTTTGGAGTAACAAAAATCTCAACGATAGACTACCTTCCATAATGACAAGGCTACCATCCATTGGAGTAACAAAAATCTCGACAAAAGACTACCTTCCATAATGACAAGGTTACCATCCATTGGAATAACTAAAATCTCGACAATAGACTACCTTCCATAATGACAAGGCTACCATCCATTGGAGTAACAAAAATCTCGATAAAAAACTAACTTCAATAATGACAAGGCCACCATCCATTGAAATAACAAAAATCTCGACAATAGACTACCTTCCATAATGACAAGGCTACCATCCATTGGAGTAACAAAAATCTGTACAATAGACTACCTTGCACAATGACAAGGCTATCATCCATTGGAGTAACAAAGATATCGACAATAGACTACCTTCAATAATGACAAGGCTACCATCCATTGGAGTAACAAAAATCTCAACAAAAGACTACTTTCCATACTGACAAGGTTACCATCCATTGGAATAACAAAAATCTCGACTACAGACTATCTTCCAGAATGACAAGGCTACCATCCATTGGAGTAACTAAAATCTGAACAACAGACTACCTTACATAATGACAAGGCTACAATCCATTGGAGTAACAGAAATATCAACGACAGACTACCTTCAATAATGACAAGGTTACCATCCATTGGAGTAACAAAAATCTCGACAAAAGACTACCTTCCATAATTACAAGGCTATCGTCCAATGGGCTAACAAAAATCTCAATAAAATACTACCTTCCATATTGACAAGGCTACCATCCATTTGAGTAACAAAGATATTGACAATAGACTAACTTCAATAATGACAAGGCTACCATCCATTGGAGTAACAAAAATCTCGACAAAAGACTACCTTCCATAATGACAAGGCTACCATCCATTGGAATAACAAAAATCTCGAAATAGACTACCTTCAATAATGACAAGGCTACCATCCATTGAAGTAACAAAAATCTCGATAAAAAACTAACTTCCATAATGATAAGGCTAGTATCCATTGGAATAACAAAAATCTCGACAACAGACTACCTTGCACAATGACAACGCTACCATCCATTGGAGTAACAAAGATCTGTACAACAGACTACCTTGCACAATGACAAGGCTATCATCCATTGGAGTAACAAAAATCTCAACAAAAGACTACTTTCCATACTGACAAGGTTACCATCCATTGGAATAACAAAAATCTCGACTACAGACTATCTTCCAGAATGACAAGGCTACCATCCATTGGAGTAACTAAAATCTGAACAACAGACTACCTTACATAATGACAAGGCTACAATCCATTGGAGTAACAGAAATATCAACGACAGACTACCTTCAATAATGACAAGGTTACCATCCATTGGAGTAACAAAAATCTCGACAAAAGACTACCTTCCATAATTACAAGGCTATCGTCCAATGGGCTAACAAAAATCTCAATAAAATACTACCTTCCATATTGACAAGGCTACCATCCATTTGAGTAACAAAGATATTGACAATAGACTAACTTCAATAATGACAAGGCTACCATCCATTGGAGTAACAAAAATCTCGACAAAAGACTACCTTCCATAATGACAAGGCTACCATCCATTGGAATAACAAAAATCTCGAAATAGACTACCTTCAATAATGACAAGGCTACCATCCATTGAAGTAACAAAAATCTCGATAAAAAACTAACTTCCATAATGATAAGGCTAGTATCCATTGGAATAACAAAAATCTCGACAACAGACTACCTTGCACAATGACAACGCTACCATCCATTGGAGTAACAAAGATCTGTACAACAGACTACCTTGCACAATGACAAGGCTATCATCCATTGGAGTAACAAAAATCTCGACAAATGACTACCTTCCATACTGACAAGGTTACCATCCATTGGAATAACAAAAATCTAGACTACAGACTATCTTCCATAATGACAAGGCTACCATCCATTGGAGTAACAAAAATCTGAACAACAGACTACCATACATAATGACAAGGCTACAATCCATTGGAGTAACAGAAATCTCAGCGACAGAATACCTTTAATAATGACAAGGTTACCATCCATTGGAGTAACAAAAATCTTGACAAAAGACTACCTTCCATAATTACAAGGCTACCGTCCAATGGGCTAACAAAAATCTCAATAAAATACTACCTTCCATATTGACAAGGCTACCATCCATTTGAGTAACAAAGATATCGACAATAGACTAACTTCAATAATAACAAGGCTACCATCCATTGTAGTAACAAAAATCTCGACAAAAAACTACCTTCCATAATGACAAGGCTACCATCCATTGGAATAACAAAAATCTCGACAACAGACTATCTTCCATAATGACAAGGCTACCATCCATTGGAGTAACAAAAATCTGAACAACAAACTACCTTACATAATGACAAGGCTAAAATAAATTGGAGTAACAAAAATCTCAAGGAAAGACTACCTTCCATAATGACAAGGGTACCATCCACTGGAGTAACAAAAATCTCGACAAAAGACTACCTTCCATAATTACAAGGCTACCATTCATTGGGGTAACAAAAATCTAAACAAAAAACTAACTTCCATAATAACAAAGTTACCATCCATTGGTATAAGAAAAATCTCGACAAAAGACTACCTTCCATAATGACAAGGCTACCTTCCATTTGAGTAATAAAAACCTCCAAAAAAAACTACGTTCCATAATGATAAGGCTCTTATCCATTAAAATAACAAACATCTCGTCAATAGACTACCTTCCATAATGACAAGGCTACCATCCATTGGAGTAACAAAAATCTCGATAAAAAACTACCTTCCATAATGATCAGGCTACCATCCACTGGAATAACCAAAATCTCAACAATAGACTATCTTCCATAATGACAAGGCTACCATTCATTGGAGTAACAAAAATCTGAACAATAGACTACCTTACATAATGACAAGGCTACAATCCTTTGGAGTAACAAAAATCTCAACGACAACTACCTTCCATAATGACAAGGCTACCATCCATTGGAGTAACAAAAATCTCGACAAAAGACTACCTTCCATAATGACAAGGTTACCATCCATTGGAATAACTAAAATCTCGACAACAGACTACCTTCCATAATGAAAAGGCTACCATCCATTGGAGTAACAAAAATCTCGATAAAAAACTAACTTCCATAATGACAAGGCCACCATCCATTGAAATAAAAAAAATCTCGACAATAGACTACCTTCCATAATGACAAGGCTACCATCCATTGGAGTAACAAAAATCTGTACCATAGACTACCTTGCACAATGACAAGGCTATCATCCATTGGAGTAACAAAGATATCGAAAATTGATTACCTTCAATAATGATAAGGCTACCATCCATTGGAGTAACAAAAATCTCGACAAAAGACTACCTTCCATACTGACAAGGTTACCATCCATTGGAATAACAGAAATCTCGACAATATACTACCTTCCATAATGACAAGGCTACCATCCATTGGAGTAATAAAAACCTCCAAAAAAAACTACGTTCCATAATGATAAGGCTCTTATCCATTGGAATAACAAACATCTCGTCAATAGACTACCTTCCATAATGACAAGGCTACCATCCATTGGAGTAACAAAAATCTCGATAAAAAACTACCTTCCATAATGATCAGTCTACCATCCACTGGAATAACCAAAATCTCGACAATAGACTATCTTTCATAATGACAAGGCTACCATTCATTGGAGTAACAAAAATCTGAACAACAGACTACCTTACATAATGACAAGGCTACAATCCTTTGGAGTAACAAAAATCTCAACGACAGACTACCTTCCATAATGACAAGGCTACCATCCATTGGAGTAACAAAAATCTCGACAAAAGACTACCTTCCATAATGACAAGGTTACCATCCATTGGAATAACTAAAATCTCGACAATAGACTACCTTCCATAATGACAAGGCTACCATCCATTGGAGTAACAAAAATCTCGATAAAAAACTAACTTCCATAATGACAAGGCCACCATCCATTGAAATAACAAAAATCTCGACAATAGACTACCTTCCTTAATGACAAGGCTACCATCCATTGGAGTAACAAAAATCTGTACAATAGACTACCTTGCTCAATGACAAGGCTATCATCCATTGGAGTAACAAAGATATCGACAATAGACTACCTTCAATAATGACAAGGCTACCATCCATTGGAGTAACAAAAATCTCGACAAAAGACTACCTTCCATAATGACAAGGTTACCATCCATTGGAATAATAAAAAACTCCAAAAAAAACTACGTTCCATAATGATAAGGCTCTTATCCTTTGGAATAACAAACATCTCGTCAATAGACTACCTTCCATAATGACAAGGCTACCATCCATTGGAGTAACAAAAATCTCGATAAAAAACTACCTTCCATAATGATCAGGCTACCATCCACTGGAATAACCAAAATCTCGACAATAGACTATCTTCCATAATGACAAGGCTACCATTCATTGGAGTAACAAAAATCTGAACAACAGACTACCTTACATAATGACAAGGCTACAATCCTTTGGAGTAACAAAAATCTCAACAACAGACTACCTTCCATAATGACAAGGCTACCATCCATTGGAGTAACAAAAATCTCGACAAAAGACTACCTTCCATAATGACAAGGTTACCATCCATTGGAATAACTAAAATCTCGACAATAGACTACCTTCCATTATGACAAGGCTACCATCCATTGGAGTAACAAAAATCTAGATAAAAAACTAACTTCCATAATGACAAGGCCACCATCCATTGAAATAACAAAAATCTCGACAATAGACTACCTTCCATAATTACAAGGCTACCAACTATTGGAGTAACAAAAATCTGTACAATAGACTACCTTGCACAATGACAAGGCTATCATCCATTGGAGTAACAAAGATATCGACAATAGACTACCTTCAATAATGACAAGGCTACCATCCATTGGAGTAACAAAAATCTCGACAAAAGACTACTTTCCATACTGACTAGGTTACCATCCATTGGAATAACAAAAATCTCGACTACAGACTATCTTCCAGAATGACAAGGCTACCATCCATTGGAGTATCAAAAATCTGAACAACAGACTACCTTACATAATGACAAGGCTACAATCCATTGGAGTAACATAAATCTCAACGACAGACTACCTTCAATAATGACAAGGTAACCATCCATTGGAGTAACAAAAATCTTGACAAAAGACTACCTTCCATTATTACAAGGCTACCATCCAATGGGCTAACAAAAATCTCAATAAAATACTACCTTCCATATTGACAAGGCTACCATCCATTGGAGTAACAAAGATATCGACAATAGACTACCTTCCATAATGACATGGCTACCATCCATTGTAGTAACAAAAATCTCGACAAAAAACTACCTTCCATAATGACAAGGCTACCATCCATTGGAATAACAAAACTCTCGACAACAGACTATCTTCCATAATGACAAGGCTACCATCTGTTGGAGTAACAAAAATATGAACAACAAACTACCTTACATAATGACAAGGCTAAAATCCATTGGAGTAACATAAATCTAAAGGACAGACTACCTTCCATAATGACAAGGTTACCATCCATTGGAGTAACAAAAATCTCGACATCAAACTACCTTCCATAATGACAAGGCTACCATCCATTGGAGTAACAAAAATCTCAACAAAAAACTACCTTCCATTGGAATATCAAAAATCTCGACAATAGACTACCTTCCATAATGACAAGGTTACCATCCATTGGAATATCAAAAATCTCGACAATAGACTACCTTCCATAATGACAAGGCTACCATCCATTGGAGTAATAAAAGTCTCCATAAAAAACTACGTTCCATAATGATAAGGCTACTATCCATTGGAATAACAAACATCTCGTCAATAGATTACCTTCCATAATGACAAGGCTACCATCCATTGGAGTAACAAAAATCTCGATAAAAAATTACCTTCCATAATGATCAGGCTACCATCCATTGGAGTAACAAAAATCTCAACGACAGACTACCATCCATAATGACAAGGCTACCATCCATTGGAGTAACAAAAATCTCGACCAAAGACTACCTTCCATAATGACAAGGTTACCCTCCATTGGAATAACAAAAATCTCGACAATAGACTACCTTCCTTAATGACAAGGCTACCATCCATTGGAGTAACAAAAATCTCGATAAAAAACTAACTTCCATAATGACAAGGCCACCAACCATTGGAATAACAAAAATCTCGACAATAGACTACTTTCCATAATGACAAGGCTACCATCCATTGGAGTAACAAAAATCTGAACAACAGACTACCTTGCACAATGACAAGGCTATCATCCATTGGAGTAACAAAGATATCGACAATAGACTACCTTAAATAATAACAAGGCTACCATCCATTGGATTAACAAAAATCTAGACAAAAGACTACCTTCAATACTGACAAGGTTACCATCCATTGGAATAACAAAAATCTCGACTACAGACTATCTTCCATAATGACAAGGCAACCATCCATTGGAGTAACTAAAATCTGAACAACAGACTACTTTACATAATGACAAGGCTACAATCCATTGGAGTAACAAAAATATCAACGACAGACTACCTTCAATAATGACAAGGTTACCATCCATTGGAGTAACAAAAATCTCGACAAAAGACTACCTTCCATAATTACAAGGCTACCATCCAATGGGCTAACAAAAATCTCAATAAAATACTACCTTCCATATTGAAAAGGCTACCATCCATTTGAGTAACAAAGATATCGACAATAGACTAACTTCAATAATGACAAGGCTACCATCCATTAGAGTAACAAAAATCTCGACAAAAGACTACCTTCCATAATGACAAGGTTACCATCCATTGGAATAACAAAAATCTCGAAAATA
Organism: Vicia faba; assembly: GCA_948472305.1. Classification (NCBI taxonomy): domain Eukaryota; kingdom Viridiplantae; phylum Streptophyta; class Magnoliopsida; order Fabales; family Fabaceae; genus Vicia; species Vicia faba. The sequence continues at coordinate 659,221,313 of OX451739.1, forward strand.
GACTACCTTCAATAATGACAAGGCTACCATCCATTGGAGTAACAAAAATCTCGATAAAAAACTAACTTCCATAATGATAAGGCTACGATCCATTGGAATAACAAAAATCTCGACAATAGACTACCTTCCATAATGACAACGCTACCATCCATTGGAGTAACAAAAATCTGTACAACAGAATACCTTGCACAATGACAAGGCTATCATCCATTGGAGTAACAAAGATATCGATAATAGACTACCTTCAATAATGACAAGGCTACCATCCATTGGAGTAACAAAAATCTTGACAAAAGACTACTTTCCATACTGACAAGGTTACCATCCATTGGAATAACAAAAATCTCGACTACAGACTATCTTCCATAATGACAAGGCTACAATCCATTGGAGTAACAAAAATCTGAACAACAGACTACCTTGCACAATGACAAGGCTATCATCCATTGGAGTAACAAAGATATCGACAATAGACTACCTTAAATAATAACAAGGCTACCATCCATTGGATTAACAAAAATCTAGGCAAAAGACTACCTTCAATACTGACAAGGTTACCATCCATTGGAATAACAAAAATATCGACTACAGACTATCTTCCATAATGACAAGGCAACCATCCATTGGAGTAACTAAAATCTGAACAACAGACTACTTTACATAATGACAAGGCTACAATCCATTGGAGTAACAGAAATATCAACGACAGACTACCTTCAATAATGACAAGGTTACCATCCATTGGCGTAACAAAAATCTCGACAAAAGACTACCTTCCATAATTACAAGGCTATCGTCCAATAGGCTAACAAAAATCTCAATAAAATACTACCTTCCATATTGAAAAGGCTACCATCCATTTGAGTAACAAAGATATCGACAATAGACTAACTTCAATAATGACAAGGCTACCATCCATTAGAGTAACAAAAATCTCGACAAAAGACTATCTTCCATAATGACAAGGTTACCATCCATTGGAATAACAAAAATCTCGAAAATAGACTACCTTTAATAATGACAAGGCTACCATGCATTGGAGTAACAAAAATCTCGATAAAAAATTACCTTCCATAATGATCAGGCTACCATCCATTGGAGTAAAAAAAATCTCAACGACAGACTACCTTCCATAATGACAAGGCTACCATCCATTGGAGTAACAAAAATCTCGACCAAAGACTACCTTCCATAATGACAAGGTTACCCTCCATTGGAATAACAAAAATCTCGACAATAGACTACCTTCCTTAATGACAAGGCTACCATCCATTGGAGTAACAAAAATCTCGATAAAAAACTAACTTCCATAATGACAAGGCCACCAACCATTGGAATAACAAAAATCTCGACAATAGACTACTTTCCATAATGACAAGGCTACCATCCATTGGAGTAACAAAAATCTGAACAACAGACTACCTTGCACAATGACAAGGCTATCATCCATTGGAGTAACAAAGATATCGACAATAGACTACCTTAAATAATAACAAGGCTACCATCCATTGGATTAACAAAAATCTAGACAAAAGACTACCTTCAATACTGACAAGGTTACCATCCATTGGAATAACAAAAATCTCGACTACAGACTATCTTCCATAATGACAAGGCAACCATCCATTGGAGTAACTAAAATCTGAACAACAAACTACTTTACATAATGACAAGGCTACAATCCATTGGAGTAACAAAAATATCAACGACAGACTACCTTCAATAATGACAAGGTTACCATCCATTGGAGTAACAAAAATCTCGACAAAAGACTACCTTCCATAATTACAAGGCTACCATCCAATGGGCTAACAAAAATCTCAATAAAATACTACCTTCCATATTGAAAAGGCTACCATCCATTTGAGTAACAAAGATATCGACAATAGACTAACTTCAATAATGACAAGGCTACCATCCATTAGAGTAACAAAAATCTCGACAAAAGACTACCTTCCATAATGACAAGGTTACCATCCATTGGAATAACAAAAATCTCGAAAATAGACTACCTTCAATAATGACAAGGCTACCATCCATTGGAGTAACAAAAATCTCGATAAAAAACTAACTTCCATAATGATAAGGCTACGATCCATTGGAATAACAAAAATCTCGACAATAGACTACCTTCCATAATGACAACGCTACCATCCATTAGAGTAACAAAAATCTGTACAACAGAATACCTTGCACAATGACAAGGCTATCATCCATTGGAGTAACAAAGATATCGATAATAGACTACCTTCAATAATGACAAGGCTACCATCCATTGGAGTAACAAAAATCTCGACAAAATACTACTTTCCATACTGACAAGGTTACCATCCATTGGAATAACAAAAATCTCGACTACAGACTATCTTCTATAATGACAAGGCTACCATCCATTGGAGTAACAAAAATCTGAACAACAGACTACCTTGCACAATGACAAGGCTATCATCCATTGGAGTAACAAAGATATCGACAATAGACTACCTTAAATAATAACAAGGCTACCATCCATTGGATTAACAAAAATCTAGACAAAAGACTACCTTCAATACTGACAAGGTTACCATCCATTGGAATAACAAAAATCTCGACTACAGACTATCTTCCATAATGACAACGCAACCATCCATTGGAGTAACTAAAATCTGAACAACAGACTACTTTACATAATGACAAGGCTACAATCCATTGGAGTAACAGAAATATCAACGACAGACTACCTTCAATAATGACAAGGTTACCATCCATTGGCGTAACAAAAATCTCGACAAAAGACTACCTTCCATAATTACAAGGCTACCGTCCAATGGGCTAACAAAAATCTCAATAAAATACTACCTTCCATATTGAAAAGGCTACCATCCATTTGAGTAACAAAGATATCGACAATAGACTAACTTCAATAATGACAAGGCTACCATCCATTAGAGTAACAAAAATCTCGACAAAAGACTACCTTCCATAATGACAAGGTTACCATCCATTGGAATAACAAAAATCTCGAAAATAGACTACCTTCAATAATGACAAGGCTACCATCCATTGGAGTAACAAAAATCTCGATAAAAAACTAACTTCCATAATGATAAGGCTACGATCCATTGGAATAACAAAAATCTCGACAATAGACTACCTTCCATAATGACAACGCTACCATCCATTGGAGTAACAAAAATCTGTACAACAGAATACCTTGCACAATGACAAGGCTATCATCCATTGGAGTAACAAAGATATCGATAATAGACTACCTTCAATAATGACAAGGCTACCATCCATTGGAGTAACAAAAATCTCGACAAAAGACTACTTTCCATACTGACAAGGTTACCATCCATTGGAATAACAAAAATCTCGACTACAGACTATCTTCCATAATGACAAGGCTACCATCCATTGGAGTAACAAAAATCTGAACAACTGACTACCATACATAATGACAAGGCTACAATCCATTGGAGTAACAGAAATCTCAACGACAGAATACCTTTATTAATGACAAGGTTACCATCCATTGGAATAACAAAAATCTTGACAAAAGTTTACCTTCCATAATTACAAGGCTACCGTCCAATGGGCTAACAAAAATCTCAATAAAATACTACCTTCCATATTGTCAAGGCTACCATCCATTTGAGTAACAAAGATATCGACAATAGACTAACTTCAATAATGACAAGGCTACCATCCATTGTAGTAACAAAAATCTCGACAAAAAACTACCTTCCATAATGACAAGGCTACCATCCATTAGAATAACAAAAATCTCGACAACAGACTATCTTCCATAATGACAAGGCTACCATCCATTGGAGTAACAAAAATCTGAACAACAAACTACCTTACATAATGACAAGGCTAAAATACATTGGAGTAACAGAAATCTCAAGGAAAGACTACCTTCCATAATGACAAGGTTACCATCCACTGGAGTAACAAAAATCTCGACAAAAGACTACCTTCCATAATTACAAGGCTACCATTCATTGGGGTAACAAAAATCTCAACAAAAAACTAACTTCCATAATGACAAGGTTACCATCCATTGGAATAACAAAAATCTCGACAAAAGACTACCTTCCATAATGACAAGGCTACCTTCCATTGGAGTAATAAAAACCTCCAAAAAAAACTATGTTCCATAATGATAAGGCTCTTATCCATTAAAATAACAAACATCTCGTCAATAGACTACCTTCCATAATGACAAGGCTACCATCCATTGGAGTAACAAAAATCTCGAAAAAAAACTACCTTCCATAATGATCAGGCTACCATCCACTGAAATAACCAAAATCTCAACAATAGACTATCTTCCATAATGACAAGGCTACCATTCATTAGAGTAACAAAAATCTGAACAATAGACTACCTTACATAATGACAAGGCTACAATCCTTTGGAGTAACAAAAATCTCAACGACAGACTACCTTCCATATTGACAAGGCTACCATCCATTAGAGTAACAAAAATCTCGACAAAAGACTACCTTCCATAATGACAAGGTTACCATCCATTGGAATAACTAAAATCACGACAATAGACTACCTTCCATAATGACAAGGCTACCATCCATTGGAGTAACAAAAATCTCGATAAAAAACTAACTTCCATAATGACAAGGCCACCATCCATTGAAATAACAAAAATCTCGACAATAGACTACCTTCCATAATGACAAGGCTACCATCAATTGGAGTAACAAAAATCTGTACAACAGACTACCTTCCACAATGACAAGGCTATCATCCATTGGAGTAACAAAGATATCGACAATAGACTACCTTCAATAATGACAAGGCTACCATCCATTGGAGTAACAAAAATCTCGACAAAAGACTACTTTCCATACTGACAAGGTTACCATCCATTGGAATAACAAAAATCTCGACTACAGACTATCTTCCATAATGACAAGGCTACCATCCATTGGAGTAACAAAAATCTGAACAACAGACTACCATACATAATGACAAGGCTACAATCCATTGGAGTAACAGAAATCTCAACGACAGAATACCTTTAATAATGACAAGGTTACCATCCATTGGAATAACAAAAATCTTGACAAAAGATTACCTTCCATAATTACAAGGCTACCGTCCAATGGGCTAACAAAAATCTCAATAAAATACTACCTTCCATATTGTCAAGGCTACCATCCATTTGAGTAACAAAGATATCGACAATAGACTAACTTCAATAATGACAAGGCTACCATCCATTGTAGTAACAAAAATCTCGAAAAAAAACTACCTTCCATAATGACAAGGCTACCATCCATTAGAATAACAAAAATCTCGACAACAGACTATCTTCCATAATGACAAGGCTACCATCCATTGGAGTAACAAAAATCTGAACAACAAACTACCTTACATAATGACAAGGCTAAAATACATTGGAGTAACAGAAATCTCAAGGAAAGACTACCTTCCATAATGACAAGGTTAACATCCACTGGAGTAACAAAAATCTCGACAAAAGACTACCTTCCATAATTACAAGGCTACCATTCATTGGGGTAACAAAAATCTCAACAAAAAACTAACTCCCATAATGACAAGGTTACCATCCATTGGAATAACAAAAATCTCGACAAAAGAATACCTTCCATAATGACAAGGCTACCTTCCATTGGAGTAATAAAAACCTCCAAAAAAAACTACGTTCCATAATGATAAGGCTCTTATCCATTAAAATAACAAACATCTCGTCAATAGACTACCTTCCATAATGACAAGGCTACCATCCATTGGAGTAACGAAAATCTCGAAAAAAAACTACCTTCCATAATGATCAGGCTACCATCCACTGAAATAACCAAAATCTCAACAATAGACTATCTTCCATAATGACAAGGCTAACATTCATTGGAGTAACAAAAATCTGAACAATAGACTACCTTACATAATGACAAGGCTACAATCCTTTGGAGTAACAAAAATCTCAACGACAGACTACCTTCCATAATGACAAGGCTACCATCCATTAGAGTAACAAAAATCTCGACAAAAGACTACCTTCCATAATGACAAGGTTACCATCCATTGGAATAACTAAAATCACGACAATAGACTACCTTCCATAATGACAAGGCTACCTTCCATTGGAGTAACAAAAATCTCGATAGAAAACTAACTTCCATAATGACAAGGCCACCATCCATGGAAATAACAAAAATCTCGACAATAGACTACCTTCCATAATGACAAGGCTACCATCAATTGGAGTAACAAAAATCTGTACAACAGACTACCTTGCACAATGACAAGGCTATCATCCATTGGAGTAACAAAGATATCGACAATAGACTACCTTCAATAATGACAAGGCTACCATCCATTGGAGTAACAAAAATCTCGACAAAAGACTACTTTCCATACTGACAAGGTTACCATCCATTGGAATAACAAAAATCTCGACTACAGACTATCTTCCATAATGACAAGGCTACCATCCATTGGAGTAACAAAAATCTGAACAACAGACTACCATACATAATGACAAGGCTACAATCCATTGGAGTAACAGAAATCTCAACGACAGAATACCTTTAATAATGACAAGGTTACCATCCATTGGAATAACAAAAATCTTGACAAAAGATTACCTTCCATAATTACAAGGCTACCGTCCAATGGGCTAACAAAAATCTCAATAAAATACTACCTTCCATATTGTCAAGGCTACCATCCATTTGAGTAACAAAGATATCGACAATAGACTAACTTCAATAATGACAAGGCTACCATCCATTGTAGTAACAAAAATCTCGACAAAAAACTACCTTCCATAATGACAAGGCTACCATCCATTAGAATAACAAAAATCTCGACAACAGACTATCTTCCATAATGACAAGGCTACCATCCATTGGAGTAACAAAAATCTGAACAACAAACTACCTTACATAATGACAAGGCTAAAATACATTGGAGTAACAGAAATCTCAAGGAAAGACTACCTTCCATAATGACAAGGTTACCATCCACTGGAGTAACAAAAATCTCGACAAAAGACTACCTTCCATAATTACAAGGCTACCATTCATTGGGGTAACAAAAATCTCAACAAAAAACTAACTTCCATAATGACAAGGTTACCATCCATTGGAATAACAAAAATCTCGACAAAAGACTACCTTCCATAATGACAAGGCTACCTTCCATTGGTGTAATAAAAACCTCCAAAAAAAACTACGTTCCATAATGATAAGGCTCTTATCCATTAAAATAACAAACATCTCGTCAATAGACTACCTTCCATAATGACAAGGCTACCATCCATTGGAGTAACGAAAATCTCAAAAAAAAACTACCTTCCATAATGATCAGGCTACCATCCACTGAAATAACCAAAATCTCAACAATAGATATCTTCCATAATGACAAGGCTAACATTCATTGGAGTAACAAAAATCTGAACAATAGACTACCTTACATAATGACAAGGCTACAATCCTTTGGAGTAACAAAAATCTCAACGACAGACTACCTTCCATAATGACAAGGCTACCATCCATTAGAGTAACAAAAATCTCGACAAAAGACTACCTTCCATAATGACAAGGTTACCATCCATTGGAATAACTAAAATCACGACAATAGACTACCTTCCATAATGACAAGGCTACCTTCCATTGGAGTAACAAAAATCTCGATAAAAAACTAACTTCCATAATGACAAGGCCACCATCCATTTAAATAACAAAAATCTCGACAATAGACTACCTTCCATAATGACAAGGCTACCATCAATTGGAGTAACAAAAATCTGAACAACAGACTACCTTGCACAATGACAAGGCTATCATCCATTGGAGTAACAAAGATATCGACAATAGACTACCTTCAATAATGACAAGGCTACCATCCATTGGAGTAACAAAAATCTCGACAAAAGACTACTTTCCATACTGACAAGGTTACCATCCATTGGAATAACAAAAATCTCGACTACAGACTATCTTCCATAATGACAAGGCTACCATCCATTGGAGTAACAAAAATCTGAACAACAGACTACCATACATAATGACAAGGCTACAATCCATTGGAGTAACAGAAATCTCAACGACAGAATACCTTTAATAATGACAAGGTTACCATCCATTGGAATAACAAAAATCTTGACAAAAGATTACCTTCCATAATTACAAGGCTACCGTCCAATGGGCTAACAAAAATCTCAATAAAATACTAACTTCCATATTGTCAAGGCTACCATCCATTTGAGTAACAAAGATATCGACAATAGACTAACTTCAATAATGACAAGGCTACCATCCATTGTAGTAACAAAAATCTCGACAAAAAACTACCTTCCATAATGACAAGGCTACCATCCATTAGAATAACAAAAATCTCGACAACAGACTATCTTCCATAATGACAAGGCTACCATCCATTGGAGTAACAAAAATCTGAACAACAAACTACCTTACATAATGACAAGGCTAAAATACATTGGAGTAACAGAAATCTCAAGGAAAGACTACCTTCCATAATGACAAGGTTACCATCCACTGGAGTAACAAAAATCTCGACAAAAGACTACCTTCCATAATTACAAGGCTACCATTCATTGGGGTAACAAAAATCTCAACAAAAAACTAACTTCCATAATGACAAGGTTACCATCCATTGGAATAACAAAAATCTCGACAAAAGACTACCTTCCATAATGACAAGGCTACCTTCCATTGGAGTAATAAAAACCTCCAAAAAAAACTACGTTCCATAATGATAAGGCTCTTATCCATTAAAATAACAAACATCTCGTCAATAGACTACCTTCCATAATGACAAGGCTACCATCCATTGGAGTAACGAAAATCTCGAAAAAAAACTACCTTCCATAATGATCAGGCTACCATCCACTAAGATAACCAAAATCTCAACAATAGACTATCTTCCATAATGACAAGGCTAACATTCATTGGAGTAACAAAAATCTGAACAATAGACTACCTTACATAATGACAAGGCTACAATCCTTTGGAGTAACAAAAATCTCAACGACAGACTACCTTCCATAATGACAAGGCTACCATCCATTAGAGTAACAAAAATCTCGACAAAAGACTACCTTCCATAATGACAAGGTTACCATCCATTGGAATAACTAAAATCACGACAATAGACTACCTTCCATAATGACAAGGCTACCTTCCATTGGAGTAACAAAAATCTCGATAAAAAACTAACTTCCATAATGACAAGGCCACCATCCATTGAAATAAAAAAAATCTCGACAATAGACTACCTTCCATAATGACAAGGCTACCATCAATTGGAGTAACAAAAATCTGTACAACAGACTACCTTGCACAATGACAAGGCTATCATCCATTGGAGTAACAAAGATATCGACAATAGACTACCTTCAATAATGACAAGGCTACCATCCATTGGAGTAACAAAAATCTCGACAAAAGACTACCTTCCATACTGACAAGGTTACCATCCATTGGAATAACAAAAATCTCGACTACAGACTATCTTCGTTAATGACAAGGCTACCATCCATTGGAGTAACAAAAATCTGAACAACAGACTACCATACATAATGACAAGGCTACAATCCATTGGAGTAACAGAAATCTCAACGACAGAATACCTTTAATAATGACAAGGTTACCATCCATTGGAATAACAAAAATCTTGACAAAAGATTACCTTCCATAATTACAATGCTACCGTCCAATGGGCTAACAAAAATCTCAATAAAATAGTACGTTCCATGTTGTCAAGGCTACCATCCATTTGAGTAACAAAGATATCGACAATAGACTAACTTCAATAATGACAAGGCTACCATCCATTGTAGTAACAAAAATCTCGACAAAAAACTACCTTCCATAATGACAAGGCTACCATCCATTAGAATAACAAAAATCTCGACAACAAACTATCTTCCATAATGACAAGGCTACCATCCATTGGAGTAACAAAAATCTGAACAACAAACTACCTTACATAATGACAAGGCTAAAATACATTGGAGTAACAGAAATCTCAAGGAAAGACTACCTTCCATAATGACAAGGTTACCATCCACTAGAGTAACAAAAATCTCGACAAAAGACTACCTTCCATAATTACAAGGCTACCATTCATTGGGGTAACAAAAATCTCAACAAAAAACTAACTTCCATAATGACAAGGTTACCATCCATTGGAATAACAAAAATCTCGACAAAAGACTACCTTCCGTAATGACAAGGCTACCTTCCATTGGAGTAACAAAAATCTCGACCAAAGACTACCTTCCATATTGACAAGGTTACCATGCATTGGAATAACAAAAATCTCGACAATAGACTACCTTCCTTAATGACAAGGCTACCATCCATTGGAGTAACAAAAATCTCGATAAAAAACTAACTTCCATAATGACAAGGCCACCAACCATTGGAATAACGAAAATCTCGACAATAGACTACCTTCCATAATGACAAGGCTACCATCCATTGGAGTAACAAAAATCTGAACAACAGACTACCTTGCACAATGACAAGGCTATCATCCATTGGAGTAACAAAGATATCGACAATGGACTACCTTCAATAATAACAAGGCTACCATCCATTGGAGTAACAAAAATCTAGACAAAAGACTACCTTCCATACTGACAAGGTTACCATCCATTGGAATAACAAAAATCTCTACTACAGACTATCTTCCATAATGACAAGGCTACCATCCATTGGAGTAACTAAAATCTGAACAACAGACTACCTTACATATTGACAAGGCTACAATCCATTGGAGTAACAGAAATATCAACGACAGACTACCTTCAATAATGACACGGTTACCATCCATTGGAGTAACAAAAATCTCGACAAAAGACTACCTTCCATAATTACAAGGCTACCGTCCAATGGGCTAACAAAAATCTCAATAAAATACTACCTTCCATATTGAAAAGGCTACCATCCATTGGAGTAAAAAAGATATCAACAACAGACTACCTTCAATAATGACAAGGCTACCATCCATTGGAGTAACAAAAATCTCGACAAAAGACTATCTTCCATAATAACAAGACTACCATCCATTGGAGTAACAAAAATCTCGATAAAAAACTAACTTCCATAATGATAAGGCTACGATCCTTTGGAATAACAAAAATCTCGAAAATAGACTACCTTCCATAATGACAAGGCTACCATCCATTGGAGTAACAAAAATATGAAAAACATTATACCTTGCATAATGACAAGGCTATCATCCATTGGAGTAACAAAGGTGTCGACAATAGACTACCTTAAATAATGATAAGACTACCATCCATTGGAGTAACAAAAATCTCGACAATAGACTACCTTCCATAATGACAAGGCTACCATCATTTGGAGTAACAAAAATCTGTACAACAGACTACCTTGCACAATGACAAGGCTATCATCCATTGGAGTAACAAAGATATCGACAATAGACTACCTTCAATAATGACAAGGCTACCATCCATTGGAGTAACAAAAATCTCGACAAAAGACTACCTTCCATACTGACAAGGTTACCATCCATTGGAATAACAAAAATCTCGAATACAGACTATCTTCCATAATGATAAGGCTACCATCCATTGGAGTAACAAAAATCTGAACAACAGACTACCTTACATAATGACAAGGCTATAATCCATTGGAGTAACATAAATCTCAACGACAGACTACCTTCAATAATGACAAGGTTACCATCCATTGGAGTAACAAAAATCTTGACAAAAGTCTACCTTCCATTATTACAAGGCGACCGTCCAATGGGCTAACAAAAATCTCAATAAAATACTACCTTCCATATTGACAAGGCTACGATCCATTGGAGTAACAAAGATATCGACAATAGACTACCTTCCATAATGACAAGGCTACCATCCATTGTAGTAACAAAAATCTCCACAAAAAACTACCTTCCATAATGACAAGGCTACCATCCATTGGAATAACAAAACTCTCGAGAATAGACTATCTTCCATAATGACAAGGCTACCATCTGTTGGAGTAACAAAAATATGAACAACAAACTACCTTACATAATGACAAGGATAAAATCCATTGGAGTACCAAAAATCTCAAGGACAGACTACCTTCCATAATGACAAGGTTACCATCCATTGGAGTAACAAAAATCTCGACAAAAGACTACCTTCCATAATTACAAGGCTACCATTCATTGGGGTAACAAAAATGTCGACAAAAAACTACCTTCCATAATGATCAGGCTACCATCCATTGGAGTAACAAAAATCTGAACGACAGACTACCTTCCATAATGACAAGGCTACCATCCATTGGAGTAACAAAAATCTCGACCAAAGACTACCTTCCATATTGACAAGGTTACCATGCATTGGAATAACAAAAATCTCGACAATAGACTACCTTCCTTAATGACAAGGCTACCATCCATTGGAGTAACAAAAATCTCGATAAAAAACTAACTTCCATAATGACAAGGCCACCAACCATTGGAATAACAAAAATCTCGACAATAGACTACCTTCCATAATGACAAGGCTATCATCCATTGGAGTAACAAAAATCTGAACAACAGACTACCTTGCACAATGACAAGGCTATCATCCATTGGAGTAACAAAGATATCGACAATAGACTACCTTCAATAATAACAAGGCTACCATCCATTGGAGTAACAAAAATCTAGACAAAAGACTACCTTCCATACTGACAAGGTTACCATCCATTGGAATAACAAAAATCTCAACTACAGACTATCTTCCATAATGACAAGGCTACCATCCATTGGAGTAACTAAAATCTGAACAACAGACTAACTTACATAATGACAAGGCTACAATCCATTGGAGTAACAGAAATATCAACGACAGACTACCTTCAATAATGACAAGGTTACAATCCATTGGAGTAACAAAAATCTCGACAAAAGACTACCTTCCATAATTACAAGGCTACCGTCCAATGGGCTAACAAAAATCTCAATAAAATACTACCTTCCATATTGAAAAGGCTACCATCCATTGGAGTAAAAAAGACATCAACAACAGACTACCTTCAATAATGACAAGGCTACCATCCATTGGAGTAACAAAAATCTCGACAAAAGACTATCTTCCATAATAACAAGACTACCATCCATTGGAGTAACAAAAATCTCGATAAAAAACTAACTTCCATAATGATAAGGCTACGATCCTTTGGAATAACAAAAATCTCGAAAATAGACTACCTTCCATAATGACAAGGCTACCATCTATTGGAGTAACAAAAATATGAAAAACATTCTACCTTGCATAATGACAAGGCTATCATCCATTGGAGTAACAAAGGTGTCGACAATAGACTACCTTAAATAATGATAAGGCTAGCATCCATTGGAGTAACAAAAATCTCGACAACAGACTACCTTTCATAATTACAACACTACCATCCATTGGGGTAACAAAAATCTCGACAACAGACTACCTTCTATAATGAAAAGGCTACATCCATTGGGGTAACAAAATTATCGACAATAGACTACCTTCCATAATGACAAGGCTACCATCCATTGTAGTAACAAAAATCTCGACAAAAAACTACCTTCCATAATGACAAGGCTACCATCCATTGGAATAACAAAAATCTCGACAATAGACTACCTTCCATAATGACAAGGCTGCCATCCATTGGAGTAACAAAAATCTCGACAAAAGACTACCTTCCATAATTACAAGGCTACCATCCATTGGGGTAACAAAAATGTCAACAACAGACTACCTTCCATAATGACAAGGCTACCATCCGTTGGAGTAACAAAAATCTGAACAACAAACTACCTTACATAATGACAAGGCTAAAATCCATTGGAGTGATAGAAATCTCAAGGACAGACTACCTTCCATAATGACAAGGTTACCATCCATTGGAGTAACAAAAATCTCGACAAAAGACTACCTTCCATAATTACAAGGCTACCATTCATTGGGGTAACAAAAATGTCGACAACAGACTACCTTCCATAATGACAAGGCTACCATCCATTGGAGTAACAAACATCTCAACAAAAAACTACCTTCCATAATGACAAAGTACCATCCATTGGAATATCAAAAATCTCGACAATAGACTACCTTCCATAATGACAAGGCTACCATCCATTGGAGTAATAAAAGTCTCCATAAAAAACTACGTTCCATAATGATGAGGCTACTATCCATTGGAATAACAAACATCTCGTCAATAGATTACCTTCCATAATGACAAGGCTACCATCCATTGGAGTAACAAAAATCTCGATAAAAAACTACCTTCCATAATGATCAGGCTACCATCCATTGGAGTAACAAAAATCTCAACGACAGACTACCTTCCATAATGACAAGGCTACCATCCATTGGAGTAACAAAAATCTAGACAAAAGACTACCTTCCATATTGACAAGGTTACCATCCATTGGAATAACAAAAATCTCGACAATAGACTACCTTCCTTAATGACAAGGCTACCATCCATTGGAGTAACAAAAATCTCGATAAAAAACTAACTTCCATAATGACAAGGCCACCAACCATTGGAATAACAAAAATCGCGACAATAGACTACGTTCCATAATGACAAGGCTACCATCCATTGGAGTAACAAAAATCTGAACCACAGACTACCTTGCACAATGACAAGGCTATCATCCATTGGAGTAACAAAGATATCGACAATAGACTACCTTCAATAATAACAAGGCTACCATCCATTGGAGTAACAAAAACTCGACAAAAGACTACCTTCCATACTGACAAGGTTACCATCCATTGGAATAACAAAAATCTCGACTACAGACTATCTTCCATAATGTCAAGGCTACCATCCATGTGAGTAACTAAAATCTGAACAATAGACTACCTTACATAATGACAAGGCTACAATCCATTGGAGTAACAGAAATATCAATGACAAACTACCTTCAATAATGACAAGGTTACCATCCATTGGAGTAACAAAAATCTCGACAAAAGACTACCTTCCATAATTATAAGGCTACCGTCCAATGGGCTAACAAAAATCTCAATAAAATACTACCTTCCATATTGACAAGGCTACCATCCATTGGAGTAAAAAAGATATCAACAACAGACTACCTTTAATAATGACAAGGCTACCATCCATTGGAGTAACAAAAATCTCAACGACAGACTACCTTCCATAATGACAAGGCTACCATCCATTGGAGTAACAAAAATCTCGACAAAAGATTACCTTCCATTTTGATAAGTTTACCATCCATTGGAATAATAAAAATCTCGACAATAGACTACCTTCCATAATGAAAAGGCTACCATCCATTGGAGTAACAAAAATCTCGATAAAAAACTAACTTCCATAATGACAAGGCCACCATCCATTGGAATAACAAAAATCTGGACAATAGACTACTTTCCATAATGACAAGGCTACCATCCATTGGAGTAACAAAAATCTGAACAACAGACTACCTTGCACAATGACAATGCTATCATCCATTGGAGTAACAAAGATATCGACAGTAGACTACATTCAATAATAACAAGGCTATCATCCATTGGAGTAACAAAAATCTCGACAAAAGACTACCTTCCATACTGACAAGGTTACCATCCATTGGAATAACAAAAATCTCGACTACTGACTATCTTCCATAATGACAAGGCAACCATCCATTGGAGTAACTAAAATCCGAACAACAGACTACCTTACATAATGACAAGGCTACAATCCATTAGAGTAATTGAAATCTCAACGACAAACTACCTTCCATAATGACAAGGTTACCATCCATTGGAGTGACAAAAATCTCGACAAAAGACTACCTTCAATAATTACAAGGCTACCGTCCATTGGGCTAACAAAAATCTAAACAAAATACTACCTTCCATATTGACAAGGCTACCATCCATTGGAGTAACAAAGATATCGACAACAGACTACCTTCAATAATGACAAGGCTACCATCCATTGGAGTAACAAAAATCTCGACAAAAGACTACCTTCCATAATGGCAAGGTTACCATCCATTGGAATAACAAAAATCTCGACAATAGACTACCTTCCAAAATGACAACGCTGCCATCCATTGGAGTAACAAAAATCTCGATAAAAACCTACCTTCCATAATGACAAGGCTACTATCCATTGGAGTAACAAAAATCTCGACAAAAGACTACCTTCCATACTGACAAGGTTTCCATCCATTGGAATAACAAAAATCTTGACTATAGACTATCTTCCATAATGACAAGGCTACCATCCATTGGAGTAACAAAAATCTCGACCAAAGACTACCTTCCATAATTACAAGGATACCATCCATTGGGGTAACAAAAATCTCGACAATAGACTACCTTCCATAATGACAAGGAAGCCATACATTGGAGTAACAGAAATCTCAACAAAAAACTACCTTCCATAATGACAAGGCTACCATCCATTGTAATAACAAAAATCTCGACAATAGACTACCTTCCATAATGATAAGGCTACCATCCATTGGAGTAACAAAAATCTCCATAAAAAACTACCTTCCATAATGATAAGGCTACCATCCATTGGAATAACAAACATCTCGACAATAGAATACCTTCCATTATGACAAGGCTACCATCCATTGGAGTAACAAAAATATGAACAACAGACTACCTTGCACAATGACAAGGCTATCATCCATTGGAGTAACAAAGATATCGATAATAGACTATCTTCAATAATGACAAGGCTACCATCCATTGGAGTAACAAAAATCTCGACAAAAGACTACCTTCCATACTGACAAGGTTACCATCCATTGGAATAACAAATATCTTGACAACAGACTATCTTCCATAATGACAAGGCTACCATCCATTGGAGTATCAAAAATCTCGACAAAAGAATACCTTACATAATGACAAGGTTACCATCGATTGGAATAAAAAAAATATCGACAATAGACTACCTTCCATAATAACAAGGCTACCATCCATTGGAGTAACAAAAATCTGAAAAACATTCTACCTTGCATAATGACAAGGCTATCATCCATTAGAGTAACAAAGATGTCGACAATAGACTACCTTAAATAATGACAAGGCTACCATCCATTGGAGTAACAAAAATATCGACAACAGACTAACTTTCATAATTACAATACTACCATCCATTGGGGTAACAAAAATCTCGACAACAGACTACCTTCTATAATGAAAAGACTACATCCATTGGGGTAAAAAAAATCTTGACAATAGACAACCTTCCATAATTACAAGGCTACCATCCATTGTAGTAACAAAAATCTCGACAAAAGACTACCTTACATAATGACAAGGTTACCATCCATTGGAATAAAAAAAATATCGACAATAGACTACCTTCCATAATAACAAGGCTACCATCCATTGGAGTAACAAAAATCTCGATAAAAAACTAACTTCCATAATGATAAGGCGACGATCCATTGGAATAACAAAAATCTCGACAATAGACTACCTTCCATAATGACAAGGCTACCATACATTGGAGTAACAAAGATGTCGACAATAGACTACCTTAATTAATGACAAGGCTACCATCAATTGGAGTAACAAAAATCTCGACAACAGACTACCTTTCATAATTACAACACTACCATCCATTGGGGTAACAAAAATCTCGACAACAGACTACCTTCTATAATGAAAAGGCTACATCCATTGGGGTAACAAAAATCTTGACAATAGACTACCTTCCATAATGACAAGGCTACCATCCATTGTAGTAACAAAAATCTCGACAAAAAACTACCTTCCATAATGACAAGGCTACCATCCATTGGAATAACAAAAATCTGGACAACAAACTATCTTCCATAATGACAAGGCTACCATCCATTGGAGTAACAAAAATCTGAACAACAAACTACCTTACATAATGTCAAGGCTAATATCCATTGGAGTAACAAAAATCTCAACGACAGACTACCTTCCATAATGACAAGGTTACCATCCATTGGAGTAACAAAAATCTCGACAAAAGACTACCTTCCATAAATACAAGGCTACCATCCATTAGGGTAACAAAAATGTCGACAACAAACTACCTTCCATAATGACAAGGCTACCATCCGTTGGAGTAACAAAAATCTCAACAAAAAACTACCTTCCATAATGACAAGGTTACCATCCATTGGAATAACAAAAATCTCGACAATAGTCTACCTTCCATAATGAGAAGGCTACCAACCATTGGAGTAATAAAAATCTCCATAAAAAACTACGTTCCATAATGATAAGGCTACTATCCATTGGAATAACAAACATCTCGTCAATAGATTACCTTCCTTAATGACAAGGCTACCATCCATTGGAGTAACAAAAATCTCGATAAAAAACTACCTTCCATAATCATCAGGCTACCATCCACTGGAATAACAAAAATCTAAACAACAGACTACCTTACATAATGACAAGGCTAAAATCCATTGGAGTAACAAAAATCTCAACGACAGACTACCTTCCATAATGACAAGGCTACCATCCATTGGAGTAACAAAAATCTTGACAAAAGATTACCTTCCATATTGACAAGGTTACCATGCATTGGAATAACAAAAATCTCGACAATAGACTACCTTCCATAATGACAAGGCTACAATCCATTGGAGTAACAAAAATCTCGATAAAAAACTAACTTCCATAATGACAAGGCCACCATCCATTGGAATAACAAAAATCTCGACAATAGACTACCTTCCATAATGACAAGGCTACCATCCATTGGAATAAAAAAAATCTGAACAACAGACTACCTTGCACAATGACAAGGGTATCATCCATTGGAGTAACAAAGATATCGACAGTAGACTACATTCAATAATAACAAGGCTACCATCCATTGGAGTAACAAAAATCTCGAAAAAAGACAACCTTCCATATTGACAAGGTTACCATCCATTGGAATAACAAAAATCTCGACTACAGACTATCTTCCATAATGACAAGGCTACCATCCATTGGAGTAACTAAAATCTGAACAATAGACTACCTTACATAATGACAAGGCTAAAATCCATTGGAGTAACAGAAATCTCAACGACAAATTACCTTCCATAATGACAAGGTTACCATCCATTGGAGTAACAAAATTCTCGACAAAAGACTACCTTCCATAATTACAAGGCTACCATCCATTGGGGTAACAAAAATGTCGACAACAGACTACGTTCCATAATGACAAGGCTACCATCCGTTGGAGTAACAAAAATCTCAACAAAAAACTACCTTCCATAATGACAAGGTTACCATCCATTGGAATAACAAAAATCTCGATAATAGTCTACCTTCCATAATGAGAAGGCTACCAACCATTGGAGTAATAAAAATCTCCAGAAAAAACTATGTTCCATAAAGATAAGGCTACTATCCTTGGAATAACAAACATCTCGTCAATAGATTACCTTCCATAATGACAAGGCTACCATCCATTGGAGTAAAAAAATCTCGATAAAAAACTACCTTCCATAATGATCAGGCTACCATCCACTGGAATAACAAAAATCTCGACAATAGACTATCTTCCATAATGACAACGCTACCATTCATTGGAGTAACAAAAATCTAAACAACAGACTACCTTACATAATGACAAGGCTAGAATCCATTGGAGTAACAAAAATCTCAACGACAGACTACCTTCCATAATGACAAGGCTACCATCCATTGGAGTAAAAAAAATCTCGACAAAAGATTACCTTCCATTTTGACAAGGTTACCATCCATTGGAATAACAAAAATCTCGACAATAGACTACCTTCCATAATGACAAGGCTACCATCCATTGGAGTAACAAAAATCTCGATAAAAAACTAACTTCCATAATGACAAGGCCACCAACCATTGGAATAACAAAAATCTCGACAATAGACTACCTTCCATAATGACAAGGCTACCATCCATTGGAGTAACAAAAATCCGAACAACAGACTACCTTGCACAATGACAATGCTATCATCCATTTGAGTAACAAAGATATCGACAGTAGACTACATTCAATAATAACGAGGCTATAATCCATTGGAGTAACAAAAATATCGACAAAAGACTACCTTCCATACTGACAAGGTTACCATCCATTAGAATAACAAAAATCTCGACTACAGACTATCTTCCATAATGACAAGGCTACCATCCATTGGAGTAACTAAAATCTGAACAACTGACTACCTTACTTAATGATAAGGCTACAATCCATTGGAGTAACAGAAATCTCAACGACAAACTACCTTCCATAATGACAAGGTTACCATCCATTGGAGTAACAAAAATCCCGACAAAAGACTACCTTCAATAATTACAAGGCTACCGTCCATTGGGCTAACAAAAATCTAAACAAAATACTACCTTCCATATTGACAAGGCTACCATCCATTAGAGTAACAAAGATATCGACAACAGACTACCTTCAATAATGACAAGGCTACCATCCATTGGAGTAACAAAAATCTCGACAAAAGACTACCTTCCATAATGGCAAGGTTACCATCCATTGGAATAACAAAAATCTCGACAATAGACTACCTTCAAAAATGACAAGGCTGCCATCCATTGGAGTAACAAAAATCTCGATAAAAACCTACCTTCCATAATGATAAGGCTACCATCCATTGGAATAAAAAAAACTCGACAGTAGACTATCTTCCATAATGACAAGGCTACCATCCATTGGAGTAACAAAAATACGAACAACAGACTACCTTGCATAATGACAAGGCTATCATCCATTGGAGTTAACAAAGATATCGACAATAGACTACCTTCAATAATGACAAGGCTACAATCCATTGGAGTAACAGAAATCTCAACGACAAACTACCTTCCATAATGACAAGGTTACCATCCATTGCAGTAACAAAATTCTCGACAAAAGACTACCTTCCATAATTACAAGGCTACCATCCATTGGGGTAACAAAAATGTCGACAACAGACTACGTTCCATAATGACAAGGCTACCATCCGTTGGAGTAACAAAAATCTCAACAAAAAACTACCTTCCATAATGACAAGGTTACCATCCATTGGAATAACAAAAATCTCGACAATAGTCTACCTTCCATAATGAGAAGGCTACCAACCATTGGAGTAATAAAAATCTCCAGAAAAAACTATGTTCCATAAAGATAAGGCTACTATCCTTGTAATAACAAACATCTCGTCAATAGATTACCTTCCATAATGACAAGGCTACCATCCATTGGAGTAAAAAAATCTCGATAAAAAACTACCTTCCATAATGATCAGGCTACCATCCACTGGAATAACAAAAATCTCGACAATAAACTATCTTCCATAATGATAACGCTACCATTCATTGAAGTAACAAAAATCTAAACAACAGACTACCTTACATAATGACAAGGCTAGAATCCATTGGAGTAACAAAAATCTCAACGACAGACTACCTTCCATAATGACAAGGCTACCATCCATTGGAGTAACAAAAATCTCGACAAAAGATTACCTTCCATTTTGACAAGGTTACCATCCATTGGAATAACAAAAATCTCGACAATAGACTACCTTCCATAATGACAAGGCTACCATCCATTGGAGTAACAAAAATCTCGATAAAAAACTAACTTCCATAATGACAAGGCCACCAACCATTGGAATAACAAAAATCTCGACAATAGACTACCTTCCATAATGACAAGGCTACCATCCATTGGAGTAACAAAAATCCGAACAACAGACTACCTTGCACAATGACAATGCTATCATCCATTTGAGTAACAAAGATATCGACAGTAGACTACATTCAATAATAACAAGGCTATAATCCATTGGAGTAACAAAAATATCGACAAAAGACTACCTTCCATACTGACAAGGTTACCATCCATTAGAATAACAAAAATCTCGACTACAGACTATCTTCCATAATGACAAGGCTACCATCCATTGGAGTAACTAAAATCTGAACAACTGACTACCTTACATAATAACAAGGCTACAATCCATTGGAGTAACAGAAATCTCAACGACAAACTACCTTCCATAATGACAAGGTTACCATCCATTGGAGTAACAAAAATCACGACAAAAGACTACCTTCAATAATTACAAGGCTACCGTCCATTGGGCTAACAAAAATCTAAACAAAATACTACCTTCCATATTGACAAGGCTACCATCCATTAGAGTAACAAAGATATCGACAACAGACTACCTTCAATAATGACAAGGCTACCATCCATTGGAGTAACAAAAATCTCGACAAAAGACTACCTTCCATAATGGTAAGGTTACCATCCATTGGAATAACCAAAATCTCGACAATAGACTACCTTCAAAAATGACAAGGCTGCCATCCATTAGAGTAACAAAAATCTCGATAAAAACCTACCTTCCATAATGATAAGGCTACCATCCATTGGAATAAAAAAAACTCGACAGTAGACTATCTTCCATAATGACAAGGCTACCATCCATTGGAGTAACAAAAATATGAACAACAGATTACCTTGCATAATGAAAAGGCTATCATCCATTGGAGTTAACAAAGATATCGACAATAGACTACCTTCAATAATGACAAGGCTACTATCCATTGGAGTAACAAAAATCTCGCCGAAAGACTACCTTCCATACTGACAAGGTTACCATCCATTGGAATAACAAAAATCTCGACTATAGACTATCTTCCATAATGACAAGGCTACCATCCATTGGAGTAACAGAAATCTCAACGACAGACTACCTTCCATAATGACAAGGTTACCATCCATTGGAGTAACAAAAATCTCGACCAAAGACTACCTTCCATAATTACAAGTATACCATCCATTGGGGTAACAATAATCTCGACAACAGACTACCTTCCATAATGACAAGGCAACCATCCATTGGAGTAACAGAAATCTCAACAAAAAACTACCTTCCATAATGACAAGGCTACCATCCATTGGAATAACAAAAATCTCGACAATAGACTACCTTCCATAATGATAAGGCTACCATCCATTGGAGTAACAAAAATCTCCATAAAAAACTACCTTTCATAATGATAAGGCTACCATCCATTGGAATAACAAACATCTCGACAATAGACTACCTTCCATAATGACAAGGCTACCATCCATTGGAGGAACAAAAATTCTCGATAAAAAACTACCTTCCATAAGTATAAGGCTACCATCCATTGGAATAACAAAAATCTCGATAATTGACTGCCTTCCATAATGACAAGGCTACAATTCATTGGAGTAACAAAAATATGAACAACAGACTACCTTGCACAATGACAAGGATATCATCCATTGGAGTAACAAAGATATCGATAATAGACTATCTTCAATAATGACAAGGCTACCATCCATTGGAGTAACAAAAATCTCGACAAAAGACTACCTTCCATACTGACAAGGTTACCATCCATTGGAATAACAAAAATCTAGACAACAGACTATCTTCCATAATGACAAGGCTACCATCCATTGGAGTAAAAAAAATCTGAACAACAAACTACCTTACATAATGACAAGGCTACAATTCATTGGAGTAACAGAAATCTCAACGACAAACTACCTTCCATAATGACAAGGTTACCATCCATGGGAGTAACAAAAATCTCGACAAAAGACTACCTTCCAAAATTACAAGGTTACCATCCATTGGAATAACAAAAATCTCGACAATAGACTACCTTCCATAATGACAAGGCTACCATCCATTGGAGTAATAAAAATCTCCATAAAAAACTATGTTCCATAATGATAAGGCTACTATTCATTGGAATAACAAACATCTCGTCAATATAATACCTTCCATAATGACAAGGCTACCATCCATTGGAGTAACAAAAATTTCCATAAAAAACTACCTTCCATAATGATTAGGCTACGATCAATTGGAATAACAAAAATCTCGACAATAGACTACCTTCTATAATGAGAAGGCTACCATCCATTGGAGTAACAAAAATCTCAACAACATACTACCTTCCATAATTACAACACTACCATCCATTGGGGTAACAAAAATCTCGACAACAGACTACCTTCTATAATGAAAAGGCTACATCCATTGGGGTAACAAAAATCTCGACAATAGACTACCTTCCATAATGACAAGGCTACCATCCATTGTAGTAACAAAAATCTCGACAAAAAACTACCTTCCATAATGACAAGGCTACCATCCATTGTAATAACAAAAATCTCGACAATAGACTACCTTCCATAATGACAAGGCTGCCATCCATTGGAGCAACAAAAATCTCGATAAAAAACTACCTTCCATAATGATAAGGCTACCATCTATTGGAATTAAAAAAATCTCGATAGTAGACTATCTTCCATAATGACAAGGCTACCTTCCATTGGAGTAACAAAAATATGAACAACAGACTACCTTGAATAATGACAAGGCTATCATTCATTGGAGTAACAAAGATATCGATAATAGACTACCTTCAATAATGACAAGGCTACCATCCATTATAGTAACAAAAATCTCGACAAAAGACTACCTTCCATACTGACAAGGTTACCATCCATTGGAATAACAAAAATCTCGACTATAGACTATCTTCCATTATAACAAGGCTACCATCCATTGGAGTAACAAAAATATGAACAACAGACTACCCTACATAATGACAAGGCTACAATCCATTAGAGTAACAGAAATCTCAATGACAGAATACCTTCCATAATGACAAGGTTAACATCCATTGGAGTAACAAAAAGCTCGACCAAAGACTACCTTCCATAATTACAAGGATACCATCCATTGGGGTAACAAAAATCTCGACAACAAACTACCTTCCATAATGACAAGGCTACCATCCATTGGAGTAACAGAAATCTCAACAAAAAACTACCTTCCATAATGACAAGGCTACCATCCATTGGAATAACAAAAATCTCTACAATAGACTAACTTCCATAATGATAAGGCTACCATCCATTGGAGTAACAAAAATATCCATAAAAAACTACCTTCCATAATGATAAGGCTACCATCCATTGGAATAACAAACATCTCGACAATAGACTACCTTCCATAATGACAAGACTACTATCCATTGGAGTAACAAAAATCTCGATAAAAAAATACCTTCCATAAGTATAAGGCTACCATCCATTGGAATAAAAAAAATCTCGATAATAGACTACCTACCATAATGACAAGGCTACCATCCATTGGAGTAACAAAAATATCGATAAAAACATACCTTCCATAAGTATAAGGCTACCATCCATTGGAATAACAAAAATCTCGATAATAGACTACCTTCCATAATGACAAGGCTACAATCCATTGGAGTAACAAAAATATGAACAACAGACTACCTTGCACAATGACAAGGCTATCTCCATTGGAGTAACAAAGATGTCGACAATAGACTATCTTCAATAATGACAAGGCTACCATCCATTGGAGTAACAAAAATCTTGACAAAAGACTACCTTCCATACTAACAAGGTTACCATCCATTGGAATAACAAAAATCTTGACAACAGATTATCTTCCATAATGACAAGGCTACCATCCATTGGAGTAAAAAAAAATATGAACAACAAACTACCTTACATAATGACAAGGCTACAATCCATTGGAGTAACAGAAATCTCAACGACAGACTACCTTCCATAATGACAAGGTTACCATCCATTGGAGTAACAAAAATCTCGAGAAAAGACTACCTTCCATAATTACAAGGCTACCATCCATTGGGGTAACAAAAATCTCGACAACAGACTACCTTCCATAATGACAAGGCTACCATCCATTGGAGTAACAAAAATCTCAACAAAAAACTACCTTCCATAATGACAAGGTTACCATCCATTGGAATAACAAAAATCTCGACAATAGACTACCTTCCATAATGACAAGGCTGCCATCCATTGGAGTAATGAAAATCTCCCTAAAAAACTACATTCCATAATGATAAGTCTACTATCCATTGGAATAACAAACATCTCGTCAATAGACTACCTTCCATAATGACAAGGCTACCATCCATTGGAGTAACAAAAATCTCCATAAAAAACTACCTTCCATAATGATAAGGCTACGATCAATTGGAATAACAAAAATCTCGACAATGGACTACCTTCCATAATGACAAGGCTACCATCCATTGGAGTAACAAAAATCTGAAAAACATTCTACCTTGCATAATGATAAGGCTATCATCCATTGGAGTAACAAAGATGTCGACAATAGACAACCTTAAATAATGACAAGGCTACCATCCATTGGAGTACCAAAAATCTCAACAACAGACTACCTTCCATAATTACAACACTACCATCCATTGGGGTAACAAAAATCTCGACAACAGACTACCTTCTATAATGAAAAGGCTACATCCATTGGGGTAACAAAAATCTCGACAATAGACTACCTTCCATAATGATAAGGCTACCATCCATTGTAGTAACAAAAATCTCGACAAATAACTACCTTCCATAATGACAAGGCTACCATCCATTGGAATAACAAAAATCTCGACAATAGACTACCTTCCATAATGACAAGGCAGCCATCCATTGGAGTAACAAAAATCTCGATAAAAAACTACCTTCCATAATGTTAAGGCTACCATCTATTGGAATAAAAAAAATCTCGATAGTAGAATATCTTCCATAATGACAAGGCTACCATCCATTGGAGTAACAAAAATATGAACAATAGACTACCTTGCATAATGACAAGGCTATCATTCATTGGAGTAACAAAGATATCGATAATAGACTACCTTCAATAATGACAAGGTTACCATCCATTAGAGTAAAAGAAATCTCAACGACATACTATCTTCCATAATGACAAGGTTACCATCCATTGGAGTAACAAAAATCTCGACCAAAGACTACCTTCCATAATTACAAGGATACCATCCATTGGAATAACAAAAATATCAACAATAGACTTCCTTCCATAATGACAAGGCAACCATCCATTGGAGTAACAAAAATCCAGATAAAAAACTACCTTCCATAATGATCAGGCTACCATCCATTGGAGAAACAAAAATCTGAACAACAGACTATCTTACATAATGACAAGGCTATAATCCATTGGAGTAACAAAAATCTCTATGACAGACTACCTTCCATAATGACAAGGCTACCATCCATTTGAGTAACAAAAATCTTGACAAAAGACTACCTTCCATAATGACAAGGTTACCATCCATTGGAATAACAAAAATCTTGACTATAGACTACCTTCCATAATGACAAGACTACCATCCATTGGAGTAACAAAAATATCGATAAAAAACTAACTTCTATAATGATAAGGCTACCATCCATTGGAATAACAAAAATCTCGACAATAGACTACCTTCCATAATGACAAGGCTACCATCAATTGGAGTAACAAAAATCTGAACAACAGACTACCTTGCATAATGACAAGGCTATCATCCATTGGACTAACAAAGATATCGATAATAGACTACCTTCAATAATGACAAGGCTACCATCCATTGGAGTAACAAAAATATCGACAAAAGACTACCTTCCATACTGAGAAGGTTACCATCCATTGGAATAACAAAAATCTCGACTACAGACTATCTTCCATAATGACAAGGCTACCATCCATTGGAGTAATAAAAATCTCAACAACAGACTGCCTTACATAATGACAAGGCTACAATCCATTGGAGTAACAGAAATCTCAACGACAGACTACCTTCCATAATGACAAGGTTACCATCCATTGGAGTAACAAAAATATCGACAAAAGACTACCTTCCATAATTACAAGGCTACCGTCCATTGGGCTAACAAAAATCTCAACAAAATACTACCTTCCATATTGACAAGGCTACCATCCACTGGAGTAACAAAGATATCGACAACAGACTACCTTCAATAATGACAAGGCTACGATCCATTGGAGTAACAAAAATCTCGACAAAAGACTACCTTCTATAATGATAAGGTTACCATCCATTGGAATAACAAAAATCTTGACTACACACTATCTTCCATATTGACAAGGCTACCATCCACTGGAGTAACAAAGATATCGACAACAGACTACCTTCAAGAATGACAAGGCTACCATCCATTGGAGTAACAAAAATCTGAAAAACATTCTACCTTGAATAATGACAAGGCTATCATCCATTGGAGTAACAAAAATCTCGACAATAGACTACCTTCCATAATGATAAGGCTACCATCCATTGGAGTAACAAAAATCTCGACAACAAACTACCTTCCATAATGACAAGGCTACCATCCATTGGAGTAACAAAAATCTCGATAAAAAACTAACTTCCACAATGATAAGGCTACGATCCATTGATTTAACAAAAATCTCGATTAAAAACTAACTTCCACAATGACAAGTCTATGATCCATTGGAATAACAAAAATCTCGACAACAGATTACCTTCCATAATTACAACACTACCATCCATTTGGGTAACAAAAATCTTGACAACATACTACCTTCTATAATGAAAAGGCTACACCCATTGGGGTAACAAAAATCTCGACAACAGACTACCTTCCATAATGACAAGGCTACCATCCATTGGAGTAACAAAAATCTCGACAAAAAACTACCTTCCATAATGACAAGGCTACCATCTATTGGAATAACAAAAATCTCGACAATGGACTAACTTCTTTAATGACAATGCTACCATCCATTGGAGTAACAAAAATATGAACAACAGACTACCATGCACAATGACCAGGCTATCATCCATTGGAGTAACAAATATATCGATAATAGATTACCTTCAATAATGACAAGGCTACCATCCATTTGAGTAACAAAAATCTCGACAAAAGACTACCTTCCATATTGACAAGGTTACCATCCATTGGAATAACAAAAATCTCGACTATGGACTATCTTCCATAATGACAAGGCTACCATCCATTGGAGTAATAAAAATCTGAACAACAGACTACCTTCCATAACGACAAGGCCACCATCCATGGGAATAACTAAAATATCGACAATAGACTATCTTCCATAATGACAAGGCTACCATCCATTGGAGTAACAAAAATATGAACAAAAGACTACCTTGCACAATGACAAGGCTATCATCAATTGGAGTAACAAAGATATCGACAATAGACTACCTTCAATAATTACAAGGCTACCATCCATTGGAGTAACAAAAATCTCGACAAAAAACTACCTTCCATACTGACAAGGTTACTATCCATTGGAATAACAAAAATCTCGACTACTGACTATCTTCCATAATGACAAGGCTACCATCAATTGAAGTAACAAAAATCTGAACAACAGACTACCTTACATAATGACAAGGATAAAATCCATTGGAGTAACAGAAATCTCAACGACAGACTACCTTCCATAATGATAAGGTTACCATCCATTGGAATAACAAAAATCTCGACAATAGACTACCTTCCATAATGACAAGGCTACCATCCATTGGAGTAACAAAAATCCGAACAACAGACTACCTTGCACAATGACAATGCTATCATCCATTTGAGTAACAAAGATATCGACAGTAGACTACATTCAATAATAACAAGGCTATAATCCATTGGAGTAACAAAAATATCGACAAAAGACTACCTTCCATACTGACAAGGTTACCATCCATTAGAATAACAAAAATCTCGACTACAGACTATCTTCCATAATGACAAGGCTACCATCCATTGGAGTAACTAAAATCTGAACAACTGACTACCTTACATAATAACAAGGCTACAATCCATTGGAGTAACAGAAATCTCAACGACAAACTACCTTCCATAATGACAAGGTTACCATCCATTGGAGTAACAAAAATCACGACAAAAGACTACCTTCAATAATTACAAGGCTACCGTCCATTGGGCTAACAAAAATCTAAACAAAATACTACCTTCCATATTGACAAGGCTACCATCCATTAGAGTAACAAAGATATCGACAACAGACTACCTTCAATAATGACAAGGCTACCATCCATTGGAGTAACAAAAATCTCGACAAAAGACTACCTTCCATAATGGTAAGGTTACCATCCATTGGAATAACCAAAATCTCGACAATAGACTACCTTCAAAAATGACAAGGCTGCCATCCATTAGAGTAACAAAAATCTCGATAAAAACCTACCTTCCATAATGATAAGGCTACCATCCATTGGAATAAAAAAAACTCGACAGTAGACTATCTTCCATAATGACAAGGCTACCATCCATTGGAGTAACAAAAATATGAACAACAGATTACCTTGCATAATGAAAAGGCTATCATCCATTGGAGTTAACAAAGATATCGACAATAGACTACCTTCAATAATGACAAGGCTACTATCCATTGGAGTAACAAAAATCTCGCCGAAAGACTACCTTCCATACTGACAAGGTTACCATCCATTGGAATAACAAAAATCTCGACTATAGACTATCTTCCATAATGACAAGGCTACCATCCATTGGAGTAACAGAAATCTCAACGACAGACTACCTTCCATAATGACAAGGTTACCATCCATTGGAGTAACAAAAATCTCGACCAAAGACTACCTTCCATAATTACAAGTATACCATCCATTGGGGTAACAATAATCTCGACAACAGACTACCTTCCATAATGACAAGGCAACCATCCATTGGAGTAACAGAAATCTCAACAAAAAACTACCTTCCATAATGACAAGGCTACCATCCATTGGAATAACAAAAATCTCGACAATAGACTACCTTCCATAATGATAAGGCTACCATCCATTGGAGTAACAAAAATCTCCATAAAAAACTACCTTTCATAATGATAAGGCTACCATCCATTGGAATAACAAACATCTCGACAATAGACTACCTTCCATAATGACAAGGCTACCATCCATTGGAGGAACAAAAATTCTCGATAAAAAACTACCTTCCATAAGTATAAGGCTACCATCCATTGGAATAACAAAAATCTCGATAATTGACTGCCTTCCATAATGACAAGGCTACAATTCATTGGAGTAACAAAAATATGAACAACAGACTACCTTGCACAATGACAAGGATATCATCCATTGGAGTAACAAAGATATCGATAATAGACTATCTTCAATAATGACAAGGCTACCATCCATTGGAGTAACAAAAATCTCGACAAAAGACTACCTTCCATACTGACAAGGTTACCATCCATTGGAATAACAAAAATCTAGACAACAGACTATCTTCCATAATGACAAGGCTACCATCCATTGGAGTAAAAAAAATCTGAACAACAAACTACCTTACATAATGACAAGGCTACAATTCATTGGAGTAACAGAAATCTCAACGACAAACTACCTTCCATAATGACAAGGTTACCATCCATGGGAGTAACAAAAATCTCGACAAAAGACTACCTTCCAAAATTACAAGGTTACCATCCATTGGAATAACAAAAATCTCGACAATAGACTACCTTCCATAATGACAAGGCTACCATCCATTGGAGTAATAAAAATCTCCATAAAAAACTATGTTCCATAATGATAAGGCTACTATTCATTGGAATAACAAACATCTCGTCAATATAATACCTTCCATAATGACAAGGCTACCATCCATTGGAGTAACAAAAATTTCCATAAAAAACTACCTTCCATAATGATTAGGCTACGATCAATTGGAATAACAAAAATCTCGACAATAGACTACCTTCTATAATGAGAAGGCTACCATCCATTGGAGTAACAAAAATCTCAACAACATACTACCTTCCATAATTACAACACTACCATCCATTGGGGTAACAAAAATCTCGACAACAGACTACCTTCTATAATGAAAAGGCTACATCCATTGGGGTAACAAAAATCTCGACAATAGACTACCTTCCATAATGACAAGGCTACCATCCATTGTAGTAACAAAAATCTCGACAAAAAACTACCTTCCATAATGACAAGGCTACCATCCATTGTAATAACAAAAATCTCGACAATAGACTACCTTCCATAATGACAAGGCTGCCATCCATTGGAGCAACAAAAATCTCGATAAAAAACTACCTTCCATAATGATAAGGCTACCATCTATTGGAATTAAAAAAATCTCGATAGTAGACTATCTTCCATAATGACAAGGCTACCTTCCATTGGAGTAACAAAAATATGAACAACAGACTACCTTGAATAATGACAAGGCTATCATTCATTGGAGTAACAAAGATATCGATAATAGACTACCTTCAATAATGACAAGGCTACCATCCATTATAGTAACAAAAATCTCGACAAAAGACTACCTTCCATACTGACAAGGTTACCATCCATTGGAATAACAAAAATCTCGACTATAGACTATCTTCCATTATAACAAGGCTACCATCCATTGGAGTAACAAAAATATGAACAACAGACTACCCTACATAATGACAAGGCTACAATCCATTAGAGTAACAGAAATCTCAATGACAGAATACCTTCCATAATGACAAGGTTAACATCCATTGGAGTAACAAAAAGCTCGACCAAAGACTACCTTCCATAATTACAAGGATACCATCCATTGGGGTAACAAAAATCTCGACAACAAACTACCTTCCATAATGACAAGGCTACCATCCATTGGAGTAACAGAAATCTCAACAAAAAACTACCTTCCATAATGACAAGGCTACCATCCATTGGAATAACAAAAATCTCTACAATAGACTAACTTCCATAATGATAAGGCTACCATCCATTGGAGTAACAAAAATATCCATAAAAAACTACCTTCCATAATGATAAGGCTACCATCCATTGGAATAACAAACATCTCGACAATAGACTACCTTCCATAATGACAAGACTACTATCCATTGGAGTAACAAAAATCTCGATAAAAAAATACCTTCCATAAGTATAAGGCTACCATCCATTGGAATAAAAAAAATCTCGATAATAGACTACCTACCATAATGACAAGGCTACCATCCATTGGAGTAACAAAAATATCGATAAAAACATACCTTCCATAAGTATAAGGCTACCATCCATTAGAATAACAAAAATCTCGATAATAGACTACCTTCCATAATGACAAGGCTACAATCCATTGGAGTAACAAAAATATGAACAACAGACTACCTTGCACAATGACAAGGCTATCTCCATTGGAGTAACAAAGATGTCGACAATAGACTATCTTCAATAATGACAAGGCTACCATCCATTGGAGTAACAAAAATCTTGACAAAAGACTACCTTCCATACTAACAAGGTTACCATCCATTGGAATAACAAAAATCTTGACAACAGATTATCTTCCATAATGACAAGGCTACCATCCATTGGAGTAAAAAAAAATATGAACAACAAACTACCTTACATAATGACAAGGCTACAATCCATTGGAGTAACAGAAATCTCAACGACAGACTACCTTCCATAATGACAAGGTTACCATCCATTGGAGTAACAAAAATCTCGAGAAAAGACTACCTTCCATAATTACAAGGCTACCATCCATTGGGGTAACAAAAATCTCGACAACAGACTACCTTCCATAATGACAAGGCTACCATCCATTGGAGTAACAAAAATCTCAACAAAAAACTACCTTCCATAATGACAAGGTTACCATCCATTGGAATAACAAAAATCTCGACAATAGACTACCTTCCATAATGACAAGGCTGCCATCCATTGGAGTAATGAAAATCTCCCTAAAAAACTACATTCCATAATGATAAGTCTACTATCCATTGGAATAACAAACATCTCGTCAATAGACTACCTTCCATAATGACAAGGCTACCATCCATTGGAGTAACAAAAATCTCCATAAAAAACTACCTTCCATAATGATAAGGCTACGATCAATTGGAATAACAAAAATCTCGACAATGGACTACCTTCCATAATGACAAGGCTACCATCCATTGGAGTAACAAAAATCTGAAAAACATTCTACCTTGCATAATGATAAGGCTATCATCCATTGGAGTAACAAAGATGTCGACAATAGACAACCTTAAATAATGACAAGGCTACCATCCATTGGAGTACCAAAAATCTCAACAACAGACTACCTTCCATAATTACAACACTACCATCCATTGGGGTAACAAAAATCTCGACAACAGACTACCTTCTATAATGAAAAGGCTACATCCATTGGGGTAACAAAAATCTCGACAATAGACTACCTTCCATAATGATAAGGCTACCATCCATTGTAGTAACAAAAATCTCGACAAATAACTACCTTCCATAATGACAAGGCTACCATCCATTGGAATAACAAAAATCTCGACAATAGACTACCTTCCATAATGACAAGGCAGCCATCCATTGGAGTAACAAAAATCTCGATAAAAAACTACCTTCCATAATGTTAAGGCTACCATCTATTGGAATAAAAAAAATCTCGATAGTAGAATATCTTCCATAATGACAAGGCTACCATCCATTGGAGTAACAAAAATATGAACAATAGACTACCTTGCATAATGACAAGGCTATCATTCATTGGAGTAACAAAGATATCGATAATAGACTACCTTCAATAATGACAAGGTTACCATCCATTAGAGTAAAAGAAATCTCAACGACATACTATCTTCCATAATGACAAGGTTACCATCCATTGGAGTAACAAAAATCTCGACCAAAGACTACCTTCCATAATTACAAGGATACCATCCATTGGAATAACAAAAATATCAACAATAGACTTCCTTCCATAATGACAAGGCAACCATCCATTGGAGTAACAAAAATCCAGATAAAAAACTACCTTCCATAATGATCAGGCTACCATCCATTGGAGAAACAAAAATCTGAACAACAGACTATCTTACATAATGACAAGGCTATAATCCATTGGAGTAACAAAAATCTCTATGACAGACTACCTTCCATAATGACAAGGCTACCATCCATTTGAGTAACAAAAATCTTGACAAAAGACTACCTTCCATAATGACAAGGTTACCATCCATTGGAATAACAAAAATCTTGACTATAGACTACCTTCCATAATGACAAGACTACCATCCATTGGAGTAACAAAAATATCGATAAAAAACTAACTTCTATAATGATAAGGCTACCATCCATTGGAATAACAAAAATCTCGACAATAGACTACCTTCCATAATGACAAGGCTACCATCAATTGGAGTAACAAAAATCTGAACAACAGACTACCTTGCATAATGACAAGGCTATCATCCATTGGACTAACAAAGATATCGATAATAGACTACCTTCAATAATGACAAGGCTACCATCCATTGGAGTAACAAAAATATCGACAAAAGACTACCTTCCATACTGAGAAGGTTACCATCCATTGGAATAACAAAAATCTCGACTACAGACTATCTTCCATAATGACAAGGCTACCATCCATTGGAGTAATAAAAATCTCAACAACAGACTGCCTTACATAATGACAAGGCTACAATCCATTGGAGTAACAGAAATCTCAACGACAGACTACCTTCCATAATGACAAGGTTACCATCCATTGGAGTAACAAAAATATCGACAAAAGACTACCTTCCATAATTACAAGGCTACCGTCCATTGGGCTAACAAAAATCTCAACAAAATACTACCTTCCATATTGACAAGGCTACCATCCACTGGAGTAACAAAGATATCGACAACAGACTACCTTCAATAATGACAAGGCTACGATCCATTGGAGTAACAAAAATCTCGACAAAAGACTACCTTCTATAATGATAAGGTTACCATCCATTGGAATAACAAAAATCTTGACTACACACTATCTTCCATATTGACAAGGCTACCATCCACTGGAGTAACAAAGATATCGACAACAGACTACCTTCAAGAATGACAAGGCTACCATCCATTGGAGTAACAAAAATCTGAAAAACATTCTACCTTGAATAATGACAAGGCTATCATCCATTGGAGTAACAAAAATCTCGACAATAGACTACCTTCCATAATGATAAGGCTACCATCCATTGGAGTAACAAAAATCTCGACAACAAACTACCTTCCATAATGACAAGGCTACCATCCATTGGAGTAACAAAAATCTCGATAAAAAACTAACTTCCACAATGATAAGGCTACGATCCATTGATTTAACAAAAATCTCGATTAAAAACTAACTTCCACAATGACAAGTCTATGATCCATTGGAATAACAAAAATCTCGACAACAGATTACCTTCCATAATTACAACACTACCATCCATTTGGGTAACAAAAATCTTGACAACATACTACCTTCTATAATGAAAAGGCTACACCCATTGGGGTAACAAAAATCTCGACAACAGACTACCTTCCATAATGACAAGGCTACCATCCATTGGAGTAACAAAAATCTCGACAAAAAACTACCTTCCATAATGACAAGGCTACCATCTATTGGAATAACAAAAATCTCGACAATGGACTAACTTCTTTAATGACAATGCTACCATCCATTGGAGTAACAAAAATATGAACAACAGACTACCATGCACAATGACCAGGCTATCATCCATTGGAGTAACAAATATATCGATAATAGATTACCTTCAATAATGACAAGGCTACCATCCATTTGAGTAACAAAAATCTCGACAAAAGACTACCTTCCATATTGACAAGGTTACCATCCATTGGAATAACAAAAATCTCGACTATGGACTATCTTCCATAATGACAAGGCTACCATCCATTGGAGTAATAAAAATCTGAACAACAGACTACCTTCCATAACGACAAGGCCACCATCCATGGGAATAACTAAAATATCGACAATAGACTATCTTCCATAATGACAAGGCTACCATCCATTGGAGTAACAAAAATATGAACAAAAGACTACCTTGCACAATGACAAGGCTATCATCAATTGGAGTAACAAAGATATCGACAATAGACTACCTTCAATAATTACAAGGCTACCATCCATTGGAGTAACAAAAATCTCGACAAAAAACTACCTTCCATACTGACAAGGTTACTATCCATTGGAATAACAAAAATCTCGACTACTGACTATCTTCCATAATGACAAGGCTACCATCAATTGAAGTAACAAAAATCTGAACAACAGACTACCTTACATAATGACAAGGATAAAATCCATTGGAGTAACAGAAATCTCAACGACAGACTACCTTCCATAATGATAAGGTTACCATCCATTGGAGTAACAAAAATCTCGACAAAAGACTACCTTCCATAATTACAAGGCTACCGTCCATTGGGCTATCAAAAATCTCAACAGAATACTAACTTCCATATAGACAAGGCTACCATCCATTAGAGTAACAAAGATATCAACAACAGACTACCTTTAATAATGACCAGGCTACCATCCATTGGAGTAACAAAAATCTCGACAAAAGACTACGTTCCATAATGACAAGGTTGACATCCATTGGGATAACAAAAATCTCGACAATAGACTACCTTCTATAATGATAAGGCTACGATCCATTGGAGTAACAAAAATCTCGATAAAAAACTAATTTCCATAATGATAAGGCAACGATCCATTGAAATAACAAAAATCTCGACAATAGACTACCTTCCATAATGACAAGGCTACCATCAATTGGAGTAACATAAATCTAAACAACAGACTACCTTGCATAATGACAAAGATATCGACAATAGACTACCTTCAATAATGACAAGGCTACCATCCATTAGAGTAACAAGAATCTCGACAAAATACTACCTTCCATAATGATAAGGCTATGATCCATTGTAATAACAAAAATCTCGACAATAGACTACCTTCCATAATTACAACACTACCATCCATTGGGATAACAAAAATCTCGACAACAGACTACCTTCTATAATGAAAAGGCTACATCCATTGGGGTAACAAAAATCTCGACAACAGACTACCTTCCATAATGACAAGGCTAGCATCCATTGGAGTAACAAAAATCTCAACAAAAAACTACCTTCCATAATGACAAGGTTACCATCCATTGGAATAACGAAAATCTCGACAATAGACTACCTTCCATAATGACAAGGCTGCCATCCATTGGAGTAATAAAAATCTCCCTAAAAAACTACATTCCATAATGATAAGTCTACTATCCATTGGAATAACAAACATCTCGTCAATAGACTACCTTCCATAATGACAAGGCTACCATCCATTGGAGTAACAAAAATCTCCATAAAAAACTACCTTCCATAATGATAAGGCTACGATCAATTGGAATAACAAAAATCTCGACAATAGACTACCTTCCATAATGACAAGGCTACCATCCATTGGAGTAACAAAAATCTGAAAAACATTCTACCTTGCATAATGATAAGGCTATCATCCATTGGAATAACAAAGATGTCGACAATAGATTACCTTAATTAATGACAAGGCTACCATCCATTGGAGTACCAAAAATCTCAACAACATACTACCTTCCATAATTACAACACTACCATCCATTGGGGTAACAAAAATCTCGACAACAGACTACCTTCTATAATGAAAAGGCTACATCCATTGGGGTAACAAAAATCTCGACAATAGACTACCTTCCATAATGACAAGGCTACCATCCATTGTAGTAACAAAAATCTCG
This sequence comes from Vicia faba, assembly GCA_948472305.1. Classification (NCBI taxonomy): domain Eukaryota; kingdom Viridiplantae; phylum Streptophyta; class Magnoliopsida; order Fabales; family Fabaceae; genus Vicia; species Vicia faba. The sequence goes on from OX451739.1 coordinate 659,259,794, forward strand.
ACAAATAACTACCTTCCATAATGACAAGGCTACCATCCATTGGAATAACAAAAATCTCGACAATAGACTACCTTCCATAATGACAAGGCTGCCATCTATTAGAGTAACAAAAATCTCGATAAAAAACTACCTTCCATAATGATAAGGCTACCATCTATTGGAATAAAAAAAATCTCGATAGTAGACTATCTTCCATAATGACAAGGCTACCATCCATTGGAGTAACAAAAATATGAACAATAGACTACCTTGCATAATGACAAGGCTATCATTCATTGGAGTAACAAAGATATCGATAATAGACTACCTTCAATAATGACAAGGTTACCATCCATTGGAGTAAAAGAAATCTGAACGACATACTACCTTCCATAATGACAAGGTTACCATCCATTGGAGTAACAAAAATCTCGACCAAAGACTACCTTCCATAATTATAAGGTTACCATCCATTGGAATAACAAAAATATCAACAATAGACTTCCTTCCATAATGACAAGGCAACCATGCATTGGAGTAACGAAAATCCAGATAAAAAACTACCTTCCATAATGATCAGGCTACCATCCATTGGAGTAACAAAAATATGAACAACAAACTACCTTACATAATGACAAGGCTATAATCCATTGGAGTAACAAAAATCTCTATGACAGACTACCTTCCATAATGACAAGGCTACCATCCATTAGAGTAACAAAAATCTTGACAAAAGACTACCTTCCATAATGACAAATTTACCATCCATTGGAATAACAAAAATCTCGACAATAGACTACCTTCCATAATGACAAGGCTACCATCCATTGGAGTAACAAAAATATCGATAAAAAACTAACTTCTATAAGGATAAGGCTAACATCCATTGGAATAACAAAAATCTCGACAATAGACTACCTTCCATAATGACAAGGCTACCATCCATTGGAGTAACAAAATTCTGAACAACAGACTACCTTGCATAATGATAAGGCTATCATCCATTGGAGTAACAAAGATATCGATAATAGACTACCTTCAATAATGACAAGGCTACCATCCATTGGAGTAACAAAAATCTCGACAAAAGACTACCTTCCATACTGAGAAGGTTACCATCCATTGGAATAACAAAAATCTAGACTACAGACTATCTTCCATAATGACAAGGCTACCATCCATTGGAGTAACAAAAATCTCAACAATAGACTGCCTTACATAATGACAAGGCTACAATCCATTGGAGTAACAGAAATCTCAACGACAGACTACCTTCCATAATGACAAGGTTACAATCCATTGGAGTAACAAAAATATCGACCAAAGACTACCTTCCATAATTACAAGGCTACCGTCCATTGGGCTAACAAAAATCTCAACAAAATACTACCTTCCATATTGACAAGGCTACCATCCACTGGAGTAACAAAGATATCGACAACAGACTACCTTCAATAATGATAAGGCTACGATCCATTGGAGTAACAAAAATCTCGACAAAAGACTACCTTCCATAATGATAAGGTTACCATCCATTGGAATAACAAAAATCTGAACAAAAGACTACCTTCGATACTAACAAGGTTACCATCCATTGGAATAACAAAAATCTCGACTACACACTATCTTCCATATTGAGAAGGCTACCATCCACTGGAGTAACAAAGATATCGACAACAGACTACCTTCAATAATGACAAGGTTACCATCCATTGGAGTAAAAGAAATCTCAACGACATACTACCTTCCATAATGACAAGGTTACCATCCATTGGAGTAACAAAAATCTCGACCAAAGACTACCTTCCATAATTACAAGGTTACCATCCATTGGAATAACAAAAATATCAACAATAGACTTCCTTCAATAATGACAAGGCAACCATCCATTGGAGTAACGAAAATCCAGATAAAAAACTACCTTCCATAATGATCAGGCTACCATCCATTAGAGTAACAAATATATGAACAACAGACTACCTTACATAATGACAAGGCTATAATCCATTGGAGTAACAAAAATCTCTATGACAGACTACCTTCCATAATGACAAGGCTACCATCCATTGGAGTAACAAAAATCTTGACAAAAGACTACCTTCCATAATGACAAGGTTACCATCCATTGGAATAACAAAAATCTCGACAATAGACTACCTTCCATAATGACAAGGCTACCATCCATTGGAGTAACAAAAATATCAATAAAAAACTAACTTCTATAATGATAAGGCTACCATCCATTGGAATAACAAAAATCTCGACAATAGACTACCTTCCATAATGACAAGGCTACCATCCATTGGAGTAACAAAAATCTGAACAACAGACTACCTTGCATAATGACAAGGCTATCATCCATTGGAGTTACAAAGATATCGATAATAGACTACCTTCAATAATGACAAGGCTACCATCCATTGGAGTAACAAAAATCTCGACAAAAGACTACCTTCCATACCGAGAAGGTTACCATCCATTGGAATAACAAAAATCTCGACTACAGACTATCTTCCATAATGACAAGGCTACCATCCATTGGAGTAACAAAAATCTCAATAACAGACTGCCTTACATAATGACAAGGCTACAATCCATTGGAGTAACAGAAATCTCAACGACAGACTACCTTCCATAATGACAAGGTTACCATCCATTGGAGTAACAAAAATATCGACAAAAGACTACCTTCCATAATTACAAGGCTACCGTCCATTGGGCTAACAAAAATCTCAACAAAATACTACCTTCCATATTGACAAGGCTACCATCCACTGGAGTAACAAAGATATTGACAACAGACTACCTTCAATAATGACAAGGCTACGATCCATTGGAGTAACAAAAATCTCGACAAAAGACTACCTTCAATAATGATAAGGTTACCATCCATTGGAATAACAAAAATCTGGACAAAAGACTACCTTCGATACTAACAAGGTTACCATCCATTGGAATAACAAAAATCTCGACTACACACTATCTTCCATATTGACAAGGCTACCATCCACTGCAGTAACAAAGATATCGACAACAGACTACCTTCAATAATGACAAGGCTACCATCCATTGGAGTAACAAAAATCTGAAAAACATTCTACCTTGCATAATGACAAGGCTATCATCCATTGGAGTAACAAAAATCTCGACAATAGACTACCTTACATAATGATAAGGCTACCATCCATTGAAGTAACAAAAATCTCGACAACAGACTACCTTCCATAATGACAAGGCTACCATCCATTGGAGTAACAAAAATCTCGATAAAAAACTAACTTCCATAATGATAAGGCTACAATCCATTTATATAACAAAAATCTCGATAAAAAACTAACTTCCACAATGACAAGTCTATGATCCATTGGAATAACAAAAATCTCGACAACAGATTACCTTCCATAATTACAACACTACCATCCATTTGGGTAACAAAAATCTTGACAACAGACTACCTTCTATAATGAAAAGGCTACACCCATTGGGGTAACAAAAATCTCGACAACAGACTACCTTCCATAATGACAAGGCTACCATCCATTGGAGTAACAAAAATCTCGACAAAAAACTACCTTCCATAAGGACATGGCTACCATCCATTGGAATAACAAAAATCTCGACAATAGACTAACTTCCATAATGACAATGCTACCATCCATTGGAGTAACAAAAATATGAACAACAGACTACCATGCACAATGACCAGGCTATCATCCATTGGAGTAACAAAGATATCGACAATAGATTACCTTCAATAATGACAAGGCTACCATCCATTTGAGTAACAAAAATCTCGACAAAAGACTACCTTCCATACTGACAAGGTTACCATCGATTGGAATAACAAAAATCTCGACTATGGACTATCTTCCATAATGACAAGGCTACCATCCATTGGAGTAATAAAAATCTGAACAACAGACTACCTTCCATAACGATAAGGCCACCATCCATTGGAATAACGAAAATCTCGACAATAGATTATCTTCCATAATGACAAGGCTACCATCCATTGGAGTAACAAAAATATGAACAACAGACTACCTTGCACAATGACAAGGCTATCATCCATTGGAGTAACAAAGATATCGACAATAGACTACCTTCAATAATTACAAGGATACCATCCATTGGAGTAACATAAATCTCGACAACAGACTACCTTCCATACTGACAAGGTTACCATCCATTGGAATAACAAAAATCCCGACTACAGACTATCTTCCATAATGACAAGACTAACATCAATTGAAGTAACAAAAATCAGAACAACAGACTACCTTACATAATGACAAGGATAAAATCCATTGGAGTAACAGAAATCTCAACGACGGACTACCTTCCATAATGACAAGGTTACCATCCATTGGAGTAACAAAAATCTCGACAAAAGACTACCTTCCATAATTACAAGGCTACCGTCCATTGGGCTAACAAAAATCTCAACAAAATACTAACTTCCATATAGACAAGGCTACCATCCATTAGAGTAACAAAGATATCAACAACAGACTACCTTCAATAATGACCAGGCTACCATCCATTGGAGTAACAAAAATCTCGAAAAAAGACTACGTTCCATAATGACAAGGTTAACATCCATTGGAATAACAAAAATCTCGACAATAGACTACCTTCTATAATGACAAGGCTACCATCAATTGGAGTAACATAAATCTAAACAACAGACTACCTTGCATAATGACAAGGCTATCATCCATTGGAGTAATAAAGATATCGACAATAGACTACCTTCAATAATGACAAGGCTACCATCCATTAGAGTAACAAGAATCTCGACAAAATACTACCTTCCATAATGATAAGGCTACGATCCATTGGAATAACAAAAATCTCGACAATAGACTACCTTCCATAATTACAACACTACCATCCATTGGGATAACAAAAATCTCGACAACAGACTACCTTCTATAATGAAAAGGCTACATCCAGTGGGGTAACACAAATCTCGACAACAGACTACCTTCCATAATGACAAGGCTACCAACCATTGGAGTAACAAAAATCTCAACAAAAAACTACCTTCCATAATGACAAGGTTACCATCCATTGGAATAACAAAAATCTCGACAATAGACTACCTTCCATAATGACAAGGCTGCCATCCATTGGAGTAATAAAAATCTCCCTAAAAAACTACATTCCATAATGATAAGTCTACTATCCATTGGAATAACAAACATCTCGTCAATAGACTACCTTCCATAATGACAAGGCTACCATCAATTGGAGTAACAAAAATCTCCATAAAAAACTACCTTCCATAATGATAAGGCTACGATCAATTGGAATAACAAAAATCTCGATAAAAAACTACCTTCCATAATGATAAGGCTACCATCTATTGGAATTAAAAAGTCTAGATAGTAGACTATGTTCCATAATGACAAGGCTACCATCCATTGGAGTAACAAAAATATGAACACTAGACTACCTTGCATAATGACAAGGCTCTCATTCATTGGAGTAACAAAGATATCGATAATAGACTACCTTCAATAATGACAAGGTTACCATCCATTGGAGTAAAAGAAATCTCAACGACATACTACCTTCCATAATGACAAGGTTACCATCCATTGGAGTAACAAAAATCTCGACCAAAGACTACCTTCCATAATTACAAGGATACCATCCATTGGAATAACAAAATTATCAACAATAGACTTCCTTCCATAATGACAAGGCAACCATCCATTGGAGTAACAAAAATCCAGATAAAAAACTACCTTCCATAATGATCAGGCTACCATCCATTGGAGTAAAAAAAATCTTAACAACAGACTACCTTACATAATGACAAGGCTATAATCCATTGGAGTAACAAAAATCTCTATGACAGACTACCTTCCATAATGACAAGGCTACCATCCATTGGAGTAACAAAAATCTTGACAAAAGACTACCTTCCATAATGACAAGGTTACCATCCATTGGAATAACAAAAATCTCGACAATAGACTACCTTCCATAATGACAAGGCTACCATCCATTGAAGTAACAAAAATATCAATAAAAAACTAACTTCTATAAAGATAAGGCTACCATCCATTGGAATAACAAAAATCTCGACAATAGACTACCTTCCATAATGATAAGGCTACCATCCATTGGAGTAACAAAAAATCTGAACAACAGACTACCTTGCATAATGACAAGGCTATCATCCATTGGAGTAACAAAGATATCGATAATAGACTACCTTCAATAATGACAAGGCTACCATCTATTGGAGTAACAAAAATCTCGACAAATGACTACCTTCCATACTGAGAAGGTTACCATCCATTGGAATAACAAAAATCTCGACTACAGACTATCTTCCATAATGACAAGGCTACCATCCATTGGAGGAACAAAAATCTCAACAACAGACTGCCTTACATAATGACAAGGCTACAATCCATTGGAGTAACAAAAATCTCAACGACAGACTACCTTCCATAATGACAAGGTTACCATCCATTGGAGTAACAAAAATATCGACAAAAGACTACCTTCCATAATTACAAGGCTACCGTCCATTGGGCTAACAAAAATCTCAACAAAATAATACCTTCCATATTGACAAGGCTACCATCCACTGGAGTAACAAAGATATCGACAACAGACTACCTTTAATAATGACAAGGCTACGATCCATTGGAGTAACAAAAATCTCGACAAAAGACTACCTTCCATAATGATAAGTGTACCATCCATTGGAATAACAAAAATCTGGACAAAAGACTACCTTCGATACTAACAAGGTTACCATCCATTGGAATAACAAAAATCTCGACTACACACTATCTTCCATATTGACAAGGCTACCATCCACTGGAGTAACAAAGATATCGACAAGAGACTACCTTCAATAATGACAAGGCTACCATCCATTGGAGTAACAAAAATCTGAAAAAGATTCTACCTTGCATAATAACAAGGCTATCATCCATTGGAGTAACAAAAATCTCGACAATAGACTACCTTCCATAATGATAACGCTACCATCCATTGAAGTGACAAAAATCTCGACAACAGACTACCTTCCATAATGACAAGGCTACCATCCATTGGAGTAACAAAAATCTCGATAAAAAACTAACTTCCACAATGATAAGGCTACGATCCATTGATATAACAAAAATCTCGATAAAAAACAAACTTCCACAATGACAAGTCTATGATCCATTGGAATAGCAAAAATCTCGACAACATATTACCTTCCATAATTACAACACTACCATCCATTTGGGTAACCAAAATCTTGACAACAGACTACCTTCTATAATAAAAAGGCTACACCCATTGGGGTAACAAAAATCTCGACAACAGACTACCTTCCATAATGACAAGGCTACCATCCATTGGAGTAACAAAAATCTCGACAAAAAACTACCTTCCATAATGACAAGGCTACCATCCATTGGAATAACAAAAATCTCGACAATAGACTAACTTCCATAATGACAATGTTACCATCCATTGGAGTAACAAAAATATGAACAACAGACTACCATGCACAATGACCAGGCTATCATCCATTGGAGTAACAAAGATATCGACAATAGATTACCTTCAATAATGACAAGGCTACAATCCATTTGAGTAACAAAAATCTCGACAAAAGACTACTTTCCATACTGACAAGGTTACCATCCATTGGAATAACAAAAATCTTGACTATGGACTATCTTCCATAATGACAAGGCTACCATCCATTGGAGTAATAAAAATCTGAACAACAGACTACCTTCCATAACGACAAGGCCACCATCCATTGGAATAACGAAAATCTCGACAATAGACTATCTTCCATAATGACAAGGCTACCATCCATTGGAGTAACAAAAATATGAACAACAGACTACCTTGCACAATGACAAGGCTATCATCCATTGGAGTAACAAAGATATCGACAATAGACTACCTTCAATAATTACAAGGCTACCATCCATTGGAGTAACAAAAATCTCGACAAAAGACTACCTTCCATACTGACAAGGTTACCATCCATTGGAATAACAAAAATCTCGACTACAGACTATCTTCCATAATGACAAGGCTACCATCAATTGAAGTAACAAAAATCTAAAACACAGACTACCTTACATAATGACAAGGATAAAATCCATTGGAGTAACAGAAATCTCAACGACAGACTACCTTCCATAATGACAAGGTTACCATCCATTGGAGTAACAAAAATCCCAACAAAAGACTACCTTCCATAATTACAAGGCTACCGTCCATTGGGCTAACAAAAATCTCAACAAAATACTAACTTCCATATAGACAAGGCTACCATCCATTAGAGTAACAAAGATATCAACAACAGATTACCTTCAATAATGACCAGGCTACCATCCATTGGAGTAACAAAAATCTCGACAAAAGACTACGTTCCATAATGACAAGGTTAACATCCATTGGAATAACAAAAATCTCGACAATAGACTACCTTCTATAATGACAAGGCTACGATCTATTGGAGTAACAAAAATCTCGATAAAAAACTAACTTCCATAATGATAAGGCAACGATCCATTGAAATAACAAAAATCTCGACAATAGACTACCTTCCATAATGACAAGGCTACCATCAATTGGAGTAACATAAATCTAAACAACAGACTACCTTGCATAATGACAAGGCTATCATCCATTAGAGTAACAAAGATATCGACAATAGACTACCTTCAATAATGACAAGGCTACAATCCATTAGAGTAACAAGAATCTCGACAAAATACTACCTTCCATAATGATAAGGCTACGATCCATTGGACTATCAAAAATCTCGACAACAGACTACCTTCCATAATTACAACACTACCATCCATTGGGATAACAAAAATCTCGACAACAGACTACCTTCTATAATGAAAAGGCTCCATCCATTGGGGTAACAAAAATCTTGACAACAGACTACCTTCCATAATGACAAGCCTACCATCCATTTGAGTAACCAAAATCTCGACAAAAGACTACCTTCCATATTGACAAGGCTACCATCCATTAGAGTAACAAAGATATCAACAACAGACTACCTTCAATAATGACAAGCCTACCATCCATTCGAGTAACAAAAATCTCGACAAAAGACTACCTTCCATAATGACAAGGTTAACATCCATTGGAATAACAAAAATATCGACAATAGACTAGCTTCCATAATGACAAGGCTAGCATCCATTGGAGTAACAAAAATATCGATAAAAAACTAACTTCCATAGTGATAAGGCTACGATCCATTGGAATAACAAAAATCTCGACAATAGACTACCTTACATAATGACAAGGCTACCATCAATTGGAGTAACAAAAATCTCGATAAAAAACTAACTTCCATAATGATAAGGCTACCATCCATTGAAGTGACAAAAATCTCGACAACAGACTACCTTCCATAATGACAAGGCTACCATCCATTGGAGTAACAAAAATCTCGATAAAAAACTAACTTCCACAATGATAAGGCTACGATCCATTGATATAACAAAAATCTCGATAAAAAACTAACTTCCACAATGACAAGTCTATGATCCATTGGAATAGCAAAAATCTCGACAACATATTACCTTCCATAATTACAACACTACCATCCATTTGGGTAACAAAAATCTTGACAACAGACTACCTTCTATAATAAAAAGGCTACACCCATTGGGGTAACAAAAATCTCGACAACAGACTACCTTCCATAATGACAAGGCTACCATCCATTGGAGTAACAAAAATCTCGACAAAAAACTACCTTCCATAATGACAAGGCTACCATCCATTGGAATAACAAAAATCTCGACAATAGACTAACTTCCATAATGACAATGTTACCATCCATTGGAGTAACAAAAATATGAACAATAGACTACCATGCACAATGACCAGGCTATCATCCATTGGAGTAACAAAGATATCGACAATAGATTACCTTCAATAATGACAAGGCTACCATCCATTTGAGTAACAAAAATCTCGACAAAAGACTACTTTCCATACTAACAAGGTTACCATCCATTGGAATAACAAAAATCTTGACTATGGACTATCTTCCATAATGACAAGGCTACCATCCATTGGAGTAATAAAAATCTGAACAACAGACTACCTTCCATAACGACAAGGCCACCATCCATTGGAATAACGAAAATCTCGACAATAGACTATCTTCCATAATGACAAGGCTACCATCCATTGGAGTAACAAAAATATGAACAACAGACTACCTTGCACAATGACAAGGCTATCATCCATTGGAGTAACAAAGATATCGACAATAGACTACCTTCAATAATTACAAGGCTACCATCCATTGGAGTAACAAAAATCTCGACAAAAGACTACCTTCCATACTGACAAGGTTACCATCCATTGGAATAACAAAAATCTCGACTACAGACTATCTTCCATAATGACAAGGCTACCATCAATTGAAGTAACAAAAATATAAAACACAGACTACCTTACATAATGACAAGGATAAAATCCATTGGAGTAACAGAAATCTCAACGACAGACTACCTTCCATAATGACAAGGTTACCATCAATTGGAGTAACAAAAATCTCAACAAAAGACTACCTTCCATAATTACAAGGCTACCGTCCATTGGGCTAACAAAAATCTCAACAAAATACTAACTTCAATATAGACAAGGCTACCATCCATTAGAGTAACAAAGATATCAACAACAGATTACCTTCAATAATGACCAGGCTACCATCCATTGGAGTAACAAAAATCTCGACAAAAGACTACGTTCCATAATGACAAGGTTAACATCCATTGGAATAACAAAAATATCGACAATAGACTACCTTCTATAATGACAAGGCTACGATCTATTGGAGTAACAAAAATCTCGATAAAAAACTAACTTCCATAATGATAAGGCAACGATCCATTGAAATAACAAAAATCTCGACAATAGACTACCTTCCATAATGACAAGGCTACCATCAATTGGAGTAACATAAATCTAAACAACAGACTACCTTGCATAATGACAAGGCTATCATCCATTAGAGTAACAAAGATATCGACAATAGACTACCTTCAATAATGACAAGGCTACAATCCATTAGAGTAACAAGAATCTCGACAAAATACTACCTTCCATAATGATAAGGCTACGATCCATTGGACTATCAAAAATCTCGACAACAGACTACCTTCCATAATTACAACACTACCATCCATTGGGATAACAAAAATCTCGACAACAGACTACATTCTATAATGAAAAGGCTCCATCCATTGGGGTAACAAAAATCTTGACAACAGACTACCTTCCATAATGACAAGCCTACCATCCATTGGAGTAACCAAAATCTCGACAAAAGACTACCTTCCTTATTGACAAGGCTACCATCCATTAGAGTAACAAAGATATCAACAACAGACTACCTTCAATAATGACAAGGCTACCATCCATTCGAGTAACAAAAATCTCGACAAAAGACTACCTTCCATAATGACAAGGTTAACATCCATTGGAATAACAAAAATATCGACAATAGACTAGCTTCCATAATGACAAGGCTACCATCCATTGGAGTAACAAAAATATCGATAAAAAACTAACTTCCATAGTGATAAGGCTACGATCCATTGGAATAACAAAAATCTCGACAATAGACTACCTTACATAATGACAAGGCTACCATCAATTGGAGTAACAAAAATCTGGATAAAAAACTAACTTCCATAATGATAAGGCTATGATCCATTGGAATAACAAAAATCTCGACAACAGACTACCTTCCATAATTACAACACTACCATCCATTGGGGTAACAAAAATCTCGACAACAGACTACCTTCAATAATTACAAGGCTACCATCCATTGGAGTAACAAAAATCTCGACAAAAGACTACCTTCCATACTGACAAGGTTACCATCCATTGGAATAACAAAAATCTCGACTACAGACTATCTTCCATAATGACAAGGCTACCATCAATTGAAGTAACAAAAATCTAAAACACAGACTACCTTACATAATGACAAGGATAAAATCCATTGGAGTAACAGAAATCTCAACGACAGACTACCTTCCATAATGACAAGGTTACCATCCATTGGAGTAACAAAAATCTCGACAAAAGACTACCTTCCATAATTACAAGGCTACCGTCCATTGGGCTAACAAAAATCTCAACAAAATACTAACTTCCATATAGACAAGGCTACCATCCATTAGAGTAACAAAGATATCAACAACAGATTACCTTCAATAATGACCAGGCTACCATCCATTGGAGTAACAAAAATCTCGACAAAAGACTACGTTCCATAATGACAAGGTTAACATCCATTGGAATAACAAAAATCTCGACAATAGACTACCTTCTATAATGACAAGGCTACGATCTATTGGAGTAACAAAAATCTCGATAAAAAACTAACTTCCATAATGATAAGGCAACGATCCATTGAAATAACAAAAATCTCGACAATAGACTACCTTCCATAATGACAAGGCTACCATCAATTGGAGTAACATAAATCTAAACAACAGACTACCTTGCATAATTACAAGGCTATCATCCATTAGAGTAACAAAGATATCAACAATAGACTACCTTCAATAATGACAAGGCTACCATCCATTAGAGTAACAAGAATCTCGACAAAATACTACCTTCCATAATGATAAGGCTACGATCCATTGGACTATCAAAAATCTCGACAACAGACTACCTTCCATAATTACAACACTACCATCCATTGGGATAACAAAAATCTCGACAACAGACTACCTTATATAATGAAAAGGCTCCATCCATTGGGGTAACCAAAATCTCGACAACAGACTACCTTCCATAATGACAAGCCTACCATCCATTGGAGTAACCAAAATCTCGACAAAAGACTACCTTCCATATTGACAAGGCTACCATCCATTAGAGTAACAAAGATATCAACAACAGACTACCTTCAATAATGACAAGGCTACCATCCATTGGAGTTACAAAAATCTCGATAAAAAACTAACTTCCATAGTGATAAGGCTACGATCCATTGGAATAACAAAAATCTCGACAATAGACTACCTTACATAATGACAAGGCTACCATCAATTGGAGTAACAAAAATCTCGATAAAAAACTAACTTCCATAATGATAAGGCTATGATCCATTGGAATAACAAAAATCTCGACAACAGACTACCTTCCATAATTACAACACTACCATCCATTGGGGTAACAAAAATCTCGACAACAGACTACCTTCTATAATAACAAGGCTACCATCCATTGAAGTAACAAAAATCTCGACAAAAAACTACCTTCCATAATGACAAGGCTTCCATCCATTGGAATAAAAAAAATCTCGACATTAGACTATCTTCCATGATGACAAGGCTACCATCCATTGGAATAACAAAAATATGAACAACATACTACCTTGCACAATGACAAGGCTATCATCCATTGGAGTAACAAAGATATCGACAATAGACTACCTTCAATAATGACAAGTCTACCATCCATTGGAGTAACAAAAACTCGACAAAAGACTACCTTCCATACTTACAATGTTACCATCCATTGGAATAACAAAAATCTCGACTACAAACTATCAACCATAATGACAAGGCTACAATCCATTTTCAGTAACAGAAATCTCAACGACAAACTACCTTCCATAATGACAAGGTTACCATCCATTGGAGTATCAAAAATCTCGACAAAAGACTACCTTCCATAATTACAAGGCTACCATCCATTAGGCTAACAAAAATCTTAACAAAATACTACCTTCTATATTGACAAGGGTACCATCCATTGGAGTAACAAAAATCTCGATAACAGACTACCTTCCATAATTACAACACTAAAATCCATTGGAGTAACAAAAATCTCGACAAAAGACTAACTTCCATAATGAAAAGGCTACATCCATTGGAATACCAAAAATCTCGACAATAGACTACCTTCCATAATGACAAGGCTACCATCCATTGGAGTAACAAAAATCTGAAAAACATTCTACCTTGCATAATGACAAGGCTATCATCCATTGGAGTAACAAAGATGTCGACAATAGACTACCTTAAATAATGACAAGGATAGCATCCATTGAAGTAACAAAAATCTCGACAACAGACTACCTTTCATAATTACAACACTACCATCCATTGGGGTAACAAAAATCTCGACAACATACTACCTTCTATAGTGAAAAGGCTACATCCATTGGGGTAACAAAAATCTCGATAATATACTACCTTCCATAATGACAAGGCTACGATACATTGTAGTAACAAAAATCTCGACAAAAATCTACCTTCCATAATGACAAGGCTACCATGCATTGGAATAACAAAAATATCGACAATAGACTACCTTCCATAATGACAAGGCTGCCATCTATTGGAGTAACAAAAATCTGAACAACAAACTACCTTCCATAATGACAAGGCCACCATCCATTGGAAAAACCAAAATCTCGACAATAGACTATCTTCCATAATGACAAGGCTACCATCCATTGGAGTAACAAAAATATCAACAACAGACTACCTTGCACAATGACAAGGCTATCATCCATTGGAGTAACAAAGATATTGACAATAGAGTATCTTCAATAATGACAAGGCTACCATCCATTGGAGTAACAAAAATCTCGACAAAAGACTACCTTCCATACTGAAAAGGTTACCATCCATTGGAATAACAAAAATCTCGACTACAGACTATCTTCCATAATGACAAGGCTACCATCCATTGGAGTAACAAAAATCTGAACAACAAACTAGCTTACATAATGACAAGGCTACAATCCATTTTCAGTAACAGAAATCTCAACGACAGACTACCTTCCATAATGACAAGGTTACCATCCATTGGAGTAACTAAAATCTCGACAAAAGACTACCTTCCATAATTACATGGCTACCATCCATTGGGCTAACTAAAATCTCAACAAAATACTACCTTCCATATTGACAAGGCTACCATCCATTGAAGTAACAAAGATATCGACAACAGACTATCTTCAATAATGACAAGGCTACCATTCATTAGAGTAACAAAAATCTCGACAAAAGACTACCTTCCATAATGACAAGGTTACCATCCATTGGAATAACAAAAATCTCGACAATAGACTACCTTCCATAATGACAAGGCTACCATCCATTGGAGTAACAAAAATCTCGACAAAAGACTAACTTCCGTAATGATAAGGTTGCCATCCATTGGAATAACAAAAATCTCGTCAATAAACTACCTTCCATAATGACAAGGCTACCATCCATTGGAGTAACAAAAATATTAAAAACATTCTACCTTGTATAATGACAAGGCTATCATCCATTGGAGTAACAAAGATGTCGACAATAGACTAACTTAAATAATGACAAGACTACCATCCATTGGAGTAACAAAAATCTCGATAACAGACTACCTTCCATAATTACAACACTACAATCCATTAGGGTAACAAAAATCTCGACAACAGACTGCCTTCTATAATGAAAAGGCTACATCCATTGGAATAACAAAAATCTCGACAATAGACTACCTTCCATAATGACAAGGCTACCATCCATTGGAGTAACAAAAATCTGAAAAAAATTCTACCTTGCATAATGACAAGGCTATCATCCATTGGAGTAACAAAGATGTCGACAATAGACTACCTTCCATAATGACAAGTCTGCCATCCATTGAAGTAACAAAAATCTCGATAAAAAACTACCTTCCAAAATGATAAGGCTACCATCCATTGGAATAAAAAAACCTCGAGAGTAGACTATCTTCCATAATGACAAGGCTACCATCCATTTGAGTAACAAAAATATGAACAACATAGTACCTTGCATAATAACAAGGCTATCATCCATTAGAGTAACAAAGATATCGACAATAGACTAGCTTCAATAATGACAAGGCTATTATCCATTGGAGTAACAAAAATCTCGATAAAAGACTAACTTCCATACTGACAAGGTTACCATGCATTGGAATATCAAAAATCTCGACTATAGACTGTCTTCCATACTGACAAGGCTACCATCCATTGGAGTAACGAAAATCTGAACAATAGACTACCTTAAATAATGACAAGGCTACAATCCATTGGAGTAACAGAAATATCAATGACATACTACCTTCCATAATGACAAGGACACCATCCATTAATGTAACAGAAATCCCAACAAAATACTACCTTCCATATTGACAAGGCTACCATCCATTGAAGTAACAAAGATATCGACAATAGACTACCTTCAATAATAACAAGGCTACCATCCATTAGAGTAACAAGAATCTCGACAAAATACTACCTTCCATAATGATAAGGTTACCATCCATTGAAATATCAAAAATCTCGACAACAGACTACCTTCCATAATGATAGGGCTACCATCCATTGGAGTAACAAAAATCTGAACAACAGACTACCTTGCATAATGACGAGGCTATCATCCATTGGAGTAACAAAGATATTGACAATAGACTACCTTCAATAATGAAAAGGCTACCATCCATTGGAGTAACAAAAATCTCGACAAAAGACTACCTTCCATAATGAAAATGTTACCATCCATTGGAATAACAAAAATCTGAACAACAGACTACCTTGCATAATGACAAGGCTATCATCCATTGGAGTAACAAGAATCTCGACAAAATACTACCTTCCATAATGATAAGATTACCATCCATTGGAATAACAAAAATCTCGAAAACATATTAACTTCCTTAATGACAAGGCTACCATCCATTGGAGTAACAAAAATTTGACAACAGACTACCTTACATAATGACAAGGCTAGAATCCATTGGAGTAACAGAAATCTCAATGACAGACTAGCTTCCATAACGACAAGGCTACCATTCATTGGAGTAACAAAAATATCGACAACAAACTACCTTCTATAATGACAAGGATACATCCATTGGGGTAACAAAAATCCCGACAATAGACTAACTTACATAATGACAAGGCTACCATCCATTAGTGTAACAAAAATCTCATTAAAAACTACCTTCCATAATGATAAGGCTACCATCCATTGGAGTAACAAAAATATAAACAACAGACTACCTTGCATAATGACAAGGCTATCATCCATTGGAGTAACAAAGATATCGACAATAGACTACCTTCAATAATGACAAGGCTACCTTCCATTGGAGTAACAAAAATCTCGACAAAAGACTACCTTCCATAATGACAACGTTACCATCCATTGGAATAACAAAAATCCGAACAGCAGACTAACTTGCATAATGACAAGGATATCATCCATTGGAGTAACAAGAATCTCGACAAAATACTACCTTCCATAATGATAAGGTTACCATCCATTGGAATAACAAAAATCTTGACAACATACTACCTTCCATAATGACAAGACTACCGTCCATTGGAGTAACAAAAATCTGAACAACAGAATACCTTGCATAATCACAAGGCTATCATCCATTGGAGTAACAAAGATATCGACAATAGACTACCTTCAATAATGGCAAGGCTACCATCCATTGGAGTAACAAAAATCTCGACAAAAGACTACCATCCATAATGACAACGTTCCCATCCATTGGAATAACAAAAATCTGAACAACAGACTACCTTGCATAATGACAAGGCTATAATCCATTGGATTAACAAGAATCTCGACAAAATACTACCTTCCATAATGACAAGGTTACCATCCATTGGAATAACATAAATCCCGACAACATATTACCTTCCTTAATGACAAGGCTACCATCCATTGGAGTAACAAAAATTTGACAACAAACTACCTTACATAATGACAAGGCTACAATCCATTGGAGTAACAGAAATCTCAATGACAGACTACCTAGCATAATGACAAGGCTATCATCCATTGGAGTAACAAAGATATCAACAATAGACTACCTTCAATAATGACAAGGCTACCATCCATTAGAGTAACATGAGTCTCGACAAAATACTACCTTCCATAATGATAAGGTTACCATCCATTGGAATAACAAAAATCTCGACAACAGACTACCTTCCATAATGATAGGGCTACCATCCATTGGAGTAACAAAAATCTGAAAAACAGACTACCTTGCATAATGACGAGGCTATCATCCATTGGAGTAACAAAGATATCGACAATAGACTACCTTCAATAATGAAAAGGCTACCATCCATTGGAGTAACAAAAATCTCGACAAAAGACTACCTTCCATAATGACAATGTTACCATCCATTGGAATAACAAAAATCTGACAACAGACTACCTTGCATAATGACAAGGATATCATCCATTGGAGTAACAAGAATCTCTACAAAATACTACCTTCCATAATGATAAGATTACCATCCATTGGA
Source organism: Vicia faba (assembly GCA_948472305.1). Taxonomy (NCBI): domain Eukaryota; kingdom Viridiplantae; phylum Streptophyta; class Magnoliopsida; order Fabales; family Fabaceae; genus Vicia; species Vicia faba. Next base: position 659,278,113 of record OX451739.1, read on the forward strand.
ATAACAAAAATCTCGACAACAAACTACCTTCCATAATGACAAGACTACCATCCATTGGAGTAAAAAAAATCTCGATAAAAAACTACCTTCCATAATGATAAGGCTACCATCAATTGGAATAACAAAAATCTCGAAAACATATTAACTTCCTTAATGACAAGGCTACCATCCATTGGAGTAACAAAAATTTGACAACTGACTACCTTACATAATGACAAGGCTACAATCCATTGGAGTAACAGAAATCTCAATGACAGACTAGCTTCCATAACGACAAGGATACCATTCATTGGAGTAACAAAAATATCGACAACAAACTACCTTCTATAATGACAAGGATACATCCATTGGGGTAACAAAAATCCCGACAATAGACTAACTTACATAATGACAAGGCTACCATCCATTAGTGTAACAAAAATCTCATTAAAAACTACCTTCCATAATGATAAGGCTACCATCCATTGGAATAACAAAAGTCTCGAAAATAGAGTACCTTCCATAATGACAAGGCTACCATCCATTGGAATAACAAAAATCTAAACAACAGACTACCTTGCATAATGACAAGGCTATCATCCATTGGAGTAACAAATATATCGACAATAGACTACCTTCAATAATGACAAGGCTACCATCCATTGGAGTAACAAAAATCTCGACAAAAAACTACCTTCCATAATAACAAGGCTACCATCCATTGGAATAACAAAAGTCTCGACAACAGACTACCTTCCATAATGACAAGGCTACCATCCATTGGAGTAACAAAAATCTAAACAATAGACTACCTAGCATAATGACAAGGCTATCATCCATTGGAGTAACAAAGATATCGACAATAGACTACCTTAAATAATGACAAGGCTACCTTCCATTGGAGTAACAAAAATCTCGACAAAAGACTACCTTCCATAATGACAACGTTACCATCCATTGGAATAACAAAAATCCGAACAACAGACTACCTTGCATAATGACAAGGCTATCATCCATTGGAGTAACAAGAATCTCGACAAAATACTACCTTCCATAATGATAAGGTTACCATCCATTGGAATAACAAAAATCTTGACAACATACTACCTTCCATAATGACAAGACTACCGTCCATTAGAGTAACAAAAATTTGAACAACAGACTACCTTGCATAATCACAAGGCTATCATCCATTGGAGTAACAAAGATATCGACAATAGACTACCTTCAATAATGGCAAGGCTACCATCCATTGGAGTAACAAAAATCTCGACAAAAGACTACCATCCATAATGACAACGTTACCATCCATTGGAATAACAAAAATCTGAACAACAGACTACCTTGCATAATGACAAGGCTATAATCCATTGGATTAACAAGAATCTCGACAAAATACTACCTTCCATAATGACAAGGTTACCATCCATTGGAATAACAAAAATCTCGACAACATATTACCTTCCTTAATGACAAGGCTACCATCCATTGGAGTAACAAAAATTTGACAACAGACTACATTACATAATGACAAGGCTACAATCCATTGGAGTAACAGAAATCTCAATGACATACTACCTAGCATAATGACAAGGCTATCATCCATTGGAGTAACAAAGATATCGACAATAGACTACCTTCAATAATGACAAGGCTACCATCCATTAGAGTAACATGAGTCTCGACAAAATACTACCTTCCATAATGATAAGGTTACCATCCATTGGAATAACAAAAATCTCGACAACAGACTACCTTCCATAATGACAAGGCTACCATCCATTGGAGTAACAAAAATCTGAACAACAAACTACCTTGCATAATGACGAGGCTATCATCCATTGGAGTAACAAAGATATCGGCAATAGACTACCTTCAATAATGAGAAGGCTACCATCCATTGGAGTAACAAAAATCTCGACAAAAGACTACCTTCCATAATGACAACGTTACCATCCATTGGAATAACAAAAATCCGAACAACAGACTACCTTGCATAATGACAAGGCTATCATCCATTGGAGTAACAAGAATCTCGACAAAAAACTACCTTCCATAATGATAAGGTTACCATCCATTGGAATAACAAAAATCTTGACAACATACTACCTTCCATAATGACAAGACTATCGTCCATTGGAGTAACAAAAATCTGAACAACAGACTACCTTGCATAATCACAAGGCTATCATCCATTGGAGTAACAAAGATATCGACAATAGACTACCTTCAATAATGGCAAGGCTACCATCCATTGGAGTAACAAAAATCTCGACAAAAGACTACCATCCATAATGACAACGTTACCATCCATTGGAATAACAAAAATCTGAACAACAGACTACCTTGCATAATGACAAGGCTATCATCCATTGGATTAACAAGATTCTCGACAAAATACTACCTTCCATAATGATAAGGATACCATCCATTGGAATAACAAAAATCTCGACAACAGACTACCTTCCATAATGACAAGACTACCGTCCATTGGAGTAACAAAAATCTCAACAAAAAACTACCTTCCATAATGACAAGGATACCATCCATTGGAATAAGAAAAATCTCGACAATAGACTACCTTGCATAACGACAAGGCTACCATCCATTGGAGTAACAAAAATCTCGACAAAATACTACCTTCCATAATGACAAGGTTACCATCCATTGGAATAACAAAAATCTGAACAACAGACTACCTTGTATAATGACAAGGCTATCATCCATTGGAGTAACAAGAATCTCGACAAAATACTACCTTCCATAATGATAAGGTTACCATCCATTGGAATAACAAAAATCTTGACAACATACTACCTTCCATAATGACAAGACTACCGTCCATTAGAGTAACAAAAATCTCAACAAAAAACTACCTTCCATAATGACAAGGATACCATCCATTGGAATAAGAAAAATCTCGACAATAGACTACCTTGCATAATGACAAGGCTACCAACCATTGGAGTAACAATAATCTCGACAAAATACTACATTCCATAATGACAAGGTTACCATCTATTGGAATAACAAAAATCTTGACAATAGACTACCTTCCATAATGACAAGGCTACCATCCATTAGAGTAACAAAAATATCAATAAAAAACTACCTTCCATAACGATAAGGCTACCATCCATTGGAATAAAAAAATTCTCGAAAATAGACTTCCTTCCATAATGACAAGGCTACCATCCATTGGAGTAACAAAAATCTAAACAACAGACTACCTTGCATAATGACAAGGCTATCATCCATTGGAGTAACAAAGATATCGACAAAAGACTACCTTCCATAATGACAATGTTACCATCCATTGGAATAACAAAAATCTGAACAACAGACTACCTTGCATAATGACAAGGCTATCATCCATTGGAGTAACAAGAATCTCGACAAAATACTACCTTCCATAATGATAAGATTACCATCCATTGGAATAACAAAAATCTGAACAACAGACTACCTTGCATAATGACAAGGCTATCATCCATTGGAGTAACAAGAATCTCGACAAAATACTACCTTCCATAATGATAAGATTACCATCCATTGGAATAACAAAAATCTCGAAAACATATTAACTTCCTTAATGACAAGGCTACCATCCATTGGAGTAACAAAAATTTGACAACAGACTACCTTACATAATGACAAGGCTAGAATCCATTGGAGTAACAGAAATCTCAATGACAGACTAGCTTCCATAACGACAAGGCTACCATTCATTGGAGTAACAAAAATATCGACAACAAACTACCTTCTATAATGACAAGGATACATCCATTGGGGTAACAAAAATCCCGACAATAGACTAACTTACATAATGACAAGGCTACCATCCATTAGTGTAACAAAAATCTCATTAAAAACTACCTTCCATAATGATAAGGCTACCATCCATTGGAATAACAAAAGTCTCGAAAATAGACTACCTTCCATAATGACAAGGCTACCATCCATTGGAGTAACAAAAATCTAAACAACAGACTACCTTGCATAATGACAAGGCTATCATCCATTAGAGTAACAAAGATATCGACAATAGACTACCTTCAATAATGACAAGGCTACCTTCCATTGGAGTAACAAAAATATCGACAAAAGACTACCTTCCATAATGACAACGTTACCATCCATTGGAATAACAAAAATCAGAACAGCAGACTACCTTGCATAATGACAAGGATATCATCCATTGGAGTAACAAGAATCTCGACAAAATACTACCTTCCATAATGATAAGGTTACCATCCATTGGAATAACAAAAATCTTGACAACATACTACCTTCCATAATGACAAGACTACCGTCCATTGGAGTAACAAAAATCTGAACAACAGAATACCTTGCATAATCACAAGGCTATCATCCATTGGAGTAACAAAGATATCGACAATAGACTACCTTCAATAATGGCAAGGCTACCATCCATTGGAGTAACAAAAATCTCGACAAAATACTACCATCCATAATGACAAGGCTACCATCCATTGGAATAACAAAAGTCTCGACAACAGACTACTTTGCATAATGACAAGGCTATAATCCATTAGAGTAACAAAAATCTGAACAATAGACTACCTAGCATAATGACAAGGCTATCATCCATTGGAGTAACAAAGATATTGACAATAGACTACCTTAAATAATGACAAGGCTACCTTCCATTGGAGTAACAAAAATCTCGACAAAAGACTACCTTCCATAATGACAACGTTACCATCCATTGGAATAACAAAAATCCGAACAACAGACTACCTTGCATAATGACAAGGCTATCATCCATTGGAGTAACAAGAATCTCGACAAAATACTACCTTCCATAATGATAAGGTTACCATCCATTGGAATAACAAAAATCTTGACAACATACTACCTTCCATAATGACAAGACTACCGTCCATTAGAGTAACAAAAATCTGAACACCAGACTACCTTGCATAATCACAAGGCTATCATCCATTGGAGTAACAAAGATATCGACAATAGACTACCTTCAATAATGGCAAGGCTACCATCCATTGGAATAACAAAAATCTGAACAACAGACTACCTTGCATAATGACAAGGCTATAATCCATTGGATTAACAAGAATCTCGACAAAATACTACCTTCCATAATGACAAGGTTACCATCCATTGGAATAACAAAAATCTCGACAACATATTACCTTCCTTAATGACAAGGCTACCATCCATTGGAGTAACAAAAATTTGACAACAGACTACCTTACATAATGACAAGGCTACAATCCATTGGAGTAACAGAAATCTCAATGACATACTACCTAGCATAATGACAAGGGTATCATCCATTGGAGTAACAAAGATATCGACAATAGACTACCTTCAATAATGACAAGGCTACCATCCATTAGAGTAACATGAGTCTCGACAAAATACTACCTTCCATAATGATAAGGTTACCATCCATTGGAATAACAAAAATCTCGACAACAGACTACCTTCCATAATGACAAGGCTACCATCCATTGGAGTAACAAAAATCTGAACAACAAACTACCTTGCATAATGACGAGGCTATCATCCATTGGAGTAACAAAGATATCGGCAATAGACTACCTTCAATAATGAGAAGGCTACCATCCATTGGAGTAACAAAAATCTCGACAAAAGACTACCTTCCATAATGACAACGTTACCATCCATTGGAATAACAAAAATTTGAACAACAGACTACCTTGCATAATGACAAGGCTATCATCCATTGGAGTAACAAGAATCTCGACAAAAAACTACCTTCCATAATGATAAGGTTACCATCCATTGGAATAACAAAAATCTTGACAACATACTACCTTCCATAATGACAAGACTATCGTCCATTGGAGTAACAAAAATCTGAACAACAGACTACCTTGCATAATCACAAGGCTATCATCCATTGGAGTAACAAAGATATCGACAATAGACTACCTTCAATAATGGCAAGGCTACCATCCATTGGAGTAACAAAAATCTCGACAAAAGACTACCATCCATAATGACAACGTTACCATCCATTGGAATAACAAAAATCCGAACAATAGACTACCTTGCATAATGACAAGGCTATCATCCATTGGAGTAACAAGAATCTCGACAAAAAACTACCTTCCATAATGATAAGGTTACCATCCATTGGAATAACAAAAATCTCGACAACAGACTACCTTCCATAATGACAAGACTACCGTCCATTGGAGTAACAAAAATCTCCACAAAAAACTACCTTCCATAATGACAAGGATACCATCCATTGGAATAAGAAAAATCTCGACAATAGACTACCTTGCATAATGACAAGGCTACCATCCATTGGAGTAACAAAAATCTCGACAAAATACTACCTTCCATAATGACAAGGTTACCATCCATTGGAATAACAAAAATCTGAACAACAGACTACCTTGCATAATGACAAGGCTATCATCCATTGGAGTAACAAGAATCACGACAAAATACTACCTTCCATAATGATAAGATTACCATCCATTGGAATAACAAAAATCTCGACAACAAACTACCTTCCATAATGACAAGACTACCATCCATTGGAGTAAAAAAAATCTCGATAAAAAACTACCTTCCATAATGATAAGGCTACCATCCATTGGAATAACAAAAATCTCTAAAACATATTAACTTCCTTAATGACAAGGCTACCATCCATTGGAGTAACAAAAATCTCGACAAAAGACTACCTTCCATAATGACAATGTTACCATCCATTGGAATAACAAAAATCTGAACAACAGACTACCTTGCATAATGACAAGGCTATCATCCATTGGAGTAACAAGAATCTCGACAAAATACTACCTTCCATAATGATAAGATTACCATCCATTGGAATAACAAAAATCTGAACAACAGACTACCTTGCATAATGACAAGGCTATCATCCATTGGGGTAACAAGAATCTCGACAAAATACTACCTTCCATAATGATAAGATTACCATCCATTGGAATAACAAAAATCTCGAAAACATATTAACTTCCTTAATGACAAGGCTACCATCCATTGGAGTGACAAAAATTTGACAACAGACTACCTTACATAATGACAAGGCTAGAATCCATTGGAGTAACAGAAATCTCAATGACAGACTAGCTTCCATAATGACAAGGCTGCCATTCATTGGAGTAACAAAAATATCGACAACAAACTACCTTCTATAATGACAAGGATACATCCATTGGGGTAACAAAAATCCCGACAATAGACTAACTTACATAATGACAAGGCTACCATCCATTAGTGTAACAAAAATCTCATTAAAAACTACCTTCCATAATGATAAGGCTACCATCCATTGGAATAACAAAAGTCTCGAAAATAGACTACCTTCCATAATGACAAGGCTACCATCCATTGGAGTAACAAAAATCTAAACAACAGACTACCTTGCATAATGACAAGGCTATCATCCATTGGAGTAACAAATTTATCGACAATAGACTACCTTCAATAATGACAAGGCTACCTTCCATTGGAGTAACAAAAATCTCGACAAAAGACTACCTTCCATAATGACAATGTTACCATCCATTGGAATAACAAAAATCCGAACAGCAGACTACCTTGCATAATGACAAGGATATCATCCATTGGAGTAACAAGAATCTCGACAAAATACTACCTTCCATAATGATAAGGGTACCATCCATTGGAATAACAAAAATCTTGACAACATACTACCTTCCATAATGACAAGACTACCGTCCATTGGAGTAACAAAAATCTGAACAACAGAATACCTTGCATAATCACAAGGCTATCATCCATTGGAGTAACAAAGATATCGATAATAGACTACCTTCAATAATGGCAAGGCTACCATCCATTGGAGTAACAAAAATCTCGAAAAAAGACTACCATCCATAATGACAAGGCTACCATCCATTGGAATAACAAAAGTCTCGACAACAGACTACCTTGCATAATGACAAGGATATAATCCATTAGAGTAACAAAAATCTGAATAATAGACTACCTAGCATAATGACAAGGCTATCATCCATTGGAGTAACAAAGATATCGACAATAGACTACCTTAAATAATGACAAGGCTACCTTCCATTGGAGTAACAAAAATCTCGACAAAAGACTACCTTCCATAATGACAACGTTACCATCCATTGGAATAACAAAAATCCGAACAACAGACTACCTTGCATAATGACAAGGCTATCATCCATTGGAGTAACAAGAATCTCGACAAAATACTACCTTCCATAATGATAAGGTTACCATCCATTGGAATAACAAAAATCTTGACAACATACTACCTTCCATAATGACAAGACTACCGTCCATTAGAGTAACAAAAATCTGAACACCAGACTACCTTGCATAATCACAAGGCTATCATCCATTGGAGTAACAAAGATATCGACAATAGACTACCTTCAATAATGGCAAGGCTACCATCCATTGGAATAACAAAAATCTGAACAACAGACTACCTTGCATAATGACAAGGCTATAATCCATTGGATTAATAAGAATCTCGACAAAATACTACCTTCCATAATGACAAGGTTACCATCCATTGGAATAACAAAAATCTCGACAGCATATTACCTTCCTTAATGACAAGGCTACCATCCATTGGAGTAACAAAAATTTGACAACAGACTACCTTACATAATGACAAGGCTACAATCCATTGGAGTAACAGAAATCTCAATGACATACTACCTAGCATAATGACAAGGGTATCATCCATTGGAGTAACAAAGATATCGACAATAGACTACCTTCAATAATGACAAGGCTACCATCCATTAGAGTAACATGAGTCTCGACAAAATACTACCTTCCATAATGATAAGGTTACCATCCATTGGAATAACAAAAATCTCGACAACAGACTACCTTCCATAATGACAAGGCTACCATCCATTAGAGTAACAAAAATCTGAACAACAAACTACCTTGCATAATGACGAGGCTATCATCCATTGGAGTAACAAAGATATCGGCAATAGACTACCTTCAATAATGAGAAGGCTACCATCCATTGGAGTAACAAAAATCTCGACAAAAGACTACCTTCCATAATGACAACGTTACCATCCATTGGAATAACAAAAATCCGAAAAACAGACTACCTTGCATAATGACAAGGCTATCATCCATTGGAGTAACAAGAATCTCGACAAAAAACTACCTTCCATAATGATAAGGTTACCATCCATTGGAATAACAAAAATCTTGACAACATACTACCTTCCATAATGACAAGACTATCGTCCATTGGAGTAACAAAAATCTGAACAACAGACTACCTTGAATAATCACAAGGCTATCATCCATTGGAGTAACAAAGATATCGACAATAGACTACCTTCAATAATGGCAAGGCTACCATCCATTGGAGTAACAAAAATCTCGACAAAAGACTACCATCCATAATGACAACGTTACCATCCATTGGAATACCAAAAATCTGAACAACAGACTACCTTGCATAATGACAAGGCTATCATCCATTGGAGTAACAAAGATATTGACAATAGACTACCTTAAATAATGACAAGGCTACCTTCCATTGGAGTAACAAAAATCTCGACAAAAGACTACCTTCCATAATGACAACGTTACCATCCATTGGAATAACAAAAATCCGAACAACAGACTACCTTGCATAATGACAAGGCTATCATCCATTGGAGTAACAAGAATCTCGACAAAATACTACCTTCCATAATGATAAGGTTACCATCCATTGGAATAACAAAAATCTTGACAACATACTACCTTCCATAATGACAAGACTACCGTCCATTAGAGTAACAAAAATCTGAACACCAGACTACCTTGCATAATCACAAGGCTATCATCCATTGGAGTAACAAAGATATCGACAATAGACTACCTTCAATAATGGCAAGGCTACCATCCATTGGAATAACAAAAATCTGAACAACAGACTACCTTGCATAATGACAAGGCTATAATCCATTGGATTAACAAGAATCTCGACAAAATACTACCTTCCATAATGACAAGGTTACCATCCATTGGAATAACAAAAATCTCGACAACATATTACCTTCCTTAATGACAAGGCTACCATCCATTGGAGTAACAAAAATTTGACAACAGACTACCTTACATAATGACAAGGCTACAATCCATTGGAGTAACAGAAATCTCAATGACATACTACCTAGCATAATGACAAGGGTATCATCCATTGGAGTAACAAAGATATCGACAATAGACTACCTTCAATAATGACAAGGCTACCATCCATTAGAGTAACATGAGTCTCGACAAAATACTACCTTCCATAATGATAAGGTTACCATCCATTGGAATAACAAAAATCTCGACAACAGACTACCTTCCATAATGACAAGGCTACCATCCATTGGAGTAACAAAAATCTGAACAACAAACTACCTTGCATAATGACGAGGCTATCATCCATTGGAGTAACAAAGATATCGGCAATAGACTACCTTCAATAATGAGAAGGCTACCATCCATTGGAGTAACAAAAATCTCGACAAAAGACTACCTTCCATAATGACAACGTTACCATCCATTGGAATAACAAAAATTTGAACAACAGACTACCTTGCATAATGACAAGGCTATCATCCATTGGAGTAACAAGAATCTCGACAAAAAACTACCTTCCATAATGATAAGGTTACCATCCATTGGAATAACAAAAATCTTGACAACATACTACCTTCCATAATGACAAGACTATCGTCCATTGGAGTAACAAAAATCTGAACAACAGACTACCTTGCATAATCACAAGGCTATCATCCATTGGAGTAACAAAGATATCGACAATAGACTACCTTCAATAATGGCAAGGCTACTATCCATTGGAGTAACAAAAATCTCGACAAAAGACTACCATCCATAATGACAACGTTACCATCCATTGGAATAACAAAAATCCGAACAACAGACTACCTTGCATAATGACAAGGCTATCATCCATTGGAGTAACAAGAATCTCGACAAAAAACTACCTTCCATAATGATAAGGTTACCATCCATTGGAATAACAAAAATCTCGACAACAGACTACCTTCCATAATGACAAGACTACCGTCCATTGGAGTAACAAAAATCTCCACAAAAAACTACCTTCCATAATGACAAGGATACCATCCATTGGAATAAGAAAAATCTCGACAATACACTACCTTGCATAATGACAAGGCTACCATCCATTGGAGTAACAAAAATCTCGACAAAATACTACCTTCCATAATGACAAGGTTACCATCCATTGGAATAACAAAAATCTGAACAACAGACTACCTTGCATAATGACAAGGCTATCATCCATTGGAGTAACAAGAATCACGACAAAATACTACCTTCCATAATGATAAGATTACCATCCATTGGAATAACAAAAATCTCGACAACAAACTACCTTCCATAATGACAAGACTACCATCCATTGGAGTAAAAAAAATCTCGATAAAAAACTACCTTCCATAATGATAAGGCTACCATCCATTGGAATAACAAAAATCTCTAAAACATATTAACTTCCTTAATGACTAGGCTACCATCCATTGGAGTAACAAAAATCTCGACAAAAGACTACCTTCCATAATGACAATGTTACCATCCATTGGAATAACAAAAATCTGAACAACAGACTACCTTGCATAATGACAAGGCTATCATCCATTGGAGTAACAAGAATCTCGACAAAATACTACCTTCCATAATGATAAGATTACCATCCATTGGAATAACAAAAATCTGAACAACAGACTACCTTGCATAATGACAAGGCTATCATCCATTGGGGTAACAAGAATCTCGACAAAATACTACCTTCCATAATGATAAGATTACCATCCATTGGAATAACAAAAATCTCGAAAACATATTAACTTCCTTAATGACAAGGCTACCATCCATTGGAGTGACAAAAATTTGACAACAGACTACCTTACATAATGACAAGGCTAGAATCCATTGGAGTAACAGAAATCTCAATGACAGACTAGCTTCCATAATGACAAGGCTGCCATTCATTGGAGTAACAAAAATATCGACAACAAACTACCTTCTATAATGACAAGGATACATCCATTGGAGTAACAAAAATCCCGACAATAGACTAACTTACATAATGACAAGGCTACCATCCATTAGTGTAACAAAAATCTCATTAAAAACTACCTTCCATAATGATAAGGCTACCATCCATTGGAATAACAAAAGTCTCGAAAATAGACTACCTTCCATAATGACAAGGCTACCATCCATTGGAGTAACAAAAATCTAAACAACAGACTACCTTGCATAATGACAAGGCTATCATCCATTGGAGTAACAAATTTATCGACAATAGACTACCTTCAATAATGACAAGGCTACCTTCCATTGGAGTAACAAAAATCTCGACAAAAGACTACCTTCCATAATGACAACGTTACCATCCATTGGAATAACAAAAATCCGAACAGCAGACTACCTTGCATAATGACAAGGATATCATCCATTGGAGTAACAAGAATCTCGACAAAATACTACCTTCCATAATGATAAGGTTACCATCCATTGGAATAACAAAAATCTTGACAACATACTACCTTCCATAATGACAAGACTACCGTCCATTGGAGTAACAAAAATCTGAACAACAGAATACCTTGCATAATCACAAGGCTATCATCCATTGGAGTAACAAAGATATCGATAATAGACTACCTTCAATAATGGCAAGGCTACCATCCATTGGAGTAACAAAAATCTCGACAAAAGACTACCATCCATAATGAGAAGGCTACCATCCATTGGAATAACAAAAGTCTCGACAACAGACTACCTTGCATAATGACAAGGCTATAATCCATTAGAGTAACAAAAATTTGAATAATAGACTACCTAGCATAATGACAAGGCTATCATCCATTGGAGTAAAAAAAGATATCGACAATAGACTACCTTAAATAATGACAAGGCTACCTTCCATTGGAGTAACAAAAATCTCGACAAAAGACTACCTTCCATAATGACAACGTTACCATCCATTGGAATAACAAAAATCCGAACAACAGACTACCTTGCATAATGACAAGGCTATCATCCATTGGAGTAACAAGAATCTCGACAAAATACTACCTTCCATAATGATAAGGTTACCATCCATTGGAATAACAAAAATCTTGACAACATACTACCTTCCATAATGACAAGACTACCGTCCATTAGAGTAACAAAAATCTGAACACCAGACTACCTTGCATAATCACAAGGCTATCATCCATTGGAGTAACAAAGATATCGACAATAGACTACCTTCAATAATGGCAAGGCTACCATCCATTGGAATAACAAAAATCTGAACAACAGACTACCTTGCATAATGACAAGGCTATAATCCATTGGATTAACAAGAATCTCGACAAAATACTACCTTCCATAATGACAAGGTTACCATCCATTGGAATAACAAAAATCTCGACAGCATATTACCTTCCTTAATGACAAGGCTACCATCCATTGGAGTAACAAAAATTTGACAACAGACTACCTTACATAATGACAAGGCTACAATCCATTGGAGTAACAGAAATCTCAATGACATACTACCTAGCATAATGACAAGGGTATCATCCATTGGAGTAACAAAGATATCGACAATAGACTACCTTCAATAATGACAAGGCTACCATCCATTAGAGTAACATGAGTCTCGACAAAATACTACCTTCCATAATGATAAGGTTACCATCCATTGGAATAACAAAAATCTCGACAACAGACTACCTTCCATAATGACAAGGCTACCATCCATTGGAGTAACAAAAATCTGAACAACAAACTACCTTGCATAATGACGAGGCTATCATCCATTGGAGTAACAAAGATATCGGCAATAGACTACCTTCAATAATGAGAAGGCTACCATCCATTGGAGTAACAAAAATCTCGACAAAAGACTACCTTCCATAATGACAACGTTACCATCCATTGGAATAACAAAAATCCGAAAAACAGACTACCTTGCATAATGACAAGGCTATCATCCATTGGAGTAACAAGAATCTCGACAAAAAACTACCTTCCATAATGATAAGGTTACCATCCATTGGAATAACAAAAATCTTGACAACATACTACCTTCCATAATGACAAGACTATCGTCCATTGGAGTAACAAAAATCTGAACAACAGACTACCTTGAATAATCACAAGGCTATCATCCATTGGAGTAACAAAGATATCGACAATAGACTACCTTCAATAATGGCAAGGCTACCATCCATTGGAGTAACAAAAATCTCGACAAAAGACTACCATCCATAATGACAACGTTACCATCCATTGGAATACCAAAAATCTGAACAACAGACTACCTTGCATAATGACAAGGCTATCATCCATTGGATTAACAAGAATCTCGACAAAATACTACCTTCCATAATGATAAGGATACCATCCATTGGAATAACAAAAATCTCGACAACAGACTACCTTCCATAATGAGAAGACTACCGTCCATTGGAGTAACAAAAATCTCAACAAAAAACTACCTTCCATAATGACAAGGATACCATCCATTGGAATAAGAAAAATCTCGACAATAGACTACCTTGCATAATGACAAGGCTACCATCCATTGGAGTAACAAAAATCTCGACAAAATACTACCTTCCATAATGACAAGGTTACCATCCATTGGAATAACAAAAATCTGAACAACAGACTACCTTGCATAATGACAAGGCTATCATCCATTGGAGTAACAAGAATCTCGACAAAATACTACCTTCCATAATGATAAGATTACCATCCATTGGAATAACAAAAATCTCGACAACAAACTACCTTCCATAATGACAAGACTACCATCCATTGGAGTAACAAAAATCTCAACAAAAAACTACCTTCCATAATGATAAGGCTACCATCCATTGGAATAACAAAAATCTCTAAAACATATTAACTTCCTTAATGACAAGGCTACCATCCATTGGAGTAACAAAAATTTGACAACTGACTACCTTACATAATGACAAGGCTACAATCCATTGGAGTAACAGAAATCTCAATGACAGACTAGCTTCCATAACGACAAGGCTACCATTCATTGGAGTAACAAAAATATCGACAACAAACTACCTTCTATAATGACAAGGATACATCCATTGGGGTAACAAAAATCCCGACAATAGACTAACTTACATAATGACAAGGCTACCATCCATTAGTGTAACAAAAATCTCATTAAAAACTACCTTCCATAATGATAAGGCTACCATCCATTGGAATAACAAAAGTCTCGAAAATAGAGTACCTTCCATAATGACAAGGCTACCATCCATTGGAGTAACAAAAATCTAAACAACAGACTACCTTGCATAATGACAAGGCTATCATCCATTGGAGTAACAAAGATATCGACAATAGACTACCTTCAATAATGACAAGGCTACCATCCATTGGAGTAACAAAAATCTCGACAAAAAACTACCTTCCATAATAACAAGGCTACCATCCATTGGAATAACAAAAGTCTCGACAACAGACTACCTTCCATAATGACAAGGCTACCATCCATTGGAGTAACAAAAATCTAAACAATAGACTACCTAGCATAATGACAAGGCTATCATCCATTGGAGTAACAAAGATATCGACAATAGACTACCTTAAATAATGACAAGGCTACCTTCCATTGGAGTAACAAAAATCTCGACAAAAGACTACCTTCCATAATGACAACGTTACCATCCATTGGAATAACAAAAATCCGAACAACAGACTACCTTGCATAATGACAAGGCTATCATCCATTGGAGTAACAAGAATCTCGACAAAATACTACCTTCCATAATGATAAGGTTACCATCCATTGGAATAACAAAAATCTTGACAACATACTACCTTCCATAATGACAAGACTACCGTCCATTAGAGTAACAAAAATCTGAACAACAGACTACCTTGCTTAATCACAAGGCTATCATCCATTGGAGTAACAAAGATATCGACAATAGACTACCTTCAATAATGGCAAGGCTACCATCCATTGGAATAACAAAAATCTGAACAACAGACTACCTTGCATAATGACAAGGCTATAATCCATTGGATTAACAAGAATCTCGACAAAATACTACCTTCCATAATGACAAGGTTACCATCCATTGGAATAACAAAAATCTCGACAACATATTACCTTCCTTAATGACAAGGCTACCATCCATTGGAGTAACAAAAATTTGACAACAGACTACCTTACATAATGACAAGGCTACAATCCATTGGAGTAACAGAAATCTCAATGACATACTACCTAGCATAATGACAAGGGTATCATCCATTGGAGTAACAAAGATATCGACAATAGACTACCTTCAATAATGACAAGGCTACCATCCATTAGAGTAACATGAGTCTCGACAAAATACTACCTTCCATAATGATAAGGTTACCATCCATTGGAATAACAAAAATCTCGACAACAGACTACCTTCCATAATGACAAGGCTACCATCCATTGGAGTAACAAAAATCTGAACAACAAACTACCTTGCATAATGACGAGGCTATCATCCATTGGAGTAACAAAGATATCGGCAATAGACTACCTTCAATAATGAGAAGGCTACCATCCATTGGAGTAACAAAAATCTCGACAAAAGACTACCTTCCATAATGACAACGTTACCATCCATTGGAATAACAAAAATCCGAAAAACAGACTACCTTGCATAATGACAAGGCTATCATCCATTGGAGTAACAAGAATCTCGACAAAAAACTACCTTCCATAATGATAAGGTTACCATCCATTGGAATAACAAAAATCTTGACAACATACTACCTTCCATAATGACAAGACTATCGTCCATTGGAGTAACAAAAATCTGAACAACAGACTACCTTGAATAATCACAAGGCTATCATCCATTGGAGTAACAAAGATATCGACAATAGACTACCTTCAATAATGGCAAGGCTACCATCCATTGGAGTAACAAAAATCTCGACAAAAGACTACCATCCATAATGACAACGTTACCATCCATTGGAATACCAAAAATCTGAACAACAGACTACCTTGCATAATGACAAGGCTATCATCCATTGGATTAACAAGAATCTCGACAAAATACTACCTTCCATAATGATAAGGATACCATCCATTGGAATAACAAAAATCTCGACAACAGACTACCTTCCATAATGAGAAGACTACCGTCCATTGGAGTAACAAAAATCTCAACAAAAAACTACCTTCCATAATGACAAGGATACCATCCATTGGAATAAGAAAAATCTCGACAATAGACTACCTTGCATAATGACAAGGCTACCATCCATTGGAGTAACAAAAATCTCGACAAAATACTACCTTCCATAATGACAAGGTTACCATCCATTGGAATAACAAAAATCTGAACAACAGACTACCTTGCATAATGACAAGGCTATCATCCATTGGAGTAACAAAAATCTCGACAAAATACTACCTTCCATAATGATAAGATTACCATCCATTGGAATAACAAAAATCTCGACAACAAACTACCTTCCATAATGACAAGACTACCATCCATTGGAGTAAAAAAAATCTCGATAAAAAACTACCTTCCATAATGATAAGGCTACCATCCATTGGAATAACAAAAATCTCTAAAACATATTAACTTCCTTAATGACAAGGCTACCATCCATTGGAGTAACAAAAATTTGACAACTGACTACCTTACATAATGACAAGGCTACAATCCATTGGAGTAACAGAAATCTCAATGACAGACTAGCTTCCATAACGACAAGGCTACCATTCATTGGAGTAACAAAAATATCGACAACAAACTACCTTCTATAATGACAAGGATACATCCATTGGGGTAACAAAAATCCCGACAATAGACTAACTTACATAATGACAAGGCTACCATCCATTAGTGTAACAAATATCTCATTAAAAACTACCTTCCATAATGATAAGGCTACCATCCATTGGAATAACAAAAGTCTCGAAAATAGAGTACCTTCCATAATGACAAGGCTACCATCCATTGGAGTAACAAAAATCTAAACAACAGACTACCTTGCATAATGACAAGGCTATCATCCATTGGAGTAACAAAGATATCGACAATAGACTACCTTCAATAATGACAAGGCTACCATCCATTGGAGTAACAAAAATCTCGACAAAAAACTACCTTCCATAATAACAAGGCTACCATCCATTGGAATAACAAAAGTCTCGACAACAGACTACCTTCCATAATGACAAGGCTACCATCCATTGGAGTAACAAAAATCTAAACAATAGACTACCTAGCATAATGACAAGGCTATCATCCATTGGAGTAACAAAGATATCGACAATAGACTACCTTAAATAATGACAAGGCTACCTTCCATTGGAGTAACAAAAATCTCGACAAAAGACTACCTTCCATAATGACAACGTTACCATCCATTGGAATAACAAAAATCCGAACAACAGACTACCTTGCATAATGACAAGGCTATCATCCATTGGAGTAACAAGAATCTCGACAAAATACTACCTTCCATAATGATAAGGTTACCATCCATTGGAATAACAAAAATCTTGACAACATACTACCTTCCATAATGACAAGACTACCGTCCATTAGAGTAACAAAAATCTGAACAACAGACTACCTTGCTTAATCACAAGGCTATCATCCATTGGAGTAACAAAGATATCGACAATAGACTACCTTCAATAATGGCAAGGCTACCATCCATTGGAATAACAAAAATCTGAACAACAGACTACCTTGCATAATGACAAGGCTATAATCCATTGGATTAACAAGAATCTCGACAAAATACTACCTTCCATAATGACAAGGTTACCATCCATTGGAATAACAAAAATCTCGACAACATATTACCTTCCTTAATGACAAGGCTACCATCCATTGGAGTAACAAAAATTTGACAACAGACTACCTTACATAATGACAAGGCTACAATCCATTGGAGTAACAGAAATCTCAATGACATACTACCTAGCATAATGACAAGGCTATCATCCATTGGAGTAACAAAGATATCGACAATAGACTACCTTCAATAATGACAAGGCTACCATCCATTAGAGTAACATGAGTCTCGACAAAATACTACCTTCCATAATGATAAGGTTACCATCCATTGGAATAACAAAAATCTCGACAACAGACTACCTTCCATAATGACAAGGCTACCATCCATTGGAGTAACAAAAATCTGAACAACAAACTACCTTGCATAATGACGAGGCTATCATCCATTGGAGTAACAAAGATATCGGCAATAGACTACCTTCAATAATGAGAAGGCTACCATCCATTGGAGTAACAAAAATCTCGACAAAAGACTACCTTCCATAATGACAACGTTACCATCCATTGGAATAACAAAAATCCGAACAACAGACTACCTTGCATAATGACAAGGCTATCATCCATTGGAGTAACAAGAATCTCGACAAAAAACTACCTTCCATAATGATAAGGTTACCATCCATTGGAATAACAAAAATCTTGACAACATACTACCTTCCATAATGACAAGACTATCGTCCATTGGAGTAACAAAAATCTGAACAACAGACTACCTTGCATAATCACAAGGCTATCATCCATTGGAGTAACAAAGATATCGATAATAGACTACCTTCAATAATGGCAAGGCTACCATCCATTGGAGTAACAAAAATCTCGACAAAAGACTACCATCCATAATGACAACGTTACCATTCATTGGAATAACAAAAATCTGAACAACAGACTACCTTGCATAATGACAAGGCTATCATCCATTGGATTAACAAGAATCTCGACAAAATACTACCTTCCATAATGATAAGGATACCATCCATTGGAATAACAAAAATCTCGACAATAGACTACCTTCCAAAATGACAAGACTACCGTCCATTGGAGTAACAAAAATCTCAACAAAAAACTACCTTCCATAATGACAAGGATACCATCCATTGGAATAAGAAAAATCTCGACAATAGACTACCTTGCATAATGACAAGGCTACCATCCATTGGAGTAACAAAAATCTCGACAAAATACTACCTTCCATAATGACAAGGTTACCATCCATTGGAATAACAAAAATCTGAACAACAGACTACCTTGCATAATGACAAGGCTATCATCCATTGGAGTAACAAGAATCTCGACAAAATACTACCTTCCATAATGATAAGGTTACCATCCATTGGAATAACAAAAATCTTGACAACATACTACCTTCCATAATGACAAGACTACCGTCCATTAGAGTAACAAAAATCTCAACAAAAAACTACCTTCCATAATGACAAGGATACCATCCATTGGAATAAGAAAAATCTCGACAATAGACTACCTTGCATAATGACAAGGCTACCAACCATTGTAGTAACAATAATCTCGACAAAATACTACATTCCATAATGACAAGGTTACCATCTATTGGAATAACAAGAATCTCGACAATAGACTACCTTCCATAATGACAAGGCTACCATCCATTAGAGTAACAAATATATCAATAAAAAACTACCTTCCATAACGATAAGGCTACCATCCATTAGAATAAAAAAATTCTCGAAAATAGACTTCCTTCCATAATGACAAGGCTACCATCCATTGGAGTAACAAAAATCTAAACAACAGACTACCTTTCATAATGACAAGGCTATCATCCATTGGAGTAACAAAGATATCGACAATAGACTACCTTCAGTAATGACAAGGCTACCATCCATTGGAGTAACAAAAATCTCGATAAAAAACTACCTTCCATAATGACAAGGCTACCATCCATTGGAATAACAAAAGTCTCGAAAATAGACTACCTTCCATAATTACAAGGCTACCATCCATTGGAGTAACAGAAATCTAAACAACAGACTACCTAGCATAATGACAAGGCTATCATCCATTGGAGTAACAAAGATATCGACAATAGACTACCTTCAATAATGACAAGGCTACCATCCATTAGAGTAACAAGAGTCTCGAAAAAATACTACCTTCCATAATGATAAGGTTAGCATCCATTGGAATAACAAAAATCTCGACAACAGACTACCTTCCATAATGACAAGGCTACCATCCATTGGAGTAACAAAAATCTGAACAACAAACTACCTTGCATAATGACGAGGCTATCATCCATTGGAGTAACAAAGATATCGACAATAGACTACCTTCAATAATGACAAGGCTACCATCCATTGGAGTAACAAAAATCTCGACAAAAGACTACCTTCCATAATGACAACGTTACCATCCATTGGAATAACAAAAATCCGAACAACAGACTACCTTGCATAATGACAAGGCTATCATCCATTGGAGTAACAAGAACCTCGACAAAATACTACCTTCCATAATGATAAGGTTACCATCCATTGGAATTACAAAAATCTTGACAACATACTACCTTCCATAATGACAAGACTACCGTCCATTGGAGTAACAAAATTCTAAACAACAGACTACCTTGCATAATGACAAGGCTATCATCCATTGGAGTAACAAAGATATCAACAATAGACTACCTTCAATAATGACAAGGCTACCATCCATTGGAGTAACAAAAATCTCGACAAAAGACTACCATCCATAATGACAACGTTACCATCCATTGGAATAACAAAAATCTGAACAACAGACTACCTTGCATAATGACAAGGCTATCATCCATTGGATTAACAAGAATCTCGAAAAAATACTACCTTCCATAATGATAAGGTTACCATCCATTGGAATAAAAAAAATCTCAACAATAGGCTACCTTCCATAATGACAAGACTACCGTCCATTGGAGTAACAAAAATCTCAACAAAAAACTTCCTTCCATAATGACAAGGATACCATCCATTGGAATAAGAAAAATATCGACAATAGACTACCTTGCATAATGACAAGGCTACCATCCATTGGAGTAACAAAAATCTCGACAAAATACTACCTTCCATAATGACAAGGTTACCATCCATTGGAATAACAAAAATCTGAACAACAGACTACCTTGCATAATGACAAGGCTATCATCCATTGGAGTAACAAGAATCTCGACAAAATACTACCTTCCATAATGATAAGGTTACCATCCATTGGAATAACAAAAATCTTGACAACATACTACCTTCCATAATGACAAGACTACCGTCCATTGGAGTAACAAAAATCTCAACAAAAAACTACCTTCCATAATGACAAGGATACCATCCATTGGAATAAGAAAAATCTCGACAATAGACTACCTTGCATAATGACAAGGCTACCATCCATTGGAGTAACAAAAATCTCGACAAAATACTACATTCCATAATGACAAGGTTACCATCTATTGGAATAACAAAAATCTCGACAATAGGCTACCTTCCATAATGACAAGGCTACCATCCATTTGAGTAACAAAAATCTCAATAAAAAACTACCTTCCATAATGATAAGGCTACCATCCATTGGAATAAAAAAATTCTGGAAAATAGACTACCTTCCATAATGACAAGGCTACCATCCATTGGAGTAACAAAAATCTAAACAACAGACTACCTTGCATAATGACAAGGCTATCATCCAATGGAGTAACAAAGATATCGACAATAGACTACCTTCAATAATGACAAGGCTACCATCCATTGGAGTAACAAAAATCTCGACAAAAAACTACCTTCCATAATGACAAGGCTGCCATCCATTGGAATAACAAAAATCTCGACAATAGTCTATCTTCCATAATGACAAGGCCACCATCCATTGGAGTAACAAAAATCTCGATAAAAAACTACCTTCCATAATGATAAGGCTACCATCCATATGAATAACAAAATTCTCGACAAAAGACTACCTTCCATAATGACAACGCTACCATCCATTGGAGTAACATAAATCTAAACAACAGACTACCTTGCATAATGACAAGGCTATCGTCCATTGGAGTAACAAAGATATCGACAATAGACTACCTTCAATAATGACAAGGCTACCATCAATTAGAGTAACAAGAATCTCTACAAAATACTACCTTCCATAATGATAAGGTTACCATCCATTGGAATTACAAAAATCTTGACAACATACTACCTTCCATAATGACAAGGCTACCATCCATTAGAGTAACAAAAATCTGAACAACAGACTACCTTGCATAATGACAAGGCTATTATCCATTGGAGTAACAAAGATATCGACAATAGAGTACCTTCAATAATGACAAGGCTACCATCCATTGGAGTAACAAAAATCTCGACAAAAGACTACCATCCATAATGTCAACGTTACCATCCATTGGAATAACAAAAATCTGAACAACATACTACCTTGCATAATGACAAGGCTATCATCCATTGGATTAACAAGAATCTCGACAAAATACTACCTTCCATAATGATAAGGTTACCATCCATTGGAATAACAAAAATCTCAACAACAGACTACCTTCCATAATGACAAGACTACTGTCCATTGGAGTAACAAAAATCTCAACAAAAAACTACCTTCCATAATGACAAGGATACCATCCATTGGAATAAGAAAAATCTCGACAATAGACTACCTTGCATAATGACAAGGCTACCATCCATTGGAGTAACAAAAAACTCGACAAAATACTACCTTCCATAATGACAAGGTTACCATCCATTGGAATAACAAAAATCTGAACAACAGACTACCTTGCATAATGACAAGGCTATCATCCATTGGATTAACAAGAATCTCGACAAAATACTACCTTCCATAATGATAAGGTTACCATCCATTGGAATAACAAAAATCTCAACAATAGGCTACCTTCCATAATGACAAGACTACCGTCCATTGGAGTAACAAAAATCTCAACAAAAAACTTCCTTCCATAATGACAAGGATACCATCCATTGGAATAAGAAAAAATCGACAATAGACTACCTTGCATAATGACAAGGCTACCATCCATTGGAGTAACAAAAATCTCGACAAAATACTACCTTCCATAATGACAAGGTTACCATCCATTGGAATAACAAAAATCTGAACAACAGACTACCTTGCATAATGACAAGGCTATCATCCATTGGAGTAACAAGAATCTCGACAAAATACTACCTTCCATAATGATAAGGTTACCATCCATTGGAATAACAAAAATCTTGACAACATACTACCTTCCATAATGACAAGACTACCGTCCATTGGAGTAACAAAAATCTCAACAAAAAACTACCTTCCATAATGACAAGGATACCATCCATTGGAATAAGAAAAATCTCGACAATAGACTACCTTGCATAATGACAAGGCTACCATCCATTGGAGTAACAAAAATCTCGACAAAATACTACATTCCATAATGACAAGGTTACCATCTATTGGAATAACAAAAATCTCGACAATAGGCTACCTTCCATAATGACAAGGCTACCATCCATTTGAGTAACAAAAATCTCAATAAAAAACTACCTTCCATAATGATAAGGCTACCATCAATTGGAATAAAAAAATTCTGGAAAATAGACTACCTTCCATAATGACAAGGCTACCATCCATTGGAGTAACAAAAATCTAAACAACAGACTACCTTGCATAATGACAAGGCTATCATCCAATGGAGTAACAAAGATATCGACAATAGACTACCTTCAATAATGACAAGGCTACCATCCATTGGAGTAACAAAAATCTCTACAAAAAACTACCTTCCATAATGACAAGGCTGCCATCCATTGGAATAACAAAAATCTCGACAATAGTCTATCTTCCATAATGACAAGGCCACCATCCATTGGAGTAACAAAAATCTCGATAAAAAACTACCTTCCATAATGATAAGGCTACCATCCATATGAATAACAAAATTCTCGACAAAAGACTACCTTCCATAATGACAATGCTACCATCCATTGGAGTAACATAAATCTAAACAACAGACTACCTTGCATAATGACAAGGCTATCGTCCATTGGAGTAACAAAGATATCGACAATAGACTACCTTCAATAATGACAAGGCTACCATCAATTAGAGTAACAAGAATCTCTACAAAATACTACCTTCCATAATGATAAGGTTACCATCCATTGGAATTACAAAAATCTTGACAACATACTACCTTCCATAATGACAAGGCTACCATCCATTAGAGTAACAAAAATCTGAACAACGGACTACCTTGCATAATGACAAGGCTATTATCCATTGGAGTAACAAAGATATCGACAATAGAGTACCTTCAATAATGACAAGGCTACCATCCATTGGAGTAACAAAAATCTCGACAAAAGACTACCATCCATAATGACAACGTTACCATCCATTGGAATAACAAAAATCTGAACAACATACTACCTTGCATAATGACAAGGCTATCATCCATTGGATTAACAAGAATCTCGACAAAATACTACCTTCCATAATGATAAGGTTACCATCCATTGGAATAACAAAAATCTCAACAACAGACTACCTTCCATAATGACAAGACTACTGTCCATTGGAGTAACAAAAATCTCAACAAAAAACTACCTTCCATAATGACAAGGATACCATCCATTGGAATAAGAAAAATCTCGACAATAGACTACCTTGCATAATGACAAGGCTACCATCCATTGGAGTAACAAAAAACTCGACAAAATACTACCTTCCATAATGACAAGGTTACCATCCATTGGAATAACAAAAATCTGAACAACAGACTACCTTGCATAATGACAAGGCTATCATCCATTGGATTAACAAGAATCTCGACAAAATACTACCTTCCATAATGATAAGGTTACCATCCATTGGAATAACAAAAATCTCAACAATAGGCTACCTTCCATAATGACAAGACTACCGTCCATTGGAGTAACAAAAATCTCAACAAAAAACTTCCTTCCATAATGACAAGGATACCATCCATTGGAATAAGAAAAATATCGACAATAGACTATCTTGCATAATGACAAGGCTACCATCCATTGGAGTAACAAAAATCTCGACAAAATACTACCTTCCATAATGACAAGGTTACCATCCATTGGAATAACAAAAATCTGAACAACAGACTACCTTGCATAATGACAAGGCTATCATCCATTGGAGTAACAAGAATCTCGACAAAATACTACCTTCCATAATGATAAGGTTACCATCCATTGGAATAACAAAAATCTTGACAACATACTACCTTCCATAATGACAAGACTACCGTCCATTGGAGTAACAAAAATCTCAAAAAAAAACTACCTTCCATAATGACAAGGATACCATCCATTGGAATAAGAAAAATCTCGACAATAGACTACCTTGCATAATGACAAGGCTACCATCCATTGGAGTAACAAAAATCTCGACAAAATACTACATTCCATAATGACAAGGTTACCATCTATTGGAATAACAAAAATCTCGACAATAGGCTACCTTCCATAATGACAAGGCTACCTTCCATTTGAGTAACAAAAATCTCAATAAAAAACTACCTTCCATAATGATAAGGCTACCATCCATTGGAATAAAAAAATTCTGGAAAATAGACTACCTTCCATAATGACAAGGCTACCATCCATTGGAGTAACAAAAATCTAAACAACAGACTACCTTGCATAATGACAAGGCTATCATCCAATGGAGTAACAAAGATATCGACAATAGACTACCTTCAATAATGACAAGGCTACCATCCATTGGAGTAACAAAAATCTCGACAAAAAACTACCTTCCATAATGACCAGGCTGTCATCCATTGGAATAACAAAAATCTCGACAATAGTCTATCTTCCATAATGACAAGGCCACCATCCATTGGAGTAACAAAAATCTCGATAAAAAACTACCTTCCATAATGATAAGGCTACCATCCAAATGAATAACAAAATTCTCGACAAAAGACTACCTTCCATAATGACAACGCTACCATCCATTGGAGTAACATAAATCTAAACAACAGACTACCTTGCATAATGACAAGGCTATCGTCCATTGGAGTAACAAAGATATCGACAATAGACTACCTTCAATAATGACAAGGCTACCATCAATTAGAGTAACAAGAATCTCTACAAAATACTACCTTCCATAATGATAAGGTTACCATCCATTGGAATTACAAAAATCTTGACAACATACTACCTTCCATAATGACAAGGCTACCATCCATTAGAGTAACAAAAATCTGAACAACAGACTACCTTGCATAATGACAAGGCTATTTTCCATTGGAGTAACAAAGATATCGACAATAGAGTACCTTCAATAATGACAAGGCTACCATCCATTGGAGTAACAAAAATCTCGACAAAAGACTACCATCCATAATGACAACGTTACCATCCATTGGAATAACAAAAATCTGAACAACATACTACCTTGCATAATGACAAGGCTATCATCCATTGGATTAACAAGAATCTCGACAAAATACTACCTTCCATAATGATAAGGTTACCATCCATTGGAATAACAAAAATCTCAACAACAGACTACCTTCCATAATGACAAGACTACTGTCCATTGGAGTAACAAAAATCTCAACAAAAAACTACCTTCCATAATGACAAGGATACCATCCATTGGAATAAGAAAAATCTCGACAATAGACTACTTTGCATAATGACAAGGCTACCATCCATTGGAGTAACAAAAAACTCGACAAAATACTACCTTCCATAATGACAAGGTTACCATCCATTGGAATAACAAAAATCTGAACAACAGACTACCTTGCATAATGACAAGGCTATCATCCATTGGATTAACAAGAATCTCGACAAAATACTACCTTCCATAATGATAAGGTTACCATCCATTGGAATAACAAAAATCTCAACAATAGGCTACCTTCCATAATGACAAGACTACCGTCCATTGGAGTAACAAAAATCTCAACAAAAAACTTCCTTCCATAATGACAAGGATACCATCCATTGGAATAAGAAAAATATCGACAATAGACTACCTTGCATAATGACAAGGCTACCATCCATTGGAGTAACAAAAATCTCGACAAAATACTACCTTCCATAATGACAAGGTTACCATCCATTGGAATAACAAAAATCTGATCAACAGACTACCTTGCATAATGACAAGGCTATCATCCATTGGAGTAACAAGAATCTCGACAAAATTCTACCTTCCATAATGATAAGGTTACCATCCATTGGAATAACAAAAATCTTGACAACATACTACCTTCCATAATGACAAGACTACCGTCCATTGGAGTAACAAAAATCTCAACAAAAAACTACCTTCCATAATGACAAGGATACCATCCATTGGAATAAGAAAAATCTCGACAATAGACTACCTTGCATAATGACAAGGCTACCATCCATTGGAGTAACAAAAATCACGACAAAATACTACATTCCATAATGTCAAGGTTACCATCTATTGGAATAACAAAAATCTTGACAATAGACTACCTTCCATAATGACAAGGCTACCATCCATTTGAGTAACAAAAATCTCAATAAAAAACTACCTTCCATAATGATAAGGCTACCATCCATTGGAATAAAAAAATTCTGGAAAATAGACTACCTTCCATAATGACAAGGCTACCATCCATTGGAGTAACAAAAATCTAAACAACAGACTACCTTGCATAATGACAAGGCTTTCATCCATTGGAGTAACAAAGATATCGACAATAGACTACCTTCAATAATGACAAGGCTACCATCCATTGGAGTAACAAAAATCTCGACAAAAAACTACCTTCCATAATGACAAGGCTTCCATCCATTGGAATAACAAAAATCTCGACAATAGTCTATCTTCCATAACGACAAGGCCAGCATCCATTGGAGTAACAAAAATCTCGATAAAAAACTACCTTCCATAATGATAAGGCTACCATCCATATGAATAACAAAATTCTCGACAAAAGACTACCTTCCATAATGACAACGCTACCATCCATTGGAGTAAGATAAATCTAAACAACAGACTACCTTGCATAATGACAAGGCTATCATCCATTGGAGTAACAAAGATATCGACAATAGACTACCTTCAATAATGACAAGGCTACCATCCATTAGAGTAACAAGAATCTGGACAAAATACTACCTTCCATAATGATAAGGTTACCATCCATTGGAATTACAAAAATCTTGACAACATACTACCTTCCATAATGACAAGGCTACCATCCATTAGAGTAACAAAAATCTGAACAACATACTACCTTGCATAATGACAAGGCTATCATCCATTGGAGTAACAAAGATATCGACAATAGACTACCTTCAATAATGACAAGGCTACCATCCATTGGAGTAACAAAAATCTCGAGAAAAGACTACCATCCATAATGACAACGTTACCATCCATTGGAATAACAAAAATCTGAACAACAGACTACCTTGCATAATGACAAGGCTATCATCCATTGGATTAACAAGAATCTCGACAAAATACTACCTTCAATAATGATAAGGTTACCATCCATTGGAATAACAAAAATCTCAACAATAGACTACCTTCCATAATGACAAGACTACTGTCCATTGGAGTAACAAAAATCTCAACAAAAAACTACCTTCCATAATGACAAGGATACCATCCATTGGAATAAGAAAAATCTCGACAATAGACTACCTTGCATAATGACAAGGCTACCATCCATTGGAGTAACAAAAATCTCGACAAAATACTACCTTCCATAATGACAAGGTTACCATCCATTGGAATAACAAAAATCTGAACAACAGACTACCTTGCATAATGACAAGGCTATCATCCATTAGATTAACAAGAATCTCGACAAAATACTACCTTCCATAATGATAAGGTTACCATCCATTGGAATAACAAAAATCTCGACAATAGACTACCTTCCATAATGACAAGGCTACCATCCATTAGAGTAACAAAATTCTGAACAACAGACTACCTTGCATAATGACAAGGCTATCATCCATTGGAGTAACAAAGATATCGACAATAGACTACCTTCAATAATAACAAGGCTACCATCCATTGGAGTAACAAAAATCTCGACAAAAGACTACCTTCCATAATGACAACGTTACCATCCATTGGAATAACAAAAATCTTAACAACAGACTACCTTGCATAATGACAAGGCTATCATCCATTGAGGTAACAAGAATCTCGACAAAATACTACCTTCCATAATGATAAGGTTACCATCCATTGGAATAACAAAAATATCGACAACATACTACCTTCCATAATGACAAGACTACCGTCCATTGGAGTAACAAAAATCTCAACAAAAAACTACCTTCCATAATGACAAGGATACCATCCATTGGAATAAGAAAAATCTCGACAATAGACTACCTTGCATAATGACAAGGCTACCATCCATTGGAGTAACAAAAATCTCGAAAAAATACTACCTTCCATAATGACAAGGTTACCATCCATTGGAATAACAAAAATCTCGACAATAGACTACCTTCCATAATGACAAGGCTACCATCCATTAGAGTAACAAAAATCTCAATAAAAAATTACCTTCCATAATGATAAGGCTACCATCCATTGTGTAGTTGTTTATGTATTGGCATGCATTTTTGGTAAAACCAGGTACATGAATGTCATGACTTATGTCATAACATTCTAGTTTATTAGGTACAGATTTATTAGGTACCTTTGTAGAAAAATATTGTCATACAGGTACTGATGTTTATGAGTGTGTATCTGAGCATTTTGCAAAATGATCACATTTACCAAAATCAGTAAACAGGAATTCAGATGTCATAACAAATGTTAAGACATCCTATTCTGAACTAACAGGTATGCAGTTTGGTTAATTCTGAGTTTTTTCAGGAAAATGACTCAGTCTTTCCATAACAGAATCCAGTGTTTTCTTTGGGTTAACCTAGCTCAACCCCAACCTGGTTGATCTAGTCCTGTGACCTAGTCTTAAGGTCAAACGGATTTGACCCTAGCTTTTTATGGAAACCCTAACTGAAGATGCAGCTGCTATATATTCAACAGAGCTGCTGTCTTGGAATGCATCCCTTTTTGACAGAAGATCATTTAGAAGCTGTATAGTTTTAACTATTGTAATCCAAGCAATTATCATTTTGATAAGTGACTTGGAATAGGTTTTAATTGTAAGGGTTGTGTATCACTCAAAGCTTTGAAGCAAGAGTGTTTGTATGTCTCTTGACTAAAGTTGTGAAGCAAAGTCAAGTTAGGTTTATGTATCACTCAAAGCTGTGAAGCAAGAGTGTTTGTGTTGCTTGATTAAAAAGTTGTGAAGCATAATCAAGTGTATGTTTTGAAGAGTGTCTTCATCAATTCATTAGTCAAATTGTTTTATGTATCACTGCTGTGATTGAGGGGGAGTGAGTAGGAACTCAGGTTTAAGTTGTACTTAGATTGAAGTTGCATTGGGTAGGTGTTAAGTGAAGGAGATAAACTGGTTGGTTTATTCCTGAATTAATATCTCTTATAGTGGATTTCCTCCTTGGCTTGGTAGCCCCCAGAGTAGGTGTTGTTGCACACTGAACTGGGTAAACAATTGACTGTGTTCTTTACTGTTTTTGTATTTACTGTCTTATAGAAAGTCAAATACGGTGTCATAACATTGAACGTGACATTGAGTATTTGCAGCCAGAATTTCAATTGGCATCAGAGCAGGCACCCTGCCTGTATTACTGGGTGAGATCTAGGGATATCACTTTCTGGCACTATGGACAAAGAAGGAGTTTTTGGAAATAGACCACCCATTCTGGATGGAACAAATTATGACTACTGGAAACCTCGTATGATTGCCTTCTTAAAATCTCTGGACAAAATGGCTTGGAGAGCTGCTGACAAAGGATGGATTCATCCCATCATAACTGAGAAAGATGGGACAATCAGTTTGAAGCCTGAGGAAGATTGGAGTAAAGAAGAAGATGAGTTAGCCCTGGGAAATTCCAAAGCTTTAAATGCCTTGTTCAATGGAATTGATAGAAACATTTTCAGACTAGTACATCAATATGAATTGGCCAAGTAAGTTTGGGACACTCTCAAAACTACTCATGAGGGCACTTCCAAAGTTAAAATGTCAAGGCTTCAGATGTTGACTACCAAGTTTGAGAATCTAAAAATGATGGAAGATGAAACCATTCATGAGTTTCACATGAACATCTTGGAGATTGCCAACACCTCAGGAGCACTGGGAGAAAAGATGTCAGAAGAAAAATTGGTGAGAAAGATTCTCAGATCCTTGCCTAAAAGATTTGAAATGAAGGTAACTACCATAGAGGAAGCCCAGGACATCAGCAAGTTAAAAGTGGATGAACTAATTGGGTCTCTTCAGACTTTTGAGATGGGGATCACTGAAAATGGTGACAAGAAGAACAAAAGCATAGCACTTGTATCCAAAACTGATGTTGAAAACAAGGAGGATGAAGAAGAAAATATTTCAGAAGCTATAGCCATGCTTGGAAGACAGTTCAACAAACTCATCAAAAGAATAGATCCAAAGTCAAGGTTTAATGTTCATAACATTCCCTCTGACATTGACAGTTCCAGCAGAAGACCAAGGTCAGAAGAGAAGGGAAATCAAGACAGAGGAATTCAATGCCATGGCTGTGAAGGATATGGGCATATTCGAGCCGAATGTCCTACCTTTCTTAAGAAACAAAAGAAAGGAATGACTGTTACTTGGTCTGACTGTGATTCAGAAAGTAATTCTGAAGAAGAATCTTCCAAACTAGTTACTGCTCTAACTGGTGTTTGTACCTCTGAAAGTGACACTAGTGATGAAGAAGTGACATTTGAAGAACTGGCTGATACCTACAAGAAATTGTGTATCAGAAGTGCTGAAGTCTGTGTGCAGAATGAGAAACAATCAAAACTCATCATAAAGCTGGAGGCTGAAAAAAGGGCAGATCTTGAAACTATAAGTCATCTAGAAGGGGAAGTTCAATTGCTGAACTCACAACTGATCCAAATGACCAAATCTGTCAAGATGCTGACTAATGGAACAGACAAATTGGAAGAGATTCTTCAAGTTGGACAAAATGTGGGAAAAAAATCTGGACTAGGATTTGTGGAAGCCAAGAAATCTAGTACAGACAAGAAGATCAGGTCTGTTAAACAAATGTCAAAGCAGATGTCTCAACATAACTCTCAACATCAGTAACAGAAATATATGAATAAAAAATACCAAAGATGGAGATGTCATCATTGTGGAAGGTATGGACACATAAAGCCCTTCTTCTTCAAATTGCATGGATACCCTAATCAAAACTCAGGTGTTAAACCTAAGTCAAAAAGGGTACCACATACTCCTCAATGGAAGAAAAAGGCTACTGCCTTGATAGCCCACACTTCCTTGAGAGTGTCTGCAAAGGAAGGCTGGTACTTTGACAGTGGATGTTCTAAACACAAGACTGGAATAAAGAACATTCTCAATCATGTTAAACCTCACAACACTAGTTATGTGACCTTTGGAGATGGTGCTAAAGGTGAAATCAAAGGATTTGGTAATTTGGACTGCCCTGAAGTTCCAAGTCTGAGTGAAGTACTGCTGGTAAAAGGGATGACTGCTAATCCCATTAGTATCAGTCAATTATGTGATCTAGGATTCAAGGTAAACTTCTCAAAATCTGAATGTCTAGTAATTAATGAAAAACTAGAAGTTGTAATGAAAGGAATCAGATCCCAAGATAACTGTTACTTGTGGCAGCCTGAGAACACTAATAACTCCACTATGTGTCCAATTACCAAAGAAGAAAAAGAGATGAAACTGTGGCATCATAAGCTTGGTCATCTTCATCTAAGAAGAATGAAAAGAGCTATCTCTATGGAAGCAGTCAGAAGGACTCCGAGACTACAGATTGATAAAAGAAGGGTTTGTGGTGAACTTAAAATTGAAAGGCTTGGTAAAAAGAAACATGTCTATGATGTGGTGAATAAACTTGAAGAAGGATGTGTTGTCAGAACCAGAAGTAATCATGACAAGGATTTTGGAAACAACAAGTCTAATAAAATCTGTTTCCCAGAAGAAATGAGTCGTGAAGTCTCTCCTCCTATAACTCACCATCAAAATGGAGTTGACAAAAAGAAAAATAAGATCTTTCAAGAATCAACCAGAACTATGATTCATGTCAAAAGAATGCCTTCCCAACTCTGTGCTGAAATTGTTGCAGCTAGTAGTAACTGTTCTCAAAATATCTGGACAAAATAGATGCTCACTGAGTATAATGTCTCACAAAATGTTGTGACATTGTATTGTGACAATCTGAATACAATCAATATTTCCATGAACCCTACTCAGCATAGCAGGACCAAGCACATTGACTTTGTAGAGAAGAAGTCAATTAAACTGGAACATGGTATCATTAAGCTTCAGCTGGCTGATTCTTCTACCAAGGCTCTTGTTGGAAATAAACTTGAAAACTTGAGGGGCAGGTTGGGTATTTGCCAACATGAGAAATTATAGCAATTAATTTTGCTTAAAACAAGGGTTGAAGGAGTTAATTTTGTTAAGTCTATTTTTAGTGGGTTAATCATATGTTTTCCCAATTCTTTCAAAATATTTAAGAAGTTGAAAAGACTCTCTTTTGCCTCCTACCTCTCTCGACTTTGCAACCTGTTCCCTTCTCTCAATCAAAGTTTTTTCTCAAATTGCTACTGGTGCTCTAAGTCAATCAAAATGTCTCAAACATCATCTTCAACCAAGGCGACCTCTTCATCTTCATCATCTGACCAAGACTCTCGAGCAATCACCACATGCATAGAATCTGAAGTTCTTGAGATCACTCCTCTCAGAGAGATGGCAACTGACCCCACCAAAGTCAAAAAGCTGAGAACTAGACATGCAGGAAGAGCTCAAGCTGCTGCCTCTGGTAATCCTTCTCATCCTTCCTCTTCTGTACCAAATAGAGAAGGATCAGTTCAAGTTCATCAAGCTATTGCTAGGCTTGTTACTAGTATACTACGCGGAATCCAACCTGTACCGGGGATTTTTGTCCCTTTAAATCAATCAAGAAGCCCAAATGTGGATGTCTCTGAGAATGTAGATGTCTCTGAGAATGTTATGACACAAAATGACAACATTCAGAACCCTTTAGAAAAGACTGCTGATCCACCTATCATTGATGTGGATGAGGAATACTCAGACAATAATCTGATTGCCAATGTAAACCCTAGCATAGCTAGGAGAATGATGAAAAGAAAGGGTAATCAGAATGATGCAAAATGTATGTCCAAAGATAAACCTGATGTTAAGAAATCCAAGACTGAAGGCAAGGCTGGGGTAGAATCTGTGAAAATTGGTCAGTCCAAAGGGAAGGTGAAAGCCCAGGTGTATACTGGTAGACAACCAATTACAAAGAAGAGAAAAGAACCTGAATCTTCTGATTCTGATGAGGAATCAGAGTTTGAGATTGATGCTGAAGAAATTCCTATCAGAAGGAAACTGCCCTCCAGCAAAATTGCTAGAGTTCCTGAAGTCCCAACAGACAACATCTCTTTCCACCATCCTGACAATGCAAACAGATGGAAGTATGTTTTCTTGAAGAGAATAGCTTTATAAAGAGAACTCAACAATGATGCCATGGAGTGAAAGGACATCATGGACCTGATCAAGAATGCTGGACTGATGAAGACAGTGATAAAATTTACCAAGTGTTATGAAAATCTGGTCAAGGAGTTCATAGTTAACTTGTCTAATGATTGTGCTGATGGAAGGTCAGCTGACTTTGAAAGTGTTTTTGTTAGAGGAAGAAGGGTTAATTTCTCTCCATCAGAAATTAACAAATTTCTTGGAAAATCAAATGAGGATTGTCCTGATCTGGAAGTCACTGACAATGAAGTTTGTCAAACCATCACAGCAAGGCAAGTGAAGTGCTGGCCCTTGAAAGGCAAGCTAAATGCCAGCAAACTTAGCATGAAATTCGCCATCTTGCACAAGATTGGTGCAGCCAACTGGGTCCCTACAAAACATAAATCAACTATCTCCACAGGATTGGGGAGATTTATTTATGCTGTGGGAACCAAGACTGCTTTTGACTATGGCAGGTATATTTTTGAACAAACTTTAAAACATGCTGGTAGTTATGTTGTCAAAGGACCAATTGCCTTTCCCTCCCTCCTTTGTGGAATTATCCTTGCACAATACCCTGATATCCTGGTGGCAAGAGATACTGCTTGCAAAAGAGCTCCTGCCCTTGGGTTGCACTACAAACTGTTTCAGGGATCTCATGCTCCTGATATTGTCATAACATCAGCTGAGACATCGTCTGTGAAGACCCAGTCCAAAACATCTGATGTTATTGCTGTATTAAAAGAGATCTGCAAAGAACTGGAAGCTAGGAAAAAGACCCTAGAAAACCTAATTGCCAGGTTAGAAAAGGAAGAAGCTGAAGGAAACAGAAGGGAAGAGGGTGTAGAAGCTAAAGTTCATCTCAATACTGAAGAAACTAGCTCCTCTGAGTCTGATTACAGTGCTTAAAGGTTGGTGGAATTGCTGATTGGTGGAGTTGATGCTTGTCCCTGGTAGACTTTGGAAGTGTGTTAAGTTTTTAGTTCTGCTCTCATTACTTTTTCTGGATGACTGTATAAATTTTAAGAACATGTATCTTTGGCCCATTTGTGGCTAAAGAGGGGGAGATATATTTTGGTACTTTATTAGACATTCTATTTTTCTGCAGTCATATTTATTCTGCTGCTATCTATCTCTGATTGCTTAGGGGCTTTAGCCAAAAATCTGCCAAAGGGGGAGTTTGTAGTTGTTTATGTATTGGCATGCATTTTTTGTAAAACCAGGTGCATGAATGTCATGACTGATGTCATAACATTCTAGTTTATTAGGTACAGATTTATTAGGTACCTTTGCAGAAAAATATTGTCATACAGGTACTGATGTTTATGAGTGTGTATCTGAGCATTTTGCAAAATGATCACATTTACCAAAATCAGTAAACAGGAATTCAGATGTCATAACAAATGTTAAGACATCCTGTTCTGAACTAACGGGTATGCAGTTTTGTTAATTCTGAGTTTTTTCAGGAAAATGACTCAGTCTTTCCAGAACAGAATCCAGCGTTTTCTTTGGGTTAACCTAGCTCAACCCCAACCTGGTTGATCTAGTCCTGTGACCTGGTCTTAAGGTCAAACGAATTTTACCCTAGCTTTTTGTGGAAACCCTAACTGAAGATGCAGCTGTTATATATTCAACAGAGCTGCTGTCTTGGAATGCATCCCTTTTTGACAGAAGATCATTTAGAAGCTGTATAGTTTTAACTATTGTAATCCAAGCAATTATCATTGTGATAAGTGACTTGCAATAGGTTTTAATTGTAAGGGTTGTGTATCACTCAAAGCTTTGAAGCAAGAGTGTTTGTATGTCTCTTGACTAAAGCTGTGAAGCAAAGTCAAGTTAGGTTTATGTATCACTCAAAGCTGTGAAGCAAGGGTGTTTGTGTTGCATGATTAAAAAGCTGTGAAGCATAATCAAGTGTATGTTTTGAAGAGTGTCATCATCAATTCATTAGTCAAATTGTTTTATGTATCACTGCTGTGATTGAGGGGGATTGAGTAGGAACTCAGGTTTAAGTTGTACTTAGATTGAAGTTGCATTGGGTAGGTCTTAAGTGAAGGAGATAAACTGGTTGGTTTATTCCTGAATTAATATCTCTTATAGTGGATTTCCTCCCTGGCTTGGTAGCCCCCAGAGTAGGTGTTGTTGCACACTGAACTGGGTAAACAATTGACTGTGTTCTTTACTATTTTTGTATTTACTGTCTTATAGAAAGTCAGATACGGTGTCATAACATTGAACGTGACATTGAGTATCTGCAGCCAGAATTTCACATTGGAATAACAAAATTCTCGAAAATAGACTACTTTCCATAATGACAAGGCTACCATCCATTGGAGTAACAAAAATCTAAACAACATACTACCTTGCATAATGACAAAGCTATCATCCATTGGAGTAACAAAGATATCGACAATAGACTACCTTCAATAATGAGAAGGCTACCATCCATTGGAGTAACAAAAATCTCGACAAAAAACTACCTTCCATAATGACAAGGCTACCATCCATTGGAATAACAAAAATCTCGACAATAGTCTACCTTCCATAATGACAAGGCCACCATCCATTGGAGTAACTAAAATCTCGATAAAAAACTACCTTCCATAATGATAAGGCTACCATCCATATGAATAACAAAATTCTCGACAAAAGACTACCTTCCATAATGACAAGGCTACCATCCATTGGAGTAACATAAATCTAAACAACAGACTACCTTGCACAATGACAAGGCTATCATCCATTGGAGTAACAAAGATATCGACAATAGACTACCTTCAATAATGACAAGGCTACCATCCATTAGAGTAAGAAGAATCTCGAAAAAATA
This sequence comes from Vicia faba, assembly GCA_948472305.1. Taxonomy (NCBI): domain Eukaryota; kingdom Viridiplantae; phylum Streptophyta; class Magnoliopsida; order Fabales; family Fabaceae; genus Vicia; species Vicia faba. The sequence goes on from OX451739.1 coordinate 659,316,424, forward strand.
CTACCTTCCATAATGACAAGGCTACCATCCATTGGAGTAACAAAAATCTCTACAAAAGACTACCTTCCATAATGACAACGTTACCATCAATTGGAATAACTAAAATCTGAACAACAGACTACCTTGCATAATGACTAGGCTATCATCCATTGAGGTAACAAGAATCTCGACAAAATACTACCTTCCATAATGACAAGACTACCGTCCATTGGAGTAACAAAAATCTAAACAAAAAACTACCTTCCATAATGACAAGGATACCATCCATTGGAATAAGAAAAATCTCGACAATAGAGTACCTTGCATAATGACAAGGCTACCATCCATTGGAGTAACAAAAATCTCGACAAAATACTACCTTCCATAATGACAAGGTTACCATCCATTGGAATAACAAAAATCTGAAGAACAGACAACCTTGCATAATGACAAGGCTATCATCCATTGGAGTAACAAGAATCTCGACAAAATACTACCTTCCATAATGATAAGGTTACCATCCATTGGAATAAAAAAAATCTTGAGAACATACTACCTTCAATAATGACAAGACTACCGTCCATTGGAGTAACAAAAATCTCAACAAAAAACTACCTTCCATAATGACAAGGATACCATCCATTGGAATAAGAAAAATCACGACAATAGACTACCTTGCGTAATGACAAGGCTACCATCCATTGGAGTAACAAAAATCTCGACAAAATACTACATTCCATAATGACAGGGTTACCATCTATTGGAATAACAAAAATCTCGACAATAGACTACCTTCCATAATGACAAGGCTACCATCCATTTGAGTAACAAAAATCTCAATAAAAAACTCCCTTCCATAATGATAAGGCTACCATCCATTGGAATAACAAAATTCTGGAAAATAGACTACCTTCCATAATGACAAGGCTACCATCCATTGGAGTAACAAAAATGTAAACAACAGACTACCTTGCATAATGACAAGGCTATCGTCCATTGGAGTAACAAAGATATCGACAATAGACTACCTTCAATAATGACAAGGCTACCATCCATTGGAGTAACAAAAATCTCGACAAAAAACTACCTTCCATAATGACAAGGCTGCCATCCATTGGAATAACAAAAATCTCGACAATAGTCTACCTTCCATAATGACAAGGCCACCATCCATTGGAGTAACAAAAATCTTGATAAAAAACTACCTTCCATAATGATAAGGCTACCATCCATATGAATAAAAAAATTCTCGACAAAAGACTACCTTCCATAATGACAACGCTACCATCCATTGGAGTAACATAAATCTAAACAACAGACTACCTTGCATAATGACAAGGCTATCATCCATTGGAGTAACAAAGATATCGACAATAGACTACCTTCAATAATGACAAGGTTACCATCCATTAGAGTAACAAGAATCTCGACAAAATACTACCTTCCATAATGATAAGGTTACCATCCATTGGAATAACAAAAATCTCGACAACAGACTACCTTCCATAATGACAAGGCTACCATCCATTAGAGTAACAAAAATTTGAACAACAGACTACCTTGCATAATGACAAGGCTATCATCCATTGGAGTAACAAAGATATCGACAATAGACTACCTTCATTAATGACAAGGCTACCATCCATTGGAGTAACAAAAATCTCGACAAAAGACTACCTTCCATAATGACAACGTTACCATCCATTGGAATAACAAAAATCTGAACAACATACTACCTTGCATAATGACAAGGCTATCATCCATTGAGGTAATAAGAATCTCGACAAAATACTACCTTCCATAATGATAAGGTTACCATCCATTGGAATAACAAAAATATCGACAACATACTACCTTCCATAATGACAAGACTACCGTCCATTGGAGTAACAAAAATCTCAACAAAAAACTACCTTCCATAATGACAAGGATACCATCCATTGTAATAAGAAAAATCTCGACAATAGACTACCTTGCATAATGACAAGGCTACCATCCATTGGAGTAACAAAAATCTCGACAAAATACTACCTTCCATAATGACAAGGCTACCATCCATTGGAATAACAAAAATCTCGACAATAGTCTACCTTCCATAATGACAAGGCCACCATCCATTGGAGTAACAAAAATTTGACAACAGACTACCTTACATAATGACAAGGCTACAATCCATTGGAGTAACAGAAATCTCAACGACAGACTACCTTCCATAACGACAAGGCTACCTTCTATAATGACAAGGATACATCCATTGGGGTAACAATAATCCCGATAATAGACTAACTTCCATAATGACAAGGCTACCATCCATTGGAGTAACAAAAATCTTGACAAAAAACTTCCTTCCTTAATGACAAGGCAACCATCCATTGGAGTAAAAAAAATATCGATAAAAAACTACCTTCCATAATGATAAGGCTACCATCCATTGGAATAACAAAAATCTCGACAATAGACTACCTTCCATAATGAGAAGGCTACCATCCATTAGAGTAACAAAATTCTCAATAAAAAACTACCTTCCATAATGATAAGGCTACCATCCATTGGAATAACAAAATTCTCGAAAATAGACTACCTTCCATAATGTCAAGGCAACCATCCATTGGAGTAACAAAAATCTCGACAATAGTCCACCTTCAATAATGAGAAGGCTACCATCCATTGGAGTAACAAGAATCTCGACAAAATACTACCTTCCATAATGATAAGTTTACCATCCATGGGAATAACAAAAATCTCAACAACAGACTACCTTCCATAATGACAAGGCTACCATCCATTGGAGTAACAAAAATCTGAACAACAGACTACCTTGCATAATGACGAGGCTATCATCCATTGGAGTAACAAAGATATCAACAATAGACTACCTTCAATAATGACAAGGCTACCATCCATTGGAGTAACAAAAATCTTGACAAAAGACTAACTTCCATAATGACAACGTTACCATCCATTGGAATAACAAAAATCTGAACAACAAACTACCTTGCATAATGATAAGGCTATCATCCATTGGAGTAACAAGAATCTCGACAAAATACTACCTTCCATAAAGACAAGGATACCATCCATTGGAATAACAAAAATCTCAACAACAGATTACCTTCCTTAATGACAAGGCTACCATCCATTGGAGTAACAAAAATTTGACAACAGACTACCTTACATAATGACAAGGCTACAATCCATTGGATTAACAGAAATCTCAATGACAGACTACCTTCCATAACGACAAGGCTACCTTCTATAATGACAAGGATACATCCATTGGGGTAACAATAATCCCGATAATAGACTAACTTCCATAATGACAAGGCTACCATCCATTGGAGTAACAAAAATCTCGACAAAAAACTTCCTTCCTTAATGACAAGGATACCATCCATTGGAGTAAAAAAAATATCGATGAAAAACTACCTTCCATAATGATAAGGCTACCATCCATTGGAATAACAAAAATCTCGAAAATAGACTACCTTCCATAATGACAAGGCTACCATCCATTAGAGTAACAAAAATCTCAATAAAAAACTACCTTCCATAATGATAAGGCTACCATCCATTGGAATAACAAAATTCTCGAAAATAGACTACCTTCCATAATGTCAAGGCAACCATCCATTGGAGTAACAAAAATCTCGACAATAGTCCACCTTCCATAATGAGAAGGCTACCATCCATTGGAGTAACAAGAATCTCGACAAAATACTGTAGTTGTTTAGTTATTGGCTTGCATTTTTGGTAAAACCCAAGTGTATGTGTGAATGTCATGACTGATGTCATAACATTCTAGTTTAGTTTGTACTGATTCATTAGGTACCGTTGCAGAAAAATATTGTCATTCAGGTACTGATGTTTATAAGTGTGTGTCTGAGCATTTTGCAAAATGAATACATTTTCCTAAATCAGTAGACAGGTTTTTTCAGATGTCATAACAGATGTTAAGACATCCTGTTCTGAACTAACAGGTTTGCAGTTTGGTTAATTCTGAGTTTTTTCAGGAAAATGACTCAGTCTTTCTAGAACAGCATCCTGCGTTTTCTTTGGGTTAACCTAGCTCAACCCTAACCTTGTTGATAAATTATTGTGACCTAGTCTTAAGGTCAAATGGAATTAACCGTAGATTTTTGTGGAAACCCTAACTGAAGATGCAGCTGCTATATATTCAACAGAGCTGCTGTTTTGCCAGTAATCCCTTTTTGGTCAGAAGATCATTTGTAAAATGTATAGGTTTAATTATTGTACTTCAAGCAATTATCATTGTGATAAGTGACTTGGAATAGGTTTTTAATTGTAAGGGTTGTGTAGCACTCAAAGCTTTGAAGCAAGAGTGTTTGAATGTTTCTTGACTAAAGCTGTGAAGCAGAGTCAAGTTAGGTGTGTGTATCACTCAAAGCTGTGAAGCAAGAGTGGTTGTGTTGCTTGATTAAAAAGCTGTGAAGGTTAATCAACTGTATGTTTTTGAAGAGTGTCTTCATCAATTCATTAGTCAAATTGTTTTATGTATCACTGCTGTGATTGAGGGGGAGTGAGTAGGAACTCAGGTTTAAGTTGTACTTAGATTGAAATTGCATTGGGTAGGTCTTAAGTGAAGGAGATAAACTGGTTGGTTTATTGCTGAATTAACATCTCTTATAGTGGATTTCCTCCCTGGCTTGGTAGCCCCCAGAGTAGGTGTTGTTGCACACTGAACTGGGTAAACAATTGATTGTGTTCTTTACTGTTTTTGTATTTACTGTCTTATAGAAAGTCAGATATGGTGTCATAACATTAAACGTGACATTGAGTATCTGCAGCCAGAATTTCAATTGGCATCAGAGCAGACACCCTGCCTGTATTACTGGGTGAGATCTAGGGATATCACTTTCTGGCACTATGGACAAAGAAGGAGTTTTTGGAAATAGACCACCCATTCTGGATGGAACTAATTATGACTACTGGAAACCTCGTATGATTGCCTTCTTAAAATCTCTGGACAAAAAGGCTTGGAGAGCTACTGACAAAGGATGGATCCATCCCACCATAACTGAGAAAGATGGGACAATCAGTCTGAAACCTGAGGAAGATTGGAGTAAAGAAGAAGATGAGTTAGCCCTGGGAAATTCCAAAGCTTTAAATGCCTTGTTCAAAGGAATTGATAGAAACATTTTCAGACTAGTTCATCAATATGAACTGGCCAAGGAAGTTTGGGACACTCTCAAAACTACTCATGAGGGCACTTCCAAAGTAAAAATGTCAAGGCTTCAGATGTTGACTACCAAGTTTGAGAATCTAAAAATGATGGAAGATGAAACCATTCATGAGTTTCACATGAACATGTTGGAGATTGCCAACACCTCAGGAGCACTGGGAGAAAAGATGTCAGAAGAAAAACTGGTAAGGAAGATTCTCAGATCCTTGCCTAAAAGATTTGCAATGAAGGTAACTACCATAGAGGAAGCCCAGGACATCAGCAAGTTGAAAGTGGATGAAATTATTGGGTCTCTTTAGACTTTTGAGATGGGGATCACTGATAATGGTGACAAGAAGAACAAGAGCATAGCACTTGTGTCCAACACTGATGTTGAAGAAAATATTTCAGAAGCTATAGCCATGCTTGGAAGACAGTTCAACAAACTCATCAAAAGAATAGATCGAAAGTCAAGGTCTAATGTTCATAACATTCCCTCTGACATTGACAGTTCCAGCAGAAGACCAAGGTCAGAAGAGAAGGGAAATCAAGGCAGAGGAATTCAATGCCATGGTTGTGAAGGATATGGGCATATTCGAGCTGAATGTCCTACCTTTCTTAAGAAACAAAAGAAAGGAATGACTGTTACTTGGTCTGACTGTGATTCAGAAAGTAATTCTGAAGAAGAATCTGCCAAACTAGTTACTGCTTTAACTAGTGTTTGTACCTCTGAAAGTGACATCAGTGATGAAGAGGTGACTTTTGAAGAACTGGCTGATACTTACAAGAAATTGTGTATCAGAAGTACTGAAGTTTGTGTGCAGAATGAGAAACAATCAAAACTCATCATAAAGCTGGAGGCTGAAAAAAGGGCAAACCTTGAAACTATAAGTCATCTAGAAGGAGAAGTTCAATTGCTGAACTCACAACTGAATCAAATGACCAAATCTGTCAAGATGCTGACAAATGGAACAGACAAATTGGAAGAGATCCTTCAGATTGGACAAAATGTGGGAAATAAATCTGGACTAGGATTTATGGAAGCAAAGAAATCTGGTACTGATAAGCAAATGTCAAAACAAATGTCTCAACACAACTCTCATCATCAGGAACAGAGACATATGAAGAAAAGGTACCAAAGATGGAGATGTCATCATTGTGGGAGATATGGCCACATAAAGCCCTTCTGCTTCAGATTGCATGGATACCCTAATCAGAACTCAGGTGTCAAACCTAAGTCTAAAAAGGTACCACATGCTCCTAAATGGAAGAAAAAGGCTACTGCCCTGATAGCCCACACTTCCCTGAGGGTCTCTGCAAAGGAAGACTGGTACTTTGACAGTGGATGTTCCAGACACATGACTGGAATCAAGAACCTCCTCAATAATGTTAAGCCTCACACCACCAGTTTTGTGACCTTTGGAGATGGTGCTAAAGGTGAAATCAAAGGAGTTGGTGATTTGGACTGCCCTGGAGTTCCAAGTCTGAATGAAGTACTGCTGGTAAAACGGCTGACTGCTAATCTCATTAGTATCAGTCAATTGTGTGATCTAGGATTCAAGGTCAATTTCTCAAAATCTGAATGTCTTGTAATCAATGACAAACAAGAAATAGTAATGAAAGGAGTCAGATCTAAAGACAACTGTTACTTGTGGGAGCCTGAGAACACTAATTTCTCATCTGTGTGTTCCATTGCAAAAGAAGAAAAAGAGGTGAAACTGTGGCACCAAAAACTTGGCCATCTTCATCTAAGAGGTATGAAGAGGATTATCTCCTTGGAGGAAGTCAGAGGGATTCCAAGACTGCAAATTGATGAAGAAAGAGTTTGTGGTGAATGTCAGGTTGGTAAGCAGACTAGGATGTCACATCCAAAGTCAAGACATCTGACCACCTCTAAGGTTCTAGAACTTCTTCATATGGATCTGATGGGACCAATGCAAGTAGAGAGTCTTGGTGGAAAAAGATATGCCTATGTGGTTGTGGATGATTTTTCCAGATTCACCTGGATTAATTTCATTAGGGAAAAATCTGATGTATTTGAAGTTTTTAAAGAATTGTGCAAAAGAATTCAAAGAGAAAAGGTAGGGTGTATTGTCAGAATCAGAAGTGATCATGGCAAGGAATTTGAAAACAGCAAGTTTGATGATTTCTGTTCTTCAGAAGGAATTATTCATGAATTTTCTTCTCCTATAACACCTCAGCAAAATGGAGTTGTGGAATGAAAAAACAGGACCATACAGGAATCTACCAGAGCAATGTTACATGCCAAAAGACTTCCTATGTATTTTTGGGCTGAAGCTATGAATACAGCCTGCTATGTTCATAACAGGGTCACCTTGAGAAAGGGAACCTCATCCACCATATATGAACTCTGGAAAGGGAGAAAACCAACTGTGAAGTACTTTCATGTGTTTGGCAGCAAATGCTATATTTTGGCTGATCGTGAACAAAGAAGAAAACTGGACCCTAAAAGTGATGAAGGCATATTTCTAGGATACTCCTCAAACAGCAGAGCTTATAGAGTATTCAATTCTAGAACCAAAGCCATGATGGAATCAATAAATGTTATAATTGATGATTATCATGAAGAAATAGATGTTCCTTGTACTGTTGAGACATTCTTTGAGACTTCAATTCAACAGAATGATCTACCCAACTCCACCACAACAGAATCTGAATCAAAGGAAGCTAGCAAGATCCCTTCCATCAGAATTCAGAAGGATCATCCAAAAGAGCTCATCATAGGAGATCCCAACAGTGGAGTCATTACAAGATCTAGAGAAATCATCTCAAACTCTTGTTTTGTGTCCAAAATGGAACCAAGAAATATCAAGGAAGCTTTAACTGATGAATACTGGATTGGTGCAATGCAAGATGAACTGAACGAATTCAAGCAACATGAAGTTTGGGAACTGGTTCCTAGACCTGAAGGAACTAACATCATTGGGACAAAATGGATTTTCAAGAACAAGTCAGATGCTGAAGGAGTTGTCACCAGAAATAAGGCAAGACTTGTTGCTCAAGGATACACCCAGGTTGAAGGGGTTGATTTTGAGGAAACCTTTGCACCTGTAGCCAGACTGGAATCAATCAGACTCCTATTGGCAATTGCTTGTCTTCTGAAGTTCAAGTTATTTCAGATGGATGTGAAAAGTGCCTTTCTAAATGGGTACTTAAATGAGGAAGCTTATGTGGAACAACCTAAAGGCTTTGTGGATCCAACCCACCCTGATCATGTCTACAAATTGAGAAAAGCTCTATATGGCCTGAAACAAGCTCCTAGAGCATGGTATGACAGGTTAACAAAGTTTCTCTCAGACAAAGGCTACAGAAAAGGAGGCTTGGACAAAACTCCCTTTGTCAAAACTGAAGGAGGGAAGTTGATGGTTGCCCAAATATATGTTGATGACATAGTGTTTGGAGGAATGTCAGAACATATGGTTAAACACTTTGCTGACCAGATGCAGGCTGAATTCGAAATGAGTCTCATGGGAGAACTAACTTATTTTCTTGGACTGCAAGTCTCACAGATGGAGGACTCAATCTTCTTATCTCAAAGCAAGTATGCTAAGAACATTGTAAAGAAGTTTGGTATGGAGAATGCAAGTCACAAAAGGACTCCTGCTCCTACTCATCTAAAGCTTTCCAAAGATTCAAGTGGGGTTAAGGTGGATCAAAGTCTGTACAGAAGCATGATATTGCCTTTGCAGTTGGAGTTTGTGCAAGATACCAAGCTGATCCCAAAATCAGTCATATCAATCAAGTGAAGAGAATTTTGAAGTATGTGACTGGAACTTACAACTATGGGTTGATGTATTCTCATGGCTGTGAACCAGCTCTGACTGGCTACTGTGATGCTGATTGGGATGGTAGTGCTGATGATAGAAAAAGCACCTCTGGAGGATGTTTCTTCTTGGGAAATAATCTGGTTTCCTGGTTCAGCAAGAAACAGAATTGTGTGTCTCTTTCTACTGCTGAAGCTGAATACATTGCAGCTGGTTGTAGCTGCTCTCAAATGATCTGGATGAAACAGATGCTTATTGAGTATAATGTCACACAAGATGTTATGACATTGTACTGTGACAATCTGAGCACAATCAACATTTCCAAGAATCCCATTCAGCATAGTAGGACCAAACATATTGACATACGACATCACTTTATCAGAGACCTTGTAGAAGAGAAGACAATCAAATTGGAACATGTTGCCACTGAGCTACAGCTGGCTGACATTTTTACCAAGGCTCTTGATGCAAATCAATTTGAAAACTTGAGGGGTAAGTTGGGTATTTGCCAACATGAGGAAATGTAGCAATTAATTTTGCTTAAAACAAGGATTAAAGGAGTTATGCTTGTTCTGATTGGGTTAAAATTATATTTTCCCATTTCTTTCAATTCTTTTAAGAAGTTGAATAGACACTCCTTTTCTTCCTTCCCCTCTCGTCTCCTCATCAAAACCCAGTCTCTCAATCAGAATTTTCTCTTCAGTTGCTGTTGGTCCTCTAAGACTGTCAAAATGTCTCAAACACCATCATCATCCAATACGACTATTTCAACCTCTTCCTCTGATCAAGATTCTAGGACAATCTCTTCTTGTCTGGACTCTGAAGTCCTGGAGATATCTTCTCGTAGAAAAGTGGGAACTAACCCCACCAAGGTCAAAGAGTTGAGAACAAGACATGCAGGAAAGTCCCAAGCTTCTGCCTCTGGTAATCCATCTCATCCTTCTTCTTCAGTTCCCCCTGAAATTGCAAATAGGGAAGGGTCAGCCTATGTTAGTCAAGCAATAGCTAAAATTGTTTCAAGAATTCTGAACGAGAACCACTCAGTCCCTGGCATTTCTGTTCCTTTGAATCAAGAAAGTTCAAATGCTAAAACAAATCCAGATGTCTCTAAGGATGTTGAGACATCAGACAAAGAGAAGAATGCGGACATTACTCACAAGAAAAGGAAGAAGCCCGAATCCTCTGATTCTGATGACAGTGCTTAAAGGTTGGTTGCTGTTTGGTGGTGTTGCTGGTAGGTGCTGGTACCTGGTGTAGTTGGAAGTGTGTTCAGTTTTTTTTTTCTCTGCTGCTGCTCTTATTACTTTTTTCTGGATAACTGTATAATTTTTATGAACATGTATCTATGGCCCATTTGTGGCTAAAGAGGGGGAGAATATTTTGGTACTTGCTTAATCAAAAATTCTATTTTTCTGCAGTCATTTCTTTCTGCTGCTATCTATCTCAGATTACTTAGGGTCTTTAGCCAAAAATCTGCCAAAGGGGGAGTTTGTAGTTGTTTAGTTATTGGCTTGCATTTTTGGTAAAACCCAAGTGTATGTGTGAATGTCATGACTGATGTCATAACATTCTAGTTTAGTTTTTACTGGTTCATTAGGTACCGTTGCAGAAAAATATTGTCATTCAGGTACTGATGTTTATAAGTGTGTATCTGAGCATTTTGCAAAATGATCACATTTTCCTAAATCAGTAGACAGGTTTTTTCAGATGTCATAACAGATGTTAAGACATCCTGTTCTGAACTAACAGGTTTGCAGTTTGGTTAATTCTGAGTTTTTTCAGGAAAATGACTCAGTCTTTCCAGAACAGCATCTTGCGTTTTCTTTGGGTTAACCTAGATCAACCCTAACCTGGTTGATAAAGTCTTGTGACCTAGTCTTAAGGTCAAATGGAATTAACCCTAGCTTTTTGTGGAAACCCTAACTGAAGATGCAGCTGCTATATATTCAACAGAGCTGCTGTTTTGCAAGTAATCCCTTTTTGGTCAGAAGATCATTTGTAAACTGTATAGGTTTAATTATTGTACTTCAAGCAATTATCATTGTGATAAGTGACTTGGAATAGGTTTTTAATTGTAAGGGTTGTGTAGCACTCAAAGCTGTGAAGCAAGAGTGTTTGAATGTTTCTTGACTAAAGCTGTGAAGTAGAGTCAAGTTAGGTGTGTGTATCACTCAAAGCTGTGAAGCAAGAGTGGTTGTGTTGCTTGATTAAAAAGCTGTGAAGCTTAATCAAGTGTATGTTTTTGAAGAGTGTCTTCATCAATTCATTAGTCAAATTGTTTTATGTATCACTGTTGTGATTGAGGGGGAGTGAGTAGGAACTCAGGTTTAAGTTGTACTTAGATTAAAATTGCATTGGGTAGGTCTTAAGTGAAGGAGATAAACTGGTTGGTTTATTCCTGAATTAACATCTCTTATAGTGGATTTCCTCCCTGGCTTGGTAGCCCCCAGAGTAGGTGTTGTTGCACACTGAACTGGGTAATTAATTGACTGTGTTCTTTACGATTTTTCTATTTATTGTCTTATAGAAAGTCAGATACGGTGTCATAACATTAAACGTGACATTGAGTATCTGCAGCCAGAATTTCAAATACTACCTTCCATAATGATAAGTTTACCATCCATGGGAATAACAAAAATCTCAACAACAGACTACCTTCCATAATGACAAGGCTACCATCCATTGGAGTAACAAAAATCTGAACAATAGACTACCTTGCATAATGACGAGGCTATCATACATTGGAATAACAAAGATATCAACAATAGACTACCTTCAATAATGACAAGGCTACCATCCATTGGAGTAACAAAAATCTTGACAAAAGACTAACTTCCATAATGACAATGTTACCATCCATTGGAATAACAAAAATCTGAACAACAAACTACCTTGCATAATGATAAGGCTATCATCCATTGGAGTAACAAGAATCTCGACAAAATACTACCTTCCATAATGATAAGGTTACCATCCATTAGAATAACAAAAATCACGACAACAGACTACCTTCCATAATGACAAGACTACCGTCCATTGGAGTAACAAAAATCTCAACAAAATACTACCTTCCATAATGACAAGGATACCATCCATTGGAATAAGAAAAATCTCGACAATAGTCTACCTTCCATAATGATAAGGCTACCATCCATTGGAGTAAAAAAAATCTCGATAAAAAACTACCTTCCATAATGATAAGGCTACCATCCATTGGAATAACAAAAATCTCGACAGTAGACTACCTTCCATAACGACAAGGCTACCATCCATTGGAGTAACAAAAATCTGAACAACAGACTACCTTGCATAATGACAAGGCTATCATCCATTGGAGTAACAAAGATATCGACAATAGACTACCTTCAATAATGACAAGGCTACTATCCATTGGAGTAACAAAAATCTCGACAAAAGAATACCTTCCATAATGACAAGGTTAACATCCGTTGGAATAACAAAAATCTCGACAATAGACTACCTTCCATAATGACAAGGCCACCATCCATTGGAGTAACAAAAATCTAAACAACAGACTACCTTGCATAATGACAAGGCTATCATCCATTGGAGTAACAAAGATATCGATAATAGACTACCTTCAATAATGCAAAGGCTACCATCCATTAGAGTAACAAGAATCTTGACAAAATACTACCTTCCATAATGATAAGGTTACCATCCATTGGAATAACAAAAATCTCGAAAACAGACTACCTTCCATAATGACAATGCTACCATCCATTGGAGTAACAAAAATCTAAACAACAGACTACCTTGCATAATGACAAGGCTATCATCCATTGGAGTAACAAAGATATCGACAGTAGACTACCTTCAATAATGACAAGGCTACCATCCATTAGAGTAAAAGCAATCTCGAGAAAATCCTACCTTCCATAATGATAAGGTTACCATCCATTGGAATAACAAAAATCTCGACAACAGACTACCTTCCATAATGACAAGGATATCATCCATTGGAGTAACAAAAATCTGAACAACAGACTACCTTGCATAATGACGAGGGTATCATCCATTGGAGTAACAAAGACATCGACAATAGATTACCTTCAATAATAACAAGGCTACCATCCATTGGAGTATTAAAAATCTCGACAAAAGACTACCTTCCATAATGACAATGTTACCATCCATTGGAATAACAAAAATCTGAACAACAGATTACCTTGCATAATGACAAGGCTATCATCCATTGGAGTAACAAGAATCTCGACAAAATACTACCTTCCATAATGATAAGGTTACCATCCATTGGAATAACAAAAATCTCGATAACAGACTACCTTCCATAATGACAAGGCTACCATCCATTGGAGTAACAAAAATCTGAACAACAGACTACCTTGCATAATGACGAGGCTATCATCCATTGGAGTAACAAAGATATCAACAATAGACTACCTTCAGTAATGACAAGGCTACCATCAATTGGAGTAACAAAAATCTTGACAAAAGAGTAACTTCCATAATTACAATGTTACCATCCATTGGAATAACAAAAATCTGAACAACACACTACCTTGCATAATGATAAGGCTATCATCCATTGGAGTAACAAGAATCTCGACAAAATACTACCTTCCATAATGATAAGGTTACCATCCATTGGAATAACAAAAATCTCGACAATAGACTACCTTCCATAATGACAAGACTACCGTCCATTGGAGTAACAAAAATCTCAACAAAAAACTACCTTCCATAATGACAAGGATACCATCCATTGGAATAAGAAAAATCTCGACAATAGTCTACCTTCCATAATGACAAGGCTACCATCCATTGGAGTAACAAAAATATCGATAAAAAATTACCTTCCATAATGATAAGGCTACCATCCATTGGAATAACAAAAATCTCGACAATAGACTACCTTCCATAACGACAAGGCTACCATCCATTGGAGTAACAAAAATCTGAACAACAGACTACCTTGCATAATGACAAGGCTATTATCCATTGGAGTAACAAAGATATCGACAATAGACTACGTTCAATAATGACAAGGCTACCATCCATTGGAGTAACAAAAATCTCGACAAAATAATACCTTCCATTATGACAAGGTTAACATCCGTTGGAATAACAAAAATCTCGACAATAGACTACCTTCCATAATGACAAGGCCACCATCCATTGGAGTAACAAAAATCTAAACAACTGACTACCTTGCATAATGACAAGGCTATCATCCATTGGAGTAACAAAGATATCGATAATAGACTACCTTCAATAATGACAAGGCTACCATCCATTAGAGTAACAAGAATCTTGACAAAATACTATCTTCCATAATGATAAGGTTACCATCCATTGGAATAACAAAAATCTCGACAACAGACTACCTTCCATAATGACAAGGCTACCATCCATTGGAGTAACAAAAATCTAAACAACAGACTACCTTGCATAATGACAAGGCTATCATCCATTGGAGTAACAAAGATATCGACAGTAGACTACCTTCAATAATGACAAGGCTACCATCCATTAGAGTAAAAGCAATCTCGACAAAATACTACCTTCCATAATGATAAGGTTACCATCCATTGGAATAACAAAAATCTCGACAATAGACTACCTTCCATAATGACAAGACTACCGTCCATTGGAGAAACAAAAATCTCAACAAAAAACTACCTTCCATAATGACAAGGATACCATCCATTGGAATAAGAAAAATCTCGACAATAGTCTACCTTCCATAATGACAAGGCTACCATCCATTGGAGTAACAAAAATATCGATAAAAAATTACCTTCCATAATGATAAGGCTACCATCCATTGGAATAACAAAAATCTCGACAATAGACTACCTTCCATAACGACAAGGCTACCATCCATTGGAGTAACAAAAATCTGAACAACAGACTACCTTGCATAATGACAAGGCTATTATCCATTGGAGTAACAAAGATATCGACAATAGACTACGTTCAATAATGACAAGGCTACCATCCATTGGAGTAACAAAAATCTCGACAAAATAATACCTTCCATTATGACAAGGTTAACATCCGTTGGAATAACAAAAATCTCGACAATAGACTACCTTCCATAATGACAAGGCCACCATCCATTGGAGTAACAAAAATCTAAACAACTGACTACCTTGCATAATGACAAGGCTATCATCCATTGGAGTAACAAAGATATCGATAATAGACTACCTTCAATAATGACAAGGCTACCATCCATTAGAGTAACAAGAATCTTGACAAAATACTATCTTCCATAATGATAAGGTTACCATCCATTGGAATAACAAAAATCTCGACAACAGACTACCTTCCATAATGACAAGGCTACCATCCATTGGAGTAACAAAAATCTAAACAACAGACTACCTTGCATAATGACAAGGCTATCATCCATTGGAGTAACAAAGATATCGACAGTAGACTACCTTCAATAATGACAAGGCTACCATCCATTAGAGTAAAAGCAATCTCGAGAAAATACTACCTTCCATAATGATAAGGTTACCATCCATTGGAATAACAAAAATCTCGACAACAGACTACCTTCCATAATGACAAGGCTACCATCCATTGGAGTAACAAAAATCTGAACAACAGACTACCTTGCATAATGACGAGGGTATCATCCATTGGAGTAACAAAGATATCAACAATAGACTACCTTCAATAATCACAAGGCTACCATCCATTGGAGTATTAAAAATCTCGACAAAAGACTACCTTCCATAATGACAACGTTACCATCCATTGGAATAACAAAAATCTGAACAACAGATTACCTTGCATAATGACAAGGCTATCATCCATTGGAGTAACAAGAATCTCGAAAAAATACTACCTTCCATAATGATAAGGTTACCATCCATTGGAATAACAAAAATCTCGACAACAGACTACTATTTATAATGACAAGGCTACCATCCATTGGAGTAACAAAAATCTGAACAACTGACTACCTTGCATAATGACGAGGGTATCATCCATTGGAGTAACAAAGATATCGACAATAGACTACCTTCAATAATGACAAGGCTACCATCCATTGGAGTATTAAAAATCTCGACAAAAGACTACCTTCCATAATGACAACGTTACCATCCATTGGAATAACAAAAATCTGAACAACAGACTACCTTGCATAATGACAAGGCTATCATCCATTGGAGTAACAAGAATCTCGACAAAATACTACCTTCCATAATGATAAGGTTACCATCCATTGGAATAACAAAAATCTCGACAACAGACTACCTTCCATAATGACAAGGCTACCATCCATTGGAGTAACAAAAATCTAAACAACTGACTACCTTGCATAATGACAAGGCTATCATCCATTGGAGTAAAAAAGATATCGATAATAGACTACCTTCAATAATGACAAGGCTACCATCCATTAGAGTAACAAGAATCTCGACAAAATACTACCTTCCATAATGATAAGGTTACCATCCATTGGAATAACAAAAATCTCAACAACAGACTACCTTCCATAATGGCAAGGCTATCATCCATTGGAGTAACAAGAATCTCGACAAAATACTACCTTCCATAATGATAAGGTTACCATCCATTGGAATAACAAAAATCTCGACAATAGACTACCTTCAATAATGACAAGGCTACTATCCATTGGAGTAACAAAAATCTCGACAAAAGAATACCTTACATAATGACAAGGCTATCATCCATTGGAGTAACAAGAATCTCGACAAAATACTACCTTCCATAATGATAAGGTTACCATCCATTGGAATAACAAAAATCTCGACAACAGACTACCTTCCATAATGACAAGGCTACCATCCATTGGAGTAACAAAAATCTAAACAACTGACTACCTTGCATAATGACAAGGCTATCATCCATTGGAGTAAAAAAGATATCGATAATAGACTACCTTCAATAATGACAAGGCTACCATCCATTAGAGTAACAAGAATCTCGACAAAATACTACCTTCCATAATGATAAGGTTACCATCCATTGGAATAACAAAAATCTCAACAACAGACTACCTTCCATAATGGCAAGGCTATCATCCATTGGAGTAACAAGAATCTCGACAAAATACTACCTTCCATAATGATAAGGTTACCATCCATTGGAATAACAAAAATCTCGACAATAGACTACCTTCAATAATGACAAGGCTACTATCCATTGGAGTAACAAAAATCTCGACAAAAGAATACCTTACATAATGACAAGGTTAACATCCATTGGAATAACAAAAATCTCGACAACAGACTACCTTCCATAATGACAAGGCTACCATCCATTGGAGTAACAAAAATCTAAACAACAGACTACCTTGCATAATGACAAGGCTATCATCCATTGGAGTAACAAAGATATCGATAATAGACTACCTTCAATAATGACAAGGCTACCATCAATTAGAGTAACAAGAATCTTGACAAAATACTACCTTCCATAATGATAAGGTTACCATCCATTGGAATAACAAAAATCTCGACAACAGACTACCTTCCATAATGACAAGGCTACCATCCATTGGAGTAACAAAAATATAAACCACAGACTACCTTGCATAATGACGAGGCTATCATCCATTGGAGTAACAAAGATATCGACAGTAGACTACCTTCAATAATGACAAGGCTACCATCCATTAGAGTAAAGCAATCTCGAGAAAATCCTACCTTCCATAATGATAAGGTTACCATCCATTGGAATAACAAAAATCTCGACAACAGACTACCTTCCATAATGACAAGGTTACCATCCATTGGAGTAACAAATGTCTGAACAACAGACTACCTTGCATAATGACGAGGGTATCATCCATTGGAGTAACAAAGACATCGACAATAGATTACCTTCAATAATGACAAGGCTACCATCCATTGGAATAACAAAAATCTCGACAATATACTACCTTCAATAATGACAAGGCTACTATCCATTGGAGTAACAAAAATCTCAACAACAGACTACCTTCCATAATGACAAGGCTATCATCCATTGGAGTAACAAGAATCTCGACAAAATACTACCTTCCATAATGATAAGGTTACCATCCATTGGAATAACAAAAATCTCGACAATAGACTACCTTCAATAATGACAAGGCTACTATCCATTGGAGTAACAAAAATCTCGACAAAAGAATACCTTACATAATGACAAGGCTACCATCCATTGGAGTAACAAAAATCTCGACAACAGACTACCTTCCATAATGACAAGGCTACCATCCATTGGAGTAACAAAAATCTGAACAACAGACTACCTTGCATAATGACGAGGGTATCATCCATTGGAGTAACAAAGATATCGACAATAGACTACCTTCAATAATGACAAGGCTACCATCCATTGGAGTATTAAAAATCTTGACAAAAGACTACCTTCCATAATGACAATGTTACCATCCATTGGAATAACAAAAATCTGAACAACAGACTACCTTAAATAATGACAAGGCTATCATCCATTGAAGTAACAAAGATATCGACAATAGACTACCTTCAATAATGACAAGGCTACCATCAATTAGAGTAACAAGAATCTTGACAAAATACTACCTTCCATAATGATAAGGTTACCATCCATTGGAATAACAAAAATCTCGACAACAGACTACCTTCCAAAATGACAAGGCTACCATCCATTGGAGTAACAAAAATCTAAACAACTGACTACCTTGCATAATGACAAGGCTATCATCCATTGGAGTAACAAAGATATCGACAGTAGACTACCTTCAATAATGACAAGGCTACCATCCATTAGAGTAAAAGCAATCTCGAGAAAATCCTACCTTCCATAATGATAAGGTTACCATCCATTGGAGTAACAAAAATCTGAACAAGAGACTACCTTGCATAATGACGAGGGTATCATCCATTGGAGTAACAAAGATATCGACAATAGACTACCTTCAATAATGACAAGGCTACCATCCATTGGAGTATTAAAAATCTCGACAAAAGACTACCTTCCATAATGACAACGTTACCATCCATTGGAATAACAAAAATCTGAACAACAGATTACCTTGCATAATGACAAGGCTATCATCCATGGGAGTAACAAGAATCTCGACAAAATACTACCTTCCATAATGATAAGGTTACTATCCATGGGAATAACAAAAATCTCGACAACAGACTACCTTCCATAATGACAAGGCTACCATCCATTGGAGTAACAAAAATCTGAACAACAGACTACCTTGCATAATGACGAGGGTATCATCCATTGGAGTAACAAAGATATCGAAAATAGACTACCTTCAATAATGACAAGGCTACCATCCATTGGAGTATTAAAAATCTTGACAAAAGACTACCTTCCATAATGACAACGTTACCATCCATTGGAATAACAAAAATCTGAACAACAGACTACCTTGCATAATGACAAGGCTATCATCCATTGGAGTAACAAGAATCTCGACAAAATACTACCTTCCATAATGATAAGGTTACCATCCATTGGAATAACAAAAATCTCGACAACAGACTACCTTCCATAATGACAAGGCTACCATCCATTGGAAAAACAAAAATCTAAACAACAGACTACCTTGCATAATGACAAGGCTATCATCCATTGGAGTAACAAAGATATCGATAATAGACTAACTTCAATAATGACAAGGCTACCATCCATTAGAGTAACAAGAATCTCGACAAAACACTACCTTCCATAATGATAAGGTTACCATCCATTGGAATAACAAAAATCTCAACAACAGACTACCTTCCATAATGACAAGGCTATCATCCATTGGAGTAACAAGAATCTCGACAAAATACTACCTTCCATAATGATAAGGTTACTATCCATGGGAATAACAAAAATCTCGACAACAGACTACCTTCCATAATGACAAGGCTACCATCCATTGGAGTAACAAAAATCTGAACAACAGACTACCTTGCATAATGACGAGGGTATCATCCATTGGAGTAACAAAGATATCGACAATAGACTACCTTCAATAATGACAAGGCTACCATCCATTGGAGTATTAAAAATCTTGACAAAAGACTACCTTCCATAATGACAACGTTACCATCCATTGGAATAACAAAAATCTGAACAACAGACTACCTTGCATAATGACAAGGCTATCATCCATTGAAGTAACAAGAATCTCGACAAAATACTACCTTCCATAATGATAAGGTTACCATCCATTGGAATAACAAAAATCTCGACAACAGACTACCTTCCATAATGACAAGGCTACCATCCATTGGAGTAACAAAAATCTAAACAACAGACTACCTTGCATAATGATAAGGCTATCATCCATTGGAGTAACAAAGATATCGATAATAGACTACCTTCAATAATGACAAGGCTACCATCCATTAGAGTAACAAGAATCTCGACAAAACACTACCTTCCATAATGATAAGGTTACCATCCATTGGAATAACAAAAATCTCAACAACAGACTACCTTCCATAATGACAAGGCTATCATCCATTGGAGTAACAAGAATCTCGACAAAATACTACCTTCCATAATGATAAGGTTACCATCCATTGGAATAACAAAAATCTCGACAATAGACTACCTTCAATAATGACAAGGCTACCATCCATTGGAGTAACAAAAATCTCGACAAAAGAATACCTTACATAATGACAAGGTTAACATCCATTGGAATAACAAAAATCTCGACAACAGACTACCTTCCATAATGACAAGGCTACCATCCATTGGAGTAACAAAAATCTAAACAACAGACTACCTTGCATAATGACAAGGCTATCATCCATTGGAGTAACAAAGATATCGACAATAGACTACCTTCAATAATGACAAGGCTACCATCAATTAGAGTAACAAGAATCTTGACAAAATACTACCTTCCATAATGATAAGGTTACCATCCATTGGAATAACAAAAATCTCGACAACAGACTACCTTCCATAATGACAAGGCTACCATCCATTGGAGTAACAAAAATCTAAACAACAGACTACCTTGCATAATGACGAGGCTATCATCCATTGGAGTAACAAAGATATCGACAGTAGACTACCTTCAATAATGACAAGGCTACCATCCATTAGAGTAAAAGCAATCTCGAGAAAATCCTACCTTTCATAATGATAAGGTTACCATCCATTGGAATAAAAAAAATCTCGACAACAGACTACCTTCCATAATGACAAGGTTACCATCCATTGGAGTAACAAAAATCTGAACAAGAGACTACCTTGCATAATGACGAGGGTATCATCCATTGGAGTAACAAAGATATCGACAATAGACTACCTTCAATAATGACAAGGCTACCATCCATTGGAGTATTAAAAATCTCGACAAAAGACTACCTTCCATAATGACAACGTTACCATCCATTGGAATAACAAAAATCTGAACAATAGATTACCTTGCATAATGACAAGGCTATCATCCATGGGAGTAACAAGAATCTCGACAAAATACTACCTTCCATAATGATAAGGTTACTATCCATGGGAATAACAAAAATCTCGACAACACACTACCTTCCATAATGACAAGGCTACCATCCATTGGAGTAACAAAAATCTGAACAACAGACTACCTTGCATAATGACGAGGGTATCATCCATTGGAGTAACAAAGATATCGACAATAGACTACCTTCAATAATGACAAGGCTACCATCCATTGGAGTATTAAAAATCTCGACAAAAGACTACCTTCCATAATGACAACGTTACCATCCATTGGAATAACAAAAATCTGAACAACAGACTACCTTGCATAATGACAAGGCTATCATCCATTGGAGTAACAAGAATCTCGACAAAATACTACCTTCCATAATGATAAGGTTACCATCCATTGGAATAACAAAAATCTCGACAACAGACTACCTTCCATAATGACAAGGCTACCATCCATTGGAGTAACAAAAATCTAAACAACAGACTACCTTGCATAATGACAAGGCTATCATCCATTGGAGTAACAAAGATATCGATAATAGACTACCTTCAATAATGACAAGGCTACCATCCATTAGAGTAACAAGAATCTCGACAAAACACTACCTTCCATAATGATAAGGTTACCATCCATTGGAATAACAAAAATCTCAACAACAGACTACCTTCCATAATGACAAGGCTATCATCCATTGGAGTAACAAGAATCTCGACAAAATACTACCTTCCATAATGATAAGGTTACTATCCATGGGAATAACAAAAATCTCGACAACAGACTACCTTCCATAATGACAAGGCTACCATCCATTGGAGTAACAAAAATCTGAACAACAGACTACCTTGCATAATGACGAGGGTATCATCCATTGGAGTAACAAAGATATCGACAATAGACTACCTTCAATAATGACAAGGCTACCATCCATTGGAGTATTAAAAATCTTGACAAAAGACTACCTTCCATAATGACAATGTTACCATCCATTGGAATAACAAAAATCTGAACAACAGACTACCTTGCATAATGACAAGGCTATCATCCATTGAAGTAACAAGAATCTCGACAAAATACTACCTTCCATAATGATAAGGTTACCATCCATTGGAATAACAAAAATCTCGACAACAGACTACCTTCCATAATGACAAGGCTACCATCCATTGGAGTAACAAAAATCTAAACAACAGACTACCTTGCATAATGACAAGGCTATCATCCATTGGAGTAACAAAGATATCGATAATAGACTACCTTCAATAATGACAAGGCTACCATCCATTAGAGTAACAAGAATCTCGACAAAACACTACCTTCCATAATGATAAGGTTACCATCCATTGGAATAACAAAAATCTCAACAACAGACTACCTTCCATAATGACAAGGCTATCATCCATTGGAGTAACAAGAATCTCGACAAAATACTACCTTCCATAATGATAAGGTTACCATCCATTGGAATAACAAAAATCTCGACAATAGACTACCTTCAATAATGACAAGGCTACCATCCATTGGAGTAACAAAAATCTCGACAAAAGAATACCTTACATAATGACAAGGTTAACATCCATTGGAATAACAAAAATCTCGACAACAGACTACCTTCCATAAAGACAAGGCTACCATCCATTGGAGTAACAAAAATCTAAACAACAGACTACCTTGCATAATGACAAGGCTATCATCCATTGGAGTAACAAAGATATCGACAATAGACTACCTTCAATAATGACAAGGATACCATCAATTAGAGTAACAAGAATCTTGACAAAATACTACCTTCCATAATGATAAGGTTACCATCCATTGGAATAACAAAAATCTCGACAACAGACTACCTTCCATAATGACAAGGCTACCATCCATTGGAGTAACAAAAATATAAACAACAGACTACCTTGCATAATGACGAGGCTATCATCCATTGGAGTAACAAAGATATCGACAGTAGACTACCTTCAATAATGACAAGGCTACCATCCATTGGAGTATTAAAAATCTCGACAAAAGACTACCTTCCATAATGACAACGTTACCATCCATTGGAATAACAAAAATCTGAACAATAGATTACCTTGCATAATGACAAGGCTATCATCCATGGGAGTAACAAGAATCTCGACAAAATACTACCTTCCATAATGATAAGGTTACTATCCATGGGAATAACAAAAATCTCGACAACACACTACCTTCCATAATGACAAGGCTACCATCCATTGGAGTAACAAAAATCTGAACAACAGACTACCTTGCATAATGACGAGGGTATCATCCATTGGAGTAACAAAGATATCGACAATAGACTACCTTCAATAATGACAAGGCTACCATCCATTGGAGTATTAAAAATCTCGACAAAAGACTACCTTCCATAATGACAACGTTACCATCCATTGGAATAACAAAAATCTGAACAACAGACTACCTTGCATAATGACAAGGCTATCATCCATTGGAGTAACAAGAATCTCGACAAAATACTACCTTCCATAATGATAAGGTTACCATCCATTGGAATAACAAAAATCTCGACAACAGACTACCTTCCATAATGACAAGGCTACCATCCATTGGAGTAACAAAAATCTAAACAACAGACTACCTTGCATAATGACAAGGCTATCATCCATTGGAGTAACAAAGATATCGATAATAGACTACCTTCATTAATGACAAGGCTACCATCCATTAGAGTAACAAGAATCTCGACAAAACACTACCTTCCATAATGATAAGGTTACCATCCATTGGAATAACAAAAATCTCAACAACAGACTACCTTCCATAATGACAAGGCTATCATCCATTGGAGTAACAAGAATCTCGACAAAATACTACCTTCCATAATGATAAGGTTACTATCCATGGGAATAACAAAAATCTCGACAACAGACTAC
Organism: Vicia faba; assembly: GCA_948472305.1. Lineage (NCBI taxonomy): Eukaryota > Viridiplantae > Streptophyta > Magnoliopsida > Fabales > Fabaceae > Vicia > Vicia faba. Next base: position 659,340,706 of record OX451739.1, read on the forward strand.
CTTCCATAATGACAAGGCTACCATCCATTGGAGTAACAAAAATCTGAACAACAGACTACCTTGCATAATGACGAGGGTATCATCCATTGGAGTAACAAAGATATCGACAATAGACTACCTTCAATAATGACAAGGCTACCATCCATTGGAGTATTAAAAATCTTGACAAAAGACTACCTTCCATAATGACAATGTTACCATCCATTGGAATAACAAAAATCTGAACAACAGACTACCTTGCATAATGACAAGGCTATCATCCATTGAAGTAACAAGAATCTCGACAAAATACTACCTTCCATAATGATAAGGTTACCATCCATTGGAATAACAAAAATCTCGACAACAGACTACCTTCCATAATGACAAGGCTACCATCCATTGGAGTAACAAAAATCTAAACAACAGACTACCTTGCATAATGACAAGGCTATCATCCATTGGAGTAACAAAGATATCGATAATAGACTACCTTCAATAATGACAAGGCTACCATCCATTAGAGTAACAAGAATCTCGACAAAACACTACCTTCCATAATGATAAGGTTACCATCCATTGGAATAACAAAAATCTCAACAACAGACTACCTTCCATAATGACAAGGCTATCATCCATTGGAGTAACAAGAATCTCGACAAAATACTACCTTCCATAATGATAAGGTTACCATCCATTGGAATAACAAAAATCTCGACAATAGACTACCTTCAATAATGACAAGGCTACCATCCATTGGAGTAACAAAAATCTCGACAAAAGAATACCTTACATAATGACAAGGTTAACATCCATTGGAATAACAAAAATCTCGACAACAGACTACCTTCCATAAAGACAAGGCTACCATCCATTGGAGTAACAAAAATCTAAACAACAGACTACCTTGCATAATGACAAGGCTATCATCCATTGGAGTAACAAAGATATCGACAATAGACTACCTTCAATAATGACAAGGATACCATCAATTAGAGTAACAAGAATCTTGACAAAATACTACCTTCCATAATGATAAGGTTACCATCCATTGGAATAACAAAAATCTCGACAACAGACTACCTTCCATAATGACAAGGCTACCATCCATTGGAGTAACAAAAATATAAACAACAGACTACCTTGCATAATGACGAGGCTATCATCCATTGGAGTAACAAAGATATCGACAGTAGACTACCTTCAATAATGACAAGGCTACCATCCATTAGAGTAAAAGCAATCTCGAGAAAATCCTACCTTTCATAATGATAAGGTTACCATCCATTGGAATAACAAAAATCTCGACAACAGACTACTTTCCATAATGACAAGGTTACCATCCATTGGAGTAACAAAAATATGAACAACAGACTACCTTGCATAATGACGAGGGTATCATCCATTGGAGTAACAAAGATATCGACAATAGACTACCTTCAATAATGACAAGGCTACCATCCATTGGAGTATTAAAAATCTCGACAAAAGACTACCTTCCATAATGACAACGTTACCATGCATTGGAATAACAAAAATCTGAACAACAGATTACCTTGCATAATGACAAGGCTATCATCCATTGGAGTAACAAGAATCTCGACAAAATACTACCTTCCATTATGATAAGGTTACCATCCATGGGAATAACAAAAATCTCGACAACAGACTACCTTCCATAATGACAAGGCTACCATCCATTGGAGTAACAAAAATCTGAACAACAGACTACCTTGCATAATGACGAGGGTATCATCCATTGGAGTAACAAAGATATCGACAATAGACTACCTTCAATAATGACAAGGCTACCATCCATTGGAGTATTAAAAATCTCGACAAAAGACTACCTTCCATAATGACAACGTTACCATCCATTGGAATAACAAAAATCTGAACAACAGATTACTTTGCATAATGACAAGGCTATCATCCATTGGAGTAACAAGAATCTCGACAAAATACTACCTTCCATTATGATAAGGTTACCATCCATGGGAATAACAAAAATCTCGACAACAGACTACCTTCCATAATGACAAGGCTACCATCCATTGGAGTAACAAAAATCTGAACAACAGACTACCTTGCATAATGACGAGGGTATCATCCATTGGAGTAACAAAGATATCGACAATAGACTACCTTCAATAATGACAAGGCTACCATCCATTGGAGTATTAAAAATCTCGACAAAAGACTACCTTCCATAATGACAACGTTACCATCCATTGGAATAAAAAAAATCTGAACAACAGACTACCTTGCATAATGACAAGGCTATCATCCATTGGAGTAAAAAGAGTCTCGACAAAATACTACCTTCCATAATGATAAGGTTACCATCCATGGGAATAACAAAAATCTCGACAACAGACTACCTTCCATAATGACAAGGCTACCATCCATTGGAGTAACAAAAATCTGAACAACAGACTACCTTGCATAATGACGAGGGTATCATCCATTGGAGTAACAAAGATATCGACAATAGACTACCTTCAATAATGACAAGGCTACCATCCATTGGAGTATTAAAAATCTTGACAAAAGACTACCTTCCATAATGACAACGTTACCATCCATTGGAATAACAAAAATCTGAACAACAGACTACCTTGCATAATGACAAGGCTATCATCCATTGGAGTAAAAAGAGTCTCGACAAAATACTACCTTCCATAATGATAAGGTTACCATCCATTGGAATAACAAAAATCTCGACAACAAACTACCTTCCATAATGACAAGGCTACCATCCATTGGAGTAACAAAAATCTAAACAACAGACTACCTTCCATAATGATAAGGCTATCATCCATTGGAGTAACAAGAATCTCGATAATAGACTACCTTCAATAATGATAAGGTTACCATCCATTGGAATAACAAAAATATGAACAACAGACTACCTTGTATAATGACAAGGCTATCATCCATTGGAGTAACAAGAATCTCGACAAAATACTACCTTCCATAATGATAAGGTTACCATCCATTGGAATAACAAAAATCTCGACAACAGACTACCTTCCATAATGACAACGTTACCATCCATTGGAATAACAAAAATCTGAAAAACAGACTACCTTGCATAATGACAAGGCTATCATCCATTGGAGTAACAAGAATCTCGACAAAATACTACATTCCATAATGATAAGGTTACCATCCATTGGAATAACAAAAATCTCGACAACAGACTACCTTCAATAATGACAAGGCTACCATCCATTAGAGTAACAAAAATCTCGACAAAAGAATACCTTACATAATGACAAGGTTAACATCCATTGGAGTAACAAAAATCTAAACAACAGACTACCTTGCATAATGACAAGGCTATCATCAATTACAGTAACAAGAATCTCGAAAAAATACTACCTTCCATAATGATAAGGTTACCATCCATTGGAATAACAAAAATCTCGACAACAGACTACCTTCCATAATGACAAGGGTACCATCCATTGGAGTAACAAAAATCTAAACAACAGACTACCTTGCATAATGACAAGGCTATCATCCATTGGAGTAACAAAGATATCGAAATTAGACTACCTTCAATAATGACAAGGCTACCATCCATTCGAGTAAAAGCAATCTCGACAAAATACTACCTTCCATAATAACAAGGTTACCATCCATTGGAATAACAAAAATCTCGACAACAGTCTACCTTCCATAATGACAAGGCTACCATCCATTGGAGTAACAAAAATCTGAACAACAGAGTACCTTGCATAATGACGAGCCTATCATCCATTAGAGTAACAAAGATATCGATAATAGACTACCTTCAATAATGACAAGGCTACCATCCATTGGAGTAAGAAAAATCTCGACAAAAGACTACCTTCCATAATGACAACGTTACCATCCATTGGAATAACAAAAATCTGAACAACAGACTACCTTGCATAATGATAAGGCTATCATCCATTGGAGTAACAAGAATCTCGTCAAAATAATACCTTCCATAATGATAAGGTTACCATCCATTGGAATAACAAAAATCTCGACAACAGACTACCTTCCATAATGACAAGGCTACCATCCATTGGAGTAACAAAAATCTAAACAACAGACTACCTTGCATAATGACAAGGCTATCATCCATTGGAGTAACAAAGATATCGACAATAGTCTACCTTCCATAATGACAAGGCTACCATCTATTGGAGTAACAAAAATCTCGATAAAAAACTAACTTCCATAATGATAAGGCTACCATCCATTGGAATAAAAAAAATATCGACAATAGACTACCTTCCATGATGACAAGGCTACCATCCATTGGAGTAAAAAATATCTCGATAAAAAACTACCTTCCATAATGATAAGACTACCATCCATTGGAATAACAAAAATCTCGACAATAGACTACCTTCCATAATGACAAGGCTACCATCCATTGGAGTAAAAAAAATATGAACAACTGACTACCTTGCATAATGACAATGCTATCATCCATTGGAGTAACAAAGATATCGACAATAGACTACCTTCAATAATGACAAGGCTACCATCCATTTCGAGTAACAAAAATCTCGACATAAAACTACCTTCCATAATGACAAGGCTACCATCCATTGGAATAACAAAAATCTCGACAATAGTCTACCTTCCATAATAACAAGGCTACCATCTATTGGAGTAACAAAAATCTCGATAAAAAACTACCTTCCATAATGATAAGGCTACCATCCATAGGAATAACAAAATTCTCGACAAAAGACTACCTTCCATAATGACAAGGCTACCATCCATTGTAGTAACAAAAATCTAAACAACAGACTACCTTTCATAATGACAAGGCTACCATCCTTTGGAATAACAAAAATCTCGATAACAGACTACCTTCTATAATGACAAGACTACCGTCCATTGGAGTAACAAAAATCTGAACAACAGACTACCTTGCATAATGACAAGGCTATCATCCATTGGAGTAACATAGATATCGACAATAGACTACCTTTAATAATGACAAGGCTACCATCAATTGGAGTAACAAAAATATCGACAAAATACTACCTTCAATAATGACAACGTTACCATCCATTGGAATAACAAAAATCTGAACAGCAGATTACCTTGCATAATGACAAGGCTATCATCCATTGGAGTAACAAGAATCTCGACAAAATACTACCTTCCATTATGATAAGGTTACCATCCATGGGAATAACAAAAATCTCGACAACAGACTACCTTCCATAATGACAAGGCTACCATCCATTGGAGTAACAAAAATCTGAACAACAGACTACCTTGCATAATGACGAGGGTATCATCCATTGGAGTAACAAAGATATCGACAATAGACTACCTTCAATAATGACAAGGCTACCATCCATTGGAGTATTAAAAATCTTGACAAAAGACTACCTTCCATAATGACAACGTTACCATCCATTGGAATAACAAAAATCTGAACAACAGACTACCTTGCATAATGACAAGGCTATCATCCATTGGAGTAAAAAGAATCTCGACAAAATACTACATTCCATAATGATAAGGTTACCATCCATTGGAATAACAAAAATCTCGACAACAGACTACCTTCAATAATGACAAGGCTACCATCCATTAGAGTAACAAAAATCTCGACAAAAGAATACCTTACATAATGACAAGGTTAACATCCATTGGAGTAACAAAAATCTAAACAACAGACTACCTTGCATAATGACAAGGCTATCATCAATTACAGTAACAAGAATCTCGAAAAAATACTACCTTCCATAATGATAAGGTTACCATCCATTGGAATAACAAAAATCTCGACAACAGACTACCTTCCATAATGACAAGGGTACCATCCATTGGAGTAACAAAAATCTAAACAACAGACTACCTTGCATAATGACAAGGCTATCATCCATTGGAGTAACAAAGATATCGAAATTAGACTACCTTCAATAATGACAAGGCTACCATCCATTAGAGTAAAAGCAATCTCGACAAAATACTACCTTCCATAATAACAAGGTTACCATCCATTGGAATAACAAAAATCTCGACAACAGTCTACCTTCCATAATGACAAGGCTACCATCCATTGGAGTAACAAAAATCTGAACAACAGAGTACCTTGCATAATGACGAGCCTATCATCCATTAGAGTAACAAAGATATCGATAATAGACTACCTTCAATAATGACAAGGCTACCATCCATTGGAGTAAGAAAAATCTCGACAAAAGACTACCTTCCATAATGACAACGTTACCATCCATTGGAATAACAAAAATCTGAACAACAGACTACCTTGCATAATGATAAGGCTATCATCCATTGGAGTAACAAGAATCTCGTCAAAATAATACCTTCCATAATGATAAGGTTACCATCCATTGGAATAACAAAAATCTCGACAACAGACTACCTTCCATAATGACAAGGCTACCATCCATTGGAGTAACAAAAATCTAAACAACAGACTACCTTGCATAATGACAAGGCTATCATCCATTGGAGTAACAAAGATATCGACAATAGTCTACCTTCCATAATGACAAGGCTACCATCTATTGGAGTAACAAAAATCTCGATAAAAAACTAACTTCCATAATGATAAGGCTACCATCCATTGGAATAAAAAAAATCTCGACAATAGACTACCTTCCATGATGACAAGGCTACCATCCATTGGAGTAAAAAATATCTCGATAAAAAACTACCTTCCATAATGATAAGACTACCATCCATTGGAATAACAAAAATCTCGACAATAGACTACCTTCCATAATGACAAGGCACCATCCATTGGAGTAAAAAAAATATGAACAACTGACTACCTTGCATAATGACAATGCTATCATCCATTGGAGTAACAAAGATATCGACAATAGACTACCTTCAATAATGACAAGGCTACCATCCATTTCGAGTAACAAAAATCTCGACATAAAACTACCTTCCATAATGACAAGGCTACCATCCATTGGAATAACAAAAATCTCGACAATAGTCTACCTTCCATAATAACAAGGCTACCATCTATTGGAGTAACAAAAATCTCGATAAAAAACTACCTTCCATAATGATAAGCCTACCATCCATAGGAATAACAAAATTTTCGACAAAAGACTACCTTCCATAATGACAAGGCTACCATCCATTGTAGTAACAAAAATCTAAACAACAAACTACCTTTCATAATGACAAGGCTACCATCCTTTGGAATAACAAAAATCTCGATAACAGACTACCTTCCATAATGACAAGGCTAACATCCATTGGTGTAACAAAAATCTAAACAACAAACTACCTTGCATAATGACAAGGCTATCATCCATTGGAGAAACAAATATATCGACAATAGACTACCTTCAATAATGACAAGGCTACCATCCATTAGAGTAAAAGCAATCTCGACAAAATACTACCTTCCATAATGATAAGGTTACCATCCATTGGAATAACAAAAATCTCGACAACAGACTACATTCCATAATGACAAGGCTACCATCCATTGGAGTAACAAAAATCTGAACAACAGACTACCTTGCACAATGACGAGGCTATCATCCATTGGAGTAACAAAGATATCGACAATAGACTACCTTCAATAATGACAAGGCTACCATCCATTGGAGTAAGAAAAATCTCGACAAAAGACTACCTTCCATAATGACAACGTTACCATCCATTGGAATAACAAAAATCTGAACAACAGACTACCTTGCATAATGATAAGGCTATCATCCATTGGAGTAACAAGAATCTCGACAAAATACTACATTACATAATGATAAGGTTACCATCCATTGGAATAACAAAAATCTCGACAACAGACTACCTTCCATAATGACAAGGCTACCATCCATTGGAGTAAAAAAAACTCGATAAAATAGACTACCTTGCATCATGACAAGGCTATCATCCATTGGAGTAACAAAGATATCGACAATAGACTACCTTCAATAATGACATGGATATCATCCATTAGAGTAACAAGAATCTCGACAAAATACTACCTTCCATAGTGATAAGGTTACCATCCATTGGAATAACAAAAATCTCGACAACAGACTACCTTCCATAATGAAAAGGCTACCATCCATTGGAGTAACAAAAATCTCGACAATAAACTACCTTCCATAGTGACAAGGCTACCATCCATTGGAACAATAAAAATCTCGACAATAGACTACCTTCCATAAGAACAAGGCTACCATCCATTGGAGTAACAAAAATCTCGATAAAAAACTACCTTCTATAATGATAAGGCTACCATCCATATGAACAACAAAATTCTCGACAAAAGACTACCTTCCATAATGACAAGGCTACCATCCATTGGAGTAAGAAATATCTAAACAATAGACTACCTTGCATAATGACAAGGCTACCATCCATTGGAATAACAAAAATCTCGACAATAGACTACCTTCCATAATGCCAAGACTACCGTCCATTGGAGTAACAAAAATCTGAACAACAGACTACCTTGCATAATGACAAGGCTATCATCCATTGGAGTAACAAAGATATCGACAATAGACTACCTTCAATAATGACAAGGCTACCATCCAATAGAGTAAAAGCAATCTCGACAAAATACTACCTTCCATAATGATAAGGTTACCATCCATTGGAATAACAAAAATCTCGACAACAGACTACCTTCCATAATGACAAGGCTACCATCCATTGGAGTAACAAAAATCTGAACAACAAACTACCTTGCATAATGACGAGGCTATCATCCATTGGAGTAACAAAGATATCGACAATAGACTACCTTCAATAATGACAAGGCTACCATCCATTGGAGTAAGAAAAATCTCGACAAAAGACTACCTTCCATAATGACAATGTTACCATCCATTGGAATAACAAAAATCTGAACAACAGACTACCTTGCATAATGATAAGGCTATCATCCATTGGAGTAACAAGAATCTCGACAAAATTCTACTTTCCATAATGATAAGGTTACCATCCATTGGAATAACAAAAATCTCGACAACAGACTACCTTCAATAATGACAAGGCTACCATCCATTGGAGGAACAAAAATCTAAACAAAAGACTACCTTGCATAATGATAAGGCTATCATCCATTGGAGTAACAAAGATATCGACAATAGACTACCTTCAATAATGACAAGGCTACCATCCATTAGAGTAACAAGAATCTCGACAAAATACTACCTTCCATAATGATAAGGTTACCATCCATTGGAATAACAAAAATCTCAACAACAGACTACCTTTCATAATAACAAGGCTACCATCCATTGGAGTAAAAAAATCTCGATAAAATAGACTTCCTTGCATCATGACAAGGTTATCATCCATTGGAGTAACAAAGATATCGACAATAGACTACCTTCAATAATGACAAGGCTACCATCCATTAGAGTAACAAGAATCTCGACAAAATACTACCTTCCATAATGATAAGGTTACCATCCATTAGAATAACAAAAATCTCGACAACAGACTACCTTCCATAATGACAAGGCTACCATCCATTGGAGTAGCAAAAATCTCAACAATAAACTACCTTCCATAGTGACAAGGCTACCATCCATTGGAATAACAAAAATCTCGACAATAGATTACCTTCCATAAGGAAAAGGCTACCATCCATTAGAGTAACAAAAATCTCGATAAAAAACTACCTTCCATAATGATAAGGCTACCATCCATATGAACAACAAAATTCTCGACAAAAGACTACCTTCCATAATGACAAGGCTACCATCCATTGGAGTAAGAAAAATATAAACAACAGACTACCTTGCATAATGACAAGACTACCATCCATTGGAATAACAAAAATCTCGACGATAGACTACCTTCCATAATGACAAGACTACCGTCCATTGGAGTAACAAAAATCTAAACAACAGACTACCTTGCATAATGACAAGGCTATCATCCATTGGAGTAACAAAGATATCGACAATAGACTACCTTTAATAATGACAAACCTACCATCCATTGGAGTAACAAAAATATCGACAAAATACTACCTTCCATAATGAAAAGGTTACCATCCATTGGAATAACAAAAATATCTTCAACAAATTACCTTCCTTAATGACAAGGATACCATCCATTGGAGTACCAAAAATTTGACAACAGACTACCTTACATAATGACAAGGCTACAATCCATTGGAGTAACAGAAATCTCAACGACAGACTACCTTCTATAATGACAAGGCTACCATTCATTGGAGTAACACAAATATCGACAACAGACTACCTTCTATAATGACAAGGATACATCCATTGGGGTAACAAAAATCCCGACAATACACTAACTTCCATAATGACAAGGCTACCATGTATTGGAGTAACAAAAATCTTGACAATAAACTACCTTCCATAGTGATAAGGCTACCATCCATTGGAATAACAAAAATCTCGACAATAGACTACCTTCCATAAGGACAAGGCTACCATCCATTGGAGTAAAAAAATATAGATAAAAAACTACCTTCCATTATGATAAGGCTACCATCAATTGGAATAACAAAAATCTCGACAATAGACTACCTTCCATAATGACAAGGCTACCATCCATTGGAGTAACAAATATCTGAACAACAAACTACCTTGCATAATAACAATGCTATCATCCATTGGAGTAACAAAGATGTCGACAATAGACTACCTTCAATAATGACAAGGCTACCATCCATTTCGAGTAACAAAAATCTCGACAAAAAACAACCTTCCATAATGACAAGGCTACCATCCATTGGAATAAAAAAAATCTCGACAATAGACTACCTTCCATAATGACAAGGCTACCATCCATTAGAGTAACAAAAATCTCGATAAAAAGCTACCTTCCATAATGATAAGGCTACCATCCATTGGAATAACAAAATTCTCGAAAATAGACTACCTTCCATAATGACAAGGGTACCATCCATTGGAGTAACAAAAATCTAAAAAACAGACTACCTTGCATAATGACAAGGCTATCATCCATTGGAGAAACAAATAAATCGACAATAGACTACCTTCAATAATGACAAGGCTACCATCCATTAGAGTAAAAGCAATCTCGACAAAATACTACCTTCCATAATGATAAGGTTACCATCCATTGGAATAACAAAAATCTCGACAACAGACTACCTTCCATAATGATGAGGCTATCATCCATTGGAGTAACAAAGATATCGACAATAGACTACCTTCAATAATGACAAGGCTACCATCCATTGGAGTAAGAAAAATCTCGACAAAAGACTACCTTCCATAATGACAATGTTATCATCCATTGGAATAACAAAAATATGAACAACAGACTACCTTGCATAATGACAAGGCTATCATCCATTGGAGTAACAAGAATCTCGACAAAATACTACCTTCCATAATGATAAGGTTACCATCCATTGGAATAACAAAAATCTCGACAACAGACTACCTTCCATAATGACAAGGCTACCATCCATTGGAGTAACAAAAATCTGAACAACAGACTACCTTGCATAATGACGAGGCTATCATCCATTGGAGTAACAAAGATATCGACAATAGACTACCTTCAATAATGACAAGGCTACCATCCATTGGAGTAACAAAAATCTGAACAACAGACTACCTTGCATAATGACGAGGCTATCATCCATTGGAGTAACAAAGATATCGACAATAGACTACCTTTAATAATGACAAGGCTACCATCCATTGGAGTCACAAAAATCTCGACAAAAGACTACCTTCCATAATGACAACGTTACCATCCATTGGAATAACAAAAATCTGAACAACAGAATACCTTGCATAATGACAAGGCTATCATCCGTTGGAGTAACAAGAATCACGACAAAAGACTACCTTCCATAATGAAAACGATACCATCCATTGGAATAAGAAAAATCTCGACAATAGTCTACCTTCCATAATGACGAGGCTACCATCCATTGGAGTAACAAAAATCTTGATAAAAAACTACCTTCCATAATGATAAGGCTACCATCCATGGGAATAACAAAAATCTCGACAATAGACTACCTTCCATAATGACAAGGCCACCATCCATTGGAGTAAAAAAATCTCGATAAAAAACTACCTTCCATAATGACAAGGCTACCATCCATTAGAATAAAAAAAATCTCGACAATAGACTACCTTCCATAATGACAAGGCTACCATCCATTAAAGTAACAAAAATCTCGATAAAAAGCTACCTTCCATAATGATAAGGCTACCATCCATTGGAATAACAAAATTCTCGAAAATAGACTACCTTCAATAATGACAAGGCTACCATCCATTAGAGTAACAAGAATCTCGACAAAATACTACCTTCCATAATGATAAGGTTACCATCCATTGGAAAAACAAAAATATCAACAACAGACTACCTTCCATAATAACAAGGCTACCATCCATTGGAGTAAAAAAATCTCGATAAAATAGACTACCTTGCATGATGACAAGGCTATCATCCATTGGAGTAACAAAGATATCGACAATAGACTACCTTCAATAATGACAAGGCTACCATCCATTAGAGTAAAAAGAATCTCGACAAAATACTACCTTCCAAAATGATAAGGTTACCATCCATTAGAATAACAAAAATCTCGACAACAGAGTACCTTCCATAATGACAAGGCTACCATCCATTGGAGTAACAAAAATCTGAACAACAGACTACCTTGCATAATGACGAGGCTATCATCCATTAGAGTAACAAAGATATCGACAATAGACTACCTTTAATAATGACAAGGCTACCATCCATTGGAGTAACAAAAATCTCGACAAAAGACTACCTTCCATTATGACAATGTTACCATCCATTGGAATAACAAAAATCTGAACAACAGAATACCTTGAATAATGACAAGGCTATCATCCGTTGGAGTAACAAGAATCACGAAAAAATACTACCTTCCATAATGACAAGGATACCATCCATTGGAATAACAAAAATCTCGACAACAAAGTACCTTCCATAATGACAAGACTACCGTCCATTGGAGTAACAAAAATCTCAACAAAAAACTACCTTCCATAATGAAAACGATACCATCCATTGGAATAAGAAAAATCTCGACAATAGTCTACCTTCCATAATGACAAGGCTACCATCCATTGGAGTAACAAAAATCTCGACAAAAAACTACCTTCCATAATGATAAGGCTACCATCCATGGGAATAACAAAAATCTCGACAATAGACTACCTTCCATAATGACAAGGCTACCATCCATTGGAGTAAAAAAATCTCGATAAAAAACTACCTTCCATAATGATAAGGCTACCATCCATTGGAATAACAAAAATCTCGACAATAGACTACCTTCCATAATGACAAGGCTACCATCCATTGGAGTAAAAAAAATCTGAACAACAGACTACCTTGCATAATGACTATGCTATCATCCATTGGAGTAACAAAGATAGCGACAATAGACTACCTTCAATAATGACAAGGCTACTATCCATTGGAGGAACAAAAATCTAAACAACAGACTACCTTGCATAATGACAAGGCTATCATCCATTGGAGTAACAAAGATATCGACAATTAACTACCTTCAATAATGACAAGGCTACCATCCATTAGAGTAACAAGAATCTCGACAAAATACTACCTTCCATAATGATAAGGTTACCATCCATTGGAATAACAAAAATCTCAACAACAGACTACCTTCCATAATAACAAGGCTACCATCCATTGGAGTAAAAAAATCTCGATAAAATAGACTACCTTGCATGATGACAAGGCTATCATCCGTTGGAGTAACAAAGATATCGACAATAGACTACCTTCAATAATGACAAGGCTACCATCCATTAGAGTAAAAAGAATCTCGACAAAATACTACCTTCCAAAATGATAAGGTTACCATCCATTGGAATAACAAAAATCTCGACAACAGAGTACCTTCCATAATGACAAGGCTACCATCCATTGGAGTAACAAAAATCTGAACAACAGACTACCTTGCATAATGACGAGGCTATCATCCATTAGAGTAACATAGATATCGACAATAGACTACCTTTAATAATGACAAGGCTACCATCCATTGGAGTAACAAAAATCTCGACAAAAGACTACCTTCCATAATGACAACGTTACCATCCATTGGAATAACAAAAATCTGAACAACAGAATACCTTGAATAATGACAAGGCTATCATCCGTTGGAGTAACAAGAATCACGACAAAATACTACCTTCCATAATGACAAGGATACCATCCATTGGAATAACAAAAATCTCGACAACAAAGTACCTTCCATAATGACAAGACTACCGTCCATTGGAGTAACAAAAATCTCAACAAAAAACTACCTTCCATAATGAAAACGATACCATCCATTGGAATAAGAAAAATATCGACAATAGTCTACCTTCCATAATGACAAGGCTACCATCCATTGGAGTAACAAAAATCTCGACAAAAAACTACCTTCCATAATGATAAGGCTACCATCCATGGGAATAACAAAAATCTCGACAATAGACTACCTTCCATAATGACAAGGCTACCATCCATTGGAGTAAAAAAATCTCGATAAAAAACTACCTTCCATAATGATAAGGCTACCATCCATTGGAATAACAAAAATCTCGACAATAGACTACCTTCCATAATGATAAGGCTACCATCCATTGGAGTAAAAAAAATCTGAACAACAGACTACCTTGCATAATGACTACGCTATCATCCATTGGAGTAACAAAGATAGCGACAATAGACTACCTTCAATAATGACAAGGCTACTATCCATTGGAGGAACAAAAATCTAAACAACAGACTACCTTGCATAATGACAAGGCTATCATCCATTGGAGTAACAAAGATATCGACAATTAACTACCTTCAATAATGACAAGGCTACCATCCATTAGAGTAACAAGAATCTCGACAAAATACTACCTTCCATAATGATAAGGTTACCATCCATTGGAATAACAAAAATCTCAACAACAGACTACCTTCCATAATAACAAGGCTACCATCCATTGGAGTAAAAAAATCTCGATAAAATAGACTACCTTGCATCATGACAAGGCTATCATCCATTGGAGTAACAAAGATATCGACAATAGACTACCTTCAATAATGACAAGGCTACCATCCATTAGAGTAAAAAGAATCTCGACAAAATACTACCTTCCAAAATGATAAGGTTACCATCCATTGGAATAACAAAAATCTCGACAACAGAGTACCTTCCATAATGACAAGGCTACCATCCATTGGAGTAACAAAAATCTGAACAACAGACTACCTTGCATAATGACGAGGCTATCATCCATTGGAGTAACAAAGATATCGACAATAGACTACCTTTAATAATGACAAGGTTACCATCCATTGGAGTAACAAAAATCTCGACAAAAGACTACCTTCCATAATGACAACGTTACCATCCATTGGAATCACCAAAATCTGAACAACAGAATACCTTGCATAATGACAAGGCTATCATCCGTTGGAGTAACAAGAATCATGACAAAATACTCCCTTCCATAATGACAAGGATACCATCCATTGGAATAACAAAAATCTCGACAACAAAGTACCTTCCATAATGTCAAGACTACCGTCCATTGGAGTAACAAAAATCTCAACAAAAAACTACCTTCCATAATGAAAACGATACCATCCATTGGAATAAGAAAAATCTCGACAATAGTCTACCTTCCATAATGACAAGGCTACCATCCATTGGAGTAACAAAAATCTCGACAAAAAACTACCTTCCATAATGATAAGGCTACCATCCATGGGAATAACAAAAATCTCGACAATAGACTACCTTCCATAATGACAAGGCTACCATCCATTGGAGTAAAAAAATCTCGATAAAAAACTACCTTCCATAATGATAAGGCTACCATCCATTGGAATAACAAAAATCTCGACAATAGACTACCTTCCATAATGACAAGGCTACCATCCATTGGAGTAAAAAAAATCTAAACAACAGACTACCTTGCATAATGACTATGCTATCATCCATTGGAGTAACAAAGATAGCGACAATAGACTACCTTCAATAATGACAAGGCTACTATCCATTGGAGGAACATAAATCTAAACAACAGACTACCTTGCATAATGACAAGGCTATCATCCATTGGAGTAACAAAGATATCGACAATTAACTACCTTCAATAATGACAAGGCTACCATCCATTAGAGTAACAAGAATCTCGACAAAATACTACCTTCCATAATGATAAGGTTACCATCCATTGGAATAACAAAAATCTCAACAACAGACTACCTTCCATAATAACAAGGCTACCATCCATTGGAGTAAAAAAATCTCGATAAAATAGACTACCTTGCATCATGACAAGGCTATCATCCATTGGAGTAACAAAGATATCGACAATAGACTACCTTCAATAATGACAAGGCTACCATCCATTAGAGTAAAAAGAATCTCGACAAAATACTACCTTCCAAAATGATAAGGTTACCATCCATTGGAATAACAAAAATCTCGACAACAGAGTACCTTCCATAATGACAAGGCTACCATCCATTGGAGTAACAAAAATCTGAACAACAGACTACCTTGCATAATGACGAGGCTATCATCCATTGGAGTAACAAAGATATCGACAATAGACTACCTTTAATAATGACAAGGCTACCATCCATTGGAGTAACAAAAATCTCGACAAAAGACTACCTTCCATAATGACAACGTTACCATCCATTGGAATCACCAAAATCTGAACAACAGAATACCTTGCATAATGACAAGGCTATCATCCGTTGGAGTAACAAGAATCATGAAAAAATACTCCCTTCCATAATGACAAGGATACCATCCATTGGAATAACAAAAATCTCGACAACAAAGTACCTTCCATAATGACAAGACTACCGTCCATTGGAGTAACAAAAATCTCAACAAAAAACTACCTTCCATAATGAAAACGATACCATCCATTGGAATAAGAAAAATCTCGACAATAGTCTACCTTCCATAATGACAAGGCTACCATCCATTGGAGTAACAAAAATCTCGACAAAAAACTACCTTCCATAATGATAAGGCTACCATCCATGGGAATAACAAAAATCTCGACAATAGACTACCTTCCATAATGACAAGGCTACCATCCATTGGAGTAAAAAAATATCGATAAAAAACTACCTTCCATAATGATAAGGCTACCATCCATTGGAATAACAAAAATCTCGACAATAGACTACCTTCCATAATGACAAGGCTACCATCCATTGGAGTAAAAAAAATCTGAACAACAGACTACCTTGCATAATGACTATGCTATCATCCATTGGAGTAACAAAGATATCGACAATAGACTACCTTCAATAATGACAAGGCTACCATCCATTGGATTAACAAAAATCTCGACAAAAAAATAACTTTCATAATGACAAGGATACCATCCATTGGAATAACAAAAATGTCGACAATAATCTACCTTCCATAATGATAAGGCTACCATCCATTGGAATAACAAAATTCTCGACAAAAGACTACCATAATGACAAGGCTACCGTCCATTGGAGTAACAAAAATCTAAACAACAGACTACCTTGCATAATGATAAGGCTATCATCCATTGGAGTAACAAAGACATCGAAAATAGACTACCTTAAAAAATGACAAGGCTATGAACCATTAGAGTACCAAAAATCTCTACAAAATACTACCTTCAATAATGACAAGGTTACCATCCATTGGAATAACAAAAATCTCGACAACAGACTACCTTTAATAATGACAAGGCTACCATCTGTTATAGTAACAAAAATCTGAACAATAGACTATCTTACATAATGACAAGGCTACAATCCATTGGAGTAACGTAAATCTCAATGATAGACTACCTTCCATAATGACAAGGCTACCATCCATAAGAGTAACAAAAATCTCGACAACAAACTACCTTCCTTAATGACAAGGCTATCAAACATTGGAGTAACATATATATCGATAACAGACTACCTTCAATAATGACAAGGCTACCATCCATTGGAGTAACAAAAATATCGAAAAAATACTACTTTCCATAATGACAATGTTACCATCCATTGGAATAATAAAAATCTCGACAATAGACTACCTTCCATAATGACAAGGCTACCATCCAATGAATTAACAAAAATCACAACAATAGACTAACTTCCATAATGACAAGGCTACCATCCATTGGAATAACAAAAATCTGAACAACAAACTATCTTACATAATGACAAGGCTACAATCCATTGGAGTAACAAAAATATCTCGACAATAGTCTACCTTCCATAATGAGAAGGCTACCATCCATTGGAGTAACAAAAATCTCGACAAAATACTACCTTCCATAATGACAAGTCTACCATCCATTGGAATAACAAAAATCTCGATAACAGACTACCTTCCATAATTACAAGGCTACCATCCATTGGAGTAACAAAGATATCGACAATAGACTACCTTCAATAATGACAAGGCTACACTCCATTGGACTAACAAAAACCTCGACAAAAGACTACCTTCCATAATGATAAGGTTACCATCCATTGGAATAACAAAAATCTCGACAACAGACTACCTTCCATAATGACAAGGCTACCATCCATTGGAGTAATAGAAATCTCAACGACAAACTACATTCCATAGGGACAAGGCTACCATTCATTGGAGTAACAAAAGTATCGACAACAGACTACCTTCTATAATGACAAGGATACATCCATTGGGGTAACAAAAAACTCGACAAAAAACTACCTTCCATAATGACAAGGCTACCATCCATTGGAATAACAAAAATATCGACAATAGACTACCTTCCATAATTTCAAGGCTACCATCCATTGGAGTAACAAAAATATCGATAAAAAACTACCTTCCATAATGATAAGGCTACCATCCATTGGAATAAAAAAATCTCTACAATAGACTACCTTCCATAATGACAAGGCTACCATCCATTGGAGTAACAAAAACCTGAACAAAAGACTACCTTGCATAATGACAAGGCTATCATCCATTGGAGTAAAAAAGATATCGACAATAGACTACCTTCCATAATGACAAGGCTACCATCCATTGGATTAACAAAAATCTCGACAAAAAAATAACTTTCATAATGACAAGGATACCATCCATTGGAATAACAAAAATCTCGACAATAGTCTACCTTCCATAATGATAAGGCTACCATCCATTGGAATAACAAAATTCTCGACAAAAGACTACCATAATGACAAGGCTACCGTCCATTGGAGTAACAAAAATCTGAACAACAGACTACCTTGCATTATGATAAGGCTATCATCCATTGGAGTAACAAAGATCTCTACAAAATACTACCTTCAATAATGACAAGGTTACCATCCATTGGAATAACAAAAATCTCGACAACATACTACCTTTAATAATGACAAGGCTACCATCTGTTAGAGTAAAAAAAATCTGAACAATAGACTATCTTACATAATGACAAGGCTACAATCCATTGGAGTAACATAAATCTCAATGATAGACTACCTTCCATAATGACAAGGCTACCATCCATAAGAGTAACAAAAATCTCGACAATAGACTACCTTCCTTAATGACAAGGCTATCATCCATTGGAGTAACATATATATCGATAACAGACTACCTTCAATAATTACAAGGCTACCATCCATTGGAGTAACAAAAATATCGAAAAAATACTACTTTCCATAATGACAATGTTACCATCCATTGGAATAATAAAAATCTCAACAATAGACTACCTTCCATAATGACAAGGCTACCATCCAATGAATTAACAAAAATCACAACAATAGACTAACTTCCATAATGACAAGGCTACCATCCATTGGAATAACAAAAATCTGAACAACAAACTATCTTACATAATGACAAGGCTACAATCCATTGGAGTAACAAAAATATCGACAACATACTACCTTCTATAATGACAAGTCTACCATCCATTGGAATAACAAAAATCTCGACAATAGACTACCTTCCATAATGTCAAGGCTACCATCCATTGGAGTAACAAAAATATCGATAAAAAACTACCTTCCATAATGATAAGGCTACCATCCATTGGAATAAAAAAATCTCGACAATAGACTACCTTCCATAATGACAAGGCTACCATCCATTGGAGTAACAAAAATATGAACAAAAGACTACTTTGCATAATGACAAGGCTATCATCCATTGGAGTAACAAAGATATGGACAATAGACTACCTTCAATAATGACAAGGCTACCATCCATTGGATTAACAAAAATCTCGACAAAAAAATACCTTCCATAATGACAAGGATACCATCCATTGGAATAAAAAAAATATCGACAATGGTCTACCTTCCAAAATGACAAGGCTACCATCCATTGGAGTAACAAAAATATCGATAAATAACTACCTTCCATAATGATAAGGCTACCATCCATTGGAATAACAAAATTCTCGACAAAAGACTACCATAATGACAAGGCTACCGTCCATTGGAGTAACAAAAATCTGAACAATAGACTACCTTGCATAATGACAAGGCTATCATCCATTGGAGTAACAAAGATATCGAAAATAGACTACCTTCAATAATGACAAGGCTACCAACCATTGGAGTACCAAAAATATCTACAAAATACTACCTTCCATAATGACAAGGTTACCATCCATTGGAATAACAAAAATCTCGACAAAAGACTACCTTCCATAATGACAAGGCTACCATCCGTTAGAGTAACAAAAATCTGAAAAACAGACTATCTTACATAATGACAAGGCTACAATCCATTGGAGTAACATAAATCTCAACGATAGACTACCTTCCATAATGACAAGGCTACCATCCATAAGAGTAACAAAAATCTTTTTAACAGACTACCTTCCATAATGACAAGGCTATCATCCATTGGAGTAACATATATATCGATAACATACTACCTTCAATAATGACAAGGCTACCATCCATTGGAGTAACAAAAATATCGAAAAAATACTACTTTCCATAACGACAAGGCTACCATTCATTGGAGTAACAAAAATATCGACAACAGACTACCTTCTATAACGACAAGGATACATCCATTGGGGTAACAAAAATCTCGACAACAGACTACCTTCCATAATGACAAGGCTACCATCCATTGGAGTGACAAAAATCTCGACAAAAAACTACCTTCCATAATGACAAGGCTACAATCCATTGGAGTAACAAAAATATCGACAACATACTACCTTCCATAATGACAAGGCTACCATCCATTGGAGTAACAAAAATCTCGACAAAATACTACCTTCCATAATGACAAGTCTACCATCCATTGGAATAACAAAAATCTCGACAACAGACTACCTTCCATAATTAACAGGCTACCATCCATTGGAGTAACAAAGATATCGACAATAGACTACCTTCAATAATGACAAGGCTACACTTCATTGGACTAACAAAAATCTCGAAAAAAAGACTACCTTCCATAATGACAAGGTTACCATCCATTGGAATAACAAAAATCTCGACAACAGACTACCTTCCATAATGACAAGGCTACCATCCATTGGAGTAACAGAAATCTGAACAACAGACTACCTTCCATAGGGACAAGACTACCATTCATTGGAGTAACAAAAGTATCGACAATAGACTACCTTCTATAATGACAAGGATACATCCATTGGGGTAACAAAAATCTCGACAAAAAACTACCTTCCATAATGACAAAGCTACCATCCATTAGAATAACAAAAATATCGACAATAGACTGCCTTCCATAATTTCAAGGCTACCATCCATTGGAGTAACAAAAATATCGATAAAAAACTACCTTCCATAATGATAAGGCTTCCATCCATTGGAATAAAAAAATCTCTACAATAGACTACCTTCCATAATGACAAGGCTACCATCCATTGGAGTAACAAAAATCTGAACAAAAGACTACCTTGCATAATGACAAGGCTATCATCCATTGGAGTAACAAAGATATCGACAATAGACTACCTTCAATAATGACAAGGCTACCATCCATTGGATTAACAAAAATCTCGACAAAAAAATAACTTTCATAATGACAAGGATACCATCCATTGGAATAACAAAAATGTCGACAATAATCTACCTTCCATAATGATAAGGCTACCATCCATTGGAATAACAAAATTCTCGACAAAAGACTACCATAATGACAAGGCTACCGTCCATTGGAGTAACAAAAATCTGAACAACAGACTACCTTGCATAATGATAAGGCTATGATCCATTGGAGTAACAAAGACATCGAAAATAGACTACCTTAAAAAATGACAAGGCTATGAACCATTAGAGTACCAAAAATCTCTACAAAATACTACCTTCAATAATGACAAGGTTACCATCCATTGGAATAACAAAAATCTCGACAACAGACTACCTTTAATAATGACAAGGCTACCATCTGTTATAGTAACAAAAATCTGAACAATAGACTATCTTACATAATGACAAGGCTACAATCCATTGGAGTAACGTAAATCTCAATGATAGACTACCTTCCATAATGACAAGGCTACCATCCATAAGAGTAACAAAAATCTCGACAACAAACTACCTTCCTTAATGACAAGGCTATCAAACATTGGAGTAACATATATATCGATAACAGACTACCTTCAATAATGACAAGGCTACCATCCATTGGAGTAACAAAAATATCGAAAAAATACTACTTTCCATAATGACAATGTTACCATCCATTGGAATAATAAAAATCTCGACAATAGACTACCTTCCATAATGACAAGGCTACCATCCAATGAATTAACAAAAATCACAACAATAGACTAACTTCCATAATGACAAGGCTACCATCCATTGGAATAACAAAAATCTGAACAACAAACTATCTTACATAATGACAAGGCTACAATCCATTGGAGTAACAAAAATATCTCGACAATAGTCTACCTTCCATAATGAGAAGGCTACCATCCATTGGAGTAACAAAAATCTCGACAAAATACTACCTTCCATAATGACAAGTCTACCATCCATTGGAATAACAAAAATCTCGATAACAGACTACCTTCCATAATTACAAGGCTACCATCCATTGGAGTAACAAAGATATCGACAATAGATTACCTTCAATAATGACAAGGCTACACTCCATTGGACTAACAAAAACCTCGACAAAAGACTACCTTCCATAATGATAAGGTTACCATCCATTGGAATAACAAAAATCTCGACAACAGACTACCTTCCATAATGACAAGGCTACCATCCATTGGAGTAATAGAAATCTCAACGACAGACTACATTCCATAGGGACAAGGCTACCATTCATTGGAGTAACAAAAGTATCGACAACAGACTACCTTCTATAATGACAAGGATACATCCATTGGGGTAACAAAAATCTCGACAAAAAACTACCTTCCATAATGACAAGGCTACCATCCATTGGAATAACAAAAATATCGACAATAGACTACCTTCCATAATTTCAAGGCTACCATCCATTGGAGTAACAAAAATATCGATAAAAAACTACCTTCCATAATGATAAGGCTACCATCCATTGGAATAAAAAAATCTCTACAATAGACTACCTTCCATAATGACAAGGCTACCATCCATTGGAGTAACAAAAATCTGAACAAAAGACTACCTTGCATAATGACAAGGCTATCATCCATTGGAGTAAAAAAGATATCGACAATAGACTACCTTCCATAATGACAAGGCTACCATCCATTGGATTAACAAAAATCTCGACAAAAAAATAACTTTCATAATGACAAGGATACCATCCATTGGAATAACAAAAATCTCGACAATAGTCTACCTTCCATAATGATAAGGCTACCATCCATTGGAATAACAAAATTCTCGACAAAAGACTACCATAATGACAAGGCTACCGTCCATTGGAGTAACAAAAATCTGAACAACAGACTACCTTGCATTATGATAAGGCTATCATCTATTGGAGTAACAAAGATCTCTATAAAATACTACCTTCAATAATGACAAGGTTACCATCCATTGGAATAACAAAAATGTCGACAACATACTACCTTTAATAATGACAAGGCTACCATCTGTTAGAGTAAAAAAAATCTGAACAATAGACTATCTTACATAATGACAAGGCTACAATCCATTGGAGTAACATAAATCTCAATGATAGACTACCTTCCATAATGACAAGGCTACCATCCATAAGAGTAACAAAAATATCGACAATAGACTACCTTCCTTAATGACAAGGCTATCATCCATTGGAGTAACATATATATCGATAACAGACTACCTTCAATAATGACAAGGCTACCATCCATTGGAGTAACAAAAATATCGAAAAAATACTACTTTCCATAATGACAATGTTACCATCCATTGGAATAATAAAAATCTCAACAATAGACTACCTTCCATAATAACAAGGCTACCATCCAATGAATTAACAAAAATCACAACAATAGACTAACTTCCATAATGACAAGGCTACCATCCATTGGAATAACAAAAATCTGAACAACAAACTATCTTACATAATGACAAGGCTACAATCCATTGGAGTAACAAAAATATCGACAACATACTACCTTCTATAATGACAAGTCTACCATCCATTGGAATAACAAAAATCTCGACAATAGACTACCTTCCATAATGTCAAGGCTACCATCCATTGGAGTAACAAAAATATCGATAAAAAACTACCTTCCATAATGATAACGCTAC
The DNA here is from genome assembly GCA_948472305.1 of Vicia faba. Classification (NCBI taxonomy): domain Eukaryota; kingdom Viridiplantae; phylum Streptophyta; class Magnoliopsida; order Fabales; family Fabaceae; genus Vicia; species Vicia faba. The sequence goes on from OX451739.1 coordinate 659,365,366, forward strand.
CATCCATTGGAATAAAAAAATCTCGACAATAGACTACCTTCCATAATGACAAGGCTACCATCCATTGGAGTAACAAAAATATGAACAAAAGACTACTTTGCATAATGACAAGGCTATCATCCATTGGAGTAACAAAGATATGGACAATAGACTACCTTCAATAATGACAAGGCTACCATCCATTGGATTAACAAAAATCTCGACAAAAAAATACCTTCCATAATGACAAGGATACCATCCATTGGAATAAAAAAAATCTCGACAATGGTCTACCTTCCAAAATGACAAGGCTACCATCCATTGGAGTAACAAAAATATCGATAAATAACTACCTTCCATAATGATAAGGCTACCATCCATTGGAATAACAAAATTCTCGACAAAAGACTACCATAATGACAAGGCTACCGTCCATTGGAGTAACAAAAATCTGAACAATAGACTACCTTGCATAATGACAAGGCTATCATCCATTGGAGTAACAAAGATATCGAAAATAGACTACCTTCAATAATGACAAGGCTACCAACCATTGGAGTACCAAAAATATCTACAAAATACTACCTTCCATAATGACAAGGTTACCATCCATTGGAATAACAAAAATCTCGACAAAAGACTACCTTCCATAATGACAAGGCTACCATCCGTTAGAGTAACAAAAATCTAAAAAACAGACTATCTTACATAATGACAAGGCTACAATCCATTGGAGTAACATAAATCTCAACGATAGACTACCTTCCATAATGACAAGGCTACCATCCATAAGAGTAACAAAAATCTTGACAACAGACTACCTTCCATAATGACAAGGCTATCATCCATTGGAGTAACATATATATCGATAACATACTACCTTCAATAATGACAAGGCTACCATCCATTGGAGTAACAAAAATATCGAAAAAATACTACTTTCCATAACGACAAGGCTACCATTCATTGGAGTAACAAAAATATCGACAACAGACTACCTTCTATAACGACAAGGATACATCCATTGGGGTAACAAAAATCTCGACAACAGACTACCTTCCATAATGACAAGGCTACCATCCATTGGAGTGACAAAAATCTCGACAAAAAACTACCTTCCATAATGACAAGGCTACAATCCATTGGAGTAACAAAAATATCGACAACATACTACCTTCCATAATGACAAGGCTACCATCCATTGGAGTAACAAAAATCTCGACAAAATACTACCTTCCATAATGACAAGTCTACCATCCATTGGAATAACAAAAATCTCGACAACAGACTACCTTCCATAATTACAAGGCTACCATCCATTGGAGTAACAAAGATATCGACAATAGACTACCTTCAATAATGACAAGGCTACACTTCATTGGACTAACAAAAATCTCGAAAAAAATACTACCTTCCATAATGACAAGGTTACCATCCATTGGAATAACAAAAATCTCGACAACAGACTACCTTCCATAATGACAAGGCTACCATCCATTGGAGTAACAGAAATCTGAACAACAGACTACCTTCCATAGGGACAAGACTACCATTCATTGGAGTAACAAAAGTATCGACAATAGACTACCTTCTATAATGACAAGGATACATCCATTGGGGTAACAAAAATCTCGACAAAAAACTACCTTCCATAATGACAAAGCTACCATCCATTAGAATAACAAAAATATCGACAATAGACTGCCTTCCATAATTTCAAGGCTACCATCCATTGGAGTAACAAAAATATCGATAAAAAACTACCTTCCATAATGATAAGGCTACCATCCATTGGAATAAAAAAATCTCTACAATAGACTACCTTCCATAATGACAAGGCTACCATCCATTGGAGTAACAAAAATCTGAACAAAAGACTACCTTGCATAATGACAAGGCTATCATCCATTGGAGTAACAAAGATATCGACAATAGACTACCTTCAATAATGACAAGGCTACCATCCATTGGATTAACAAAAATCTCGACAAAAAAATAACTTTCATAATGACAAGGATACCATCCATTGGAATAACAAAAATGTCGACAATAATCTACCTTCCATAATGATAAGGCTACCATCCATTGGAATAACAAAATTCTCGACAAAAGACTACCATAATGACAAGGCTACCGTCCATTGGAGTAACAAAAATCTGAACAACAGACTACCTTGCATAATGATAAGGCTATCATCCATTGGAGTAACAAAGACATCGAAAATAGACTACCTTAAAAAATGACAAGGCTATGAACCATTAGAGTACCAAAAATCTCTACAAAATACTACCTTCAATAATGACAAGGTTACCATCCATTGGAATAACAAAAATCTCGACAACAGACTACCTTTAATAATGACAAGGCTACCATCTGTTATAGTAACAAAAATCTGAACAATAGACTATCTTACATAATGACAAGGCTACAATCCATTGGAGTAACGTAAATCTCAATGATAGACTACCTTCCATAATGACAAGGCTACCATCCATAAGAGTAACAAAAATCTCGACAACAAACTACCTTCCTTAATGACAAGGCTATCAAACATTGGAGTAACATATATATCGATAACAGACTACCTTCAATAATGACAAGGCTACCATCCATTGGAGTAACAAATATATCGAAAAAATACTACTTTCCATAATGACAATGTTACCATCCATTGGAATAATAAAAATCTCGACAATAGACTACCTTCCATAATGACAAGGCTACCATCCAATGAATTAACAAAAATCACAACAATAGACTAACTTCCATAATGACAAGGCTACCATCCATTGGAATAACAAAAATCTGAACAACAAACTATCTTACATAATGACAAGGCTACAATCCATTGGAGTAACAAAAATATCGACAACATACTACCTTCCATAATGACAAGGCTGCCATCCATTGGAGTAACAAAAATCTCGATAAAATACTACCTTCCATAATGACAAGTCTACCATCCATTGGAATAACAAAATTCTCGACAATAGACTACCTTCCATAATGTCAAGGCTACCATCCATTGGAGTAACAAAAATATCGATAAAAAACTACCTTCCATAATGATAAGGCTACCATCCATTGGAATAAAAAAAATCTCGACAATAGACTACCTTCCATAATGACAAGGCTACCATCCATTGGAGTAACAAAAATATGAACAAAAGACTACTTTGCATAATGACAAGGCTATCATCCATTGGGGTAACAAAGATATCGACAATAGACTACCTTCAATAATGACAAGGCTACCATCCATTGGATTAACAAAAATCTCGACAAAAAACTACCTTCCATAATGACAAGGATACCATCCATTGGAATAAAAATAATCTCGACAATAGTCTACCTTCCAAAATGACAAGGCTACCATCCATTGGAGTAACAAAAATATCGATAAATAACTACCTTCCATAATGATAAGGCTACCATCCATTGGAATAACAAAATTCTCGACAAAAGACTACCATAATGACAAGGCTACCGTCCATTGGAGTAACAAAAATCTGAACAACAGACTACCTTGCATAATGATAAGGCTATCATCCATTGGAGTAACAAAGATATCGAAAATAGACTACCTTCAATAATGACAAGGTTACCATCCATTGGAATAACAAAAATCTCGACACAGACTACCTTTAATAATGACAAGGCTACCATCTGTTAGAGTAACAAAAATCTGAACAATAAACTATCTTATATAATGACAAGGCTACAATCCATTGGAGTAACGTAAATCTCAATGATAGACTACCTTCCATAATGACAAGGCTACCATCCATAAGAGTAACAAAAATATCGATAACAGACTACCTTCCTTAATGACAAGGATATCATCCATTGGAGTAACATATATATCGATAACAGACTACCTTCAATAATGACAAGGCTACCATCCATTGGAGTAACAAAAATATCGAAAAAATACTACTTTCCATAATGACAATGTTACCATCCATTGGAATAATAAAAATCTCAACAATAGACTACCTTCCATAATAACAAGGCTACCATCCAATGAATTAACAAAAATCACAACAATAGACTAACTTCCATAATGACAAGGCTACCATCCATTGGAATAACAAAAATCTGAACAACAAACTATCTTACATAATGACAAGGCTACAATCCATTGGAGTAACAAAAATATCGACAACATACTACCTTCTATAATGACAAGTCTACCATCCATTGGAATAACAAAAATCTCGACAATAGACTACCTTCCATAATGTCAAGGCTACCATCCATTGGAGTAACAAAAATATCGATAAAAAACTACCTTCCATAATGATAACGCTACCATCCATTGGAATAAAAAAATCTCGACAATAGACTACCTTCCATAATGACAAGGCTACCATCCATTGGAGTAACAAAAATATGAACAAAAGACTACTTTGCATAATGACAAGGCTATCATCCATTGGAGTAACAAAGATATGGACAATAGACTACCTTCAATAATGACAAGGCTACCATCCATTGGATTAACAAAAATCTCGACAAAAAAATACCTTCCATAATGACAAGGATACCATCCATTGGAATAAAAAAAATCTCGACAATGGTCTACCTTCCAAAATGACAAGGCTACCATCCATTGGAGTAACAAAAATATCGATAAATAACTACCTTCCATAATGATAAGGCTACCATCCATTGGAATAACAAAATTCTCGACAAAAGACTACCATAATGACAAGGCTACCGTCCATTGGAGTAACAAAAATCTGAACAATAGACTACCTTGCATAATGACAAGGCTATCATCCATTGGAGTAACAAAGATATCGAAAATAGACTACCTTCAATAATGACAAGGCTACCAACCATTGGAGTACCAAAAATATCTACAAAATACTACCTTCCATAATGACAAGGTTACCATCCATTGGAATAACAAAAATCTCGACAAAAGACTACCTTCCATAATGACAAGGCTACCATCCGTTAGAGTAACAAAAATCTAAAAAACAGACTATCTTACATAATGACAAGGCTACAATCCATTGGAGTAACATAAATCTCAACGATAGACTACCTTCCATAATGACAAGGCTACCATCCATAAGAGTAACAAAAATCTTGACAACAGACTACCTTCCATAATGACAAGGCTATCATCCATTGGAGTAACATATATATCGATAACATACTACCTTCAATAATGACAAGGCTACCATCCATTGGAGTAACAAAAATATCGAAAAAATACTACTTTCCATAACGACAAGGCTACCATTCATTGGAGTAACAAAAATATCGACAACAGACTACCTTCTATAACGACAAGGATACATCCATTGGGGTAACAAAAATCTCGACAACAGACTACCTTCCATAATGACAAGGCTACCATCCATTGGAGTGACAAAAATCTCGACAAAAAACTACCTTCCATAATGACAAGGCTACAATCCATTGGAGTAACAAAAATATCGACAACATACTACCTTCCATAATGACAAGGCTACCATCCATTGGAGTAACAAAAATCTCGACAAAATACTACCTTCCATAATGACAAGTCTACCATCCATTGGAATAACAAAAATCTCGACAACAGACTACCTTCCATAATTACAAGGCTACCATCCATTGGAGTAACAAAGATATCGACAATAGACTACCTTCAATAATGACAAGGCTACACTTCATTGGACTAACAAAAATCTCGAAAAAAATACTACCTTCCATAATGACAAGGTTACCATCCATTGGAATAACAAAAATCTCGACAACAGACTACCTTCCATAATGACAAGGCTACCATCCATTGGAGTAACAGAAATCTGAACAACAGACTACCTTCCATAGGGACAAGACTACCATTCATTGGAGTAACAAAAGTATCGACAATAGACTACCTTCTATAATGACAAGGATACATCCATTGGGGTAACAAAAATCTCGACAAAAAACTACCTTCCATAATGACAAAGCTACCATCCATTAGAATAACAAAAATATCGACAATAGACTGCCTTCCATAATTTCAAGGCTACCATCCATTGGAGTAACAAAAATATCGATAAAAAACTACCTTCCATAATGATAAGGCTACCATCCATTGGAATAAAAAAATCTCTACAATAGACTACCTTCCATAATGACAAGGCTACCATCCATTGGAGTAACAAAAATCTGAACAAAAGACTACCTTGCATAATGACAAGGCTATCATCCATTGGAGTAACAAAGATATCGACAATAGACTACCTTCAATAATGACAAGGCTACCATCCATTGGATTAACAAAAATCTCGACAAAAAAATAACTTTCATAATGACAAGGATACCATCCATTGGAATAACAAAAATGTCGACAATAATCTACCTTCCATAATGATAAGGCTACCATCCATTGGAATAACAAAATTCTCGACAAAAGACTACCATAATGACAAGGCTACCGTCCATTGGAGTAACAAAAATCTGAACAACAGACTACCTTGCATAATGATAAGGCTATCATCCATTGGAGTAACAAAGACATCGAAAATAGACTACCTTAAAAAATGACAAGGCTATGAACCATTAGAGTACCAAAAATCTCTACAAAATACTACCTTCAATAATGACAAGGTTACCATCCATTGGAATAACAAAAATCTCGACAACAGACTACCTTTAATAATGACAAGGCTACCATCTGTTATAGTAACAAAAATCTGAACAATAGACTATCTTACATAATGACAAGGCTACAATCCATTGGAGTAACGTAAATCTCAATGATAGACTACCTTCCATAATGACAAGGCTACCATCCATAAGAGTAACAAAAATCTCGACAACAAACTACCTTCCTTAATGACAAGGCTATCAAACATTGGAGTAACATATATATCGATAACAGACTACCTTCAATAATGACAAGGCTACCATCCATTGGAGTAACAAATATATCGAAAAAATACTACTTTCCATAATGACAATGTTACCATCCATTGGAATAATAAAAATCTCGACAATAGACTACCTTCCATAATGACAAGGCTACCATCCAATGAATTAACAAAAATCACAACAATAGACTAACTTCCATAATGACAAGGCTACCATCCATTGGAATAACAAAAATCTGAACAACAAACTATCTTACATAATGACAAGGCTACAATCCATTGGAGTAACAAAAATATCGACAACATACTACCTTCCATAATGACAAGGCTGCCATCCATTGGAGTAACAAAAATCTCGATAAAATACTACCTTCCATAATGACAAGTCTACCATCCATTGGAATAACAAAATTCTCGACAATAGACTACCTTCCATAATGTCAAGGCTACCATCCATTGGAGTAACAAAAATATCGATAAAAAACTACCTTCCATAATGATAAGGCTACCATCCATTGGAATAAAAAAAATCTCGACAATAGACTACCTTCCATAATGACAAGGCTACCATCCATTGGAGTAACAAAAATATGAACAAAAGACTACTTTGCATAATGACAAGGCTATCATCCATTGGGGTAACAAAGATATCGACAATAGACTACCTTCAATAATGACAAGGCTACCATCCATTGGATTAACAAAAATCTCGACAAAAAACTACCTTCCATAATGACAAGGATACCATCCATTGGAATAAAAATAATCTCGACAATAGTCTACCTTCCAAAATGACAAGGCTACCATCCATTGGAGTAACAAAAATATCGATAAATAACTACCTTCCATAATGATAAGGCTACCATCCATTGGAATAACAAAATTCTCGACAAAAGACTACCATAATGACAAGGCTACCGTCCATTGGAGTAACAAAAATCTGAACAACAGACTACCTTGCATAATGATAAGGCTATCATCCATTGGAGTAACAAAGATATCGAAAATAGACTACCTTCAATAATGACAAGGTTACCATCCATTGGAATAACAAAAATCTCGACACAGACTACCTTTAATAATGACAAGGCTACCATCTGTTAGAGTAACAAAAATCTGAACAATAAACTATCTTATATAATGACAAGGCTACAATCCATTGGAGTAACGTAAATCTCAATGATAGACTACCTTCCATAATGACAAGGCTACCATCCATAAGAGTAACAAAAATATCGATAACAGACTACCTTCCTTAATGACAAGGATATCATCCATTGGAGTAACATATATATCGATAACAGACTACCTTCAATAATGACAAGGCTACCATCCATTGGAGTAACAAAAATATCGAAAAAATACTACTTTCCATAATGACAATGTTACCATCCATTGGAATAATAAAAATCTCGACAATAGACTACCTTCCATAATGACAAGGCTACCATCCAATGAATTAACAAAAATCACAACAATAGATTAACTTCCATAATGACAAGGCTACCATCCATTGGAATAACAAAACTCTGAACAACAAACTATCTTACATAATGACAAGGCTACAATCCATTGGAGTAACAAAAATATCGACAACATACTACCTTCCATAATGACAAGGCTTCCATCCATTGGAGTAACAAAAATCTTGACAAAATACTACCTTCCATAATGACAAGTCTACCATCCATTGGAATAACAAAAATCTCGACAATAGACTACCTTCCATAATGTCAAGGCTACAATCCATTGGAGTAACAAAAATATCGATAAAAAACTACCTTCCATAATGATAAGGCTACCATCCATTGGAATAAAAAAAATCTCAACAATAGACTACCTTCCATAATGACAAGGCTACCATCCATTGGAGTAACAAAAATATGAACAAAAGAGTACCTTGCATAATGACAAGGCTATAATCCATTGGAGTAACAAAGATATCGACAATAGACTACCTTCAATAATGACAAGGCTACCATCCATTGGATTAACAAAAATCTCGACAAAAAACTAACTTCCATAATGACAAGGATACCATCCATTGGAATAACAAATATCTCGACAATAGTCTACCTTCCATAATGACAACGCTACCATCCATTGGAGTAACAAAAATATCGATAAATAACTACCTTCCATAATGATAAGGCTACCATCCATTGGAATAAAAAAATTCTCGAAAAAAGACTACCATAATGACAAGGCTACCGTCCATTGGAGTAAAAAAAATCTGAACAATATACTACCTTGCATAATGACAAGGCTATCATCCATTGGAGTAACAAAGATATCGAAAATAGACTATCTTCAATAATGACAAGGCTACCAACCATTGGAGTATCAAAAATCTCTACAAAATACTACCTTCCATAATGACAAGGTTACAATCCATTGGAATAACAAAAATCTCGACAACAGACTACCTTCCATTATGACAAGGCTACCATCTGTTAGAGTAACAAAAATCTGAACAACAGACTATCTTACATAATGACAAGGCTACAATCCATTGGAGTAACATAAATCTCAATGATAGACTACCTTCCATAATGACAAGGCTATCATCCATTGGAGTAACATATATATAGATAACAGACTACCTTCAATAATGACAAGTCTACCAACCATTGGAATAATAAAAATCTCAATAATAGACTACCTTCCATAATGACAAGGCTACCATCCAATGAAATAACAAAAATCACAACAACATACTACCTTCCATAATGACAAGGCTACCATCCATTGGAATAACAAAAATCTGAACAACCAACTATCTTACATAATGACAAGGCTACAATCCATTGGAGAAACAAAAATATCGACAACAGACTACCTTCTATAATGACAAGGCTACCATCCATTAGAGTAACAAAAATCTCGACAAAAGACTACCTTCCATAATGACAAGGCTACCATCAATTGGAGTAACAAAAATCTCGACAAAAAACTACCTTCCATAATGACAAGGGTACCATCCATTGGAAATACAAAAATCTCGACAATAGACTACCTTCCATAATGACAAGGCTACCATCCATTGGAGTAACAAAAATCTCGGTAAAAATCTACCTTCCATAATGACAAGGCTACCATCCATTGGAATAACAAAAATGTTGACAATAGAGTACCTTCCATAATGTCAAGGCTACCATCCATTGGAGTAACAAAAATATCGAGAAAAAACTAACTTCCATAATGATAAGGCTACCATCCATTGGAATAAAAAAAATCTCGATAATAGACTACCTTCCATAATGACAAGGCTACCATCCATTGGAGTAACAAAAATCTGAACAAAAGACTACCTTGCATAATGACAAGGATATCATCCATTGGAGTAACAGAAATCTCAACGACAGACTACCTTCCTTAATGACAAGGCTACCATCCATAAGAGTAACAAAAATCTCGACAACAGACTACCTTCCATAATGACAAGGCTATCATCCATTGGAGGTAAAAATATATCGATAACAGACTACCTTCAATAATAACAAGGCTACCATCCATTGGAGTAACAAAAATCTCGAAAAAATACTACCTTCCATAATGACAAGGTTACCATACATTAGAATTATAAAAGTCTCGACAATAGACTACCTTCCATAATGACAAGGCTACCATTCAATGGAATAACAAAAATCTCAACAACAGACTACCTTCCATAATGACAAGGCTACCATCCGTTAGAATAACAAAAATCTGAACAACAGACTATCTTACATAATGACAAGGCTACAATCCATTGGAGTAAAAAAAATATCGACAACAGACTACCTTCCATAATGATAAGGCTACCATCCATTGGAGTAACAAAAATCTCAACAAAATACTACCTTCCATAATGACAAGGTTACCATCCATTAGAATAACAAAAATCTCGACAATAGACTACCGTCAATATTGACAAGGCTACCATCCAATGGATAACAAAAATCTCAACAACAGACTACCTTCCATAATGACAAGGCTACCATCCATTGGAGTAACAAAAATTTGAACAACATACTACCTTCCATAATGACAAGGCTATAATCCATTTTAGTAACATAAATCTCAACGAAAGACTTTCTTCCATAATGACAAGGCTACCATTCATTGGAGTAACAAAAATATCGACAACAGACTACCTTGCATAATGACAAGGCTATCATCCATTGGAGTAACAAAGATATCAAAAATAGAATACCTTCAACAATGACAAGGGTACCATCCATTGGAATAACAAAAATCTCGAAAATAGACTACCTTCAATAATGACAAGGCTACCAACCATTGGAGTAACAAAAATCTCTACAAAATACTACCTTCCATAATGACAAGGTTACCATCCATTGGAATAACAAAAATCTCGACAATAGACTACCTTCCATAATGACAAGGCTACCATCCATTAGAGTAACAAATATCTGAACAACAAACTATCTTACATAATGACAAGGCTACAATCCATTGGAGTAACATAAATCTCAATGAAAGACTACCTTCGATAATGACAAGGCTACCATCCATAAGAGTAACAAAAATCTCGACAACAGACTACCTTCCATAATGACAAGGCTATGATCCATTGGAGTAACATATATATCGATAACAGACTACCTTCAATAATGACAAGGCTACCATCCATTGGAGTAACAAAAATCTCGAAAAAATAATACCTTCCATAATGACAAGGTTACCATCCATTGGAATAATAAAAATCTCGACAATAGACTACCTTCCATAATGACAAGGCTACCATACAATGAAATAACAAAAATCACAACAACAGACTACCTTCCATAATGACAAGGCTAACATCCATTGGAATAACAAAAATATGAACAACAAACTATGTTACATAATATCAAGGCTACAATCCATTGGAGTAACAAAAATATCGACAACAGACTACCTTCCATAACGACAAGGCTACCATCCATTGGAGTAACAAAAATCTAGACAAAATACTACCTTCCATAATGACAAGGTTACCATCCATTGGAATAACAAAAATCTCGACAATAGACTACCTTCAATAATGACAAGGCTACCATCCAATGGATAACAAAAATCTCAACAACAGACTACCTTCCATAATGACAAGGCTACCATCCATTGGAGTAACAAAATTTTGAACAACATACTACCTTCCATAATGACAAGGCTACAATCCATTGGAGTAACAGAAATCTCAATGAAAGACTACCTTCCTTAATGACAAGGCTAACATTCATTGGAGTAACAAAAATATCGACAACAGACTAGCTTCTATAATGACAAGGCTACATCCATTGGGGCAACGGGAATCTCGACAACAAACTACCTTCCATAATGACAAGGCTACCATCCATTGGAGTAACAAAAATCTCGACAAATAACTACATTCCATAATGACAAGGCTACCATCCATTGGAGTAACAAAAATATCGATAAAAACTACCTTCCATCATGATAAGGCTACCATCCATTGGAATAACAAAGATCTCGACAATAGACTACCTTCCATAATGACAAGGCTTCCATCCATTGGAGTAACAAAAATCTGAACAACAGACTACCTTGCATAATGAAAAGGCTATCATCCATTGGAGGAACAAAGATATCGAAAATAGACTACCTTCAATAATGACAAGGCTACCATCCATTGGAGTAACAAAAATCTCCACAAAAGACTACCTTCCATAATGATAAGGTTACCATCCATTGGAATAACAAAAATCTCAACAACAGACTACCTTCCATAATGACAAGGCTACCATCCATTGGAATAACAAAAATTTTAACAACAAACTACTTTACATAATGATAAGGCTCAATCCATTGGAGTAACAGAAATCTCAACGACAGACTACCTTCCATAATCACAAGGCTACCATTCATTGGAGCAACAAAAATATCGACAACAGACTTCCTTCTATAATGACAAGGCTACATCCATTGGTGTAACAAAAATCTCAACAAAAGACTACCGTCCATAATGACAAGGCTACCATCAATTGGAGTAACAAAAATCTCGACGAAAAACTACCTTCCATAATGACAAGGATACCCTCCATTGGAATAACAAAAATTTCGACAATAGACTACCTTCCATAATGACAAGGCTGCCATCCATTGGAGTAACAAAAATCTCGATAAAAAACTACCTTCCATAAGGATAAGGCTACCATCCATTGGAATAACAAAAATCGCGACAATAGACTACCTTCCATAATGTCAAGGCTACCATCCATTGGAGTAACAAAAATATCGAGAAAAAACTACCTTCCATAATGCTAAGGCTACCATCCATTGGAATAAAAAAAATCTCGAAAATAGACTACCTTCCATAATGAGAAGGCTACCATCCATTGGAGTAACAAAAATCTGAACAAAAGACTACCTTGCATAATGACAAGGCTATCATCCATTGGAGTAACAAAAATCTCAACGACATACTACCTTCCTTAATGACAAGGCTACCATCCATAAGAGTAACAAAAATCTCGACAACAGACTACCTTCTATAATGAAAAGGCTATCATCCATGGAAGTAACAAATATATCGATAACATACTACCTTCAATAATGACAAGGCTACCATCCATTGGAGTAACAAAAATCTCGACAAAATACTACCTTCCATAATGACAAGGTTACCATCCATTGGAATAATAAAAATCTCGACAATAGACTACCTTCCATAATAACAAGGCTACCATCCAACGGAATAACAAAAATCTCAACAACAGACTACCTTCCATAATGACAAGGCTACAATCCATTGGTGTAACAAAAATATCGACAACAGACTACCTTCCATAAAGACAAGGCTACCATCCATTGGAGTAACAAAAATCTCAAAAAAATACTACCTTCCATAATGACAAGGTTACCATCCATTGGAATAACAAAATTCTCGACAATAGACTACCTTCAATATTGACAAGGCTACCATCCAATGGATAACAAAAATCTAAACAACAGACTACCTTCCATAATGACAAGGCTATCATCCATTGGAATAACAAAAATATGAACAACAAACTATCTTACATAATGACAAGGCTACAATCCATTGGAGTAACAAAAATATCGACAATAGACTACCTTCCATAATGACAAGGCTACCATCCATTGGAGTAACAAAAATCTCGACAAAATACTACCTTCCATAATGACAAGGATACCATCCATTGGAATAACAAAAATCTCGACAATAGACTACCTTCCATAATGTCAAGGCTACCATCCATTGGAGTAACAAAAATATCTATAAGAAACTAGCTTCCATAATGATAAGGCTACCATCCATTGGAATAAAAAAAATCTCGACAATAGACTACCTTCCATAATGATAAGGCTACCATCCATTGGAGTAAAAAAAATATGAACAAAAGACTACCTTGCATAATGATAAGGCTATCATCCATTGGAGTAACAAAGATATCGACAATAGACTACCTTCAATAATGACAAGGCTACCAACCATTGGAGTACCAAAAATCTCTACAAAATACTACCTTCCATAATGACAAGGTTACCATCCATTGGAATAACAAAAATCTCGACAACAGACTACCTTCTATAATGACAAGGCTACCATTCGTTAGAGTAACAAAAATTTGAACAACAGACTATCTTACATAATGACAAGGCTACAATCCATTGGAGTAACATAAATCTCAACGATCGACTACCTTCCATAACAACAAGGCTACCATCCCTAAGAGTAACAAAAATCTCGACAACAGACTCCCTTCCATAATGACAAGGCTATCATCCATTGGAGTAACATATATATCGATAACATACTACCTTCAATAATGACAAGGCTACCATCCATTGGAGTAACAAAAATCTCGAAAAAATACTACCTTCCATAATGACAATGTTACCATCCATTGGAATAATAAAAATCTCGACAATAGACTACCTTCCATAATGACAAGGCTACCATCCAATGAAATAACAAAAATCACAACAATAGACTACCTTCCATAATGACAAGGCTATCATCCATTGGAATAACAAAAATCTGAACAACAAACTACCTTCCATAATGACCAGGCTATAATCCATTGGAGTAAAAAAATATCGACAACAGACTACCTTCCATAATGACAAGGTTACCATCCATTGGAATAACAAAAATCTCGACAATAGACTACCTTCAATAATGACAAGGCTACCATCCAATGGATAACAAAAATCTCAACAACAGACTACCTTCCATAATGACAAGGCTACCATCCATTGGAGTAACAAAATTTTGAACAACATACTACCTTCCATAATGACAAGGCTACAATCCATTGGAGTAACAGAAATCTCAATGAAAGACTACCTTCCTTAATGACAAGGCTAACATTCATTGGAGTAACAAAAATATCGACAACAGACTAGCTTCTATAATGACAAGGCTACATCCATTGGGGCAACGGGAATCTCGACAACAAACTACCTTCCATAATGACAAGGCTACCATCCATTGGAGTAACAAAAATCTCGACAAATAACTACATTCCATAATGACAAGGCTACCATCCATTGGAGTAACAAAAATATCGATAAAAACTACCTTCCATCATGATAAGGCTACCATCCATTGGAATAACAAAGATCTCGACAATAGACTACCTTCCATAATGACAAGGCTTCCATCCATTGGAGTAACAAAAATCTGAACAACAGACTACCTTGCATAATGAAAAGGCTATCATCCATTGGAGGAACAAAGATATCAAAAATAGACTACCTTCAATAATGACAAGGCTACCATCCATTGGAGTAACAAAAATCTCCACAAAAGACTACCTTCCATAATGATAAGGTTACCATCCATTGGAATAACAAAAATCTCAACAACAGACTACCTTCCATAATGACAAGGCTACCATCCATTGGAATAACAAAAATTTTAACAACAAACTACTTTACATAATGATAAGGCTCAATCCATTGGAGTAACAGAAATCTCAACGACAGACTACCTTCCATAATCACAAGGCTACCATTCATTGGAGCAACAAAAATATCGACAACAGACTTCCTTCTATAATGACAAGGCTACATCCATTGGTGTAACAAAAATCTCGACAAAAGACTACCGTCCATAATGACAAGGCTACCATCAATTGGAGTAACAAAAATCTCGACGAAAAACTACCTTCCATAATGACAAGGATACCCTCCATTGGAATAACAAAAATTTCGACAATAGACTACCTTCCATAATGACAAGGCTGCCATCCATTGGAGTAACAAAAATCTCGATAAAAAACTACCTTCCATAAGGATAAGGCTACCATCCATTGGAATAACAAAAATCGCGACAATAGACTACCTTCCATAATGTCAAGGCTACCATCCATTGGAGTAACAAAAATATCGAGAAAAAACTACCTTCCATAATGCTAAGGCTACCATCCATTGGAATAAAAAAAATCTCGAAAATAGACTACCTTCCATAATGAGAAGGCTACCATCCATTGGAGTAACAAAAATCTGAACAAAAGACTACCTTGCATAATGACAAGGCTATCATCCATTGGAGTAACAAAAATCTCAACGACATACTACCTTCCTTAATGACAAGGCTACCATCCATAAGAGTAACAAAAATCTCGACAACAGACTACCTTCTATAATGAAAAGGCTATCATCCATGGAAGTAACAAATATATCGATAACATACTACCTTCAATAATGACAAGGCTACCATCCATTGGAGTAACAAAAATCTCGACAAAATACTACCTTCCATAATGACAAGGTTACCATCCATTGGAATAATAAAAATCTCGACAATAGACTACCTTCCATAATAACAAGGCTACCATCCAACGGAATAACAAAAATCTCAACAACAGACTACCTTCCATAATGACAAGGCTACAATCCATTGGTGTAACAAAAATATCGACAACAGACTACCTTCCATAAAGACAAGGCTACCATCCATTGGAGTAACAAAAATCTCAAAAAAATACTACCTTCCATAATGACAAGGTTACCATCCATTGGAATAACAAAATTCTCGACAATAGACTACCTTCAATATTGACAAGGCTACCATCCAATGGATAACAAAAATCTAAACAACAGACTACCTTCCATAATGACAAGGCTATCATCCATTGGAATAACAAAAATATGAACAACAAACTATCTTACATAATGACAAGGCTACAATCCATTGGAGTAACAAAAATATCGACAATAGACTACCTTCCATAATGACAAGGCTACCATCCATTGGAGTAACAAAAATCTCGACAAAATACTACCTTCCATAATGACAAGGATACCATCCATTGGAATAACAAAAATCTCGACAATAGACTACCTTCCATAATGTCAAGGCTACCATCCATTGGAGTAACAAAAATATCTATAAGAAACTAGCTTCCATAATGATAAGGCTACCATCCATTGGAATAAAAAAAATCTCGACAATAGACTACCTTCCATAATGACAAGGCTACCATCCATTGGAGTAAAAAAAATATGAACAAAAGACTACCTTGCATAATGATAAGGCTATCATCCATTGGAGTAACAAAGATATCGACAATAGACTACCTTCAATAATGACAAGGCTACCAACCATTGGAGTACCAAAAATCTCTACAAAATACTACCTTCCATAATGACAAGGTTACCATCCATTGGAATAACAAAAATCTCGACAACAGACTACCTTCTATAATGACAAGGCTACCATTCGTTAGAGTAACAAAAATTTGAACAACAGACTATCTTACATAATGACAAGGCTACAATCCTTTGGAGTAACATAAATCTCAACGATCGACTACCTTCCATAACAACAAGGCTACCATCCCTAAGAGTAACAAAAATCTCGACAACAGACTCCCTTCCATAATGACAAGGCTATCATCCATTGGAGTAACATATATATCGATAACATACTACCTTCAATAATGACAAGGCTACCATCCATTGGAGTAACAAAAATCTCGAAAAAATACTACCTTCCATAATGACAATGTTACCATCCATTGGAATAATAAAAATCTCGACAATAGACTACCTTCCATAATGACAAGGCTACCATCCAATGAAATAACAAAAATCACAACAATAGACTACCTTCCATAATGACAAGGCTATCATCCATTGGAATAACAAAAATCTGAACAACAAACTACCTTCCATAATGACCAGGCTATAATCCATTGGAGTAAAAAAATATCGACAACAGACTACCTTCCATAATGACAAGGCTACCATCCATTGGAGTAACAAAAATCTCGACAACATACTACCTTCCATAATGACAAGGCTACCATCCATTGGAATAACAAAAATCTCGACAATAGACTACCTTCCATAATGTCAAGGCTACCATCCATTGGAGTAACAAAAATATCTATAAAAAACTACCTTCCATAATGATAAGGCTACCATCCATTGGAATAAAAAAAATCTCAACAATAGACTACCTTCCATACTGACAAGGCTACCATCCATTGAAGTAACAAAAATCTGAACAAAAGACTACCTTCTGCAGTAAAACCCAGTCCAAACTTGTCAGTTTTCTGTGTAAAATCAGGGAGCCTGCCCCAGTTAGCACATTCACCTTTCTTGACCACAGCCTGGGCATCTTTCAAGGAAGCCATCTTCAAAGGAACATCCTCTTCGACCACTGTTTCTGCTGCTGCCAAAGTTGGAGGTACCTCTTCGAAATGCTGAAAGGGGGTTTCAATAAACTCCCTGTCCATCTCAATATATCTGAAGGAATTCAAATGGCTCACCATATACTCCTCCTCTCCCTGCACAGTGACAATCTTCCCTCTGACAAGGTATTTTAGCTTCTGGTGCAAGGTAGGGGTCACTGCCCCAGCTTTGTGGATCCAAGGTCGACCCAGTAGACAAGAATACGATGGACGGATATCCATCACATAGAAAGTAGAGTCGAACACCTGAGAACCCACCCGGATAGGAATGTCTACCTCTCCATGAACCATCCTCTTGGAACCGTCAAAATCTATGACGATGATATTGCTAGGTTTCAGCTCCAGGCCTTCACAATCCAAATGGTCTAAGGCTTTCTTGGGTAGCACATTTAGGGAAGAACCAGTGTCCACCAACATGTGCGCAAGAGTAGTGCCCCTGCATTCAATAGAGACATGCAGGGCGTCATTGTGGTCCTTTCCCTTAGCAGTAAGGTCAGTATCCGAGAAACCCAAACCGATGTCCGCTGTCACATTTGCTACGCAATCAGTGAACTGGACGGCAGATGTCTCCTGTGGCACATGGGTCGTCTTGAGAAATGAAATCAAGGCCTTAGCATGAGCCTCTGAGCACAGGAGCAAGGAGAGCATGGAGATCTTGGAGGGCGTATGCCCCAGCTGCTCGACAACATTAAAGTCACTCTTCTTTATTATTTTTAGAATTTCCTCCATCTCTGTTTGGGAGGCCTCAGCAGTCACAGATTTTGGTGCCTCCATCCGGGCAGGCTCATCTTCAATCCCTTTGCCCCGAGCATTAGATGACTCGGCAGCAGGGGAAATAACTTGATCATAAACGGGAACAGGTACACTTGCAGGTGTTATAGTGAGGGGTCTTCGAGTAGTTAGTGGTGCAATGTCAGGCGAGAAGAGCCTGCCACTGTGGGTAACCTTTGCTGGACCAGTGATATTGCTGATACTGGTGTCAGTGTTGAACTCTTGCTTGATTCCATGCACATACACGTCTGCCCCATAGTGCCAGGGGACAGCCTTATCAGATTCGTAGGGGAGAGGCCCCAGAACAGTAATAACAATGGGTGCGAAAGTCATGATTTTAACCGGCTTCCTGGGGAGAGCCTTGATCGGATTATTAAAGATTGTAACAACAGAAACTTCTTCCACCGGAACAAACTGAACAGCAGTCTTCTTGAACAGAATCTCTTTGCTGTCCATTAGGCTTTGGATGCCCAACTTCAGCAAAGGACAACCAGAAAGGGAAACAGCACAGAAAAGGCAACCCTCACTACAACCCGGAAATAAACCGGCCAGTAGTAGGTTCCTCTTGACAGTCATTAAGGGAGTAGCTACATCATTCACAGAAACAGCGTATACATCTTCATCAACGGCATTTACTCCATGCTGGGGCATAGGAGCAGTCACCACATTTGGCCTTTCAGGCGCTTCAAACTGTATCTCTTTTGCGTCAATAAGGTCTTGCACCTTATTCCTTAAGGCCCAGCAGTCATCAGTGGAATGCCCCGGGCTATCGGAGTGATAAGCACAGCGGGCATTTGCATTGTATTTGGGAGAAGTCGTATTCACAACCTTTGGGGCCTCTTTGACAGTCACTAGGTTGGTGGACAGCAACTGCGGCAAGATTTGCGATAAAGTCATACTCAAGCGGGTAAACTCTCTCCTGGGTCTTTCAGCCCTTTGAGGATTGGTTTGCCGAGGAGCGGCAGCAGGCTTTGCAATCATCACCGCGTTGACAGATTGGTGGCGCTCAGGTTTCTCTTGTCTTCTAGACCCATATACAGCACTGGCCTCCTTCTTAAAGGGCTTCTTCTCAGAACTTGCAGATGCTCCCTTCTGAATTTTGCCAGACTTCATCCTAGCTTCTATTCTTTCTCCAGTCAGAATAAGATCAGTAAACCCTCCAGATGAGTTACCGATAAGATGGTTGAAAAATGGCCCAGATAGGGTCCCCAAGAACATGTCTACCAACTCCCGGTCAGTTAACGGAGGCTGCACCCTGCCAGCCAGATCCCTCCACTTCTTGGCATACTCTTTAAAACCTTCACTTGACCCTAGAGACATACCCTGGAGTTGGGTACATGTAGGGGCAAGGTCGGCATTATATTGATACTTCTTATAGAAAGCAGTAGCCAACTCCTCCCAATTACGAACCTTGGTCCCATCCAGTTGATAGAACCATTCGAGATGAGTCCCTGAAAGACTCTTCTGGAAGAAGTGGATCCACAAGTTCTTGTCCACTGAGTACGGCTGAATCTTCCGCACATAAGACCTGAGGTGTAGCTTGGGACAAGACGCCCCGTCATACTTGGTAAAAGATGGTGCTTTGAACTTATGAGGAATAATCACACCAGTTGATAAGCCCAAGTCTCTAAAATCCAGCCCAGGCACTTGTTGGATCTCCATTGTATTCAGTCTGTCCTCCAACTGCTTATACCGGTCTTCAGCCGGAGGATACTGTTCCTCATCAAAATCAGTCTCGTTGTCAGAGACTACCGGACTAGGACCTTTTCCCTCTTTGGGACTACTCTTGCCTATAGAAGAACCAGCCTCTTCATTTTGCAGAGTGTTGCCAAACCTTCGGCCCGAGTTGAAAATAACAGTTCTCTTCTTCTTCTTCTTCTTCTCCTTCTTCAGGAGCAAAGCCTTCAGCTCTTCTTGGCCTGGAGCCAAACCCATGATTAGTTCCTGAAATTGCGCATTCTGCGCCTGAAAGCCTTGATGGACATCTCGGTTGATGATGAGTCAGGATTCATGATGCTGAAATAAACAGCGAAGAACGGTAAGCAACCTGAAAAGAAGAAAACCTGCTATGCACATGATGAATGATGTGTGTTTATGCAATGCATTCAAGGGTTCGAAAGTTCAAATTTGTTGTAGACAAAAAGGAACACACGTTATCATTAAGGAAATAATTGTTCAGTACATCAAAACCTCATGGGCACAAATTACAAAGCAAATCAATCCCAAAAGACACTCTGCATCCTCTTTGGAGCTATGTAGGTGTTGAGATTCCTCTCCTCATGCAGTAGGCGGGTGAGCTCCAGAACCTTCTTTTCACTAGCATGTAGACTGGTCTCAAGAGAATTTCGTTCTTCCTTAAGCTGGATCCAGCTCTTCTGCATCTCTTCCCAGGATGCGGGCATGTCCGGATGCTGAATGGTGTAGGACACCTCTCCTTCCAAGACTGGCTCTTTGATCACGGGGAGCATATGAGGATATGGCATCACTAACTTCTGGGAGCGGGCTCGTACCCACTTGAGATAAGGTTCCAATGGGATGGAATTCCTGTGCCCCAGTGTCTTGTTGTCTATCCTACTTGGCATCCTCCAAGCTCTGATAAATCTTTGGCGAAGTCCTTGTGCATCATTGTCGAAGTCAAAAACTATGTCAGGAATTAACATGTCATGAGGGCCATCCCTCCGAGCATAACCAAACTGTCTCCAAGCCAGGCATGGGTTGTAAGTAATACCTCCTCTGATTCCAAGTAAAGGAACATTAGGATACTCCCCGCAACGGTCAATGATAGCGACATCCTCCCTTGACCGAGGGCACCAATGTATATCTGCATGTGTAAGAGTCATCAACCATTGTGACCATCTCAAACCCCGCTCGTTCTTCAAAACTGATTGTGGAAGGTGCGAAATAAACCACCTTCCCAGGAGAGGAGTGAAACACATAAGGACACCTCTTTTTCTCATGGTTCGAGTGTAACATGAGTGAAGGATGTCCCCCAGCAACGTAGGTATAGGGTTCCTGGACATGAAGATCTGGACAGCACTGATATCTATAAGCTAATCTGGGTTAGGGAACAACACCAAACCATAGACAAGGAGGGCCACAACTTCTTCAAAAGCTTGTAAGTCAAGGGAGTTCCAACATTCATGGGCCTTTTCAAACAGAAACAAGGCTAAGAACCCTTTGATACCACTTCTAACTTCCCAATGTCCCTTGAGGTCAGATGATTGTAGGTGTAAGGCTTTAGCAATCTCTTCAAGCTTGGGTTCCTTTTCCGTACCGTTGTAGGGTAGTTGATCAAGGATAGGGATCTTCAGAAGCCGGGAGAACTCCTCCAATGTAGGTACCAGCTGATAATCCAGGAAAGTGAAACAGTGATGCAGAGGGTCAAAGAACTGGAACAGGACCTTTATCATATCTTCCTCAATGTTGGTATTGACCAAGCTGATGAGTCTTCCATGTCTTTCACTGAATGAAGAGCTCTCGAGAATCCTGGATATAAGTTCCTTAAGCTGAGGAGGGATCCTTACAAGGCTGATTTGAATTGTCTTTCTGCGAATAGTTACCATGTCCTACAAAACAAGAACAAAGATGAAGATTCGAACCCCTGAAATGGTTAGTCAATGCATATGATGCTGGATGATGTCATGATGCTATGATTAAACACACCACAGATATTTACAAAGACAAACATGTAAGGCACACAAGTCACACAAGACAAGCCCTTAGAGTTTAGGCCAGCATGGGGTTTAGGTATTACCTTCTTGAAGTTGGTGGGTTCAACCTGTCCTATTAGCAGTAACTGGGTTCTAAGGGTCCCTACATCACTGGATTGCTTTCATTGTTCATCGTTTCGAATTAGCCACTGAACTGGCGACCGAAATATTCCAGGAAAGCAACCCTCAATTGAGTGTAGTATCGAGTATCAACCAACCTCGGACTGCACCAAAGTCAGTTATCTCACTACCCTAAAGAGGCTAAGATAGTTCAATTAAGGTTCCTAACGTCTGTTGATGCTTCACGACACCACGCGGATGCCGCGTACTCTCCTTGACTGAACTCAAGGGTTACCGGTACACACCAAAGTGCCACATCAATGTAGCAGACTGTTTCAACCATGTCGGTATACCCCGCACAGTTCCCTCACAGCCTTGTTGCTACTTTCCAAGAAGGTATCCCCAGATCCGGGTTAGGATCTATAGAACTCCCAAGACAGGCCCACAATTTAAAGCAAACAATTCAGACAATTGAAAACACAAGTGATCTTAGTCCTAAGGTACACCTCACTTTAAAATGTCCCCATCAGAGTCACCAGTTCTGTGATCGGTGGATCTGGAACTGACTGTTTAACGCTGGTTCGCGAAATGTCGCGGAAGCAAGAGTCACCACCGTCTTTTATTTTCTCCAAATGGAAAGGACAAAAGCACAGAAAAATTCCTTATAGAGATTGCTCTCGATTAGGGAGGTAGATTTATAGAAAGGGAAGGTGTTAGCACCCTTTCTATCCATGGTTATCCATGGGCTCTTAGATACTTGCTCATTGTGTTTTCAAAAATGGTTTGTTTGCTTTTCAACTGTGGGTTTTAAAAAGTTTCTTTGAAAATTTCAGTTCGACTCTTGTATCGGTCCTCAAGAGTGTTTGAAAAGTTGCTTTCGAAAGCTTTTTGAAAAGGTGTCGGTGTGAAAAGTATTTTTTGATTTGATTTGAAATTAGAGCAAGTATCTAGAGTCGTCTACCTACCCTAAGGAATTCGTCTGTGTAAATGTCCTTAAAGTAGTGCCATCCCACCATTGAGAGGTAGTTAGCACCACCATTGGAGGTGTTCGGGTCAATTTGAGGGTTCGGGACATGGTGATCACCGGAGCAATGGGAAGATACCTTAGAAGCTACCCTCATGCCAGGTTCCTGGATCATGAGGACTTACTAAAACATCCTCTACTCGACGATCACCCTTCGAGGGGCAACGCAACAGTGAGGCGTACCCTAGGGGTGGTGTGTGCTTTGTGTGTCATATTCATTTGCATTTATCTTGTTCATGTCATGGGTGATCTACGCGTTGCTTTTATTTTAACATTCATTCTTTCATGCAATTTAATTAACAGTTAAAAGTTGCGGGAACATAAAAATCCTACGCTATTACAAAGGCGCGGGTCCACATCGCCAAATTTAATCCAGGACCCGATTTAAAATAAAATAAAGAGTGCGAAAAAGATAAATGTCTGATTTACACAGCTTTGGGTGAATTACGTGAATATTATAAGAAAGGAAATAAATGCGCGAAACGAACTGATAATCGAAAGCGAGGGCGTTGGACCCTTTTTAATGAAATTAAATTACGATTAACAAATTAATTAAATTAAAATAAAAAAGAAAAGATTTTTTGGAGTTTTTTGTATTTATGGATTTTTAATAAGAATTAATGGAATTTAAAACCTAGTTCTAGCTATTTTTAATTTATTAAAAAAAAACATGTTAAAGTTAAACCTAGAATTAACCTAATTATTTAATACAATTTTTATTTACAAAAAAAAAATAATTAATAATTAATATGGTGAAAAAGAAAAAAAAAGGATAAAAATATAAAACCCTAATTCTACAATTTTTAATTTATTAAGAAAAATATTTAAAATTAAGCCTAGAGTTTAAAACTAAATTAATTAACAAGATTTTATTTACAAAGAAAATGCTTAAGTGAAATATATTTATATTTTATCTTTTCTTATTTTTTTTGGCATTTTTATGTTTTATGGAAATATATTAGTTTAAAGAATTAAATTAAAATTAAATTAAACAAGTAAAATAGAAAAATAAAAGGGTGAAACAAAGCAAACAATGGGGGGTTTGTAGGTCCATTTGGAGG
The DNA here is from genome assembly GCA_948472305.1 of Vicia faba. Taxonomy (NCBI): domain Eukaryota; kingdom Viridiplantae; phylum Streptophyta; class Magnoliopsida; order Fabales; family Fabaceae; genus Vicia; species Vicia faba. Next base: position 659,390,503 of record OX451739.1, read on the forward strand.
TATGCTGGTAGCAATAAGGCCCATTTGTGGAAGGCCTCTTTTGACTTTTCATGCTGGCATGTGGAACATTGACCAACGAGTATGGTGTTCATCAGATCAGGGCCTTTGGATTGAGATTATTGAGCGCGTGGCAAGCGTGGATGGTGGACATATGATGAGCCCCTGGAACATGCGCTGCATAGGAATATAGAAAAGAAAATAATATGAGAAAGGGAGGGGACCTGGGAATCGAACCCAAGTCCCGTTGCTTACCAATACAATGCCTCAACCAACTATGCCATCTTCTTTCTTTGTAACATTATTAGGATGTAATTATTATAAGATAAAAAGAGTTAGTGGCCTGAATCAAAACAAATTACGCGCCAACTTTGAATAGACCACTCAGAAGCTTCCACGCATCATCTTCTTCATGTTGAACCTGCAAAATAAAAGAGATAGCGGGGGTTTTAAACCCCCACTAAATGGCAAGCATAAAAATAGCGATTAGCACCCTGTTGATCATAAATTGATCGCGAGCTATGGGAACGATTCACATGAAGCTTCTGAATCCAACAGTCCTGGTCTTAGGGTCTAATTTTTCTGGATAAGAGAAACCCCAAATTTGAAGTCATGAAACCCTAGCAAGCTTCAATGGTAACGATTCTTGATGCTATGGGCGTGGAAAAGTATCCAGTCAGGTTCAGTAATGCTTTAGGAAGCTTTTGGGATCAATATTTTCCTTTGAATCGTCCTCCAAGGCAGTGTTCAGATTTTTGATTTTTTTGACAAAAATGAAAACTTGGTTCTTGAGATAGGGCGCAGCTTTCAGGTCCTTTGCATAAAAAGATTTGAAAAGCATGGATGAGTATGTTTCCCATATTTTATTTTATTAAATGAATTAATAGTAATTAAAAATTCAAATAAATAAATAAAAATGATGAATAAATCCCCTTTGGGCCAAATGGTCGTGCATATGCTTTGGATGATGAATCTTGGAAGAAAATGTGGCCCATTAGCAAATTTGAGGCATTTGAAGTAAAGTCGACTTTTAAAAATTCCCAAAAATTTCCCAACTTCCACAAGGCATATCTTGCTCAATTTTTAAGCTTTTATCATTTTCTTTGACATTTTGGAAAGGTCTTGAAGTCCTCTAACCAATTCCTTTGGACCCATGTCATTTTGATTTACCAATCTTAAGTTATGGCCTTTGACTTAAAGTCCCTTTTTGTTGACTTTTGAAAATGACCTATAATGTTGAAATTGATAACTTTTTGTGAGAGAATTTCATGGACTTGAAGTGTGAAGAGGAGTTGTAGGAAATGTCATTATATTCAAAATGAGCTTTGGATGGAATTTTTCTGATAAACCATGTGGAAGTTATGCCTTGGTCAAGTTACAGTTGACTTTTTTCAACTGTCCAAATATGGAAACTTTTGCACGTTGAGACTTTTTGAGCCATGCTTTGAAAATCATGATCAAGAATTGATCAAATGATGTTTGTGGCTTCAAAATAAGATGTTGATCAAAAATTTGGACTTTTGACTGTCAAATGACCATTTTGCCCATGTAGCTAACTATAGGGCAATTAGGGTTTTTGACTTAGCAATTTTATGCTGTAAGTCTTGAAACATGGTGTGAGGATGCTTGACCATGTTTGTAGGCATGTGGGACTTGATTGGACCCTTGGAAACTTCATTTTATTTGTCAGAACCAAAACCCTAGTTTTTGACTGTTAGGAGGCCCTTGAACTGTGCAACCCTTGGGGAGATTTTGAAGCTTTGACTTGGCAAATCTTGAAGAATATGGGAGGGCAAATTTTGGGGTATAACAACAATGTTACCATCCATTGGAATAATAAAAATCTCGACAATAGACTACCTTCCATAATGACAAGGCTACCATCCAATGAAATAACAAAAATCATAACAATAGACTACCTTCCATAATGACAAGGCTACAATCCATTGGAGTAACAAAAATATCGACAACAGACTACCTTCCATAATGACAAGGCTACCATCCATTGGAGTAACTAAAATCTCGACAAAATACTACCTTCCATAATGACAAGGCTACCATCCATTGGAATAACAAAAATCTCGACAATAGACTACCTTCAATGATATCTATTGGAGTGACAAAAATATCTATAAAAAACTACCTTCCATAATGATAAGGCTACCATCCATTGGAATAAAAAAAATCTCGACACTAGACTACCTTCCATAATGACAAGGCTACCATCCATTGGAGTAACAAAAATCTGAACAAAAGACTACCTTGCATAATGACAAGGCTATCATCCATTGGAGTAACAAAGATATCGAAAATAGACTACCTTCAATAATGACAAGGCTACCAACCATTGGAGTACCCAAAATCTCTACAAAATACTACCTTCCATAATGACAAGGTTACAATCCATTGGAATAACAAAAATCTCGACAACAGACTACCTTCCATAATGACAAGGCTACCATCCGTTAGAGTAACAAAAACCTGAACAACAGACTATCTTACATAATGACAAGGCTATAATCCAATGGAGTAACATAAATCTCAACGATAGACTACCTTCCATAACGACAAGGCTACCATCCATAAGAGTAACAAAAATCTCGACAATAGACTACCTTCCATAATGACAAGGCTATCATCCATTGGAGTAACATATATATCGATAACATACTACCTTCAATAATGACAAGGCTACCATCCATTGGAGTAACAAAAATCTCGACAATAGACTACCTTCCATAATGACAATGTTACCATCCATTGGAATAATAAAAATCTCGACAATAGACTACCTTCCATAATGACAAGGCTACCATCTAATGAAATAACAAAAATCATAACAATAGACTACCTTCCATAATGACAAGGCTACCATCCATTGGAGTAACAAAAATCTCGACAAAATACTACCTTCCATAATGACAAGGCTACAATCCATTGGAGTAACAAAAATATCGACAATAGTCTACCTTCCATAATGACAAGGCTACCATCCATTGGAGTAACAAAAATCTCGACAAAATACTACCTTCCATAATGACAAGGCTACCATCCATTGGAATAACAAAAATCTCGACAATAGACTACCTTCCATAATGTCAAGGCTACCATCCATTGGAGTAACAAAAATATCTATAAAAAACTACCTTCCATAATGATAAGGCTACCATCCATTGGAATAAAAAAAATCTCGACAATAGACTACCTTCCATAATGACAAGGCTACCATCCATTGGAGTAACAAAAATCTGAACAAAAGACTACCTTGCATAATGACAAGGCTATCATCCATTGGAGTAACAAAGATATCGACAATAGACTACCTTCAATAATGACAAGGCTACCATCCATTGGATTAACAAAAATATCAACAAAAAACTACCTTCCATAATGACAAGGATACCATCCATTGGAATAACAAATATCTCGGAAATAGTCTACCTTCCATAATGACAAGGCTACCATCCATTGGAGTAACAAAAATATCTATAAATAACTACCTTCCATAATGATAAGGCTACCATCCATTGGAATAACAAAATTCTCGACAAAAGACTACCATAATGATAAGGCTACCGTCCATTAGAGTAACAAAAATCTGAACAACAGACTACCTTGCATAATGACAAGGCTATCATCCATTGGAGTAACAAAGATATCGAAAATAGACTACCTTCAGTAATGACAAGGCTACCAACCATTGGAGTACCAAAAATCTCTAGAAAATACTACCTTCCATAATGACAAGGTTACAATCCATTGGAATAACAAAAATCTCGACAACAGACTACCTTCCATAATGACAAGGCTACCATCCGTTAGAGTAACAAAAATATGAACAACAGACTATCTTACATAATAACAAGGCTACAATCCATTAGAGTAACAAAAATCTCAACAATAGACTACCTTCCATAATGACAAGGCTACCATCCATAAGAGTAACAAAAATCTCGACAACAGAGTACCTTCCATAATGACAAGGCTATCATCCATTGGAGTAACATATATATCGATAACAGACTACCTTCAATAATGACAAGTCTACCATCCATTGGAATAATAAAAATCTCGACAATAGACTACCTTACATAATGACAAGGCTACCATCTATTGGAATAACAAAAATCTGAACAACCAACTATCTTACATAATTACAAGGCTACAATCCATTGGAGTAACAAAAATATCGACAACAGACTACCTTCTATAATGACAAGGCTACCATCCATTGGATTAACAAAAATCTCGACAAAATACTACCTTCAATAATGACAAGACTACCATCCAATGGATAACAAAAATCTCAACAACAGACTACCTTCCATAATGACATGGCTACCATCCATTGGAGTAACAAAAACTTGAACAACATACTACCTTCCATAATGACAAGGCTATAATCCATTGGAGTAACAAAAATCTCAACGAAAGACTACCTTCCATAATGACAAGGCTACCATTCATTGGAGTAACAAAAATATCGACAACAGACTACCTTGCATAATGACAAGGCTATCATCCATTGAAGTAATAAAGATATCAAAAATAGACTACCTTCCATAATGACAAGGCTACCATCCATTGGAATAACAAAAATCTCGACAATAGACTACCTTCCATAATGACAAGGCTACCATCCATTGGAATAACAAAAATCTCGACAATAGACTACCTTCCATAATGACAAGGCTGCCATCCATTGGAGTAACAAAAATATGAACAACAGACCACCTTGCATAATGAAAAGGCTATCATCCATTGGAGTAACAATGATTTTGAAAATAGACTACCTTCAATAATGACAAGGCTACCATCCATTGGAGTAACAAAAATCTCCACAAAAGACTACCTTCCATAATGACAAGGTTACCATCCATTGGAATAACAAAAATCTCGACAACAGACTACCTTCCATAATGATAAGGCTACCATCCGTTAGAGTAACAAAAATCTGAGAAACAGACTACCTTCCATAATGAGGAGGCTACCATCCATTGGAATAATAAATATTTTAACAACAAACCACTTTACATAATGACAAGGCTCAATCCATTGGAGTAACAGAAATCTCAACGACAAACTACCTTCCATAATGACAAGGCAACCATTCATTGGAGAAACAAAAATATCGACAACAGACTACCTTCGATAATGACAAGGCTACATCCATTGGTGTAACAAAAATCTCGACAAAAGACTACATTCCATAATGACAAGGCTACCATCAATTGGAGTAACAAAAATCTCGACAAAAAACTACCTTCCATAATGACAAGGCTACCATCCATTGGAATAACAAAAGTCTCGACAATAGACTACCTTCCATAATGACAAGGCTACCATCCATTGGAGTAACAAAAATCTGAACAATAGACTACCTTGCATAATGACAAGGCTATCATCCATTGGAGTAACAAGGATATCGAAAATAGAATACCTTCAATAATCACATGGCTACCATCCATTGGAGTACAAAAATCTCGACAAAAGACTACCTTCCATAATGACAAGGTTACCATCCATTTGAATAACAAAAATCTCGACAATAGACTACCTTCCTAATGACAAGGCTACCATCCAATGGAATAACAAAAATCTCGATAATAGACTACCTTCCATAATGACAAGGCTACCATCCAATGGAATAAAAAAAATCTCGACAATAGACTACCTTCCATAATGACAAGGCTACCATCCAATGGAATAACAAAAATCTCGACAATAGACTACCTTCCATAATGACAAGGCTACAATCCAATGGAATAACAAAAATCTCGACAATAGACTACCTTCCATAATGACAAGGCTACCATCCAATGGAATAAGAAAAATCTCGACAATAGACTACCTTCCATAATGACAAGGTTACCATCCATTTGAATAACAAAAATCTCGACAATAGACTACCTTCCATAATGACAAGGCTACCATCTAATGGAATAAGAAAAATCTCGACAATAGACTACCTTCCATAATGACAAAGCTACCATCCATTCGAGTAACAAAAATCTCGACAAAAAACTACCTTCCATAATGAAAAGGCTACCATCCATCCGAGTAACAAAAATTTCGATAAAAAACTAGCTTCCATAATGATAAGGCTACCATCCATTGGAATAAAAAAAATCTCGACAATAGACTACCTTCCTTAAAGACAAGGCTACCATCCATTGGAGTAACAAAAATCTGAACAATAGACTACCTTGCATAATGACAAGGCTATCATCCATTAGAGTAACAAGGATATCGAAAATAGAATACCTTCAATAATGACATGGCTACCATCCATTGGAGTACAAAAATCTCGAAAAAAGACTACCTTCCATAATGATAAGGTTACCATCCATTTGAATAACAAAAATCTCGACAATAGACTACCTTCCTAATGACAAGGAAACCATCCAATGGAATAACAAAAATCTCGACAATAGACTACCTTCCATAATGACAAGGCTACCTTCCATTGGAATAACAAAAATCTCGACAATAGACTACCTTCCATAATGACAAGGCTACCATCCAATGGAATAAGAAAAATCTCGACAATAGACTACCTTCCATAATTACAAGACTACCGTCCATTGGAGTAACAAAAATCTCGACAAAAAACTACCTTCCATAATGAAAAGGCTACCATCCATCCGAGTAACAAAAATTTCGATAAAAAACTAGCTTCCATAATGATAAGGCTACCATCCATTGGAATAACAAAAATCTCGACAATAGACTACCTTCCTTAATGACAAGGCTACCATCCATTGGAGTAACTAAAATCTCGACAAAATACTACCTTCCATAATGACAAGGCTACCATCCATTGGAATAACAAAAATATCGACAATAGACTACCTTCAATGATATCTATTGGAGTGACAAAAATATCTATAAAAAACTACCTTCCATAATGATAAGGCTACCATCCATTGGAATAAAAAAAATCTCGACACTAGACTACCTTCCATAATGACAAGGCTACCATCCATTGGAGTAACAAAAATCTGAACAAAAGACTACCTTGCATAATGACAAGGCTATCATCCATTGGAGTAACAAAGATATCGAAAATAGACTACCTTCAATAATGACAAGGCTACCAACCATTGGAGTACCCAAAATCTCTACAAAATACTACCTTCCATAATGACAAGGTTACAATCCATTGGAATAACAAAAATCTCGACAACAGACTACCTTCCATAATGACAAGGCTACCATCCGTTAGAGTAACAAAAACCTGAACAACAGACTATCTTACATAATGACAAGGCTATAATCCAATGGAGTAACATAAATCTCAACGATAGACTACCTTCCATAACGACAAGGCTACCATCCATAAGAGTAACAAAAATCTCGACAATAGACTACCTTCCATAATGACAAGGCTATCATCCATTGGAGTAACATATATATCGATAACATACTACCTTCAATAATGACAAGGCTACCATCCATTGGAGTAACAAAAATCTCGACAATAGACTACCTTCCATAATGACAATGTTACCATCCATTGGAATAATAAAAATCTCGACAATAGACTACCTTCCATAATGACAAGGCTACCATCTAATGAAATAACAAAAATCATAACAATAGACTACCTTCCATAATGACAAGGCTACCATCCATTGGAGTAACAAAAATCTCGACAAAATACTACCTTCCATAATGACAAGGCTACAATCCATTGGAGTAACAAAAATATCGACAATAGACTACCTTCCATAATGACAAGGCTACCATCCATTGGAGTAACAAAAATCTCGACAAAATACTACCTTCCATAATGACAAGGCTACCATCCATTGGAATAACAAAAATCTCGACAATAGACTACCTTCCATAATGTCAAGGCTACCATCCATTGGAGTAACAAAAATATCTATAAAAAACTACCTTCCATAATGATAAGGCTACCATCCATTGGAATAAAAAAAATCTCGACAATAGACTACCTTCCATAATGACAAGGCTACCATCCATTGGAGTAACAAAAATCTGAACAAAAGACTACCTTGCATAATGACAAGGCTATCATCCATTGGAGTAACAAAGATATCGACAATAGACTACCTTCAATAATGACAAGGCTACCATCCATTGGATTAACAAAAATATCAACAAAAAACTACCTTCCATAATGACAAGGATACCATCCATTGGAATAACAAATATCTCGGCAATAGTCTACCTTCCATAATGACAAGGCTACCATCCATTGGAGTAACAAAAATATATATAAATAACTACCTTCCATAATGATAAGGCTACCATCCATTGGAATAACAAAATTCTCGACAAAAGACTACCATAATGATAAGGCTACCGTCCATTAGAGTAACAAAAATCTGAACAACAGACTACCTTGCATAATGACAAGGCTATCATCCATTGGAGTAACAAAGATATCGAAAATAGACTACCTTCAGTAATGACAAGGCTACCAACCATTGGAGTACCAAAAATCTCTAGAAAATACTACCTTCCATAATGACAAGGTTACAATCCATTGGAATAACAAAAATCTCGACAACAGACTACCTTCCATAATGACAAGGCTACCATCCGTTAGAGTAACAAAAATATGAACAACAGACTATCTTACATAATAACAAGGCTACAATCCATTAGAGTAACAAAAATCTCAACAATAGACTACCTTCCATAATGACAAGGCTACCATCCATAAGAGTAACAAAAATCTCGACAACAGAGTACCTTCCATAATGACAAGGCTATCATCCATTGGAGTAACATATATATCGATAACAGACTACCTTCAATAATGACAAGTCTACCATCCATTGGAATAATAAAAATCTCGACAATAGACTACCTTACATAATGACAAGGCTACCATCTATTGGAATAACAAAAATCTGAACAACCAACTATCTTACATAATTACAAGGCTACAATCCATTGGAGTAACAAAAATATCGACAACAGACTACCTTCTATAATGACAAGGCTACCATCCATTGGATTAACAAAAATCTCGACAAAATACTACCTTCAATAATGACAAGACTACCATCCAATGGATAACAAAAATCTCAACAACAGACTACCTTCCATAATGACATGGCTACCATCCATTGGAGTAACAAAAACTTGAACAACATACTACCTTCCATAATGACAAGGCTATAATCCATTGGAGTAACAAAAATCTCAACGAAAGACTACCTTCCATAATGACAAGGCTACCATTCATTGGAGTAACAAAAATATCGACAACAGACTACCTTGCATAATGACAAGGCTATCATCCATTGAAGTAATAAAGATATCAAAAATAGACTACCTTCCATAATGACAAGGCTACCATCCATTGGAATAACAAAAATCTCGACAATAGACTACCTTCCATAATGACAAGGCTACCATCCATTGGAATAACAAAAATCTCGACAATAGACTACCTTCCATAATGACAAGGCTGCCATCCATTGGAGTAACAAAAATATGAACAACAGACCACCTTGCATAATGAAAAGGCTATCATCCATTGGAGTAACAATGATTTTGAAAATAGACTACCTTCAATAATGACAAGGCTACCATCCATTGGAGTAACAAAAATCTCAACAAAAGACTACCTTCCATAATGACAAGGTTACCATCCATTGGAATAACAAAAATCTCGACAACAGACTACCTTCCATAATGATAAGGCTACCATCCGTTAGAGTAACAAAAATCTGAGAAACAGACTACCTTCCATAATGAGGAGGCTACCATCCATTGGAATAATAAATATTTTAACAACAAACCACTTTACATAATGACAAGGCTATCATCCATTGGAGTAACAAATTTTTTTACAATAGACTACCCTACATAATGACAAGTCTCAATCCATTGGAGTAACAGAAATATCAACGACAGACTACCTTCCATAATGACAAGGCAACCATTCATTAGAGTAACAAAAATCTCGACAACGGACTACCTTCCATAATGACAAGGCTATCATCCATTGGAGTAACAAATATATCGATAACAGACTACCTTCAATAATGACAAGGCTACCATCCAATGGAGTAACAAAAATCTCGACAAAATACTACCTTCCATAATGACAAGGTTACCATCCATTTGAATAACAAAAATCTCGACAATAGACTATCTTCCTAATGACAAGGCTACCATCCAATGGAATAACAAAAATCTCGACAATAGACTACCTTCCATAATGACAACGCTACCATCTAATGGAATAACAAAAATCTCGACAATAGAATACCTTCCATAATGACAAGGCTACCATCCATTGGAATAACAAAAATCTCGACAATAGACTACCTTCCATAATGACAAGGCTACCATCCAATGGAATAAGAAAAATCTCAACAATAGACTACCTTCCATAGTGACAAGGCTACCATCCATTGGAGTAACAAAAATATCGATAAAAAACTACCTTCCATAATGAAAATGCTACCATCCATCCAAGTAACAAAAATTTCGATAAAAAACTAGCTTCCATAATGATAAGGCTACCATCCATTGGAATAACAAAAATCTCGACAATAGACTACCTTCCTTAATGACAAGGCTACCATCCATTGGAGTAACAAAAATCTGAACAATAGACTACCTTGCATAATGACAAGGCTATCATCCATTGGAGTAACAAGGATATCGAAAATAGAATACCTTCAATAATGACATGGCTACCATCCATTGGAGTACAAAAATCTCGAAAAAAGACTACCTTCCATAATGATAAGGTTACCATCCATTTGAATAACAAAAATCTCGACAATAGACTACCTTCCTAATGACAAGGAAACCATCCAATGGAATAACAAAAATCTCGACAATAGACTACCTTCCATAATGACAAGGCTACCATCCATTGGAATAACAAAAATCTCGACAATAGACTACCTTCCATAATGACAAGGCTACCATCCAATGGAATAAGAAAAATCTCGACAATAGACTACCTTCCATAATTACAAGACTACCGTCCATTGGAGTAACAAAAATCTCGACAAAAAACTACCTTCCATAATGAAAAGGCTACCATCCATCCGAGTAACAAAAATTTCGATAAAAAACTAGCTTCCATAATGATAAGGCTACCATCCATTGGAATAACAAAAATCTCGACAATAGACTACCTTCCTTAATAACAAGGCTACCATCCATTGGAGTAACTAAAATCTCGACAAAATACTACCTTCCATAATGACAAGGCTACCATCCATTGGAATAACAAAAATCTCGACAATAGACTACCTTCAATGATATCTATTGGAGTGACAAAAATATCTATAAAAAACTACCTTCCATAATGATAAGGCTACCATCCATTGGAATAAAAAAAATCTCGACACTAGACTACCTTCCATAATGACAAGGCTACCATCCATTGGAGTAACAAAAATCTGAACAAAAGACTACCTTGCATAATGACAAGGCTATCATCCATTGGAGTAACAAAGATATCGAAAATAGACTACCTTCAATAATGACAAGGCTACCAACCATTGGAGTACCCAAAATCTCTACAAAATACTACCTTCCATAATGACAAGGTTACAATCCATTGGAATAACAAAAATCTCGACAACAGACTACCTTCCATAATGACAAGGCTACCATCCGTTAGAGTAACAAAAACCTGAACAACAGACTATCTTACATAATGACAAGGCTATAATCCAATGGAGTAACATAAATCTCAACGATAGACTACCTTCCATAACGACAAGGCTACCATCCATAAGAGTAACAAAAATCTCGACAATAGACTACCTTCCATAATGACAAGGCTATCATCCATTGGAGTAACATATATATCGATAACATACTACCTTCAATAATGACAAGGCTACCATCCATTGGAGTAACAAAAATCTCGACAATAGACTACCTTCCATAATGACAATGTTACCATCCATTGGAATAATAAAAATCTCGACAATAGACTACCTTCCATAATGACAAGGCTACCATCTAATGAAATAACAAAAATCATAACAATAGACTACCTTCCATAATGACAAGGCTACCATCCATTGGAGTAACAAAAATCTCGACAAAATACTACCTTCCATAATGACAAGGCTACAATCCATTGGAGTAACAAAAATATCGACAATAGACTACCTTCCATAATGACAAGGCTACCATCCATTGGAGTAACAAAAATATCGACAAAATACTACCTTCCATAATGACAAGGCTACCATCCATTGGAATAACAAAAATCTCGACAATAGACTACCTTCCATAATGTCAAGGCTACCATCCATTGGAGTAACAAAAATATCTATAAAAAACTACCTTCCATAATGATAAGGCTACCATCCATTGGAATAAAAAAAATCTCGACAATAGACTACCTTCCATAATGACAAGGCTACCATCCATTGGAGTAACAAAAATCTGAACAAAAGACTACCTTGCATAATGACAAGGCTATCATCCATTGGAGTAACAAAGATATCGACAATAGACTACCTTCAATAATGACAAGGCTACCATCCATTGGATTAACAAAAATATCAACAAAAAACTACCTTCCATAATGACAAGGATACCATCCATTGGAATAACAAATATCTCGGCAATAGTCTACCTTCCATAATGACAAGGCTACCATCCATTGGAGTAACAAAAATATATATAAATAACTACCTTCCATAATGATAAGGCTACCATCCATTGGAATAACAAAATTCTCGACAAAAGACTACCATAATGATAAGGCTACCGTCCATTATAGTAACAAAAATCTGAACAACAGACTACCTTGCATAATGACAAGGCTATCATCCATTGGAGTAACAAAGATATCGAAAATAGACTACCTTCAGTAATGACAAGGCTACCAACCATTGGAGTACCAAAAATCTCTAGAAAATACTACCTTCCATAATGACAAGGTTACAATCCATTGGAATAACAAAAATCTCGACAACAGACTACCTTCCATAATGACAAGGCTACCATCCGTTAGAGTAACAAAAATATGAACAACAGACTATCTTACATAATAACAAGGGTACAATCCATTAGAGTAACAAAAATCTCAACAATAGACTACCTTCCATAATGACAAGGCTACCATCCATAAGAGTAACAAAAATCTCGACAACAGAGTACCTTCCATAATGACAAGGCTATCATCCATTGGAGTAACATATATATCGATAACAGACTACCTTCAATAATGACAAGTCTACCATCCATTGGAATAATAAAAATCTCGACAATAGACTACCTTACATAATGACAAGGCTACCATCTATTGGAATAACAAAAATCTGAACAACCAACTATCTTACATAATTACAAGGCTACAATCCATTGGAGTAACAAAAATATCGACAACAGACTACCTTCTATAATGACAAGGCTACCATCCATTGGATTAACAAAAATCTCGACAAAATACTACCTTCAATAATGACAAGACTACCATCCAATGGATAACAAAAATCTCAACAACAGACTACCTTCCATAATGACATGGCTACCATCCATTGGAGTAACAAAAACTTGAACAACATACTACCTTCCATAATGACAAGGCTATAATCCATTGGAGTAACAAAAATCTCAACGAAAGACTACCTTCCATAATGACAAGGCTACCATTCATTGGAGTAACAAAAATATCGACAACAGACTACCTTGCATAATGACAAGGCTATCATCCATTGAAGTAATAAAGATATCAAAAATAGACTACCTTCCATAATGACAAGGCTACCATCCATTGGAATAACAAAAATCTCGACAATAGACTACCTTCCATAATGACAATGTTACCATCCATTGGAATAATAAAAATCTCGACAATAGACTACCTTCCATAATGACAAGGCTACCATCTAATGAAATAACAAAAATCATAACAATAGACTACCTTCCATAATGACAAGGCTACCATCCATTGGAGTAACAAAAATCTCGACAAAATACTACCTTCCATAATGACAAGGCTACAATCCATTGGAGTAACAAAAATATCGACAATAGACTACCTTCCATAATGACAAGGCTACCATCCATTGGAGTAACAAAAATATCGACAAAATACTACCTTCCATAATGACAAGGCTACCATCCATTGGAATAACAAAAATCTCGACAATAGACTACCTTCCATAATGTCAAGGCTACCATCCATTGGAGTAACAAAAATATCTATAAAAAACTACCTTCCATAATGATAAGGCTACCATCCATTGGAATAAAAAAAATCTCGACAATAGACTACCTTCCATAATGACAAGGCTACCATCCATTGGAGTAACAAAAATCTGAACAAAAGACTACCTTGCATAATGACAAGGCTATCATCCATTGGAGTAACAAAGATATCGACAATAGACTACCTTCAATAATGACAAGGCTACCATCCATTGGATTAACAAAAATATCAACAAAAAACTACCTTCCATAATGACAAGGATACCATCCATTGGAATAACAAATATCTCGGCAATAGTCTACCTTCCATAATGACAAGGCTACCATCCATTGGAGTAACAAAAATATATATAAATAACTACCTTCCATAATGATAAGGCTACCATCCATTGGAATAACAAAATTCTCGACAAAAGACTACCATAATGATAAGGCTACCGTCCATTATAGTAACAAAAATCTGAACAACAGACTACCTTGCATAATGACAAGGCTATCATCCATTGGAGTAACAAAGATATCGAAAATAGACTACCTTCAGTAATGACAAGGCTACCAACCATTGGAGTACCAAAAATCTCTAGAAAATACTACCTTCCATAATGACAAGGTTACAATCCATTGGAATAACAAAAATCTCGACAACAGACTACCTTCCATAATGACAAGGCTACCATCCGTTAGAGTAACAAAAATATGAACAACAGACTATCTTACATAATAACAAGGCTACAATCCATTAGAGTAACAAAAATCTCAACAATAGACTACCTTCCATAATGACAAGGCTACCATCCATAAGAGTAACAAAAATCTCGACAACAGAGTACCTTCCATAATGACAAGGCTATCATCCATTGGAGTAACATATATATCGATAACAGACTACCTTCAATAATGACAAGTCTACCATCCATTGGAATAATAAAAATCTCGACAATAGACTACCTTACATAATGACAAGGCTACCATCTATTGGAATAACAAAAATCTGAACAACCAACTATCTTACATAATTACAAGGCTACAATCCATTGGAGTAACAAAAATATCGACAACAGACTACCTTCTATAATGACAAGGCTACCATCCATTGGATTAACAAAAATCTCGACAAAATACTACCTTCAATAATGACAAGACTACCATCCAATGGATAACAAAAATCTCAACAACAGACTACCTTCCATAATGACATGGCTACCATCCATTGGAGTAACAAAAACTTGAACAACATACTACCTTCCATAATGACAAGGCTATAATCCATTGGAGTAACAAAAATCTCAACGAAAGACTACCTTCCATAATGACAAGGCTACCATTCATTGGAGTAACAAAAATATCGACAACAGACTACCTTGCATAATGACAAGGCTATCATCCATTGAAGTAATAAAGATATCAAAAATAGACTACCTTCCATAATGACAAGGCTACCATCCATTGGAATAACAAAAATCTCGACAATAGACTACCTTCCATAATGACAAGGCTACCATCCATTGGAATAACAAAAATCTCGACAATAGACTACCTTCCATAATGACAAGGCTGCCATCCATTGGAGTAACAAAAATATGAACAACAGACCACCTTGCATAATGAAAAGGCTATCATCCATTGGAGTAACAATGATTTTGAAAATAGACTACCTTCAATAATGACAAGGCTACCATCCATTGGAGTAACAAAAATCTCAACAAAAGACTACCTTCCATAATGACAAGGTTACCATCCATTGGAATAACAAAAATCTCGACAACAGACTACCTTCCATAATGATAAGGCTACCATCCGTTAGAGTAACAAAAATCTGAGAAACAGACTACCTTCCATAATGAGGAGGCTACCATCCATTGGAATAATAAATATTTTAACAACAAACCACTTTACATAATGACAAGGCTATCATCCATTGGAGTAACAAATTTTTTTACAATAGACTACCCTACATAATGACAAGTCTCAATCCATTGGAGTAACAGAAATATCAACGACAGACTACCTTCCATAATGACAAGGCAACCATTCATTAGAGTAACAAAAATCTCGACAACGGACTACCTTCCATAATGACAAGGCTATCATCCATTGGAGTAACAAATATATCGATAACAGACTACCTTCAATAATGACAAGGCTACCATCCAATGGAGTAACAAAAATCTCGACAAAATACTACCTTCCATAATGACAAGGTTACCATCCATTTGAATAACAAAAATCTCGACAATAGACTATCTTCCTAATGACAAGGCTACCATCCAATGGAATAACAAAAATCTCGACAATAGACTACCTTCCATAATGACAACGCTACCATCTAATGGAATAACAAAAATCTCGACAATAGAATACCTTCCATAATGACAAGGCTACCATCCATTGGAATAACAAAAATCTCGACAATAGACTACCTTCCATAATGACAAGGCTACCATCCAATGGAATAAGAAAAATCTCAACAATAGACTACCTTCCATAGTGACAAGGCTACCATCCATTGGAGTAACAAAAATCTCGATAAAAAACTACCTTCCATAATGAAAATGCTACCATCCATCCAAGTAACAAAAATTTCGATAAAAAACTAGCTTCCATAATGATATGGCTACCATCTATTGGAATAACAAAAATCTCGACAATAGACTACCTTCCTTAATGACAAGGCTACCATCCATTGGAGTAACAAAAATCTGAACAATAGACTACCTTGCATAATGACAAGGCTATCATCCATTGGAGTAACAAGGATATCGAAAATAGAATACCTTCAATAATGACATGGCTACCATCCATTGGAGTACAAAAATCTCGACAAAAGACTACCTTCCATAATGACAAGGATACCATCCATTTGAATAACAAAAATCTCGACAATAGACTACCTTCCTAATGACAAGGCTACCATCCAATGGGATAACAAAAATCTCGACAATAGACTACCTTTCATAATGACAAGGCTACCATCCAATGGAATAACAAAAATCTCGACAATAGACTATCTTCCATAATGACAAGGCTGCCATCCATTGGAATAACAAAAATCTCGACAATAGACTACCTTCCATAATGACAAGGCTACCATCCAATGGAATAAGAAAAATCTCGACAATACACTACCTTCCATGATGACAAGGCTACCGTCCATTGGAGTAACAAAAATCTCGACAAAAAACTACCTTCCATAATGAAAAGGCTACCATCCATCCGAGTAACAAAAATTTCGATAAAAAAATAGCTTCCATAATGATAAGGCTACCATCCATTGGAATAACAAAAATCTCGACAATAGACTACCTTCCTTAATGACAAGGCTACCATCCATTGGAGTAACAAAAATCTGAACAATAGACTACCTTGCATAATGACAAGGCTATCATCCATTGGAGTAATAAGGATATCGAAAATAGACTACCTTCAATAATGACATGGCTACCATCCATTGGAGTACAAAAATCTCGACAACAGACTACCTTCCATAATGACAAGGTTACCATCCATTTGAATAACAAAAATCTCGATAATAGACTACCTTCCTAATGACAAGGCTACCATCCAATGGAATAACAAAAATCTCGACAATAGACTACCTTCCATAATGACAAGGCTACCATCCAATGGAATAACAAAAATCTCGACAATAGACTACCTTCCATAATGACAAGGCTACCATCCATTGGAATAACAAAAATCTCGACAATAGACTACCTTCCATAATGACAAGGCTACCATCCAATGGAATAAGAAAAATCTCGACAATACACTACCTTCCATGATGACAAGGCTACCGTCCATTGGAGTAACAAAAATCTCGACAAAAAACTACCTTCCATAATGAAAAGGCTACCATCCATCCGAGTAACAAAAATTTCGATAAAAAAATAGCTTCCATAATGATAAGGCTACCATCCATTGGAATAACAAAAATCTCGACAATAGACTACCTTCCTTAATGACAAGGCTACCATCCATTGGAGTAACAAAAATCTGAACAATAGACTACCTTGCATAATGACAAGGCTATCATCCATTGGAGTAACAAGGATATCGAAAATAGAATACCTTCAATAATGACATGGCTACCATCCATTGGAGTACAAAAATCTCGACAAAAGACTACCTTCCATAATGACAAGGTTACCATCCATTTGAATAACAAAAATCTCGACAATAGACTACCTTCCTAATGACAAGGCTACCATCCAATGGAATAACAAAAATCTCGACAATAGACTACCTTCCATAATGACAAGGCCACCATCCAATGGAATAACAAAAATCTCGACAATAGACTACCTTCCATGATGACAAGGCTACCCTCCATTGGAAGAACAAAAATCTCGACAATAGACTACCTTCCATAATGACAAGGCTACCATCCAATGGAATAAGAAAAATCTCGACAATACACTACCTTCCATAATGACAAGGCTACCGTCCATTGGAGTAACAAAAATCTCGACAAAAAACTACCTTCCATAATGAAAAGGCTACCATCCATCCGAGTTACAAAAATTTCGATAAAAAACTAGCTTCCATAATGATAAGGCTACCATCCATTGGAATAACAAAAATCTGAACAACAGACTACCCTCCATAATGACAAGGCTATCATCCATTGGAGTAACAAATTTTTTAACAATAAACTACCTTACATAATGACGAGGCTCAATCCATTGGAGTAACAAGGATATCGAAAATAGAATACCTTCAATAATGACATGGCTACCATCCATTGGAGTACAAAAATCTCGACAAAAGACTACCTTCCATAATGACAAGGTTACCATCCATTTGAATAACAAAACTCTCGACAATAGACTACCTTCCTAATGGCAAGGCTACCATCCAATGGAATAACAAAAATCTCGATAATAGACTACCTTCCATAATGACAAGGCTACCATCCAATGGAATAACAAAAATCTCGACAATAGACTACCTTCCATGATGACAAGGCTACCATTCATTGGAATAACAAAAATCTCGACAATAGACTACCTTCCATAATGACAAGGCTACCATCCAATGGAATAAGAAAAATCTCGACAATACACTACCTTCCATAATGACAAGGCTACCGTCCATTGGAGTAACAAAAATCTCGACAAAAAACTACCTTCCATAATGAAAAGGCTACCATCCATCCGAGTAACAAAAATTTCGATAAAAAACTAGCTTCCATAATGATAAGGCTACCATCCATTGGAATAACAAAAATCTCGACAATAGACTACCTTCCTTAATGACAAGGCTACCATCCATTGGAGTAACAAAAATCTGAACAATAGACTACCTTGCATAATGACAAGGCTATCATCCATTGGAGTAATAAGGATATCGAAAATAGACTACCTTCAATAATGACATGGCTACCATCCATTGGAGTACAAAAATCTCGACAACAGACTACCTTCCATAATGACAAGGTTACCATCCATTTGAATAACAAAAATCTCGATAATAGACTACCTTCCTAATGACAAGGCAACCATCCAATGGAATAACAAAAATCTCGACAATAGACTACCTTCCATAATGACAAGGCTACCATCCAATGAAATAACAAAAATCTCGACAATAGACTACCTTCCATTATGACAAGGCTACCATCCATTGGAGTAACAAAAATATCGATAAAAAACTACCTTCCATAATGACAAGGCTACCATCCATTGGAGTAACAAAAATATGAACAACAAACTACCTTGCATAATGACAAGGATATCATCCATTGGAGTAACAAAGATATCGAAAATACACTACCTTCAATAATGATAAGGCTACCATCCATTGGAATAACAAAAATCTCAACAACAGACTACCTTACATAATGACAAGGCTACCATCCATTGGAGTAACAAAAATCTGAACAATAGACTACCTTGCATAATGACAAGGCTATCATCCATTGGAGTAATAAGGATATCGTAAATAGAATACCTTCAATAATGACATGGCTAGCATCCATTGGAGTACAAAAATCTCGACAAAAGACTACCTTCCATAATGACAAGGTTACCATCCATTTGAATAACAAAAATCTCGACAATAGAATACCTTCCTAATGACAAGGCTACCATCCAATGGAATAACAAAAATCTCGATAATAGACTACCTTCCATAATGACAAGGCTACCATCCATTGGAATAAAAAAAATCTTGACAATAGACTACCTTCCATAATGACAAGGCTACCATCCAATGGAATAAGAAAAATCTCAACAATAGACTACCTTCCATAATGACAAGGCTACCATCATTGGAGTAACAAAAATCTCGATAAAAAACTACCTTCCATAATGAAAAGGCTACCATCCATCCGAGTAACAAAAATTTCGATAAAAAACTAGCTTCCATAATGATAAGGCTACCATCCATTGGAATAACAAAAATCTCGACAATAGACTACCTTCCTTAATGACAAGGCTACCATCCATTGGAGGTACAAAAATCTGAACAATAGACTACCTTGCATAATGGTAAGGCTATCATCCATTGGAGTAACAAGGATATCGAAAATAGACTACCTTCAATAATGACATGGCTACCATCCATTGGAGTACAAAAATCTCGACAAAAGACTACCTTCCATAATGACAAGGTTACCATCCATTTGAATAACAAAAATCTCGACAATAGACTACCTTCCTAATGACAAGGCTACCATCCAATGGAATAACAAAAATCTCGACAATACACTACCTTCCATAATGACAAGGCCACCATCCAATGGAATAACAAAAATCTCGACAATAAACTACCTTCCATGATGACAAGGCTACCATCCATTGGAGTAACAAAAATCTCGATAAAAAACTACCTTCCATAATGAAAAGGCTACCATCCATCCGAGTAACAAAAATTTCGATAAAAAACTAGCTTCCATAATGATAAGGCTACCATCCATTGGAATAACAAAAATCTCGACAATAGACTACCTTCCTTAATGACAAGGCTACCATCCATTGGAGGTACAAAAATCTGAACAATAGACTACCTTGCATAATGGTAAGGCTATCATCCATTGGAGTAACAAGGATATCGAAAATAGACTACCTTCAATAATAACATGGCTACCATCCATTGGAGTACAAAAATCTCGACAAAAGACTACCTTCCATAATGACAAGGTTACCATCCATTTGAATAACAAAAATATCGACAATAGACTACCTTCCTAATGACAAGGCTACTATCCAATGGAATAACAAAAATCTCGACAATAGACTACCTTCCATAATGACAAGGCCACCATCCAATGGAATAACAAAAATCTCGACAATAGACTACCTTCCATGATGACAAGGCTACCATCCATTGGAATAACAAAAATCTCGACAATAGACTACCTTCCATAATGACAAGGCTACCATCCAATGGAATAAGAAAAATCTCGACAATACACTACCTTCCATAATGACAAGGCTACCGTCCATTGGAGTAACAAAAATCTCGACAAAAAACTACCTTCCATAATGAAAAGGCTACCATCCATCCGAGTAACAAAAATTTCGATAAAAAACTAGCTTCCATAATGATAAGGCTACCATCCATTGGAATAACAAAAATCTCGACAATAGACTACCTTCCTTAATGACAAGGCTACCATCCATTGGAGTAACAAAAATCTGAACAATAGACTACCTTGCATAATGACAAGGCTATCATCCATTGGAGTAACAAGGATATGGAAAATAGAATACCTTCAATAATGACATGGCTACCATCCATTGGAGTACAAAAATCTCGACAAAAGACTACCTTCCATAATGACAAGGTTACCATCCATTTGAATAACAAAAATCTCGACAATAGACTACCTTCCTAATGGAAAGGCTACTATCCAATGGAATAACAAAAATCTCGATAATAGACTACCTTCCATAATGACAAGGCTACCATCCAATGGAATAACAAACATCTCGAAAATAGACTACCTTCCATAATGGCAAGGCTACCATCCATTGTAATAACAAAAATCTCGACAATAGACTACCTTCCATAATGACAAGGCTACCATCCAATGGAATAACAAAAATCTCGACAATAGACTACCTTCCATAATGACAAGGCTACCATCCATTGGAGTAACAAAAATCTCGACAAAAAGATACCTTCCATAATGACAAGGCTACCATCCATTCGAGTAACAAAATATCGATAAATAACTACCTTCCTTAATGATAAGGCTAGCATCCATTGGAATAAAAAAAATCTGAACCACAGACTACCTTCCATAATGACAAGGCTATCATCCATTGGAGTAACAAAATTTTTACCCATAGACTACCTTACATAATGACGAGGCTCAATCCATTGGAGTAACAGATATCTCAATGACATACTACCTTCCATAATGACAAGGCTCAATCCATTGGAGTAACAAAAATCTCAACGACAGACTACCTTCCATAATGACAAGGCTACCATCCATTGGAGTGACAAAAATATGAACAACAAACTACCTTGCATAATGACAAGGATATCATCCATTGGAGTAACAAAGATATCGAAAATACACTACCTTCAATAATGATAAGGTTACCATCCATTGGAGTAACAAAAATCTCGACAAAATACTACCTTCCATAATGACAAGGATACCATCCATTGGAATAACAAAAATCTCAACAACAGACTACCTTACATAATGACAAGGCTATCATCCATTGGAGTAACAAAAAATTTTACAATAGACTACCCTACATAATGACAAGGCTCAATCCATTGGAGTAACAGAAATCTCAACGACAGACTACCTTCCATAATGACAAGGCTACCACTCATTGGAGTAACAAAAATCTCGACAACGAACTACCTTCCATAATGACAAGGCTATCATCCATTGGAGTAACAAATATATTGATAACAAACTACCTTCAATAATGAGAAGGCTACCATCCAATGGAGTAACAAAAATCTCGACAAAATACTACCTTCCATAATGACAAGGTTACCATCCATTTGAATAACAAAAATCTCGATAATAGACTACCTTCCTAATGACAAGGCTACCATCCAATGGAACAACAAAAATCTCGACAACAGACTACGTTCCATAATGACAAGGCTACCATCCAATGGAATAACAAAAATCTCGACAATAGAATACCTTCCATAATGAGAAGGCTACCATCCATTGGAATAAAAAAAATCTCGACAATAGACTACCTTCCATAATGACAAGGCTACCATCCAATGGAATAAGAAAAATCTCAACAATAGACTACCTTCCATAATGACAAGGCTACCATCCATTGGAGTAACAAAAATCTCGATAAAAAACTCCCTTCCATAATGAAAAGGCTACCATCCATCCGAGTAACAAAAATTTCGATAAAAAACTAGCTTCCATAATGATAAGGCTACCATCCATTGGAATAACAAAAATCTCGACAATAGACTACCTTCCTTAATGACAAGGCTACCATCCATTGGAGTAACAAAAATCTGAACAATAGACTACCTTGCATAATGACAAGGCTATCATCCATTGGAGTAACAAGGATATCGAAAATAGACTACCTTCAATAATGACATGGCTACCATCCATTGGAGTACAAAAATCTCGACAACAGACTACCTTCCATAATGACAAGGTTACCATCCATTTGAATAACAAAAATCTCGACAATAGACTACCTTCCATAATGACAAGGCTACCATCCAATGAAATAACAAAAATCTCGACAATGGACTACCTTCCATTATGACAAGGCTACCATCCATTGGAGTAACAAAAATATCGATAAAAAACTACCTTCCATAATGACAAGGCTACCATCCATTGGAGTAACAAAAATATGAACAACAAACTACCTTGCATAATGATAAGGATATCATCCATTGGAGTAACAAAGATATCGAAAATACACTACCTTCAATAATGATAAGGCTACCATCCATTGGAATAACAAAAATCTCAACAACAGACTACCTTACATAATGACAAGGCTATCATCCATTGGAGTAACAAAATTTTTTACAATAGACTACCCTACATAATGACAAGTCTCAATCCATTGGAGTAACAGAAATCTCAACGACAGACTACCTTCCATAATGACAAGGCTACCATTCATTAGAGTAACAAAAATATCGACAACGGACTACCTTCCATAATGACAAGGCTATCATCCATTGGAGTAACAAATATATCGATAACATACTACCTTCAATAATGACAAGGCTACCATCCAATGGAGTAACAAAAATCTCGACAAAATACTACCTTCCATAATGACAAGGTTACCATCCATTTGAATAACAAAAATCTCAACAATAGACTACCTTCCTAATGACAAGGCTACCATCCAATGGAATAACAAAAATCTCGACAATAGACTACCTTCCAATATGACAAGGCTACCATCCAATGGAATAACAAAAATCTCGACAATAGAATACCTTCCATAATGACAAGGCTACCATCCATTGGAATAACAAAAATCTCGACAATAGACTACCTTCCATAATGACAAGGCTACCATCCAATGGAATAAGAAAAATCTCAACAATAGACTACCTTCCATAATGACAAGGCTACCATCCATTGGAGTAACAAAAATCTCGATAAAAAACTACCTTCCATAATGAAAAGGCTACCATCCATCCGAGTAAAAAAATTTCGATAAAAAACTAGCTTCCATAATGATAAGGCTACCATCCATTGGAATAACAAAAATCTCGACAATAGACTTCCTTCCTTAATGACAAGGCTACCATCCATTGGAGTAACAAAAATCTGAACAATAGACTACCTTGCATAATGACAAGGCTATCATCCATTGGAGTAATAAGGATATCGAAAATAGAATACCTTCAATAATGACATGGCTAGCATACATTGGAGTACAAAAATCTCGACAAAAGACTACCTTCCATAATGACAAGGTTACCATCCATTTGAATAACAAAAATCTCGACAATAGAATACCTTCCTAATGACAAGGCTACCATCCAATGGAATAACAAAAATCTCGATAATAGACTACCTTCCATAATGACAAGGCTACCATCCAATGGAATAACAAAAATCTCGACAATAGACTACCTTCCATAATGGCAAGGCTACCATCCATTGGAATAACAAAAATCTCGACGACAGACTACCTTCCATAATGACAAGGCTACCATCCAATGGAATAACAAAAATCTCGACAATAGACTACCTTCCATAATGACAATGCTACCATCCATTGGAGTAACAAAAATCTCGACAAAAAGATACCTTCCATAATGACAAGGCTACCATCCATTCGAGTAACAAAATATCGATAAAAAACTACCTTCCTTAATGATAAGGCTTCCATCCATTGGAATAACAAAAATCTGAACAACAGACTACCTTCCATAATGACAAGGCTATCATCCATTGGAGTAACAAAATTTTTAACAATAGACTACCTTACATAATGACGAGGCTCAATCCATTGGAGTAACAGAAATCTCAACGACATACTACCTTCCATAATGACAAGGCTCAATCCATTGGAGTAACAGAAATCACAACGACAGACTACCTTCCATAATGACAAGGCTACCATCCATTGGAGTAACAAAAATATGAACAACAAACTACCTTTCATAATGACAAGGATATCATCCATTGGAGTAACAAAGATATCGAAAATACACTACCTTCAATAATGATACGGCTACCATCCATTGGAGTAACAAAAATCTCGACAAAATCCTACCTTCCATAATGACAAGGTTACCATCCATTGGAATAACAAAAATCTCAACAACAGACTACCTTACATAATGACAAGGCTATCATCCATTGGAGTAACAAAAAAGTTTACAATAAACTACCCTACATAATGACAAGGCTCAATCCATTGGAGTAACAGAAATCTCAACGACAGACCACCTTCCATAATGACAAGGCTACCACTCATTGGAGTAACAAAAATCTCGACAATGGACTACCTTCCATAATGACAAGGCTATCATCCATTGGAGTAACAAATATATCGATAACAAACTACCTTCAATATTGACAAGGCTACCATCCAATGGAGTAACAAAAATCTCGACAAAATACTACCTTCCATAATGACAAGGTTACCATCCATTTGAATAACAAAAATCTCGACAATAGACTACCTTCCTAATGACAAGGCTACCATCCAATGGAATAACAAAAATCTCGACAATAGACTACCTTCCATAATTACAAGGCTACCATCCAATGGAATAACAAAAATCTCGACAATAGACAACCTTCCATAATTACAAGGCTACCATCCATTGGAATAACAAAAATCTCGACAATAGACTACCTTCCATAATGACAAGGCTACCATCCAATGGAATAAGAAAAATCTCAACAATAGACTACCTTCCATAATGACAAGGCTACCATCCATTGGAGTAACAAAAATCTCGATAAAAAACTACCTTCCATAATGAAAAGGCTACCATCCATCCGAGTAACAAAAATTTCGATAAAAAACTAGCTTCCATAATGATAAGGCTACCATCCATTGGAATAACAAAAATCTCGACAATAGACTACCTTCCTTAATGACAAGGCTACCATCCATTGGAATAACAAAAATCTCGATAATAGACTACCTTCCATAATGACAAGGCTACCATCCAATGGAATAACAAAAATCTCGACAATAGACTACCTTCCATGATGACAAGGCTACCATCCATTGGAATAACAAAAATCTCGACAATAAACTACCTTCCATAATGACAAGGCTACCATCCATTGGAATAACAAAAATCTCGACAACAGACTACCTTCCATAATGACAAGGCTACCATCCAATGGAATAACAAAAATCTCGACAATAGACTACCTTCCATAATGACAAGGCTACCATCCATTGGAGTAACAAAAATCTCGACAAAAAGATACCTTCCATAATGACAAGGCTACCATCCATTCGAGTAACAAAATATCGATAAAAAACTACCTTCCTTAATGATAAGGCTTCCATCCATTGGAATAACAAAAATCTGAACAACAGACTACCTTCCATAATGACAAGGCTATCATCCATTGGAGTAACAAAATTTTTAACAATAGACTACCTTACATAATGACGAGGCTCAATCCATTGGAGTAACAGAAATCTCAACGACATACTACCTTCCATAATGACAAGGCTCAATCCATTGGAGTAACAGAAATCTCAACGACAGACTACCTTCCATAATGACAAGGCTACCATCCATTGGAGTAACAAAAATATGAACAACAAACTACCTTGCATAATGACAAGGATATCATCCATTGGAGTAACAAAGATATCGAAAATACACTACCTTCAATAATGATAAGGCTACCATCCATTGGAGTAACAAAAATCTCGACAAAATCCTACCTTCCATAATGACAAGGTTACCATCCATTGGAATAACAAAAATCTCAACAACAGACTACCTTACATAATGACAAGGCTATCATCCATTGGAGTAACAAAAAAGTTTACAATAAACTACCCTACATAATGACAAGGCTCAATCCATTGGAGTAACAGAAATCTCAACGACAGACCACCTTCCATAATGACAAGGCTACCACTCATTGGAGTAACAAAAATCTCGACAATGGACTACCTTCCATAATGACAAGGCTATCATCCATTGGAGTAACAAATATATCGATAACAAACTACCTTCAATAATGACAAGGCTACCATCCAATGGAGTAACAAAAATCTCGACAAAATACTACCTTCCATAATGACAAGGTTACCATCCATTTGAATAACAAAAATCTCGACAATAGACTACCTTCCTAATGACAAGGCTACCATCCAATGGAATAACAAAAATCTCGACAATAGACTACCTTCCATAATGACAAGGCTACCATCCAATGGAATAACAAAAATCTCGACAATAGACAACCTTCCATAATTACAAGGCTACCATCCATTGGAATAACAAAAATCTCGACAATAGACTACCTTCCATAATGACAAGGCTACCATCCAATGGAATAAGAAAAATCTCAACAATAGACTACCTTCCATAATGACAAGGCTACCATTCATTGGAGTAACAAAAATCTCGATAAAAAACTACCTTCCATAATGAAAAGGCTACCATCCATCCGAGTAACAAAAATTTCGATAAAAAACTAGCTTCCATAATGATAAGGCTACCATCCATTGGAATAACAAAAATCTCGACAATAGACTACCTTCCTTAATGACAAGGCTACCATCCATTGGAATAACAAAAATCTCGATAATAGACTACCTTCCATAATGACAAGGCTACCATCCAATGGAATAACAAAAATCTCGACAATAGACTATCTTCCATGATGACAAGGCTACCATCCATTGGAATAACAAAAATCTCGACAATAAACTACCTTCCATAATGACAAGGCTACCATCCAATGGAATAAGAAAAATCTCGACAATACACTACCTTCCATAATTACAAGGCTACCGTCCATTGGAGTAACAAAAATCTCGCCAAAAAACTACCTTCCATAATGAAAAGGCTACCATCCATCCGAGTAACAAAAATTTCGATAAAAAACTAGCTTCCATAATGATAAGGCTACCATCCATTGGAATAACAAAAATCTCGACAATAGACTACCTTCCTTTATGACAAGGCTACCATCCATTGGAGTAACAAAAATCTGAACAATAGACTACCTTGCATAATGACAAGGCTATCATCCATTGGAGTAACAAGGATATCGAAAATAGAATACCTTCAATAATGACATGGCTACCATCCATTGGAGTACAAAAATCTCGACAAAAGACTACCTTCCATAATGACAAGGTTACCATCCATTTGAATAACAAAAATCTCGACAATAGACTACCTTCCTAATGGCAAGGCTACTATCCAATGGAATAACAAAAATCTCGATAATAGACTAACTTCCATAATGACAAGGCTACCATCCAATGTAATAACAAACATCTCGACAATAGACTACCTTCCATAATGGCAAGGCTACCATCCATTGGAATAACAAAAATCTCGACAATAGACTACCTTCCATAATGACAAGTCTACCATCCAATGGAATAACAAAAATCTCGACAATAGACTACCTTCCATAATGACAAGGCTACCATCCATTGGAGTAACAAAAATCTCGACAAAAAGATACCTTCCATAATGACAAGGCTACCATCCATTCGAGTAACAAAATATCGATAAATAACTACCTTCCTTAATGATAAGGCTACCATCCATTGGAATAACAAAAATCTGAACAACAAACTACCTTCCATAATGACAAGGCTACAATCCATTGGAGTAACAAAAATATGAACAACAAACTACCTTGCATAATGACAAGGATATCATCCATTGGAGTAACAAAGATATCGAAAATACACTACCTTCAATAATGATAAGGCTACCATCCATTGGAGTAACAAAAATCTCGACAAAATCCTACCTTCCATAATGACAAGGTTACCATCCATTGGAATAACAAAAATCTCAACAACAGACTACCTTACATAATGACAAGGCTATCATCCATTGGAGTAACAAAATTTTTTACAATAAACTACCCTACATAATGACAAGGCTCAATCCATTGGAGTAACAGAAATCTCAACGACAGACTACCTTCCATAATGACAAGGCTACCACTCATTGGAGTAACAAAAATCTCGACAATGGACTACCTTCCATAATGACAAGGCTATCATCCATTGGAGTAACAAATATATCGATAACAAACTACCTTCAATAATGACAAGGCTACCATCCAATGGAGTAACAAAAATCTCGACAAAATACTACCTTCCATAATGACAAGGTTACCATCCATTTGAATAACAAAAATCTCGACAATAGACTACCTTCCTAATGACAAGGCTACCATCCAATGGAATAACAAAAATCTCGACAATAGACTACCTTCCATAATGACAAGGCTACCATCCAATGGAATAACAAAAATCTCGACAATAGACAACCTTCCATAATTACAAGGCTACCATCCATTGGAATAACAAAAATCTCGACAATAGACTACCTTCCATAATGACAAGGCTACCATCCATTGGAGTAACAAAAATCTCGATAAAAAACTACCTTCCATAATGAAAAGGCTACCATCCATCCGAGTAACAAAAATTTCGATAAAAAACTAGCTTCCATAATGATAAGGCTACCATCCATTGGAATAACAAAAATCTCGACAATAGACTACCTTCCTTAATGACAAGGCTACCATCCATTGGAATAACAAAAATCTCGATAATAGACTACCTTCCATAATGACAAGGCTACCATCCAATGGAATAACAAAAATCTCGACAATATACTACCTTCCATGATGACAACGCTACCATCCATTGGAATAACAAAAATCTCGACAATAAACTACCTTCCATAATGACAAGGCTACCATCCAATGGAATAAGAAAAATCTCGACAATACACTACCTTCCATAATGACAAGGCTACCGTCCATTGGAGTAACAAAAATCTCGCCAAAAAACTACCTTCCATAATGAAAAGGCTACCATCCATCCGAGTAACAAAAATTTCGATAAAAAACTAGCTTCCATAATGATAAGGCTACCATCCATTGGAATAACAAAAATCTCGACAATAGACTACCTTCCTTTATGACAAGGCTACCATCCATTGGAGTAACAAAAATTTGAACAATAGACTACCTTGCATAATGACAAGGCTATCATCCATTGGAGTAACAAGGATATCGAAAATAGAATACCTTCAATAATGACATGGCTACCATCCATTGCAGTACAAAAATCTCGACAAAAGACTACCTTCCATAATGACAAGGTTACCATCCATTTGAATAACAAAAATCTCGACAATAGACTACCTTCCCAATGGCAAGGCTACTATCCAATGGAATAACAAAAATCTCGATAATAGACTACCTTCCATAATGACAAGGCTACCATCCAATGGAATAACAAACATCTCGACAATAGACTACCTTCCATAATGGCAAGGCTACCATCCATTGGAATAACAAAAATCTCGACAATAGACTACCTTCCATAATGACAAGGCTACCATCCAATGGAATAACAAAAATCTCGACAATAGACTACCTTCCATAATGACAAGGCTACCATCCATTGGAGTAACAAAAATCTCGACAAAAAGATACCTTCCATAATGACAAGGCTACCATCCATTCGAGTAACAAAATATCGATAAATAACTACCTTCCTTAATGATAAGGCTACCATCCATTGGAATAACAAAAATCTGAACAACAGACTACCTTCCATAATGACAAGGCTATAATCCATTGGAGTAACAAAATTTTTAACAATAGACTACCTTACATAATGACGAGGCTCAATCCATTGGAGTAACAGAAATCTCAATGACATACTACCTTCCATAATGACAAGGCTCA
The DNA here is from genome assembly GCA_948472305.1 of Vicia faba. Taxonomy (NCBI): domain Eukaryota; kingdom Viridiplantae; phylum Streptophyta; class Magnoliopsida; order Fabales; family Fabaceae; genus Vicia; species Vicia faba. The sequence continues at coordinate 659,422,058 of OX451739.1, forward strand.
ATCAATTGGAGTAACAGAAATCTCAACGACAGACTACCTTCCATAATGACAAGGCTACCATCCATTGGAGTAACAAAAATATGAACAACAAACTACCTTGCATAATGACAAGGATATCATCCATTGGAGTAACAAAGATATCGAAAATACACTACCTTCAATAATGATAAGGCTACCATCCATTGGAGTAACAAAAATCTCGACAAAATACTACCTTCCATAATGACAAGGTTACCATCCATTGGAATAACAAAAATCTCAACAACAGACTACCTTACATAATGACAAGGCTATCATCCATTAGAGTAACAAAAATTTTTACAATAGACTACCCTACATAATGACAAGGCTCAATCCATTGGAGTAACAGAAATCTCAACGACAGACTACCTTCCATAATGACAAGGCTACCACTCATTGGAGTAACAAAAATCTCGACAACGGACTACCTTCCATAATGACAAGGCTATCATCCATTGGAGTAACAAATATATTGATAACAAACTACCTTCAATAATGAGAAGGCTACCATCCAATGGAGTAACAAAAATCTCGACAAAATACTACCTTCCATAATGACAAGGTTACCATCCATTTGAATAACAAAAATCTCGACAATAGACTACCTTCCTAATGACAAGGCTACCATCCAATGGAATAACAAAAATCTCGACAATAGACTACCTTCCATAATGATAAGGCTACCATCCAATGGAATAACAAAAATCTCGACAATAGAATACCTTCCATAATGACAAGGCTACCATCCATCTGAATAAAAAAAATCTCGACAATAGACTACCTTCCATATGACAAGGCTACCATCCAATGGAATAAGAAAAATCTCAACAATAGACTACCTTCCATAATGACAAGGCTACCATCCATTGGAGTAACAAAAATCTCGATAAAAAACTACCTTCCATAATGAAAAGGCTACCATCCATCCGAGTAACAAAAATTTGGATAAAAAACTAACTTCCATAATGATAAGGCTACCATCCATTGGAATAACAAAAATCTCGACAATAGACTACCTTCCTTAATGACAAGGCTACCATCCATTGGAGTAACAAAAATCTGAACAATAGACTACCTTGCATAATGACAAGGCTATCATCCATTGGAGTAACAAGGATATCGAAAATAGACTACCTTCAATAATGACATGGCTACCATCCATTGGAGTACAAAAATATCGACAACAGACTACCTTCCATAATGACAAGGTTACCATCCATTTGAATAACAAAAATCTCGACAATAGACTACCTTCCTAATGACAAGGCAACCATCCAATGGAATAACAAAAATCTCGACAATAGACTACCTTCCATAATGAAAAGGCTACCATCCATTGGAGTAACAAAAATATCGATAAAAAACTACCTTCCATAATGACAAGGCTACCATCCATTGGAGTAACAAAAATATGAACAACAAACTACCTTGCATAATGACAAGGATATCATCCATTGGAGTAACAAAGATATCGAAAATACACTACCTTCAATAATGATAAGGCTACCATCCATTGGAATAACAAAAATCTCAACAATAGACTACCTTACATAATGACAAGGCTATCATCCATTGGAGTAACAAATTTTTTTACAATAGACTACCCTACATAATGACAAGTCTCAATCCATTGGAGTATAAGAAATCTCAACGACAGACTACCTTCCATAATGACAAGGCTACCATTCATTAGAGTAACAAAAATATCGACAACGGACTACCTTCCATAATGACAAGGCTATCATCCATTGGAGTAACAAATATATCGATAACATACTACCTTCAATAATGACAAGGCTACCATCCAATGGAGTAACAAAAATCTCGACAAAATACTACCTTCCATAATGACAAGGTTACCATCCATTTGAATAACAAAAATATCGACAATAGACTACCTTCCTAATGACAAGGCTACCATCCAATGGAATAACAAAAATCTCGACAATAGACTACCTTCCAATATGACAAGGCTACCATCCAATGGAATAACAAATATCTCGACAATAGAATACCTTCCATAATGACAAGGCTACCATCCATTGGAATAACAAAAATCTCGAAAATAGACTACCTTCCATAATGACAAGGCTACCATCCAATGGAATAAGAAAAATCTCAACAATAGACTACCTTCCATAATGACAAGGCTACCATCCATTGGAGTAACAAAAATCTCGATAAAAAACTACCTTCCAAAATGAAAAGGCTACCATCCATCCGAGTAAAAAAAATTTCGATAAAAAACTAGCTTCCATAATGATAAGGCTACCATCCATTGGAATAACAAAAATCTCGACAATAGACTTCCTTCCTTAATGACAAGGCTACCATCCATTGGAGTAACAAAAATCTGAACAATAGACTACCTTGCATAATGACAAGGCTCTCATCCATTGGAGTAATAAGGATATCGAAAATAGAATACCTTCAATAATGACATGGCTAGCATCCATTGGAGTACAAAAATCTCGACAAAAGACTACCTTCCATAATGACAAGGTTACCATCCATTTGAATAACAAAAATCTCGACAATAGAATACCTTCCTAATGACAAGGCTACCATCCAATGGAATAACAAAAATCTCGATAATAGACTACCTTCCATAATGACAAGGCTACCATCCAATGTAATAACAAAAATCTCGACAATAGACTACCTTCCATAATGGCAAGGCTACCATCCATTGGAATAACAAAAATCTCGACAATAGACTACCTTCCATAATGACAAGGTTACCATCCATTTGAATAACAAAAATCTCGACAATAGACTACCTTCCTAATGAAAAGGCTACCATCCAATGGAATAACAAAAATCTCGACAATAGACAACCTTCCAATATGACAAGGCTACCATCCAATGGAATAACAAAAATCTCGACAATAGAATACCTTCCATAATGACAAGGCTACCATCCATTGGAATAACAAAAATCTCGACAATAGACTACCTTCCATAATGACAAGGCTACCATCCAATGGAATAAGAAAAATCTCAACAATAGACTACCTTCCATAATGACAAGGCTACCATCCATTGGAGTAACAAAAATCTCGATAAAAAACTACCTTCCATAATGAAAAGGCTACCATCCATCCGAGTAAAAAAAATTTCGATAAAAAACTAGCTTCCATAATGATAAGGCTACCATCCATTGGAATAACAAAAATCTCGACAATAGACTTCCTTCCTTAATGACAAGGCTACCATCCATTGGAGTAACAAAAATCTGAACAATAGACTACCTTGCATAATGACAAGGCTCTCATCCATTGGAGTAATAAGGATATCGAAAATAGAATACCTTCAATAATGACATGGCTAGCATCCAATGGAGTACAAAAATCTCGACAAAAGACTACCTTCCATAATGACAAGGTTACCATCCATTTGAATAACAAAAATCTCGACAATAGAATACCTTCCTAATGACAAGGCTACCATCCAATGGAATAACAAAAATCTCGATAATAGACTACCTTCCATAATGACAAGGCTACCATCCAATGGAATAATTAAAATCTCGACAATAGACTACCTTCCATAATGGCAAGGCTACCATCCAATGGAATAACAAAAATCTCGACAATAGACTACCTTCCATAATGATAAGGCTACCATCCATTGGAGTAACAAAAATCTCGACAAAAAGATACCTTCCATAATGACAAGGTTACCATCCATTCGAGTAACAAAATATCGATAAAAAACTACCTTCCTTAATGATAAGGCTTCCATCCATTGGAATAACAAAAATCTGAACAACAGACTACCTTCCATAATGACAAGGCTATCATCCATTGGAGTAACAAAATTTTTAACAATAGACTACCTTACATAATGACGAGGCTCAATCCATTGGAGTAACAGAAATCTCAATGACATACTACCTTCAATAATGACAAGGCTCAATCCATTGGAGTAACAAAAATATGAACAACAAACTACCTTGCATAATGACAAGCATATCATCCATTGGAGTAACAAAGATATTGAAAATACACTACCTTCAATAATGATAAGGCTACCATCCATTAGAGTAACAAAAATCTCGACAAAATCCTACCTTCCATAATGACAAGGTTACCATCCATTGGAATAACAAAAATCTCAATAACAGACTACCTTACATAATGACAAGGCTATCATCCATTGGAGTAACAAAAAATTTTACAATAGACTACCCTACATAATGACAAGGCTCAATCCATTGGAGTAACAGAAATCTCAACGACAGACTACCTTCCATAATGACAAGGCTACCACTCATTGGAGTAACAAAAATCTCGACAACGAACTACCTTCCATAATGACAAGGCTATCATCCATTGGAGTAACAAATATATCGATAACAGACTACCTTCAATAATGACAAGGCTACCATCTAATGGAATAACAAAAATGTCGACGAAATACTACCTTCCATAAGGACAAGGTTACCATCCATTTGAATAACAAAAATCTCGACAATAGAATACCTTCCTAATGACAAGGCTACCATCCAATGGAATAACAAAAATCTCGACAATAGACTACCTTCCATAATGACAAGGCTACCATCCAATGGAATAACAAAAATCTCGACAATAGACAACCTTCCATAATGACAAGGCTACCATCCATTGGAATAACAAAAATCTCGACAATAGACTACCTTCCATAATGACAAGGCTACCATCCAATGGAATAAGAAAAATCTCAACAATAGACTACCTTCCATAATGACAAGGCTACCATCCATTGGAGTAACAAAAATCTCGATAAAAAACTACCTTCCATAATGAAAAGGCTATCATCCATCCGAGTAACAAAAATTTCGATAAAAAACTAGCTTCCATAATGATAAGGCTACCATCCATTGGAATAACAAAAATCTCGACAATAGACTACCTTCCTTAATGACAAGGCTACCATCCAATGGAATAACAAAAATCTCGACAATAGACTACCTTCCATAATGACAAGGCTACCATCCAATGGAATAACAAAAATCTCGACAATAGAATACCTTCCATAATGACAAGGCTACCATCCATTGGAATAACAAAAATCTCGACAATAGACTACCTTCCATAATGACAAGGCTACCATCCAATGGAATAAGAAAAATCTCAACAATAGACTACCTTCCATAATGACAAGGCTACCATCCATTGGAGTAACAAAAATCTCGATAAAAAACTACCTTCCATAATGAAAAGGCTACCATCCATCCGAGTAAAAAAAATTTCGATAAAAAACTAGCTTCCATAATGATAAGGCTACCATCCATTGGAATAACAAAAATCTCGACAATAGACTTCCTTCCTTAATGACAAGGCTACCATCCATTGGAGTAACAAAAATATGAACAATAGACTACCTTGCATAATGACAAGGCTCTCATCCATTGGAGTAATAAGGATATCGAAAATAGAATACCTTCAATAATGACATGGCTAGCATCCAATGGAGTACAAAAATCTCGACAAAAGACTACCTTCCATAATGACAAGGTTACCATCCATTTGAATAACAAAAATCTCGACAATAGAATACCTTCCTAATGACAAGGCTACCATCCAATGGAATAACAAAAATCTCGATAATAGACTACCTTCCATAATGACAAGGCTACCATCCAATGGAATAATTAAAATCTCGACAATAGACTACCTTCCATAATGGCAAGGCTACCATCCAATGGAATAACAAAAATCTCGACAATAGACTACCTTCCATAATGACAAGGCTACCATCCATTGGAGTAACAAAAATCTCGACAAAAAGATACCTTCCATAATGACAAGGTTACCATCCATTCGAGTAACAAAATATCGATAAAAAACTACCTTCCTTAATGATAAGGCTTCCATCCATTGGAATAACAAAAATCTGAACAACAGACTACCTTCCATAATGACAAGGCTATCATCCATTGGAGTAACAAAATTTTTAACAATAGACTACCTTACATAATGACGAGGCTCAATCCATTGGAGTAACAGAAATCTCAACGACAGACTACCTTCCATAATGACAAGGCTACCATCCATTGGAGTAACAAAAATATGAACAACAAACTATCTTGCATAATGACAAGGATATCATCCATTGGAGTAACAAAGATATCGAAAATACACTACCTTCAATAATGATAAGGCTACCATCCATTGGAGTAACAAAAATCTCGACAAAATACTACATTCCATAATGACAAGGTTACCATCCATTGGAATAACAAATATCTCAACAACAGACTACCTTACATAATGACAAGGCTATCATCCATTGGAGTAATAAAAAATTTTACAATAGACTACCCTACATAATGACAAGGCTCAATCCATTGGAGTAACAGAAATCTCAACGACAGACTACCTTCCATAATGACAAGGCTACCACTCATTGGAGTAACAAAAATCTCGACAACGAACTACCTTCCATAATGACAAGGCTATCATCCATTGGAGTAACAAATATATCGATAACAGACTACCTTCAATAATGACAAGGCTACCATCTAATGGAATAACAAAAATGTCGACGAAATACTACCTTCCATAAGGACAAGGTTACCATCCATTTGAATAACAAAAATCTCGACAATAGAATACCTTCCTAATGACAAGGCTACCATCCAATGGAATAACAAAAATCTCGACAATAGACTACCTTCCATAATGACAAGGCTACCATCCAATGGAATAACAAAAATCTCGACAATAGACAACCTTCCATAATGACAAGGCTACCATCCATTGGAATAACAAAAATCTCGACAATAGACTACCTTCCATAATGACAAGGCTACCATCCAATGGAATAAGAAAAATCTCAACAATAGACTACCTTCCATAATGACAAGGCTACCATCCATTGGAGTAACAAAAATCTCGATAAAAAACTATCTTCCATAATGAAAAGGCTATCATCCATCCGAGTAACAAAAATTTCGATAAAAAACTAGCTTCCATAATGATAAGGCTACCATCCATTGGAATAACAAAAATCTCGACAATAGACTACCATCCTTAATGACAAGGCTACCATCCAATGGAATAACAAAAATCTCGACAATAGACTACCTTCCATAATGACAAGGCTACCATCCAATGGAATAACAAAAATCTCGACAATAGAATACCTTCCATAATGACAATGCTACCATCCATTGGAATAACAAAAATCTCGACAATAGACTACCTTCCATAATGACAAGGCTACCATCCAATGGAATAAGAAAAATCTCAACAATAGACTACCTTCCATAATGACAAGGCTACCATCCATTGGAGTAACAAAAATCTCGATAAAAAACTACCTTCCATAATGAAAAGGCTACCATCCATCCGAGTAACAAAAATTTCGATAAAAAACTAGCTTCCATAATGATAAGGCTACCATCCATTGGAATAACAAAAATCTCGACAATAGACTACCTTCCTTAATTACAAGGATACCATCCATTGGAGTAGCAAAAATCTGAACAATAGACTACCTTGCATAATGACAAGGCTATCATCCATTGGAGTAATAAGGATATCGAAAATAGAATACCTTCAATAATGACATGGCTAGCATCCATTGGAGTACAAAAATCTCGACAAAAGACTACCTTCCATAATGACAAGGTTACCATCCATTTGAATAACAAAAATCTCGATAATAGAATACCTTCCTAATGACAAGGCTACCATCCAATGGAATAACAAAAATCTCGATAATAGACTACCTTCCATAATGACAAGGCTACCATCCAATGGAATAACAAAAATCTCGACAATAGACTACCTTCCATAATGGCAAGGCTACCATCCATTGGAATAACAAAAATCTCGACAATAGACTACCTTCCATAATGACAAGGCTACCATCCAATGGAATAACAAAAATCTCGACAATAGACTACCTTCCATAATGACAAGGCTACCATCCATTGGAGTAACAAAAATCTCGACAAAAAGATACCTTCCATAATGACAAGGCTACCATCCATTCGAGTAACAAAATATCGATAAAAAACTACCTTCCTTAATGATAAGGCTTCCATCCATTGGAATAACAAAAATCTGAACAACAGACTACCTTCCATAATGACAAGGCTATCATCCACTGGAGTAACAAAATTTTTAACAATAGACTACCTTACATAATGACGAGGCTCAATCCATTGGAGTAACAGAAATCTCAATGACATACTACCTTCCATAATGACAAGGCTCAATCCATTGGAGTAACAGAAATCTCAACGACAGACTACCTTCCATAATGACAAGGCTACCATCCATTGGAGTAACAAAAATATGAACAACAAACTATCTTGCATAATGACAAGGATATCATCCATTGGAGTAACAAAGATATCGAAAATACACTACCTTCAATAATGATAAGGCTACCATCCATTGGAGTAACAAAAATCTCGACAAAATACTACATTCCATAATGACAAGGTTACCATCCATTGGAATAACAAATATCTCAACAACAGACTACCTTACATAATGACAAGGCTATCATCCATTGGAGTAATAAAAAATTTTACAATAGACTACCCTACATAATGACAAGTCTCAACCCATTGGAGTAACAGAAATCTCAACGACAGACTACCTTCCATAATGACAAGGCTACCATTCATTAGAGTAACAAAAATTCCAACAACGGACTACCTTCCATAATGACAAGGCTATCATCCATTGGAGTAACAAATATATCGATAACATACTACCTTCAATAATGACAAGGCTACCATCTAATGGAGTAACAAAAATATCGACAAAATACTACCTTCCATAATGACAAGGTTACCATCCATTTGAATAACAAAAATCTCAACAATAGACTACCTTCCTAATGACAAGGCTACCATCCAATGGAATAACAAAAATCTCGACAATAGACTACCTTCCATAATGACAAGGCTACCATACAATGGAATAACAAAAATCTCGACAATAGAATACCTTCCATAATGACAAGGCTACCATCCATTGGTATAACAAAAATCTCGACAATAGACTACCTTCCATAATGACAAGGCTACCATCCAATGGAATAAGAAAAATCTCAACAATAGACTACCTTCCATAATGACAAGGCTACCATCCATTGGAGTAACAAAAATCTCGATAAAAAACTACCTTCCATAATGAAAAGGCTACCATCCATCCGATTAACAAAAATTTCGATAAAAAACTAGCTTCCATAATGATAAGGCTACCATCCATTTGAATAACAAAAATCTCGACAATAGACTACCTTCCTTAATGACAAGGCTACCATCCATTGGAGTAACAAAAATCTGAACAATAGACTACCTTGCATAATGACAAGGCTATCATCCATTGGAGTAACAAGGGTATCGAAAATAGACTACCTTCAATAATGACATGGCTACCATTCATTGGAGTACAAAAATCTCGACAACAGACTACCTTCCATAATGACAAGGTTACCATCCATTTGAATAACAAAAATCTCGACAATAGACTACCTTCCTAATGACAAGGCAACCATCCAATGGAATAACAAAAATCTCGACAATAGACTACCTTCCATAATGAAAAGGCTACCATCCAATGGAATAACAAAAACCTCGACAATAGACTACCTTCCATAATGACAAGGCTACCATCCAATGA